>CM046465.1:16698062-18007229 GCA_025506415.1 Flaveria robusta | reverse complement strand
ACATCGGATGATCGCCACATCAATCATGGGACGTGGCAAGAGTCGGGAGTGGTGCACCGCAACTGACTTATTTTACATGTATTGTTTGCTTATGGGGACCAGAATCAGCCTGGCGAGATGTTTGGCGAAGTATTTTGCTTCTTATTATCATCACTAGGTGCGAGGAGCGAGAAGCGGTGTACGGCGGCGCTTACATCACGGGGTGATTGCCCGAGCTTTTAGTTATCTTCCTCGGTATCTTGCTGACGTATTTCCTCCGATCGAGCCAGTGAGATTAGATCGTCGTACATTGTTTGGCATTCGTATTTTACTTCAGTTTCCGGGTGGCATACGATTCTCTATTCGACCCGAGGGGATCTGGCAGCCGGCACTCGTTCAGCAGGTCGGTGTTGTGATCCGCAGCAGCAACAGGAGCATCCCCCGCATGATTATTCGCCGCATGACCAGACACCACCACATTAACCACCACCTTAGCCATAGTTTCCTCGACACATTTACAGAGATGTGAGGATGCCTGCACGTATGGAGACATTTATGTAGGAGGTTGCTGTGAGTTTACGGCAGCAGGGTCGTCGGCTCAATCGACTTGAGGATTTTATGCATTGGCACGTTCAGCTCGAGATTGCGCGAGCACGTGCTGCTCGCATTGATGCTCCGGAGTTACCACCGCCTCGACATTACCCAGACTCGCCGTAGTTTTTATGTTATTACTAGAATTGTAACTTTTATTTTGTTATGTATTTAAAAACTTTGTTATTTATATTATCATTTTATGTTAATTTTGGTATTGTTATCCAGATTGTTTAGTTAATATGAATGTTTGTATTATATGTTTAATCGGTTAGTTAAAATACTCAAATAAGTACAAATATTTAAAAAAAGACATAAAAATAAAATAAAGCTATTTGATTTAAAATTATTTATATATTTGTCGGTTAAGCAAATTACAAAAAATAATAATAACATAACATAAAAATAGTCGACGCAAATTTATTTGTTTATTTATAACAAAAATATATGTAAAAATAAATAAAAAATAAAAAAAAACCCTTAACCTATACGCCGCCTATGGGTCTATAAGCGGCGTATAGGTGTCTCATGCGTCTACGTTGTGTTAAAAAATGAAGCCATACGTGACGTATGCGTCCATATGCCGCGTATAGCCTCTGCCGACATCGTAATGACACCTCGTCTGAGAGGTCGATGTCAAGGAATGCTTTTTTACCCTATACGCGGTGTATGGACCCATACGACGTGTAAAGGATGGCCGGGTGTTGATTTAAAAAAGATAGGTGTCTAAATATCCATCCCTAAAAAAATAAGGCATGTTGGCCAATTTAATGCTCAACCGTTATCGGCATTAAATAAGCCCTACGGTATGTGGCTTATTTATAGTTGCATCATCATATTATATATTAATATTCATCATCCAAAATTAAGTGATGTAACGGTGCACATTAATAGACACGACTGTTGGTTCCCTCTAGTTCGGTTATTTCATTATTGAGGATGTATGACAAAACACAATAACTCAACTTGATTATAACGTGAATCTAAATATAGTCTTTTTGTTATTAGTGAGTGAGCCCTATCTCATGGTTTGGGTGAAGTATTTTTCAAAATGTACGTCATGGGTTCGAGTATTATTTGGTGCAATATACTTCAAGTAGTTCAGAGGTTTTATCATAGTGCGTCTTGGGTGGTGGGTTCCTCTAGGAACGGTGGGCGGGCTGAGTCACTAGTGTTGTTTGTATTTGTGGGCGTAAGTAATCGGGATTAAAGTATTCGTTGACCGGTCCAAATTTTTTTTTTTTTGTATGTAAATAAATATTCAAACGATTGACAAACACAATTCTTGTTCTAAATTCTAAGAAAAAAATATTATTTTAAAAATAATATCCCCTTAAAGTTAGATTCATTTAAACACATTCTTTAGTCTTGATTTGTTATAAGGATGACATATAACAATCACAGTCAAATCGAACCCAATGAAAATACCTAATATTCGAGACATATGGGATGGATACCTGAACAAATTAATATAATATAAGACAATGGGATTACTTTCTATTATTATCATGGATTCGAGACGAGTATGGGATTAAATGATACATCAGTTTACTCGATCGATTACTCGATTAAATATATTCGTTTACTCGATTAAATATATCAGATTATATAAACGAAATAATTTTTGCCTATTGATGGTTTTAATTTTATTGCATTTTATTAATTATTTAATTATATCATCATTAAGTTCCTTAGTCCTAATTTTCTCCCATTCGACCATTTTTATAATCAATCTACTATTCGAGTAACTCAACAATCAAACTTTAGAGTTAAATTCGATTTTGCTTTCTGAGTTTTGATAAAAATAACTATTTTCTTCTAAAACATTAAAAATATCAATTTACCTCCAAAGGTTTCATAAGTTGTTTCAATTCAATCCAAAAGTTTCATAAGTTGTTTCAACTTGAATAAAAAAATAAAACTTTTGGACTGAAATTGTTACAAATGATGAAACTTTTGGACTAAAATGGTTACAAATAATAAATCTTTTGGACTGAAATTGATGTTTTGAAACTTTTGAAAAAAAAATAATTATTTTTGTCAAACCTTAGGTAGCAAAATTGAAATTAACTCCACACTTTATATTCTCATTGGAACATTAGCCACTATCGAAGTAAGTTAGCGAGACAACAATGTATAGATTTTGTCAAAGAAAGATAGCGACAGAGATATACTTGATGGATATACCCAACGGATGTTATTCATGAAACTAACATTTATACTTGTTACCTGATTATACGTCGGTATGCCGGATACTCGACAGATATATATTGAATACATACCAGACACGTTTTAGACATGGTATGAAAAATAGATTTATAATCAAATATAAGGTTGGGAATACCTAAATCGGTTCAAAACCCTCCCAATATCCCTACATTTAACCAAGTTTATTAATTTAAGTTACACTCATTTGAAATAATCAAGTAAGGAACCCATCCCCAAGCCCCTCTATTTAGTATCTACCCTAATCGTGAAAAAAATTAATGTTTCTAATATTATTTTATTTTTTCAAAACAAAGGGTGATTAAACCTAACTTATCTTTTATATTTTAACAACAAAACCTAGCTTATCTAGCATAAATACATATCTAATATAATCATAATAAACAATTACATTATAGGACATGTTTTACTCTCACCTTCAACCACATTAATGTTTTTCAGTGTAAATTAATTTACTTACTTACATATTTATGTAGATTTTTTTATTGCTTTACAACCTATTTTCAAATTACAAATTAAAGTAAGGGTTATTTAATTACAACCTTAAACTATTTTCTAATTACATTCTACTCTATTCTATATATTAATTATGTTTGATCAAAATTTATCGTGTGCCATTAGTTTAACTATAACAAATGCGTGATTATGAATCTTCAATAAAAATGGGTAATTTAATTTAATTTCTATGTCAGAAATAATAATTAAATTCTAAATTTTTAAATATATGTTAGTAAACACTAGCGGGTTTGACCCGCGCTTTGCTGCGGGCTCGATTTTGCTTTTAAATTCTGGTCAACTTTGCTATTTTTGCTTGATCAAAATACAAAAACTATTACCAATTGTAGCACGATGAAAGTGAGATGCATTCAATAAATCGATTGATAAATATTGCCGGTCAAATCCAAACCAAACAAACCACCCTTACTCGTAATACCGATGAGTCCTTTGGTTTCCATGATATTTTAAACAGGGTTTTCACACAGAAGAAAAACGATTCATGCATGAGGAACCTACCTTTTTTAAAAAAAATTTACCCTTACATTTGATAACTTATTTCTTCTTCAGAGTTTGCAAACTTCTCATTACAGGACTGTTCCATACTACTACGACGACCTATAAACATATCCAGAAGCCATATGACCTAAACAATTAACATAATACCATGACTGGAATTAATTACTAAAAAATGGAACATATAAAACCATAGAGCTACAAAGTCATTCAATTCTATACTTATATGTATGAACATAAAGGATAACTTACAATCTTGTTGCATCTTTCAATGGTAACCAACAGTATAGTTCCAAGCATAATATCCCTGGATCCTTCACACCAGAAAGGATGGAAAAAAACACAAAAAGAAAAGAAAGATATATAAAATATAGGAAGTTTCTATGATTCACATATACACATATCAAACGATATTTTATAGGAAGCAGTACACAAACCATGCTAACTAATAAAAGCAAACAACGCATAAACCAGACCTTATTATTATTATTGTACTTAAAAATTACCTAAGCCAGTGTTGACTTGTTATCCATCACCTTTACTTTGTACCATTTATAACGGTAATGACTACCATCACATAAATCACAGAAGTTTTTGCTAAACATTTGTTAGTGTTATTGTATCTGTGTGTATCAAACAAATCAGATCATTATGCAACACTGAATGTTTCAGCCTAGTAATTAGTAAAAGACCTCAATCACATGTCTTGGTGCTTTATTAAATAACAGTACAATCACTTACCCTAAAAAATGAAAATCTGAAATGTACAAGGACCTGCATTTGAAGTGGTGTAGCAGATTCCAAGACAACTTAATACACTTTCTAAATACTATCTATTTTACCTAGGCTGACCCATTTACTTGATACTTATTCTATATAAATTAACTACATACTAATGTCACACAAACACATAATACTATTTACATTATTAATCTTAAT
This sequence comes from Flaveria robusta, assembly GCA_025506415.1. Lineage (NCBI taxonomy): Eukaryota > Viridiplantae > Streptophyta > Magnoliopsida > Asterales > Asteraceae > Flaveria > Flaveria robusta. The sequence goes on along the minus strand of CM046465.1, from coordinate 18,002,483 downwards.
GGCAAGATTATCTTCCAACAAACTGTAATTGTTCTTTGTAGGTCTATTTTTTCACAAAGATCAATTAGGGCAAGAATGTGTAATTTTATCTCAAATTTCAACAAAACGAATAGAGTCTAGCACTTCATATCATAAGCTAAATATTATATGAATATCATCAAATACATGACAACATATGAAATCAAAATATACAAGCTCTAAGCCTTAAGTAAACTAAAATGCATCCGGGAGATTTATTTGATTGATGCTGGTAGATATAAAATAACTGAAGAGCACATGCGCTTAAAAGTAGAAAAAATACACATAACTCCAACATCAGCTTCATAGTAGAAAAATAAACATAACTCCAACATCAAAGTTATAGTCCATAAAATAGCAGCCTATTCGTTTACAATATTAGTATTAAATCATCTTCTCCCATCTAATTTAACACCTTAAGGATACAAAATTGCAATTCAGTAGGATAATTCATTGTGATAAAATTCTTTTCATAAAAAATACCAGACTTCATAACATACACATGCAACAAGAGTGGAGTTCTGGTGATATTTATGTTATTAGTCTTTTGAGTTCAAATGGAGGTGGTGACATTGGCCTATTTATTTAAGAATGGGTTGTTTTAAGTGTTATATTTTTAGCTCTAACCGGCAAAACACGTATACTAAAAAAACATAACATAAACTGGAACATCCAACATAAAACTCAAAAATCCTTTTGTTAAAAAAATAGTTTGTTTGAATAATATGATATTTGACATACCAGGTATGTTTACAAAGAAAGATAAAAATTTGGATGAAAAGTATTTCAGCGAGCTGCAGTATAAAAGTTTTACCTGTTAGCAACGCTTGTATCACAACTTATGAAGCCTATGTATCCATTTATTATGTTCTCTGTATGATTTCGTGTTCCGACTTTAAATTTACAAGAGGCAGAAGTCAAAAGACTAACAAAAGATCAAAAATATGGTTTCCATGTATCTCAATCGGTCTAATTTGAAGAGTGTATCTCCTTTTTGATGAATGAATGGAAGATCGACTAATAAATAATGAATATGAATACCATTTATATTCGTACTCTTTTCCTATCATTCTAAGATTTAGAATAATTGATGAACATTTCTAAAAAGTACTATGAAATATGAGTGGCAAGCTGACATATGGAACAGTAAATAATAACTGACATAATATTAACGAGGGATCTCACCATCAAAACGACATGACTATGAGAAGATTCAATGTTGGGCTTGATGTTAGGAGCAAACCGATGTGCTTCTCCTAATCGTAATAGTTCAATAAAACTTTGTTGGTCTCTAACCTCTATCAAGCTAGCACCAGGGAATGTAATATCTCCACTTTTTGGATCTTCCACTATGCATAAATTATCATTAGTTGGATCAAGAATATCTTGTATCGTCTCCATATATAGCTTCAAGCATCGATACATAAGTCTAAACAACCAATTAAACTGTACAATACATGAGAAGCATTATAATCTGACACTAACATGTGTATATGACATAGAGATATAATCTATTTCAACGAATATATCTTCCACCAAACAAACCATAATTCCACGTGCAGAAGTATCTTCATCGCCAAGTTTTTAAAGTGTGTAAGTTTTCCCGGTACCAATTTGTCTATATGCCATGAATGAACTCTACATAGAACACTCTACAAAACAAACACAGATAACTCATTATTGCATTCTCAAATAATTACGAGTTAAATAAAGTTATATACCTCAACAACAGGCTTTGCTACAACTTTATAAACACACTTTTGTGATGCGAGTTCAGTAAGAACTTCATCAAGCTCAAATGTAGCAGTGCATAAACGATTTTCACTCAAAAAAGTGCCTAGAATCAATACGTTTAACCTATAAGAAATATTGAAAAATTAATCACTACATACAATACAAACAAAAAAAACAAAGAGCTTTTACTATCTATGATCTGCAAACTTCTCAAACAAAGATGAAACTTCACCCTCAAGAAACAATTACACACAAATATCAAAAAGTTCGAAGAATGACCTTATCAAACTCACCAAGATCGTCATTCTGCTCACCGGTTCAACATCCACAAACAGTGATAACTTACCACTGCTCTCTTAGTCTTTGAACAATGTCTTTTTCCTTTGCATATGCGTGGCATCATAATCAAACAAAAGCTTACATCTTATACAAAACACATATGTATAAAATTAAATGTTACACAGTGAAATTAGATTAAGTTTTTGCGAATGTTAAGAAATGGAATTAGTCCCACATATTGTGGTGATTTAATTAATTATTTATGCATTAGAAAGCCTTGATACAAATTGTTTATATTGTCAACTAACAATAAGGATAACGTAAAGAGAGAACAAATCTTTGACTATACTAACTCAATTCCCATCGATGGTGGCATTCCAACTTCTAAAAATGTGAAACAGTTTGGAAAAGGTAACGCAGTTAGTGGCAAAATCTATACCGACAAATAATTTAACCCTAACAACAAATAAAATAAGGAAGTGAAAATTAAAGAAATACCTTGCCCAAATCGATTTTCAGAACCACCTTAAAATCGTTAGAGTGGACGATCAGGCTATGAATCTCGGTTGAAATGGGCTAAGGGTCAGCATCATCTACATGAAGGCTTGTATATGTACGCGTGGGTCTTGCGTGCGGTTCATTATTGCTTCCATTGAAGGCGACAATCAAATGAAATTGAATATAGGAGGGTGGATACGTCGATGAATTTGGGTTGCACTGGGATGTGGCTGACCATCATCTGCGTCGATTGCTGTACATATACGCATCGGTATTGAAAAAACCCTCATTATTAGGTTGCATTGAAGACGACTGAGTGAATGCAATTGAATTTGGGAGAATGGAATGCCAGAGGTTTCACTTGACGATGTGTCAATCATGGGTAACGGCCAGAAGTGAGGGCGAAGGAAGAGCAGCCAATCGGGCGCGTCTTACAAATAAAGGTAAATTTACTATCTTGTCCGTCTCTTTTGCTTTAGAGCATCACCAATAGATGATCTAAAAACACGAATGATGTGGCATCTACCCCTCACTTTCTCTCTCCTGCCCACTCACAAACTCAAAAACTACAGTATCTCTTCTCTCTCCTCTCTCTTCCCTTCCCTCTCACATACATGTTTTTTTATGTTCATGCACATGAACTTTTATCCAACTTCTCTCATCCACCTCATCATCTCTCTCTTCCACCTCACACTCTCTCACCTCTAAAAACCCCTAAAAACACATCATTGGAGATGGTCTTATATAGTAGTAAAAGATGATTTCAATTTAACTAATTTATTATTAATAATTGATATATACTCTATTTACAATTTTTAGATCATTAAATACCTATTAATTTATCCATTTTTAGCTATTAAGAAAATAAAACAACATAGTTTGTTCCTGGCAGCTTACAAATGCTTTACGAAAAAATAAAAAAAATACAATTTTACACATCAACTATTTTATTAAAATCAGTGAGTTTTTTTTTTTTTTGTTTTAAGAATATTGACACCGGATACTATATTCAAAATATCAAAAGTGCTTATTAAAATTTAAAATAGTAGTTAGTAGCTTTGTTCAATGTTAATAAAAAAAGTATATTGGTTCATGACTTCATGTATGTGAATGCACATTGGAACATACACAACTTTTTAGTTTTTAGAAAAAATAAAGTAATTTTAATTGTTCGACATAATTGTTAATTTGTAATCACATTACATTATTTTTATTGCATTGTCAAGTTACATTATACTTGTGCACCATATTAAAATGGATAGTTTTAGCCATTCACAAGAATATTTTTGCTCTACTCGAATAGTGATTTCAAAAGATTAGTTTAAAACTTCTTAAAACTTTGTTACGTTTTTTTTTTTTTTTTTTTGAACATGCTTTTATTATTATAAGATTCATTTTGTCATGACTGTTAGAAATCAAATGATATAAAAATAATAATATTTGTTAGTTTACATTTGTTAATTTTATTTTTACTTACTAAACTTTTTTAGGTTGACAGTTTGGTATTTTTTTTTTTTGTTATTACATTAAAGACCTGGACTATAAAAGGTGTACCGATTTAGCCTGATTAATACATATTATAGAGTTACATAATTTCTATTTACAAATTCGTGTAATACACGAGTTTATAACCTAGTAAATTATATATAACTGAAAACTAAAGTACCTACTATAGGTGCTTTTCTTATGAAATAAAGAATGTAAAGGAATGAAACGTACATTAAAATTTAAAATAGTAGTTAGCAGCTTCGTTCAATGTTGATAAAAAAAAGTATATTGGTTCACGGCTTCATGTATGTGAATGCACATATGAACATACACAACTTTTTAGTTTTTAGAAAAAATATGTAATTTTAATTGTTCGACATAATTGTTAATTGCTAATCACATTACATTATTTTTATTGCATTGTCAAGTTACATTATACTTGTACACCATGTTAAAATGGATAGTTTTAGCCATTCACAAGAATATTTTTGCTCTACTCGAATAGTGATTTTCAAAAGATTAGTTTAAAATTTCTTAAAACTTTGTTACGTTTTTTTTTTTTTTTTGAACATGCTTTTATTATTATAAGATTCATTTTGTCATGACCGTTAGAAATCAAATGATATAAAAATAATAATATTTGTTGGTTTACATTTGTTAATTTTATTTTTACTTACTAAACTTTTTTAGGTTGATAGTTTGTTTTATTATTACATTAAAGACCTGGACTATAAACGGCGTACCGATTTAGCCTGATTAATACATATAGTAGAGTTACATAATTTCTATTTACAAGCTCGTGTAATACACTAGTTTATAACATAGTAAATATATATAACTGAAAACTAAAGTACCTACTATAGGTGCTTTTCTTATGAAATAAAGAATGTAAAGGAATGAAACGTACATTTTAAAAGTTAAATTATTGGGATGGCACACGTGAGTTATATTTTATATATAGTAGGGTGCGTTCGTATATTTGTAGAATTCAGTAAGTTTTATAGTTTGTATAACTTGTACTCCTATAACACCTCAAACAACCTTAAAGAAAATGTGAGCCAACATTTCATGCAGTTCGTATAACATTATCGACACCTCATATTGCCTTGTGTAACTCCTAAGTATAACTTTGTCAATATGTGTGGATAATTTACATGTTAGATTGATGAAAATTTATATGGTCACATTATATCTCACGTTAAAGCATTTATATCACGTTTTTTATATTTATCTTTATAATTATACTAAAAAATATTATTTTTTCTATCTCTTTTTCAATTAAATAATATTTTTTATACTTTTATTAATACATTTTCTCTCTTCTCTATTCAAAACCATTTTCAAATATATTAAAAAATTTAGGCAAATTGGATTTTAATAATGCAAACTATTACTTATTGGCCGATAATAATCCATACTATTAATTTGGCCAGCAACACTTACAACTTTCACTTTTGTTACCAACAACAGTCCTAGTGACTTGATTTTGAAATTTTTGTGTTCGATTTGTATTTATTTTAGGCTCAATTTAACTCATATGTTTCTTCATTTTGTTCATAATCATTATTGCGACTGGAATCGAGTCCAAATTAAACGTGAAAAATTGAAGATTATGTCGTTGGGACTGTTGTTGGTAATAAAAGTGAAAGTTGGGAGTGTTGCTGGCCAAATTAATAGTATGGATTATTATCATCCAATAGGTAATAGTTTGGATTATTAAAATCCAATTTGCCAAAATTTATAAGTGTTGAACAATGATTCACCAAATATACAAATTGAAAAGTAACTTTTCTTTTTACTATAATCAAAACCATTTACAATCATTTATTAAAATATAAAAAAAATACTCACATAAATATAATAAATCTACTATGAATGCTCTTATATAAGTGGGAGTTGGGCACGGGAGATAAAAATATTGGGAGTTGGGCACTGGAGATAAATTTTTGGGTTCTAATCTTACACACCCTACAAAAATAAAGGATTTATCTTATAAAAAAATCAGAAATAGTCATGAAAACTTGAACAATCGAACAACTAATGTAGACTTATATCGTTTGTAATAAATAAAACAAAGTAGAATATTTTTGAGAAACAATGGAGAAAACTAGAGGGAAACTATTCGATATTTATTCAACGTACGCATCATATATAAATATATATTTTTATAAAATAATCCGTATATTATAACATTATAGATTTAGTAAATATTAAAAAATATAAATCAGATACATCTCAATATCAAGATTGAATATCAATAGTAGCTCTCTCATTTAATATTTTCTCACCAGTGTATCTACCTAGCATCATAATGGTCGCCTGAGGATTCGTTCCCGGTGAATTAAAAAATGTAGAAGCATCAACGACTCGTAAAGAATTGACCCCGATAACTTTTAAACGACTATCGACCACCTTATTAACCAAGCATCCACCATGCATATGCCAAAATGTAGACAATGTTGCACGACAAAAAGTCGCAACAGACTCCACATCCGATGAATCTTCAGGTAACGATGGACCAATATAAATAAAATGGTTAGGCCCAAGGATGCCCGGAAACTTATATTCTTCCATAGCTTGAGTATCCAAAACTTTTCTAAGTACTTCCACTCGGTTGCCACATGGCGTATGTCTTCGTCACTTGAAAAATAATTAAACCGAAAGCTTGGGCTAACTGTGACATCAAAAGGTGATTTTAAAGTTAACGAGCCAGTTGATTTAGGTCTTGACACCTTTCCTCCAACTACCATCACACTTAAGTTTATAGGTGGAATAAAATTTATGAAAGATAAGAAAGGTATGATAGATCTAAGTCGAGGGACCGCAGTAGACTCGACGTATGGGCCACTTGTTGTGATCCCAGCCACACGAACTTCTACATCATCTAATCTAACTGGTACTAGAAGATTAACACCATTACGAGGATTATCAGCCATAAATTGTCCGATAAATGGATGGTCGCGAATAACAGGAATTTTGAGAAATAAAAGCGACAAATTTAGCCCTAAGCCGCTTAGTAGCAAAAGTTGTGGGACACTACAACATAGGTATATATCCTTAAGTTTTTATATTTTTAATTATAGGACACTACAATACAGAAAATTATTCTGAAAAGATAATTTCTTAAGTTAGAGAAGTTATTGACTCAATCTGGTTAAAAATTTGTATACAAAAAAGTTTTTAGATATTTATAAATATTAATATTATTTTTATATGTATTTAATTCGTTCATTTAATTTACATGTATACTCTTATATTTAATTGACGTTCACATGCGTATATATTATAAACTTATTAACAGTAACTTATAATCTATGTTTTTATTTATTTTAAAGAGTAAATTATGTTGATGGTTCTTGTAGTTTGGTCAAAAATTTGGATTTGATTCTTAAATTTTTAAAATTTCAAATATAGTACTTAATGTTATATTTATCTTTTATCAACGGTCTTTATTCTGTTAGTTTAGTTACTAATGTTAAATTTTTCAAAATAACTATTTTACTTACAAAGATTATTAATATAATTTAATTTTTTATTTAATAAAAATTATTTTTAAAAATATCATTTTTAGAATATTTGGGTTTTTAAATATTTCTTTAAAACTTTTGATTTTTTAAATGTCTCTCTTAAAACTTTTTAATTTTTTAAACACACTTTTTAAAAGCATTGTCGTCTTTCTTAAAACCATTTGGTTTTTAAAATTTAATTATTATAATTATTCATTTTCTAAATATCTTTTTTTAAAACATTTTAAAAAAATATTAAAAATATCGTTTGAAAATGAATTGTTTTAGAAAAAAATGTTTAAAAAAGTGTTAGTTTTTTAAAGATGCTTTAAAAAATAAATAGATTTAATAAAACTTTAGAAAACCAAATAGTTTTATAAAAGCATTTAAAATATTAAACGATTTTAAGAACAACATTTAGAAAATGGGCAGTTTATACATTTTAAAAGACAAACATGTAATTACTTTATTTTAACATAACATAGGGACCATACATGTAATTACTTTATTTTAAATTTAATTTTTTCAATCCGTGTACCACACGGGTGGTTAGGCTAATTTTTATTTATAAGTTCGTGTAACACAAGAGTATATAACCTAGTAAAATATATATAACCGAAAACTAAAGTACCTACTATAGGTGCTTTCCTTATGAAATAAAGAATGTAAAGGAAACGTGCATTTTAAAAGTTTAATAATTGGGATGGCAAGCATGAGTTATATTTTATATATATAGTGTGTGTTCATATATTTGTAGACTTCAGTAAGTTTTATAGTTTGTATAACTTGTACTCGTATAACACCTCATCAAACAACCTTAAATAAAATGTGAGCCAACATTTAATGCGGTACGTATAACACACCAACATTTCATGCGGTACGTATAACATTATGGACACCTCATATGGCCTTGTGTAACTCCTAAGTATAACTTGTTAATGTCTGTGGATGATATACAATGTTAGATTGATGAAAATTTAAATAGTCACATTATATCCCACGTTATATGAGCGGGAGTTGGGCACTGGAGATGATTTTTTTGGGTTCTAATCTTACACATAACACACCCTACAAAAATATAGGATTTATCTTTAAAACAATATTCAGAAATAGTCATAAGTTTGTAACCGTAGATATTATAAAGTTTTTAGTTCGAGTGAAGTTTTCGAGAAGTTCATTTAAATAGTTGTTTAGCTAGCTTTTCGTAGCTAGAACTCCGGTGAATTTATTATGCACATCATGACAACTTGAGCAATCGAGCAACTAACATAGACTTAAATTGTTTGTATTTTTGTAATAAATAATAAAAAAAGAATATTTTTTAAAAAAGAGTAGAAACTAGAAGGGAAACTATTCAATATTTATTCAACTCATCATATATATAAATATATATATTTATAAAACAATCCGTATATTATAACATTATAAATTTATTGAATATTAAAGAATATAAATCAGATACATCTCAATATCAAGATTGAATATCAACAGTTGCACTCTCATTTAATATTTTCTCACCAATGTATCTACCTAGCATCATAATGGTCGCCTGAGGATTCGTTCCCGGTGAGTTGAAAAACGTAGAAGCATCAACGACTCGTAAAGAATCGACCCCAATGACTTTTAAATGACTATCAACCACCTTATTCACTAAGCATCCACCATGCATATGCCAAAATGTAGACAATGTTGCACGACAAAAAGTCGCAATAGACTCCTCATCCGATGAATCTTTGGGTAATGATGGACCAATATAAATAAAATGGTTAGGACCAAGGATGCCCGGAAACTTATATTCTTCCATAGCTTGAGTATCCAAAACTTTTCTAAGTACTTCCACTAGGTTGCCACATTGGCGTATGTCTTCGTCACTTGAAAAGTAATTAAACCGAACGCTTGGGCTAACCGTGACATCGAAAGGTGATTTTAAAGTTAACGAGCCAGTTGATTTAGGTCTTGACACCTTTCCTCCAACTACCACCACACTTAAGTTTATAGGTGGAATAAAATCTATAAAAGGTATGAAAGGTATGATAGATCTAAGTCGAGGGATCGCAGTAGACTCGACGTATGGGCCACTAGTTGTGATCCCAGCCACACGAACTCCTACATCATCTAATCTAACTGGTACTAGAAGATTGACACCATTACGAGGATTATCAGCCATAAATTGTCCAATAAATGGATTGTCACGAACAACAGGAATTTTGAGAGATGAAAGCGACGAATTCGGCCCTAAGTCGCTTAGTAGCAAAAGTTGTGGGCTTCCAATAGCTCCAGCGCTCAAAATTAGTTCTCCGCTTGTTCTTAGATGTACTTCATGATGTGTTCCTTTAGAATCATGATATGTAACACCAACGGCAGCTATGCAAGAATAATATAAAAGTGGTTTTAGTCACTAGTATATATTATGTGGATTTATTAGTTATTATAGTTAATACGTTAAAAACTTGCGTGTTACATATTGATTAAAGAAAATATTAGTTTTATAATTAATAAGGTATATAATTAATGTTTTAACACATGAAATTTTTAATATAATAGTAATAGTTATTATTATTATTATAGTATTATTAACAATTGTAGTACTTAAAATTATAATACTACTAATAGTAGTAATAGTAATAGTAGTAGTAGTAATAATAATAATAATAATAATAATAATAATAATAATTATTATTATTATTATTATTATTATTATTATTATTATTATTATTATTATTATTATTATTATTATAATTAAAATTCATTTAGTATTTCGTAATTGTTAAACGCAAATGCTTTGAACAAAAAAAATATTTCATGATATTTTAAAAAAATAATTATATAACATAAATTGTAATTGGGTAGTTACAAATTTTAATTATTTGAATATTATTAAAAAATATGAATTAATTCTAAAAATATAGTATTTATCCTCTCAGATAACTTGAAATCGAAGAATGGTCACACATACCTAAAGGCTTAGAGGCAGAAAAGATAAAACGATCAACAGTTGCACGAACCACAACCTTTAAGTTACTAGGGTTGGCTTTATTAAGTAGCTCCACCGCACCATGTCGTCTCCCCGAGTCATCAAACGTCGAACCACCGATCTTGGTGCCATAAACATGGTCCAAGGTGAACCCATTATCGGGGCGAACCCCAGCTTCGACAAACGCATTAAACGTAGACGCTTGCCACTTTCCTAACCGCTCAGTACGAGTCACAATACTATCTTCCACCCACTCATATGCACTTTTAACCATATCCATATCCCACTCACTACCCGAGTTTTGATAAAAATAATCATCGCCTCGAGAATAAAACCCAAAATTTATCATACTACTACCTCCAAGAACCCTACCTCTTGTGTTAAACACACCATCTTCTGAAAAGAAGTTTTGAGCTGGGGAATCATCACGAATCGCGGTTATGAGGGGGTTTAAGGATTTGTTTTCGTATAAGATGTTAGGATCCGAACCCGCTACACCGCCTCGCTCGAGAAGTAATACGGAATAGCGTTCGGATAAAGTGGCTGCTAATGGGCAACCTGCGGTCCCTCCTCGTATGATGATGTAATCGTATTCTTGCGCCGGGGTGAAATCTGTGGCTTCGTGTGTGAAACCAAGGTAACTTTCATCTGCAAAACATACATAAAGATTGAGGAACAAGAATGATATATGTATGTGAAAAACATAGAGAAAGAGGATGACATGCCTAGAGGAGCATTGGGTTGTAAAAAACATGTAACTTTTAAGTGAAGTCCAATGCAGATTATGAGGAAGAAGAGTGCAACCTCTATGTTTGGTCTTCTCATAGTGTTACTCTTCCAACACATTATTGTGTGTGTGTGTGAGTTGAGGTTTTGTTTATAGCTCGTGGTATAAAAAAGGTATGATTTGGGTGTAAGATTCTTATTTTCTCTTTAACTTTCAACAAAAATATGTTATTATATGCATGTGGTACTATCAGCAACGCGGAGGGTTTTTCCTCCGCACGTCTGGCCCATGAAGGCCAATTACATGTCTCACAGGCATAAATTTTATTAAAACTATAACATTTGTTAGAATGATATGTACTTATTACAAATATAAAAGGTGAAGGTCGATTGAATATTTAATGTGGATAAATCGTTTTATTTGGGAAATATAAGTTATGCGGGAGAAAAAAAAAAGATTTTTTTTAATAAGCGTCTGGAATAATACTTAAGTAGGGTGACAGTTAGATTTTTTTTAATGTTAATAAACTATTTTAATGGAAAAATATTAGTTATGACGATAAGAAATTATATCCTTATGGGTGTAATTTGTGGACGTCGGTATCCATACTAAAATACCACTTTCGAGGCATGATGTACAAGACAATAAAGCATTAATAGCTTGTTTATGTGACTAATAATTTTCTCCATCTAGAAAGACTGAAAGAGGAAGAAACAGATAGTTCAAACATAGGGAAGAGAAAGAAAGAGAAGTGGACCACAACCCCAAAAAGAAAAAAGGTCTCACCGGTGAACATTAATTAGGGTTTTAATTTATGCTTATTTGATATTTTGATTTGATAACTCTACTTATTTTTGTTTTTTTTAACGGTGAACGAAATTTTTATTTTTATTTTTTTTTTAAAATGACCAACGAATACTTTTAATACTTGTCACCCGGGTAAACCCATTGGCGAAATGTCACCCATGCCCGCGAATACATATAACGTTGGTGACTCGACCCGCCCACCAATACAGGGGAAACCCACCACCCAAAGTCTCACTATGGTAAAACCCTTATTCCACTTGGAGTATATTGTACCAAATGAGACTCGAACGCATGACCTCCATTTTTGAAAAACATGAGTGGCTTCACTCAAATCAATTGATCTAGGGATTATTAGCCCAACAAAATTTTTATTAATTGGCTTAAAAGAGTTTAACAACAATGCATCTCCAAAAACAAAGAATACAAGACTTAAGTCATCATGCTACTAAGATCAAAGATACACCATTGTTCCCAAAAAATTAAAGATGAATGCGAGCTATTTATTCCCATAGACGCGCCATTACCTTAATCTCTTCAATTAACGCAGCAAGAGAAATCTGTTTATGGCTGAAAATAAGATTGTTACGAGCCTTCAGAAACACCACATCGTTGAAAGTCTTTTTTAAAACGTGTCGAGGATAGGATCAAGTGCTTGGCTAGGTTCATGTTAGCACAAACCTAGAGTCCAAGGTATTTGAAAGGGAAACAACCTTGCTTACGGTGGAAGAGGCCAACCATGTTATTAAGTTCAAAATCTTCTACTCCAACACCAAAAACAGAACTTTTTGAGAGGTGGATTCGCGTACTAGAGACATAAAAGAAACATCTAAGAAGTCTTCTTAAGTTTAATGCGTTAGACTTACTCCTATCACAAATGAAGAAGTTGGCACTCGCGAAGAAAAAATGAAAGAGCAATGGACCATTGGTAGTCACACCCTAGTCCATTATAGATACCAAGGGGACATGCATTTTTTATGATGCCGAAGAGAGCCTCCATGGCGATGATGATTAAAAATAGGGATAGAGGGTCACCCTGTCTCAAGCCACGATAATTTAGAATTCTTGAGAAGGAGATCCATTGATAAGGACCGAAGCACGAGAGGTTGATAATACGGCTTTGATCCAGTTCCTCCATTTAGTTGGAAAATTCATTTGAGCCAAGATTGATTCCAAAATTCCTAATTTGAAGAATTGAATGCTCTCTCACGATCAGGCTCGGGGGCACAAAGGATGTAGCATCTTTGGTCTCAATGGCATAGCCTCAAGAAAATTATTGGAAAAATTATATAAGGGCCTCATCTTTTATAACTACAGGAGTTGTGATCCATTCATCGTCAATTAACAGACCATTTATTCTATTATTGCTAATATTGCTAATATTAGCATTAATGATTCCATGGAAATAGCTTGAATTCTCATCTTCGTATCGAGCCCATTTAACTCGACACTTTTGTTGAATATCCAAACGTTTCAAACGATCAGCTTTTAAAATGATTTTTTTACGTTCAGCCCGATCTCATCCCCATTTCCTGTGATGTTAAACGATCTAGATTCCGCAATGACTTCTGAGGAATCAACAATATTTTTCTTTGAATAATTTTCAACGTCATTTGCCTTTTTTACAACCAAGACCCATTAACATAGCAAACGGGATAAAATATTGTTTTCTATCTACGCTTCAATTTTCAAAACCAAACCACATTAACTTTACGTGCATAACCACGTTAATGTTATCGTTACTACACACCTTACGAAGTTCCCAAAGGCGTCGCAACACGTGGGGTTTTAATTCTTATATAATACAAATTGCACATATTTCAAATCTGACATTTATTTATTTATTAAATTGTATTTTAAAATTCAGTTGTAGATATTTATACTATTATAAGATTCAAAATATAAATAGGAACACTATACTATTTAAGTACTATTATACATTTTTGATGGTATAATAATTTTACAAATTTATTGTTATCTTACTATTATTAACTAGGATTGAAACCCCCGGGCATTGCCGCATGGATATTTTTGTGGCAACATGAAAACCATATTAACACAAAAAAGTAAAAAGTCATCAACATGTTTTTTATGTCGAGATGTTATAACTGTTTTAAATATAAAAGTATATCAATGTTATATATCAACCAATTATTATACAAAAAGATGGTTTGTCTAGATATATACATAAATTACGTGATATACCAACCAACGGTTATAAAAAACATATTTATCAACTTTCGTAAAGTAAATATTAGTTTAATTCCAAAAAGAACTTTTAGAGAATTTATTTAAACAAACCCATTAAAATTTTATGTTATTTTAGCTGTGTATTATAAAATTTAACTTTAAGATATTCTATTTTTGTGCAGGTGAGTGTTATTGTATATGCATATATGTGAGTAAACTAAGTTGTGCTTATTTATAAATTATTAAATTTAGGTGGTCAAAATTAAAAGTTTAAAGGTTTCCTTGAGAGACCGACATGGTGTAATAATATATATATATATATAATATCTAAGTTCATGTTACAAAAATAACTAAAACAAATGCAACTTATATACATTCACATTTTTGTTTTATTAATTCTTATAATTTATTGTTATTTTACATAAAAATACTTACCGTCTGTTTGGTATTAGGTAATGGAATGAACAAAGTAACGGAATAAATGAGTGAATGGAATGAATAAGAATGAATTGAATCATTACATTCCATTGTCCTGTTTGCTTACCATAATAAATTAATCATTACTTTATGTTGTTAGTTATGAAAAAACAAAGGAATTACAAAAAGCGAATTAGTGATTTGTATGCTGTTTGAAATCAATGGGCCTCAATGGTGTGTGAGATGTTGTAGGTGGTGGTGAAGAAGACCGGTATTGAAGTATCAAATAGAGGGGGATGATAGATTTAATGGTATTGCGCGTAAGAAAAATGCGAGTTTACCGACTTATTCAACGGTCCGATACCTTTTAATTTTATTTTTCATACAAAATTTTTAAATTTTTTTATTTGTTTTATATATTAGATGTGAAAAGAAAATGACATAAATACATCTCATGATAGAAATATATAACTGAGTTAACTGTATATTTAAATGAAAATTAGTGTAAAGTACAATAGGTGCGCATATATTTGAAAAATAGAACATTTGATGTAATTATAAAAATTAAATAATATAACATTTAATTTCGTATATTAACAAATGATACATTTTGTAATTTACAATATTTTTTATGTGACTGTCATGTATTCCCATATATGTTTTCTTCTTTTCTATGTGACTGTCATGTATTCTCATGTTTTCTTCTTTTCCATTCGTTTCTTTTTCTCGGTCTCGAAAGAGGAAATAATATATAGGTCCAAAATGAGAAAGAAAAAGAGAAAAAAGGGGACTATAAAATAAAGAAAAAAGGCGTGTCTCATGAGATCTCTGATGAACCTAAAAATTTCCTCCATCATCATGGTTGCTATTTCGTGTAGTTTTTTTTTTTAACTATTACATGACAGGTTTTTCTTTCTTTTTTTCTTGAACCTTTTGATAAACTTGTAGGAGTTAAAAGCATTCTTTAAGCCAAAGAAAAATAATGTCTCAATGCCGCACTACTAGGACATCCTTTTGTATAGTTGCGGAGCTTGAACACTCTCATGTGCGAGGAAGGAGGGGGGCAAATTAGAATTTTTTAGAGAAGCGAACTCGATACATATAAAAAAAATTAAACTAGGGAACCGTTCCATTTCAATTCTCCAACCCATAACACTTACCTTTAAGGTACCGGTTGTTCCATGGAAACAAAAAGTCAGGAGCCGAGCATGTAACCTGATGGAGCTGTGACATTAGATTAGCAATCGAAAAAGACCGAGACTAGTCAAAATCCAATGCCAAGCATCCTCCTTCTTAGACAAGGAAACCTATTTGATCAATGTATTCAGTTAGTGATGTTCGTCCAACTCTATAAAAGAGAAAGTAATCCTTTTCTACAAGTGGAGGAAAAAGAAAAAGCCATTTGAGACTCGGATACAATTGTGAATTGAGCACAACTTTGAACACTCAAGATCGAAAAGAGAACGAAATTTAGAGGCGAGGGGCTCTGATCCGACCAAATAGTCCACCAAAAATGAATCTCTTTCCCAAGGCGCGATAACCCCTTGAATACATGCACATAGTTTCGGCCAAACAAGACATACTTGCCATCAAAAGTTAATCGAGGAACCGATAGGAGATTTTTCTTCATCACTAGGACGTTGAACACACTGGACAACTTTAATTCACATCTCCGATATTCAGATGGGAAAACAACATCACCAATATAATTAATTGTGTTTGTAAATTATCAGTGATTACCACAACCTTACTGCTTCTATACTTCACTAGATTGTTCAACTTGTTCTTGTCACCATTTGGATTATTCGTACATCCCGAATCAACTATCCAATTATCATGATGATTTTGATGTTGATCGGTTGTTGTTGCTGTAAAAACAGTGATTACTTCTTCTGTTTCAGCTGCAAGAGCATGAACGTCCCTACCTTCTTCTTCCTTTAATATTGCAGAATTTCCCTGATCTATTTGCTTTAACTTGCAAGCCTTAGCCATATACCCCCTACGTCCACACTAATAACATTTGTATGGGAACATGAGTTTTAGGTTCACAATCTCCACCACCATTAGCCTTCTCTATTTCATACCCCCTCCTAGACTGGGCCTCCCCTTTATTATACCAAACAGACTTAAGATGCCTAGACTCATATCGATCTTTGTCTATTGTTTTATCAGCGTACAGAGTTTCAGTGGCCTCAACTTTTGGCATAGAACTAATAGAAACATCATTCAACTGCGTGGCTGATGCTTCTTGACTTGCCAAAAAGTTCTCGAATTCTACTAAGGTTGGCTGTGTAGGCCGTCCTTAAATAGCTACAACAATTCTTTTATATTCTTGTTTTAGCCTGTGTATAATAATTCGTTGAATTGGTGCCTTACCGATCTTTGAGTGCTGCTCATGTTTTCCTATCTCCCTACACAACAACTTGATCTTGTGGAAATAATAAGGAATTGCCATCTATCTTTGGGAAACTAAAAACAACTCATTCTTTAGTGAAGCAATTCACTTGCTATTAATGATCACAGATTCG
This sequence comes from Flaveria robusta, assembly GCA_025506415.1. NCBI lineage: Eukaryota > Viridiplantae > Streptophyta > Magnoliopsida > Asterales > Asteraceae > Flaveria > Flaveria robusta. Next base: position 17,985,320 of record CM046465.1, on the reverse strand, counting down.
ATATGAAACTTGCAGAGAATGTTTATAAACGCACATTCATATCACACACTAATAATGTACATCGGTAAGAAGTATTTATACCTTTCTACCAAGCGGTTACATGTCGGTTAATAACTACCAACTAACTAACTAATCTAACGGGTATAACTGTCACTTAACCCGCGACACTTATCATAACATATCATTTGACCCGTACACAATAATACATATATATAATACTAAATATAATACTAATGGATCTTGTTTGATGGAGAGATTACAATTCCAACAATCTCCCCCTTAAGCTCGACATCAAACTTTTCTTTAGTTCTTGGTCGGACCACAGTGTGGTGGCCAATCCCTCTTCAAATGTAGTTCCAACAATCTCCCCCTTAAGCTCGACATCAAACTTCATCTTGTCCACCAATTCTTCTTTGATGCTTTCATCGTAGTTCCACTTGTTACTGCTTTTTCCTTCTTCAAATGTTGTATTTCCTTTCCTTTCTTTGACGTTCTTATAGTACCAATTCATAAGATCTAGATATTGGTTTTAAATAAGGAGTAGATAAACAGATTTCTTTGGGTCAAATCCCATGTCAGTTGCGATGAAAGGCCGAAACTTCTTCGTCGATACTTCTGCCTTTCTACCATTTATATCCATAGCCATGTAGAGTTTATAAGAACTTACATGTGTGACAACCCCAAATTTTGGGCCTGTAAATTTTTTTTTTTTTAGAAACCTTAAATGGGCCATACTTAGAGAGCACTTGAGTTGGGCCCGACAGCCTTGGGCTTAGGCCCATGTAATACACACAACTACACGGGCTTTTGCCCATCAAACCCAAATTGGGCCATTGGGCCATAATGCATAATGGGCTTTGGCTTGCAAAACCAACATGGGCCAATGGGCCGTACAGAATTACGGGACATGCTGAACCGGCCAAATGGGCTTCGAGCCCAATAAGCTTAGAAGACAAAAATTAAGTAAACCTTAGCTAATAAATTCGATTAGTGAAGCCTTACCGATTAACTAAACTTTAAAACTATAAACATCAATCCATCCAAACAAAAGACTAATAAACGAAACCATAACATTTATTACAACCTAGAAGAACCAACTAGCGAACATAACCTTAAAAATTATAAAAAAATATATTAAATAATAAAAGATGAACCCATAAATTTTAAAAACATGTAAACACAAAAGAATAAAAGACATAAATTTTGTAAAGACACAAATCATCTTGCAACATCTTATAATTAAATAAAATGTCACTACCTATATTTAAATAAATTACTACCTAAAACTTAAATGAGTAAAACACATGATAAATTGCATCCATGACTATCCAACTATATTCAACTAAAACCCATGACCAGTTGAATATGACATTAATAATATGTGAAACATTATATATATATATATATATATATATAACACTCATGCTTTAACCTTCTTGAATAATATTAATAATAAAGTTGGTAAACTATGCATACATTAATATATAACACATCTTCACAAACACATGCACACATGTATATGATCACACTCACACCCACACACCCGTATACAGACACACACACACACACACACACACACACATATATATATATATATATATATATATATATATATATATAAATACGACACACACCACATACATGCATGCATGCGTGTAAACACATGCACATGCACACCCGTATATATGCATATGTGTATGCATATATCACGGTTCACACACACACATGGACCTACACCCTCAAACTCTATACCCATGACTAGTCTAGTCACCACCCAAGACCACCCAATCCACACAAAGCCTTCCATGCACATGGTAACTTGCAAACCACACCCAAGTCAAATCCAAGGCCATGTAAGATCTTGAGTTACCAAGAATTGGACCCACTTGTTCCCCCCTCTCTCCCTTCTCGGCCGAGAACACCCATCACCACCCCTCCACACTTCATTTGCATCTAAAACACCACACTTAAACACTCCTCAAATCCTCTTAATTGATTATACTACTTATTGTGCTCAAGACTTCAAGTTCCAGCCCTTGTTGCAAGCCAAAAATCAGATCAAGTGTGAAGCCTCATCCCACCATTAACATCAACGTAATATCACACTAACACACACACCTTCAAGTTCATTCCTTCCACTTCTTAGATCTTATGACCTGCACTAACCCACCATTTTGAACAGCCTTATCTCACTTTCTTAAGCTCATTCAACAGCCCACACATCCATCTCAGCCCCTCTCACATCAAGATATATAGTTACTACTCGAAAACACGCGAAACATCGCGTATCGTCACGAAAGTGGCATAACAAACCCCATGACACCCCCAACATCTTATGAACCCTCAAAACACTCTATTTTTCAGAAAGTAATAGATACAAATCATTTTCAAAACTTCCTTTGATCACAAACATGGTTTTAGCTAAACTAACCTACCCGAAAACCCAGTTTTTCACGAAATATGAAAATATATTGTAAGAGCCCAAAAACTATGATCTAAATATTTTTGAAAGTTTAAAGAGATCATATCATGACATAAATAAAGTTTTATAACTTAAACATATGTATTTCACTATTTATGAATAAAATAAAATGTTAAGAATATGTATTTTTAAGAAAAAAAAGAAATAAGTTGGGAAAATTAAGTTACTGAAATTATAGTGTTATTTAGATTTATTTATGATATTAAAATGTTTGGTAAGGGAAAAATCAGAATAAAACACTTAGAAATTCAAAACCGAGACTTAACCGGGACTTAACGAGACTAACCGAGCTAGGTCACGGAAATGGTGAACCTACAAAATCTTGGTTGTACAAACTTCCAGTAGACTTTAAATAGTAACAAAAGCCTATAAATGAAATTTCATAATTTCTGGAATTTCTTTCATTGGTCAACAAAAATACAAAGGATATTCACTTTAAAATGAAGAAAATTGTTAAAAAAGGGTTTAAGGGCAATACTAATGAAGACTCCAGAACTTAAAGATGATTATAAGTATTTTAAAGACTTAGATGGCAAAAAGTTGACCAAAGTCAACCAAAACCGAAAACCCGTTAAAAACCGAAACCCGAAAGTTAAAATATTAAAAATCAGCAAAGCACCTCAAAATAATTAAGCTACAGTCACTAATGGCCTAATAATGATAAAAATAAGTTAAAAACCAAATATTACCATTTATGGAACTTTATAGGAATTTATCTAAATTTTTAACGTTAATTAATATAAGCTAGTTAACGACCCGCTAGAAAGAAAAATAATAATAATAATATATAAAAATCTTTAAACTAGGATAGTCAACATTTTATAGTAAACCATGACCCCCAAACTTAAAATGAATTAAAAAATATAATAAAACCAATGAACTTAAAACTACAGCGCATAACACGCCCGAAACGCGACCCGATACGCGTTTTAAAACCCGATACCCAAATCACCAACCTCATGAACAAGACCATAACATTTCAGAGACTAAGGAACACTCTAGATAAGATATAAATATCGTTTGGACAACCTAACCACCTAGTTTGAGATAACCCTAAATTCCTACTTCCCGAAACGCCTAACTAGAAAACAAGCCATTGAACTCGTAAAGAAAAACCCAAAAGATAGAAAAATGAATTTATTACAGTAACCCAAATCTATTGAAACAACAAAAGTCAACAAAATTTAGTTAAGTGTCAAATTTCAAACTTTAGGGTTAAAAATGCCAATTTAGCAAAAATAAAGGACCAAACTCACCAATTAATGAAACCTTGCTGTTTTGGGAACCTATCACACTCACAGAACTAATGATAATCTGAATTTATAAGATACCAGATTTAACTTAAACATCACATAAAGTCATAAAGACAAAACCCTAGACCTAAAACAAGTTTACGCATACAAATTAGAAATTATCATGCCATTTATGACAAATGATAAACATGAGGGTTTTTGACTTGATTAATTACTAAATAAGGTGCTAATTCACTTGAAATAAACATAGGAACCCTCCCAGTCGGTAGCATCCAAACCTTACAAGCAACCCCTTGATCAATCTTCAAGTGAGTCTCATGACCCCCTTTTTACTTTAAAACTTTTGGGGTGAAATAAATACTCGTTGTTTATTATTATTTCGTGGTGCAATACTACCTACTATTTTCCCCGAATGGAGCGCAATCATTAACTCCATTAGGAGCGGTGTGATTTGTGGATGGTACTATTTGGGGAATCCCCAGCACACAATGGGCCCTTTATGCAGGGAAACCCCCCCTTGAGATTCAATAATCGTTGTGTCACAAATTAGTGCCATTTAACCGTGCTTAGCATGGTACAATTAAACTCAGCAATCTAGTAGTAACGGGTTAGGGGATATATTTTTAGCACTGGGGTGGGTAAGTCCAGGTCAGGTGTGATTGTGATACATTTTATTATGCACCTTGAATATTATGTCATTATTGTAACAATCAGATTTATTGAATGCTATGTTTTTCATGGAAAGTGACGTGTCTTAAACTTATGAGCTCACCAACATATTGTTGATGTATTTTAGGTGTGTATTTCAGGTGATATTAATTGACAGATGTTGAAAGGATAGGTGCCGCCATAGATGGACCCATTGGAGAATTAGCCACTGCCCTGTCCCTTTTATTTATCCAAAACCAATTAAATCTTATGTTTTATATTCGGATATTAGACAATTTAATTATGAATATTTTAAATGATGTAATGATTTAGTTTGACTGCCTTTAATTTCCGCTGCATTGTGATGATATCAGTCAGTCACGACCAGACCAAGTCAACGGGGTGTCACAGATTGGTATCAGAGCCAATGGTTTCAGCGAATTAGGTACTTACCATAAGATACGTAGGCTTTAACCGCGTCCTTAGGGACCTAGAGAAAAACTAAGAAAATGGACCCCCCTCCTAAGCTAGAACCTAAAGGAAAGCCACCTTTATCTGCTTATAATTATAACATTTTGAGAAGTTATCGATTTTTATTGTTAATTTCTTATTATATAATTTGTACTTATATTTATCGCGATGTAATTTATCTTGTTTGTTCATTAGATGGCAGGAAATCAAAGCAAAGGAAAGACCATTTGCATAAGTGACTCACCCGATGTTCCACCACATTATTACCAGACCACCATCCCACGGCACACCTTTGCACCAGACATGGGTGCAGGACCCTCGAGACGCCCCCAGTCTCATGAGATTGGAGAGTATTGCCCTCTTGGGCCAAAATATGGGGACCCAAATTGGTACCCTTCGGCCCCCTACGAGCACATGATGCCCGATCCTAGCGAGGATTGGGAAATGGAGGAGTCGGAGCCATCGGAGGACTCGTCTGAGTCATCTGCGATTGCCCGGGCCAATTCCCTACGACCTGGCGGGAATGAGGGCGTGGCACCTCGTGCGAGGCAAACCGCACGAATGTCCATCCGACCCGTCCCCACATTCCAGCGGGAATGGGGTAACCTGGTTACATGACTGACTGGGGCACCACCACAGCCTGCCATGCCATCATTACCACCACCACCGCAGCCGGTCCCATTGCACCCTGCCAGGACCTATGGGCGTGACGTGGTATCCCGTCATAGTTTCCATATGGGCCCCTCGGTATACTATGCCGACCCATTCGTCGAGTCGACATGCTACTCTAGCGCGTCACATCAGGCATTTGCTGATCCGCCTCTGTATCATTCGGGGCCGTTGACTGGAGACCCCGCTATGGAGGAAGTATGGCGCCGACACCAGCAGTACAACGCCCTGAAGCGGGAAAGAGATGAGGCCGTGTCACTATTGGCCAAGATGAGGAGGAAACTTTATCGAGTAGCGCAAAAGTGTGGACTGAACTACCTTCACTTGCTATTAATGATCACAGATTCGATATGAAACTTGCAGAGAATGTTTAAACACACATTCATATCACACACTAATAATGTACATCAGTGAGGGGTATTTATACCCTTCGACCAAGTGGTTACATGTCGGTTAATAACTACCAACTAACTAACTAATCTAACGGGTATAACTGCCACTTAACCAGTGACACTTATCATAACATAACGTTTGACCCGTACACAATAATACATATACTTAATAATAAATATAATACTAATGGATCTTGTTTGATGGCGAGATTACAATTCCAACATTTAGAAGTTGTAACTTTGAGTCGTTTTTCATAAAGAATAAGGTAACAAGAATATCCCAGGCTTCCTTTGGTGTTGAGGCATCTCGAATATGCTCCAGCACTTCTTCTTCAACAGTGGTCTTCAGAATAAACAGGGCTTTACCTGCTTTAACCTTCTACTTTTTCAACACACCATTTGTATCTTCTCGGCGATGTAGTATCTGAACCATTTACTACATCCCAAAGATCTTAGCCCTACAAGTATGATATCAAACATGTTGACCAAGAATTGTAGTTGCTGTTGTTCAACCTTCTTACACTTCCAACAAGTTGAAGATCAGCTATGGATATCAAGAGAATCAAGCTCTGATACCATAAGTTGGATCAACCCCAAATACACACATAAAACTCAAGCATCAAAAGATAATCATTTGCTGTTGAACTACTTTCTTTCATACTAATGAAGAAATATATATATATATATATATATATATATATATATATATATATATATATATATACACATACTAATAATCCTTTACATGTAGTGCCACATGGAATTTTCACAAACCATCTCATTTTAGTTTTCCCGCCCAAACTATTTATTTCATTTTAAAAAAATAAATAACTAATTGTCTATTTCTTCTCTTTCTCCCTCTATATTATAAATCCATATCTTTTTTTAATCATTAACTTCTTAAAAAATATTTTTTCATTAAATAAAAACTAAGTATTTTGATTAAAAATATACTTTTTTAAAATCAAAATTATGTAAAACTATATTTTTTTATAAAACAGCGAAACATTTTTAAATTATGAAATACTTTAAAATCAATCTTTTTAAAAAATAAAAGTTTTACATAAAAATATTTTTTACAAAACAAGCCCATAGTTTTTAAAGAGTGAGATGTTGATAAACAAAACGAAATTTTATCAAAGCAATAACTTTTTAAAATGAAAGTTTTAAGAATATGAAAAATGTTTTATCAACTAATCAAAATATCTTTATATTTGAAGTTTTACGGTTCGTAACTTTTCGTTAATAAATATTTAGTATTGTTTTTATTTAGGCCGTGTAATACACGGCGTTATAACCTAGTATGTATATATATATATATATATATATATATATATATATATATAGGTAGAGGTTCAAATAAAAAATAAGTTTTGCCTAAGCAGGATAAGAAGAAACAAGAAGATTACATGTGACACTCTTTAAATTAGGGTTAGAGGGCATTTTGGTCCTAAAACACACCTATTAGTCCCTTTTGTAGTTTATTAAAATGCAGCATAATTTCGAATGTAATGTACTAGATTTTTTGATATGCTAGATTGTGCTATATTTTTTAACGTGCTAGATTGTGCTGAGTTATTTTAAAATATTAGATTATGTTGAATTTTTTTAAAGTGCTAGATTGTGCGGTAAATAAACAGAATTCATATTGTTTTGTCATAAAACAACACGTTTGTAAACAAAAATATTTGAGTTAAAACAGCACACAACGCATTTTTTGTTAAAAACGAAACAAAACAACACATAGATTGTTGTATTAACGCAAAACAACACAAAAAGTGTTATATTAACGCAAAATAGTGAACATTAAAATAGAAAAGATGTGTTGTTTCTATATTGTTTGATATTTTGACATAATGCACCACAAAAACAATACACGAGACCTTATTGTTTTGACGTAAAACAACATCGAACATGTTACGCAAAACCGCACAAAACTGTTCTGTTTGACAAAAACAGCACAAAACTGTGCTGTTTAACGCAAAACAGCACAAAACTATGATGTTTTTATGAAATATAACACAATTTTGTGCTGTTTTGATGAAATACAACACAAAACTGTGCTGTTTGACGTAAAACAGCACAAAACTGTGCTGTTTTTATGAAATACAGCACAATTTTGTGTTGTTTTATGAAATACAGCACAAAAATGTTAAAAAATACAGCACAATTTCACATAATTTGATTTTTTTGTAAAAAAGTATAGCAATACTATACTCAATTTAAAAAGAAAAAATGCTTGATTTTATGGTGTAATTTATTTAAAAAAATAATGTCGTATGAAAAAGTTATTAGCATTTAAAAAAATGGGGATAAATTTTAAAAAGTCAACAATTGTGTGTAACATTATAAAATACCTAAACTAACTTTGCTTGCTTAATTTTTCCTATACTTTGATCCTAGTCCTTAATTAAATAATTAGAAGGCTAAGATTACTTTTTAGTATTCTTAGGGAAAATTTATTTTTTAGAGAAACCTCCCTCTCTCTCTCTCTCTCTCTCTATATATATATATATATATATATATATATCCAACTACATGCAGAACGTGACCTAAATTAAAGCAATAAGTGAGTCCAAAATGCTGCTACTTCATCATGTTTTAACTTAACACATTAAACTATCATTTGACTTTGTAAACTTAAAACTCTTAAATCTATTACGGACCCATTCGACCCATGACCCGACTTGACTCGAATTTAAAGCGATCAAAATTAATAACCTACATTCACCCTCTTAATCTTGATGTCGGTTAATGCCTCCTATCTTGCTTATCATGCTTCATTTCTTGCTAAATCTTGCTCGTTCTTGCTATAACCAAAAGCGGTCTTCTTTCTAATCCTCTTGCTTGCTAACTTATTTTCTTGCTCACTTTCTTTCTCTTGCCCTTGGTATTTCTTTTTATTCGTTCTCATAAACTTGCTTAAGAACACCCACTTCGTCTCCCGCTATCGGCCCCGAAACCGAATTTGAAATCACCAAACTGTTGTCCTGCTTGCTATCCTATTCTTGTAGCTTCTACCAAGGTAAAGAGGTGTAATTTGGTCATCGTTTTAGCCCCGAAACTAGGCCCGAAACACCTGCTGTTGTTTACTTCTTTCTCGAAACTTATTTTTAATTCACTTGTTTTGCCTGCTTTCTTAGTGTTAAGGCCCGTTCGGATCATAGATTAGGATCAATTAAGGATGAACATGATATGGGTTATGCACAAATGTGCATAGAACTCGTTGATGGACACAGTGGGAGAAACACAAAAATCTCACACACAACACACTGTATTTCATACATAATACCAACATACAGATGGGTATTTATACCCTTACAATTAACAATTACAAACAATATAACTAATATAACTAACCCTAAAGTTTTCATTAATTACAATCAGTTTGACTTTTCTATTTTGACTTTTTTGATCTGACTTCATTGACTAATTTCTTGATTACAAATATCCAACACTTAGTACTTTTGGTGACTTCTCAAGTGCAAGCCAGCAGTGACACAGTTGCTTGGATCATCCTTCTGGATCATTCCACATAGGATCTCTCTAAGCCACCCAGCTTTCTTTTTCGGGTCACACATACGTCAGATCGCTACTCACCACTCAGGTCGTCATCTCTACTCGACGCTTTGAATCACACAGATTCCTGCTCACGGCTAGATCACACAGATCGCTCCGGTTCACGTCTTCTCTACATATATATGAAGAGAAACACAACAACCCACTAGTCACTAAGCATATAACATGCTAACAACCCTAAAGACCAGGACATTACAACTGACTCATACTTATTCAACAAGCAAAAACACAACCATAACAATATTAAATAAACGAACATGTGACTAATTCATGTCTCACATATCGACCAGAATCATCACCAGAACAATGTATGTTCGAGGCCACAAACCAAAACCAAGAACACATGACCTTATTGCTTTGAATTTGCCTTTGAGCATTCTTCTTTTTAACTTGGCTTTGATACCAAAACCAAGAACACCAGATAAACTTGCTTTTCAAGCATCAATGTTTTTTATTATAACATCAGTAATCGGTAACTATTTAAAATTGCGAACTATACATAAACTTTGTGCTTTTCAAGCAACATCCACTTATCTTAGAGTAACAATAATTGAAATTGTAAAACATCCAAAAGCCAAAGAAAGATCCACAAATAGCTATATATTCTTTCTTATTATTCTTCACAATGGAAATCAAAGATTCAATCTTTTTGCCAAAGTAGAGAAAGCATTCTCATCCGCCGGATCTGTAAAACAATATGCTGGTGCTTGCACTACTGAATCTGGCAACACTGCTCCGACCTCAAAGGTCATCACGTGCGAAGAAATTCCTACGTTGCAAAGTATCGCGGTTATTTAAACGTTTAAACCATCTCAAAGATCAGATGGTATGATAATGTGTTTAGATTAAAACATACAACTTTGAGTATCGTTAAAAACAGATAAACTAGCTGATAGACCAACAAACATCTTTTACCACAAAAGAAGCATTAGTTCAATAACAATTTGAATCTTTGTATAAAACAATTTAAAAAATCGTAGGCCGCCTAGAAGGTCTCTCAAGAGATTCGCTTTTTTTTTTTAACGGCTAACGAATAAGTTCTAAGCCCGATCACCTGGGTAAACCCATTAGCAAAAGACCACTCACGCCCGCGAACACATACAGTGCTGGTGACCCGGCTCGCCCATCATTTCAGTGGAAACCCACCACCTAAAGGCCCACTATGGTAAAATCACTAACACACTTGAAGCATATTGCAACAAATAAAACTCGAAACTATAACCTCCAATTTAGAAAGTAACGAGTACCTACTCCTAAAGTAATTGATCTACGACTCATATGCAAGACATTTGTTTTAAATCTGTTTTTGGATAAACAATTTAAATTTTTAATAAAATATTTTAAAAATCCTTAAGGTGCCTACAAGGTCTTTGAAAAGATTCAATTCAAATCTTTATTCAGTAAACATCGTGAACACATACTACGGTTTAGGGGAAAAAAATGTGATTTATGTCTTAGACGCTTTACTTCAATATTTATATAACTCGTTTAGGGCTAAAACTAGCCCAAACCCAAATCAATTTTAGCATTTGAATCAAACAAAAATTAAATTTAAAATTTAGTCACATGATTACCATCATAAAAGTCCCAACGAACAGGTCTTTTGGTGACAACATCTTCATAATACCATATGAAGTCCACCTTCTCCCACAAATCACACAAGAACCCATCGGTCACCACCCTCCCTAGATAATGCGCCCCATCGAGAAAGTCGGGCCGCGGTATCCCAACACCGAAGTCCACCACCATGCAATTACCGCCCGCGCCAAGCGTGTAGTAAAATGACGTGCCATTGTTCCACTCGACATCATAAAGCACTATGCCAAGTTGTTTTTGAAATATGTTAACGTTGCGACCTTTGGGCCAATCGTACCAAAGGTCGCTTAGTTGGAGGTGGGTGCTGGTTAAGTTCATGAAAAGGAGGGCGTGGAATTGTTCAGGCCATGGTGTGGGTGTCGGTTCGGGTTCGGTTGGGGCTAACCATGGGTTGTTGTTGAAGGCTACATGGGTTGGTAGTTGAAGGAAGAAGATGACCACTGGGATGGCTTGAAAGGCTATCTTGATACCGTTATCTATGTTTGTGGTCATTTGTTCTTTTTGGTACAAAAGTAGGTATGTGAGATAAAAAGGGGTATATATGATCATTATTACTTTTAAAGAAATTTCAATTGTTTTATTATTTATAGAGAAATTGCAAAAATAATCCCAGATATTGGATTGTATTGCAAGTTTGGTACACAGATTTTAAAAATTAAAAATTTAGTCCACACCGTTAGCGTCCGTTAATTTTTAACGATCTGATGACTAAATATGCAATATGATCAAACCATATAGACCAATTGTGCAATTTTATCAAAAAACTTAAAAAAAGCTAAAAAATAAAATTAAAATTAAAAACTAAAAATTAAAAGATTCAAATAAACGTTAATAAAGAAATCCAATAATAGTTAAAAATAAATAAATAAAATGAAGGCAAAAAACCTAGTGAAAGTTTAAATCCAAAAAACGAAAAATGAAATCGAACCGTTTTTTATTTTTTTTTAACTTTAATTTTGCAATATTTATTTTGATTTTTATAAATGTTTATTCGATAGTATTTTTAATTTTTATTTGGTTTTTATTTAATTTTTTACTTTAATCGCATACTTATTTTTCAATGCTTCTCGTTTTCTCTTTTTACATGCGTTTTATTTTTATTTAGTTTTGAATTTGATTTGTTTTTTAACCTCTATTTTAGTTTTTTTTAAATTTATTGAACTTTATTATTGATGTTTATTTGAATTTCTTATGTTTGATTTTAATTTCTTTTAAATTTTATTTGATTTTTAATTTTTTTTTTAATTTTTAGAGCAAATTGCACAATTAGTCCCTATGGTTTGATCATATTACATATTTAGTCCACAAATCGTTAAAAACTAACGAACACTAACGGTGAATACTAAATTTGCAACAAACATCCAAATATTTAGACTAAATTTGCAATTTTTAAAATCTTGGTACCAAACTTACAATATGATCAAACCATAGGGACTATTTTTATAATTTTCTCTTATTTATATTTAATGAATTGGTTTGATAATAACACAATTTTCATTGTATTGGTCTTTCCCGCTTTACCCATATTATTTGATATAAACTTGGATAACTTGAATAATTACTTACGTTTGTTTCTTATTGAAAAAAAAAATTATTTCTTAAGAAATAAACATTTTAAGTCATGCACTTAGCTCGTATTAATAATAGGGTATAATTACAATAAAAATTATATTTATGCTAAAAAAATAAAAATCATTGTACACTTGACGTGTATCATTCTAATGTTTAAACAGTGAGGTTTTTTTTTATAATTGTATCATATATGTCTGCTAATTGTGTCTAATACCTTTATCTTGTCAAATATGATTTCATTATATTATATATTTTATATCATTTGTTATATATAAATATTCATTATTTTGTTTTACATGTTATATTATTTTGTGTTATTTTGTCATTGTTATTTATATATTATGTAAAATTTTTTATCTATTGTTGTGTTTTACAATTAAAAGTACACAATGATGTTAATTTATCAATATATATTTTCAAACTCATGGTGTTTAAGATAACAAAATATCTTATCTTTTTCATTATTTTTTATAAATTATATAAAATTGTTGTTATCTATCATTTTGTTCTATAATTAAAGGTATATACTAAGGTTATATCACTAATATATATTTCAAAACTTATAATATTCAAAATAACACAATGATAAACAAAAAACACAATTAGACATTTTATCATTGTGTTTTATGTTTTATGTTCTATATTATTTTGTATTATTTTGTTATTTTTTTAGTATTAGATTTATTATTTGCTAATTTATTGTTATGTTTTGCATTCTAAAAATACACAATAGTATTATTTCATAATTATATTTTTAAAAATTCATTATTTAAAATAAAACACAATCGTATTTGAAAAAAACACAATAATTAATAAAAATAGATAATAAAATGCATTAAAGACAAGATTATAAGTAAAAATCATATGAGCTTAAAACTTAAAAAATGTATTATATTTTTTATAATGATACCGCACTCATTTGGAAGACAAACAACACTTAGTTTTATGGTATAATTTTTATAAAAAAAATAATATTGTATCTAAAAATTATAAACGTTTAAAAATGGAAGAACTTGAAAAAAGTCAGTAAATGTGATTATGTATAAAATAACATTCTAACAAACTTCTACCTGACAATTTAATCTCAAATATTAATTAAAAGAATTGATAGTTAAAACTACTTATTATATTTTTTAGATTTAAAACTCTATTTATTTGAATCATTCCCTTAACGCTAACAGAATTCGTATTGTATTTTTATTGTATCATATATGTGAAGGTTCGTAAAATGATTAATATTAATCATATATGCTTGTATTCAAACTATTTACCTCTTTAAATACCAATGATTCTTAGCTCAACTAGTTAATATGAGATGCCAAGGATATGTAAATATTAAAAGATCATGGGTTTAAGTCTTACTTTGAGCAAAATGCTCAGGGTTGAGCCAGTGGGTTTCTCATCAATGGGTTTACTCCTTAGTGGGTTGGGGGTGTGGTCTAGGCTGAAAAACGAATAAGTGAGCCCGATTAAGATAACACATGTTCTCCGAAACAAGATCGCACATTTGCCATTTAAAAAAAATTACCTCTTTAAATAAAGGAGGTGTCTTATCACTAACATATCACTCAGAGACTATGCTTAATTATATAATCTATTGTTATCAAAACTATCTTCTCCAATTAAGTAAAAGTATAAATTTGTTAGAGGAACAAGAAATGGGAAAATAAGCAAGAATACGTCAACAAAACATTCTTATTGATTTTATGTTCATTAGTCAAATCATTTGCATAATAGGGTGTGGTTATAAGTACACCTAAAGTGTTATACAAACACCCAATCATAATATCCATATGACTCGTATAGTTTTGTATGAGTTGTGTAGACTATAACTACCTCAGAACTATCAGAGATGTCCCCCATGAATCGTATGCACATTACGTATCGTATATGCCTATACGAGTGAACTAATATGTGGTATTAATGTATATGACTAATATACTTTCTTTTCGATTTAAGGTAATTTTTTTAGTTATTTGACATGACATAATATTACTCAATATACCTGTAAATTATTTGATAGGACATAAGATTTCATAAAAAACTATTATATAGATGACCATACTTTTTTGTCGTCTAATGAAATAAAACACAATCGAAGACCTTTTGCCCCAGTGGAGAACCATAATATGTAGAATATTTGAGATGGTCTCAAAATGTTATACAGTTCGTCTACAACGAAGATATCCCTTGATGTAGGACCATTTATTCGAGTCTTATGGGTGTTAATCAAGAATATGTATACCTCTAGTGTAGGGGTGTTCTTCGGGTATTTTAATTGGATTTGGGGTAGATCGGGTCGGGTTATTCGAGTTTTTCAAGTTTCATATTCTAACCGATAACCAATCCGTATTAGTGTTCGGTTATTCGGTTTTCGGTTATCATCCGGTCGGATTGTTCGGTTTTCAGGTAGTTTGGATATTCGGTTATCAGGTCCGACTTATCATGATTTTGGACTGTTTGACTGTTTTTCAGCTTCACTTTACAAATTATCATGTATCTTTTGACATAATATATGTATTTATTATTAATAATAGAAAGAAAGATGTGAATATTTATTGTGGTCAAAACATCTATTATTTGAGATTTAGATTGAGTAACAATTAGAAAAAACAATGAAGCATATTTGATTAATAAACTTTGAAGTTTATACGTTACATGTACGCATATCTACTCTTAAAAGGTGATCCTTAAAAGTTTACACACTCGTTGTTAGAATAAAAACTTTAGATTCACAAAAAACAAAAAAACTCACAAAGTCAAAAATATAACAATCATCAATTAAAAATGGTAGAACAAAATACAATTTACCATTTTGCAAAATACAATAAGCAAATAATTAACATAAATTTTCGATAGGTTCCATTGTTCCAAAAGCACTACAATAATTAAGCCAATTTGCTAATTTGGTCATCACGCAAATTACAAAACGTGTCATTTTTTTTAACCATTCTTCTTCACCTTCATATTGTTACCTTCATGGGCTTCACTTACGTATCAAGTATTACTTTAACTAGCCAAATCCAATCCTATATAAAGAGATTCAAATAAAATTAGTAAAATGGTTAAATATAATTTGTACATATATTATAATATTTATTGATAAAAAAATACCTTGATCAATTTCTTGTATTGTTTCCCAATCTTCTTCAAACTCGGGTTTGTCACTTGAGCTACATTGAAGCCAATCTTGTGTGCAAATTAAACTTTCAACAATTCTAGGAGTTAATGAACTTCTAAACGGGTCCAAACCTTTCCACTAGTGCTAAAAACTGACTCCGAAGCCACCGTCGACACAGGAATGGCAAATAAATCTCTAGCCATTAAAGATAAAATCGAGAATCTAGGACTATTCACTTTCCACCATTCTAAAATATTAAACATTTGATGAATCCTGTTCAACACTTTCGTTCACATACTTTTCTAACTCACCAACCGATTCAACTATGTTTGTTTTCATCTTTTCTCTTAGTTTGTTTCTCAATGGTGGTTTTGGTGCCATAGCATCCGGGTTTTGGTGTTTCCCTAAAATCGATGATGAAGTGGTAGACTCGGTAGTACTACAAGTAGAACTTGACGAATGAATTCTAGTATAATCGTTATACAATTCATACATAGAATCCATTATGAATTTCTTTTTTGACTCCACCACATTTGCCCCATAACAATCTTCAAGTAGTATAACCAAATATTTTACTTTGTTTCTTGGGTCAAGAATCAAAGCAAAATACAACAATAAATTCATTTTGTCTAAGTTATCAAAATACTTATCAAACTTCACTTTCATTGCCATTGCAATATCATTTAGATTATCATCATGAATAGCATCATACATGACGGTACGAATAGAATAAATATCTTCAATGCATGCATTTGATGTCACATAAAGTGTGCCTGAAACCCTCAAAGTAACATCATAAAAAGGCTTCAAAAAATGACATAAATGTCTAACCTTTTGCCAATCGGTTGGTGAAGGTATTGCAAGACCCGCTTTTTCAATGTCGATCTTAAAATCATGTTCCTCAAGATCATACCTCTCAAAAGTTTGTTCATAAGATTGGGCAATATCTAACATATGGTAAGTGGAGTTCCATCTTGTTGGAACATCTCTAATCAAGTATCTTGTTGTACCACAATTAACAAGCTTAGCAAAGTTGTGGAATTTATCAATCCTAGAAGGTGATTACCTAATCCACCTAACCGCCCATCGAACTATCACAACCGATCTATCAACTTTTTTTATATCGTCTTGCACTACTAAATTTAAAATATGAGCAACACATCGAATGTGTGTCCATTTGCCATTCAAGAGCACTTGTTAGTATTTTGAAATGTTCTTTTCAAGAATTCAATTGCCACATCATTAGCACTTGCATTGTCAACTGAAATTGTACAAACGTTTTCTAATCCCCACTCTTTTAAACATTTCTCAATCGTTTTCCCAATATCAATCCCACGATGAGTCTCTTATGGACAAAAACTCAACACTTTTTTTTTTCAATTTTCACTCGTTATCCACAAAGTGGGCGGTTAGACACATATAACTAGATTGTTGACTAGAAGTCCATGTGTCGATTGTCAAACAAATCCTACCAATGTTTTTTTTAATAAAATCACCAACTTTTTCTTTTTCTTCCACGAACAAACGGTAAACATCTTTTGTTATTGTACTTCTACGTGATACTTTAAACGATGGTTGACACATGCTTATGAAATACCTAAAGCCCGCATTTTCCACAAAACTAAACGGAAGCTCGTCAGCTATTATCATTTGGGCTAAAGCCTTCCTAATTGCTTTTTGATCAAATTTCCAAGACGTCAATTTATTTTCATCCCCAAATTGAAAAGCTAATTGTGTTTGACCATCACTGATTGTAGCCAAATAAGGGACACATTTCTTTAAGTGAAGATTAAGATTACTCGTACCATGAGATTTTGATCCATATTTGTAGCTGCAAGCATAATGTTTACATCTCGCTCTTAGAACACCCTCGTTGTCTGTAAACTTTTCGAAATGCAACCACACTTTTGATCTCGGTTGGTATATTTTAGGTTGCTTCTCTTTTGTTTGTGTAGTTTCTTTATTTCTTTCGAGGTCAACCATCTCCTCTTCAACTAAATTGTATGATCCAAACATCTATCAATTCAAAACATAATCAAACATCTAGATGAGAAGCATGCTTAACAAAAAACACACGGGTAAACATAAAATACAAACCTTGTAACAATCGTGAGTTGTGACTGCCAATTGAAGATCACTTGCGCCTTATGGAACGATTTTTACGAATGATGAACAGTTGATGATCGCTTCAGGAAGGAGTTTGTGAATAGCCAACTGATGAAGATTGCTAGTGTGTAGGTTTGTGAATTAATGAAGATAAGTTGCTGCTTGCTTTGGAGGGATGGATTCACGATCGTCGATTGCCGTTTGGGATTTTGTAGGGATTATAATTGGAAGTTTATCACTTCACGTAAACAAAGGTACAATAGTTGTTAATCAAGTATTCTAGGCATGTAGCTATCTAGAAGTCTAGCCTTTTAGGAAATTTCAAATTTAATCCGGTTAATCGGGTAACCCGAATTGATCATTTGTCTATCCATATTCCGATCCGATCTATTTCGGATTAACCTAATATCCGAATAAGTTCTACCCGATAACCGTTCTACCCGACCCATTCTACCCGATTATGATTCGGATCGGTCGGTTTTATCGGGTTCGGGTAAAAACGACACCCCTACTCTAGTGTTACACGGGAAGCTATTCATTATGATAACATGTGAAGGTTTTAAAACACGTGCTTGCTATATTAATATATGTGAAATGGTAAATAACTATTATTTTCTATTACAACATAATAATGCTTGCACAACTGGACATATGGCGATTTGATAAAATATGAAAAACTAAGGAGTTGGTATTTTTGATTATTCTCCCGATGTTTTATGAGTTCATATCTAAGAGATTATACAATGCTCACCCATATGATAATGTGACGAACCAACTAAATTTTTCATGGTGGGAGGTAAATATGAAAAAGGTTATGTTAGGTTTAAAGTTTTTGTAAAAAAATAAAACATAAGTGTTCTTTCTTTCTTTTTTTTGGCAAATATATACTGATATGTGATGGCGCGAGAAACTAGTATCTTTTTCAAACTAGTATCAAGAGACGAGATTTTCATATATTATTTTCATATGAATGTCGTCCAATAACTTTGAAGATTCTTCGTGCATTTATAGTGTTGCAGACCAAATCGTTGTTAATTTTCATTCTTATTTCATATGGTTTTTGGACATTTATCTTACTGAGAAAACATTTGGCAAGAAAAGATACTTGATTTACTATTGTCTCTTATACAGTTTGGTCTTAAAATGGGGTCATATTAGTCAAGATTTTTGGATGTAATTTATATACTATTACATAGGCTTGTTCAAAACACCATTGAAATGAAAAGTAAAATTACTAGAGGCATGCCTGATATAAGATAATTTATGACCGATGAACTATATGTAATTCGTACTTATAATGTTTATCGTGAACTATAATAAAGTTTTATTTACTATGAGATTTTTTGTGTTTGACGATATTACAAGCAACTTTCATAGAAATTGTCAATTTCTAGAAAAATCTAACATGATAAACAAAAGGATAGTTAATAAATCAAAATTCAAGTTTGTACATCAAAATCAAAAATAAATACAAGTACATAAAATTATGAAGATGACAGAGGGTTATCAAGATTCGATAAATCGAGCAAATTAAGAATAAATATCCCTAAATAAATACAATTAAGACTACGGCGTACACATAGAGCTTGTTGTAACATATTCACCTTAGGGTTCGTTCGTGACCATTCTCAGCCCAAACTAGTATGCTAACAAGGGTCGGGGTGTCAGCCCAATAGTAATATCAATATCTATCTGTCGGCTCTAATACGAAAGTTAAATAGTTGTGAATAAAGAATTACACAGAAAAACTCATAAATGTACGAGATATATAGTTAAAAAACAGCAACACAATAGTCTTAAAAGAAAAAGAGTTAAGTTTCCCCCTTAAAATTTATAAACATTTGTAAGAAAAGTAGGTCGCAAAACTTACCTTGAATTGATACGAGTAATAACAAAAACAATAAGCTTCTAATATCTCGTGCGCACCAATCAACCAAGCATCTATAATAGTAGATCATGGAACTTATAAACACGTTTAATCAATGTTATGTATTCTCGTTTCTATCTCGGCTTGGTGCGGCTTTATTGCGCGACTAACTATATATATATATGGGAGGATTTCTAAGAAAACCAATAGTTATATGAAAAAAAAAACCATGAAAACCAATAACATAATTCATAACTCTTTTTCTTATTTTAATTGTTATGATGTTATTTAAGTATTTTGTATATTATATGTTGAGCATACATACGAGAATGAAGAGTCTTACGTATACATAACACTATATGGAATGAGAAATGGTTACGCATACGTAACCTATGTGTGACGTATATGGAAAACCATGGAACGGTTTTCATTTGATTGATATTCTTATTTATATATACTCACACACATATACAGAGGGTAGTGATAAAAAAAATTATAAATTATGCGACCGATTTAATTGATTTTCTCTAGTTTTCTCCTAAAATTATGGTTTTCTTAGGATGCCTCTCTCTCTCTCTATATATATGTATATATAGGGATGAGTTCTTTTGTAAACCTTAAGAAATTATGTAAACTAAAAAACTAAATCCTATCCACTCATTTAATTAATATCAATGGCTGAGAATTTTTCAAATAAAAAATAGAGAAATTGTACTTTTGTGAGTATTTTTTAAATGTTGGACAATAAAAGGCATAATGGACTTTTGACATAACAACTCTATGGCCTATATTGATTTGACAATTGCTGTAATCAATAAATATACATCATCATCTTCATCTTGGTTACTAATTCAAGTTTATTCAAAAAAGAAATTTCTTCAACCTCACAAACACAAAGAAATTTAAGAGATTCCTCTACATTTTTCAATCAAAAACGTTTACCCAGGATTTCGACAAATCCAAGATCCAAAAGGCTAAAGGCGATACCGAAGCTCAGCAAAATCATTTCTTAAAAGGTGAGGTAGGACGACGATGGCGACGGTGGCTAACCACCATCTACAACTGCGATGGTGGCAACGGCAGCTGCGATGGTGGTGACGGCATCTCCGACGATAGCCCGGTGGTTTTTCGTTGGTGTTCAAGGTTAGATCTAAGTTTTTTTTTTGTTGTTTTAATAACTTTTTATTGGTGTTCAAGTTTAGATCTGAGTTTTTTTTTTGTTGGTGATAATTTTTTAGATATGGGTTACATGTGTTGTGTTGTTACTATCAAGGTACATCTATAATTTTTTGAAATTGATATTCAAGTTTAGATATATATTCATGGTGATGATTTTTTAGATCTAGGTTGCATCTATAGAAGCGATGACGGCAACAGCGGCTGTAATGGTGGCGACGGCGACTCCGACGGTCTTGTGGTTTTCTATTGTTGTTCAAGGTAATATTTGGGTTTTTGTTCGTATTCAATGTTTAAATCTGAGTTTTTTTTATTGTTGATGTTTTTAATGAACTACTCAAATCTGTAAAGTTACAACTGCATATATATTTTATATGTTGGTTAAATATACTTTCAAACATGTGTACACATGTAGTTGGTAATGTTTTCTAAGGAACTACTTAAGCATTTTTGTTAAAAATATTAGTTTAAAGTGTGTATATAAATTATTACACATGTGTATGTGGGATACTTAATTCTATATTTTTTATCAGATATATTTTTATTGGGTTTTTATATGTACATATGTGTAGAGTGAGTTACATATGTGTAGAGTGAGTTATACAAATGTGTAAACTAAGGTTTACACATGTGTAAACTATCAGATATAGTGAGTTTTACACATGTGTAAAATGAGTTTTGCACATGTGTAAAATGAGTTTTGCACATGTGTAAAATGAGTTTTGCACATGTGTAAACTGAGTTTTACACATGTGTTAACTAAGGTTTGCACATGTGTAAACTAAATATACACATATGTAACTTTTTATTTTCAAATTCAGATTTATATTTTTATAATATAAATAGTTACTGATTCATGTTACGTAATGGTTTCATTTTCAGTACACGTTGAATAGTCCAGATCTAAGATGTGAACAAGGCGTAATCAACAAAGGAGCATGTGGATTTTTTTTCTGATTTTGTAAATATTTTTTTGAATCTTAGATATAGATTATTTTTTAATTTGGGTAAATTCTTCTACACATGTTTAATCGATTATTACACTTATGATTTATTATTTGTACTCATGTTAAACTACTCAGAACTATATTTTACACATGTGTTAAAGTATTGAAAAACGTGTGTTAAAATATTCAGAATTATCTTAGAACTATTTTTTATACATGTGTCAAAGTGTTTATTAAATTATTTACACATGTGTTAAAGTATTTAGAACTATATTTTATAAATGTGTTAAGATACTGATAAAAATCAAATTACTAACACATAGGTTATTATGTTCATATAATATTAAAAAATAGTATAAAAACATCAAATCACTAATATATAGGTTATTGTGTTAAAAAAATATTAAATATAATACACATGTAAAGGAGGGAAAAATGGAAAAGGACTAAAATGCCCTTAACATTATATTTTTTTTAATGAAACATGATACGTGTCAAATTATGAGTGGTGGGAATGGTTTATTGATTTACACAATTTCTAGTGGTTTACAATTGAACCTTCCCCTATATATATATATATATATATATATATATATATATATATATATATATATATATAAGAGTGGGTGCAATTGTAAACTATTATAAATTTTGTAAACTAATAAACCAAATCTTAGTCATTACTTAAATTAAGATCAATGGTTCAGATTTTTTTTAAATAAAAATACATTTTGGTTCCATGATAGGACCGTATATAGAAAAATACAAAAAATGGTAGTTTGGTCTTTTCCCATCCACCTACTTTTTGACTTTTAAAAATTTAAAATTATACTCATCATTTTATTATCATCGATCTCCATCTCTCTCTATAAATCTCTTTATCTCTTTTTATAAATTAAAATTTTCATCTCTTTATTTCAAAAAACATCAACACCACTGGTTGTTAACCATCATCTACCGTGGTAACGACGACGATCGTGGCGATAGCCGCAACAATAGCGACGATAGTGACGACGATGGTCATGGCGGTGGCAGCGACAACAGGGATGGCGACAGTGGTGGTTATGGCTACAACAAGTATCTTTCTCTATTTCTCTAAATATCAATACTACAAGTGGTTGACCACCATCTATGGTGCCGAAAGTGATCATCATGGCGGTGACAGCGACAATGGCTATGGCAACGGTGGCGATGACAATGACAAAGGTTTGTTTTTTTTTTTGTTAATATTCAAAGTTAGATTTGAGTTTTTTAATTGTTAAATACTAGATCCATAAAAACTTTTTGGTGTTTTTTAAATTTAGATTTGGCTTTTTTTTTTGTTGGTGATGAATTTTTTAAATAACTACTCAAAATTTTTTTTAAAATATAGGTTGGTTAGATCTATTTTAAACATCAACACTACCAGTGGTTGACCACTATCTATGGTGGCGACGATGACGGTCATGGTGGTGGTAGTGACAATGTCGACGATGATGATGGTGGCAGTTAGATCTGTTAGAACTTTTCGTTGGTGTTTAAATTTAGATCTGGGGCTTTTTTGGTTAGATCTATTTTTACGTATGTTAGATCTATTTTTGCTGGATTTTTTGAATATAAATGAGTTTTACTCATGTGTAAATTTAGTTTACACATGTGTGTATATATTTTTACCGGGGTTTTATATGTAAACATGTGTATATATTTTTATTGGATTCTTACAATTGTGTATATATATTTACTGGGTTTTATATGTAAACACTTATAGAGTGAATTTACACATTTGTAAAATAAGTTTTACACATGTGTAAACTGCACATACACATTATCACATATGTAAACTTCTCGTTTTCTTATTCAGATTTATATTTTTATAATTTATATTGTTACCAATTCATGTTAGATATTGCTTTTCATTTTCAATACATGTTCAACAGTTCAGATCTAAAATGTGAACAAGGCGTAATCCATAATGGTGCATGCGAATTTTTTTTCTCATTTTGTAAATATATTTTGGATCTTGGATATATATATTTTTTTATTCGTTTAAATATCTTCTACTCATATTAAAATACTCATATTAAAATACTCATAACTATATTTTAGACATGTATTAAAAGTATTAAAAAAACATGTGTTAAAGTATTAAAAACTATCTTAGAACTCTTATACAAGTGTTAAAATATTTATTGAATTATTCACATATGTGTTAAAATATTAAAAACTATATTTTATACATGTGTTAAGATATTGATAAACATCAAATCACTAGCACATGTGTCATTGTGTTAATATAATATTAAAAAATAATATAAAAATATCATATCACTAACACATGGGTTATTATGTTAATATAATATTGAAAAATATTACAAAAACATCAAATCATTATCACATAGGTTATATTGTTAATATAATATTAAAAATTAATACAAATAAAAAGGAGGAAAAAAATAGAAAATGACTAAAATACACTTAATATTAGATTTCTTTTTTTTAATAAAACATGACACGTGTCACATTATGAGTTGTGTAAATAGTTTATTGGTTTACATAATTTCTAATCTTTTACAACTGAATCTCACTCTACATATATAAAATTTGGTTCAAATGAAAAACAAAATAAATTATGAAACTAATAAACGAAATCTTAACATTTGATGTATTAAGATCAATATCTCATATTTTTTTGAATAATAAATAAAAGGCTTTACTATTGTGGGACTACGTATACAAAAAGTCAGAAGAATATGTGTCATTGATCTTAATACATTAAAGTTAAAGATTTGATTTATTGGTTTTTAGAATTTCTATTGGCTCATATATGTTTGAATTTTTGTATACATAGTTCAATAAAAAAGTACAACTTTTAATTATTTTATTTAAAAAAATGTAGCATTGATTTTCATAAATCAATGCTGAAGATTTGGTTTATTGATTCACATAATTTCTATTGATTTGTATTTGAACCCAACCATGTGAAAACTATGAGTATTTGTGAGAACCCTTTAACTCACATTAACCAATCAGAGATCGACAAATCTGCAACATGGAAAAGCACATTCTAGGGGTATATGTGTCTTTTTACAACCCATACATTAAATGCATGTCTTTTCTACCATAACCTTTTGTAATATGATGTATACATCTTGTTTTTCACCAATTCCAATGTCACCAATACTCTTTCATGCCTCATATATTTTTGAATAAAAAATAAAAGGCTTTACTATTATGGGACCATGTGTACAAAAAGTCAAAATAATATAAGTCATTGATCTTAATACATTAAAGTTAAAGATTTGGTTTATTGTTTTTTACAATTTCTATTGGCTCATATTTGTTTGAATTTTTGTATATATAGTTCAATAAAAATACAACTTTTTATTATTTTATTGAGTTATTGGATTTTAATAATCCCACCTTTCATTTATTGGTCGGGATTAATCCCAACTCAAGAAATGTTTACAGATACTCTCAACTTTGAGCTTATTTTCTTTCAACGATCCCTAACTAACTTAGAGTTAACACCGTTAGTTTTTCGATGACATGGACTGTTTTTATGGCCACAACACTAAGCAGAAAGTTGAAATCAAGCATCTGGTCCATCAATCTAATACTTTTGTACCCTAAAACGCGTTAATCTTCATATTCTGGTCTGAACCACTTAACTCATTCTAGGTAGATTTCAGGTAACGTTGGAGGCTACACACCAAAAAACGGACTTGATGGAGGCCGGATGGCGGCGTAGTTGAAAAATGACTCAATGTTGGCCCCATTTTATCAAAAAAACTAACGGCGGTTAATTCTCAGCTAGTAAGAGATCGTTGGAGAAAAATAAATTAAAGTTGGGAGTATCCACAAATTTTTTCTGAGTTGAGATTAATCCTGATCAATAAATAAAACTTGGGATTATTAAAATCTAATAGCCCTATTTTATTTAAAAAAATAAGAGGCATTGATTTTCATGAATCAATGTTGGAGATTTGGTTTATTGATTTACATAATTTCTATTGGTTTTCATTTGAACCCAACCATATATATATAGGATTGGTGATGTGTGTGGATATATATATATATATATATATAATGATTTTCATAAGACTTGGTTTTAAATTTATTGAAATGATTTTTACCTTAAAATTAAACCACACAACAAATAGACAAGTGTACCTATCGTATATGTAGCATAGTTTAGTCAAGAACCAAGTATCGATCCAAGGACACGTCAGCTACTAATAGTAAACCTTTGTTATTATTTAGCTAAAACAAACATAGGCTAAAACAAACATAGATAGATAAATATGGATAGAAATCAAGAAAGATAATCAAGCAACAGAAATGTTCACTTAGACTTTGAATCCACCTAGCCAAACAATGATAACATACATAAATTCATGATGGGATCATTCTATACACGCGTAACACGAAAATAGACTAGACCCCCGTCAAGACTAACTAATTATATGACTCTTTGGAAAGTTAAAACGATGTTAACATAATAACCACCTAAATTCACTCCATGAAAAATCAATGATACAATTATGTTGAATATAAATATGGACTAAACTCCTGTCAAGGTTATTTAATCTCATAATTCTTTTTAAAGCTAATACGATAAACACATACCAACCACCTCGAATCACGTAATTTAAACAAAATCATAAAATCCTCCAACTTGTGAATATCATAGCACGAATATATGAACTACAATTAAAAAAACTTTAGAAAACTTAATTTCTCGCGAATAGTACTTCTCAAAAACTATTCGCGCGAATACTGACTTCAAGAACTTTTCATCCGAATTGTTTCTGAAACTTTTTGCACAGAAATATTTTTAACTGAATTTTGCAAAAAGTTAAAGTTCTCGCGCGATTGAAATCTTTTGGTAACAAACTTTTGCGAAATGCAAAAGTTCTCGCGCGAAAGTATACTTTTCACGTGCGAATACTAACTTTTCACACGTTCAATTCCTTACAATTTTGAGATTTTTGATCGCGTGCCAATATTTAGTGTTTAATTAGTTTAAATATGTGATTTTACATCATGAATAGTGTGGAGCAAGTTCAAGTTGTTTGTGTTTTGAATTATAGGAGTTTGGAGCTAAATAAGGCTTATTTTAGATGAAAAGAAGCAAAACACGGAACTACAAGGACTAAAGATGTAAATATAAAAAGTTACAAGAAAAGACACAAATTTAGATGTACCGGCGTATAATACGTCGGGTATGGGCGTATAATACATCGGGCGGCGTATCAGTAGGCGTATTTGGAAAAAATTACAGAAGGTGGGCGTGTGGATGCTGAGGGGGGCATATGATACGCCCATGGCAGCGTATCATACGCCGGTTTGCTGAACAACTTCCGAATTTTGTGGATTTTCAAGTTATTTAAACACATCCAACCCTAATTAGAAGAACAACTTTTCCCGGCCGAAAATAGGTAATTCCAAGGAGATTTTAAGTGCTTTCAAGCTTCCCAACATCATCAAAATCATCATTGATCATCATCAATTCAAGATTGAAGATTTAATGAAGATGATGCGTGGCTAGGCTTTTCGTGATTGCTTTCAGGAGTACAATTCTTGTCAAGTGAGATGATTGATATGTTTGATTAGGTTTTTGTAATGAACATTGATCTATTGAATGAAACATTATGTTTTGGTTGATTTAAATAATTTGCTTATAAATAAAGTTGTTTGCTTGATTATCCGTTTTCGGTTTTCTTGCATCGTGAGCTCATTAAGAAAAATAGGCAACGTGATATAAGTGAATTGGAAACATTATGAATGAATGAGTCTTAAAAGATTGTTCCTTTATTGTCACTTTAATCAAAAGCTAAGATCTTAAAGTATTGTTTCTTACAAACCCTAATTTTAAAGCACCAATTGTTGATCTTGCAGAATTGGAAACCCAGAAGTGATTGTTTCTTAGTATTTAAGTAAAATCGTTTTAAAGTTCGTTGCTTTTCATAATCCTGTTCTAAGTTTCATCTAAAGTTCCAATTTCAATTACAAAGTTTGTGTCTTTTATTAATCAAGTCGTATTGATTAAACACTTTCCACATATTTCCTGTGAAGACGACCTTACTTACCCTTACACAATAAAGGTAGCTAAGACCGATATATTAACTTATTTTTTATCGAGTCTTGACAACCAGATCAATTTTCAATCTCAATCTGATCACCAATTTGTAGAAAATTAAGTGATTAATCTTCAGATTAGTGATTTAGGTTCAAATTAAATTCTAATTGTCTCTAATTGATTCAATTAAGTTCAATTAATCCATGTAACCACCCTTACTTAATTAACCAAGATTGTTTCTGATATTGACATTTTCAAAATTGATTAAAAATACAGAAATCAAATTGCTCTTCAAGAGAAATGCGAATTTGTACCTCAATAACACTTCAATACTCTTCAAACTTCAATCCAATCGATCTAGAGCACTCATGGCTCGGATACCAACTGTAAGGACCTTGCAAAATAGTTATAGATCGATCTCGTGATGAGAATGCAGAATGTAATCATTCATGGCATAGAAATTGAAGAATATATTGAAGATTCAAGTATCAAAAGTAAATAAACTTGTAATTTATTTCTCTCTAATTTCAAAGGATTACAATATTGCTCAAATCAGTAAATTTATATCATAATTACAAACATTACTAAAACAAGATATTTATACTAAACCAAAAAGGTCTCGCGCGAGAAATAAGTTTTAGCACGGATCAAAAGTTCTTGCACGACTATATTTTGATCTTCAATATATTCAAATGATTTCTCGAGCCTCTAGGTTTAATACCTACATATGTGCATGGATGCATGTTTGTGTGTGTATGTAAGTATACATATGTGTATGGAAACGTGTATAGTTTATGTACATGTATGCTTGTATGTATGTATTTGTATGTTTAAGTGTTTTAGTCCATTAAAGTACGTTCGAGTCCTTTTTGACTCATTTCAATTAGAAGTATGATATATTAAGTATGTGTATGTGTATGTGTATGTGTATGTGTATGTGTATGTGTATGTGTATGTGTATGTGTATGTGTACTTGTATGTGTAAGTGTATGGATACATATATGTGTTTGTGTGTATGTGACTATGGGCATGAATGTATATATGTTTGTATGCATGCATCTGTGCGTATGTATTTGTATGTATGTATAGGTGTGTATGTATGAATATGCATGTGTATGTACATGTATGTATACATGTATGTGTGTATATGTGTGCATACATACGTGTCTACATTCATGTATTTGTATGTTTGTATATGTGTGTTTATACATACGTATTGGTATGTTAAGTGTTAAAATGGGTCTAATGACCGAAAACCACTTTAATACACTTACTATATCAATATCTTTGTTTATTTAGGTCGGTTAGAGTCATTTAGAATCATTTAAATAAACGTAAGATATATTAAGTATGTTATGTCTTTAAATAACCTGAATACTTTAATACACTAATATATCATACTTCTAGTTTAAATATATCAAAATGACCCAAACCCACTTTAATAGACTAAAAGATTAATATATTAAGTATATTGAGGTTGGTTTAAGTAATCTAATTCATTTATGTATTATTTTGTTCAAGGTATGTTTATTAAATTTGTAAAATCATTACTATTTATTAATAAAGCAAAAGATACAAGATGAGGTGGGGAGACTGGAATTGTCATCTGATGATTCAAGTGTTGATGAGACTAAAGTTTTTCAATGTGCTTTAGGTGAAAGGCAAGGGCATATTCTGCGCGTTGGTCCTATAGTGAAGAAAACAACCGCAAGTGTGTTGAGTACGTACCCACCCCCTCACCACAACAACAAATGCGTGATCAACTAAAAGACTAAGTGGAAGCCGAAGCCCAATAACAACAACTTTAACACCAACAAAAAATGCAAGGATTATTTCAGAAAATGCAAGAAAGGATGTGGTAAAAATTGTGAAATCCGTCACCAAACAAGTTAGTTGACTTGAACTTTAATTTTGAGTTGACTTTAACTTTGATCTATTCTGAACTTTGACTTTGAAAGTTGAGTTTAAATGATATTGTTGGCTTTGACTAGACTTTACCTACACTGATAACTTGGACTTATGACAGCGTTTAACATACATATAAATGTGGGATATGAGTAGTAAAACTGTGAGTTAGACACTTAGACGTATTTACGATGTGTTGGAACACCAAATAGCCTTGACAGTTTAGACTCTGTACAGTAATTTATAAAAAGTTTCTAAAAGCCATAGAAGAACGAAGGTTTACCTAAAAAACGCAACAAAAGCAATTCAGCATCGGACTTTACTTAAAGTCCATAGTTTATTATTAAATTAACAAATCCAATGAACTTAAGCTTAAAAATGTCTCAATAATCTCACGTAAATTCATAAAACATAAAAAAGTATGAACGCACAATTAACGGGCAAAAGATGAGATGCAAATGAATCATGAAACCTCAAATGCATCGGGAGGCCTAGGGCCTCCCTTGATCCTAGCTTTCTCCGAGAACAACAATGGGTGAACCCCTTGTTTTGCCTCACTTCACAATCATTTTTCTTTTTTATTTCTCTACTCCTCTCAAAACTCTAGCCACCATCTCCCAATCATCATCATCATCGATCATTATCACCATTCCTTATGATTTTCAAGAGCCTTGCATGAGAAAGAGGTTTTATTAATGAAATCTTGTTCAATGTCAAGTTTTTCTCTTTGTGTCATGGTGTTCGTTTTGTTAAGATATTGGTAAACCTTAGTTGTTTTGATTTTTAGTTATCTTTCATGCATACTGATTTGGGGCAATTCATAGTGTCGTGATCTTTATGATGAATCTTTGAATATTAGTGAAATATATAATATGAAAAATATTTAATTAAACTAATCTAAAACTAATAGACAAGAAAATTTTTTTTGAATCGACTCAGAAAATCGGCGAATTAAATGTAGTTTGATGGATTCGCATAGATGTTATTGCTAAATTATGGTCTAAGTCAGTAAATCAGTGATAAGAAATATAATAAAATGTTGTTGAATGCTTTTCGAGTCAAACGTGGTCAAAAATAAAGAACTATGAGGAACAATAATCAAGAAATTTTGTGAACTTGAACACATCATAATTTTGTCTAGAGAGTCAAAAATGGTCAAACTTTATGTAAAAGTAATTTTAAAGGATCTACTTTCTAAACCAAATGGTCTGACAAATCTAACAATATTTGAACCTCCATACTGTCAAAATAATTCAAAAGTCTATTTCGTAAATTTTTGGCATAAAGTCCAATCTGGAAGTGTTTGGCATAATATTGACCCGTGTTTATAAGGTTATATATCTTTTATGCTTAATTTTATTTAGATGATTTTTTCCCTGGGAGTTAGCTTTAAATTGTAGTTCACTTGTGACGTTAGGACTTTATATGTATTTGTTATATCGATGTGAGTTTCACGACCCCTTTTATTTATTTGTTTTATTTGGGGGAAAAGCATTCTCAAAACCTTTTATAAGTATGGGTAGCTATTATTCTATTTTTACTGATATGTGTTGTGTGAGTCATGAGTTTAAGTTTTGAGGTCTTGCATGAGATGTGTTTTTGTACTTTAAGTTTGTATGTCTTATCATATCCATTTCACTTAGGCGTGAAGCCGTGAAAAGGTATTTTTAGCACAAATTAGTTGACACCCCTAACCATGTTGTAAGTATACTAGCTAAAACTAACTTTGTCATGATGAACCTTTGGGTGAATATAATCTAGCTAACTATGTGCTTGTGCTTGTACTTGGGGCGTGTTCACCATTAGGCTTAGTTATGAACTTATGTTGGTGTCTTGACTGCTTATGTACTTATACACACACAAATATTATACTTGACTTACATAGTAATTATTTTGACTTATTAAACCTACAAACTTATCAAGATATGTTGGCTTTTTCAAACATGTCTTTTAAGGTAATAATACTTGATGTTTGTCAAGAAATTGCAAGAGATTGATAGAAGGACGGTCCATCATTGGTCATAGACTTTGGTTGGGCGTGTTTTGCCCTAGTTTTCCTAGTTTGAAATTTTGATAATATTTATGAATTCTTCGGTTTTCGTTATAGTATTGGCTACCTTTTGCACAAGTCTTTTATGTGTGGTGCAGTATCATGATCCATTAACAAAGAAAGCATTTAGAGATTATCTGTTAGCTATAATGTTTGATGATGACTGCGTCCGTTGCATCCTTATGTTTTCGCTATCAACCAAAAGGAACGGGGTTGAAAAAAATGATGATGGAAGTTGATTAGCCTTATTTGTTTAATGTGTGTGATTTAAACATTTTATTTCTCATGTGTGGTATTTTAAACACTTTGGTTTGATTTAGTATTTTGAATAATTTGGTATTTTAATCAACTTGGTTTCATGTAATGGTATTTTGGAAAATTTGGTATTATCTTATGATTTTAGAAAATTTGGTTTATTTTTTATGAAAATTATAACATTGAGTTGACTTTTATATATTAATTCTGAAACGTTATTAAAAAAAGAGTAAACATCTGTAACATTTACATTGACCATATGTTATCGCTATAAGGTTATATTTTTTAAGTATTTATTAATTATATACCTTATTGCGACAACAATCTGTTTTATAGACCCAAAGAAAGGTTTTTTATATATGATAAATCTAATGAAAAGACACTTTGTAGTGACAACATGTTGTCGCAAAAGGCCAAAGCATTTCAAACCTACTATGACGACATGTATGATCGGTATAGATGTAGAAAATGCCATCGCTATACATATGCTTTGTTGTAGTGTGTGAACGGTATAGTAATATTCTTTTGACTTTTACTTATTAAAATTGCACCTCAGGGTTAGGAGTTTATATTTTGTTGTTAAAAGGCAAGTGTATGTGTATAACTAACCTGTCGTAACACATGACAACACCAACTAGTTTTATATAAAAAACCAAAAATACAATGGGGTTAGGTCAACCCAATTCATTATGCATAGCTCCGCCCATGGGTCTAAGGTAACATGCTCACACCAGCTCCACATCACCTCTCCTTTGCCGATCTCGCAGGCACTCCATCCGCGGTACAACATAAAGCTATTGGATATGTATATGAAAATTTGTATAACAACATTGCATATAAATAAAATTATTAGATGCAAAATTTACAAACTGATTACAAACAATTTTGAAATTAACCCAAAATAGAGTACTATATGTAAAACAATTCCAACAGGAGACCGAATTAACATTTGTAATGTAGATTAGAACAGGCTGAAAGGCAACATTATTACACAAATTTACATCATTTGCCAGTCTCCTCCATCGTGTCCACTATATCATGATAAATAATTGTTATTCACATTAGTTAAGACCAACTTCTCCTACATGTTTTAATGTCTCTAGTACTTGATTTCTCCTTACTATTGATCAAGGACAAGACTTGAATCCCACGAGTTTGATGAAGCTGAAGTAGCTTCGAACTCATTCGACCACCAAGTCATCATGTTCTTAATAGTGTCTAACTCGTTTACCTGTGCCTGATCTACTGATATGGAATTAGCTCCTTTGGTGCTCAAGAACTGGTCCATCTCTGCTTGTAATGTCAAGTGCTGCTGGAATTCGACGCTTGTCTGTTTTATGTCATCTACACCTGTTATATGCGTGGTCGAACCAGCATCAAGTCGACTGATGGAATCGTCAAACATATTTCTTGGTAGGGGATGCACTTGTTGAATGTGGTTATTGAGTGCCCCATAAAGTTCAGCCTTTTGAGGTCCATCACTTTGCATCATTAGAGGGTTTGATGAATCACTTATAAGTTGGAGACTCTGCATAATCTTTTCTTGAATTGGGTTCAACTTGCAAGGCCACATAGACAAATTACTAGCACCATGAGATAGATTAGGGTTTTGAAGGCTTTGGAGTTGCATGTGAAGTTGAAGTCTTTCAATGGCCGAATCACTCAAACTTTCAATTCCATTCCCATCTTTCGTATCCTCGATTGAACCAGTTAGCCTATTGGATTGAGCCTGTTTGCGCCTTCCGAACAATTTCTTCTTCAATTTTGTGTTCCAGTAGTTCTTGATATCATTATCAGTTCTTCCAGGAAGTTGAGCCGCAATTATAGACCACCTATTTGATTTTAAAACTGATTTAATTCATCATTTAGTCATTATAAAAACATATTACCATAGCAATTGGAGACCACATATTCTTCAAACAAAAGCATCATGGACAAGTGCAAAGGACAAGCAAACAATAGTTGTGACATGATGGAGTTAATTAATTACCTGCTGCCAATACTAATATAGAGGCTGCAGATGATGTTGTCTTCTTCTTCAGAGAATCCTCCATGTTTTATATCAGGTCTTAGGTAATTCAACCACCTGAGTCTGCAACTTTTTCCGCACCTCTTAATACCTTCATACAATCCACAATTGCTAGATTATTAACTCAGTTAGAAAGAGATGAAAGTAATTATAATTAGAATCATAGAATGAATTGAATACGCGTAGTAGCGCGTACCAATCCTTTGAGGAAGGGTAATCCAGTTGCCACCAGTGCCATATTTTTCAATATAGCCTTTTAGTTTAGCATCTTCTTCAGGGGACCATGGTCCCTTCTTCACATTTGCTTTGTCACAACAAGGTGCTCTTCCCATCTTTCTTCAAATTATTTTCCTTTGTTTTCTCTCTCTCTCTTAGTGTGGTTGGTTTGTGGAAAAATGTATCAGTGAAGACTCAATATTTATAGGGGGTTTGACTATTAGGGTTTGTTGTGATGCCTTATTAAATAAGGAAAAGAAAGTCTCTAGGGATTTGTTGTCTTTTGACAACTTGGTGCATACAATGGCTTGGTTAATAATTGAATAATATTTTGACACTTTTAACAAGTGTATTAAACTAAAAAGAAATACAGTAAACGTTTTAGTAGCTACATACAGTACATCTAATAGTTTTGATCCGTTGGCATGCCATTAGCAAGAGCATTTATCGAATGAACTCCGACTGAACTCATTCTTTGGAAAATGAACGTGCATGATCTTGTTTGCAACATACTTGCGAATCACCAACAACTAATTCAAGATAGTCCAAATCGACTTTTTTATTAACAGAAGATTACTAATAGATCACTAACAACCCTTTAACTTTTACAAATAAAAGTACCCATAGGATTTTTGTTAACCGATGAAAAGACAAGAACTAAAAAGTTTGTTTCGGGATCAACTTTCCGACACACCAATGCTTTGGAAGGGTCGTCGGTCAAAAATGATTCCCTAACTAAGGACAATAGAACCAAAAAATTATAGCTTCGAAATAATCCTGTTACTTTTATTATTTTGAAAGAAACGTTTTTCGGTACATGTTAGTAATTTGTCGAGGAGTGGTGTCTGTTGGTAATACTCATTTGTTTAGTGGTGCTAAAAAGCTAAATATATTAAACTAAGTTTTATACTTAAAAATACTAATATATAGATTGGAATTTCAAACTTCTAGAGAACAAATATTAAAGATGCAACCTGACAAACAACTACTCAAATATTTTTTGCTGTCATTAATTTAATATTTTAAAATATCAAATTTAGTATTATTTAATGTTTAAAGTTAATGGTGCAAGTAAAATTAAAAAAGAAGCCAATGAGTCGTATATTAACTGGTTTAGGAGCATGCATCCTATGACTTTCCAAAGTGAAGGTCATGGGTTGGAGTCTCACTAGGTGCAATATGCTTCAAGTGGGCTAAGGGTTTTACCACAGTAGGCCTTTGGGTGGCGGGTTCCACTTGGAATGGTGGGCGAGCCGGGTCTGTCTGTGTTCGCGGGCGTGGGTGGCCTTTCGCCAATGGTTTTACCCGAGGACCGGGCTTAAAAATTATTCGTTGACCGTTCAAAAAAAAAATTAAAAAAGAAACCTCTATCCCTTCTTTTGTCTCCACCTTCTCGGATATTGTTCAATTATTAGGTACTGATTTATTGTGATAAAAATAACAATTGTCCTAAAAGTTTGTTCAAGATAGATAAGTTTTCTTTTTTCATTTGTCAAGAATGTCAGGAACCAAGACGAGTATATGATGGATCACTATTCCTAAGGATAATTATCCACCATTGTTATCATTGATGAAACAAATGACTAACGTTCCTCCTAGGATCTCCTAATGCCTGGAATTTAAACGCCTCTTACAATACACTCTCTGGAACAACCATGGTATATTGATCATATGTGTTAAAACTGAGTAATTAAACAGCAAATCATAATTTAGTTAAATGTTTTAATTTTGTTATTTGTTATTTGGCTTGTTGATTGAGCTGCATTTGTGAGATTGGGCTTCTGATGACCCTTTTTGTCTCTGTGTTACGTAAACGCCTGTTTCATTGTTGGAGTTCATGAAAGGCTAAGAGATATATATATATATATATATATATATATATATATATATATATATATATATATATATATGATGGTTCAAATGTAAAGTACTAATAATTGTGACCAATAAACCATTTCCATCGATCATAGTTTGTCACATGTCATTTTTCAAAGAAAATAAAAAAGATAATAGTAAGGGTATATTAATAAAATTATTTTTTCCTTTTTTTTTCATATTTTTTTATTTTATTTTAAATTACACTAATGAATACTAGTGATTTGATATTTGATTTAACATCAATTTATTACCTTATACTTTTTATTCTTAATAATTTTAAATCCATTAATTTATCTTCATATATATATACTTTTTTTCCATAAAATCATTTTAATAACTGATTTGGATAAATAAATTTTATATTATTTTTATACCATATTTCTATTTTATATACTTTTATATTATAATAAAAGATATATCGTAATAATATATTTTTACACCCCTGTAAATGTGTATAGAATTTATGTATATTTATGTATATTTTTACACCACTCGATATTGAATTTCAAGTACCAATAGTCAATACTTTTACACCGCTGTTAATGTGTAGAAACTTTATGTATATTTAAAACAATGTATTCATCAAAGGTTAATAAAGTTAATATATAATTAGAACATTATGTACATTTAGAGTTAATTCAAATAACTGGATATACATCACAAAAAAACCATATAACTATATTACAAATGAATATATACTAGTAAATTTCTTCAGTAATCTTTGATGTAGTAAACTACTGGTACATGAAATTCAATAAAAAATATCATAAAAAAACAAAAAGAACATTTAAAATATATTAACATGTGTTAATTTTTTTTAAATTAGTAATTTATCACGTATGTAAGTTATTTTCACATATTTGTAACGTTATCATTACGCATGTGTAAACTTACGATTTCAACAAAAAAAATGTTCAACTGATAAATGTATGTGTAAGTCATTTTTACACATGTGTAAATTATTTTTTACACATGTGTTAAATTATTTTTTACGCATGTGTAAAAGTTCTTTAGTCATTTTTAAGCTAGTTTTAAAATACAGTTTTATATAAATCACAATTAATTTTATATAAACAAGAGTCAAACAGTTTCATATAAATCATTAGTAATTAGTTTATACAAATATAAGTTTAAATATAGTTAACTAATTATCAATTTAACACATAAAATTATGTTTCTTTTAATGGCTTAATCAACTTTCATAGAAATCCCTAGCAAATCTACCATCTTTTAACATTATAAAACAAAATTTTAGGGTTTAAAACCACAAACAACCAACACAGAATACACGAACACAGACCACAACCTAACACATAAGCAAATAGATGGTGGTAAAAGAAAACAGATAAAAACCAGATCTAATCTTGAACACCAACAAAAGGTTTTTAAAAGAACAAAAAAACCAGATCTAATCTTGACCACCAACAAAAGGTTTTTAAAAAACAAAACAACCAGATCTACCCTTGAATACCAACAAAAAACTATCAATCCATGAAAACTAGTGAGAGAGAAAGATTAAAACCGTCGCCGTCGTAGATGGTGGTGAGCCACTTATGGTGTAGATTTTTATAGAGAGAAAGAAAGATGAGCTTTAGTATTTGATAAAAAGTTCTTTCAAATCTAGCATTACCAACCAAAACCCTCAGATCTAACCTTGAACACCAATTAGAAAAACAAACCATCATAGTTGTCGTTGCCACCATTACATTAATGGATGGCTAAGATTTAGTTTATTGGTTTACATAATTTCTAGTAGTTTACAATTAAACCCAACCCTATATGTATATATGTATATATATATATACATATATATATAGGGTTTGGTTCTATTAAGAACCCATACTAATTGTAAGAACTCATTAACTCTTTTAAGGCCATTGATTATATTTTATAACCATAAGATTATAACAAGTGTCCATATTACTTTTTTAGTAGAAAAGGACATTTTTGATATTTTACTCATATCACAAAAGTCAGCTTTTAATTTGGTGTTGACAAGTGTCACCACCTATTTTCAAAAGATTCCATCTACTTTTTTATAAAAGTTTACCCCTTTTATTTTTAAAACTTATAGAACTTTTTTATACAATATTTTTTTTATAAAAATCACACCATTAAACTCGTCTCATTTTTCTCTTTAAATCCAATATAGTTTCAAAAATTATTAAAATTTATTCTCAACCGTTACTTATTACATTACTGTAACGTGTAGACAAAACATAAAAAAGCATAATTAAACTTAAAAACATACTTATATCTATAAACATCAGAAAAGACAAAGAGTTTGTTATAATAAAGTTCATATATGAGAACCTTTACAATGAATTAAAATCATGTTTCTTTCAACGTAAATTGTAATTCTTATGCTGG
Source organism: Flaveria robusta (assembly GCA_025506415.1). Classification (NCBI taxonomy): domain Eukaryota; kingdom Viridiplantae; phylum Streptophyta; class Magnoliopsida; order Asterales; family Asteraceae; genus Flaveria; species Flaveria robusta. The sequence goes on along the minus strand of CM046465.1, from coordinate 17,946,680 downwards.
ATTACATCATTTTGTAATTAATTATAGTGAATTACATCAAACAACATATATAAAAACACAACAATCTAACAACCAAACAACATTACACCATGTAGCTACACTAATATAACAATACTTCAACAATGTAACTAAATAAAAAATAAAATAAAATAACAATTACACATTAATAATTCCGTTTACATTTAATAGCGATATAACAAAAGAGGATTACACTATTTTACACTACTGTAGTATTGAAAAAAAATCTAATTACACTGTTAATGTTATATGAATGTAACATTTAGCAAAGTTGTAACGAAAGCATCTACTTACACTATTAATTACCTGATACTACCCCACTCCAACTAACAGTGACCCAATCATAACAACAACTAAACGACTTCACACTAATGTAAACCAATATAAACTAATGTAAATTATTAACCAATGTAAATCAATCTATAAAACAAATGACATTAAACAATGTAACTAAACCTCAATTATTTCATAAACCTAACAGCCAAAACAACACTAAACCATGTAACTACACCACTGTAAAAAATCTCAATATTGTAATTAAAGCCATATTAACAAAACTACAACACTGTAACAAAAAATTCATCATTGTAATTAGACTATTGTAACAAAATTAACCCAATAAATATATATATACACATCATTGTAACAACAAAACACCATGAAGATTCAAAGTTATTATTAATTATTAGAATTAACAAACCTTATTGATATGATTGATTACTGAAATAGATCAGAGCTTAACATTAGATCTAGACCATCGATGAGGATGGGATGATCACAGAGACAAAAGTACAACTACTTCTTCGAAGAGAAGTTGAACGAAAAACCACCTTCGGCCACCGACTGCGTTAAAATGGTGTTGTAGTCTAATGGCAAGGTCTCCCAGACTGCGTCCCATTGGGCAACCGACCTAAAAAGCAAAGAAACTGATGATATCCTACAAGCATCTCGTGGGGTGGTGAGTGACAAAGCGTCGGCTAAAAAGCCCTCTGGTATGGACCCAAAGAAATCACCCACAATCCTACTTTCATCTTCAATTTTTGATAACCGACTTGTAGTGATTTGAAGGTCGGTAGGTTGTCGAAAATGTTCACGAGGTGATGACCAACATCTTCCTCTTCAAAACCGATTGAGTTCTTTGAAACCTCTCGAAATGCTTTGTCACCTACTTGACCACCATAGATTTTGAGATAAATCAAGTGATTTTTTAGATGGATCTAGATGAGAATTTAAAAAAGATTTTGAGATTTGATGTCTAGTTGTGGTTGTGGTTGTGGTTTTCAAGAAAGAGAATCTGACAAAAAGCATAAATTAAAAAAAGTCAAATTACATAAATACCCTTATTAGATCTTTGCCATTGATTTAGTATCTAGAATATTTAATATTAAATCAAAGGATAATAGAAGGGTTAAACGGTTCTCACAAAAACTAAAGGTTCTCACATGAACCCAATCCTATATATATATATATATATATATAGAAAGAGAGAGGAGAGATCTTAAGAAAACCAATGTGAGCTACACATTTTCAATGGCAAAATGGTAAATAATGATAACATAATAAAAAAATTTGTAAAAGAAAAAATAACATAAAAATGAAAAAGTAAAATGACGAAAATGTTTTTTTTTTGTTTTCCTTTTTCATAAAAAAAATTATAAAAACAAAAAAAAACTTGTTTTTTTTTATGAACGTCATTTTACAAATATGTAATATCTGAGAATACGCATGTGTAAAACAGGATTTACACATGTGTAATGACTAATTTACACATGTGTAAATAACGGATGAACGATTTTTTAAAAAAAAGTATATCAATATGGTACGCGTTTAAAAGATAAAAAAATAATGAAATTAATAGTGTAATTTTTGAAAAAATAATGTCGTGAAAAAAAAGTTATGAACATTTTTAAAAAAAAGTGGATTTGGCATGTGACTTGCATGTGACTTAATTATGTGACTCATATTGGTTTCTAGAGTTCTCACAAAAAAGGGTAGTTCTCAAGATAACCATATCCTATATATATATACACACACACATATATATGCATATATATATATACATATATACATATATACATATATATACATATATATACACATATATATATATATACATATATATATATACATATCTTTCTACTCTAATAAAAGAGTATCTTGATGTGACACGTGGCGGCATCACATTCATTCTCACCAAAATTTTCTCACTTCTCTCTCCTATTAAATAATTACCTTACTTGTCAATAATATTATTTAACTTTTTTTAGAACAAAAATAGTTTTTTAATAAATTTAATAAAAAAATCTTCTTATTAATGTTATTTCTAAAAATAATTTTTATAGAATAAGAAATTTTCACAAAGCATCAAACTTTTTTAAAATTAGTTTTTTTAAAAAGTTAACTTTTTCTAAACAAAAATAATTAAAATTGAAATTTATATAAAGAAAATTTTTAAAATTGATATTTTTAATACGGTTTGTTTTTAAAATATTTATATTTTTTTTGGAAAAAAAGTTTTAAAACCAAAGTTTAAAAAATTGATATAATTTTTTTATTACATATTTTTCTTACTATACATAATTTCAATTATATTTCATCTAAAATATCATTTTATACTTGATAAATTTTTATTATATTTAATATTATATTTGTTCAACCCGTGTAATACACGGGTTTACTAATGCTAGAATATATATATATATATATATATATATATATATATATATATATATATAGTAGGGATCCTAAGAAAACTATATAGTTTTGAGAAAACCAAGAAAACCAATTCTAACCGATCAAAATTTTTTTATTATTTATTTTTATCTATTAATTTCAAAGGGTATTTTAGTAATTGTATTTATAACTTATTTTTAGTAAATAATAATGGTTGACTAATATTCCTTATTTTACTCCTCCATTAAACAAATCAAGACTAATACAAACAAAGCATCGATCATTTTCTTCTTCTTAACCAATCGATTATTTTGAGCATATTTCTTTCTGATTTGATGAATTAATCGTTGCTACATAATGAATTTATGTTGGTTTCAAACAAAAATCAGGTTGAAAGGTTTCAATTAAAGACTGATGTATGTCGATTTGCAGGTCACATGAAACTGATGTGGGTGAGCAACCATTGTTGGTTTGCTTCAATTCGAGAAACGTGATGAATATGATGGCATGTGGATCTGATGTAGGCTAGGAAAAAAATCAAAGGAACTGATTAAGAAGAAATTAAAACCTTGCAGGAGTCGATGATAATGATTTACAAATATGTGTTCGTATATGTAGCTATGTAAAAGAAGCGTAAGTTTTATACTAAAATGAAGATATCGATGGTGATGGTAGAAGGTGTCTTCTTCTGATTGTTGGATTACGTATATATTTCTACGAGTTACATATACAAAAGTATGAGTTACGTATATGTAACTACGTAACAGAAGCTATCAGTTGTGATGTTAGAAGATGAAGATATCAGTGATGATGTTTACATATACGTAAGCAAATTATGTATTTACATATATGTAAGCAGATTTATATATAGCTGTATCAGTTCACTGTTGAATTATTTCAAAAAAAACAATGTAGATGTGGTCAATTATTGATTAATATGAAGATAATTAAGATGAAGTCAACTGTTGGATTTCTTTTGATGTAATTTATGATATAGGAGAGAGAAGAGTGAATTTATGAATTTTGATGATGGTTTCCAAAACTAACATTTCTTATGTTCCAAGTTTGCCCTTATTATTAATGTAATTAACTTGAATTTAAGATTATTTACTAAAATACCATTGTGTATATCAACCATTGATGAAATAGATCAATGGTTTAGATTTGGTTTTTTTGGTTTTCTAGTAAATCATGGTTTTCTTAGAAACCCTCCCCTATATATATATATATATATATATATATATATATATATATATATATATAATATAGGAGGGACCCTAAGAAAACCACAAAGTTATGAGAAAACTAGAGAAACCAATAAAAACGATCATATAATTTATAAATTTTTTATCACTACCCTCTATATATATGTGTGAGTATATATATATATAAATGTATGGATCAAATGAAAACCGTAGTATGGTTTTACATATACGTCACACATAGGTTACGTATACGTAACCATTTTTCATTCGACATAGTGTTACGTATACATAAGTTTCATCATTCTCGTATGTATGCTCAACATATATGTACCAAACACTTAAATAGCATTTTAATAATTAAAATAACAAAAAAATTTGAATTATGTTATTGATTTGCGTGTTTTCTTTGGTTTTCATATAACTATTGGTTTTCTCAGGAACCCTCCCCTATATATATATATATATATATATATATATATATATATATATATATATATATATATATATATATATATATATATGGGGAGGATCCAATGAAAACCTTTTTATAAACGAAAACCGCAAAACCAAATATTAGTCATTAATCAATTTGATCAATGGTATTTAATGAGTAGGATCATTTCAGTAAATTAGTGAAATCAAAATATGAATTAAATAAAGGAAGAAGGGAAAAATAAGGAATTGAAAATTTGATTTTGTATCTGCCAGTAGCAAATCCTCTTAAAAATATTCTCTCTCTTCTAATCCCCTAAAAATCAATGAATATATTTTATTTTTTTAGGAAAATCGCTGAATACAAAGAGTTGTGAAATCCATTCAAAACAAACACTATACAATTATGATTCCATGTTGATGTCGTTGAATTAGAGATTATGATTGTAGAGATCACTAACATTGAAGTCGAACCAAGAGGTATGATGCTAAATTGGAAAATCGGGTTTCAATTTCTTGTTAATCAAGAACAATCGTTGATGATGGGCTTTTGGTTTTGTAGTAAAAATTTGTGCGATCGGTGTATGTAAGGTTGTCAATTTGTGGTTGTGATGTATTTTTTCAAGTAGTAGGAGCGGTGTTACGTACATGTACTCATTTGGTGTGTGTTTCTGTTTGATGTTCTGCTTTTCTATTAGAGTAAATCTATTGATACGTATTTGTTTGGGTCGTTTTGTGTATAAGGAAGAATGTGGCTGTGGCGTATTTGTTTGATAAGTAGGTCGATTGGTAAACATTTATTGTTTATTAACAATTTTATTCGATCGAATGGTTGATTGGTAGAATGTGATTGTGGTGTATTTATTTGAATAGGCATATTAGTGATCTGTAAACATGTAAATAGTTTAGTTTTTAAATGATTTTAGTGTTCTTAAAAACTAAACAAGTGAATACATATACGTATGGTCTGTAATGTTTCTTGAAGAATAAAAATTTATGATGTCTATGTTTATGATTTGGACTTAATACGTACGTGTATTTGTATAAGAATGCTTATGAACATAATTATTTAACATGGAAGAGAAAATATTACACAAGTAAGTTTGATTGGTATTAAGATTCAAATTTGATATGTTAAAGGTTTTATATTTGAGAAGACTTGCTTGTAATTTTTGTTTTAACAGGAGTGATTTAGAAGTTAGAGAGATTTCTAGAACATTTATGTAAGTATCTTACTTAAGTACTTTCATATAAACAATTATTTGATGCATATATGTAATAATGTAGTTACATACATCAAAACTTTAAGTCTTAGTGTTTTAAAGACAACGGGTACATATATGTATTATTACTATTACATACTATATTTATGAATATGTGAAAGGTGTAAAGTACGCGTATGTAATAGTAACTTACATACAATTTATTTCTAAGTTAAAAATACGAAAAGTGTGTGGTTGCTGAGTGTAACAGTACACTTACATACCGTATACCTCAATATTGAGTGCATACAAGGTGACCAGAACATGTATGTAACAGTGTAGGTACGTATATGTAACATTGTGTTCACAAACATCATACATATAAATTTTAACATATTAGGCATGTACTAATATGTAATAGTACGCTTACATGCTGTTTGTGGTTATGTTTAATAGTTGAAGAAAGTATGAAATGTATATGTACATTAAGAAAGTTTTAAGGTCCTAGTACGTGTACGTAACAGTTTTGAAAACTGTAGAAACATATTTTTGTATCTTACGCGAGATAAGTTGAGCATCCAAAACGGACAGATATTAAAGTAGCGTGCCTTCAAAAGTTACAAATCGGATGGTCTACATCAAAAACATATACATATTGTGGTATATTTGTTATGTGTAATATGAAAATGTTTACGGACAGTCAAGTAAAAACTAGACTGTGAGTTTCCAGCGAAGGAGAACAAAATGAAGACTAAGATTAGGAATTTGAGGAAAAATGTGCCTTTAAAGTCCTTACGTCGGAAGTAAATATATATATAATGATAAAGTGTTGAAAGAAGCCGGTGAGCTGGAGCAAGAAACAAAAAGGAAGCATTGATGTGTAGAACTTGTTTATGATAGTAATTTACGTTTTGATAAACTATTTTGATCGGTTGGGTTACGATTATTTTGAAAGTGGACAAGGCGGTTTAATGTTTTGGATAGTTGTATGAGGTTAATAACATTCAGTTGGTTATATACTTTTAATGTTACTATATTATATTTATACAAGTCATGAATGTACATATATGTAAATTAGTAAAAAAAGCAGCTTATGTTTATTGTATACATCAGACACATGTACACGTAACATGTAATACACATAGGTAATGCAATATGAAAATGATACAAACATATATGTATTAAAAATAGATATTGTATCATATCTGGGAGTATTAAAATTTCATGTAAAACAAATATGTAATTAAATAAAGAACCCCAGTAAAAGAGATAATATGTTAATACGTGTATATAAGGGATCAAACAACCAACACTAATATATATTTAAGTAATTATCCATTATAAAAAGGTACATATACTTTAATGCGTATATGAAATAAATAATACACACCTTGTATGATGTTAACAAATTTTGTAGGTGACAAAATTAAATGTAAAAGGTACGCATATGTATCATGGTTCTTTTAAAATAAAGACAACTGAACGACTAGTTATGCATGCGTAACACCGTGCTACGTGCGCCTAACATTGTGTGTTACGTATATGTAACACTATCATACATATGTGTATCATTATTACTGAATCCATATGAAAATCCAAAATGAGTTACATATACATTTTTTAAACAAATATTTTTTTTAATGCTAAAAGTGATTTCTGGAGTACATATATGTAACAGTGGAGTTACACATACGTACCAACTACAAATCTTCATATTTTTTTTCGTCTTGTTCATCACGTTTAATTGTTTGTTTTATTCGTCTTGCTTACATATACGTATCCAAAATACTTTCATAAAAATAAATCCTTTGAATTAACCATTTTCTTCCTCAATTCATCTTCTTCTTACCCGCAAACATCTTTCCCATCTAATTCATTGCTATCTTCATCTTGCAAACATATATGTAACTGAGTTTATTTTTATCATCTAGTCTTAACTTTTCGAGAAAAATTTAACCTCTATCGAATATATTTACGTACCTTAAATATTTACTTAGGTCGATTGTGCAAGATTTATATGATTTTTTTGTTGTTCTTGATAGGTGATTAACCACGGGAGGGTGTCGATGATGATAACAGTGGTTAGGACCGCAATGAAAATAAGAAACGACATGGTGCTGGTAGTGTTCGTAGGTGCCGACAAAAGCAGATGGTGGCGATCGATGGTTGCAAGGTCGTGGTGAGACGATTCAGTTGGCATCATCGACGGATTGTATCATCCGGTTGAATCTTCATCTAAATCATCATTGAATCTTTAATTTGATTTGAATTAGTTCTACGAATATGGAAGATTATGATTTGAAGAGAGATTGGTCAAAAGTCAATAAGGAATTGAAAGTTAAAAAATATTGCCTAAATTAGTGGAGTGAAATTTTACTTAATTGCCCTTTTAATTAAAACAATTAATAAACTATTAGAAATTATGTGATTGGTTGATATTGGTTTTCTTGGTTTTCTCCTATAATGGTGGTTTTCATTTGATCCATCCTCTCTCTCTCTCTCTCTCTTTATATATATATATATATATATATATATAGGAGAGGGTTCCTGAGAAAACCAATAGTTATGTGAAAACCAAAGAAAACCATAGAAACCAATAACATAATTTATAACTTTTTTGTTATTTTAATTGCTAAAATGTTATTTAAGTATTTGGTACATATATGTTGAGCATACATACGAGAATGAAGAGTTTTACGTATACGTAACACTATGTTGAATAAAAAATGGTTACGTACACGTAACCTATACGTGACGTATATGTAAAACAATGCTACGGTTTTCATTTGATCCATACCCTTATTATACTTACACATATATATAAAGGTAGTGGTAAAAAAATTTATAAATTATATGATCTGTTTCATTGGTTTTCTTTAGTTTTCTCATAACTTTGTGGTTTTCTTATCATCCCTCCTATATATATATATACATATAGATATATATATAGAGAGAGAGAGAGCGATTCTTCATTATTCAAGAAATTTTCTCATTGCGCTCTCTCTCTCTCTCTCTCTTTCCCACTTATATGCTTTGATTGTCTACGTCTTCTTGAACTAGTGTTTTTTCAATTTGATTATATAAAAAGTCTGATAGTTCTTAGTTGAGTAGTTCTAATGTATTGTGTCTTTGGATCTTTTCTTTAATGATATGTTTATATGAGATTGTGAGGATGTTATAAGAGTATATTGTATTTCATATATGATTAGTGTTTGTGTTAATTTTTGAGTATATAAACGTTTAAATAATAGTTCTTGACAATATGAAGGAGAATGGAAGATTAAGCTTTGAAATAAAGGCACGAGACCTATATTTATAGTAGTGAAGTTCAAGAATGTGAAACCTTTCATGAAAAGATAAAATGGTTGAGATGAATGTGAAATAATCAGTAGAACTACAAATTTGATTGTGATACAAGTTTGTCCTTGACCACTCTTACATCTTTCAATGTCCACTTGGTTCCTAATGATGTAGTCAACTCCACATGCATCGCCAATCCCCGCAATGTCAAGTGTCCGGTCATCAACAAAATAAACCTTGAAATAGCATGGAATGAAGCACTCGAATCCATAATCTAGGATTTCATAGTGTTTTCACCACTGCATATGAGAGCATCATCTGATTCGTCAGATGCTAGATTGTTTACTCCTTTTTTTGATCGATAGCTTGGAGCATTGGCTTTTGAAATGACCATTCTTTTTGCAATTTTAATACTCTATGTCTTTCTAAGGTTTTGTCTATCCCTCTTCCCTTGACTTAGACCTATTTTGATTATTTCCACCTCTGGCTCTTCTTCCTTTCTCTTTAGTGTCTAACAGAGAACTAGAAAATTTCTCTTTCTAATAAAGAACTAGAAGGTTCCTATCTCTTCACTGTCTTATATTATCAATCATAATCAAGTCATTTATACTATTGAAGGTTAGCTTAGTATTTTCATGTCAGCCACTAACTGTAGTGATTGTGCCTGAGCAAATGTCTAGCAATGAGGATAAAAGGAGAAGGGCCTGGACTTCGTCTTCAAAATAGATCCCAAGAGACGTGAATCGAGATATAATCAAATTAAAAACATTTATGTGTGCAATAACCGGCATACTTTCCTTTATCTTGATTTTGATCAACTGTTTGATGTGGAAAATCTTGTTGGAAACTAATGGTTTCTATTCATTAGAGGCTAATGTTTTCGTACGTTGGCTTGACGATGATGATTGTGACACAAAGGGACAAGGTGCCGTTCATAGTATTTTTTTCGTGTGTTGTACACAACAATATGAACAAAAGCTGTGTTTTTCATACTCCTTTATCACATCATGACTGGCAATTGCTTTGTTGTCATTGTTATCATACACTTATACGCGTTTCCATGTGAAGCACAAAACCTTACCAATTAACCCATTTGTTCTTCCTTTGCATCAAGTATAACCTTCTCTAATTCAAATTTATCAATCTGTTTTAGAAGATAAAGGATGACGAGAAACTTTTGTCTAGATTCAATACTTATTAAAGAAGTTCTTTAGAGTCGAGTTCAATGTGATTGTTGCTACAAGAATGCACCCTCGACACACAATTACTATCTCATCAACTAAAACAAAGATTGTAATTTGGAGGTGTAACTTGGTCACAAAGGATGAAAGGATTTATGGGGGTATAAGCAAGAATGATCTTTGGTATAAGATTAACTTTAGAGCTGTCAATTGTGGATTTAACTAATCTTTAAAGGTTCCTAATCAGAGACAATGATGATGAAGAAGCAAAAGCTTTGGAAGATCCTTTAAAGACTTATCTAAAGACTATCAACAAATCAAGTATCACCGACTAGGTGATAGGATTAACTGATGCGATTCTATTGAAGTTTCACAATGCAGCTGATGTGAATATTCAATAGATGAGGAACCTCTAAACTCTTATAAAAAAAAATATTCGTGTTATTAGTTTTCATTGATTAGTGAATTTTATCTATTAAAGAATCATCTGAAGCTTAAATTAGTCATAGTCAGATTCCTCTAAAGCTCAAATCACATACAGAATCGATTTATCTTTTAATTTAAGTCATTATTAATGAAGTCTGTCTAATCTAACTAAATGACAAAGTTTGCTACATATATTGTCCATTTATTTATGTGGAATAATACCAATAAGTCTTAGTACAAGTGGTTAAGGTGAGTTATCCCGAAACTTCAATAACATTAAGGGTAGGTCTTGGATTTAAGTTGTATCTGTGACAAAAATAGTAGTTCAGGTTAGATTAGGGGGTTTTCTCTCACCTATGGCGAGTTTTCTTCTGTCTCAGGTTACATACTCAAGTAATAGAGATGATAGAGTGTGCCAGTGACTTGTCAGTGATTCAATTAGCCGTTAAAAAAAATTATGTAGAAAAATTATTTTAGAACTATCGTGTGTTTGTGTTAAATAGTTTATCGTCATTGTGGGGTTTAGAGAGCTTTGTTTGAGGAGGAGTTCTTACATTTTATATTAAAACTTTTCTAATTGATGAAATTTATATGATGTTCTTCATTTCTTATTCTTACTTTTTGATTTTTTATAATCCATCCTATTTCCTGACAACATTCTATGTTTTTAGCAAACCAATTAATATGAGCTAGTGTTCAATTTCAATAACAAAAAGCTTAATCAAAACAAAGATGTGTGACACAGACTGGGCACCTACGAGTAGGAGAGGGTTGGGCGGGTACACCGGCGCAACTGGTATGGGTTTTTTTTTACGGGTTTGAAAGAGGGTTCACTTTGATGCCACAGATAGGAATCATACACTTGTATCTTTTTCTCATATACTTGTACCGTCTCCTTCTGGGCACTTTTGTGTCCAAGATAAGCATCCTCTCTCTTGAGAATCCTTGTGGGTATTTTTAGTTCAAATGATATGATAATTTTTAATTAAATGGTACTGAAAGTTTAAATGGGTTGAGAAAATAATGCCTCTTCATGCTTATACAAATTGTATAATACATGGAACAAATTAAGAAGCTATATTTTTTGGGCTAATATTATTGTTTTCGTTTATTGCATCTCTAGTAATTTAGTACCAAAAGCACTTAGTATTATTTAAAAAAATCTCTTTTTACTTAACAAGGAGATAAGTACGAGACTCCAAAGCCTGTTACATTTTTTTTATTATTATTAACTTATGATTGGTGCTTACATATAGTGACTTATTTGTATCATATATATAACACTAGTATAGTACCCCATGTATTACACGGGTTGGATAAATATAATATTAAATAATTTGTTATAAAAATTAAAAAATTAAAAAATATTATTTTTATATAAGATGTGATTGAGTTGCGTATAAGTAAATATTTAAAGTAAAAACAACAATAATATCATTTTAAACTTTCATTTTATAAAATTGTGTTTTTTAATTGTTTTTTAAAACGTTTTGGTTTTTCCTTTAAATTTCATTTAAAAAAAGAATCCTACTTACAAAAAACGGTTCTACAATAGTTCGTATTTTAAAAAGTTTTTTTTTTAATAATATTTTTGTATTTTATGCATTTTTTATAGTGTGTTTTTAAATAAACAAAATCTAGTTTTTAATTTTTATGATATCTATTTTTTGTGGAAATATTTTAAATAATATAATTAATATATATTATTATCATTTATTAGAAGAGAGAAACGAAAAATAAAAATAAGAAAGCATAACATGTTGATAAGTGACATTTTAAAACTTTTTTTTATTATAGTTAATAAATTTTGTTTGTGAATCATAAGGTTCCAATGACGTTTGACTTTTATGGATCATCGATTTTAGGGTCAAAAAGGTTGTACCCTATGTCAAAGCGTTAAGTACGTTAGCTAACGTATTAAATCAAGGCAGCAACTCCATTCATAATATTTTTTGTTACGTTGGCATTTGTCTTTATAATACTTTATCTTAACTCCCATAAATTCTGCTTTTTTCTTTTGTTTCCTATTAATAAAAAAGTAATAAACTTTATTAAAGTCAAAAGACGATTAGTTGTGAACTTGTGATGTATGACATCTTTACATACTTATATTATAGAGTAAAAGACTAACTTTTTTTGATTTTTTTTCATTATATTCTTTGGTTGCTTCAAATGAATATCACCCACCAAAATTTGTATGTATTTTGTCTTCCTTGAGTTGTATCCGAGTTTGTCGCTTGAAGTATTAATCAACATGAATAAGATCTTTAGTCATTAGTTCTCTTAATTTTGAGACAGCGGTAAAAACTACAAAATTATATTGAAGTATAAATCTATTTGTATGTAGTTGATTGTAAAGAAAGAAAGTGTTGTTAAAACATAAGTAATGTCAACCATGAAGTTTCCCTTTTTTCTAGAAGCGAAAACGACAATGACTTTGACTTTGCCGATTATAGTGAATATTTTATCTATTAAATAAAATTGTGATAACCATCCAAACGTTATTTTATTTGTAGGCATGTAAAATTGTATATGTATTCTAAAAGCAGCTGAGTTTTATACATAACATGGGCTACATATATGCATATAGAAGCGTATTAGATCTTACATATTTTTTTATGGTTTGAATATGATTTTATAATTTTTATTTTGTCGATATTGAAATAAAGATCTTGTCATTCAACATTCTAACTTTTTAATGATTAAAATATCATATCTTAATACATTAGTCGAGGTTTTCGTTTTAGTTTTGACAAGTATAACAGATAACAAGTATATTTAAAAATATTTTTTGTCATTAAACCTCACTACAACTCTAAAAAAATATGATTGTGTGCATTTTACAAATTGTTTAAAATACATGTGAATTAAAGATCTTAAGTACATATTTTTTTTACAAAAAAAAAAAAAAAAAAAAAAAAAAAAAAAGCCTCAGTTTAGAATTTGATTTGGGTACTCAAAGATTGAGTTGACACTGCACCAAAGATGTTATTGTGCATTTGTGGAATCTGAATTTAGATTTAATGATTGTAGGCGAACATATTTATTAAGAAATCAAAACTTTTTTTGAACGGTTGGTTATTGGTTATTTGTTAGTTTCACCAAGTTAGAAATCAAGACTAATTGTTCAATTTATCTTAATATCAACTATTTTGATAAACTAAAATTGAATAAGTTAGTTAATAATTTAGTATTGGATGCTATTAATTCTCATAAGTTATATAAACAACCTTGTTAGACTTGGATTGCTTAAGAGATGTCAACTCAAAATAAAAAATATTAATTAGCTTATAGAAAAACTTCATATTTTTATTTCGCTTAATGCTTCAAAAATAACTGTGTTGCGCCTCATTTCTCTATATATGAAAGAACAACTTAAATAAATAGTAACATATTTGACATTTAATGAGTACATATTTTGAATCTTAAAAGTACAATTCACGTTTTCAAGGGTTTATTCTTGTTAGAGGGCTCATCTACTATGATTTGATATGCTCCTTTGTCGAGTTATTCTTTCCATCGGCTTCACTAGGTTGGCCATCGGATTCACTAGCTTCGTCACCGCCCTCTATGACGTATGTCGCTTCTACATTGCCGGCATCATCTTCTACTCTTCCGTCAAATTTCAGGATTGTGTCACCATCGACGGCTTGAGTTTGAGGGCTACACCCAACCTAGATTTTAGTGTTTTTACGTTATTTTTATTTATATTGTTTTGGGTTAATTTTTAAGCTAGAGTATGGTTAATACTGTAACCTGATTTGTATTCAGGTTTTTTGATGTCTTATGGTTTATGTCGGAAGGACCGTCATGCGACATGTTTTAATGTCCGCATCGTAATGTAATTTCCGTCGCAACGAGATGGGAGGAATATCTAGTTGTGTTTAACTTTTTAGTTTTGAGTTGTAGAACAAGTTTTGATATAATGCTCATCAAAAAGGCGTATCCAATTTATTACAAGAGTTAAATTCGATTTTGCTATCTGAGCTTTGACAAAAGTAACTATTTTTCTTCAAAAGTTTCAAAACATCAATTTCAGTCCAAAAGTTTTATCATTTATATTAATTTCAATCCAAAAGTTTTATTTTTTGTATTCAAGTTGAAGCAACTTATGAAACTTTTGGATTGAATTGAAACAACTTATGAAACTTTTGAAGTTAAATTGATATTTCTAGTATTTTGGAGGAAAATAGTTATTTTAATCAAATCTCAGGGATCAAATCGAATTTAACTCTTATTATAATTATGGGTATAACTTTTCAAGTCCAATTCATTGTTATAATAAGTTTTGGTTACATACCCTTCTCCGTTGCAACTTTCCTAATTTATTGTAGTGGTGGGTGCAACTTATGTATTTTATTATCAAAACTATGCAACTAAATTGGAGGAAATACTCTTCCCTGTTAATCACAAGTAAATGATGTAGATGTATAAATCTGTTGTTTGTTGTAGGTGTCTTTCTTCTTTCTAACTTCTTGCTAGAAAGGATGTATGATGCTTACGCTGGAATGAAATTTTTGTCTGTTCAAAATTTTATTTTGTAAAAAGTATATATTCAATAATTAGCTACACTTTTTTTAGAATAATAACCGGCCTCATGTCTGTTATTATAAATCCAATTCCATATCATTTATAATAAACCGAATATTATGTGCTTTTTAAGTAGTTCGATTTCTGATTATGTATGTTTGTCATCGCCACACTAAATATTATCATTTGTTTCTATTTCTTTTAAAACTGCAAAATCACTCTCTCTTTTACTTCTAATCTATACTTTTTCCAGAATTTAAAACCGTAACCACAACATAGAACGTCTTTTATAAACACATTGATGCCTTTAAGAAGCATGTCGTTTGGTTAAAAAATATATTAATAGTGTTAAAAAAACTGATGACATCTCCGATTTCATAGACTAAAACTATATTTGATGAATTCCTAACTGAATTAATCTGAATGTTGAAATATATTCTTAATATTTAGAAAGTGTCGTCTCATAATTTATTAACTAAATAACCAATCAATTTACTAGTTTTTTATCCCTTAAATAATTGAAATTATCAACAATGTCCTAACAAATCCATTTGCTTTATGCATCCGAATAATTGACTTCGCCTTATCTTAACATTTTATTCAAGAGCAGGTTTGTCTTTGCCTTGGAGGAAAAGAAGACAACCACTCGTTGCTTTCACATGAGAAATAACTCTTGTCATTACTAATTATGGTTTCTACTTAACATATTTTTACTTTAATAAAAAGATAATTAAAAAATATTTTAATAAAAAGGTAATTAAAGAGAACGCGTGACAGTATCATATTTTACTAATTAAATTTTTCTAGCTTCTTTCTCTTATTAAATAATCAAATTAATTACTAATAATAGTATTTAATTATTTTTTAGATTAAAATGATTTTTATAATAAATTAAAAATAATATCTTTTTATTAATGTTATTTATAAAAAAATATATTTTTATAAAATAAATTTTTTTCTAAAACTTTAAATTTTTTTAAAAATTAAGAAATATGTTAAAATTATTGTTTCTAAAAAGTAAAATTTTTATAAGTAAAAAATAATTAAAATTGAAAGTTTAATAAGATATTTTTTAAAAATAGTATTTTTTTTTAACATTTGTTTTGAAATAAAATTTTCATTCTATTTATAATATGAAAGATTTCAATTATTTCTTATCTTGAAATATCATTTTATGTTTATTGTATTTAATATATTATTTATTCAACTCGTATAATACACGTGTTTAATAAAACTAGTTTTTTAAATAATAATTAAACAATGGGTGAATATCACTAAACTCCTTTTTCATGTAAAGGGAAAACATTAACTTTTGGAATTACTAATTATGGTTTCTACTTAACATAGTTTAAATAATAATTAAACAATGGGTGAATATCACTAAACTCTTTTTCCATGAAAAGAGAAAATGGTAACTTTTTTTAACAGCAGTTTCTGTTACCATAATATTCATTAAATTTACACGCCAAAAGATATAAAACTACAATCATTTGATTGAAGAACACACCTTTTACCACTCAGCTATCCCTTTGGGGGCGTGAAGATATTAACTTGAGACACTATTACAACGATGAAGGACAATATAATTGTGAATTTTTTGAACTTCATATACAATCCGAAGGTACATATGAAATCCAAACTTTTTTAACATGTACAAATCATATTGAATCATTGTCCTCCCTAAAGGTATATAAAATAAAAACTATAGGGTTTGAAATATTGTACAGATTTGTTTCAATGAAAATTGTAATTTGCTAGGCGTGATGCAAGATGATGCTCATGCAATGCAACTTGATACTGACGAAGATGTACAAAGTTCTTGTCGACCAATCTGACTGAGTTGTCGACCAAGCCATTGAGTTACTACTGATAAAGATCATTAGTCGGAAGTTACTATGGCTCTAAGTTGCTACTACTCTGAGTTCTCACGATCAAGTTCTCATTCTCTTGTGTCACTGTTCTGAGTTGTCACTAGCTATTCAAGTTGCCATTTCTCAAGTTGCTACTACGCAATTGCTACTGTTCAAGTTTTTTCTACTACTAAAGACTTGTAAATACAAACCTCCACAATAAAGAATGTGTGTGATTTTTGTTACACCTTAAAACAATTATCATGAGTTTGTCAAAAAATACAAATCCTGATTGATTTGGAGGGTTGGAAATCGTAAATCTTGATCTTCTTTTTACAAAGAGAAATCACTATCCACATAATGACTATAAGAGATTACTAAAGTGAGAATAGTGTGAAGTCATCATTTTTTGTATAAGCTTTGGTATGTATATTTTGGTTAAGTCTTTCTTTGTAATTGATAGTATACTTTTGAATATAACAATTGAAAGTATAATACTTATCGAAAGAATGTTTTGATTGAACATCAAACTTTGCACGGGTTAGTATTCACTATATATTGTTTCAGTTGTTACATTTTATTATATGTGCAAGCTTTGTATTATAACAACAGGTTTTGTGAATACAAAGTGCATTTGAAGTGACTCTTATGCTTAGTCTGTTGTTTGTTTTTACGTATTCTTAATGTTGTTGTTCATGTATCAAAGAGAGACTGAGTTATTACACCTCACTTACACATTTATTCCGCCTTAATGTTAGTAGTATTGACCTGGTTTTGTAGATTAATCCATGTTTGAGGACCTATATTTGATATTAAAGCTTTGGCTCTTGATTGTTGGTTCAATCATGGTATTTTGATCAATATTTGATGTATTCTTTGCATGAGCATTGGAGTTTGTGTTGTTTGAGGGATTCCTACGGTTACATTGGTACTTCTTACAAAATTTGAACTACTATGCATCATTTGGTGTGATTTTTGGGTATTACATGCATTCCAAGTTATATGTATGATGGGGTTTTTTGGGTTACATTCATCTTCTTGCATTTTTGGGTTACATTCATCTTCTTAGAACAACTTTAAGATTGGAATATTTGGAGTTTTGCCCCTGTTCAATAGAAAGTTACAAGGAAACATCGGAATTGAGTCTATTACCTCAAAAGTTCTTTGAATGTACTTTTAATCTCAATCGAAAGGCACAATCGAAAGTTTGATTTGTCTTACATTATCAAAGTTTGTTCCGATTGATCAACCATGCATAGAAAGTTGAAGTTTCAATTGAATAGTTCAATCAAAAGTTCACACTTTCAGTTCATGTTATGACCTTGTGTTATTTTGTAGATTTGATTCTGTTAATCACAAATGAGCATCAAAAGTCTTTGTTTTGATCATTATATATCAATAGTAAGTTTAAGATATTGAGGGTGGTTCTAACTTTCGGTTCAATTTGTTCATCTAAAGTGTTAACTGTTTCAATCAAGGGTGCCATCAAAGTACTTTTTTTTTTTGTCCTATCAAAAGTTGCTACTGCTCCTTTTTTTTATTTTTTGGAATTTCCAACCTTGCCACATCTAAAACACAACACAAGGTGCGGAAGCCATAGTACTTGTGTCGACATTGGAGTTTGAGGAATGAAAGAATCTAATGAAATCCTTTTTCAACTTCAATGACCATACCTTATGGACTTCCATTCAAGAAGGACCTCGCCACCCTAGTCACAAAGCCACTAATGATGGTTGTGATAAAACAACATCTAAGTATGATGATAATGATAACAAACTTATGGTATGAGACATCAAAGCTTATGGATCTATTTCAATGGCTCTTCTAATTGAGATCTTTAACAACTTTATCAAGTACACAACCACTAAGGATCTTTCGCAAGCATCATACACTTGGTATGAAGGGAACGATGAGTTTACGGAAAGTAGAAAAGACACTGCCAATAAACAATACGAAATGTTTAGTAGCATCCCCGGTGAAAGTCTCGCTGAATTCATCAATAATTACTCAAGCATCATATCAAAGCTTAAAGTCATGGGCATCTTGTATCCTTCTTATTGCATCAACAAGAAGCTTTTGGATTCACATCCCACTCATTAGGATGTTTATTATGTCGTCATCAAGCGTACTCCATAGCTTAGTGAATAGTGTCTTCAAGACTTATTTTTGCTTCTTGAATCATATGCGACATACATCAAGAGAAATTTAGTGACATTACCCAACCAATTCAATGGTTGTGACTTAATTACTATATTTGTTAATTCATCCCAGGGCTATCAGTAGGCCTCCTACACTTTAAGTGCACCACAACCCTCATAGACTTGCTTTATCTTACCGACTTTAGGCGCTTCATTTGACAAGCATAAGTCTTAACTACTAGTTATACTAGAAGAGCATTTGAACTTAGTAACTTTATTGGCTCCATGTTATTGCATGATTCTTTATTTTATTATTCGTCACACCCCGCCCTTTGTATACAAGTCGTGATATCTATAGACTTCTAGGCTTTGTAAGGCCCCATTCCTGATCGTACTCACAGTTGAATTTACACATCGCCGTTGAATTTACACGTCAGAAATATAATTCTTAAACCTCAAACATTCCATTAAAACTTGCACCAAAATTTACTATATATTTACATCATTAGATTGTCATAAAATATGCCAACATATTGTTGAATATATCATAACTAGTTCATTTTAGATTCTAGATCTTGATACACCCACCAGGTAGCATTTATTTCATATTAAGCATCCTTCTTCACATCTCATACCTGTTCAACATGATACGATTAAATTATAGTTTTATCTTTGAAACATAACTTAGCATTCAATAAAATTTTATATCATCATTTAAAGATAACATAACAGGCTGCATCATAAAAACATTTATAATTTATCATGGCTTAGCATGACCTTATCTTATGTATCATAGTCACATTAGTTATCATAATGTTTACATGCATGGGATCTAATAACCCTTTCTTTCACAAATCAAGACTTAACCCTTTCTTACAAGACTTATTTCTTTTTCTTTTCGCGCTAGTAAAACTTAACCTTTTCATGCACAAAATAGAACTTATCCTTTTCTTGTGTCAGACAACATCAACTCTTTTTTGTCAATTGAAAATACTTAATTATTTCCTTCATTAAAAAAGTTCTGTCTTTTTCCGTGCTTGAAAGTACTCAGCATTTTCTTATCAACAAACAAAATTGACCTTTTTTTTTTTCAAAAGACAGTCTTAATCATATTATGTATGAGACAATACTTATTTACACATATATTTACAATCATATACATAAATCCCTTTCTTGCCTACAAGAAGACTTGATCATGTTACATGACATTATAGCTTATAATCAAACATATACATGTATTCATACATAAACCCTCATAAACTCTAGTGTACATTTGTAAGAATGTGAACTTATGTGGAAGTCATGTAAATCTATAACAAATTCATTCATGTGTATTCATATCGGCACAAAAAGTTAGACTTTATAAAAAGAAGGTGTCTAGAACTCACGTTGTTGTGGGTAATTGTAACAGGTCTATGAAAAATTAGTTGCTACATGGTTTTCCCAAATGTTAACACACAAAACTATAAAAAATTAACGACTGACGTCAAAATGTCGTTCGCTTGTATCACCGATATTGTTGCCGGTGTTGCTAAGCATTTTGCCAGCAGTGTCATCGGGGTCTTCGAGCATTGTTGCCTAAGTCGTGTTAGGAATTCATACTATCGTTTAACCTACTTTCGCTAAGATTAATGTCACTAACCAATCATTGGCAGACATTGGGATCTGTGTTGTCATAACCATCAACCCATTGAATGTCGCTAGGCCCATGGTAGTCTCGCCACTCGAGTGTCTTCGGATTATTATTTATCGGCCACTCATAATATATTAACCCAAAATCTTAACTTTTTACGTTCCAAATCATTTGTTTATTATTCATGAAAATATATGATTTTTAGGTGTTTTAGTGTAAAAATCAAGGTTTTGAAGTTAAAACCCTAGTTTTGCCCTAGGAACCCTATATCCAAATAAAAACACAGACCCAAGGACAATTCTTATCGCATTTGAGTGTTTCGTCCTCCTTTCTACTCTGCGATCCCTCAACAATGATCCAAGCATGAATTTATGGATTTAATGGAGGTTCTTCCTAACTTTTTCTATCTAAACACACACTTTCTCACTCTTAAAATAACCCAATAAGCCAATGTGGGGCTAGGTCATTTGGTAGAGGCTTTGTCTTTTAGAGGAAAGGTCCTGGGTTCAAACCTAGGCATGGTGTAATTTGGAGTAGTTTAGGAGTAGTAGTAGGATAGATTTGTCGTTCAAAAAATAAAAAAATAAAAAAATAAAAAATAAAAAAAAACCTAATAAGAGTTTACTTTTTTCCCAAAAGTGACAATTTGGATCTAGTTGTGTTTGTTGACTCTGATCAGGTAAAGTCTTTTCTCTCAAATGTCTGTGAAATATTAATATGGTTTTATGGGAGTTCATTAATTAAAATCATTCGAAAATTTCTCCTCACTTGGTAACCAAAATATTATTCAAATCATGATCTAAGAAATACAATTTTTCTAAGAATTCGTGATATAAGAAATTTTTATCCCATATCATACAAAGAATTCGTGATATAAATTTTTTTTATCCCATATCATGCAAACGACATTATTGATTGTGAGGGCCTACTGTGTCGAAAAGAAAAAATAAAAAATAAAAAAATAAAAATAAAAAAAAACGATTTAATGAGTATACAAAAAGATGCACACGTGTGATGATTGTTACATTATGTCGTAATCATAGTGTAAAATCATCTAATATATCACAAACTTGAATAAGTATCTCGTTAAGCACATAATACAATAGCTAATCACATATTGTTTGAAAGAACATGTTATAGCATGATTGAATAAACGCATACAAGACGTTGACGAAGATTTGGAAGTACATATTATTCTGATTCAATGAACTCATATAAGACTATGAAATTTGGAAGAAGATGTAACCATACGGCTGTATAAACAAATATGATAAAACTAGGTAATATTAGGACATGACACGTTAGTGGTAATCCATGACTCGATTAGGTGAACAGTGAACAATATTTGATCAAATGAAACAAAATATCACAGATGTGGGAGTCGAAAATTTCGATAAACTTAACTACAAAACCATCATAACTATTTAAATGAAATCATAAACAATATCATATTCAATATCATGAACCATAGAAT
Organism: Flaveria robusta; assembly: GCA_025506415.1. NCBI lineage: Eukaryota > Viridiplantae > Streptophyta > Magnoliopsida > Asterales > Asteraceae > Flaveria > Flaveria robusta. Next base: position 17,924,618 of record CM046465.1, on the reverse strand, counting down.
TTGTGATGATATATTAGCTTTAAGAACATAAATAGGCGTATTCATATCTTTGGTTTTGATCTTCACATTTATATCTATTAAAGTATCTCCACATATTGCATATGACAACATATCACGTATCCTCATTAAAGAGATCATTGAAGTTATCATTTGTCATTACAAAAAAATATTATTGTTATATTTACAAATGTTTAACATAATTCTAATGCTGATAATCTATCGCAAAAATATAATGATGATTGTATCAGGGAAAAAAGAATTTTGCAGACACTAGACAGCATTACAATGTTAGAACATTTGGACCGGAAACAAAGGATCCAGAGTTGTTTTTCTACGTACATTCAAGCAGTGTTTTGAAGACCAGATTAGACCAGCCAGTTCGACCAGTCCGACCAGTCCGACCGAAAATCAAAGGGGTGCCCAAACCGGTCTGCATCAATTCGTTTTGGAGAGGTTCAACTGACCGGTTCGTCCCCAATTTGGTGATCGGACTGGTGGTCGAACCGGATTTTGGTTTTTTTTTATTTTAATTTTTTGGATTTTAATAGGTAAAAACGAATGATTGAATAATAAATTAATGTGTTGGACATAAGATTATTGTTAAGTTTTATATATAACTATAAAATACACATATAAATTACTTATATATATAATATCTTATATATATAACTATCCTATAAACTCGTGTAAGACACGGGATGCGAATAATAATATTATACAAATAAAGACAAAAATTTCATACATGTAAAATAAAATAGTTTGGATGAATGCTAAAACAAATAACTTTGACTTAAATTCATATAATTTGTTTAGCTAATTGAGGAGATTCAAAAATTGTAATTATATTTTATAATTTTTTTTTTTAATCTGTAGATTTAAATATCTTCCAAATTTAAATCATTCAGATAATTAAAAAAATTAAAATTTTCTAAATTATATTTTATATGATTTTTTTTAAACCGTAAATTTGTATCTTTTCAAAATTTAAATGGTTTACATAATTAAGGAAATTCAAAATTTGTAATTAGTACATTATATTTCTTACGATGGTTATTTTAAATTTCTCCATGTATGTATCTGGAAAAAAACATAAAATCTAATTTGTATGGTTAAAAATTAGTTTAAAGTTTATCAAATTATTCTTTTAACTGTGATTTTAAACTAATATAGTTTGTTTAGATAATTAAGAAGATTCAAAATTATAGTTGATATTTTATAAGATTGTTTTTTAGAAATCTGTAGATTTAAATATCTTCCAAATTTAAATCATTTAGATAATTTAAGAAATTAAAATTTTCTAAATTATATTTTAAACGTTTTTTTAAAACCACAAATTTGTATCTTTTTAAAATTTAAATGGTTTACATAATTAAGGAAATTCATAATTTGTAATTAGTATATGGTATTTCTTACGATGGTTATTTTCAATTGTTCATGTTTGTATCTTTAGAAAGCGTAAAATCTAATTTGTATAGTTGAAAATTAGTTTAAAGTTTATTTAATTATTCTTTTAACTATAGTTTAAACTAATATAGTCTTTATACAAACTCATAAATCGGATAATTATTGTAAAATCAATACTAATCTATTATTAAGACATATTTATTTATAAATTTATGTATGGTATAACACATCTAAAAATATACAGATAATGTGTTACTATAGGACAAAAAAATAACAAATTTAATTCAAATTAGTAGTAAATTATGACCATTTGAACTTAAAAGTGCGATAATTATGGCAAATTTTAATTCAAATTATTGTAAATAATAGAAACAATCACAACTTTCTTATATTGAGTAAAAAAAGAAACAATTTGTATTTAGTATTCAAATTTGAAAAGTGGATAATTATGCAAAAGTTGTTATATAATAAAAACAATTATCATAGGATAATTTATAAAGAGGAGGAAAAAGTGAAGGGAAAAAAAATTAATAGGGTGACACATGACAAGTAGTGGCCTTTAAAGTGTTCAATGTGACACATTAGATGTTTGTATATTAATATAGATAGATTATGAAATCACCCGGTTCTTAAATCCTGTCCGACCACCGGATTAGTAAGGAGTCCGGTTCAACGTCCGATTAGCTTCTGAAAACATTTCATTCAAGTGTAACTTTATCGTGCCATTTTTGCAATGATTTTCTTTTAGTAAAGGAAACCAAATTATGCTGCTTTGGTGGCCACCAGATAGTAAATATCTAATTACTTTTGTTTTGCATAATAAAAACAATATGAAATACCTCAAAATTTTATATAGGAAACTCAACTAAAGACGACCATAATACATGTAAAACTTAAACAAAATATAATAACAAAAATAATAAGATATTATTAAACTGCGAAAACTAAAAACTTATCATAAGGTTAATGAAAACAAATAAAGACTCAAAGTTCAAAGACTTAACTAACACCAACTAACTATCAACCAAATTTAACGTTCGGGATAAATTGGTCTCATATTCAGGTTCATGCAAGCATACCTCGTTTTTGATTCGAAACCGAATCAAAACTTACATTGCGAATAATATTAAAATGTAAAAACTATAATGCAGTTTACTCCTCCAGATGCCTAAAAGGTAATGTGTATAAAGCATTGTGGTGTGACAATTATGAGATCCAAAAATGATCATCTAGAGTTTACACAAAGATGACATTTTGGCAAATATATTATTGTCTACTAAAACAAAAGACAATAATACTTTCAACTCCCAGAGTTTTTATATACACATATGCATACCTTTAACAGAAATCTGGAAAGGCTGCATATTACATGTCCTGCCATGATGATTATGAGAGATTTTGGGTGCAGAGAGTACTTAAGGAGATAATCGATGTCCTTTGTTAGTTTGGATCGCGTGCAGTAACGATCTGATACTGATTGGGGGCAAGCCAGTCATTTCACGTTGCTACCTGCAGCCATGTTTCTCAGTTTCTGAGAAATTTCTGAAAATGATGGTCTTTCTGCTGGATCAGCAGACCAACAGCTTTCCATTAAGGCCTTCCATTCAGGATCGCACCATGTTGGGATCGTTGGGCGTAATGAGTTGTTCACAATTCCTCCTACAATACAAGAGACCACCCCCGTATTCAGAAACATAATACATTATCCTTTTCCAATATAGAGCATATGAAACAAGAGTACGTTTTCTGTAGAGATTAAGCCCGGTAAAACAGGCCGGCAGGGTCAGGGCAGCTAACGGGTCAAAACGGGCTCAGGTCAAACTGCAACTGTTAGGTGGTGTGGGTTACAGCAGTGGTGACGGTGGTGGTGATGGTTGTGGCGGTGGCGAATGGTGGATGTTGCCAACCAACATTGGCAGGGAGTAGTGCGGCACATTTGTGCCCGTTCTAAGATAATTTTATATGAGTGACCCATTTCGACCCATTGTATAATCTGAATGACTTAAGTCAAGCGTTTATTTAAGAATAGGTCTTGGTGTCATTTTTCGTACCTTCTGTATATAATCTAATTCATAAATGTGGTTTATTTAAGAATAGGTCCATGTGACTGAGAATTGTCATTTAAGAGTTTATGTGAAAAAATTATATACCAGGGCAGAGGTGACAAAATGGGCACCAGGTAACGGGTCAAAATAGGTTAGGTTGGGTAGTTTTTCTTCAAATTTTTGAACACTTAATAAATACTTAGTCTACCAAACATGATAAGAAAACTATTTGTTTCCAATAGTTCAAATTTTGAGAAATGTTTTGGGTGTTCTGATGGAATAAGAACAAACTTTGTGCTTCCTTTTTCCTATTAGAGTATAAAAAAATAAAAGTTAAAAGGTTTTCCATTAGAGCCAAGCCATAACCCGACCCATTTATGAGTAAATGGGTCAAAAATATCCCGACACGATAAATATACATAGGGCGTACCAATAATTGAAGCACAATGCATGTCTCCATAAGGTTCATCTCCCGTGAGCAATTCCCACATAACAATCCCGAATGAATAAACATCAATCTAGATTATGCAACAAAAATGAATCATCTTTTGAAAATAGAAATATCAAGGGAAGAAATAATGGGATAAGTGGGTTATTTTCGTAATTTAAAATTTGGTGAGTACCTTTTCGGATACCATGTTACTTTTGCCACTTAGAAGCTCAGGTGCCATCCAAGGCAATGTTCCTCGTACACCTCCGGATACCAAAGTATGTTGTTTTACCTTTGATAGGCCAAGATCACCTATCTACAAGATGCAAATACATAGACCAACATACATAAATATAAAATCCTCAAAGCAAACAAAAGAAAGCAATTAAATCAACTAAGTTGGCAAATTTTGCAGGTTAGACAGGTTGGGTAATGGTCAAAATGGGTTCGGAAATTTGGATCCAAAGGGGTAATTTTTATGCGTAGACCAAAGGAGATCTGGTCAGATTATGCCAACTAGCCAACACTTTTTTGTCTTCTTTTATTAAATTTGGTAAAAGAATGAATATATTAAATAGGTTGCATAAACAATATTACCAAAATAATAACACAACTTTCAAAAAGTATAATGATTTAGGACAGAGTAAGCACTTATATACACTTTAAGAGGCTTTAAAGCAGTTTCATTTTCAGCTAATTTTTTAGATTTGGCAGATTTGGACCTGTTACCATACAAATGGGTTGAAGTGGTCATCTCTAAAAGCACATTATTAAAAGCGGCAATTTCATATGCGCGGTTAAAAGGCCAAAAACTTGCATAACATCATAATTACCCAATAAAGAAAACTAATACCAAAGATACCAATCCAAAACACACTGAATTTCATATTTCACCATTTCATTAAATAATATTCTAATATAGCCATTATGCATTTCTTCTCCTTACACTTCAGACTCGCATTACCTGAATATTTACATAAGGGAAGCCTATCAATGTCATAAATATGATTTGGATCTGTTAGATATTAAGGTTTTTGTTGGGTGAATATGAAATTATCCTCTTACTAAAACACATACCTTGCAAATTGGTCGATGTGGATCTCTCATGTTCACAAGAAGGTTTTCACATTTTAAATCAAAATGCACGATATTCTTTCCATGCAAGTATTCCATTCCAAAAGAAGCATCCATAGCTATGATAAGTCTCTTACGCCGATCAATGGTTCTGTCACCAAATCAATGTTGAAAGTCATCTTTTAAAATTTTCATTTTTTATATCAGTAAGAGTTTTCTAGACATCCAATAAGCTTTTTAGACATCTTCCAACTCTAGTTGGTTAGGTGATATTTTAAAACGATTACATATCGTTAACAGGAAAAAAGGTCAAATATCTTATTCATCAGACATCTATTAAATGCTTATTGATGGAATTTAGTAAAATTGTACCTGTCTTTTTTCCGTAAAAACTGCTTCAGAGACCCATTAACCATGAACTCTGTTACAGTTGCCAAAGAGCCATCCGGCCCATCACGAACTATACCATAGAAAGAAACCACGTTTGGGTGATGCAATGAGCTTAAAATCAGCGCCTCTTTCCAGAAATCTGCAATCTGTACAGTATACACCTCGATAAATCATAAATGAATAATTTGCTCCAGTGGCCAATTGTTATTACTGTTGTTTAATTTTCTCTGGTATGGGAAAAGAGCATTAATGCAATCATACCAGACGTTCTCTTTCAGATGGTCTCCCAGCAAAACAACTGGCCTTAATTCTTTTGATTGCTACATCTGAACCTTTCCATTTCCCGTGATAAACAGCTCCATATGTACCAGATCCTAGCTCTCGTACTTCCTCCAGATCATCATTCCTTATAGTCTAACGAAGATTATAAAAGACACTAAATATAAATCATATGGTTACTGCACATTCAATACAAATAGGGGTAGAGAAGAACCTGTAAACCCCTGGCAATAGCTTCCTCCTCAGCCTTCGTCGGTTCAACTCTTGTATTGCTTTGGGTGTCACTGCCAGATTCCAACTCCAAATCTGCAGGTGCATCCTATAAAATAAATAAAGAATTAAGAGGAAAAATAACTCATCATCAAAGCTTATAGCTAGTAGTTAAGATGTAATGAGCGGGTCAGAACTGTTCACTTTAGTCCGCGTAAAAATGGCCTAACAGTTAGGTTGAGATAGATCATGTTTTGTGTTTTCTTAATGAAAAGTTAATGCATTAGTTAAGATTACAAACAAATATTATTACAATAATAATTTCAATCTTTGAATAATTAAATCTTTTAATAATGAAATTCAGGAAGCTGTTTGCATTACTCTTCATGAGATTTTAAACCCGTTTTCCTTTTTAGCAAAAAAGTACTATTCAGCCAACTAACCCGTTCGAGATTAACCAAATTCAACCCAATGATAAGTAAACGGGTTAAAACTACAATTTCAAACCAGTACCCTTTACTCACCGCCGTCTCTAGTTCCTGCACAGTTTCTTCTTTGACTTTAGTATCAATCATAGTAGCCGAAGCAGAATTTTCTTGAGCTTCATCTTTCACCTGCGCAGAAAAATCTGTTTTCTTGACAGATTCAATAGGTTGAGGTACTTGATTCAAACTCTCAACCACAGGTTCTTCGTTTTTTAGAGCAGGAGCATTCTCTTGATCGGTGCTCTCAGCTCCAATGATTTGTTTGGGAGGTGAACTCGACCTTTGCATACCAATACCATCTTTAATACTACCAGTTCTTGGTTCTGTATTCAAGGTGTTCACAGGTTCTGGAGTTGATTGAACAACTTCAGGAGTAAATTGGATGGGTTCAGGAGTAGACTGAACTGGGTCAGAAGTAAGTTGGATGGGGTCATGACTTAATTGAAAAAGCTGAGGAGTAAGTGGGATGGGTTCAGGGCTAAATTGCGCAGGTGCTGGCATGATTTGGACTGGTTCAGTCGGTAAGTAATGCTGAGTCTGATTCTCCACCCCAACTGGAATCCTAGGACTATAGTCCATTGTCGTCCTGACAAACCCTGGGTTAAATGTACCATTTTCTTGTTTTGGCACACCTGAAGCTTCATAAGATGGATGCCCATGAATCGGAGTTGGACCATTTCTCCACAAAGCATTTGCAGGCAAATGCCCATGGGGTGATGCATGGTAAACATTCTCAGCCCCATAACCATTAGGAAAACCAGTAGCCATTGCTTGATCATGAAAGATCTCATTACCAAACTCAGGCCCATGGCGAATATAGCGTGGGCGATCTTCATGATGAACACAATGTGGTGTCACATGATTACTGTCTGGATATGCAGTATGCCCGGCATTTATATTCATATTATAGAAAGATCTAGGAGGGCATTCAGCACAAGGGTTCCCAACCTGATAAGAACCATGAAGTATGTTACCAGGAAAACCAGCAACATGTTCAGGCAACGGGAACTGTTGATCATACTGTGGGTGATGGCCAACATTTTGCTGCCTGAAATAATCTTCCGGATGAACTCTATCAAAACTTTTGTCCATCGAATCACCATAAGGAGTATGATAATGTGAAGACGAAGGGGAATTCGGAGAGTAGTATGCAGGACTCCAAGGGGACTCCACTTCACCAAACCTATGGCTCGAAGATTGCTGGTGTGGAATCCTCACCTGCTGCAGATTAACCGGCGGCATGGGCATCTCAAAATTCCTATAGTTATGAACATTATCATCAAGATTCAACTGATTGTAATGCTGTTCCACCGACTGAAAATCATCCACCAGAACATCATTATGACTGTTCAAAGCATCAACATATCTCCTCTCATTATCTCTCTCATCCCTATCAACAAAATGTATCGAATCATCCTGCTCAGCACTCGAGAACAAGAATATCCTAAGCCGAGTAAACCCATCTCCAGACCCCAACTTCTCATACTCCTCCATCATATTAATCACATCATCATCATTCACAACAGAAACAAGAGCATCAAGGTCCTCATCAGGCTGCTGATACTTCAAAACATTCGCCCCATCAAACAACTCCTTCATCTTCCCCATCAGTTCCTCATACCCAATATCCCTCGGCACACTCACAATCCTCGTCTCCCCACCAACATACCTAAGCCTCCCATCTTGAGGACGAGGCAATATCCTACCATTAAAGCTACACAAAAACTTCAATCGAGGATGATCCTCATTCGAACTAGGAACCGAATTAGGGCTATCCATTACACCAACTGTACCCTCAAATTGCACCACTAAATCCCCCAAAAACCTAACGCTACTACAGCACATCCGTACATATCATTCACACAATACAACACAACACAACACAAGACAACAATTTCCGATCAAAGATTCAACAAATTCAATCAAAAAACAAAGAAATCGACCGAATTTCAACCAAAAGCCAAAAGGGGGATACGATTCAAAATCCAACGAAATCAAAATTCTCGAGACTTACAGTCACTTACGTTGGCAAAAACTGGAAGTATGCAATTGAATTGATGAAGATACGATGAAGATATTGAGATGAATGATAATAATAATAATAATAATAATAATAATAATAATAATAGTATGGTGGTGGCTTTTGCAGTTAGGGCCACACGGGAGACATCGTATCGTATAGTTTTCTTGTGAAAGTTTGCACTAGTAATAATAATATTATTATTATTATAGGCATCTATTGATCGCATATTCCGTGGGTGCATCAAAGAGGGGCATGTTATACGTTATATTGTGTAAAGTAGATCTATTTTCACATTAGCTTTCGTTTATTGGACATTTGGACCCATGTGTTGTAAGATTTTGAATATTTATATAACAAAAGTTACCATAAAAGCAAGTAGAGATCTTAAGTTTTGGATTTCTGAATAGTTTTTTTTTTTTTAATCATGTGAATCACGATTATATTAAAGGATATTCGCATGTGTGAAAGCTATAATCGAATAATAGAGAAGGATAGTCAAGAAAGGATATTACTTTTATGTAAAAATGTGCATAAACAACCCAACGGATTCATTTGTACGGGGAAAGAAACATCAGAACGTCTCTGTTGGTGGTTAGCTTGTTGGATTGCGAGGCATCGATGAGCAATACCTTATTGGTTTGACATTAAATGATGTTGATGTTGAATATTGTATTCGCTGTTGGTAAAAAAGTTAATGTTAAAGATACACATTTATTATTGAGGTGAGGTTTTGCTAAAAAATAAAAGTTAAAATTAAAGAACAAAGTTGATACTGATGATCAGTTACTACTAAAGGTCATTAATACTACTAAGGTTGGTAATAAATAGCACAATCATGTTAACACGATACGCCATGAAGTTAAACAGTTTGAGTATGAGTTTAACATTTTTCGTGTCATTGACAGATCGACACGTTTAGACATGATTAAATACATGTCCAAATAGGTTAAAGACTTGCTTGCCTTATTTATTATACGTTTAAACCTACTTATATTTATTATTTTGTTAAATAATAAACCCTTTTTGGCTTTTTCTAACCCTAGCTGGTAGCACCGACTATACAACTTTATTTTCATCTTCACATATCAAATTTCTAAAAGTTATGTATTTGAATGTTATTGTTTTATAAGTTTTTCTTTAATGTTATGTATTGTTAGTTGAAACTCCTATGGACTTTTGTTTCAAATATGTTAATGTGTTGTTTGTGAAGGATATTATTATCATGATTTTTAAAGTTTGTGATGTTTAATGTTAATTGTATTAAATGTGTCGCGTATGTCATGTCATTATATAGGTCATATAAATTGTTTCATAAAAGCTCGTGTGGTGTAACATGTTTATTAATGTCTTTGTGTTTGAAGAAAATGACACCATTTACTTATTGTGTTGTGTTCGTGTTTTGTATCGGTGTTAATCACGTAGTGCCATGTCGTGTTTAACGTATTTTCAATATTAATGTTACACAAGGATAAGTTAATACTTAAAACTTATTAGTACAGAGAGAGAGAGAGAGAGAGTATTGGCGTCGAAGACATTTTACAAGTAAAGATGGTTACTCGATGTGTAATCATGTGTTAGTTTATCCATGTTTACATTTAATTGAGTATGTAATTCCTTAATTCATGATTTTAGTTGTGGCTAGAAGGTAGAAGATCTGAATTCTAGTGTTTCGTTTGCATTTTCTATATAGTTAGTGGGTTGTTACAGCTTTCATTTTTTTATTTAAAGCGATGTAATCCCAATCCATGACAAGTTAGTATAATTAATCTTTGCATGTGATACAATCAGAGTTTGAAGCATATCATTGTGCTACTATTACTTTGATTAGCAATTAAACAATAAGTTAGTATGTTTACATTAAATTTAGTCACGTATCACATAAGCAATCAACTATGTTTGTGGAACATATCCAATTAATCCATCCTCACAAGTGGTATTACAGCAAGAATGATGAATTGATGGTCTCATCTTCATCAAAGCTCTTGTTTGATTCAGTTCTACATTTTGAGTTTAATATTAGAATACTCGTCAAAATAGAGATATGCTAACAATGGATCAATGGTCAAGCCTCCATGACTTGTTAGTAATGACTTTTCAATGATAAAAAGAGGAATAAAAAAACTTTATAATATTTTGTAGGAGTGCTTTATGGAAATCGATAGCAGATGGACCTTGTGATCTAGTGATTCTTTCTTTAGATTGTAACAGTGTTTTATGTAACAGTGCTTTATGGATGAAAAGGCTTTGAGCATCTTGTCATTGGTTGTACCAATGAAATCTACAAAGGCTTATTACATAGTTCAAGTCAAAAAGATCTATGTGAAGTTTCTACAAACCAAACTAAAGGCACGATTCAAGTCCTTGAGAATAACATTGAGGTGCTAATGCAACAATATGAGATTTTTTGTGTAGGAACACCGTTCACAAAATATAAAGAAATAAACTTTTATCACTCAAATATTCGGATTACAATTTGGAATACAAAGAAGAAACAAGCATCGGTTATAAAACTGAAATAAGAAATACAAATAAACAACAAAACACACAGAAAGAGGGTATGATGGTTGAGGATTTCTATTTAACAGAGCTCCCTTAAAACAGATTTCTGGTCACCTAGGTGAACCCATATATCTCCCAATGTACAAAACCTAAGCAGGTTGTACTGTCGGGATTAGCCTATCACCCGAAACTATACATGAAACAAGAGCGTGTAGAGCAGAAATTACTAGAAATTCTTTGGAGTGTGTGTGGTTTCTCAAACATGTGTGTTTTTTTAGTGTAAAATAAGGCCCATATTCCTTGTATTTCTACACAAAACTGAGAATCCAAAAAGCCAATCACTTAGTGAATAATAACACACAAATTAACTCTAATTAATTTGTGAATTAGAATTCATATAAATACACAAATTAACACTATTTAATTATGAATCAATATTTCAAAATTGTACATATAGGTTGTTCGCTTCTATAGAGCGAAATCATGTACCAGTCATTTGCAACTTGATACATACTGTAACCTCTAATGAGCATCATAGTAAAGAATCTATAATGACTAATCATTTTTTTTCCTTCAACCACACACTTTAAAACATCGATATCTAATTTATCTTAACTTCGTTCTGGATAGAGTTTAGTGTGTGGAGCACAAACATCTAAATAATAATTATTTTAGTAACAAATAAAAATAATTATTTGTGTCCAAAGTAAGTAAAAAATATTTTTCACTAAATTTTCAACAATTTGTTTATATTGCTGGTGAGACGTTGTCTTAATAGTTTGGTAGGTTCAGTTGTCTGTAAAATAAAATATAATTCACTAAAATTATATACACAAATGAGTACATTCTTAGGAAATTCAAGAGATCACTTTTTCCTCAATAGAGAATGTACACAATGGTGACATGATGAGAAATCAATATATCTCAAATTTTTCACCGATCAAACTCCATAGTATCCTAAGGACATATGATTAGAGGTAACTCAAGACAAGAGGACTTCAAATGGCTCAAAATAGATAGATAAATATCTGCATGGCATTGTTCACACCGAATATTGATCCTTTTAACACAACTGTACTTTGTAGCATGTCATGTGCAAAATCTAATTTGTTTAAGGTGATGAGGAAGCTTATGTTGCTGGACCATCTAACAACACATCTTTTATCATTGAAGACTTAAGATCATTTTCATTAATGTGAAAATGGTAATATAAATTATGCAATGAGCAAATATAAACAAAGTGTAAAGCCCGGGTTTTAGAGTGTGACATTTCAAAATAACATTTTATCTTCATATTATCCCATGTGCATTGTAAAACCCCAAGTTAAAACCAAACCTAGGACTTAAACATTCGTAAGAGAAAGGGTGTTCGGGGGCTACGACAACTGATAACAGGGTCCAAGTGGCAAAGCTTCTAGCTAGGGTTGAAGAAAATAAAGAAAAATCAAAATTTAGAAAAAAGGGCCAATGTGGCTCGCATCGGTGAGGGGATGCAAGGCGCATTGACATGGATAAGGAATCAACCAAAGTGCTAAACATGGTAGATGACACATCGGGCTGATAGGTCCTCATCATCTTTCGATGCAGGGCGTATCAACGAGGAAATTTGAGGAGGCAGTTTAAGAGGCGATGTGGCCCATATCGCCTTGACGATACGGGGCACATCGTCCGTCAGACATGCCTATATCATTGTTTGCATCTTTTTTACTTTTTCTTTCTAAGTGGGAAAAATACCTAGTATTTTCTAGTGCGTTTGACTTGCTTTCTTATGTTATATTCATGTAATGAGGTTCTTCATACCAAAAGACTAACGATAAGTAAGGTAAATACTCCATCCCCTCTCGTAGACTAGGGGAAGGTTGGTTAAGGACCTGAGGGGTAGGCGAGTAATATACCCACAAGGCACGAAGGATGTGCCCATGATATAGTTGTGGGATGTACTCCCACAACAACCAGGATAGACAACCGGGATAAGATAAAAGATTATAATGTCTGTGTAATTAGGGTAAGAAGTGAAACCGACAATAAGCCATGTCTAAAGGAGGCTCTCAACAACAAGTCTTGATTGTAGGAACCTATGTTGATGCGATTGATACTGCTTCGCACAAAAAAGAGATAGCTATGCTTAAGAAACAAATGGAGAACCAGTTTGAGATGTCTAATTTAGGTTTACTCCATTATTACCAAAGGATTAAATTCAAGCAGAAAGCTACCAAGATTTGGTTTACTAAACCCGGGTATGCAACAAAAATTATAAACAAAGCAAGATTTTAGGATTCAAACCCAACCCAAACTCCAATGGAATCGATTCTAAAATTCTCTAAAAATGATACTTCTCCTTAAATTGATGCAATAGAATATAGAAGAATAGTGGGAAGCTTAAGATATTTAACCCACTCTCAACCTGATCTAGCCTATTTTATGGGATACATCAGTCGGTTCATGCAAAGACCCACACAAGCCCATGCATAAGCAGTGAAGCAATATTTGTGATATATAAAAAGGGACCATCAATTACGGAATCGTACTCAAAGGATAGGCAAACCAAGGTTGTGTGGATATAGTGATAGTAGCCATTCGGTTGATTTAGATGACGTAAGATTTACATCAGGAATAGTATTTTATTATAATGATGCACTGGTTTCATGGAACTCTAATAGACAAGGGACTGTGGCATTTTCAACATGCGAGGCTAAGTTCATAGCCGTGACATTAGCACCTCAACAAGTATTATGGCTTAGAGGACTATTATCGAACTTAACTAGAGATGAAGAAAAGATTGTAAGGTTGACAACACATCTGCGATAGCACTCATGAAGAATCTGGTTTTTCATGGCCGAAGCAAGCACATAACACTCGTTTTCACTTCATCAAGGAATGCATTTAAAGAGCATAGATCTCGATAAATCAAGTGATAATCAAGAATACCGACATGAGGATATTGTTTGGAGTAACAAGATTAGGGGGCGATTGAAAGTCTAATGGGTGTAAGTGTGGGGACTTATGTTTCCATACTTACAAACATGGTTTTGAGTTTAGTTTTTATCGTAGAAAAAGGTAGAATACTCATAATAGAACTCTTTGTGTGGTTTGTTGTCTTTTAAGTTTTTTGGTTATTATTAGGAGATCAAATTGCAATCTTAAACACAATGAATAAAGAGCAAGTTTATGAGTAAATCTGTTATCACTCGAATATCTATTAAAGTGGGTGGGTAACAATTGTTTGTTTTAGTGCATGCATTTTAAATTTATATCATAGTGAAAAAGTGATATACAATGTAACAAGGAGTCTAGTTGTGAGAAAACTAGCTTGAAACACAATACAAACCAAAGTCAATTAAGTTGAAAATTTTATATATATATATATATATATAGGGGAAGGTTCAATTGTAAACCACTTGAAATTATGTAAACCAATAAATCATTTCCACCACTCATAATTTGACATGTGTCATGTTTTATTAAAAAAAAGGAAATATAATGTTAAAGGCATTTTAGTCTTCCATTTTTCCCTCCTTTTCATGTGTACTATATTTAATATTTTATTAACACAATAACCTATATATTAGTGATTTGATGTTTTTGTACTATTTTTTAATATTATATGAACACAATAACCTATGTTTTAGTAATTTGATATTTATCAGTATCTTAACACATGTGTAAAATATAGTTCTGAATAGTTTAACACATGTGTAAGTAATACTATAAACACTTGGACACATTTATAAAAATTAGTTCTAAGATAATTCTGAATATTTTAACACATGTTTTTCAATACTTTAACACATGTGTAAAATATAGTTCTAAGTACTTTAACATGAGTACAAATAAAAAATCATAAGTGTAATAATTGATTAAACATGTGTAGAAGAATTTACACAAATCAGAAAATAATCTATATCTAATATCCAAAAAAATATTTACAAAATCAGAAAAAAAATCCGCATGCTCCTTTGTTGATTACGACTTGTTCACATCTTAGATCTAGACTATTCAACGTGTACTGAAAATGAAAACCATTACGTAAAATGAATCAGTAACTATTTAAATTATAAAAATATAAATCTAAACATGAAAATGAGAAGTTATATATGTGTATATTTAGTTTACACATGTGCAAACCTTAGTTAACACATGTGTAAAACTCAGTTTACACATGTGCAAAACTCATTTTACACATGTGTAAAACTCATTATATCTGATAGTTTAAACATATGTAAACCTTAGTTTACATATTTGTATAACTCACTCTACACATGTGTAACTCACTCTACACATATGTACATATAAAAACCCAATAAAAATATATCTGATAAAAAATACAGAATTAAGTATCCCACATACACATGTGTAATAATTTATATACACACTTTAAAATAATATTTTTAACAAGAATGCTTTAGTAGTTCCTTAGAAAACATTACCAACTACATGTGTACACATGTTTGAAAATATATTTAACCAACATAAAAAAATATATATACAGTTGTAATTTACAGATTTGAGTAGTTCAATAAAAACATCAACAATAAAAAAATCTCAGATTTAAATATTGAATACGAACAAAAACCCAAATATTACCTTGAACAACAACAGAAAACCACAAGACCGTCGGAGTCGCCGTCGCCACCATTGCAGCCGCTGTTGCCGTCATCGCTTCTATAGATGCAACCCAGATCTAAAAAATCATCACCGTGAACATATATCTAAACTTGAATATCAATTTAAAAAAATTATAGATGTATCTTGATAACAACAACACAACACATGTAACCCATATCTAAAAAATTATCACAAACAAAAAAAAAACTCAGATCTAAACTTGAACACCATTAAAAAGTTATTAAAACAATAAAAAAAACCTAGATCTAACCTTGAACACCAACGAAAAACCACCGGGCTATCGTCGGAGACGCCGTCCCCACCATCGTAACTGCCGTCGCCGTCACCATTATCGCAACCGTCGTAGCTGCTATTTTCATCGGAGCTCCTTCTGTAGATGGTGGTTAGCCACCGTAACTGTCGTTGCTACACTGCTGTTTGATTTTAAAGAGAGAAAATAGAGAGAGAGAGAAAGAGATGAGATTTAGTTTGTAGAGAGAGAGTGTGTGTGTGGTGAAATGAGTAGGTGGTGTGTGTGATGGTTAATTTAAAAAATCTAGATTCAAAAGGTATACAAAATGATCTATTTGCTCTTTTTTGTCCTTTTGTGTGTAGGACCTATCATTTAATACAAGATATATTTTTTTATTTTAAAAAATCTGAACCATTGATTTTAATCTGATGAGTGGCTGAGATTTGATTTATTGATTTACACAATTTCAAGTGGTTTACATATGATCTCATCCCTATATATATGTGTATATATATGTATATATTAAAAAAGGATGTTGGTTGCTACAGTGTTTTTTATTTTTACTTTTTTTCCCCTATACTAAATACTATATATTGTTAAATCCGAACAAAATTTGACTTTGGTCTAATGGCTACCAAGCTTCTTCTCTTTACAAAAAAGGTTCGAGCCCTATTCCCCTTTTGTTGGATAGATATTTAGTTAATTAACCTTTGTACTAGATAATAAAATATTGAATACACTTAAATATTAATTATCAAATTTGTCTTTTTATTTTTAATTTTAATTGTTCCTTATTTCATTTAAATAAACTAATTCGGTAAGTCTTACTAACTAATTACATAACTTTTTTACATAATTTACTTTTCTAATTAATTTTGATATTCAACAAACTTTTTTTTTTTAAATATGAATAACCAACAGGTTTATGACGTAACTTTTTCATGCTTTCCAACTATGCTAATAAGCAACAGGTTTACAACCTAGTTTTTTCGTGATTCCACAAATATACTATTACCGTGTGTCTTTTTATCATCTACGTTCGGTTTTCAAAGACAATCCGCAGAAACGCGCGGTATATCATGCTAATTTTACCTTAAACTATCAATGTTGAAGATTAAATCTAAGATAATCAACAATGAAGTAACAACTAAGATGCTAGTCCACATGATGAAACGTTTTCATTTTGTCACTAACAATACATATATGCAACATTAAGCATAAAGTTTGTTTTAATTAATAATTGTAAACTTATTATCCGAAAGGTGTGGACTTTTAACATGACGTGAACATCACATGAAATTTGTGTGTTTGAATATAATAAGGTAAGTGGGTTTGGATAGTTTCCGTTTGAATCCCTGGAAACGTTTACCTATATATCGGTTTTCAGTTTAGGATTTAAGCAGGTTCATGTTTAAGGTTTAGATATGTTTGTTGGCTAACTCGATTACTTTTAAGGTTTTTTCGGAAGAATTAAAGGTTCTTATATAAAAGATGTACGTAGACCAATTGTGATGAAAATAAGTAAAAATAAGAAATACAAACATAAAGTTTTTATAGTTTTAAGTATTTTTTCTATATTTATTTGCATTAATTTTCAGTTATAAATACATAATTTTATAATTTAAGTATGTAAATGCTGATAAATTAAAAAGTAACAAAAATAAAAAAAGTCGTATCCGTGCAAACCTATAAAAAATACATGTCAAACTATTTTTTTCACATAGTATTCAAGTTCATATAAAAGTTAAAATAGGATCTTGTTGCAAATTCACAAACACCAACTCATTCGAACCAACAAAAATATCATATCCCTTTCTTTAAATTAATTCTTATAATTATACTAAAAATAAATATTTTTTTTTTCTTTTAATAATAATAATAATTTTTTATTCATTTATAATTATATTTTGTTTATTCTTCACTCACTACAGCTTTCAAATATATTGAAAAATTTTATAGGCGTGAACGGTATGCATCCTAAATATATAACTAAACAGTAACATTTTCAGTTTCTCTGCCCGTAAACACTCATAATCTAATCATGTAAATATAAAAAATAAGATATAAATGCTCTTATATAGTTATTATATAGAGCAAAAATTGAAAAGGATATACTCTAGAGGAAAAAGATGCATTCAAATTAAAGGTGGTGGCCGCCATTGATGAACCATGAGGCAGAGTTTTCAAGAAGAAGCCAAGCCAGATGTATCCTCATCCTCATCTGTACCTGTCTGTCTCTTCTGAATCACATACATTACCCCCACCACAAAAACATTCATTCTCTCTTTCAGATCTATCACCTTCGCTCCTGCATAAAGTTTCAGAAACTTCATTATCATCACATATATCCATCTTTAGTATATTCATAAAAAGTTTTAAACAGTTGACTTTATATTTTAGTTTAAAATATTAATTAGGCATTAAATATCACATTAGTTTACATGTGGTTCAAGAGGTGAAATAAAGCAATCATTTTAGGTCTTGGTTATTTTGAAACCACCCATTTAAGAAAAAGAAGTTATATATGTATTGACGTATTGTGCATGTATAAAATTTGAGCTTGGTTCTAAAATTTATTATAAAAAAGAATCAAACTTTTGTAAATTTACTAGCTTTTATAAACCCGTTTATTTCAAGAGTTAAATAAATAAAATATTAAATAAAATAAAAATTAATTAATTATATATTAAATTATTAAGATAATATATAACTGAAATTACGTATGAGCAAATTAAGACTATACTATAAACAATAAAACAATAATATTAACTTTTTACACTATTTTTTTTGTATTTTCCAAAATATTAATAAAACATTTTGTTTCCAAACAAACCATTTTAAAAAAAAAATATCATTTTTAAAAATTTCCCTATGATAACTCTCAATTTTAATTACTTGTGGTTTATAATAGTTTTACTTTTTAAAAACACCAATTTTAAAGTATTTCCTATTTTTAAAAAACATTTGATGTTTTATAACATAAAGATTGACAAACTATTCTAAATACTATTTCGCCTACGCTTTTAGAAATGATTGAGTGAGCCCTGCTTGAATGTATAGAAGTATCTGTGAAGAATTGTTCAATAGAAGCAACATGTATATCTAATAACAGATTTAAAGTTAAATAGTATTGCTGGTTAGGTTTTTTTTCTTTATATAGAAATTCTTGTAATAAACCTACAATATGATATGTTTGATTATGTATCTATTATAGAAACTGTTGATTATAAAAAGTTTTGGCTAAATATTTAAAAACATATTTATTTATTTTCAAAATGTTCCACAACTCCAATATGGTATAAACAATGGTGTATAATCGATCTATAAAATTCAAACACTAAATTATTTGAAATGTAAAATTAAAGTATAAAATGTATGAAACTTAGTCATTTTTTATTGTAAAAGTTAACCGTATCTAGTATTTGAAGAGAAAACTAGAGTTTTTTTCTAAAAAGGTGTAGATAAAAAACTTATTTACCAAAATAGTATAGTTTGAAAATTATTTATCAAAATAGTGTTTTTATACATTTTTGTTTCTCTCTCCTATATAATAAATTTTCATAAATGATTTTTAATGATTGGTTTAAAGTTTTAGAAATGTTATTAAAATAAACGTTTATATAGTTTTCCAGAAATGGTTTTTATATATTTCAAAAGTGTTATATAAAAACATTTTTTTGAATGTTTAATCATTCTATTTAAATTTCTTTAACTTTCTTTAACTATAATGGATTAGATTGATTAAAGACCCTTTTTTTTTGTTTTCTGTAAGCTTTTAAATGAAAATATTTATATTGTTTTAACTTGTTTTAGAATGTTTAATCATACTATTTCTAAAATATTTATAAAAAATGCATTTTATCTTAAACAAAGTTTTAACTATATTTATCATGATAAAAAAACTTTATTTTACGTTGTTTGTATATATATAATTTTACATTCTTAAATATATAAAGACACAATAAGTTTTTTTATAATTCATATATATTTTTAGTTAATACGTGAATTCTTTAATTACCAACAAAATAAAAATATCATCTGTAATTTCAATGAAAAACTTAATAAAACTTAGTTTTAATTTTTAATGAAAATTTTATCAGAAGATAACCAAACAAAGTTATATATTTTAATATTCTTTAGATAGTAAATTACTATTATAAATTATATTAGATTTACTCCAAACTAAAAAAAAAACAATACACAATAATAATACTTGTTTCGTAAAAGGAAATAAAAAAATTTTCTATTTTAATATCAAACTAAATATTTTAAAAATCATTTTTATAAAACTTTTCGAAAGAAATAAAGAAGAATATAAAAAATTGAAAACATTTCTAAAATTATAAATGAAAAAATTGAAAGAAAACATTTAAAAGTCTTTGTTAAAAGTATCCAATGAAAATAAGAAAGAGAAAACAAAAAAATTTAAAAATTCACTATTTTAATAAATATTTTTTCAACTGCACCTTTTTGGTAAATAAAATTTCTAACTATACCATTTTGATTAAAAACTCGAGAAAACTAACTAGTTTCATTAAAACCCTATATTTATTAACTTCTAGTTATCCTAAAACACTAAAGACAAAATCTACTTTTTTCGGATATTTAAAATAAAAACAATCAATTTGTTTCAAGCTATTAAAATAATAATAAAACAAAGTTTTAACAATCAAAACAAAAGTACCTTTTTAGATAAGCTTGAAGATCTCCTCAAACTGCCTATATGTACACACCAGCTACATATGCACCGAAGCCCACTATCAAGTACGTTACACGATGACATCTTTTGTCTCTCGAACCATAAGTTTCCTTCTTACATTCACTATCTACTTTTTGCTGGTTGTTCATACCGCTAGAGCCATAAATTTCTTCAATGATTTCGACATCACTTGGGGTGGTGGCCGTGGTAAGATCACCAGCGCCGGCGACATGCTTACGCTCTCTCTCGACCGAATCTCCGGCTCCGGTTTCCAGTCGAAGAAGGAATACCACTTTGGGAGAATCGACATGCAACTGATGCTTGTTTCTGGAAACTCTGCTGGAACTGTCACCGCGTTCTATGTATGTTCAACTCCTTAAAAAATCATTAATAATTTATATAGCGTCACATATTAATATTAAACTCAAATCTAACTTTAACTTATGTCAGGATTTGAACTGAACCCTGGTATTTTTTTAAATAATATTTTACTTTTAACTACTAACCTCACCTGTTACTAGCTTTATAACATATAGATGATATTTTATTGTGAAAAACAGTTGGCATCAAAAGGTACAAACCAAGATGAGATTGATTTTGAGTTCTTAGGCAACACGACCGGTGAACCATACACACTTCATACCAATGTTTACACCCGAGGCAAAGGCGAAAGAGAGCAACAATTTCGAATGTGGTTCGACCCTACGTCGAGTTTTCATACTTACTCTATCCTTTGGACTCCTCAAACAATCGTGTAAGAACATCTTAAGTTTTTTGATCTTGAGTTGTATATAATATTGTTTTTAGTATTTAACACATCTATACTATGTGAAATAGAATCTATATTCAAAGTTACATGTTATTTTTCAGTTTTCTTGTAGATGGTACACCAATAAGAGAATTTAAGAATAGAGAAGCAATGGGTATTCCTTTTCCGAAAAACCAACCGATGAGGCTGTATTCAAGCTTGTGGAATGCGGACGAGTGGGCGACTAGAGGTGGTATGGTCAAGACCGACTGGACCCAGGCCCCGTTCACGGCTTCATACCGCAACTTTAATGTTAGAGCTGCTAGTGTTATGCCAAAATCGAAATTGAGCCATAAGCAAAAACTAACATGGGTTCAAAAACACCACATGATCTACAACTATTGCACGGATGCTAAGCGGTTTCCGCGAGGGTTTCCTCGAGAATGCTCGGTTAAGGTTGACGACTAGCTAGTTTGTTTGGTCTCGTTACATGTATAGATATATAATTCTTGTGTATGTAAAGTGATATATGTTATGTGATGTAATATGTACGAATAAGTGGCTTGTAATTATTTGGTCACCATGACGTTTATATAATATGTGGCTTTACTAAACCAATTTTATTTTGTTTAATTTCATGTTGTATGTATAAAATCTAGATTTGGAAGTGTTAGTACAAATTCATTTTTAGATACTTCTAATATCATGAGCCTAGATCTGTTAATAGAGGTAAAGGTGAAAGTGATAACAGAGTGATCATTTGAGGACCACACTCGATGATCACATTTTTCATTTGAATCAAAGTTACATCACACTCATTTAACTCTTCTTAAATTTTCTATTTAAGATAGAAATAGCTCTCATTCAAAAGATTCTCGTTTAATATTCAAATTATTTTTAATAAATAATAAATAAATTAAAATAAAAAAATTAAAGTAAATAAAATTGTTAATAGTAGAATAATTGAAATAGAAAAGTAGGTTTGAATATAACTTTAAGGATGGCAATGATTCACTAGTGGTCTATGTGGGTTGTCACAATATGTTCTACAAGATCTCCTCGTAGAAGGAAGGGAGTCTCTTGGCTATGAGATTCTTGGTAGGCCACGTTAACTTCTAATTCTTCATCTTTGTTTAGAAGTTCGTTTTTCCTGAAAGGACACATCCTTCGTCCTTCATCTTCTAAAATCACAGTATGTAGTATAACTTAAGCGTACATAATTTTTGTAATCCTTACAGGGTAGTTCAAGTCTGGTTTTTCCCTTTGAGCATTACAAAAGCTCGTTTCAAATTTTTCGTGACATCCTTCGCCAAGACATGTGCGTTGACCTTGACTTTGACTTTGACCAAATAGTGGGCTTTGACTTGGAAGTAGACTTAATGCTAATTTAAGCTATTTAGACATGCGTAGACACGTTATGTACTTGAATTATACGTTATGGGCCAAGAATAGACAACCAGGCCTTAGACGTGGTGATAGTAGGACGTTCACCGGATTAGACTTAACGTAACAAGTCTGTGCCTTGGACCATAATATGAACTTATAAAACGTAAAAATATAAAATTTTTGTTAAAAACACAACAAAATTCAAACGACCGGTAAACTTTACTTAAAGTATATTAAACAGACTTAGTTTGGACAAAAATGGAATTTATATAATTAATATATCGTATGAGAGCTTTTTGGAATCGTAAAAACACCAGGAATTAAAAAAAGTTTAAATCGGACGTAACACAGAACAAGATGAGAAGGCATTGGACGGGACAGGGAAGGTCCCCTTCCCTTTGTCATGGCCGAACCCTTAGAAGGTGGGGGAGTCCAGTTTGATTTTTCTCGTTCTCGCTTTTGTAAACTTGTATTACAACAGTTGTCTCTAGTAACCCTAGCCACATAAAAGCCTTTCTTTTTGTTATTCATCATTCCCAACATCTACACAATATTTTCATTCAATTTGGGTGTTGCTTCTTCATTTGTTGGAATATCGATCAAGTCTTGAGCATCTACATGTTCTCTGGTAAGAAAAATTTAATTTTTATGGTTTTAGTTTTTATTTCTTCATGTTATTTATGATATTCATCATCAAGCATCTAAATCATCATCTATTCATCTATTTATGTAATTGTGATCGGATCGTGAAGTAATCGTGAGGTTAGGGACTTGTTAATCAAAAGCCGCTAAACGCCTAGTTTTATGTTGCTTTTGTGATTTCTTGTATTGATTTGTAATCTTTTGTACTCTTGTCCTATTGGAAAACGTGAGAACAAAACCTTTTCTTAGAAACATTAAATAATGTTAATTAGTGGATTAGATGTGGTCTAACGTGATAGAGTTAATTTTTGAGTGTTAATTGACAAAGAACGCAAACCAAAGTGATAAGCATTATTAAAACAATTGGAACTGAAATCAATGATATATTAACGGTCTAGTATAAACATACAGTTAATAAGTAATTAGAACTTAAAATAATTGTTGGATGGAGTCTCGAACCAACTATAGTCAAAATTATGGATATGGATGGAAAGGACAAATGTTATATTTTGGACAACTTGTTGCTAAAAAAGTTGATTATTTTTTATAGGTTATAACTTTGTCGTATAGAGTCAAAATGGGTCAAACTTTATGTCTAAATGTAAGTTCAGAGTCTCATCTAACTAACCCAATTTCTCTCGCATTAATCTGACATCGTTTGGTGTGACCCCTCGGCCTAATGGACAGTTCGACATACAAGTACATGGGTCGAAAACTAAAATGGAATGGTTTTAAATGAAAATTCCCAAAGGAATTGGGAATAGCTTACCATAGGTGTCGCACCACCGCTTATAGTGGAAAAACGAGGATATACCAGACAAAATCGTGCTAACACATTGATTATTAATAGAGACTTAATAAATTATATGAGTCAGCGTGTCATGACGTCACCCGACATAAATGAAGATCTGTGCCATGGTTAGTCATTTCCATGACAAACAAAGCCAGAAATGTATGATGTAAAAATATGTTATATCCCACATCCTGGGACAAGACTAGGCAAAACATGCCTGATAATAAACAAACATAAATCAAAGTATCCTCAAATGCAATATTTTAACCAAGCATTTGCAATTATGTAAATCAATATCCTTAATGGTCTTTACTAAGGCACTAGTATCTCACTATCCTCGATTGATGCTATTACTTGAAAAAAACATACTCGAAAGATCAACACATGGTTGGTGAGTTCTTAGGTTTAAATACAAATAAATGATGTTTTGTTATAGTTGTAGGACATATGTTCAAGTAAATTATATGTAACTAAAATCACATATACACATGAGCTTTACAAATAAACCTTACAACGTACACACAGAACTTGTGAGATTATATTCACCTAGGGTCCATTCATGATCATTGTTAGGATTAGATAGCATACTAACAAACAAGGTGATTAGACAAGATAGTGTCTGTGATCAAAGTTTATATGTTGAGGAGATCAAGCCATGCTTTCAAAACCATGCATTGATGGTTCACATTAATGACAGTCCTACTCCCATGCCAATTAAGGTAAATGCTAATCTTTGTAGCCAAAAATACATAGATGAAGTGCAAGGTTATAGGGACTATAATCACAAACGGGTATTTATGGTAATGTAAGAGAGAGTTAAATTGAAATGATAAAATATGAATTAATAGGGTATAAAGATAAAATAAAATCACAACTGCTTGATATTGAAAAATTACATGGTAAGAAGTATACTCTTCTAGCTGAGATTGAGAGTTTGACAGATTTGTTAACCAAATCTAAAGCTGAAAACTTAGCTACTGAGGTGAAACTTGAAAAGTTTCAATACTTATCTTCGAAGCTTCAGAGATGCATGATTTATAAAGGAAACCTAAGAATATGACAAGTATGGGATATCAGGTTTGTCCTCCACCATACATTCATTATTACACAATTATGCATGTGTCTTTGACCAACTTAATTTTAGAAGAGATTAAAATCATTGATAATAAATCTGTTCATTTCATCAAATCACAACTCCCTAAAAAACCATCTATCTATGAGTATGTGGACACAAATGCTGAAAGATTAAAAATGGTCATCCTAACGAAGTCAAAGAAGACTTAAACAAACCTCTGTATATGCATAAACCCAAAAGTCTTATAAAAGAAATCATTCCCTATGTGAATTTTCAAAATGCAAGCTTTCTTCATGATGAAGCTTCTAAGTATGAGACTGAAACTTTAGGATTTAATAACCCTGACTTTGTCCAATACTTAAAAAAGAGATGAAACAACAAACTGCTAAAAGCAAATATAATAGTGAGGTTAAAACTCATAACAATTTAAACAAATTAAATGTTGTTTCATCATATTCAAAGGCAAAGCCCCTGCCTCATTATCCTTAAAAAGAAAATCATATGTCAATTAATCTTCTACAAAAAAAATCTTAAAATTTTCTTCTCCTAGAGTAAGGCCTCATATTGGTTTTGACATCTTTTCAAAAAGAGATATTGATTATTTTGAGAAATAGCAAAAGAGTAAAAAGAAGAAGCAAAAACAGCCAATTAAACCTAAGTCAAAAAAATTAAAAAATCAATCTAGTGAGGTTAAAAGAGTTAATTTTGCTTTCATTTCAAAGACCAAATAGATCCAAAACCAAAGGCCTTTAAATCAACAAAAGCCTCAACATCTACAAACAAAAAGCAACTAAAGCATTGTGATCTGTGTGACACGTCTAATCACAACACAGCTAAAAGTTACTTTAACAAGTATTGTTCAATCTATGAGATGCACAATCATTCAATAGCTGACTATTACTTTAACAAGTATTGTGCAGTCTATGATATGACCAATCATAATACAGTGGATTGTTTCTTATGATTCACATACTTTTCAAAAAGATTTTAAATCCTAATCTTAAGACTCGAAACAAGATGAATATTATTAATATAATTTCTTAATAATCAATAAAGATTAATGTTTTCATTACAACATTGATAGTTCAAATGAAATTAAGTATGTGAAGCAAAATGATTCATCATCCAGATTCATCAACTCCAAAGACAGAAAGGAAAATTCATTTGTTAACTTAATTAAATCATGGTTATCAAAACCAAAATTTAATGAGAAAGATAAATATGTGAATCAATCCTAAAAGCAAAACTCCAAGGAGTCTATCAAAAGGTTGTAGTTGTTGATAGAAATATGAAACCCAAGAATATCATGGCTTTGGTTTCGCATTCTAACTAATTGTTTGTGCTTACAAAGACATTCAAGAAGGTTTGACAATATCTGGTACGTGGATACCGGGTGTTCCCCGCACATGACAGGAGATAGCTCCCTTTTGCATGACTTTAAGCACATTTAAGGAAATACTGTGGCTTTTGGTGGAGACTCATAAGGAGGAAGAATTATTGGTGAAGGGACGGTAACAAATAGCCGGCTAATCTTTGGTAAAGTCAACTACTGTGAATAACTGAAGTTCAATCTGCTAAATGTGTCATAAATTTGTGATAAGAAATATTCTTATCTATTTCACAAATTCTCCCTGTTACATCTTAAAAACAAGATTTAAAATTCCTAAAGAGTGGGTTGTCATGAAAACACCTAGGAAAAATAATACTTATGTCCTTAACCATAATTTAATTCATCTAATTAAAGAAAGTTGTTTACTTTCAAAAGCATCAGTTGATTATATACAACTTTAATACATGCATTTAGGACATACAAACTTTTAAAACATGAACAAGTTGGTCAAAGGAAACAATGTTTGTGAATTCAATCAATACTTCATTAAAGCTACTTCATATGGATCTTTTTGGCCCAACTCATATTATGAGTATAAGCAAAAAGCAGTATTGTTTGGTTATCATTGATGACTATCCAAGGTTTACATACAATTTCTTTCTACTTTATAAAAATGAATCAGCTCAAATCATCAAAGACTTTATCACTAATATTGAAAAAATATTGCATTTTAAAGTAAGATCAATTAGGAGTGATAATGGAACTAAGTTTAAAAATAATGATTTAAATTCATTTTACACTAACAAGGGTATTGCTCATCAATTCACCGCAACTAGAACTCCTCAACAAAATAAAGTATTTGAAAGAAAAAATAGAATACTAGTTAAAGTAGCAAGAACCATATTGGCTGATGCTAAGCTGCCAATCACTTTCTGGTAGAAGGAGTCAACATAGCTTGTTATATGCAAAACAGAACTTTACTAGTTAAAGAGAGCACAAGAGCTCCATATGAACTTTTGTTTTATAAGAAACCTTTTATAGTATTATTTTTAAGTCATTTGGATGTCGTGTCTTAATATAAAACACTAGAGATCATTTGGAAATTTTTTCTCCAAAATCAGATGAAGGATTTTTCGTTTTGTATTCATCAATTTCTAAATCTTTTAGAGTTTTTACAACATGACTAAATTTAATTAAGGAATCCACGTATGATGAATTCAATGAACACTTTTTTCCTGAATCATCAAGTGGTCTTTAGTGGTGGTTTAATGTTGACTCTCTTACAAAATCATTTAATCAGTCTGTTTTTACCAATATAGATTCAATTCAAGCAAATGGATCAACTTAAGTGGAGAAAGGTGAATTGCAATGAGGCCACCATTATTTTCACTTTCTCATGCTTCAATTGTTTAATTAACTGTTGATCCTTCAAGACAAAAAATAGTTGAAAGTGCTTCAACAAAAGCTAGTCTAAGCACTAGCAGACAACTTCACTTAAAAATTCTCCTGAAGTTAAACAAAATGCATCTGCTTTAGAGTCTAATGATCAAGGGATGAATGTACCTGAAGAAACAGATCAAAGTGTTTCTCATTCAGATGTTCAAGATGAAGAAGTCTTTGATTATTTTCATGATTTCCCTACCCATTTTCTTCTTGAAGAGACCTCTCACCAAGCTAATCTAAATGCAACAAATTAAATTCATTCATTCCAGCCGATTGTATGCCAATATCAAGCGTACATAAAATCATCAAGTATCAGATATCTAATATCTGGTGATTAAAATAAAAGAGTGACAAGGAGCAAGTCCATCATAGCCAACATTTGTCTATTTTCTTGTTTCCTTTGTCAAACTGTTCCTAAGAACATCAAGGAGGCTCATCAAGACAATATTTGGATTAAAGCAGTACATGAATAGTTGCTTCAATTTAAGACACAATAAGTATGGCAACTGGTTGATCTTTCAAAAGGACGATATCCGATTGGAACCAGATGGTTATACGGAAACAAAACAGATGATAGAGGGATTGAAATAAGGTATAAAACACGGTTAATCGCCGAAGGATGCACATAGGAAGATGGAATTGATTATGATGAGGTGTTTGTACATGTAGCCTGACTTGAATCTGTCATAATTTTCCTTGCATATTCTACATCCATAAAGTTTATCATTTATCAAATGGATGTCAAATATGCCTTCTTGTATAAAAATACTTTAGAAGAGGTCTATGTCAATCATCCATCAGGATTTTATGGCCCGGATTTCCCACATAGGATGTACAAGCTTGACAAAGCCTTGTATGGTCTACATCAAGCTCATCGAAAGTGGTATGAGACATTACCATCATTTTTCCTTCAACACGAGTATGAATAGGTAAAAATTGATTAGACTATCTTTCGTAAGAGAAAAGGGCATGAATTGTTGTTGGTCCATATTTTTATGGATGATATCATCTTCGGGTCAACAAAAAACAACTCTGCAAAGAATATGAAGAGAAAATACATTCCAAGTTTTAGATGAGTGTAATGGGTGAACTCACTTTCTTCTTGGGATTACAAGTGAAGCAAAAAAATGATAGGATATTTATCAATTAATCAAAGTATGTGGATCTATGTTGAAGAACTTCCATCTTGAAAATTGTTAGTTTATCAGAACTCAAGTGGATACGAAAATGAAGATAGGACCAGATCCAAATGGCAAATCTGTGGATCTTTTTCACTATTATTCTATGACTGGTTCACTCATGTATCTCACTACAAGCTTACCTAAAATTATGTTTAGAGTTTGTTTATGAACCAGAGGCAGACCTAAAGGAATCTTATTTTAATGCGGTCAAACGCATCTTTAGATACCTAAAAGGCAAACTAACATTTGGTTTATGGTATCTTAAAGAAGGTGTTTTCAACCTGCAAGCTTATACAAACAGTGATCATATGGGTTGTAACTTCAATAGGAATTCCGCATCTAGTTGTTGTCAATTCCTTGGTTCGAAACTAGTGTCATGGCAGTGTAAGAAGTAGACAAACGAATCATTTTCAACTGCAGAAGCTGAGTACATTGTAGCATCCACTTGCTATTCTTAAGCTTTCTAGATTCAAAACTAGATGCTTGACTATGGGTTTGATTTTTTGCATACACTAATATACATTAACAACACAACTGCTATGTTTATAACAAATAACCCTAGTATAAAACTCAAAGACAAAACATATTGAGATAAGATATCATATTTGAGAGAAATGTTTGATCAAGTTGATCCAAGTTCATACTGATAATCAACTAGCTTATTTATTTACTAAGGCATTTGACCCAAGAAGGTTTGAATTCCTATTACAATTAATTGGCATTATTAATCTTGAATGAGAAACCAAAAATATAATAATTTGATTTTTTTTTTTGACATGTCACATCTTTTGATTAAAAATATCAAAAACCAAAACCATTCAAAATGTTCAAGAAAAATACATCAAGAAGTCTTTAATTTACATAACAAAGAATATGTCTTAATATTAAATAAGACATGATAGTACATTAGTTTTTACTCCATGCACAATGCCTTTTTCCCAAATAATAAAGACTAACATGACTTATTTGATGTTTGGGTAGGCTCAGCTTGAATTGGAAGATACATGCTAGTTTGATGAACTAAAGCTAATATGTGAAGTCATCATCTTAAAGTATGGGTAAGTATTAACATATCTAAGTTGGTATGTGTGTAACTACCTAAACACACCAGTTAATAACAACTTATAAAGTTTCATTCACCTGCATTAGTTTCTATTTTGTTTTGCCAAGCAAAGACTTGGAGTAAACAAAGCAAAACGTGTTGATGTCTAAGATCCAAAAAGTATCCCAATGAAGATCACATCCTAAAATGATTGAAATAATAAAGTTCATCTTGGACTACATTCTAAAGTGAATGAATCAAAGAAATCTCAAAGAGGATTACTTTCCAAAAGAAAGAGAAAAAGAATCCTAATATGAATCAAATTGAATAATGGATTAAAGTAAAAGAATCCCAATAAGGATCCGCCTAACCATGAATATAAATGAGAATCATAATCTAAGTAACTTTGTCATATAAGATGTGATAAAGTTCTACCATGCATTTCATGCGGGTGGTTGGTCCTTCTATGCTTTTAAGTCTGGGGTGCATATGAATATTTAATCCACTCAATACATGATAACT
Source organism: Flaveria robusta (assembly GCA_025506415.1). Taxonomy (NCBI): domain Eukaryota; kingdom Viridiplantae; phylum Streptophyta; class Magnoliopsida; order Asterales; family Asteraceae; genus Flaveria; species Flaveria robusta. The sequence goes on along the minus strand of CM046465.1, from coordinate 17,894,060 downwards.
ATCACAAAATATAGAAAAGATAAATCAATGCATGAACTTTAAAAGACAAACATACCTACAATCAATCTATTTATGAATATTTCTATTCTACTAATCTAACTTGCATATGAAAAGGATTCAGATTGATATACTCATTCAAAGTATTATTCTACATGTTTGTATAGAACTTATATCTAGAAAAAGATTTTGGGTATAGTTTGTCAGTTCAAGATGTAGTAAATGAAAATTTCCAATTTTAAATCTTTAAAGTGTTTATGCTTGATTGATATAAACTTTAGGGGGAGTTATTAAAATTTAAAAATACTAAAACAATAAGAAAACTTAACAAAAATATAAAAATTCAAATTTCAAGTTTTTACAATTTTCTTAACAAAAATATATTAAAAAAATATAAAAAACAGTTTTGTTGATATACAAAACCAAAAAATTACCATAGAGCTTAGTCTATGTAGGACAAAATGCACAAAAATGCCTTAGACATGTTATAATTAAAATTTTGATTGTCACTGGTGAACAAATCAAAACCAAATAAGAATTTAGAATCAAAGCACAGTTAGAGTCTAAAAAAAAAAAAAAAAAGAAAAGCCAAAGTCAAGGAAACTCAAAGTCAAAGATAGCTATAGTGCACACTTACTTCTTTCAGAATCAATTATATCTGAATTCATAATTGAAATTTTGCCAAGGTAAAATCAATGCAATAAAGGTAGTGGTTAATACGGGTGATGGTAACCTAATCTTTCAACCAATGCAGGTAATGAATGGTAAAACAATTTCAAGAATAAAGTCAATGTGGTTGAATGCAAGTGTCAATACGGATTGCACATAACACATATGGATGTGTTCAATCCATCTGCATTAGGGTTGTAACGAAATTTACTTTAAAGTAGTCAATGCGAGTAACAATGTTTACCCAATGTGAATGAACAAACTTCTTATACAGATATGATTTATTCAACCGCATTACCGAATGCGGTTAATAGTGTCAATGCGGTAACTTTGTTCACAAGCGTCGAGTTTGAAAATTCCAAGTGTTAGACTAAGCAAAGGTTAATATGTAGAACAGTGAATGTGAAGCAATAGTTAATACTAACATAGTATAAGTATAATGTGCATAAACCAATGCGGGCAATAGTTAACACTAACATAGTATCAATATAATGCGCATTTGTTAATGCTTGTTCCGCTTTCCACCGTATCTACTAATACGGAGAACAAATATTTTACAAGTGTTCATTCGCATTAGCGAATGCACGCAACAGTAAATGCGGACATTTAATTTGTTCATCTGCGTTAGCCAATGCGGTGAACAATACTTAAATGCTTGCTACAATACCTCTTGTGAAATTTCAAATTTCACCTCCACATTCATTTTAAAAACACTTATTAATTATCAAAACTCATACCCACTTGCCTATATAAAGTACACACGTGAGTGAATTTATTTCTTTTTCAAATTGTGTGCAGTGTGTAAACATGTGCGTATTTCTAAGTGTGCGATTAGTGTGTGTTTATCCTTTCTCATCCAATCCATCATCCAAATTGATTTAGCCTTCGATTGCACTCTTATTTCAATCATCTACCCAAGTAGTATCAATTATAAAGTAAATATCAAACTAAGATTGAATTTGAACATGAACAAACTTAAGTTTGTATGTCGATGACACTAGACATGAACCTTAGGTTTCAAAATCAAGAATAAATGATGAAAACATGTAAAAATCAATCAAATAAACCTACAATAACATGTTATAATCATCATTAACAAGAATAAGTCAAAATAATAATTTTGAATTTCAAACCCAATGAACAAGGGTTTGACTTAATGAAAAATGAAATGAAAATAATTAAAGATTGATTATTGAAAATGAGTTTTTAATACCTTTCAAAAGGTTTATTATTAATAACTTAGTCAAAATAAGCAAATTTAAACAAGAATAAATAAAACAGAAGGTTGAAATAATCCAAGTTGACTTTTTGAGTTAAATGTTTGACCTAGAAAGTCACAAATAAAACATTCTTGACTATTTTGACACAACTTATATCAAGTTATCTTACACACTTGTCTCTTGAGCAAATAATGGCAAATCTGATATGGAGTAGTCTTCATAATTGTAGTGGATTTCTAAATCCTGATGTAGATGAAGGTGAAGGTTTATGGGATATGATCAGATTTATTCAGACTACTAGAATATCTTATGCAATCACTATTAAACCAATCATATATGAGAACTTCATCAGATCATTCTAGAACTCTATTGAAGTGAGCATGGTAAATGATGTTCCAAGGATCAGTGGAAGAATAGATGCCAATTATCAGTTGGTTGTTATCGAACAAACTGTGAGATAGTGTCTGCAGTTTGTTAATGATGCTAGACAACCACATGAGCTAGAACAAGATGATATTTTGAAATTATTTGCTAACATTGGTTACGAGGGAGGATTTGAATCTAAACGGATCACTAATGGCCTAATGGATGTTCAATAGTTTTCTTCTTCATGTCTTTTAATATTGCATGTCCAAAAGAAAGACAGGATGGAATGACATTCCAATTACTACTTCATCAGTTATATGTGCACTATGTACTAACACGTAATTCAGTATGTCTGCTTATGTATTCAATGGCATGATGTCCAACATCGGAGAGGGTAGAAGACAAAAGTTTGTAATGTATCCGAGATTCATTCAGTATTTGATAAATGAAGCTTTCCTTGATTTAGCTAGAGTTGGACCAACCATGAAATTGTTTCACTGTGATGTTAAGTCTTACAAGTATATAAGGAAGAGAGATCCAAGGAATTAATAATGTGATACTTTCTTTCCTCTACTACCTTGAAGGCTTGAGCAGATTGGTAAAAAGAATGTTGATGAAGGTGGGGTAGAGGCTGAGATAGAAGAAGAAGTTGCAAAGATTTAGCAAGCTATTGATCTTAATATGTCTGTAGTTGAAGAAAAAGCACATGTTGAAGTAGATGTTGAAATTGCAATGTCACAACAATGTGTAGAAGGTGGTAATTTTCACATTACATTCCCTCAACCTAAAGCTTCACTTGTTCATTATTCTCATTTGTCTTCTTTTTACATGTTTCCTCTTGCTGCTCATTAAGAAAGTACTAGTAAATCTGTTAGTTCTTTAAAAGAATCCGAATCATTATCTCATGAGGTGAAAATTCAAATATAGGAAGACATTCTAGTGAGACAGGAAACTTCTGAGTATGTGCCATCAAAAGACTTTGAAGCATCAATAGCTCCTGAAACTATTGTACTAACTGCTGAATCAGATAGAGCTGAAGTGATCTTAGAACTACAAGTAAAGGTGAACAAAATTGAAAAAATAATTAAAAGAAAAGACAAAAAGTAAAATAAAAATAAGTTGAGATAGACTAGCAAGATAAAATCATCTAAGATATGGAAGAGAATATTAAAAACCTAAAGGAAGAGATGAGTGGGCTTATAGAATTTGCAAGTATTCAAACCATTTTGATGGAAGGTCAAGAAAGACTCATAGAAATTCAAAATGAAAGGATTGATGAGTTAAAGAAGATGGTCAAGGAACTGAATAGAAAAATTGATGAAGATAGAGAAGCAAAGACAAAGAAAGATGATGATAAGAAGGCTAATAAAGGGAAAGGAAAGGAAAGTGATGAGTTTGATGACCTATTTGAGAGTAGTGATTGTGATGGTGATATTGATGATAATGATTAATCTAAAAGATCTCCAAAAAGGCAAAGAACTTTGAAGTCAAATTTATACCAACCACATAAAAAAAACTGTTGAGGAATTGAATTTGGCCATGATTCCCTATATACGTCAATCAACTAAAAAGCATGATGAAGATATTGTAATGTGTTTATTAATTGAAGAGTTGGATACTTATTTATCATGTGATTTCACTATTGATGAAGACATTACGAATATAATCAGAGAATTCAATCTTCAAGAACCTTTGTTGTAATATCCCGCCCAAATATATTTGAAATAGAAGACACTCTTCAAATTATTCCTTCTAATGTGCTCATAGAGGAAAAGAAAGAATTGATCTTAAAGTTTTCATTCTCACATCCAATGCTCGTACCCTTCCCTTTTAAATACAAAGATTGGTTAAATTCTACATCAGATGATAGATTACCCAAACAAATCTCTAATACAACATGTTTGTTGGAGAATAATCTTGTCATCAAGTATTTAAGTATTTTATATGTAAATGTTTAAGTGTCTCATTTGTGAAACAAATGGGTCAAGTAAATATGTATTTAAGGTATGGGTGAAATAAGTTAGATGGGTCAAATGGTAGTTATAACCCGGTAGTTATTTTGGCTCCAATAACCGCCAACATGTAACCGTTGAACTCTTAGATATAAATACCCAATCTTGTACATCATTTGATGAATGTATAGAAGTTTCCTTCGTGTAATATTCTCTGCACTTTAGTGTATGTTTTGTGTTTGTGAAGAACTAGTTTAGATCTATGAAAGATCATCAATTGGTATCAGAGCGTGACGCTCTTGGGAAGAAGAAACCTGTGAAGTATAAAGTGGAATTGAGAAGAAGAAAGAATGGAAGATCATTATGTTGCAGGGAGCAATGATGGCGTGGATGATTTCGTTAATGAATCCGGTATTGTGATTCGGTCAGGAGGACCAAGAGGAATCAAATGTTTGTGGTCGTAAAGACAGGGAGGATTCGAGTGTGGAAACATTATGCATCAAAGTTAATGATTTTTCATTCGGCGAGGAAGATAGTATCAATCGAAGGAACAAGAAAGCATCACGAAGATTCCGGAATTTGGTGCGGAATCGGAAGGGAAAAGGTTTGTTCGAGAATCATATTTGCCTCTACTGCAAGAAACCTGGAAATTTCAAAGAGATATGTGAGAATCGGATTCGGTTCTCTGAATTCATGATAAAGGGTGACGAGAAAAGTATGTGGAACGAAATCTGGTATGTTGGTTTACATCGCAAGAAACATGCTACCGGAAACAAGAGACCATTCAAAACACTTAGAAGATCCTTCGAAATCGAAACTCACATACCTGATTTTACTAAGGCATACTTTCGGGATAAGGGGCAAGTTAAATTGAATTCGAATGGGATATCATGTGTTATTGAATCAGTTTACTACATACCCACAATGAAAAGGAATGTGTTAAGCCTGGAACAATTTGCATATCAAGGTTTCGAAGTGACATTCGAAGGAACTTTATGCTATATTACAAAGACCTTCGAGGATGAATCTGTTCAAGAAACAAAAGGTGACAGTCAAGGGCATTTATATGAAGAAAATAATTCCGATACTAACATGAAATGGGGAGATATTGTTCAACCGGAAGAAACTGAGAAGATGTTGGATTACTTTGATCACTTAGATCTTGAAGCAAGGAAAAATTTAAGTAAAACTAATGGAAACGAGGCAATTGTTGAACACGAATTAGAAGTGTTAACCTTTGAAGATATGGTTGTGTTCTTGGATCTGTTAAAGGCTATGAATAACTATGTGATTCAGGAACACGCTATTAAAGAAAAATTCAAGAAGATGGTGAAGTGGTTTATTAAATATGTAATGAAACAACAAAGTGTATTTCCACCCAAAATCGAGGGTCAAACAATTGATTTATACGACTTGTATATGGGAGTACAACTCAACGTAGGAAAGGCCTTAGTCAACAAGAAACGTTTCTGGCCACTATTAGCAGCAGAACTTGGAATCAACCCTCAAAGTTATATAAAACTAGTATTGGTGTACGATGAGTATTTGGATCTAATGAAATGGTATTATCGAATGACAAAAGAAAGGCAAGATAAGGGGGAGACTTGCTGTTTGAAGAAGGTGAGTGCAACAGTGATAAGAGGGATCGTGAAACAGAAGTCTCAATCGCCGAGATGCTGCCAATTAAGAAGAGAAGAATGTGTGCAGTCCGTGATTGGCCACCACATTGTGGTCAGACCAAATGAAAGCAGCCAAGATCTTTGATGTCAAGATGAGGGGGCACATTGTTGGAGAATAATCATGTCATCAAGTATTTAAGTATTTTATACGTAAATATTTAAGTGTCTCATATGTGAAACAAATGGGTCAAATAAATATGTATTTAAGGTATGGGTCAAATAAGTTAGATGGGTCAAATGATAATTATAACCCGGTAGTTATTTTGGCACCAATAACCGCCAACATGTAACCGTTGAACTCTTGGGTATAAATACCCAATCTTGTAACATCATTTGATAAATGTAATAGAAGTTTCCTTTGTGTAATATTCTCTGCACTTTAGTGTATGTTTTGTGTTTGTGAAGAACTAGTTTAGATCTGTGAAAGATCATCAGTGTTGGTATGAGCTTGAAATTTAACACACTCGCAATAGACAAAATAAAGATGAACACTCAAATAGCACACATTCACTCTTATTGCTTCAGAAATTTAAAGAGTACCTGAAATAAACTACCAAATAATACAACCAAAATAACCAAAGGATTAACCTATGGACTCGGCTAACCCTAAGACCCTGACAAATCAACAACTTTGGCCAACGACCTTATTGAATCATTCAAAACTCCAACTCAATCTTCAAGGCTGCATGAGAATCGAGAACTTGAATTATACGTCAACAGTTTACATGACTAAAATATCCTTCTCAAACTAAGGTATGAAGAACACTCTCTTAGTTCGTATGATATAGTGCGTAAACACGCTCATAAATACACACTAAATCGCTAAATTGTAGCAACATTACATGATAAATTACATAAAGAAAGATACCGATGACACCAATAGATGTTTAAAGGCGACAAACTAGTGTTTGACTTGCGAGTATGTGATACCTTTAGTTGTAATGTTCAGTGCTAAAATTTCTTAGTAGCAACATATTTAATAACAACTTATCCTCAACAACAAATCTTCACTGCAAGTAACATCACAATTTTTATAATACTATATATATAAGGCAAATTGGATTTTAATAATCCAAACTATTACCTATTGGCCGATAATAATCTATACTATCAATTTGGCCGGTAACACTCCTAACTTTCACTTTTATTACCAACAACAGCTCCCATGACATAATTTTCAATTTTTTATGTTTGATTTGGACTCGATTCGGTTCGCAACAATAATTATGAACGAAATGAAAAAACATACAAGCTAAATTGGGACTAAAATATATGCAAATTGAGCGTAAAAAATTGAAAATTATGTCACTAGGACTGTTGTTGGTTATAAAAGTGAAAGTTGGGAGTGTTACCGGCCAAATTAATAGTATGGATTATTATCGGCCAATAGGTAATAGTTTGGATTATTAAAATCCAATTTGCCTATATATAATAATATCACAACTTTTATAATAATATTTAATAATAATCCATAGGGGCACTAAGAAGAAATCACTTCAAAAGTTTATGTTTCTCAGTTCATCATCTCTCATAGATCATCATACTTAACAACAAATTCAAGACATACAAGAATTAGAATCAGATGACCCAAAACTAGTGTCTCTTTTGTACCTAAGCTGTAGCGAAACTTGCCTTTTGTATCGTAATTTTCAATAAAAATTCTCAATAAACATCTCTGCTCTCTTATTGATATCATCTTCTTCAGAAAAACTCATGTGTCTTTGTACATGAAAGCTTCTAGTCTTCTTCAACTCCTTACTACTAGAAGAAGAATCACAAACCTCCATATTATTATTTTCTTCATCATCGTCCGAGGATGACACGATTGCGGTCAACCCTAACTGTTCACCAAAGCTTAGCTGCCTACCACCGCCACCGGTGAAGGCGGAGATAAGCCGCCACCGGTTTACATTGGAGTGCATGAGAAAAGTGGCTTTCTTTATGATGGTTTTTAACTTTCTTAATAGGTGCCATTTGCTTCTGGATGTGTTGTCTTCTGCCATTGTTTTTGATGATTTAAAGTAAGAATTTAAGGTTATGATATAAGAATGAATGAAAATAAAATGATTTGTTGATAAATATAAAGAAACTTATGGAAGTTTATTAGTAGAAATGTATAATTTAACAAATATAAAGCTTGGAGAACAAGGAAACCATGTTGAAAACTTGCTTTTAAGTAATTAAACTATGAGAAATTATCAACGTAAATTTTGTAGCATCAGGATCAACGTAAATTTTCCGTTTCACTCTCCTAATAAATATCACATTAAATACAAATGATATTATTTAATTTTTTTATATTGAAAATATTTTTTATTAAATTAAAAAATAGATCTTTCTACAAATACAATTTGTAAAGAAATAATTTTTTTATAAAATAAGAAAATTTTTCAAAAAAATATCAAACTTTTATAAAAGAAAAAATATTTTCAAACCTGTGGCTTTTAAAAATTAAAATTCTTATGTAACGAAAATAATTAAACTTCAAAGTTATAATAAATAAATTATTAAAAATAAAACTTTTTTAAAAACGGTTTGTTTTCAAATAATTTGTTTAAAAATCAACTTTTTTTTCAAAAAAAAATTTAACAAAAGTTTAAAAAATGATATCGTCCTTTTATTAATCGTACGTAATCCAAATCATATCTTATATCAAAAGATTATCTATCTATATTAATAAAAAAAAGTTTTTTGTAGACCACTTGTCACAATTTTAGAGCTTATAAATTTTATTTTCTCGCTTCTCTCTTCTAATAAATATCACATTAAATACAAATGATATTATTTAATTTTTTTTACATTGAAAATATTTTTTATTAAATTAAAAAATAGATCTTTCTACAAATACAATTTGTAAAGAAATAATTTTTTTATAAAATAAGAAAATGTTTCAAAAACAAATCAAACTTTTATAAAACATAATATATTTTAAAACTTGTGGCTTTTAAAAAATAAAATTTTTATGAAACAAAAATAATTAAACTTCAACGTTATAATAAATAAATTATTAAAAATGAAACTTTTTTAAAAATGGTTTGTTTTGAAAAATTTGTTTAAAAATCAAATTTAAAAGAAAACAAAAAAAATTAAATAAAAGTTTAAAAAATGATATCGTCCTTTTATCAATCGTAGGTGATGCAAATCATATCTTATATCAAAAGATCATCTATCTATATTAATAAAAAAAGATTTTTGTAGGCCATTTATCATAATTTTAGAGCTTATAAATTTTATTTTCCCGCTACTCTCTCCTAATAAATATCACATTAAATATAAATGATATCATTTAATTCTTTTCATATTGAAAATATTTTTTATTAAATTAAAAAATAGATCTTTCTACAAATACAATTTGTGAAGAAATAATTTTTTTATAAAATAAGAAATTTTTTCAAAAAAAATATCAAACTTTTATAAAATATAATATATTTTAAAACCTATGGCTTTTAAAAAATAATATTCTTATAAAACGAAAATAATTAAATTTCAAAGTTATAATAAAGAAATTATTAAAAAATTACACTTTTTTTAAAAACGGTTAGTTTTGAAACAATTTGTTTAAAAATCAACTTTTTTTTAAAAAAACAAAAAAAAATTAAACAAAAGTTTAAAAAATGATATCGTACTTTTATCAATCATACGTGATGCAAATCATATCTTATATCAAAAGATCATCTATTTATATTAATAAAAAAAAGATTTTTGTAGGCCACTAGTCACAATTTTAAAGCTTATAAATTTTATTTTCTCACTTCTTTCTCCTAATAAATATCACATTAAATACAAATGATATTATTTAATTTTTTTCATATTGAAAATATTTTTTATTAAATTAAAAAATAGATCTTTCTACAAATACAATTTGTAAAGAAATAATTTTTTTATAAAATAAGAAATTTTTCAAAAAAAATATCAAACTTTTATAAAACACAATATATTTTAAAACCTAAGGCTTTTATAAAATAAAATTCTTATGAAACAAAAATAATTAAATTTCAAAGTTATAATAAAGAAATTATTAAAAATAACACTTTTTTTTAAAACATTTGGTTTTGAAACAATTTGTTTAAAAATCAACATTTTTTAAAAAACCAAAAAAAAAATAAACTAAAGTTTAAAAAATGATATCGTCCTTTTATCACTCGTACGTGATGCCAATTATATCTTATATTAAAAGATCATTTTACAATTTTTAATTTTTATTAATAACTATTTAATATTTTATTTATTCAAACAGTATAATACACGGGATACTAACCTAGTTGGGATATATTACTATTTTAAATAACATAAAAAACGTGATTGACTAAAAGTGACAATATTAAAGTGTTTTAATGTACGAGTTTGCCTAAAATGTTTGCGTAAGTTTAAATTTCCCTTCCGTCGGATAATAATGGGTTTTGTGGTTTATGATATACTAGTTTTAGGAACAGTATCGTACGGGTTAATTAAATAAAATATTAAATATAATAAAATTTTATTAATTATAAAATAATATTTTAAAATAAAATGTAGTTGACACTATGTATAAGTAATAACTATAAGAAACAAGGGTAGGGTTATAATAAAATAAATTAATCTAAAAAATCTAAAAAGTATTCTATGTTTGACACGTGTATTTATATTATTTTAAAGAGTCAAATATTAGTTCATAATATCATATATTTTGCATCATATTTTATATGTATTCATAATTATGTTTTATGGTTTTCACTACTAGAAAACTGTTAATTTTCCAACAAAATAAATTTTGTCGTGACGAATTTCCGACAATACTACGACAAAAAACAAACCATAAAATTTCCATCCAATTACCGACAAGTTAGGGACCACATTCCATTTAAGATATTTTGTCGACAATTTGTTGCAGTTTTCCATCAGTTTTTCGACAAAAACCCGTCAAACATTGATAATTAATATTATTAATCTTTAATTGTTATTAAAGTGTCGGTAATTTGCGATTTTGTCAGAAAAAGAGTCGGTATTTGCGACCAATTTGCGACAGTTAAGGTTTTTTTTTTTCAATTTTCGGTCTTCTTCCCCCTTTACGATTTTACCCTACTGCCGCCTCATGCATCCCCATCGTTTCCGTCGATTTCAGCTGTTCTCCGGTCAGATCGGAATAGCCCCCACCAGTAAACACCGCCCTCGTTATCGGACCACCATTATCCACCTTCAATTTCACCCATTTCTTCCCGAACTTGAATTTTGAAGGTAAAGCTCAAATATTTTTAACTTTTTTGAAACTTTATATGTTCATATGCATATTTGTTTGTGCTTATGATAGGAAACACCACCTCCATTGCTGTACCACCATTCTTCAACTTCATCTTCAACATTTTCATTTCCTAGTTGAATGTTAAAGGGATAAACCCTACTTTTTTTATAAAAAAAATAGGTTTATGCGTGTAAATGTTATAATTTAGGTTATGTTTATGTGTTTAATAGCTATATTCAAAATTGTTAGTTGGTTTTTTTAAGAATTGTTTGGTGACAAACTTACGGTTTTAGAGAGTGGCAATCGACATTCGTTAACACTCCGACAGTAGAATTATTCATGATGCTAGTTTCTATTTGTTAATGGTTAATGTTTATTTGTTAGTTGTTAGTTGTTAGTTTTGATGATATATTCATATGACTTTAATTTGTTAAATGCAAGCTTTGGTAGTAGATTAATTAGTTTTTGTTTCATTGTATATAAAGATCTAATTTTAATATAATTATTTTCACAGTTGGTTTTCATAGTTTATTTATCTTTGATGTACTTAATAAACATGAAAAATATACTTGCAAGAGTTTGTGTATGTGTATGTTAACATTTGTTATTATCACTATGTGTATGTGTATGTGTATGTGTATGTGTATGTGTATGTGTATGTGTTACGTTGTACAATTTGTTAGGGTACTTTGTTATTTACTAAACATTGTGAGGTTATAGTTAGATCAATAAAAATGTCGTTTCCTCGAGAATGGATGTACACGATGAGAAACACTTCTTTATATTTGTTTTATAAATATATTTAATTGTTTATTTCAATCCTGTAGTTTGCGAATGCTAGAGCCCATAGGACGGCTACAAAAGTTCTTGAAGAGAACCTTGAGGGACCTTGGATACTTTCAAAAACATCCCCAAGGAATCAACTAAGAACATGTTTGAAATATTTAGGGTAATATATTAAGTTATTTGTATATCTTATGGTTTATTGTTTTAAGTTTTATTAATGTATTTACTTTTTCATTTTACAAACAATTTGTAGTTGGAATCCGGCTGATGACTTTGCCATTAGAGTGGGATTTGAAAATATATTGAAGAAACGTTACCTAGACATGATGTTGGAGCAAAGAAAAGAATTCCGCACAAAAAGCAAGAGATGCTCGTCATTTTATTCCATCTAATGGATTTAACTATACCATCCAACGTGATTTCCCACCTAGGTTATGGCAGGGTGGCATATAACATCAGTTGTGTGATGTGAGTAATATATATCTATTCATGTATTATATTTAATTTTAATTATATTATAAGGCTTATATTTTACTGAGTAATATATATGAGTAATATATATCTAGCCCACATAGCACAGATAAGTGGGCTAAAAAGTCTGAAAAAGGGAATAAAAATTGAAATAGCACCGACAGCTCTGGTGTGCCTTCCAGGATATGATGAGCATCATATCCGTTTTGTAATCTAATCATATTTATGAACTTTAGTAATTGTTTTTTTATTTAACAAATACATTTTATACTCTATGTTCTTTGTAGGAAGAGAAACTAGGCCGAAAAGTCACAATGAAGGAACTCTTTCTTCAGACTCATCTTACTAAAGAGTCAAAGCGTTTATTAATGGCTGGACAATATGATGAGAGCTCGGATGGGATGGAATTTTGCACAGGTCCATCGAGAGAAATTTACTTAAGTTAACTTTACTAAAATAATAATTATTGTACGAACTTACAGTATAATAACAATTGTGTTGTTTTAAAGATTTGTAGGAAAGTTACGGTAGAAACATGATTAAAAAATATGATGGTGATGAAGCTCAGCATCCATTGGGTGACATCGATGTGTGGCAGAATAGTGCACGGGAGGGTCGAAAGCTCTATGGGATAGGATCTTCGGATCCTAGTTTTATCGTGACCGGGACTCATTCTTCTTCTTCATTGTCAGGACCATCTCATGCAGAGTTTTAGCGATCGCAACAAGAGGTATCATAAATATTGGTTATGTTTATTATTGCTATTATTTATCATCTTCACAAAAATATGTGCATTTAAATTTTCAAAAAAAAAAAAAAAATACTGTCATGACGAAGCTCAACGTCCATTGCTATTTTGATATCTGCAACTTCATACCAGTTTATAATTGTATAGTAGGTGATAAGAAACCTTGCCTCTATCTTCATGGTAGTGCATAATTACCTACCATGTATATATGTAATTCAACTATGAATGAATTTCGTTAGTTCAAATATGTGTACCATATATATAGAATTTTGGTATGGTTGTGAGTAAACAATAAAAGAATACCTTATGATGGAAGTAGTTTGTAATATATATGCTATATTTATGCATGTTTCTTGTTCATTCGTTGCTACACTAATTATATTTGGTGTATATATAACTATGTTAACTTGAATATATGTAGTTCGAACAACGAGTAAATGAGCAGGTGCAACGACAAGTGAATGAGCAAGTGCACCGACAAGTTGTTGATATGGAACGACGAAATGCAAGAAGAGTTGCAACGAAAAGTGGATTTGTTATTAAGTAAACTTGGTAATAATCCTCGCAATCATCAACCATAGTCTAGTTTTATTTAATGTTTTGTTTTGGATTATGTAAGTATTGGGATCATGTAGTGATATTTGGATTGTACTTGGATTATTTAATGGTATTTGGATGGTAATGGTTTTTACAAATAGGTATTTCAATTTTTGTGAAAGAATCAGGGTTTTTTCATCATTTAAAAAAATCAAATTTCTTACATTAGTGTTTTGGTCGGAAATTTGTCGCAATTTCTTTTGACTTCTTGTCGGTATTCTATTGAAAATAAATTTGTCAAAAGCTGGTAAAAATACAATTTCTTTTAACTTTTTGTCGGTATTCTGTTGGAAAATAATATGTCGGAAAGTTGTCGGAAATTGATACACTACTTATTGTCGGAAAATGTTTGGAGGAATTTGTCGCAAAGTTGTCAGAAAAGTTTTCCAACAAGCTTTTTACCGACCAAAGCAAGTTTGCAGATTTTTTGTCGGAAACGTTGCTTTCCGTCCATTTTCTGACCATTTTATTTGTCGGAAACGTGGAAGTTTTCTACTAGTGTTTAGATCATTTTGTGTTATTTTTATCATTGCTTATATAGATTATATAAACTTGTTATCTATCATTGTGTTTTACAATTAAAAGTATACAATTATATACTTTCATCAATTTATTTTTCAAAACTCATATCATTAAAGATAACATAATTTATTATTTTTGTGATTGTTCTTTTAGATTATATAAACATGTTGTTATCTATAATTGTGTTTTATAATTAGAAGTACACAATTATGTTATTTCACCAATGTATTTTTTTTTTAATTTATAATATTTAAGATAACACAATTACGATCAAAAAACATAATAAGACATTCTAGTATTTTGTTATTGTTTTTAACATATTAGATTAATTAGTTTTTAATTTATTATCGTGCTTTTCATATTAGCGAAACACAACAATTTTATTCCACTATAATATTTCTTTGCGATTTATCATTTTAGAAAAACACAATAACTAACAAAATAAAACAATGAACTCCACTAAAAAATAATGACAAGATATGAGCTTAAAAATATAAAAAAAAAAATTTATATGCATATGCTATACTCGTTTTAAAGATAAAAAGTGCTTGTTTTATGGTGTAATTTTCTATAACAAAATAATAATGTGCATAAAACTTATGAATATTTAAAAAAATAGAGAAACTTGCAAAAAATAATAAAAGTGACTATTTATAAAATAACTCTCTAACAAACTTTTTTCTACAATTTAATCTCAACCATTAATTAAAAAGATTGAGATTATTTTTCAAACTTAGTTTTAAAGCTCTTTTTATTTGAATATTTTTCAAGTTATAAAACAATGATATCAACTTTTTAAAGTTTTTTTACTTTAAAAAACCAAACATTTTGTTTCAAAACAAAATGTTGCATAAAAACTTGGTTTCTATAACTCTTAATTTTAATTTTACTATATATATATTTAATTTTTAAAAACATTAATTTTAAATGAAGAATTGGATTTTAATAATCAAAACTATTGATTAATATTAATCTCAACTAACAATTTAACTACTATTAATATCAATTTTTGATTTTGTTACTAATAACAGTCCCAGTCTAACTACTCATTAACTCCGTTAGTTTTTTATGACGTATCATATGATATAACGTATGACATAGTTATAATATATACATACTCTTTTTTTATGAAAAATCATTTTATGAAGTTATTCAACATTTCACTTATGTCGCTAATTGACTAGCTTGGAGACAAAGAGACGCAGAAGTTAAGTGATGCATTTATATTTTTTATTTTAATTATATAATATGCAATGTCACTTGTCACGTTATGAGTAATGTCATGTGACAAGTCATCGAAAACTAATTGAGTTAACAAGCAGTTAAACTGAGATTGTTATTAGTAACAAAATTCAAAGTTTTGATTAATATTGGACAAATCGTTAATTGATATTAATATTAGCCAATAGTCAATAATTTGGATTATTAAAATCTAATTTTCCTAAAATATTTTGTATTTTAAAAGATAATTATGTTTTAGAAAAAATTCTTGTTTTATAAGAATTTGTTTATTTATAAATAAAATTAATAAAAAGAGCTTTTTCTTAATTTATTAAAAATTATTTTTAGTTTATAAAAGTGTTACATAATATTATTAGTAGTTATAGTAACTATTAAATAGAAGAGATAAACAAAAAAATTTTGATGAGAAAAAATGTGGTTTAATCATATGTCCCACATAATTACACTTATAACCATTGGCTTTCTGGTCTAATGATATGGGGCGATCGTTAAAGCTTGAGATCTTATAGGTCACATGATCAAAACCTGACTCAAAGGGATTTTCCCAGAGTGGTGGGTTTCCTTCTTGATGGTATACTTGGGTGAGTTAGAAATTGAGCGTCAAAATCAGTATGAACGGTTGAAATCTCGTTTCAGTTAGATATCTTACTAGTTCATCATTTACTAGTCTAGAGATTGGTAAACAACCCCTTATTCATGGGAGCGTAAACCTTATTAGCACCCTGCATATATATGTAGGAACTGTTTTGGTTTAAGCACAATCCATCTCGTTTCACGTGATCCGCACTTAGAATAATCAGTAAGTTTTCGTAGCCCCTTTTACTTTTATTAATTTCGAGGGAGAAACATGTTACTTTACAACTTTAAGTGAATCAATACTATTATGTATTATGCTTATACACACTTTGGTGATGAATGTTTATTATTATGTTGTACTTGTTAAGATCTCGTTATCTTACACAACTATTTAACTCTGGGTGAATCGCAGGTTTAATACAGAGAGTACTTTAGCTTACACAACTATTTTAACTCCTTAATTGTGTTATTGCTACTTTACATGATGAGTTTTTATATATATATTTTACTTCTTACTTTGCAACGATTTATCGAGTCTCAAAACCTTCAAACTCAGCAATATTATTATTGAGTCATTTTGGATGCTCAACGTTATGTTTTTTCTTTTGGAAATTATGATATAATATTCCATCTTAATTATCTCTTTTCAAATGAAAATTTTATATAATAACAAGCCTCGCAACACGCAACTAAAATCCGTGATACAAGTATAACGTATTTTTAGTTTTTTTTGAAACATCGTAATTGCTGTCTATCTTCCAAATGAACCGTTACGATGTACTTATTTCCACATATGTTTACATATAATTTTTATCCGAATGGTGCAATGCTCAAGACAAAAAAAACTAGTTTATTACAAAATTTAAAAACACAAAACATAATTGTGTTGTTTAGTATTTTACTCACACAAACCACCTTAGAGCATTACATCACGTTTAATATTTCTATGCTTATAACTACATAAAAAATAAGTAATTTTTTTCTCTATTTTTTAATTAAATAATATTTTTTAATACTTTTATCATTATCTTTTTTCTCTCCTTTACTTATAATCACTTTCAAAAACATTAAATAATTTATAAGAGTTAAATAATAATTTCCAAAATATACAAATAAACAGTAACTTTTCACTCGTTTACACGCACTAACAATTATTTACAATCATTATTTAAAATATAGAAAACACACTTATATAAATACAGAAAGTGAAAGCCATTACCATCTTTGTAATTAACATTTTTATAAAATAAAATAAAAAAGTTAATTTCAGTTTTACTACCTAATATTTAAGTAAAGTAGTCATTTTCATCCAAATATTAAAAATGCCAATTAATTTCAAAAGTTTTATATGTTTTTTCAATTTCACGTCAAAAGTTTCATTATTTTAGATAAAATTTAAACAACTAATTAAACTTTTAGATTAAAATTAAAACAATTTATGAAATTTTTCATAAAACTTTTGTAAATAAATTAATATTTTTAAAATTTTAAAGAAAAATAGTTACTTTTAACGTAAAACAGTAAAATTGAATTTAATTAAAAAAAAAATTTCTTTCAATGTTAGAAGTAAATGCAGTCCACCACTCCACCCTCCCCATTCCCGCAGTCCTGTCCCTCTGCGTAAACTCCACACCACCGCAATCCGCCTAATCGCCACCGCAATCCGCCCAATCGCCACCGCAAAATGTCACACAACGAGCGAGACACCGTCCCCCTCAACCACTCCTCTCAATCCGACATCGACGAGATCGAAAACCTCATCAACTACACCACCGTCCTCCCAGCCCATCCCCCATCTCCCCCCAGAGCTTCAATCCCCGTATCCTCTTCCCCCTTCATCCCCTCCAACCTCCCTCCACCACCGCCTCACAAACCCACCACCGCCGCCGCCGCCCCGCCACCGCCACCGCCTTCAAATGGTCAGCAGCAGTCGAGCATGACTGGATTCGGACCCCCACCGAACACGCTGACGGAGCCTGTGTGGGACACCGTGAAACGAGATGTTGCGAGGATTGTTAGCAATTTGAAGCTGGTGGTGTTTCCCAATCCGTTTCGTGAGGATCCTGGGAAAGCTTTGAGGGATTGGGATCTTTGGGGGCCTTTCTTCTTCATTGTGTTTTTAGGGCTTGTTTTATCTTGGTCTGCCTCTGTAAAGAAGGTGAGTTTCTGTTTAATTATTGGGTTTTTCTGTTGTTTTTTGTTGCTTTTTGTGCAGATCTAGCGTAATTGATGTTTTGAATCAGTTTGAACTTGTTATAGTTTGTGAATTATCTTACATTGATCTTTAATGTGATCTTGTTATACTAAAACTAAATGGTTTCACTTGGTATAGATCTTGACATATGTGTGAATGATGTTTGTTTGATTGTTCCTAATGACATTTTCTAAAGATAGTATAATGCTTCATTAAAGTGCATGTTTGGCAATGGCTTTTGAAAAGCTACTTTTAAAAGTTAAAAAGTCAAAAAAAAGTGTTTGTTAAACTAAAAAGTACTTTTTAAACCGACTTTTCATATAAGATAAAAAGTTGGTTTTGAAAAATAAATATGGGCTACTCGTTAACTTTTCAAAACTACTTTTATTTTAATTTTCCATTATACTTCTTTACTACCTTCTTTTAACTCCCCTAATGTATAAATTATGTATTTTTTGGTCATTTTATAACTTTTTAGTTTATAAGCTAATCCAAACCTATTTTTAAAAACTACTTTTGAAAAATTATAAGTTAATAAGTTATTTTTATCAAAAGTCCTTTTTAATCAAAATAAGCAATTCCAAACATGCCCAAAGTCTCTTCCTGCTTCTTTTTCTTCTTTCTTTGCCCCCTTTCCTTTGCAAATGTGCCATCTTTAGATTACAATATCTTTGTATGCTTGTCTTAAAAATCATAATATTCTTGTTAATCCTGTCACAAATGCCCCCTATGTTTCAATCATAGAAGTTACTTGGATGTAAAAGTATATATCCATTCATCTTGCAAATTTAGCAACAATTTTTGCCTTCAATGAGCCTCTCATTTAAAGTAATTGGGGTACAATGGTAGCAAGAGTCGTTGAAAAAGGTGAAACAGTATTCAAGTTCAAATTGTAACATCAATCAGAATTAAGCTACATGTGTAGAGTTCGAAGGCATTAAGATATGTGTTCATTGTTTGGGATACACATTTGAGAAACCTGAAAAATGGGGATAAGGTTATATTAGGTACCACATATTTAGTTTCAGAATAGTTTACTAACATATGCAGTCATACGTTGCTAGATAAGTAGAACTACATGCCTGATTGTGGTAGAGAATTTTTTTATACGTAAAAGTTTCAAGTCGAACACAATAGGATAAGAACAACTGGACTTGGGAATATGATTTTTTTTATATTGTTAATGGATTTGAAACAGAGATATATAAAGCATGCTGAATTATAGGTAGAAAAAATCTTGTTTCATAAAAGGGTTTCTTTGATGCTAACTTATGATGAAAATGATCTTGGTCTAGACAGTCTGATAGCAAACAGATGGATTCATGCATATTACCACAGTAATGATGATGACTTATTTGGAAAGCTAGAAGCATACATGCATATAGGTCCAATAGTATAAATGCAAGTTTTTTACTTACACTTTCAAAGATCTTTAGCTGGTCACCGTTTCAATGATAATTAGAATTGGTTTAATTTGGGGATTGCTAATCATTTTAGTGCATGGTAGGTACCCTTGTTTTGCACAGTTTTACCAAATGGAGACCTTTAAAGTCTATTTTATTTTATCTGTAAACCTTTTACATTCAAGTAATGTCTAGCTATATCTTATTGACATGTTGGGAATGTTGTTTTCTTTTACCATTGAAATAATATCACAAAACTTGGATCAGCTATGGTAATGAGTTCTTTATAGGCCTATTGTAGTTTCGTAATAAATTTTAAAAGTAACCCAAATTTGTTGTTTGAAATACCGTAGGCAGGGTTTATTACCGGGTCTCACCTACCCTAATTGAAGTATAATAATTTTCTATTTAAAATTTTAATTTTAGATGATTTAGTTTTTCTGTTATATTTTGAAAGTTTTATGTTTCATAAATATTTAAATGTGCAATTTTCCTTAGGATTTTTATACATCTATATACTAATTTTACTGAAAACTGAAGATACAGTAAAATCTGGAAAAGAAAAAAATGAAAAGAAAATTATTATAATTTTGAGAGAATCCCGGATATGGTATCTGCTGAAAGCAATAACATTTTTGTGCTGGTTATATATTTTGTTTAAAAACTGAAATAGTTTTAAAAAAACTTGGTTTGCTGATATATCTTTAAAGATCTGTGACATGAGATCGTATTAGTTCATTGTTTTCTGTTGAACATGCATTTTTGTTGGCTTTTTCCTTACCTTGTCCGAACTTTTGTTGTTATCGTCTTTCATTAAAGTTTCCTCCATCCTTTCTTTCAACTTGTTTCTAATTTTTGTCACCATTGTCTTGCAGTCTGAAGTTTTTGCGGTGGCTTTTGCGCTACTTGCAACTGGTGCCGTCATTCTGACATTGAATGTTCTTCTTCTGGTAATTTATTCAATCTTTTTTATCATACTAATACCTTACAGTTACGATTTATAACAAAATTACAAATATATAAAAATAATTTTTTTCTCGGCAAACACACTCACCATCTACTCTATACCTGCTTTATTCCTCATATTATCACACCTGCATTTTGTAGGATTGAATTCACAATCTTGGGTTGGGTTGTGGAAGACACCATTTTACCATTAGGATGTCCACTTGGGGCCATCCGTATATCAAATAATCATGCTTAGACTTTAAGACCTGATGCTCATTTATCTCATATTTTTTAATTTTTGACATAAAAACCCAATTAGGTTAAGTTATGGCATAGAACAATTTTTTTAAATATATAAAAATAAACAAGTTAGCATATTAACCAGTCAGTGAACCTCTTTAAACCAAACACATCTGTGTTATGTTCATGTTGTGTTTTCGGTTCACACCCCTATCCAAACACGTAAGTATGCATCTATGGTGAAATGATTAGGAATTTGGATATACGTAGCACGTAAATTTGTGTGTGCAGAAGTGATTGGAGTTGTTTGGATATGCGTTTTGAAACCGATTAAAAGATGCTGAATAGTTTGATTCATTCAACTTATTGATAGAATTAGGCATACACGTAAAATGATAATTTTTGGTTTCTATCTAAAACATGGCCATGTTTGTAGGGTGGTCATATAATCTTCTTTCAAAGTTTGAGTCTTTTGGGTTACTGTCTATTCCCTCTGGACGTGGGCGCCCTAATCTGCATGTTGAAGGACAATGTCGTATTAAAGATTGTAGTGGTGTGTGTGACATTGGCGTGGAGCTCGTGGGCTGCCTATCCGTTCATTAGCATGGCGGTCAACCCCAGAAGAAAAGCTCTCGCCCTCTACCCCGTCCTGCTCATGTATGTATCTGTTGGTTTCCTTATCATTGCCATAGATTAGTTTGGTAACCATGATATGTTGGGCTGCATTAGTTGGCCGTTCAAAAAAAAAAAAGTAACCACGATATGTTATATAAAATTCGTTTATAACCTCCTGATGAATAATTCAAACAAAATACCTGTATGATTTCAATGTGGGTTTGAGGTGTGATATGGGTAAAGGGTGATCATTAACCATGAAAATCGAAGCTAATTATACTATATATTTAAAAAGCAAATGGAATGAATAGAAGAGTTTTGTTTTTTTAATTTTGGTAACAAGACATTTCATTATTTTTCTTTTTAACCTTATTCTTTGGTTTCTTTAAGTTTTTTAATTTTTATTTATAATAGTTAATTTTGTTTTTTATTGTATTTGTTTATTGTTTGGGAAAACGGGGTTGGATCAAATATAATACATTCATGGGACGGTATAAATATGTTTCGACGTAAATTTACGCGCAGGGTCGTATATAATATGTTTCATTGGACAGGTGATACGGTTCGACGTAAATTTAGTTTTAAATTCGAAGGGATAAATACGTTTCGACGTAAATTTAGTTTTATATATATGTTAATTTAGAAACTAAATAACAATTATTTTTTTCTTTTATTTTTTTTCTTTTATTGTATTTGTTTATTGTTTGGAAAAATTTATTTATTGTTTGGTAAAACGGATCAGGTCAAATATAATACGTTCATTTGACGCTATAATTATGTCTCGACGTAAATTTATGCGTCGGATAAAATATAATATGTTTCATTCGATTTTATATACGTTGCGATGTAAATTTAGTTCAGATCGAAACGAGTTGGATCAAATATAATACGTTTCATTTTGACGATGTAAATACATTTCAACGTAGAGTTAGTTCAGAAACGAGTCGAGCGTGAGTGTAATATATGTTTTTTCACGCGCATACGGTGTCGTTGCATGTATGTTTTTCATGTCGTTTTGAGTTGGTATACGTTTCGACATAAATTTGTTTGAAAAATAGTCAGGTCAAATATAATATATTTCCATTCAATGCTATAAGTTCAAGTTACTCTACATTTTGGCGTAAATTTAGTTCTGAAACAAGTCGGGCCGATTGAATTCTATACTCTATCATGATATGTACGGTGCCGCCGCAATGTGCGGCTGGTACAAGCTAGTTTATTAAAATATGCTAGCAAGAAGCTAAAACCCAAAAAAAAATTCATAAACAATATGCCATGAGCATGTACTAAGGAGAAGATTAATACTTTCATTTAAATCTCCACACATCTTTCTTTTAACGCCATTGGTCGATCATGTCTTGTGCAACTTCATGAGATCTCGGTAGGAAAATGCATAAATAGTCGGGATATTGCACCCTCGAGACCTTGACATGAAAATATGCCATGAGCATGTACTAAGGAGATGATTAATACTTTCATTTAAATCTCCACACATTTTGCACTTTAATGAATTAGAACTGACCATCCTATGTACAATAGCATCAGCGCTGAGAATTTTATCCATTTCTGTTCTCAAATTAAAAATGTTTATTTTGTTTGTAGCCTGATTACACCATGGAAATATATGACGTCCATAATGGCAAAAGTTTTTATAATATAGTTGTTTGGTGGACTTGGCATCAAATGAACTATTGCTTTTTTTAACGGCCAATGAGTACTATATGCTGATCATCCG
The DNA here is from genome assembly GCA_025506415.1 of Flaveria robusta. NCBI lineage: Eukaryota > Viridiplantae > Streptophyta > Magnoliopsida > Asterales > Asteraceae > Flaveria > Flaveria robusta. Next base: position 17,870,882 of record CM046465.1, on the reverse strand, counting down.
GGTAAACCTAATGGCGAAACGCTATTTATGCTCGTGAACATAAACATCGCTGGTGATCCAGCCTGCCCATTATTCTTGCGGAAATTCATCACCCAAATGCCCATTTTGATAAAATTCTTGACTCACTTAGAATATATTACATCAAATAAAACTTAAACCCATGACTTCCACTTTGAAAAATCATTGGATGATTTTTCCCAAACCAATCCATCTTAGCGCTCTAGTAGTCATTTTCCATTGAACCAAATTAAACATCCTCATCAATTCATTAAATTTCGTTACTTCAATAGTCCACCAGGAGGACTTTACCATCGCCACACCCAAGATACAATTCTTAAATGTATAACACTCATTCATACACACCTATTTAGATTGTTCAATATTAAATAACGAAAGAATCCTTCGATTAAGTAGGCTTCCCCAACCTAAAGATCCATATAAAAAAAATAAAAAATAAAATAAAATAAAATTCTTTTAACTCTTTTCCCAGTCTTCGCAAATATTTGCTTCGCAATAAGGATGAAATTTTAGCAGGAATGAGACTCCAAGATCGTGACGATAGATAAATTGACCATATCACATTCCACCAAAGCCTATGCTTTTCAGTTTTGAATCTCCACCGCAACATGATAACATGCTCATACTCATGACATGTAAATATAAGAAGGTTTATGGTTTCAAGAGTTGAGCTATGGGTTTTTTCCAATAATGAGTTTCCTTCTGAGGGGGTTCGGGGTGCGATCCCGGCTGGAAACCGGATAGGTGGCCCCGATTAATATAACATCTATATTACAAATCAGGGTCATATTTGCTGTTAAAAAAAGTAGTTATAATGATATGAGACCCAAACCACCTTTTTCTTTTGGCCATATTACTCTTGATGAAACAACCCAATTTATTTTGGAGCCATTAGATCCAGCCCCCATAGAAAACTTCTCCTAATTTCATCCAAAGAGTGAAGAATCTAGTATGTATAGATACATACCCATGGGTGATGGCTTGTACACTACTGGCATTGGTGATTGATTTTCGTAAAAATGATACGACTTTAAATCTTTGTAAATACAAGATAAATAGTAATATATACGTGCCCAGGGCCATGTGGCCAATTGTCAATGGTGATTGTTTCGTACAAATATGATGCGAGTTAAAACCGTTAAAATATTATATGTTATTAAAGAGTAGAAATATTGTTTAATAAAATATATGTAAATATACATCATATATGACATAGGTGAGAGTTCATCAGATAACACATAGAAATGATAATCATAAACACATTCGAAAACTTTGTTAAGTTTTGGTTAGACTACGACTATAACTTTAATTTAATTGTGATATACATTGTAATTACTACTTCCAAAAAGTTTATGTAAAAAGGTACAACAAAAATTGTTTTTAATATAATTGTGATATACATTTTATATATTTTTTACTATGTATTTTTTAAACACCTAGTATTAAAATTGTAAAATTAGCTGATGTCGGCACGAACCCACACATTGAATGAGGCATTGATAACATACGTAAACTTATATAATACATGAAATTTGTATGTTGTTGACAACATTCGAAACTTTATATAAAAAACGAAAAAATTGCAAACTCGTGCGTTATGATGTAGGGATGTAAGAGAGCTTGGGCTAGGCTTGTTTAAAAATAGAGCTAAGCCGACTCGTTTATCTTAACATATACTCAAAATATGGGTCAGCCTCAACTTGCATATATATGAGTCGAGCTTGATTGCGAGGCGTCAGCGAGGGTCGTCGCTAGCGTCGGTTTGTGGTGGTAGGTGGTGGGGATCGAAGGCTAGTGGAATTTTAAATTTTTCAAAAATCTTGAAATCTTTCAAATTTTGGAAGAAATTTAAAATCCTTCATTTGAAAGAATTTGAGGAAATTTATTCAAAAACTAATTTTTTTTCTCCACCAAACAAGTTAAAAATGAAATTCAAACTCCAATCGAAAAAATTTCTTTTAGCCAAACACATTGATCAAAGAAATTCAGATTTAATTCTATCGAATTTTTGCATACCAAACGCATTTTTTGTTTTTTTATTTTGAACAACCCTACTCTACTTCAGTTTATATTAATTTCATGTCTGAAATGAGACTTAAACCCAACGGATTTCAGATTAAACATAAACCATATCCAAACTTAGTGGTTATAAACACCATTTGTTAAAAATGAAATGTTACTAGAAATTACAAATCAAAAACAAAAACACATGACAAATCTTTTCGTTGATTACAAGAAAGTCCTTGAAGATATCTTCACCAGGAACCTCGTGATATTCATTTATTGTCGTTCTTCCCCACCTAATAGGGATAAAACCGTCTTTTAATTTGCTTTGTGAATCTAGAAGAAAAGAGGGACATTAACATCATCATAATTCATAAATTGTGATCTTACACAATACCCTCCCTTCTACGTATTGTCCTTTTTATTAATTTATTATATTATCTTTTTAATCTTATTATGATACCAACCCCTCATTATACTCCACTCGTCTTTTTAAACTCTTCCCTTCAAGCACAAGATTTTATTTCCAAAGTTCTAAAGTGAAAACATTATTAGAGTGTTTAACATATAAATCTTTCTTACAAAATGGAAATTCGAGCAAATTATAGGTTGGAGTTCTGGTTTTTTTGTTATTATAGATCAATTCAAATTCAGGTTTCATTAAGTTATAAATTTTTATTTTGCTGTTTAACAAAAAAAAAAAAAGTTACAAAATTTTAAGCTTTGAACGGAAGTACCCGAAATTTAAAATTCAAGTTATATATCTATTTATTTGTTTACTATATTAAAAATATGTTTTTTCGTTAACCCAATTTAAGTTACGAATTGAATTTGTATTTTATTATCTTAATTCTGCTTGTTAAAAATATATCGGGCACAATTTTTCAAACGCCAAATTGTATATCTTAATCAATCTTGAATTTACAATCTTGAATTTATTTAAAAAAATCTTGATTTAAAACATCAATTCCATTTACGTTTTGACAATAATACCCCGTTTTAAGGTCACCTAATATATTTACAATTATTTCTCAACCTGAATGGTTTGGAAGAAATCTTTTAACATTGATTAAGCTACCAACTCAAGTAGCATAAATTCCAATAACCATAGTATCCAACAAAACAATTTGATTGGCTTTTTTTTTTATTAATCTATGAAGTGCTATTTATTCAAAGAATAAAATTACACAAATAGGACTTTTAGAAAATAGAATTTCTGAAATTATAAGGTTAATTGTCTTCCAACAGGAATCCTTAAATATATTATCAACAAATTCATGAATGTAAACAACAAACTTTCTTGTTTTTCTGATTAAAATAGTTATTAAATATTTGTATTGTAATTATAAACAAGCTGTTCCTCTAACTCTAAAAACAAATTATTTTCATTAAATTATATATATTTTTATGCTGTTATATATGGTGAACTACAACCCTACAAAAACACCCAAGTAACAAACAACACACCTAACAAAACTGAGAAGACAAAGTTAAGTAACCCCAAGAAAAAGAAACCCTACATCTTTAATATTTCATACATTTCTATTAAATTATCTACACATATATAACAAGAAATAGTCCAATAACCATTCAAGAAAACATAATAAACCCAATCAAATATCCAACTCAGTTTGTAGATCATTATATCTCATTATACAAAGTAAAAATTATACATCAACCCATAAATTGTAACTAAAACAACAAAAACAAAATATAACTACATACCTTTACATCTAAAAGCACCAAAATTATACCCATGAAAACAAAAGTGTTAGGGTTGTTTAGTAGCATCAAGGCTACCTTTTAATGATTAATAGTATTTTAATGGTTAATCGGTAACACTAATATTGAATGGTTAATAGGTACGTACCATTAAGATTCAACCTATTAATCATTCAATATTATAGTAACTTCTTAACTATTAAAATAATATAAACCATTAAAATATAGTCTTTTAATAATCATTAAAAGACTAACAAACAGGTTTCTTAAACTTCTTAAACTTGAGCCGTATAACCTACAGACGTCGTTACCGCAGCACTGCTAGCAGATTTACAGCTCAAAAACCCTAACACTCTCCACGAACACTTCCTATGATCAACACTCCGGCTAACCGGATCACCCGAATCTGACGAACTCCTGCGAACCAGCCGGTTCTTCATGTCCTTAATATCCATCTCCGGCGGAGGCACTTTAACCAGCCCAAACCGAAGCACATACCACCGCGAAGAAGACGACTTCTTCCCCGAACCATCGCGAGTAATCTCCGACGTTGGCTCAGAGCTCATGCTCGAGTTCCGGTTCAACCGTTTGTAATCCAACGACCGGCTGGTTCGAACCGGTGGGCCCACAGTGGTGGTTTTACGTTTAGCCATTGATTCTGAACTCGACCTCCGGCAACCAATGGGCTGATGTTGTTGGTTGTTTTGAGGTTTCACAAGCTTGTTAAGATGGTGTTGTTGGTTTATGGGAACGAGTTTACCGCAGAATATTATGTCTTCTGCGTGAGCCATCGTTTTGTTATGAGAATCGTTTCTTGATTCTTCATGGGAAAACTCGAAGAAATCTTGATCGGTGGTTGATGGTGGTGGTGGTGATGGCGGATTCCGGTGATCTTGTGTTAGTGGGAAATCGGTGAGGGAGATGGTTTCTGCAGCTTCTGCTTCTTGATCATCGGGAAGATCGTTGATGGTGATTTCATCGATCATTTTGTATGTGTTCTTGAGGAATGTTTATGGGGGTGATGATTGATGAATATTAAGAGGAATTAGTGGTTGAAAGGAATGAGATATAAAGGGTGTGGAAGGAGGAAAAGAATCAACGAGGGTTCTTTTCAAAAATTCAATGTTGAATTGTGTATGTTTTTGTAGGTTTCTTATTGGATAAAAATTGTTCTCCGGTTTGTTTTACTCTAGATGGATTGTTTAGTTGTTTTATATCCTGTTTGTAAAGACGCAAAATTTTCTAGAATAAATGGATTAATAGTTTTTTTTATATCACTTGTATATTAAAAAAATTAGGGCCCGGTTACTATATAAATTCTTATAAGTGTGAAGTTTATGAAGTTCTCAGTGTGTGACACGTGTTTTTTGGTGGATGGGTAATTTCGTACTCTTCGTAATTACGCATATAAGGTATATAATTATGCATGTTATATTTATAATTACGCAAGTTGTATTTATTATTACGTAAATTACTCACGTTGTAAAAAATAATTACACAAGTTATATTTATATTTGCGCAAGGTATATGATAATTACACAAATTATTTTCATAATTACGCAATTTATAATAAAATAAGTTATATGCACAAACCAAAGACGTTTAAAAAATGTTATTTTTTAAAGAAAAAATATTTTTTAAAGCAAAAATATTTTTTAAACAAAAAATATAGCAATACTATAGTCATATTAAAGTGAATAAAATACTCGACTTATGGAGTATTTTTTAAAAACTAATGTCGTATAAAAAATTTATACGCGTTTAAAAAACTAGGAGAATTTTAAAAAAATCAACAATTGTAGTTAATTTTCGAATATACCTCTCCAACCTTTCTCCATACTTAATTATCCACCTTTAATCAGAACCATGCATCACTTAATCAATGGTTGGAATTATTTTTCACACTTCACATGATTAATTAATTTTATATAGAAAACTTTCTTTAAAAAAGTATTTCCATATTAAAAACTAGAGTAAATCTTCCCTATGTTTTTATTGAACGTCACTTGGATCATTTAAGGTCATCAACCCACCTGATCATATCCATTACTCGAGTATTGAATATTGAGGCACTTGCCTCATATGCCCTCATAGGAAATTTCGTACATCAGTTCGTCCCCATTAACCCCGCACTTGATATCACCATTAGAAGGAAACCAACACTAGAAAAATCCTTTAACTCAACACTAAGCATTTTTGCTCAAATTAAGACTTAAACTGATGATTACTAAACCCGAACCCAAGAGTACTTTATTTTTAATTGTCTTAGATAGCTTATTTGAATTACTTAGGCTAAGCTTCATTGATATTAAATCTACTATTATAAGTGTTTTATTTTCAAATGAATAGAAATAAAAATTTAAACCCCAATTCCGTTTACTTATTCAGACTTCACGTTCTTTGATTCGGCCATCTAAACCATTGCCTGTAGTGATGTACAAAAAAACCGGTTTCAAAACCGATTCGTGTAAAAAAACCGGAACCGGTTTTGGATCCAAACCGGTTCCAAACCGGCCCAACCCGCAGGTTCGTATTTTGTTTTAAACATTCACTTTAAAAACCGGTTTCTAACCCGATTCGGTTTCAAACCGGTCTCAAACCGGTTTCCAAAACCGGTTTCTAAACCGGTTCCCAACCCGGTTCCCAAAACTCGCCGTTGCCTAACGGCTTTATAGCCGTTTTTTGGCCGTTTGAACTTGTTTTTGACCCTTTTTTTGGGTTTTTTTTTACCATTATACCCCTATTAGGTTAGTATATATATGTATTGGATGTTTTGGTTGAATCACAACAACTTAAAACGCTCTCTACTCTCAAAAATCACAAAAACGCTCAATACTATCATTCTCTTACAAAAAACTCTCTCAAATGGTTTCATCAAGTGCTCAATCATCTGTTGGTTGTGATGTGTCTTCAATCAACGTGGTGGTAGCAATCCTTCCTACGAATAGGAACATAGAAATATGGTGCAATTACGATTTATGTCAAATGTCTAGCGGTCCGAACAAGGCTCGTTGCAAGTTTTGCCATAAGTTTTTCAAAAAAGATGCAAACATAACGTTGAAAAACCACATTGCGCATAAATATTGTAAGGTGTGAACCGTCTCAAGGTCAAGCTTCGATGACAAACGAGGGAACTGTTTGGGCTTATAATGTTGATGCGGTTCGGGAGCAAATGGCGCATTTTGTAATTCAAGAAAACTTGCCATTCAAACATTCGACAACGAACGTTTGACTCGACTCATTCAACGAACTCTCCAACCACATTACACCAATGTAAATCGTGCTACTCTTCGAAGAGATTGTTTAAAAATGTGAAAAAAAGCTAAAAATGAATTAATATCTTATTTTGAAAATTTACAAACCGGTGTTAATTTAACTAGTAATGTTTGGTCGACTCCTCACGGTTCACCGGACTCGTACATTTGTGTCACCGCCCCATTGGGTTGAACCCGATTTGTGGCAAATGATGAAACGTACGGTTGCGTTTGAATTATTTGATTATCCTCACACCGGCCAAAACATTTTTTTATCTTATTGATAAAGTTATTAAAACGTATAAATTAGAAAACAAAATATTTTCTATATCTTTTGATAATGCGTCAAATAACACGCTTGCGATTGATCATTAAAAATTAAAATATAAACCAATGTGTGACGGTGTGTTTTTTCATAGTCGATGTGTTGCACACATCATAAACTTAGCCATTCAAGACGGTTTAAGAACGATTGAAACAGTGAAAGATGGTTTTAAAAGAATGTTACGTGATATTTTTTGCAATAACCAAAGATATAGTAGATATCGCAAGTTTTATAAAGACGCAAATTCCAAATGTTTAGGTCCGAATTGGGACGTACCTACAAGATGAAATTCCACTTGTAACATGTTTTAAAAGGCTATTGAACAAAAAAAAAGTTTAATAGGATTTCATAATAGTTTGGTAAGTCGTGGAAAGACAAATACTTACCATCCATCGGGTTGGTCCGTTATTGAAGAAATAACCAAAATGCTTCAAATATTTGGTCCGTTATTGAAGAAATAACCAAAATGCTTCAAATATTTAAAATTGCAACTACTTGTCTTTCTGGAGTTTATTATCCAACGAGCCCTTTAGTACTTCACCAAATTTATTTAATTACTTCAAAATTAAATGAGATGTCGTTTACCTGTAGACCTTATTCGGATATAATACCCCCAATGAAAGAAAAACTAAAAAAATATTTTAAGAAAATGTCTCCGGTTATTACATGTGCCGCTGCATTAAACCCTTGTTTAAATATGCCAGGGGTTGAAACTTTACTTGATAAAATTACTTCTAATTTAGATTTAGAAGAAGAAAACCCATTTTATGGTCAAACTTTAAAAGCTAATTTTAATCAACAATTAGAAAAAATGTTTGATGTTTATTTATTAAAATATGGTGAAACATCACACATCCATGAGTCATTGAGGCATGCGGCACATGCCGAAAGTTCAAATGATCCAATGTTTGCTTTATATAATACTTTAAGGGATGAATATAATAAACGTCAACGTGGTAACGCTTCGAGTAGTGAACTCGGGAGTTATGGTGGAACAAATTTTTTATCCACTATGAGTCCACAAGATTGTAAAAATTTTGACTTGTTGGCTTGGTGGAAAGGTAAGTAAGACCAATTTCCCATCCTATCCACCATCGCCCGAGATTTACTAATCTTCCAAGCTTTCACGGTAGCTTCAGAATTCTGCTTTTTTTGTTTGTGGCAGGATTATATCGATAAGAGAAACTCGACTCACTCCTCAAGCGGTTGAAATGTCAATTTGCTTGAAAGATTTTTGGATGCCGCGGAAAAAGTATAAGACAAGTGCTCATTCGAAGGAGAATTGGAATACGAAGCAGAATTATACGAGGATGAGGCAGAGAGCGGATTGACAGCCGGAATGACCGATGATGAAGCAGCATACGATGAGTACTTTCGTAACAGCTCCGGTTCTGGTGGCGAAGAATAAACGTACAAGTATGCAACGAACGGACGGAGAACGACTAGTTGACTAGGCTAAATGTTTAGTTTTTAAAACACTATTTTTTAAACTTCTATGTTGTTTAAATTGTTTATATGTTTAATATATTATATATTTCACTTTCATTATATATCTCAATTTAAGACGTTATGTCATATTGATTAAACAAAATAACATTATTAATAACAATAATAATCACAACAAGTAACAAGAACAATAATAATAAAAACAACCATCATCACCATGATATTAATAACAATATTAATAACAATATTAATAAAGTAATAGTCACAACTTTTATTTTAATATACATATGATTATATATTTTAACATAAATTTTAAATTTTAACATAAGTTATTTTTTAAATTTGCTTTTCATTTATTAATATCTTAAAATATTATTATATGAATAACAATAATAAAACAACCATCACCACCATAATATCTTAAAATTTTATAATATGAATAGCAAAAAAAAGAAGAAGAAAAAAAAAAAAAACCCGAACCGGTTTCTAAACCGGTCCAAACCGGTTGTACAGGTTTGAGCTTTAGGGGGTTGAAACCGGTTTGTAACCCGAACTGGTTTGGGGCCAAACCGGTTTTGACCAATTTTGACCAAACCGGTTTGCATTTAAACCCGGTTTGTACATGTCTAATTGCCTGCCACCTTGTCTAATTGCCTGCCACCTTTCCTGGTCACCTTCTCCGTAAAAAAAGTACAAAAATATAAGGTAACTAATCAATCAATTATAGAATGATGGTCAAAGTATCTAGGGAAAGGATGTCGTGTTAGTTTACAGATATTGTTCATAGTTTTAGAAAATAAGCTGGAATCATAATGTAATCAAATATAGTACGAAGTTAACTTAGAAAAATTACAATCGAGACAATAAAGATGTGAACAATGTGTGGAAGCATATTCCTAGAGTAGAGTACGCGTGTTAGAACATGATTCCCTTAAAACAAAATTCGCATAAGCACTAAGAGCTTAACCGTCAACCAAATTACAACATCTAGAAACAATTTGGAATGTCGGCTTTGACCATAAAGCCTACAATTCTCATGAAAAATTTATGTAAACATGTTGCTTGAAAACATACGTATTTGAGTATTCTTATGAGCTTACAAAGTCTCTCAAAATTCTATTCAAAGTACAATCAAGACAATGAAGATGTGAACAATGTGTAGAAACAGATTCCTTGAGTATGTGTGTTGGGACATGATTCCCTTAAAACAAAATTCGCATCAGAACACATGTCACCCAAACTACAGCATCAAGAAACAATTTGGAATGCCGGCTATGACGACAGAGCCTACAATTCTCATGAAAAATATATGTAAAAATTTTGCTTGAAAACATTTGTATTTGAGTATTCTTATAAGCTTACAAAGTCTCTCAAGATTCTATTCATCAAACAAGTTTTCAACTAAGGTAAAACTAAGATTACACCTCATTTAAACACTTAAATTTAAGAAGACTCTGCTCACCATCAACATTTTTAACATCTTAATAAACTAGATTGTTTTTTCAAGTTCATGTTACTATCCATTATAGCAACTATGAAAAATCAATAAGGGGAACCACATAGTTGTAACACATGATATCAATAGGAACCAATAGTAGGAACTTCCTTCTACTCAGTAGCAACTTCCTATTGCTCAGTAGCAAATGGTCTTAGAGTTAACGCAACGGAATATGGATCTTAACACACATGCACAAACGATTATAAAACAGGAAAGTAAGGAATAAAAGATGTATCGTGATATAGTCAATGTGTCCTATTTACGCGGGCTGTAGCTAGGGTTTTCTACTGAATATTACATTTTTAACATTAATCCAGCTTCCAAGTTACAAAAATAATTTAATTAAGATTTAAATGGAAACATTAGGCTTAGATTTCTTTAGAAGAAATTATTAACAACAACTTTAGAAGACAAAATTAATTAAGACAAATTATTCAAGGTTTATTATCCCATTAGCATAGACCAACTAAAGAAGGTTTTTTAAAATAGTCTTGAACAAAATGATACTTGATATCCAAGTGTTTTGTCTTTGAGTGCGAAATAGGATTGTTAGTGATTAATATAGCACTATTGTTGTCAATGAAAATATAAGTGTTCGTGAGAGTGATCTCATTGTTTTTCATTTGGGTCTGGATCCATAAAACATGAGCACAACTTGAAGAAACAATGTATTCAACTTTAGTGGTTGAAGTGAAAACACAAGTTTGCTTCTTGCATTGCCATGAGACAATCCTTCACCTTTGAAACTAGCATCCTACTAAAGAGTACTTCTTGTTGATATTGCAACCACCATAGTCACTGTCCATATAAGCATAAAAGTTAAAATAAACATTCTTAGGATACCATAGACCATGTCTAGGGGATCCTTTGAGATATTTTAGAGTTCCCATAATAGCTATCATGTGTGACACCTTGGGAGCCACATAATATTTTTACACAAAAGCATGTGGCAAACATGATGTCTTGTTTGCTAGTTGTTAGATACATGAAAGATCCATGAGAGCCACGTATTGCTACTGATTAACTAGTTCTCCTTCCGAATCAGAACTAATATTAGGTTATCTGGGTATTGGTATTTTGCAGCCTCGAAATTAGTAGCTTCAAATCTTGCTTGAACATCCTTGACATATTTAGTCTGGTTTGGAGAAATTTCATCAGCATTCTGTCTTACCTATAGACCAAGGAAGAATGTTAGCTTTCCAATTAAGCTTATTTTAAACTTAGATTTTATCAGGCTTTCAAAATCTTTACATACTCTTCTTTGGTAGAGCCAAAAATAATATCATCTACACATGCTTGGACTAGAACATTGTCTTTTTCCATCTTTTTGATAAAGAAAGTCTTGTCAATGGTACCTCTAGTAGATCCATTTACTATAAGAATGTATTAGAGGGTCACATATCATTTTCTTGGTACTTAATGTAACCCCTAAAGTGTTTTGTCCAATTTGCACACGTAATATGGGTATGCTGGATCTTCAAATCTAGGAGGCTAACACATATAGACTTATTCATTAAATGCACTTATAACATATATTTGAAATGCTTTAAAATCTTTTGAAGCTACAAAGGTAAAAAAAATATCCTTATACCTTTAATTCTTTCCATACGGACAATGAGTTTATTGTAGTTAATCCATTCTTTTTTTAGTATACCCTTGAACTATCACTCTCGCCTTGTTTTTTTTATCACATTTCCTCTATCATCATTATGGTTTCTAATTACCCATTTTATGGAAATTGTTATCTTCAATAGTATTACCACCAATATTATATAATCTATAGACGGAGTCCTAGATGTAGTATCCAATAAAATACTCATTTGTTAATTTTTTAGCAAATTTATATATATGAACTTTGGTATTGAGAATGCTGCAAGTACACCCAAAAGGTTTGAAAAACCCTATGAACGATTACCTTTAGGTACCAAACTCATAAGGAGTCTTACCATGCATGTGACTTAACTTTTAACACACTATTTTGAGTATAACAAAGAGTGCTTACAACCTTAGCCTAGAGTATTATAGGAACATGAGTCAAAAATCATGGTGCTTGCAATATTAATAATTGTCCTATTTCTCCTTTCAACCACTCCATTATGTTGAACAGCCCTATGAGAACTATATTATCTTGTAGTGTGACACCCGATATTTTCAGGTCACTTTCCAAGCAATATGAATTTTTTTTTTCAATCATACATTCATGTATTGAATGTTGTTCAATTAAATGCGTCATGTATTGCATAAACATTTACGAACCTTTCACGTAACCGAAATTTGAAGAATTGTTGGATTGCAAACGCGTCTGTCCCCGAATCTTGGTGATTTGTTAAAATACTGTTTGAACAATCAAAACTATTGTGGAATTATGTGTTATATGATTATGTGACTAAATGTGTAACTTGGTTGTGAAAATTGGAAATTTTTTAGCATTTACGCGTTTTCGCGCATTTTCTACTTTTAAAGCCTAATTATTATAAAAATGAATTAAACTAGAAAAATAAATATTATTTCATGTTAATATGTTTATTTGATATTATTTGACCATTTGGTGGTTTTGATGTAGAAAAAGTTTAATCGCGTAGCGATAAAAGAATTTTATAAAACGATGGGGGCCTTTCTTATAAGGAAAAGCATAAAACACACCCCCAACCCTAATTCCCCACTATATAGCCATCACCCCCCTTCCTCTTCTTGCTTTTTGAACACACACACACATACACTTTGATTCTCTTGCAATTGGTGGCGATTGTGGATTGTTTTTGCATCAAAAACGTGTTAGTTTGCATCTATGCATTAGTACAAGTAAGTTTTATGTTTGATTTCACATTCTTTGATTATCATGATGAACATGAACCCTAAAAATCCAAACTTGAAGTTAGACTTGAAATTGATTGAAATTGATGATTGATTATGTGTTACTATTCAATATAACGATATTTTTACGGATTGGTTTTGCGAAATTGAGTTTTTTTGATTAAAAACCTAGGTTTGCTTATAATGCAAAAATTTAATTTGGGGATTTTATAGAAATTGTATGAATTTTGATGAATCTGGATTGAATTGATGATTCTAGGATGTCAGTTGTTGCTATTGGGTAAAAATTTATGTTTTGAACTTTTGATTTTGCCTCGGTATTCGAGTACTTTCCATTAAAGGAAATCTTTTTGGTAATTTGGTTTATAGATGATGATTGATGCATGTTTGATGAGATGATATAACTGTTATATGATGTTTAGAGCATAGGAGTGGATTGGGATTAATCGAATTATGAAAAACATTTCGGATGATCATGATTTCTATTTATAGAAACTTTTGTGACTCGTTGTGTTGTATGATGAGTATGATATATGTAGAACATGTTATGGTGATAAGATTGATGTTGAAATGGTCATAGGAACATGCTAGGAGATTTGGATGAAATATGTGCAACTTGTGTTCTTACGTTTTAAGTTACGAAACTATGCATGATGAAGTTTCTAAGTTATGTTAACATGTTTTGAATGTTGGTTTCTTCTACACGTATAATTGAGATTTTTTTGTGATATGATTCATAATCTTGAAATGGATTGCACATGTGTAACGATATCATACTTTCCAAAAACAGAAACTTTCCAAAAATATATTTCCAACATGAAACTTTATGTGAATCATTATTTGAGCAATTTGAGCATGACTAAACATATTTTTAATTATTTGAGTCACCAATGGGTAGTCGGGTCAATCCGGGTCAACTTTTGGCAAAAAGTCAACTTTGTCAAACTTGTCAAACATTTCTTGAACACGCTAACGGTTATGTTGTTTGGATTCAACGGGGTTCATCTAACCATTATGTACACACACTCATGGACATATATTTGTTAGGTAACAATTAGCTTTCGACTGTTACACTCCGTGATTTTCCTACGCATCTAAGGTGAGTCTTCACGGCCCTACTTTTACTTACTTTCCTTTTTTGGGAGAGAAGCATGCAAACTACTTTTATTTATTGATATATCGTTTGTTACTATAGTGTAAACAATATCACGCAAGTCCTTACACACTCAAATCGTTATTAACGAGTTAGCGAGGTAATTTTGAGTAGTAGTACTGGGTTTGACAAACCCATCCACGTTAGTTGTGCTAACTCGACTGGAAGTTGAACATGTATTTAATTGACCTAGACACTTGCCATTGTTCTTGATAAGACATGGCGGAAAGCATAACAACTCACAAATAGTCTAGCTACCTATGGTATACCTTTGTTTAATTTTTCCTTGCAAATGTTCAAACATATTTACTAATTTACGCCTGTGAACTCACCAACCTTGTGCTGATATATTTTAGCATGTCTTCTCATGTTGCAGGCATGGTTAAGGCTAGGGTTGCATATCTCAAGCTCATGCATCATCCCTATCATTTGGAAACAAGTTCATTTGCATTTACTATTTTACTTTGGGTGCCTTGTTTTGCACATTAATTAATAATGATTTACAAACGTTTACGCTTCCACATTGATTACATTAAAAACTATTTTTTACTTTGATTTAAAGTCAAAAGCTTATTTTAAAGTGCATATAGTGTCGTTTGATATGACTGTGTCCGAGATTCTAGTTTGTTATGCGCCTCGCGATAGAACCCCACCGATGGATTTTAAGAGTGTGACATGTAGTACATTTGGATTCACAAAAAGAGTCATGAATGAGGTTTTCAAACTCTATTCCTTGATCACATCTGTTAACTTTAACTTTCTGATCTATCTTATTTACAACATTCAAAAGCAAAAGGTTTGATAATTTTAGATGTTTCATCTTTAATTTGAAGGAAATAAACCCATGTAAACCTTGGGAAATCATCATTAATTACCGAGCAATAAAATTTTCTACCCAAGATCTTTACATCTCTTGGACAAAATAGATCCATCTTTAATAGGTGTAGAGGAGTCGTGACAGAATTTAGCTCTTTAGTTTTATGAGAAAACTTATGTGCAAGTAACACAATGATCAGCACATGTGAACTTTTTGTTGGTAAATCTTTTACTAAGTTACATTTAATAATTTTGTTCATGGTTTTATAAATCACATTGCCTAGTCTCTTATGCTAAAAAATGTTACACATCCACAACCGCTTTTGAAATAAATCAAGACATATCTTCAAGTGGAGTTGTATATTTAAATATCCAACATGTACATATTGTCCCTTCTAAGTGCTCTTAATAAACACCAAGAGTAAGTATAATAAAATTTTTTGGAATGAATAACATGTTACACCATTGATCACATAATCAAAAAATACTTAATAAGTTATAATTCAACTTTTTTGATATAGTTTACCTTGTCTAAGCTTACCTTATCCTCTTTTAGTATACAGCCGCCATTTTTGCCACTTCCAAATCCTACAGATCATTCGTTAAACGGCTGGTATTTAAAAAAGTGATCTTTATTATTCTTTTGACTTTAACTTATTTTCGCATGTGACTTGTGCTGCCCTGGTCGATCCTAAGGAATCAATAGTTTGTTGAAAAAAACATGTTGAAGCAAATCACCAACAGTCAAGAGCAAAGACTAATTATTCTCCAAGAATTTTTGGACTTAGTTATTTTTATTTTTATTATATATAGAGACAAAGAGATCAATTTTGAACAGACAACACACATCAACAATTCACTCTTAAACACATAGTATTGATATGTTACTGTTCTTGCATTGTAATTCTTACTATAATAAATGAAAAAAACAAGAGACAAAAACCTTTAAATCATGAGGGGGGGGGGGGTTTCTAGAACTCACAACTTGTGTAGAACTTGTGTGAACCCTCGGTCCCGAAATAAAAATGCCAACGTTAACACTTTTAACATGCAAAGACACAAACTTCACTAATCTATACTATGCATACATGCTATACGATCATAGATCTAGCTTTGATCCATTAATAGGTGCAAGAAATGACATATCATTGATGATTTTTTAACTTTCTCTCTTTACGGCTCCTTTCTTTCTCTAGCCTACCATTTTTGGCAACCTTGGATTGCAAGGGACACGAGCCGATCGGTTTACTATATGTAAGAGTTAACATAGAGCCTGATGCAAATCAAAGATCTATCAACATATACAGAAGTACAAGCAAGTTACCTTGGAAGATTTGACTCTACTCAAAGATAAAATTATCCAAGTGTCAAATCTTCTGAAGCGAAAGACAATCTTCCAAAGCCAAAACTAAAGTCTTTCGAAGCTGAAGATAGATTTCTTCCGAAGACAAAGAGGACACAATTATTCTCTGACATACTTTGAGAAAAGCAATCTACTTTCCACTGCCACTCTGAAGATTCACCAACTTATATAAGTTGGTAATTACATTTTTGCTTTTGTCAAATACTAAATATGGTGTCCATGTCTGTAACTATCTACTCTTATACTTTGATAATACTTTAGGATGTGAGATATGGCATTTCATAGTCACTAGTCAAAAGACAATCTGCCTTTTGACTTTATACTAATTTTGTTATCTAGATTAGTATTCCATCTAGCCTTCAAAGTATGGCCAGCTGTAAGATGTAATATAAAGTATCTCCGGTATCGGTCCTTAGGACTAAGCCTGGTAACAATTGTAAAACACTTGAGAGCAATATATATATTATTCTTGAAAACCAAACTTTGTGTTCTGATTGTGTTCTTTACTTTTGTTTATTGTTTCATTTGTCGGTTCCCTATTTGATCTGCTAAGTGTTATTTGTTTTTCTCCAACCTTGTGAAATAGTTGCATTACCCTCAACCGGTCCTGCATTATAAAGCATAGGTTTAGGGGTTTGGCTTTGCTTTATGGCAACTTTAGCCCCTTATATTTTCTTTATCGCCCAAACCTATTTTCTTTCTTTAAACTGAAAATTTGGGGTGTAACATATAGTAAAAATGGTATTTAATCATAAAAGGCTAAGAAAATTTATGAGCTTGACTTGTGTTCTTTTCTTATTTTTAGATAAGAGGGCATTTTTGTAATTGTGTCAAGTACATGAGGTCATTATGTCTAATACGTCATGTCATTGTGTCAAATATCAGGTCATTATGTTAAAAAGCTTTTTTCATCATTTTTGTATGTATTTATAATTGTGTTTAATGTTTTAGATCATTTGATGTTATTTTTGTCATTGTTTTTTTATAAATTTTATAAATTTATTCTTATTTTATCATTATATTTTGTAATTAGAAGTACATAATAATATTATTTCACTAATGTGTTTTTCAAAACTAATTGCGCTAAGGAAAACATAATGACGAGCATGAAAAACACAATGAGACATTTATCATTGTGCTTTACGTTTTATATCAATATGTGTTATTTTGTCATT
Source organism: Flaveria robusta (assembly GCA_025506415.1). Lineage (NCBI taxonomy): Eukaryota > Viridiplantae > Streptophyta > Magnoliopsida > Asterales > Asteraceae > Flaveria > Flaveria robusta. Next base: position 17,853,294 of record CM046465.1, on the reverse strand, counting down.
GTCTGATTAATTAGTTGTTATTTTATCATTGTGCTTTACATTCTAGAAGTAGGCAACAATGTTATTTCACCATTATGTTTTTTAGAATTCATTATTTTAGAAAGAGTACAGTGCCATTTTCATCCCTAAGTTTTTTTTCTGTTTTGCCATTTCCATCCAAATTGTTTTTCTCTTTCTAGCTCCCTAACTTTTTAAAGCCTTATCGTTATCATCCACTTATGTTAGTCAAGTTAATTTAGGTATTAAGTAGAGAAGTAATAATGTTCTTTTGCACTATCCATGTAAAAATGTTTAACCTAAATCAACATATATCATTCCTCATTGAATTAAGATCAGCTATTTGATTACCTCGAAAACTGTTCCATTGCGAATCAACAAGGGTTCACTATAAACCTATTTTGACTAAAAATTAACAAGAATAACTTTGTGATCAAATTCATATGTGAGGTAGTGTGCTTGATTGATTTGTGCAACACATGTGATAGTAAAAGTAAAGAAATGACACAAATAATAACAAGGACAGCCCTTGATCTCTGGATATCTTCGTTACAAAACCTTGGAAGGTGACTACTCGTCACTTAGCCTCTTGTTTTCTTACTGAGTGAGGTAAGATTTATAATATGACAATAATAATAGATCGATACCAAGTGTTATAGACTGAATTGCTTACGTGTGTGTGTTCTACATCGATCTCTTGGCTTTATATATAATACAAATAAAGATAACTAAGTCCCAAAATTCTAGAAGAATACTCGGTCTTTACTCTTAACTGTTGGAGATTTGCTTCAACAAAGTTTCCTCAATCCAATACCGATTTTTTAAAGTCGACTAGGTTAGCATGAGTCACCTACGAGAATACGTCAAAGACAAAAAGAATAACAGTTGAATAATAATGTTAGTATTTAGGATAGTAAACATACTCAGGATTCGAGATACTAGATCATAAAATTCACTCATACAATTGTCACAAAAATTTAACTGTTATTATCACAATTTACTAATGTTTAATTTTCAAATATCACGATCATGACAAGCTATGACATGAGTGTCCCGAGAATATTGGCAATAATATGACGCCAATTCGGGCATTTACTAATATCGCTCTATAACTTCTCTCCTTAACAGTTATCCTCTCATCTTTTACTTTCATCGTCGTAGAGCGTTTAAGGTAAGATCTTGAATTCTTTCCACGTTTCGTTCTTTGATTTTATATTTTGAGATCATGGGTAAAAAGATGACCCGATCTCGTTACTCTATCCTTGGTGATTCCATTAAGGATTTCATAAACCAAGGTTTACTCGAGCACCTTGATCAGGAACGCTACACATTCCACGATCAACAAACTTACCTCCTAAAAGCAAGCTGATACCTGCGAATATGATTTTAAGGGCTTTTGATGTAACAACCTAAAGTTTGAATATTTTAGTTACAAATGTGTCAAATATGAAACTTGCATTTCGTATATTGTTGAACGAGTAACTAACATTTAAGATGACTATTTGAAAGGTAAGACATGTCAACAAGCAATATTATTTTAGGAGATCATCTAATAATAATAAAATATACTAAATTTGACTCTGCTTTGTTTTTAACGAAACTTACATTGTCTAGTAGAGAAAAATGAGCTCGTCCCAACGACGTATTTGAAATTTTATAGAATGTTATATTTTAAAATTTATAAGATAAAAACGAATGAAGTAGCTGAATTAATTATAAGTAAGCAAGAAAGCAGACTAATCAAAACTTAAGCAAGCAAGCAGGCAGGTCAATAAGTATGCAAGTAGCTAGGCTACTCACTTTTTATCCCACATCGATGCAGCTTTAGAATTGAGTTGTGAGCGTGCTTTTTATAAATAGAAGTTTATAGGATTCTTTAGAGTATAAGTTTTTCTTGGAAACGTTCTTGTATAAATAGAATCACAAGTACTCGATACCCCATTAGCTGTTGTTTTTAGTTATTTTTGGAGCTTGAGTAGGAGCGCGAGTAAAGGAGACTCTACACAAAATTGTCGTACATAGTTTTAAAGTATGTTCTCGTTTAAGTTATGTTAAGTTAATTATTATTTAGTTTAGTATTATTATTACGAGTAATATTAGTGTAGTAATATTGTTGTTAGGCATTAGGGTTATTGTTGGTTAGATTTTAGGTAGCATAGTCTTAGTTAGGCGTGGATTGATCACCCATGCTTAAACAAGGCAATGTTAGCCAACATCTAATCATGACAATATTAGTTAGTTGTACCATTACCTAACCTAGGATTACTTAAGCGATATCAGTACTATATGAGATATTACCAGATCATACTAGAGACTTTTGGGTAACTATTAAATAGGTGAGTTACCATCTTCAAAACTATGATTGTATACTCGTTCTATCTAAACTAGTAATATACAAGAATGTTCTTAATTTGAAATTATTATTAAAGGTATGTTTGGATCCTTATACGCTTAATGTGATGTGTCAAAATGGCTTAAAAGAGGATAGGATTCCGCGTATGCATCATGATACTATCATGCTTATGCGATGGATGGGAAGTCTGCAAGCCCAGTACTGGTGCATGTGAAAAGGTCATGGTTGGCGCGTGTCTCTGGCCCAAAATAACTCAACCATGTTTACATGCATGCCAATTGTGTTGTGTTTTTGTAAACTATTTAACATGAGCTCACCAGCATATAGCTGGCGTTGTTTTCAGTATACATGTCACAGGTAATCAATAAGAAAGCTTTTGGAACAATGTGGAGATAATGGAACCTGAAGCCCTAAAAATTCCTAGTAGTTTTATAATTGTAAAAAATAGTATATTTTACTCGGAATATTATAAGTTTTAAGTGAAAGCTTAGTTGCATCCGCTGTAAGTTGTATCAATTATGCATGCCCACCCGAGTTTTGGGTGGAATGTCATAGTTGTTATCAAAGCTTGAGGTTTTAGTGAATTAGGTACATAGTACATAGGCTTTTACTAGGAAATCATAAAGACCTAGATGACCAACCTTGAAATTAAGACTTGATTTCATTAATTGTCTTTCGAACATGTAAGTATGAGAAATAGAACCTTTATGCTTGCTAGGTATTAGTGGGACTAAATGTGATAGGTTTCCAACAATATTTTTATAAATCATAACAATTAGGCTATATTTGACTATTAAGGATGATCGTTATAGTCTTTGATATTGCGCCAATGTAAATGTGCATAGTCTCCTAAGATCTGAGTTACACGAGTGCACATGTGTATAAAGTGGTGACCTAATTAAGAGCATATATTGTAGTATATGATAAGGTCATGCATTTAAATTATGGGTAAAATATAGCATATCGTTAAGTATGATGTAGCCATGTATACGTAACATGATGGCTAAACTAAGAGCATACAGATGTGTATGACATGACTAAACCACGATGGCTAGACTCGACAAATGTTGCACTACGTAGCATGGTCGTATCCTTGAGCCATAATAACTAAACTTAAAGCATATGCTATTATGTATGTCACGGTCTTCTAGTTGATAAGATTAGTTTACATTCTAATACATCATAAACGAATAATAACATATGTGCTAACTTATATAAAGTATCATATATACACTATGTTTGGAAACAGAAATTATAGCTTTTTTAACAACCAAAGCAAGATGTAGGACCTAAGTAATAGTAATAGTATAATTAGATAACAAGAAAAATGCATAAATTTTCCCTCAAGGTAGTCAAGATTATCATTGCCACTCAACCAAAAACTAATCCAAAGAAAGTAGAATACAAACTGTAGAAAAGTTTCTCGTCATCTATAACTAATATTGTAGATAATGAAACCAGAAAATAGAAAGGTAAGTACTAGAGTATGCTTATAAATCCTTTATGACATGTAACCCTCTAACCTTTGATAATAACAGGGATCAATAGAGGCAAGTGAGGGCTTAAGTCAAATAAAATTTGTCTTAGACATTTTTGACTACATACAACCAATAAGGTCTGATTTATAGTATATTTATTTCAATTCAAGTATTACATTGGTGTAAATATAAGCTTAGTAAAAAGTATATTTGAACCCAATTCGTATTAAGAATCCTGAAATTTAGACCATACCTTCATAAATAGAATAATTGATGAGAGACAGGATGAAAGTTGATATCATTAAGAATTGTTGATAAACTTTGTAGGACCGTTGAAGGGGTCAATACAATCAGTTTCACAATAAAGAGAGACTTAAAACATTTAACAGATCAAATAGGGAACTCAACCTTTGTATGATACAAAGGAACACAAGAAAATAAGTGAGACAGAACTAAAAACAACAGCTCAGAATGGTTTTCAAGTAATAAGTATATTGCTCTCAAGTTCTTTTACAAGTGTTACAAAGCATAGAAATAAAATACAAGGACCTGAGATACTTTATACTACATCATACAGCCGGCCATACTTTGAAGGCCAGTTGGAAACACTAATATAGACAACAAGATCAATGTAAAGTCAAAAGGCAGATTGCCTTTTGACTAGTGACTATGACATGCCAAAGCTCACATCCTAATATATTACATAAAGGATAAAAGTAAATAAAGTGGAAAGTTACAAACACAAGACCATAATTTACAGTTAGTAAAGCATGGACATTTTCACCAACTTATGTAAGTTGGTGAGTCTTCAGAATGATAGCGAAAAGTTGGTTAGCTTTCTGAAAAAGTAGATCAGAGAAAGTATGTCTTCTCTGTCTTTGAAAGAAATCAGTCTTCTATGTTCGTGGCTTTGGAAGACTTTGTCTTCTGAGCTTCAGAAGACTTCATCTCTGGCTTCGAAAGATTTGGTCATTGGCTTTGAAAGATTTTACACTTAGAGTATTTTCCTTGCACTGTGTAAAACTTCCGAAGTAACTTCCAGCATGCACAAAGTGCATGCATGCTGGAAGCAGCTTGAGTGTTTTGGGTGCATCAGCCTCTTTTGTAATCCTTACAAACTCCCCCTAGGCTGATACTACCAAAACATAAAAGTTCTTCAGCAGTTGATAGTCCTCATTAGGATCAGCAGCATTCCTTTCTTAATCAATTGATCAGGATCCTTCAGACTCTCATAATATCTTCTCATATCAAAGAGATAATGTAGAGGTAGATCAAGCATGTCTTGCCAGAAATAGACATCTTGACCACCTTGACCTCTGATGACATACCATCTGTCTGGATTAGCAGCAAATAACTTGGGTAGCATGGGTCTTCCTGATGCAAGAGGCTCTACTTGGATTGGAGTTGCACTTCCTCAGATTGTTTTGATTCATCCTGAGGTACTGAGGAGGATGCCTTGGACTTCTTTTTCTTCTTCTTGTCCCTTCTGATGGCCATCCTTTTCCTCTTTCTGTATTTCAACTGAGGAGAGTGGCCTGCAATGCTAGTTATGCTCTCTTTATTCTCCTCTATTGGGTCCTTTTCCCCCATTTGTTTAGAAGAAGGGGGTTTAGAACCCTACTGTGGGTGAGAAGATGAAGTTGACTTGGATGTAGCTTCAGGATCAGGTTGTGTTGCCTCTTCTGGTTCAACTTTCACCTCAACTTCAGGTACAGCTTGACTTGGTGGAGAATGCAAGTCAACCAGCTGACCTTCCCTTATCTTCTGCTTGATCCTCCTGATGTGCTCATCCATTATTGATAGAGACATAGGACCAAGTCTCCTTCCAGAGAACCCATATAGCTTCAAGAAGCTTACCATCTTTAGCCTGTCAGCAAACTTCTTTTCTTGTGCTCTGATGGTGGCTCTTGTTTTAGCAGCCTCCTCTCTTATTTTCCTCTTAACAGCTTTCCTTTGAGTTTGAGCTTTTTCGTCTAGCTGTTTGAGGTACTCAAACTCAATGTACTCATATGAGAGAGGGTTGAAGCTGCTGCCTAATAGAGACCTGTGACACTCAGATAGGCTATCATCTTCTGTCTTTCTTGTTCTCTGCCTATCTGAGTTTGTTCCTCTTGAACAACCACAGACTCCTTCTCAGGGCTTTATTGAACTGGAGAGAGGACAGGAGCTTTCTAAAGCTTCTTTCTTCTTTTTTCTTCCTTAATTTTGAGGAGCAGTTTTGCAGCCTCAGCCTCAGCCTCCTTCCTTTCTTTGTATAGCTCTTTGTCTCCCAGTTCATCTAATTCTGTCAAGGGGAGAAAGATGATTTCATATATATTGTAATTTCTTAGTCCCAGATAGTTCAATCTGGCTGCTCTTAACTCATCATCCTGAGTGTTAGGCCTGTGAGCAACCCTGATTGCAGCTTGCATAAAGCTTGTGATTTCTCCAGATTTATCTCTCCTGGCTTTCCTCTTCCTTTCTCTCTCTCTCTCTCTTCTCCTCCTCAATCTTCTCAGGAGTCATTTTCCTTTACCTTTGTCAATTGTTAGCCTGTATGACTCAGGGTGCAGAGAGATTTGGCCTTTTAATGGTTGTTCTGAGCTTGAGCTCTGGCCAGAGAGAGGTTGTGATACACCTTCACCTGTAGGTGTTTCACTGAAGGTATTGGGTGCTGAGGGTGAGCATGTCTCAAGGTTCACAGGTTCTACTACTGGGACTTCAACTTAGGTTTCCCCTTCAAATCTAATCTTAGGGTCTGCCTCAGTATCCAGTTGACTAACAGTTTTTCCTGCTAGCCTCTTTCTATATAATTATGCTCTTTGTCTGAATTCCTACAGCACCCAATCTTGAATTTCTTCAGCTAATCTACCTGCCTGTCTGTTTTGGCTTGGGTTGACAAGTGTCAAGTTAACTAAGTTAATATTTTCATGGAATCTCAGGGTCTGAAAGTTAAAGAGCTCATGTTGCCCCTGAGATCTTGAAAGCACCAATGCCATTCTTGAACTTTCATACCACCATTCCATTATTGGATTTTCAGCAGGGTAGGATGGGGCGCAGACACGGCCATTGGAATTCCTTCCTCAAATAGCTATTGAATTATGGCCTCCACATCAGTGTGAGCCTGAGAAAGTTATTGAGTCTGGACAACTGCAAGTGAGGGTGGTGAGTCCTCATTGTCCACACTCTGAACAGAAATCCCAGGTTTTATGGTTGTAGAGACTTTCTCCCTATTTTTGGTAGCATCACCCACTTTCATAGGTGAGCTGGAGGTTAAGTCCACTACTTCCACAGGTTCTTGTGGACCTGGTTGTGTTTGTCTTATTGGTCTCTCAACTAACGTGCCCTTGAAATCGGTGATCTCAAGTTGTTGGTCATTGATCCTTTTTTGTAAGGTAGTCACTTGAGATTCGAAGTGACTGACCTTGGAGACTAAATAGGTGCATAGTTGTTTGAATTGTTGCACCTTTAGTTTCATACTCCCCTCATCTTTAGATGAAGTATCATGGGGGGTGAGAGAATTGGACTAATGTCTTCTTCCTCATCACCAGCATAGTGTTCTTGGCTGCTGGATTTCTTCTGCTCACTGACAGCTTCAGACGAAGTGTCAATGGGCTGAGTTGCCATGGTTGATGTATTAAGGATGTAATCACTAGCAATAGTGAGAGCCTCTTCTATATGGTCCTCCTGAACTTGTTAAGGAAGATCCACCTCAATTAGGGGTGGATGATGTGGGCTAGACATAGGAGTGGCAGGAGCACTCATCTCTCCTTGAGCAAGGGTTGAGAAGAGAGACTCATGATACTTACTGAAGCCCATGTCTTCATCATCATAGAATTCAAGTTTAGGGATTGGTTGGTTTAGATCAAGAGGCTGGGGATGGTAACTGTCCCCTAAAGGTTGTTCACTAGAGTTTTGAGACTCTGAGTGAAGGCTTAAGGCTGTTTGGGTGATGAGCTCATCAGGTTGAGCATGAGGAACCTCAGCACTGATCATATAAGAGATGGGATTGGGTAGCTCCCAAAGCTCCAGTGTCCACTTCCTCTTGCATGGGTGGTGATATAGGGGCCTGCTCAGACTAAATAGCTTGAGGAGGGGTTCGTTTGGATTTTCCTGAGTAGATGAGGTTTATTTTAGGTTGAGAGGGTTGTTGGGAGATAGCAGGTGTGGGTTTAACACTAGCTGGTGCTGCTAGGTTGTCACCTTGAGCAATGAGCTCTAACATTTTGGGGACAAGGGCTGTTTCTACCCCAGAGAATCCCACAGTTGGTTTTCTCATGATTTTAAAGATGTCAGGCTTCATCTGTCCAGTTTAAAAATCCTACATGTTTCCCTCAACTTTGAGCCCAGTTCACAGTTAAGACTGTGCTGGACATATATCTTGGGAACATATAGTATTCTAGGGAGTTCAGGTTAGCAAGCAGATTTAGGTAAATAAAGTGTGAATACTTGAACTTGACCCGCTAAACCAGTCCATGAACTATGAAGGAGAGATCTTCAGGAATCTGGTCCCATCTTCCATGCTTGTTAGATAAAGTGTGTATGATAACATGGAGGAGGTACTTCTATTAAGAAGGGACCTTCCCTTTCCTGAAGGTGCGGACTGAGAAATCTCCCTCATAGCACATCTGCGTGAAAGATTGGTTAACAGTAGATTTGGGAAAGGACAAGTCACCTTCTGTATCATCCAGCTGAAGATGAGAGTTGATGATGGCTGGAGTGATAAAGATTGTCCTTCCCTGCACTATGGCAGACAGTGCCTTCTCCCCATCTATGGTGACCTCTTGGCAGGTCCGCTAGAAGGCCAGAAGATGATCCTTATAGAGAGGAGGATCAATGGTGAGTGAGGTGAAATAGTTGGTCAAAGAAAGAAAACGACAGACCTCTGAGAAACCAGGATCTTTATTAGAGTTCAACAGAACAACCTGATTGTGCTACCTGCGAAAGTGCATGGAGAAATCGAGTTGGTTTCTGCGATTTTGGTTGGCCATTTGAGTGAGCTTCGTCATGAAGAAAGATAAGAACAAAGGCGGTTTGTGGGTGAATTTTGGTTACAAAAAAGTTGCAGATGAAGAGAGAAAAGTGAAAGAGTGGGAAATCGTTGGATATTTATATGAAATGGATTTGAAACAAAGTTAATGCGAAAGGATAAACTTTGAAATCCAGATGTCGGTCCCACCTCTGAAAAAGTGCCTAAAAGTAGTTTTTTTGAAAGTCGAAAATCTTTCGAAGGTAATTTGGCTTCGGAAGATATTTCTAAGAGTTTTGAAAATTTTGCTTCGGAAGGAAAAATACTTAGAGAATTTTTCACTTCTGAGATATATTTTGGTTTTGGAAAAGATTAAGACTTGAGATTTTTAGTCTTTAATAGAAGAAAAACTTCCGAGACATAATTACTTTCGGAAGAAAATCGTTCTTCAAGAGTATATAAGCACTTATGAGTAAATTTGGCTTCAGAAGATATTGTAAAAATTTCTTTCGAAGGTAAATTATCGTAAGTAGTTATTTGATGTTAAAGACATAATTTTCATCCGAAGGTAACTTAATATCTTCCGAAAAGAAATATGTTCAAAATTTTAAAAAATCTAAGGAATATTTTCTAAAAGACTCTTCTTCCAAGATAGTTAGGTCTTATGAAGGTGATAAAATAGACAACTTAGGACACATAGATTTTATAAATAATATTGAATTTAAGTTAAAAAAAAAGCTACTTAAAGTTAATCATCCCAATGGCTGATACAAGATACTTAAATCTTTGTTCATCAAATGCTTTGGTAAACAAATCAACATATTATTCATTTGTGTTAACTTTGACTAGTTTGACTAAGCACTTTTCAAAATTATCTCTAATTAAATGATACCTGATGTTGATGTGTTTTGTCCTTGAGTGCTGCACAGGATTCTCTATAATAGAGATAGCACTATTGTTGTCTATGTGGATGGGAGTCTCTTTGAAGTTGAAGCCATAGTCTAGCATCTGATTCTGAATCCAAAGCACTTGAGCACAGCAGCTAGCAGCAGCAATGTATTCAGCTTTAGCAGTTGATGCAGATACACAGAATTGTTTCTTGCATTACCATGAGACCATCCTTCCACCAAGAAATTGACATCCCCTTGATGTAGGTTTTACAGTCATGTTGCAGCCACCATAATCACTATCTGTATATGCATACAGATTGAAGTCAGAATTCTTTGGATACCAAATGCCTAGTGATGGAGCACCTTTGAGATATCTTAGAATTCTCTTCACAACAACTAGGTGTGACATCTTGGGGTTGGCTTGATATCTAGCACAAATGCATGTGGCAAACATGATATCAGGCCTGTTGGCTGTGAGGTACATAAGAGACCCAATCATAGCCTATAGAGATGATCATCTACACACTCCCCCTTAAGGTCAAGTCCAAGAGAGTGATTTCTTGCTATGGGAGTCTTTGCAACCTTGAAGTCAGTCATGCTGAATCTTGTAAATATGTCCTATACATACTTTGACTGACTTATGAAGATGCCATTATCAACCTGCTTCAATTGAATTCCTAGAAGGAAATTGAGTTCTCCCATGGCACTCATTTCAAATCTATTCTTCATCAGCTTCTCAAAGTCTTTACAGAGCTTTGGATTAGTTGACCCAAAGATGATGTCATCTACATAAACTTGAACCAGCATTAAGTCATTTCCTGTTCCTTTGATGAAGAGAGTTCCATTTATAGTACCCCTTCTATAACCATGTTGACATAGGTACTAAGATAGAGTCTCATACCACTTCCTTGGAGCTTGGTGTAGCCCATAAAGAGCTTTATCAAGCTTACAGACATAATCAAGATGATCTAGGTTTGCAAAGCTAGGTGGTTGTTTGACATGCACCTCTTCATCAATCACCTCATATAAAAAAGCACACTTGACATAAATTACCTTGAAGTTTTTGGATGCAGCAAAAGCTAGGAATATTCTGACAGCTTCAAGTCTTGCTACTGGAGCAAAAACATCACTGTAATCAATTCCTTCCTCTTGAGTGTACCCTTAAACATCTAGTCTTGCCTTGTTTTTGATGAAAAGTCCTTTATCATCTTTCTTGTTTCTAAAAACCCACTTGGTTCCTATGGGAGTCTTCCCTGAAGAAAGTGGACATACGTTCCAAACCTTTTGCCTTTTGAATTAAAGTAGCTCCTCCGGCATAACTTCAACCCAACTTCCATCCTTTAAAGCCTTTTCAACTTTCTTTGGCTCTACTTGGGATAGGAAATAAGAGTAGAGACAAACATTTTTGTCATGGGTTTGTCCTCTTGTTCTTACCCCCTTTTCAACATCTCCAATGATGTTTGTGGTGGAGTGAGACTTATGGATCCTAAGTTGAGGGATCACAGCAAGTTGATTGGAGAGATCTAAATTTGAAAAATTTTGATCAGGCAGTGAAGATTCTCCCACCACATCAGCACACTTATAAAGAGAAGCTTGATCCAATGAGTGTGTGACATCATTGATGTTGTTTTCCATGGAGTGATTTTCAGCATTAAGAAATTCTTGATCGCTAGCACCACTACCACTTCCTTCTATATTTGAAGCCCCTTCCTTTAAGTTTTGTGCCTCTGAGCTTGAATTTGAAAGCACCTCAAATGTATCAGCTGGATTTATCAAGGTTGTGCTGTTCCATCTGCAGAATTTGTTAACACTGAAGCTGAAGTAGTTTGATTTAAAGGTCTTCTTAGCTCAAATCTTGGGTCAGGATCTTATGTTAATAAGATACCTTTAGATCCTAAAACATTCTCACAAAACTTGTTAAAACTGTTGGTAACTAAATCAAGATCAAATAGCCAATCTGGACCAAAACCTCTCACACAAGGAGTGTGTTCATTGAAGGTCACATTGGCTGACTCCTCAACTACTCTGGTTCTGAGATTGTATACTCTATAAGCCTTGGCTTGAGAAGAGTATCCAATAAAGTATCCATCATCTGATTTCTCAACAAATTTGGCTATCTGATCTTTGGTATTCAAGATTGTGCAAGGACATCCAAATGATCTGAGAAACCAATGAAAGGTCTTAACCACTAAAACTCGGTTCTGCACATAGCAAGCAATGTTCACTGCTTCTGCCCAAAAGGTGATAGAAAGTTTAGTGTCAGACAACATGGTTCTTGCAGCTTCAATTAGTTTCCTGTTTCTCCTCTCAGCAACACCATTTTGCAGAGGAGTCCTGGGAGCACTGTATTGCCTTGTAATACCCTTTTCATCACAAAATGTATCAAGGACTTGATTCTTAAATTCGATTCCTTGATCACATCTTATGATCTTGACCTTGTGATCAAATTGATTCTAAATTTTTGGAATGAAATTCTTTAAGATTTCAGGAGTCTCATCCTTAATTTTAAGGAAAAAGACCCATGTAAATCTTGTAAAATCATCTGTGATCACTAAATAGTATAAGATCCTTCCTAGACTCATTACACTGGTGGGGCCAAAAAGATTTATATGTAACAAGTGTAGGGGAGTAGTGATGGAATTTCTTTCCTTTGGCTTGTGAGATACTTTGTGCTGCTTCCCTTTCAGGCATGCAACACAATGATCAGTACTTGTAAACTCTTTCTTTGGCATTCCAGTTACCAAATCATTCTTAATTAATCTATTCATGTTTTTAAAGTTTACATGGCATATTCTTTTATGCCAGAGAAAAAACTCATCACTATTTGCTTTAGATAGAAAGCAAGACACTTCTCCTGAAGGAGAAGTTTTCTGCAAGTCCATCTTGTACATGTTCCTTCTCGTGGGGGCTCTGAGCAGTATGTGCTCCTAAGGAATGACCACCCCGGGCTTGAGAACAATGCACTCATGCTCAGTAAAGAGCATGTTGTGTCTTTGATCACAAAATTAGGATACACTCAGTAGATTGTATCCAAGCTCTTTAACGAAATTTACCTTCTCAATGCTGAGCTTACCATTTGTGACCATGCCCCTTGCAGTAATGTAACCTCCTGCATCTCCTCCAAAGGCAACTGGCCCTCCATCAATTTTCTCAAAATTTTGGAATAGAGAGCCATTGCCTGTCATGTGCCTGGAACAGCCACTGTCAATGATCCATACATTCATGTTGGTCTTTAGCTGTTCCTGCATATAAAGAGATAGTTACATTTGGAAACCCAAGCCTTACTTGTCTTGGGCTCATTAACATCAACTAAAGACTATGCAACAGTAATTGATCCTATATTCAAGCTTTGTGGACCAACAGCTGTTGTTGATGAAGAACTTTCAATCACATGGTTTTTCTTTGTCTTCCACACCACCTTTGGAAGCTTAGACTTGACCTTCAACACTTCAGAAGTTTTGACAACTTTGGAAGATTTGGAGACTCGACCTTCGGAAGATCTTGCTATCACTACAGCAGGCTTGAGTACTTTGGAAGCATTCCTTTCTTCCGAGACCAATTTTTCTTCCGAAGGCAAGTTTTCACTTGTCTTCTTCTTCATTTTGGAACTTCCGAAAGGGAAAGATTTCGCTTCAGAAGCTGGCTTCTTCTTGATCTTCTCAGAAGTTTACTTCTTGATCATATGGACAGTGCTCTTAGAATTGTAAATGCAATCCTTAGCTAGATGAGAAGTACTGCCACACATGATACAGTCCATTTGCTTTCTTCTGAGAGTCTTCTTCTGAGATGAAATAGTAAGCCTTTTAGGGTGTGACTTGCTGTTGAATTTGGATGGTTCAGGCTGTGTAGCAGTGGTACATAGCTGATCAGCCATCTTCTTGTTGCTGGGATGAGTTTGACAGGAACTAGAATCCCTGGTTTTGCTGATCACAAGCTCAGCGTGGCATTTAGTTAACTTAGTGATGAGATCTTTGATATGAGTCCTATAGTTGGTCTGTTCATGTTTAAGAGTGGAAATGGTTTTCTCTAAATCTTCTATTTTTAGTTTATACCCATTTTCAGCTCTTTTGAAATCAGATTTTAAGATGTTTAAAGACTCAAGATCAGATCCTATCTCTAAGTTATAGGACCTATATCTGTTAACTTTAGCAATACATTTAGGAGAACAAAGATGTTCCAATACCTTAGCTTCATCATGATCTGCCATCAGTGCTTGGTTTGGAGATGCATCTTCAACCTGAAAGCTCCAGTCAAAGCCTCCTTCTTCAACAGCAACTGCAGCATGCTGCTTTGGCTTCTCATTCTGGGTGGCTCCTTTAGTGTAGTTTGGTCTGGTTTGTGCTTGGCCACCATTAGTTCTAGGTGCCTTGCACTCTCTAGCAAAGTGTCCTATTTGGTTACAGTTGTAACACTTCACTTTGCTTTTGTCCAGTCCAAACTTTCCACTAGCTAAATTGCTAGGAAACTTTCTCCCTGTCCTCTTGTAGAACTTCTTGGCTCTATGAGTGAGAAGAGCCATATGTTGAACTATCTCCATATACTCCAGATCATCTGGATGGATACAGTCTAGGTCTTTAAGGGTGAAGAGAAAGTTGCCTGAACTTTCATCAGTAGACACAAAAGCATGAAAAGAGCTTGTCTTTTGGAATGGACTTCCTTGGATGTAGCTCTCCCTTGGTGTCTCAGGAAAGGTGATGAAAGGACCCTTTTGTGAGTTGTCAGGGTTACAGATGAGATGATGCTGTGGTTCTCTGCAATCCCTTTCAACCACATGATGGGCTGAACTCTGTTGATTACTGGAGTTACCAGATGGATTTTGCATGTTCATCTCCATTTGATAGCCACTGAGAATACCATACAACTCTATAAGAGTAAGATCTTAAGGTTCTCAGTTCTCTTGATAACAACACAATAATGGGTCTATTGTATAGGAAGAGAGGACATGAACTTCCTTACAATGTCCCTGTTTTCAAGATTTACTTCAACATCCATTAGAGTGTCCACAATCTCAACATACCTAAAGTATTGTTGAGTCATGGTTTCTCCTGTTTTGTAGGTGAAATTCTCAAACTGCTGCTTCAAGAGGTCCTTTTTGTTCTCTTTTGCTTTGGAGGACCCCTCATACATGAGCTTTAGTGCATCCCATAACTGCTTAGCAGCTTTACACGTCTTGAAGCCCCTGTATATAGAATTTGGAAGAGCAGTTTGGAGGGCAATCTTGGCTTTCTGGTCGATATCAATCTTCTTTCTATCTTCTTCAGAATAGTCAGCTACCTCCTTTGGTATCATGCCGCCTCCAGCAGCAGTTGAAGAGGTGCATGGAATGTAAGGTCCAGAGACAACAGATTCCCAAATCCTAGAGTCTTGTGACTTGATAAAGCCTTCCATTCTTTGACACCAAGTATCAAAGTCTTCAGGAGTGATCAGTGGGGACTTTGTCATAGTTTCAATTTCCATATCAGCCTTTGTGAGAGCTGCCATTTGAGATGTTAAGTGTTTTGTGAAACTGAGAGATCTAAGATGGTAAGATCTTACAATCAAGAGCCTTAAATGCTCTGATACCAATTGCAGGACCGTTAAAGGGGTCAATATAATCAGTTTCACAATGAGTAGAGACTTAGAAAACTTAACAGATCAAATAGGGAACTGGAACCTTTGTATGATACTAAGGAACACAAGCAAACAAGTGAGACAAAACTAAGAACAATAGCTCAGAATGGTTTTCAAGGCATAAGTATATTGCTCTCAAGTTGTTTTACAAGTGTTACAAAGCATAGAAATAAAATACAAGGATCTGAGATACTTTATACTACATCCTACAGCCGGCCATACTTTGAATGTCAGCTGGAAACACTAATCTAGATAACAAGATCAATGTAAAGTCAAAAGGCAGATTGCCTTTTGACTAGTGACTATGACATGCCATAACTCACATCCTAATATATTAGAAAAAGGATAAAAGTACATAAAGTGGAAAGTTACAGACACAAGACTATAATCTACAGTTTACTAAAACATGGATCTTTTCACTAACTTATGTAAGTTGGTGATTCTTCAGAATAGCAGCGGAAAGTTGGTCAGCTTTTTGAAAAAGTAGATCAGAGAAAGCATGTCTTCTCTGACTTCGGAAGAAATCAGTCTTCTATCTTCATGGCTTTGGAAGACTTTATCTTCTGAGCTTCGGAAGACTTTGTCTTCTGAGCTTCGGAAGACTTCATCTTTGTCTTCGAAAGATTTGGTCATTGGCTTTGGAAGATTTTACACTTGCAAAGTGTAAAACTTCCGAAGTAACTTCCACCATGCACAAAGTGCATGCATGCAGGAAGCAGCTTGAGTGTTTTGGGTACATCAGCCTTTTCTATAATCCTTACAAGCTTGAATGGTAACTTGATTCCCATAGACATGATGCCAATAGAAACGTTAAAAAATATTTGAGGTAGTCATTGGAATAGACTAGCAAACCTTTAGTTAAGTTGAAGTCATGTTTAACAAAAAAAATGGTATGATTTAAATTGCCTAATTGTGAAAAGATAGTAGCATCTGATGACCAAGAAAAAAAAACAATATTACTATGACTAAACTTTACAAGTTTGTAAGAAAATGGTATATTGTTGTTCTAGCATATGCCAGGACACTAAACAGAAACAAAGGTTTGAAGACTATTTATAGAACATGATAGATCACTATAAGTTCTGGATGATGCTTTTCGTATTAATTAAAGTGGTTAGTGTATTCATGGATCTTATGAACTGAATTTATAAACACTATCAATATGAATTCATAACTGTCTCATTCGAGGACGTTCGAATATAATCTAATAATAGAAAAGATCACAAGGAACGTCTCAAAGTGATTTTTAAACTACTTAAGAAAGAAACTTTATGCAAAAAAATTCTTGAAGTAAGAACTTTGGATATGAGAAGTTTAATGCTTAGGTTATGTGATCCTAAATAAGGCATACAAGTAGCACCTACTAACAATAAGCAATTAAGAAATAAGAAACTCCAAAGAATCTCATAACTATTGGAAGATTTCTAAGATTAAATGGGTTCTACTAGAGATTTATTCAAGTGTTATAAACACAAAAAGAAATAAAAGAAATTGTTAAGTGACTAAAATTACAATATAGTGTACCATACAAGAAAAGCAAGTTAACGTGCACTATATAAAAGAGAAATGACTCAATCACTAAGATTTTATACTCTAAAAATAATGTTAAGATAAAACTTCTTAGACCAAGTGGATTGCACGTCATGGATAAGACTATACTGGGGAATTATAAAAATAAAATAAATATAATGTTAAGATAATCATCACCTTTTTAAGTAAAGCCAAATTTTGATTGGGAGGGAGGGAGGGAGGGGGGGGGGGATGTAACAACCCAAAATTTTAATGTAATAGTTACAAATGTGTGAAATATGAACCTTGCATTTCATATATTGTTGAACGAGTAACTAACAAGTAAGTTGGCTATTTGAAAGATGAGATATGTTGGCAAGCTATTATTCTTTTAGGAGATCATCTAATAATAATTAAATATACTATATTCGACACTGCTCTCTTTTAAACGAAACTTACATTGACTCGTAAAGAAAAATGTGCTCGTCCAATGATGTATTTGAAATTTTATAGAACACTATACTTTAAAGTTATGAGAGAGAAACAAATAAAATAACTGAAATAATTATAAGTAAGCAAGTAAGTAGACTTGTCAATAACTAAGCAAGCAACCATGCTGCTCTTTTTCATCCCACATTGATTCAACTTTATAATTGAATTGTCTGCCTGCTTGCTCTAAATAAAAGCTTATAGTATTCTTTTATAACATAAGTTTATCTTAGGAACACTCTAGTATGAAGAGAATACCGAGTACTCGATAGCCCATTAGGTGTTATTATTAGTCATTTTTAGAGCCCCGAGTAGGAGCACGAGTAGAGTAGACTCTATATCAAATTGTCGTAATTAGTTTTACGGTATGTTCTCGTTTAAGTTATGTCAAGTTAATTATTATTAATTTTAGTATTATTATTAGGAGTAATTTTACTATAGTACTATTATTGTTAGGCGTTAGGGTTATTGTTAGGGTTGGGTTTTGGGTACCGTAGCCTTAATTATGCATGCACTAATCACCCGTGCTTAAACAAGGCATTGTTAGCTAGTATCCAACTATGAATATAACTAGTTAGTTGTATCATTACCTAACCTAGGATTACATAAACCATATCAGGATCCTGAGATATTACTAGATCATGTTAGGAACTATTGATCAACTGTTAAACAAGTGAGCTATCATGTTTATTTTCAAAATTGTGATGGTATGCTCATTCTATTTAAACTTGTAATATACAAGAATGCTACTAGTATGCAATTATAGGTAGGGGTATGTTTGGATCCTTATATGCTTAATGGGATTTATCAAAATGGTTGAAAAAAGGATAGGGTTTCTCGTATGCATCATATCACTACGATACCTATGCGATGTCCGAGGGTGTTTGACAAGCCCATTGTCGGCGCTCGCTAAAAGGTCATGGTTGGCACGTGTTAACGTTGACCCAAAATAGCACAACCCATGTTTGCATGCATTTCAATTGCGGTGTGTTTTGGTAATATGTTCAACATGAGCGCACTAGCATATGAGTGATGTTGTTTTGAGTATACATGTCACAGGTAATTAGTAAGAAAACTTTAGGACCATTATGGAGACACAATAGCTCAAAGCCTTGAAAGTTCCTAGTTGTTTTATAATTGTAAATAAATAATGTATTTCACTCTTAATATTGGAAGTTTAAACTAAAGCGTAGTTTGTTTCCGCTGTAAGCTGTATCAATTGTGCATGTCCATTCAGGTTTTGGGTAGGGTGTCACATTTGATCCTAGGGTTAGGTCCAACTTCATTTCCAAAACATGGGTATGTTTTCCTTCATTCGCTTTCACTGTATGTCTAAGCTATCCTTTTCTTACATAGATTTTTGAGTTATTTAAACTCACTGGTTTAATTATTCCCAAACTGTGTCCAGGGGCTAAAGAACAGCGTATACCATGGATCATTTGACTTAAACTCATGCCCTTGACATCAATGTTTCTGAGTTGGCTAGTGTCTACAACCTTTTAAGCAATGGTTCATCATGTTTCTTGTTTCAATTCAATCCGGCCAAATGCACCTGATTCGAAAAGTCACCTAGAATAATAGTAATTAAAAAGACAAATTCTTCTTTATCTTGCATAGCTCAATACCTGATGCAGATCAGTTGTCGTTTGAATAGGTTAAGAATGGTAGGAATCAATTTGTAGGATGTCGTATTATTTTGTTTTTCTTAAAACTAACACTAAATTTTGTCCTTGTGTAGCACCCAAATTCTCATCACATGGCACTAGCTACAGTAGATACCATCAAAAGAGTTAATTATTTCTACATATCCTTATTGTGGGATGGACATTTCATTTTAAGCTCCTTACTACTAACAAAAGCCTCGAGACCCAATACTTATCCAAGATGTCTGGTAGTAAGTAATACCTTATAACCATTTGCCTTATATATATAAGTTTAATATGATTTAATATATTATAGAAATTTCAAGGTCAGGTTATAGTTTTGCCCTTACCAATATCAACAACCTTAACTCAAAGGGTGTTTCAGTCAAGAAGGAGAAACCTACTCCTATGATACCTAGGTCATCACTCTTGTGCTCCTCTACAAATCCTACGAGAGAAAAAAGAGGAAAACCATCAAGGTGGTTGACATTGAGCTCTTCATTGGAATGGATTATGCTAAGACAGGTAGGAAGTTGGAGTCCCTCATGCGTTCATTAAGCTAATTCCAGTATCTCTAAAAATGACTTGAAAATATCGAGTGTCACATCATGCTTATAATATTACATCATACCTAAACTATATTTTTGGATACAAATAATGTTTTTTTTCAAAGGTAAATGCTTTTAAGAAAACTTCAAAAGATACCATTCTTAAAATATTTAGAAAAAAGGTTTAAAAGATGTATACATATTTTTTTTTTAAAGTGTTTATTATTATTATTATTATTATTATTATTTATTTTTCCAATTACTTAAACGTTCTCAAAACAAATATCCTTTAAAACAAAAAGAACAAATCGAGATTTGATTTTTTAAATAAATAAATTAAAAAATAAGAACAAATTTGTTAATGTTTTAAAAAAATTTATGAAAATGTTATATAGAAAAATTAAAAAACAATTAAAAAAAAAAATATATATATATATATATATATATATATATATATATATATATATATATACTAAACATAAAAAAATTTTATAATAGAAGTTACTGTAGCTAAACTTATTTTTTCTTATGCATAGGTGTTTTGCTGGAGAGAGAGTCTTTCCCTCTTCCTTTCCTTTTCATTGTCGGCACCACTACTTCACACGTGACCATCATATATTCACTTGTGACTACTATGGGTAGGTGTTCTTTGTATGTTCAAGATACCATTGCCAATGGCTTCATTCTACACTTATAAGGTGTTTTGTTGGAGAGAAAGGCTTTGCCTCTTACTTTCCCTTTGGGTTAAAAATTAGGTTTTCACTTTGGGTTAGTTGGACAAATTTGGACATGTTTCTTTTTTACGTTTGTTCGATTAAGATGTTGTTGAAGTTGGGTCGCGTTTGGTCAATGTCGATGCTCTTTGATACATCTAAGACTGGCCTCATCATTTTAGATTCGATTGATGTTTACTAGGCTATAATTATAGATTATATGTATTCATGTTCATGTTCTCGCGTGGCGGTTATCTTACTCGCATTCACAACAAACTACAACTTGGATACATGCTCTGAGCCTACCATCATGAACTCGCATGCATTAAATGTATGTTTTGCATAACCCACGGTTGCAATTGCCGACATATTTTTTGGTTTGAACTTTCTTATTTTCATTATGTTGTATTGACTCCGCCCACCATATAATAATATCCTAAACATAAGATCGTACGCACCCTACGACATCATGCGGGTGCACAACCTAGTACTTCCTATAAACTACGATGATCCAACAAAATGTTCTTTTATTATATTAGAAACTTTTGTCATAATTTTTATCAAAGTGTTTTTAATCTAGTAAATTAAGAGTGAGAAAAAAAATTATAAATAATATTCATTGTAATAAATATTTATTAAATCACCCATGTTTTAAATAATTTACCAACAATACTATCTAAAAAAATAAAAACTCTTACCACAACACTATCATAATTTTCATCATCACATAGACTTGATCTGACCGTCCATGTTGTTACACTTTTTCTCTATCACACCTTTTATCGCACACTTTTAAGGGGGACAGAGTGGAGAGGGAAGAAGTCGGGGAAATCTTTGGAAAAAACGTGACTGCCGGGAATACCACACTCCTAGTTCTAAAGTGCCACAACCTGGTCAATAGTCTTCGGGATTCACCCGTCCACAACAACCACCTTTTTAATTTTTTTTAAAAGGGAAACGAGGTAATAAGGAAAAACTAGAACATCACTATGTAAAATAAAAAAAAAATAGAAAAATTCTAAAAAATAAAAGAACTTATATGACACAGATGTGTCTAAACAGGAGAAAATGTATAATTGCCAGTTGCCTAATATGTGATCGAATAAATACAAAATTGACAAAATCAGATATGCATCATTGATGACTTTAGCAATTACATAGTTCAGGAATCATGATCGCATTAAATGCAAGTTTATATATAAAATAACATTTCTATACTAATAAATAAAAATAAATCCGGACACTTGTCATCATTTTAAACCATCTAATAATTGATTTTTCCGCTTTTCTCTCCTATTAATTATAAATGCTATAATAACTATTAATTAATTAATAACTATTTATAATTAAAATTTTAAATATGTTAACTTTAAATTTTCAAATATGTAAAACATTATCTTATTCAATCTGTATAATATATAATATTTAATACATAACTTTTTATATTATTAATCATGTAACAAAAAATTTATTTAACCCGTGTATTATACGAGATTGTAACCTAATGTGTCATATAACATAACTAATGACATGTAAGTTTTTATAGTCATACAACAAAATGCTTAGAGCCACACAATTTTATTGCAGAAGTCATACATAGATTACCTTTCAAACTTGTAGGTAATGATGTATGTTTGTTTACTTATGACGATATATGTAGACATAACAAATAAAGGATATAGTAAATTATATAAACTAGAGGGTTAGAATTGCGTTTTGCCGCGAGTCAATTTTTCAATATCGAAACATAGATAACGGACAATTTTTTTTTCTAGTTCGTTTTTGGATCATAACTTCCATTTGTATATGTTAAGTTTTAAAAGCGTTATGTTGTTGTGCAACCGAGTGAGTAAGACGCAAAAATCTCTATACTAATAAAAAAAATAAATCCGGACACTTGTAATCATTCTAGACCATCTAATAATTGATTTTTTCGCTTTTCTCTCTTCTTAATTATAAATGTATAATAACTATTTATTAATTAATAACTATTTATAATTAAAATTTTAAATATGTTAACTTCAAATTTTCAAATATGTAATACATAGTCTTATTCAATCTGTATAATATATTATATTTAATACATAACTTTTTATATTATTAATCATGTAACAGAAAATTTATTTAGCCCGTGTATTATACGGGATTGTAACCTAGTGTGTCATATAACATAACTAATGACATGTAAGTTTTTATAGTCATACAACAAAATGCTTAGAGCCACACAATTTTATTGCAGAAGTCATACATAGATTACCTTTCAAACTTGTAGGTAATGATGTATGTTTGTTTACTTATGACGATATATGTAGACATAACAAATAAAGGATATAGTAAATTATATAAACTAGAGGGTTAGAATTGTGTTTTGCCGCGAGTCAATTTTTCAATACCGAAACATAGAGAACGGACAATTTTTTTTTCTAGTTCGTTTTTGGATCATAACTTCCATTTGTATATGTTAAGTTTTAAAAGCGTTACGTTGTTGTGCAACCGAGTGAGTAAGACGCAAAAATTTGTCTAGCTCATTTTAGGGGTTGCAATTTTAAAGTGCACTTTACGAATATAAGAAAGCATTACATTATTGTAAAGACGTATCCTGATGAATATGAAAGTGAATTTAAAATTAAAAAAGTAAATGATATTTTGTTTGACTCGACTTGATTTTAAATAAAATTTATGAAGAAATATACATTAAGTAACCACATCATAACTGCATATTGAGAATTTAATAAATATAATATATTAAAAACTATAATAAAAAACCTAATACATTTATAAATAAGTTCACTATCAAAATGGCAGTTATATGATAGCTCTAAACCTACGAAATTCTATAACACATATAATGAAAATATGTGCCTACACCACCGAGCTCCACATTTTCAAATTTGAAGCTTTTAACATATTTAGTTTTTAATAACCAATTAAGTTTTTAAGTTTTTTAACTTAATATTTATGCTATATATAATACTAGGTTATAGCGTCATGTATTACACGGGTTAAATAAAAATATTAAAAATTAATGAAAAGTTATGAAATATAAAATACTATTTTGATACAAAATATAATTAAAATTATGTATAAATAACTATTTTAGTTAATAAAATATTTTTATTATTTTTCTAAAACTTTGATATTAAATAAGTGTTTTCTAAAACTCTCATAATAAAAATATGTTAAGAAACATTTCATTCTAAGAATATTGTTTTTGAAAAATATTATTTTTAATAAAGATTTCATTATTTCAAAACTATGTTTTTAGTTATTTTTGTTTATAAATTATTTTTTTATATTTAATAAAAGTTTGATTTGAGAATTTATCATTTTATAGATATCTCATTATATAAAAACTCTTAGTTTTAGTTATTTTTTAATTTTTTTAGAAAAATGGTTTTATATAAATTTTATTAAAGATTGGTTTTTGACTATTTCATTTGTGTAGAAAGGTACGTTATTTAAAAAAATTCATAGTTTCAAAAATATTTTTTCTTCAAAATATGTACTTTTAATCAAAATATTTAGTTTTTAATTAATTAAAAAGTATGCTTATAAAAACATTGATTTTATAAAAATATGGAATGTTAAAAATAGAGAGAGAGAGAGAAAGAAAGAGAGAGAGAGAAAGAGAGAAAATGAGAGAGAGAGAGAGAGAAAGTGAGAGAGAGCAAGGAGAGAGAGAGAGAGAGAGAGAGAGAGAGATAAGAGAGAGAGCATAGGAGGGGGAGAGAGAGAGAGAGAGAAAGAAAGAGAGAGAGAGAGAGAGAGAAAGGAAAGAGATACATAAATAGATTGATAGAGAGATAGAGAGAGGGAGGGGGAGAGAGAGACAAAGAAAGAGAGAGAGAGAGAGAGAAAGAAAGAGAGAGAAAGAGAGAGAGAGAGAGAGAGAGAGAGAAAGAGAGAACATTTATAAATTAGTTATTTTAACTTTTTAAAAATTGTTAAATGATTTTAGCAGGAAAAAATGATAGAATTTATGTAATGATAACATGTATAAATCTAATTTAATCATGTATTAGTATGGTAGGTTATAACCCTATATTTCACACGGTTTAAATAAAAATATTAAAAACTAATGAAAAGTTAGAAATTATAAAACACTATTTCGAAATAAAATATAACTATAATTATGTATGAGTAAATACTTTAGTTGATAAATTATTTTTATTACTTTTTGAAACATTCATATTTAACAAGTTTTTTATAAAACTATCATTTTAAATTTATGTTAAGAAACATTTCATTCTAAATATTGATTTTTTAAAATGTCATTTTTAATAAAAAAAATATCATTATTTCAAAACCTAGTTTTAGTAATTTTTGTTTATAAATAATATTTCAAATTTAATAAAACTTTGATTTGACAAAACATCATTTTATAAATATCTCATTATTTAGAAACTCTGAGTTTCAGTTATTTTTTTACTTTTTTAGAAAAATGATTTCATAAAAAAAAACTTTTTTAAACAAAAAGATCGGTTTTAAAAATTTTCATATGTGTAAAACGATATGTTGTTATAAAAATTCATAGTTTTTAAAAATCTTTTTTTTTCAAAAAAATGAATTTTTAATCAAAATATTTAGTTGTTAATTAATTAAAAAGTATGTTTATAAAAAACATTGGTTTTAGAAAAAATTAAAGTGTTTAAACTTAAAAACGGAGAGAAAGAGAGGGACGAAGAGAGAGAAAGAGATATTGATTGAGAGAGAATTTTCAAATTAGTTATTTTAAGTTTTTAAAAATTCATAAATGATTTTGGTGGGAAAAAAATGATAAGGTCATCGTGACATGCGTCCACAAAATGTAAGAATTTATTCATATAAACTAAGTTATAAACTCGTGTATTATACGTGTTCAACAAAAATATTAAAAATAAATTAAAAGTTCAAAACATAAACACTATTTTGATATGAGATATAACTAATATTACGTAAAAGTATGTATTTTAGTTAATAAAATATTTTAATTATTTTTTAAAACTTTTATATAAATAATTGTTTTTCAAAACTTCTGTTTTTATAATATGTTAGTAAACATTTCATTCTAAGAATATTATTTTGAAAACAAAGTTATTTTTAATAAATATCTCATTATTTAAAAACTATGAATTTTAGTTGTTTTTGTTTATATATAATTTTCGTATTTAATAAAAGTTTGCTTTGACAAAATATTATGTTATAAATATCTCAATATAATTTTTCGTATCTTGACAAAAACTTTTTTTAAAACAAAAGATCGGTTTTAGAATATTTCTTATGTGTAAAAAGATACTTTATTTATAAAAATTCATAGTTTTTAAAAAATATTTTTTTTCCAAAAAAACCATACTTTCTAATCAAATTATTTAGTTTTTAATTAATTAAAAAGTTTGTTTATAGAAAACATTGATTTTAGAAAAATTTAAAATGTTTAAAATAATTGAGATAGAAAGCCTGAGGAGGGGAGAAAGATATATACATATATATATGTATATAGAGGGACATTTAAATAAAAAAACAAAAATCTATAAAGAACTATAAATGAACCACTTTAACTGATATACTATTTATTAAAAAAATATATCAAAATCCTTGTAGTTTCACTATTTTTAATATTTTTTTTAAAATACGATATCTATAGTATTTTGAAAATGTGCATATATGCACTCACATTGTATTGCATATATGAACACTTTATTGTTTTTCTAAAAAAATTAAGGAGAGAGGTGATAGATTATTAAAACAATAAAATAATAAAATCAAACAATCATTTTTTAGTATTACCATTTTTATTAAAGTGTTATATGAATTGCTTATGCGGTTCTTAGTAGTTCTTTACATATTTGTGTGTGTATATATATATATATATACACACACAAACATATATATATATATAGAGAGAGAGAGAGAGAGAAAGAAAGAAACAATACTTAAAAATTAGTTATTTTAAGTTTTAAAAATTGATAAATGATTTTAACAAGAAAATATGATAGAAATAAAATGATGATTACATGTGTCCACCTAACGTAATCATTTTTTATTATAAATTAGGTTATAACCCCGTGTATTACACGGATTAAATAAAAAAAGTTACGAAATGTAAAATATTATTTTGATTTAAGATATAACTAAATTACGTATGAATAAGTAATTTAGTTAATATAATATTTTTATCACTTTTTCTATAACATTCATTTTAAATAAGTGTTTTTTAAACTCTCGGTTTAAAAATATGTTAAGAAACATTTCATTTTAAGAATATTGCTTTTGAAAATTGTTAGTTTTAATAAAAATCTTATTATTTTAAAACTATGATTTTTAGTTATTTTAGTTTATTAATAATTTTTCATATTTAATAAAAGTTTTCTTTGACAAAATATCATTTTATAAATATCTCATTACTTAGAAACTCTGGGTTTTAGTTATTTTTTTAATATTTTAAAAAATTGCTTTGTAAATAAATTTTAAAAAATTTCGATTTTAAAATATTTCATATGAGTAAAAAGACACGTTGTTTAAGAAAAAATTATTTAAAAATATTAAAGAGTACATTTTTTTAATTTATAAAAACACGGGGTGAATTAGACAAATTATTACCATACATAAATCACAAAAAACCCTAATCCCCCCATTCCCAACACCCCTTGTAGCCGAACCCCCTCCCACCCTCTCCCTACGATTTCAAACCTAGGCACACATACATCCATTCGATTTTGGCACACTTTATTTAATACAACATGTTAACAAGTTTGTTTGAGGATAAATAACGTGTACAAGGTAAGAATTATCAACAAATTCATCATCTTTTTCATAAAATTATTTTATGAACAAACCCTAGTTCAATCTTGCAATAAGACTTGAAATTGATAAAATTGAATGTTGTATTTGTGTTAGTTTGATTGTATTGATGATGTTTACGTTTATTATGTATTAATCTAGTCATTTTAACATTTGGTTCTTAACTTACTTAAAGTGAAAACTTTAGTTTCCAAGAACTTTATATCTTGTGATATAACGATGTTTGTCTATTCTAGTGATTGATACGGGCTAGAATAACCATATAAATGATGAATTGATGATTAGTTTGGCGTAATTTGGATTATAGGATGTTAACTTTTATGAAGATGGAACTTTATGAATGTGTTTGGTGAATTTCAATGTTTTGAGCATGCATGTGATATTAGGATCATGTTAGATTGATTGTTGGGAACCTTGAATGGTCTAAAATGCAATATTTAGATAGATCATGATGATGTTATTTTGGAAATTGAATGATCAAGTGCACGTGTAAACTAATTATTGAGATGAGGATGTATTGTGTGGATTAATTCTAGAAAATTAGGGTTACATGTTATAATGATGATATTTGATCAATATGGTATAACCGGATTGTTTTGTTAATATAAGTCATATTTGAAATGTAATGGTGAACATCATGTACGCATACGGATTTGAGACCCTACTTAGTAGGATTTGTATGATTTAGGATGTGAAGAAGCAAAGTTACTTCACATGGCAATAGTGACTAGTTAAAACCATATGTATGATTAGGTTGCATGATAGTAACACAAGCAATTATCATTTGAGATATTTGAAGTGATTGGGTAGTTTTTGAATGAAATGTACATGTTGGTTATTTGTTTGGATTTGTATGTGTTGCATGATAAGTTATGCTAGTAATAATCATGTTAGAGTTTAGGATTCAATATGTGAAATATGTTGAGAATTTGCGTTAAACATATACATACTTGATTTGATTTTACATAAACGAATATGTTTTCGCTTAACATGTCACCAACTGGTCAACATAGTCAAACTGGTCAATGTTTTTGAAAAATGAATGGCATTGATTGAATGCTTAGGGTTTGTTTAACCATCATGTCTTGCACGCACTTATCTATTCACATATCCTAGGTAACATATGACGGATTGTGTTTCCATCCTAGCATTTGGTTCGCATTATCTCTTGATATACTTAAGGTGAGTTCATTGTCCCTTTTTTACATACTCTTTTTGAGGGAGAAAGCATACTTACAAACATTTATTTTTCATAAATTTTGTATCACATGTACATAGTGTAGTTACCATTGAAAGTATTTACTCTTTAGAATCGTTAATTAAGGATGCTAGCGAGAAATATTTGGTAGTACTATTAGGTCCGACAAGCTCCATCCATACGAATGGAGGTCAAGCAGGTGCAACATTGTCCTAAACAACTAACATATTATCACAACTGGGTAAGTTGTGACGGAAGGTAAACAAATGAATACATTCATCTTCGATTG
The DNA here is from genome assembly GCA_025506415.1 of Flaveria robusta. Lineage (NCBI taxonomy): Eukaryota > Viridiplantae > Streptophyta > Magnoliopsida > Asterales > Asteraceae > Flaveria > Flaveria robusta. The sequence goes on along the minus strand of CM046465.1, from coordinate 17,824,849 downwards.
CAAAAAAACATTATTGTTATGCTTATGTATAGATTACCAATCAGTTACATTACACATTACTTATTTTGTTATAACTTAACTACTTTTGTTTACTTTCAAACTCTTGAACTCAATAACCGTATATTGACACTATTTTATTTCCTTCTCAGGTCGCAAGCTTACACATGCATTTAGGAGCACAACATGAGTCATACATCATGCGAACAGTTTTATAACTCTAGTTATGTTTTACATTTAAACTATGATCTTTGGGACACGTGTTTTGCGTATTTACATTCATACGTAATGGTTTTTTGACTATTTAAACTTATGCTTCCATAATTGATCTAAAACTTATAAACTCTAATGTGTATTTAGAAAATTCATTTAGAGATTGTCAGATTAACAAATGATTTAGATTCTGATTTGTTCACACGTCTTGCGATAAAACACCATACGTGGATTTTGAGGGGTGTGACACTTAGTCTAAATTTTAATTTAATATTAGGCATTACGGTGACCAAATTTCTTAAACTATGAATCTGGTACCAAGTTGCACGGGTCCGTTCCTGAGAGACCTCATAGTTGGATTTATACGTCAGAAACAAAATTCTTGAACTTTAACATTCATTTATACATTGTAGGGAAACTTAAACACCATACATAGTCCTTTGTGTTAAGACATTACATAAAAACTTTAATTAAACATGCTATTTAACTATGATGTGGGGTTAAACATAGCTAGATAACCACTCTATCCATGCCAATTTGGCATTCTTTTTCCCATCATTTTAGTTGTCAAACTAATATGCAGATAAATGTCATCATTGATGAGTGAATTCTAGATTTAACTTAAGCAAAACACTTTATCACACCAGTCTTGATTATAGTTTAACAACTCTTCACACAACCATTCACATTCTCAAAGTGTCACTTTAGCTTTTTAGTTAATTTCTGTTTTACCCCTTGTGGTTTGACCATTTTAGCGGTTTTGTCCCAAAAGTTTAAAATTAGCCAAAACCCTCCCTGAAATCATTATTTTTTCTCCAAATTGCTCCCCGCCCCTAACTCCGTTTAATTCTCACGTTAAATAGGATCCACGTGCCCCTCACATGAGGGACAATTATGTCTTTTTTGTGGGTTCTTTTAACATGAGAATTAAACGAAGTTAGGGGCGGGGGGCAATTCGGAGAAAATATAGTGATTTCAGGTAGGGTTTTGGTTATTTTTAAATTATTGGGACCATTAAAATGGCCAAACCACAAGTAGCAAAAAAGAAAATAACTCTTAGCTTTAACTATTACTTTATCTTTAACAGTAATTTTATCTTTACTAGTCTTTCTTTAGCAACATGTATGGTAAGTACATTATTTAAACTTTCTTTTATCTTACTTTATCTTTGTCTTTAGTCTTTTACAAATATATTGGTACTTAAGCTAGTAAGCTAACAAAAAATGCAAGATCATGTTGGATGAGCAAACACAAGGTATTGTTCCTTTACCATGCAAGTATACACGATATACAACTCAGAGGGCGAGCATGCATAATGGAAAGCTCCTTTAGTAAGTTAGAATGCATAAGGCATATCTCCTATGAGATTGAGCATGCATAAGGTAAAGCTCCTTTAGTAGTTCTTGCAAGACTTGAACTTTACTTTTCACATGTGAACTATATCATTTTGGACCCTTTTTCACTGTTCTTATTTTAATAGCCTCTAACTAATTCATTCTTTATCTCTTGTGCTTTACTTTGATTATAGTGTACTATATCTCTTTTTTAACACTCTTCAGTTTTATACTATCATTATTGTTACTTTGTTCTTTATACTTTACACACTATTACATATTAAGCCATTAACTTACACGACTACAAGTTAGATCAGTTTGGAAGATGAGATTTTAGTTATGAAAGCTTAGGTAACATGCTATGAAATTGAAATATAGCAAGTATGGGTAAATATGGGTAGATAATAGTTTTGGTGGCTTTAGCATCAGTTATAAGGGCTTTATCTTTATCTATCTCAAGTAACCTTAATTATGGAGGAGAAATTTTAGTTTCGAGTGCCTTTATCATGGATTATGTCTTAGTATATTTACGAAGGTGTCACGCAGGGACTATATCATAAGTTATGTCTATGTATACTAAGTTACGGAGGTGTAACTCAAATAAGGGTACTCTATCATGGACTTTGTTTTACGTATACTGAGTTACAGACTTGCATCTTAGATACAAAGACAACATCAGAGATGGGAACTCTATCATGGACATTGTGTAATATACCTAGTTTTGGAATAAACCTTAATAAATCATTTAAATGATCTGGTTAATTCACTTAAAGCATGAAATGGAACGGATATTAATTAATTTATTGCAAAAGATGAATAAAAACAAGATTATATTTTGGTAAAACTAATATTCTTTAAGGCACATCAGTTGTCGGTTCTAACAATGATATCAATGTTTTGATTGATCACCTATTTCAATGACATCTTGGATTAAATTTCACCCAAGTCTTCTTTCCATGCGAATTACATGGGATACGAACATAGGTGTAAGGTATTTGAAAGAGGCTGATGCACTCAAAACAGTCAAGGTGACTCCTGCATGCATGCACTTTGTGCATGGTAGAAGTTACTTTGAAAGTTTTACACACTGCAAAGAAATTACACTAAGTTTAAAATCTTCCGAAGCCAAAGATCAATTCTTCCGAAGCCAAAGATGAAGTCTTCCGAAGCTTAGAAGACAAAGTCTTCCGAAGCCTCAAAGATAGAAGACTGATTTCTTCCAAAGACAGAGAAGACATGCTTTCTCTGATCAACAACTTTTCAGAAAAGCTGACCAACTTTCCGCTGCCATTCTGCACACTCACCAACTTATACAAGTTGATGAAAAGGTCCATGCTTTAGGAAACTGTAGATTAAGGTCTTGAGTCTATAACTTTCTACTTTATGTACTATTATCCTTTTGGTATTACATTAGGATGTGAGCTATGGCCTGTCATAGTCACTAGTCAAAAGGCAATCTGCCTTTTGATTTTACATTGATCTTGTTGTTTAGATTAGTGTTTCCAGCTGTCTTTCAAAGTATAGCTGGTTGTAGGATGTAGTATAAAGTATCTCAGGTCCTTGTATTTTATTTCCATGCGTGTAACACTTGTAAAAGAACTTGAGAGCAATATACTTGATCCTTGAAAACCAATCTGTTTGTTCTTAAGTTTCTGTCTCTCTTTGTTTACTTGTGTTTCTTAGTATCACCATAAAGGTTCCAGTTCCCTATTTGATCTGTTAAGTGTTCTAAGTCTCTCCTCATTGTGAAACTGATTTGCATTGAACACCTTCAACGGTCCTGCAATTGGTATCAGAGCTTTTCAGGCTCTTGATTGTAAGATCTCACCATCTTAGATCATTCAGTTTTTCACACAACACTTAACAACTCAAATGGAAGCTCTCTCAAAGGCTGATATGGATACTGGCACTATGACAAAGTCCCCACTAATCACTCCTGAAGATTTTGATACTTGGTGCCAAAAAATGGAAGGCTTTATCAAGTCTCAAGACTCCAGGATGTGGGAATCTGTTGTCTTCGGACCTTATATTCCATGCACCTCTTCAGCTGCTGCTGGAGGTGGCATGATTCCAAAAGAGGTGGCTCACTATTCTGAAGAAGATAGAAAGAAGATTGATATCGATCAGAAGGCCATGACTGTCATCTAAACTGCTCTTCCTAACTCCATCTACAGGGGCTTCAAGAAGTGCAAAATTGCCAAACAGTTATGGGATGCACTAAAGCTCATGTATGAGGGGTCCTCTGAAGCAAAAGAGAACAAAAAGGACCTCTTGAAGCAGCAGTTTGAGAACTTCACCTACAAGACAGGTGAAACCATGACTCAACAATACTTCAGGTATGTTGAGATTGTGGATACTCTAATGGATGTTGGAGTAACTCTTGAGAAAAGGGACATTGTGAGGAAGTTCATGTCCTCTCTTCCCAGATAGTGGACCCATTACTGTGTTGTTATCAAGAGACTGAGAACCTCAAGACTCTTACTCTTACAGAGTTGTATGGTATGCTTAGTGGCTACCAGATGGAGATGAACATGCAAAATCCATCTAGTAACTCCAGCAATCAGTAGAGTTCAGCCCTCCATGTGGTTGAAAGGGATTGCAGAGAACCACGACATCATCTTATCTACTACCCTGACAACTCACAAAGGGAGAGCTACACCAAGGGAGAGCTACATCCAAGGAAGTCCATTCCAAGAGACAAGCTCTTCTCATGCCTTTGTGTCTGCTGATGAGAGTTCAGGCAACTTTCTCTTCACCCTTGAAGATCTAGACTATATCTATCAAGAAGATCTGGAGTACATGGAGATAGTCCAGCAGATAGCTCTTCTCACTCACAGAGCCAAGAAGTTCTACAAGAGGACAGGGAGGAAGTTTCCTAGCAATGCAGCCAGTGGAAAGTTTGGACTGGACAAAAGCAAGGTGAAGTGTTTCAACTGCAACCAAATGGGACACTTTACTTGGGAGTGCAAGGCACCCAGAACAAATGGTGGCCAAGCACAAACCAGACCAAAATACACTAAAGGAGCCAACCAGAATGAGAAGCCAAAGCAGCAAGCTGCAGTTACTGTTGAAGAAGGAGGCTTTGACTGAAGCTTTCAGGTTGAAGATGCATCTCCAAACCAAGCACTGATGGCAGATCATGATGAAGCCAAGGTATTGGAACATCTTTGTACTCCTGAATGTATTGCTAAAGTAAATAGATATAGGTCCTATAACTTAGAAATGAGATCTGATCTTGATTCCTTAAATATCTTAAAATCTGATTTCAAAAGAGCTGAGAATGGATACAAACTAAAAATAGAAGATTTAGAGAAAACCATTTCTACTCTTAAACATGAACGCACCAACTACAGGACTCAAATCAAAGATCTCATCACTAAGTTAACTGAATGCCAGGCTGAGCTTGTGATCAACAAAGCCAGGGCAGAAAAATGTGTTCTTGAAGAAGAGACCTTCAAGAACATGATATCCTTATCTCTGCATGCCAAAGTTTGTTATCAAAATAAGCAGGGACTAGGATCTACTGAGATAGCTCCTCCACACTCCTTACTATCAGCAAGATCTCCAAGGTGTGGAACTTGTAAAGATGAGCTTCCCCTCATAGACCCTATGAGTGAAGAGGATGAAGAGGAGATAGTGAAGGATGGATATGAGAAGAGTGAATAAGATCATTCTAAGAAGGGTCACTATTCTCTTGAGGAGAGGAATCCTGTTGGGTTGACAAAGTCCAAGAGGTAGAACTTGATCAGAAGAGCCAAGAGAAAGTCCAAGAAAGCTCAAGAGATCAAGGCCACCTTTAACTTTAAGTAGAAACAAGTGTTCATCTCTGTAGGATTTGAAGTGGTAAAGGCTGAAGACTCAACTATGAATCCTAGTACTAGGGGTTCTAGTTCTTGTCAATCTCATCCCAACAACAAAAAGAACGCTGATTTGTTGTGTACCACTGCTGCACAACTTGAACCATCCATATCCAGCAGCAAGTCACTCCCTAAAAGGCTTGCTACTTCATCTGTGAAGAAGAAGGAGATGGAAAATGATCATGATCAATCTTGCTCTCAAAAGAAGACTTCCAGAAGAATGCAGATGGATTGTGTCATGTGTGGTAGTACTTCTCATCTGGATAAGGATTGCATTTGCAATGCTAAAAGCACTGTCCACATGATCAAGAAGAAAACTTCTGAGAAGATCAAGAATAAGCCAACTTCTGAAGGAAAATCTTTTCCACCCAGAAATTCCAAAGTGAAGAAAAAGACAAGTGAAAACTTGCCTTTGGAAGAAAAATTGGTCTCGAAAGAAAGGAATGCTTCCGAAGTACTGAAGCCTGCTGTAGTGAAAGCAAGATCTTCCGAAGGTCCAGTCTCCAAAACTTCCAAAGTTGTCAAAACTTCTGAAGTATTGAAGGTCAAGTCTACACTTCCAAAGGTGGTGTGGAAGACAAACAAAGACAATTTGACTAAAAGTTCTTCATCAACAAGAGCTGCTGATCCTCAAAGCTTGAACATAGGATCAATTACTGTTGCATTGTCTTCTGCTGATATTAATGAGTCCAAGACCAGCAAGGCTTGGGTTTCCAAATGTAACAAATCATCTTTTTTGTGTAGGAACAGCAAAAGATCAACAGGAATGTGTGGATTATTGACAGTGGCTATTCCAGGCACATGACAGGTAATGGCTCTCTACTCCAAAATTTTGAGAAAATTGATGGAGGGCCTGTTACTTTTGGAGGAGATGCAGGAGGTTACATTACTAGAAGGGGCATGGTCACAAATGGTAAGCTCTGCATTGAGAAGGTAAACTTTGTTAAGGAGCTTGGGTACAATCTTCTGAGTGTATCCTAATTTTGTGATCAAAAGCATAACATGCTCTTTACTGAGCATGAGTATATTATTCTCAAGCCCGGGGTGGTCATTCCTCAGGAGAATATACTGCTCAGAGCCCCAGGAAAGGGAACATGTACAAGATGGAGTTGCATGAAACTTCCCCTTCAGGAGAAGTGTCTTGCTTTCTGTCTAAATCAAATAGTGATGAGTCATAAAATAATGTGCCATGTAAACTTTAAAAACATGAATAAATTAATTAAGAATGATTTGGTAACTGGAATGCCAAAGAAAGAGTTTACAAGTGATGATCATTATGTTGCATGCCTGAAAGAGAAGCAGCATAAGGTATCTCACAAGCCAAAGGAAAGAAACTCCATCACTACTCCCCTACACTTGTTACATATGGATCTTTTCAGCCCCACCAGTGTAATGAGTCTAGGAAGAACCTCATACTGTTTAGTGATCACAGATGATTTTACTAGATTCACTTGGGTCTTTTTTCTTAGAACTAAGGATGAGACTCCTGAGATATTGAAGAATTTCATTCTGAAGATTGAGAATCAATTTAATCACAAGGTCAAGATCATAAGATGTGATCAAGAAACTGAATTTAAGAACTAAATCCTTGATACAATTTGTGATGAAAAAGGTATTTCAAGACAATATAGTGCTGCCAGGACTTTTCAGCAAAATGGTGTTGCTGAGAGGAGAAACAGTACACTAATTAAAGCTGCAAGAACTATGTTGTCTGACTCTAAACTGCCTATCACCTTTTGGGCAGAAGCAGTGAACACTGCTTGCTATGTGCAGAACAGAGTTTTAGTAGTTAAGACTCATGGTAAGACTCCTTATGAACTATGGCACAAAAGGAGACCTTTCATTGGTTTCCTTAAATCATTTGGATACTTTATTGGATACTCTTCTCAAGCCAAGGCTTATAGAGTATACAATCTCAGAACTAGAATAGTTGATTAGTCAGCCAATGTGACTTTTAATGAACACACTCCTTGTGCGAGAGGTTCTGGTCCAGATTGGCTGTTTGATCTTGATTTAGTTACCAACTGTTTTAACAAGTCTTGTGAGAATGTTTTAGGATCTACAAGTAACCTATCAACAGAAGATCCTGACCCAAGATTTGAGCTAAAAAGACCTTAAAATCATTCTACTTCAGCTCCAGTGGTAACAAATTCTGTAGATGGAGCTTCTATCAGCACAACAATAACAAATCCTGCTGATACATCTGAAGTGCTTTCAAATTCCAGCTCAGAGGCACAAAACCAAAGGGAAGAAGCTTCAAATGTAGAAGAAAGTGGTAATGGTGACAGTGATCAAGAATTCCTTGATGCTGATAATCATTCCATGGAAGACAACATCATTAATGTCACACACTCATTGGATCAAGTTTCTCTTGATAAGTGTGATGATGTGGTGGGTGAATCTACTCTGCCTGATCAAAATTTTTCAAATTTAAATCTCTCCAACCAACTTGCTGTGATTCCTCAACTCAGGATCCACAAGTCTCACCCCACCACAAACATCAGTGGTGAAGTTGGCAAGGGGGTAAGAACAAGAGGACAAACCCATGACAAAAATGTTTGTCTCTACTCTTGTTTCCTATCCCAAGTAGAGTCAAAGAAAGTGGAGGAGGCTCTAAAGGATGGAAGTTGGGTTGAAGCTATGCAGGAGGAGCTGCTTCAATTCAAAAGGCAAAAGGTTTGGAACCTATGTCCTCTTCCTCCAGGAAAGACTACCATAGGAACCAAGTGGGTGTTCGGGAACAAGAAAGATGATAGAGGACTTGTCATCAAGAACAAGGCAAGACTAGTTTTTCAAGGGTATACTCAAGAGGAAGGGATTGATTACACTGATGTCTTTGCTCCAGTAGCAAGACTTGAAGCTGTTAGGATATTCCTAGCCTTTGCTACATCCAAGAATTTCAAGGTCTACCAACTTGATGTGAAGTGTACTTTCTTATATGGGGTGATTGATGAAGAGGTGTATGTCAAACAACCACCTGGTTTTGCAGATCCAGATCATCTTGATTATGTCTACAGGCTTGATAAAGCTCTATATGGGTTGCACCAAGCTCCAAAGAAGTGGTATGAGACTCTATCTCAATACCTATGTCAGCATGGTTACAGAAGAGGTACTATAGATGGAACTCTCTTCATCAAAGGAACAGGAAATGACTTGATGCTGGTTCAAGTTTATGTTGATGAAATTATCTTTGGGTCAACTAATCCAAAGCTCTGCAAAGAATTTAAGAAGCTGATGAAGAATAGATTTGAAATGAGTGCCATGAGGGAACTCAATTTCTTTCTAGGAATTCAAGTGAAGCAGGTTGACAATGGCATCTTCATAAGTCAGTCAAAGTATGTTCAGGACATACTTACAAGATTCAACATGACTGACTGCAAGGTTGCAAAGACTCCCATAGCAAGAAATCACTCTCTTGGACCTGACCTTAAGGGGGAGTGTCTGCTAGATATCAAGCCAACCCCAGGATGTCACACCTGGTTGCTGTCAAGAGAATTCTAAGATACCTCAAAGGTGCTCCATCACTAGGCATTTGGTATCCAAATAATTCTGAATTCAATTTGTATGCATATACAGATAGTGACTATGGTGGCTGCAACATAACAGCAAAGTCTACATCAGGGGGATGTCAATTTCTTAGTGGAAGGATAGTCTCATGGCAATGCAAGAAACAATCCTGTGTATCTGCATCAACTGCTGAAGCTGAATACATTGCTGCTGCTAGCTGCTGTGTTCAAGTGCTTTGGATTCAGAATCAGATGCTAGACTATGATTCAACTTCAAGGTGACTCCCATCCACATAGACAACAATAATGCTATCTCTATTACAGAGAATCTTGTGCAGCACTCAAGGACCAAGCATATCAACATCAGGTATCATTTAGTTCGAGATAATTTTGAAAATGGGTTAATCAGACTAGTCAAAGTTCACACAAATAAACAATATGTTGATCTGTTCACCAAAGCTTTTGATTAACAGAGATTTAAGTATCTCATATATGCTATTAGGATGATTAACTTTGAGTATCTTTTTCTTAAACTTAAATTTAATATTATTTTTAAAATCTGTGTGTCATTAGTTGTCTATTTTATCACCTTTGTAAGCCCCTAACTATTTTGGAAGAATAGTCTTTTAAAAAATATTCCTTAGATTTTTGAAAATTTTGAACATCATTTCTTTTGGAAAAAACTAAGTTACCTTCGGAAGCAAATTATGTCTTTAATATCAACTAACTACTTATGACGATTTGCCTTCGGAAGAAATTCTCTAAATATCTTCTGAAGCCAAATTTTTCATAAATACTCACATGCTATTAAAGAATAATTTTTTTCCGAATGTACTTATTTCTATGAAGTAAGAAATACTCTAAGTATTTTTCTTCTGAAGCAAAATTTTCAAAACTCTTAGAAATATCTTCTGAAGCCATATTGGCTTCGAAAGCTTTTATCAAAACTTCCGAAGCCAAATTACCTTCACAAGAATTTCGACTTTCAAGAAAACTACTTTTGGGCACTTTTTCAGAGGTGTGACCGACATTCGAATTTCAAAGTTTATCCTTCCGCATTAACTTTGTCTCAAATTCATTTCATATATATATTCAATGGTTTCCCCCTCTTTCTCTTTTCTCTCTTCATCTGCAACATCTTTCTAACCTAAATTCACCCAGAAACAGCCTTTGTTCCTATCTTCCTTCTCGAAGAAGCTTACTAAAATGGCCAACCTAAATCGTAGAAACCAACCCGATTTCTCCATACAACTTCACAGGCAACACAATCAGGTTGCTCTGTTGAACTCTGAGAAAGACCCTGGTTTCTTAGAGGTCTGCCGTTTTCTCTCTTTGACAAACTACTTCACCTCCCTCACCATTGATCCTCCTCTCTATGAGGATCATCTTCTGGACTTCTGGCGGACCTGCCAAGAGGTCACCATGGATGGGGAGAAGGCACTGTCTGCCACAGTGCAGGGGAGGACAATCTTCATCACTCCAGCCATCATCAACACCCATCTTCAGCTGGATGATGCAGAAGGTGATTTGTCTTTCCCCAAATCTGCTGTTAATCAGTCTTTTGAGCAGATGGGGTATGAAGGAGACTTCTAAGTAAGAACCTTCAGGAAAGGGAAGGTCTCTTCCTAATGGAAGTACCTCCTCCATGTCATCATACACAGCTTGTCAAACAAGCATGGAGGATGGGACCAGATTCCTGATGATCTATCCTTCATAGTCCATGGATTGGTTCAGGGAGTCAAGTTCAGGTATTCTCACTTTGTTTACCTTAATCTGCTTTCAAACTTGGACTCCCTAGAGTATTACATGTTCCCTAGATATGTGTAGCAAATTCTTAACTGTGAACTAGGCTCACAGTTGAGGGGAACAGGTAAGACTCTAAAATTGGGACAGATTAAGCCTGGCATCTTTAAAATAATAAGAAAACTAACTGTGGGATTCTCTGGGGTAGAAACAGCCCTTGTCCCCAAAATGTTAAAGGTCATTGCTCAAGGTGACAACCTAGCAGCACCAGCTAGTATTGAACCCACACATATTGTCTCTCAACCTACAATAATCAACACCTACTCTAGAAAACACAAACGAACCCCTGCTCAAGCTATTCAGTCTGAGCAGGCCCCCATATTATCACCCATGCAAGAGGAAGTGGACACTGGAGCTCCCACTTCCCTTGAGAAGCAAACCACTCCATCTATTATATTATCAGTGCTGAGGTTCCTCATGCTCAGCCTGATGAGCTCACAACCCCAACTGCCTTAAGCCTTCACTCAGAGTCTCAAAACTCTAGTGAACAACCTTCAGGGGACAGTTACCGTCCCCAGCCTCTTGTTCTCAACCAACCAGTTCCAAACCTTGAATTCTATGATGATGAAGACATGGGATTCAGTGAGTACCATGAGCCTCTCTTCTCCACCCTTGCTCAAGGAAAGATGAGTGATCCTGCCACTCCCATGTCTAGCCCATATCATCCACCCCAAAGTGAGGTGGATCTCCTTGAACAAGTTCAGGAGGTCCATATGGAAGAGGCTCTCACTATTGCTAGTGATTACATCATTAAGACCTCAACCATGGCAACTCAGCCAATTAACACTTCACCTGAAGTTGTCAGTGAGCAGAGGAAATCCAGCAGCCAAGAACACTATGCTGGTGATGAGGAAGAAGACATCAGTCCAATTCTCTCATCCCCCCATGATTCTTCATCTGAAGATGAGGGGAGTCTGAAACTAAAGGTGCAACAGCTTGAAGACCTATGCACCTCTTTAGTCTCCAAGGTCAGTCACTTGGAATCTCAAGTGACTACCTTACAAAAGAGGGTCAATGACCAGCAACTTGAGATCACTAATCTCAAGGGCAAATTAGTTGAGAAACCATTAAGATAAACTCAACCAGGTCCACAAGAACCTGTGGAAGTAGTGGACTTGACCTCTAGCTCACCTATGCAAATGGGTGATGCTACCAAAAAGGGGGAGAAAGTCCTTACAACCACAGAACCTGAGAGTTCTATCATGAGTACAGTTGTCCAGACTCAACAACTTTCTTAGGCTCACACTGATGTGAAGGCCATATTTCAACAAGTGTTTGAGGAAGGAATTCCAATGTCCATGCCTGCCCCATCCCACTTAGCTGAAAATCCAATAATGGGATGGTGGTTTGATAACTCAAGAATGGCATTGGTGCTATCAAGAGCTCAGGGGCAGCAGGAACTCTTCAACTTTCATAACCTGAGTTTCCATGATGGCATGAACTTGGTTAACCTGCCCTTCATCAACCCAAGCCAAAACAGGCAGGCTGGCAGGTTAGTTGAGGTGATTCAAGAATGGGTGTTGAAAGAATTCAGACAAAGAGCAAAATTATATAGACAGAGGCTAGCAGGGAAAACTGTTGGTCAACTAGATACTGGGGCAGACCCTAAGATTAGTTTCGAAGGGGAAACCTCAGTTGAAGGCCCAGCAGAAGAACCTATGAACCTTGAGACAGGCTCACCCTCAGCACCCAGTACCCTCAGTAACACACCTGCACGTGAAGGTGTATCACAACCTCTCTTTGGCCAGAGCTCAAGCTCATGACAACCATCAGTAGGCCAAAGCTCTCTCCACCCTGAGTCATATAGGCGAACAATTGACAAATAGAAAAGGAAAATGACTCCTAAGGAGATTGAGGAGGAGAAGAGAGAGAGAGGATGAGGAAGGCCAGGGGAGAGAAATCTGGTGAAGTCCCAAGCTTCATGCAAGCTGCAATCAGGGCTGCTCACAGGCCTGATACTCAGAATGATGAGTTAAGAGCAACCAGATTGAATTATCTGAGACTTAAGAATTACAATATAGATGAAATCATCTCTCTCCCCTTGGTAGAGTTAGATAAACTTGCAGACAATGAGCTGTATAAAGAGAGGAAGGAGGCTGAGGCAGCATAACTACTCCTCAAAATCAAAGAAGAAAGAAAAAGAAAGAAACAACAAAAGGCTCCTGTCCTCTCTCCAGTTCATGAAAGTCTAGAGAAGGAGTCTGTGGTAGTTGAAAAGGAAGAAACTCAGATAAGCAGGGAACAAGAAAGACAGAAAATGATAGCTTATCTGAGTGCCATAGCCACAGGTCTCTATCAGGCAGCAGCCTTCAATCCCCTCTCATATGAATATATAGAGTTTGAGTACCTCAAACAACTTGATGAAGAGGCTCAAACTCAAAGAAAAGCTGTAAAAAGAAAAATAAGAGAGGAAGCTGCTAAAACAAGAGCCACCATCAGAGCTCAAGAAAAGAAGTCTGCTGACAGACTAAAGATGGTGAGCTTCTTGAAGCTATATGGGTTCTCTGGAAGGAGACTTGGTCCTACGTCTCTATCCACAATGGATGAGCACATCAGAGGGATCAAACAGAAGATCAAAGAAGGTCAGCTTGTTGACTTGCATTCTCCACCAAGTTTAGCTGCACCTGAAGTTGAGGTGAAGGTTGAAGAGACAACACAACCTGAACCTGAAGCTACACCTAAGCCAACTTCATCTTCTGACCCACAGCAGGGTTCTAAATCCACTCCTACTGATCCAATGAGGAATAAAGATCTAACTGAGGAGAGCATAGAAAGCCAATCAGGTGCTGCAGGCCAAACTCCTTAGTTGAAATATAGAGTGAGGAAAAGGATGGCCATCAGAAGGGACAAAAGGAAGAAAAGAAAGTCCAAGGCGTCCTCTTTAACATTTCAGGATGAGTAATAACATCCTGAGAAAGTGCATTAAGAGGCTGCTCAATCAACTCCATTCAAAGTAGAGCCTCTTGCATCTGGAAGACCATCTATGTCCTGATTGTACACTGCTGATCAAGACATGAGGACTACAAACTATTAAGCATCCTCTCTATTTTTGTAGCATTAGCTTAGGGGGAGTTTGTAAGGTATTGGAAAGAGGATGATGCACTCAAAACAGTCAAGGTGTCTCCTGCATGCATGCTCTTTGTGCATGGTAGAAGTTACTTCGGAAGTTTTACACACTGTAAAGAAATTACACTAAGTGTAAAATCTTTCGAAGCCAAAGACCAATTCTTCCGAAGCCAAAGATGAAGTCTTCCAAAGCTTAGAAGACAAAGTCTTCCGAAGCCTCAAAGATAGAAGACTGATTTCTTCCCAAGACAGAGAAGACATGCTTTCTCTAATCAACAATTTTTCAGAAAAGCTGACTAACTTTCCGCTGCCACTCTCCAGACTCGCCAACTTATACAAGTTGGTGAAAAGGTCCATGCTTTAGGAAGCTGTAGATTAAGGTCTTGAGTCTGTAACTTTCTACTTTATGTACTTTTATCATTTTTGTATTACATTAGGATGTGAGCTATGGCATGTCATAGTCACTAGTCAAAAGACAATCTGCCTTTTGACTTTACATTGATTTTGTTGTCTAGATTAGTGTTTCCGGCTATCTTTCAAGGTATGGCTGGATGTAGGATGTAATATAAAGTATCTCAGGTACTTGTATTTTATTTTCATGCTTTGTAACACTTGTAAAAAAACTTGAGACTAATATACTTAATCCTTAAAAACCAATCTTCTCTGTTGTTCTTAAGTTTCTGTCTCTCTTTGTTTACTTGTGTTTCTTAGTATCACTATAAAAGGTACAGTTCCCTATTTGATCTGTTAAGTGTTCTAAGTCTCTCCTCATTATGAAACTGATTTGCATTAAACATCTTCACTGGTCCTGCAATAGGTATTACCTTATCAATGAGATTTATCTTGAATATTCAAATTTTGTGAAGTTATTTACGTATTCAACTTTCCATTCCAATGACAATGTTATTTATAAAAAGTTCACGAATTAACGAGAAAGGATATCAAATGGACGCTCAGCATCTTGAAAAAGAAATGCACTTCATTGTGAATCTCACACATATTTGGCATAATAAGAAAGTACAAAACTCAATGTGCGCTTGTGTGATTTTACCCAATTTGAAATTAGAGTAGCGATTTGTTAAAAGTAAAAAGAAGATAACGTTATTTTTCTATAGCTTGGTGAGAAACTAAAACAAGCATAGCATATAAAGATATACAATTAAGAAATACATGATAGCCTTAGATTCGATTTGGTTGAGGATATTTGGATAAATCATCAAATTTAAAATATGTATTTGTTATTTTTTGTAATCTTTAAAATAATTAATATGAATATAATATTTTATTTATGGTTTTTAATATTTAGTTTTCTAAAATAAAAATAAATGTATATAATTAAATATTTCATGATTAAACAACTATTCACCATCATTAACTCATTAGACATTTCTATACTGGCCCTTGATTGATTACGCAAGAATAACATGACAACACTTTTTTATTAATATGACTAACCCATCATCGATAGTGTAGGGTAATAATAAATCATGGATAGTGTAAGGTAATAATAAGTACATTAGTTATTAGTATCTAGGCATAACCAATCTCAGAAAATTAAATATTAACTACCTTAATTAATTAGATAAGATGCAACCTACCTAACAACAAACTTTAGTAATCGAGTTAATAACCTCATTAATTCATAAACATGAAATATGTATTAATTTTAAATTTTTTTAAAAGCTCCTAATCTATAATAATATAAAAAACAAAAAACTTTAGAAATCTAATATAACTTTTTAAACATTAGGTACAAGTGTTATATGCAATCATTATTATTTCGCCACTCCTTTAATAAATTTCTTCTAAGTAATACATTAATTAATATATATTATTAATGTATTATTTAATAATATGATATTATTTAATTCACTACGTTATATATTATAGTGTTATTGGATTTTAATAATCTCAACTCAAGAACTATTTACAGACACTCTCAACTTTAAGCTTATTTTATTTCAACGATCCCTAGCTAACTGAGAGTTAACACCGTTAGTTTTTCGATAACATCGACTGTTTTTATGGCCAAAACTCCAAGCAGAAAGTTAAAATCAACCATCTGGTCCGTCAATCTGAAACTTCCTTTCGCTAAAACCCGTTAATCTTCACCTTCTAATCTGAACCACTTAACTCGTTCGAGATAAATTTCAGGTGACGTTGAAGGCTAGACACCAAAAAACATACTTGATGGTGGTTGGGCAGTGGCGTAGTTGAAAAATGGTTCAATGTTGGCCCCATTTTATAAAAAAAAAACACTAGCGGCGGTTAACTCTCAGTTACTAAGGGATCGTTGAAGGAAAATAAATTTAAAGTCAGGAGTGTCTGCAAATATTTCCTGAGTTAGGATTAATCCCGACCAATAAATGAAACTTGAGATTATTAAAATCCAATAACCCTATATTATATTATTTATAATAGTATAATTAAACATTTAAATTTATTAATAAATATTATTTTATTTGAATACATAACTATATAATTACTAAATACTAATGTTATCTCCTGCGCTACGCGCGCGGGAGTTCGATCACTTTCCCTAGTTTTACGCGACTTGACTTTAGTCGTTGTCGGTTCGGTTCATCGAACTAATATCGGTTTCACTAAAATATTGTGGTTTAAAACCAAAAATAAAAGTGAATTGTAGCATTCAAATTGTATTTTACTATATAAAAGTTTATATAACATACTCTTGGTACATCATGTAAAGAAAAAAACTATTATGGTCATAACTAAAAAACCATAAACTTGCATGTAGCCAAAAGTCTTCTTTTATATAGATATATAATTTTTATAATAATAATAATTATTAAATTTATAAATAACTGTTATCTTATTTGAATATTTAAGTATATAATTACTATATTTTTATAATAATGATAATAATAATAATAATAATAAGGGTTATTGGATTTAGTAATCCCAACATTTATTTACAAGCCGGAATTAATCCCACCTCTAAAAATGTTTAAAGACATTGTCAGCTTTAAGTTTATTTTCCTCTAATGATCCCTTACTAATCGAGAGTTAACCTCGTTAGTTTTTGGATGGTGTGGACTGCTTTTATAGTCAAAATGCTAAACAAAAAGTTAACATCTACCATCAGGTCGGTCAATCTAAAACTTATGCATTTTAAAACCCGTCAATCTCCACCTTTTGATTTGAACCACCTGACTCGTTGGAGATAGATTTTAGATGACGATAATGGCTAAACAACGGATAGTGGACCTAATAGGGGCTAAATGGCGCTGAAGTCGAAAATTGGCTCAAAGTTGACCCCATTTAAAAAAAAAACTAACGGTGTTTGACTCTCAGATAGTAATAGATAATTGGAGAAAAATAAGTGTAAAATTATGAGTGTCTGTAAATATTTCTTAAATTAGGATTAATCCCAACTAATAAATGAAAATTGAAATTATTAAAATCAAAACAACCAAATATATTAACATTTAATACAGGTCGGAAAAGAGGCTCGATAACATCCGGCGCATCATTATATATTACAAATAGCAAAAAAATTATATGTATTGAAGGTGTAGGTTTCTCAATGTTATCAAAATAATATTTTTTTCTCCAACCTAATAAAAAACCTACTTTGTTTTTCTTATAATTTTATATTTCAACCTTTAAGAATTTTTTGAAACTAACCACAACATATTTTCTCTAATTGTTTATTTTTTCAAATTAATACATACTCATTTTGTCTTTTTTAATTAATTTATATATAAACTTTTGACATACGTCAAATTTATATTTAATCACCCAAACTTTTTTTAAATTATATACTTAAGCCCATCAAGTAATGTCAAATTTATATTTAATCACCTGAACTTTTTTTAAATTGAGTTATTGGATTTTAATAATATCAAGTTTTATTTATTGGCTGAGATTAATTCCAATCAAGAAATATTTGTAGACACTTTCAACTTTAAGATTATTTTCCCCCAACGATCCCTTACTAACTCAGAGTTAACTACAGTTAGTTTTTTTTTATGAATTGGGGCCAACTTTAAACAAGTTTTCAACATTGTCGTCGCCCAGACTCCATCGTTTCGTTTTTTGGTGTTTAGATTCTATCATCACCTGAAATCTACCCCCAATGAGTCAAGTACTTCAGATCAGGAGGTAAAGAATGATGGGTTTTATGATGCAAAAGTTTCAAATTGATGGACCGTGTGATTGACTTCAACTTCCTACTTAGTGTTTTGGCCAAACAAACAATCGACGTCATCAAAACTAAAGATGTTAACTCTTAGTAATAATGAATCGTTGAAGGAAAATAAGCTTAAAGTTGGAAGTATCTACAAATATTTCTTGAGTTGAGATTAATCCCGGCCAATAAATAAAAGTTGAGATTATTAAAATCAAATAACCCTTTTAAGTTTTATATTCTCCAGTTATGTCAAAATTTATTTTAATCAATTTACAGTATAGCTAATTAATTATAGTAAGTTATCATTTACGTATTCGCTATTTTTCTTCTCTGTTTTAAGGTACTTATATTTTTATATTATTTTTTTCTATTACACCTTTTTATCATCATTTCGTGCATAATATTTTTTTTGGATAGTTAGTATTAACGTATAAATCATCATGAATTAAGTTTTTCAGTTTTTATAACCTCTGATGTCAATCACGCGTCAAACCCACTAGTCTAATAACATATACATGATCTTTGTAAGATTTGAACACTCCACCTCATGAATAAAAGGAATGCATCTTATCATCATAATGTTCTTGCCTCTCAGAGATAATCATAAAAAGAAAGATAAGAAGTTTAATATAATAATCAAAAATCAATTATCCTAAGGGTTACGTAGGAAAAATCTACATAATATTAAAGGTATAAAAGTTATACGACAGGGTTCAGTAATATAATATGAAACATGTCCATATTTTGAACGAAATGCGAAACAAAATAATAAATTTAGTATTTGCTAGCTAAAATAACAATGAAAAACTAAAAATAGGTTTAATACATCATAACCTAAAAGACATAAATACTAAGAACTTAATGAACTGAAACTGAAAATATGGCTACCATATGAAATAAAGGTGTGTATGTGTCGGTTAGACATGTATTTTGCTATAACCAAACTAAAACTAAAATTTTCAGTTATTGGATTTTGTAAACCGATCGGCTTTGGTTATTTCTAATTCAATTAAACGGTTATCAGCTATGGTTTGGTTATCCATAAGTTATTAGCATATATATCTTCTTCTGTTCGGGCCTTAAAATAACCCAACATAATCTACATGGGCTAAATATTAAAATTTAGAGTAAATGCCTGTTTTAGTATCTATGATTTAATGGTTATAATGTTTCATTCAATAGTTTAAAAACATCCGATTTAACCACTGTGGTTTAAAATCTGTTACAATTAAATCCAAATCGTTAACTCCATCCAATTTCACTGTTAAATATTTAAAAAAAAAACTATAAAACCCTTGGATTAAAATAGTTATTACTATATAAATATCTAAAATCTATATCTATAACTAATAATAAAAGACTAACTATGGATACACATGGACCCATTTTAGCCCGTCCACCTAAGCACCACGTCTGCATTATCACATGTCACTACATTATTCAATCTTGAGTTACAATTAATTTAAAAACTATTAACTCATATCAATTACAAAGAATTTATATCTATGATCATTTATTACTTTTAAATTATTTGATATCTTTTCAAAAGTAATAAGAAATTGCTAATCATGATAGCAAATAACGATTAAGATACTAATTTTAATATTACCTTTAACAATTTTTTGTTCTATTAAATAATAAATTCCACCATATTTCTTTCGAAATAACATTTTCCTTTTAATTAATTTTAAAATTCATAACATTATTCATATTTTTTATAATGTTTACTTTTTAACAACATTCCATTGATATGACTTTTACCCATCCTTTATAACCTTCAATATCATTACACAAATAAGTATTTACATCTTTATGAATAATTAATTTTAATTTTAATTGTTCGTTGTCTTAATTACATATCATTGTTACATATTTTTGTAAATATCATCAAATTTGTTTATTAGTTTATAGTTTTTTTTTTTTATTTTTCTATTCAATCATGTTACCTTCATTTGTTTTTATTATACAATGAGATAACTTTTTGATAATATTATATTCAATATCCTTTTTATTCTCTCTTCAAAATCATATATATATTACTATGAATTTATTTACCCATGTATAATTTAAATATTTATCAATTCGTGTAACACACGGGTCACTAATCTAGTATTTTATATGTAATATTAAACTAACTAACCATCCCCACCACTCCCTCCCCCTCCCCTCTCTCTCCTCTGTCATTAAAACCACTACCACCGTAACCACCATACCATCTCCGTCACACCACCATCTTCGTCACACCACCACCATGCACCCCACAACATCGCCGCCACTTCACCAATATCAAACTTACTATTTCCATGCCACACAACTGTCATATTTGCTAATGCCACTCCACCGAGTGAACTTGGGTCCTTCACCAACTTAGTCGACGAGATGAACCGTATGCTTTTCTGCAGGAACTCGTTCCCGGCGAGTTGACTCAGTAGTGCCGACTCAGTGACCGAGTTCTACTTGTGGTGGTGACACATGGTTGCTTGGACGATCTCCGTCAGCACCGCGGCGGACTACCGCCGTACTCCGCGTTCGCCCGCCGATGATAAGAGACGGATTGACGACTTTCCAGTTGGATTTTCTGGGTTTACAATTTTCTTTTCGTGGTGATGTTGATGAGAGGATGATTGACTCGGGCGAGTGGGTAACCGAGTAGAAAAACCTCTTTAACGTGTACGAGCATTACGTGCTTGAATTTCCAATGAACCCGACCTAAAACCATCGGGTACGAAATAGAGATTAGGATAGCGAAATAGAGATTAAGAGAGTAGGTGTGTATATTATACACACACATATATATACACACACACACACTTGCTTTTCCTTTCTAATTTTTAAAGGTAATTTTTTTATTTTGTATTTTGTATTACAATAACAATTTAAGTCTAAGGGTGCGTTTGGTTCATAGAATTTATTGGAATAGGAATTTGAATTGGAAGGAATTGCAATTGGAATTCAATATTTTCAAAGGAATTGGAATTCAAAGGAATTGGAATTTATAAATGGAATTCAAATTTCAAATTAATTATTAGTGACAAAACACTTATAAAGAAATTGAAACTTACCACTCATTGCAAACCACCACCATCTCCATGACAGTCGGCGATGACAATCGAGCGCATCAAAAACCGACGCGGTTCGGCGATGACAGTCGGTGGTCAACTGCGGGCGCGGTCGGTCGAGACGACCGTTTATAGGCGCAAATGCGGTTAACAGTGATCGTTGATTGTCGACAATGATGACAGCACGATCGGTTATTGGCGGGTTTGGGTTATCGACGATTGTTGGTGGTCAGGTAGCGGCAGTCGAGCGACGATAATTAGGGCGGTGGCGGTTGGTGGTCAGGTAGCGGAAGTCTGGCGACGGCGGTTAGGGCGGCGGCGGCGAAGGTTGTTGGTAGCATTAGTTGGTGGTGGGTGGGGGTGGTAGGTGGCGGTCGGTGGCGGTAGGCGAGGGTCGGTGGCGGAGGCGAGGGTCGGTGGAATTTGAAATCCTTCAAAATTTGAAAGGATTTTGAAATCCTTCATTTGAAGGAATTTAAGGGAATCAATTCCAATTATAATTCCAATTATTTTTGCAACCAAACACGTTAGAAATAGAATTCGAATTCCAATTCCAACAAATTCTACCAACCAAACACAATGACCAATGGAATTCAGATTCCAATTCCATTAAATTTCTTCGAATTCCTGCATACCAAACGCACCTTAAGGGTATGTTTGTCTTTTTACATACACTTAACAGAAAAAATGGATGGGTGTTAGTAGCTTGGATCTAGTTGTAACAGATTTAAAATCACAGTGGTTAATACAGATTTTTTTAAACTATTGGATAAAAAATGTTATAACCACCAAAACACGAGGACTAAGAGTGTAATTTACTCTAAAATTTATTTCAATATCGACTTGGACCAATACTAAGTCAAAACCACAAGCATAGCAGGGGCCGGGGCTGACGGGAAGCATGAGCCTCGGTCGTGAGCTGACAGAAATCATGAAATTTGATCGATTGGCCAATGGAAAGCAACAAATTTGATCAATGAAATTGCAAAACCAAAATGTGCATGAAAGAAGCAAAAGAGTGTGGAAAAAGTTAAGAGGAATGATGAGAATGTGGAATAGTTGATGTAGTTTTAAGCAGTCGAAAGAAGCATGTGTATCAACGACTTACATGCGCTTATTGGATGTAAAGAATTTTGTTTACTCCTCTCATGCAAAATCGCCTTTACTATATTTTTGCCTGAAGACAATAACTTGTTTGTTAAAGATGCAGAGAAGAGGATTCACTCTTTATAGGAGACTCCCTTTGAATTTTTATTCAAATGTCTATATGGTATAAAAACCACATTCTTCATTGGAAGAAAGGATTCTTCCTTAATGGATAAGAGCGTCTTGTATTTTCATTAATGTTTCAATGTTCTGTATTTGGTTTATTGTAGTATCAGTTTTGGTTTAGAAGTAAACACGTGAACAAGAATTCATGATATGTTGGAGTATGGTAAAGTCTCTTGTGCTTCACTATTTTGGACGTCAATAATGAGTTTTGCAGCTTTTGTGCATGTTGCACTCGGACCACTAGGTCCATTGGGCTTTTATATATTTTTAGTAAATTAGATGAATGGTGCTACTGCTGAAGTTTATTTAAAATTCCGTTTTCTATCCATAAAGTTCTAGAAATAACAGGTTTGGTTCAAATCTTTAGCAAATCGTAACATATATGGTCCTTGGTTTGAAGTCAGTAAAACGTTTACTTTACGTTGGTGTGAAATTACCTTTTTACCCTTTGAGTTAGAAACAAAAAAAAATGGATTTATTTTTAATAAAATAATAGATGGATGTCCACATGGTGCGGCGAGAAACACGATACACAAACACGAAGACACCGGTAAAAGGGTTGAATAATTGATTAGTGACGTGTTATATAGATTTGAAGATTTAATAAACAACTATATAAAATTATATAAATAAAAACAATTTTATAGGTTAAATAGAAATTTGATTTTTAACAAAATTAGATTTCTAAGAAAATTTCATTACTAATTGTGAACTTCTTACTTTAATAAAAGTGTAAATGGAGAGAACGTATGGCATCATCATATTCATGCTTGTCAAATTTTTTCTGTCTCTCTCTCCTATTAAATAATCATATTAATTACCAATATTATTTAATTCTTATTATATTAAAATAATTTGTAATAAATTAAGAAAAACATCTTTTTAATAATATTATTTCTAAAGAAACAAATTTCTATAAAATAGAATTTTTTAAAAATAAATTTTTATTAATACGAAATATTTAAAATTGGTGTTTTTTAAAAAGTCTAATTTTTATGAAATAATTAAAATTAGGAGTTATAAAAAGAAATATTTCAATCATATCTTATATTAAAATATTATTTTATAATTAACAAATTTTAATTTTATTTAATATTTTATTTATTCAACCTATGTAATACATGGGTTTACTAAAACTAGTAACTGCATAAATAAAGTTGTGGTTTAACTAATTTATGATACTTAGAGCATTCACATCAGCTTCCATATCTTTATCCTTATAATAACACTAAAAACACTACTATTTCTCTCTACTTCTTAATTAAATAATATTTTTTATACTTTTATCATTAACTTTTCTCTCTCTTCTACTAACAACCATTTTCAAAAATATTAAAAAATTTATAAGGGTTGAACAGTGATTCCATAAATATACAAAATGAACACTAACTTTTTTATCTGCCCCACTCACAACCATTTACAACCATTTCTTAAAATATAAGAAACACGCTCACATAAATATAAAGAACCTATTGTGAATGCTCTTATAATCAATATTATTTATTTAATTTTTTTGTATTAACCATATAATTGGCATGTGTGTTTAAAAGATAATTAAGGTAGTTAAATATAAAATCTAATTTTGTCCTCTTAAACTCTTAAAAATTAATGTAAAAAAACAATATCATCATTGTCAAATGTATTTGGTATAGTATAGATAAATCGAGTTCATCATTTTTTGATGTAAAATTGAATAATAAAATATCATATTATTGATTCTAAACCTAATGGACGATCATCATATATTCTAGTGTTTATGTTTCTTAGCATAAATGCATCATACTTATACACTTTAAAGGTTATTATTTTTATCCATTTGATTTTGCTATTGGAAGCTTATAATTTATGCAATATATTAAGTCAAGAACAGTTTGAAAGAATTTTAGTTGTTTATATTTTAATTATTTGTTTACTTGATTGTAACAATTTATAGAGATTTTACAACTATTAACTTTTGATTTATAGAAGTTCTTGTTATTATCAATTCAACAACTGGTATTGGAGCTTTGGATCTTGATTGCTTGAACTTTTTCAACAAATCATTTTTATTTTTTTTATTTTTTTGGTGAATCTACATATCAAACATTCAACTTCCAAAATGGCAGCTATACATATGTCTACCAAACATGATCTAAAGAATACGAGTCAAACCAAACCTCCCAACCTCACTCCAAATGACTATCTCGCAAGACTACTTAACACTTGCGTTTGTCAGGAATTCAAAAAAAGAACCACAGAGCAACGCGATTGTTCAATCGTTAGTTTCAATAATTTGGAGTTACACTCTAAATTTTATATAGTATATATATACATATTATTATTTATAATGTTATCCGGTCCTTAAATCTCATCCGACCAGTGAACCGGTAAAGTATCTGGTTTGTTTTCCTATCAAATCATAAAATAATGCATAAATAATTAACCCCCACCCCACCACACATCCATCTTATATTCCACACTAGATAAGTATTCGTGTGTATACTACACAGTTGATGAAAAAAAAAAAAAAAACATGTTCGTAAAACAATTTAAATTAAATAAAATAATATGTTATTTTACATAATGAAAAAGTAGAAGCACAATTACATTGAAAAAAATACAAGCTTTTCATAAATCTATAAATAGTTCCTTACATACAATATTTATTGTTTGATTACTAACTTTATCATCTCTATCAAATATTAGTAATTTGATTTCATCTGCACTATTTAATCTTGTATAAAGAAATAAGAAAAAATATCAATCTAAAATAAAAGATAGAGATGTAAAAAAGGAAATGAGAAATTGATATAAGGAAATAAGAATGTGATTTTAACAACTATTGAAAATTTAATCTTTATCTTTATATTATAATAAAAGAGTAACTAATGGGGACACGTGGCAGCACCACATTCATCCTCAACATAATTTTCCCGCCTCTCTCTCCTACTTAATAGTTATTATAATTACTAATAATATTATTTAATTTATTTATAGACTAAAAATATTTTTTGATAAATTAAGAAAGAAATCTTTTAATCAATATTATTTATAAAGAAATAAAATTTTATAAAATAATCTTCTTTTCAAAAACATCAAATTTTTTTAAAAATATAAAATATTTTAAAAATCAATATTTTTAAAAAGTAAAATTTTTATAAATAAAAAATAATTATAAATAAATTTTATAAAACCTTTTGTTTTGAAACAAAATATTTAGTTTTTTTAAATAAAAAAAGTTTAAAAACTTGATATCATTATTTTGTTACATATAGTCCTTACACATAATTTCAACCGTATTTTATCTTAAAATATTATTTTATAATTAATAAAATTTTATTTTATTTAATATTTTATATATTCAACACGTGTAATACACGGGTCATTAAGCTAGTATTATAATAAAAGAGTAACTAAAAGTGACACGTGGCGACATCACATTCCTTCTCATCAAAATTTTCCCGATTCTCTTTTCTACTTAATAGTTACTATAATTACTAATAATATTATATAATTTTTCTATAGACTAAAAATACTTATAATAAATTAAGAAATGAATCTTTTAATTAATGTTTTTTATAAAGAAATAAATTTTTATAGAATAATAAATTTTTCTAAAGAATCAAACTTTTTTCAAAATACTAAATGTCCTAAAAATTAGTGATAACCGAGAGTTATAATAATAAATTTTTTAAAATATTTTGTTTTGAAACAAATATATTTAGTTTTTTTAAATAAAAAAAGTTTAAAAAGTTGATATAATTATTTTATTACTTATAGTTCTTACTCATATATATAATTTCAACTATATCTTATCTTAAAATATTATTTTATAATTAATGTAATTTTATTCTATTTAATATTTTATATATTCAACCCGTGTAATACACGGGTTACTAAAACTAGTTTAATTATAAGAGGGTAAGAAATCTATTTTACATTTAAAATGTGTAGAAGAGTTTATGCAGGAAAATCAAATTGAGAATGTGTAGAAACACACCATGTGTCCCCTAAAAATCTTTATTTACTAAAATAGATAGATGTCACGTTATGAAGCAAGACCTTAAGGTGCGTATGAATTCATTACTTAAGTCGAATATGGAATTCCATAATGTGATCACATAATAAAAGAGAAAGTGTTGTGATTTAATTGTGTTTTTGCCTTTTAGAGACACCGAGGTTCAAACACTAAATAAACCTCTTGAGCAACCATTCACAATTACTAGGTTTTATTTAAGAGATGTCTTTCCTTGAGTTCTTGAACCATTCAAAATCATGGTTTCTTGTAAACAAATAAACTTTAATTTGTGGTATTGTATAGGTTCTTAACTCAAATGCCTTCTTGTAATCACCCAACCCCTTACATTTAAGAGCGTGAGAGTCGTTGATTCACTTTATCTACACCTTCACCAAAATGGAATTAAGAATTAGATCAGAAAACCTCTAAGGTGAATTCAAACCATTGAAATATATATATACTAACTTTAGTAAACCCGTGTATTACACGGGTTGAATAAATAAATTATTAATAATATCAGTAATAAAACAATGATATCAATTTTTAAAACTTTTGTTCTTTTTTTTAAAAAATAAACATTTTATTTTAAAACAAACGTTTTAATAAAATGTCATTTTAAAAACTTTATTATTTTAACTCCTAGTTTTAATTATTTTTATTTATAAAATTTTTACTTTTTAACTACATCAATTTTAAAATATTTCATATTTATAAAAAAAGTCTAATGTTTTATAAAAATTTCTTATTTTATAAAAAATTATTTTTTACTATTAACATTAATAAAAATATCTCTTTCTTAATACATTGATATAATTTTAATCTAAAAAAATTAAATAACATTATTAGTAATTAATATAATTATTTAATAGGAGAGAAAATAATAAAATTTTTGATAAGAATGAATATGGTGATACCACATGTTATATTTAGTTACCTTTTTAATAAAGTAGAAAATTTTGAACTCAATATCAAACATATACATATAATTATTATCTAACTATTGGTTAACATAGTTTTGTACTTTTGTTTTGTGTTTTGTTTGCAGTTGCTGATTACTAGTATAGTTGGATTTAAAAGAGCCTAGCTAGATTATAGTTGAACTTAGACTATCCCCATCGCGTGCTAGTGGCTGGCCCGTCGCCAATGTGGACCGCGCCCGCCGGAATTGCGACGATGGGGGAGGGGAGATTGAAATGGTCGATCCGTGGCCAAGGGTAGGGGAGTAGAAGGTGTGGTGGGGCTCACCATCATAAAATTAATTTTAAAATATAAATATAATGGTTGGCCCTACTATTATAAAATAATATTAAATAATTTTAAATTAAAATATTTTTATTTAAAATGTTTTAAAATATTTTAATTAAAATAATAATTTATGTATAGTATTTTAATTAAAATGTGTTAATTAAATAAAAATATTTTTAATTTTTTTACATTTGTAATAGTTACCTAATTAATTAGAGTTTATTTTTTTATTATTGTTTATACTAATTAATTATTGTTTATTATTTTATTATTGTTTCTATCTATTAACTTCGTATGATCGTTTTTATTTTATTCTTTTACGTTATTGTTTTTATTTTATTTTGATGTAGTTTCGGTTTTAATTTATTATTTTCTTATTTAGAATTATTTAATTTAAGTATTCAACTTGTTCATTTGATATTTAATTCTATTATTTATTTTAATTAAATATATTTACAATAATTTAAATATCTTTATTAAAGTAAATAAAAAAAAGAAAATATGAGGTGGAAAAATAAAGGTGTTTGTGGGAAGTATAATGCTAGAGGTAAAAAGTGTTTGTGAGAAGAATGGGTAGAGATGAGTAGAAAGCTGATGTGACATGCTGATTAGGACTGTTTGTGGGAATGATTAGCTGTAGCGTTGTGAACAGTTTTAGTTGAAATATGCACTAGGCCCATCTAGGTAGATCTGTGTAATGTATATGTAAAAAGAATAGGTTTGATATGAGTGAGATAAGCCTACATCTTCTAAAGAATTCTTGTGTATTATTTTTGATAATCTTTTCAATACTAGAACAAAGATATAAATAAGAGAAAAAACATAGATAAATGATAAATATGGAAGCATGATTCTAGGCTTGATTAAAGGAAAGGGAATAAGGAGCATTATGTATTGAAATAATTTCTCATAATATTCCCCCTCAAGTTGGAGCGTGAAGATTACGAATGCCCAACTTGCCAAGTAACGTCTGCAACTGTTTCGATCCGAGTGCTTTGGTGAAGAGATCCGCGACCTGGAGTTTTGTGTTGATGTGAACTGGCTCAATCTCTTTAGACTCGACTCGCTCACGAACAAAGTAGCAATCCATTTCAACGTGTTTAGTGCGTTCGTGAAAGACAGGGTTGTTGGCTATGTGTTTTACTGCAAGGTTGTCACAGAAGATAGTGGTGGGCGTCGTTTGTGTGGTGTCGAGATCCTGGAGAAGCCACCTCATCCAAAGTATTTCACTAACAGTGGTAGCCATGGCTCTATATTCGGCTTCTGCAGATGACCGGGACACGACAGATTGCTTTTTAGATTTCCAAGAGACGGGGGCACCTCCAAGGAGGAGAAGATATCCAGTCCATGATCTTCTAGTAATGGGACAACCAAGCCAATCTGAGTCCGTGTAAGCAACAAGATTGCTTCCCCCTTTCTTGGGGAGCAAAATTCCTTGACCGGCTGTGGCTTTCAAATATCTAAGGACTCTTGTCGCGGCCTCAAGATGGCTTTGACGAGGGTCAGCCACAAACTGACTCAAAATGCTGACAGAGTGTGCAATGTCGGGTCGGGTGGCTTGAAGGTAGAGTAATCTCCCAACAAGTCGCCGATAGTGGCTTGCATCAACACGGTTCTCTTCTTCTCTAGTGTCTAACTTTAAATTTTGTTCCATGGGCATAGGACTTGGCCGAGAACCGAGCATTCTAGCGTCTTTGAGAATATCGAGTGTATACTTTCTTTGACTAAGGACCATTCCTTCTTCTGTTTGAGCGACTTAGATCCCCAAGAAAAATTTGAGGTTACCAAGGTCTTTAATGCTAAAACGTTCGTTCAGAAAGGACTTCGTTTCATTTATTTTGTCGACATTATTCCCCACCAAAATCACATCATCAACATATATTAAGACAGCAACATACACTTCTCCTTTTCTGAATGTGAACAAGGAATGATCTGCCTTGGATTGTCTGAACCCACCATCAAGGAGAGCAGCAGTGAATTTATGGTACCAATTTCTCGAGGCCTGTTTAAGACCATACAAAGACTTTCTCAACCGACAAACCTTGTTTCCCTTTTCTTTCTCAAAACCTTGAGGTATTTTCATGTAAACCTCTTCATGTAAGTCTCCATGTAGGAACGCATTGTTTACATCCAATTGGTGAACCACCCAGTTACTTTTGACCGCCACTGCCAAGATGGTTTGAATAGTAACTAACTTTGCAACAGGGGCAAAAGTGTCATGGAAGTCGATCCCTTCCATTTGTGTGAAACCCTTGGCAACCAATCGAGCCTTGTATCGTTCAATATCCCCATTTGGTTTGTATTTGATTTTGTATACCCACTTGGAATCAATGGCTTTCTTTCCTTTAGGTAAATCTTCAAGGGTCCATGTTCCATTCGTTTCAAGGGCCTCTATCTCACGTCTCATAGCCATCCTCCAGTTTTCATTCTGCACTGCTTGATGAAAGGTTTTG
Source organism: Flaveria robusta (assembly GCA_025506415.1). NCBI lineage: Eukaryota > Viridiplantae > Streptophyta > Magnoliopsida > Asterales > Asteraceae > Flaveria > Flaveria robusta. Next base: position 17,794,894 of record CM046465.1, on the reverse strand, counting down.
GGCTCATCGTTGTCGTCGATGGCCGACAAAAAAACTTTGTGAGAATGAGAAAATTTATCATAAGAGACATAATGAGACATAGGGTGTACCGTTGAGGAGCGTTGATCAGAGGTGGGTGGTGCATGGTCGAGGGACGGTGGTAGTGTTACATCATACCCATCAAGACGTTTGGATCTTGCCCTTTCTCTTCTCTCTCTAACCACGGGTTCAGAACCCAATGGTTCAGTTTCATTCGTCTGGGTTTGGGCTTCAAGGTTCACGGGTTCAGTGAACTCGGTTTCATGGTTTTCTAATTCAGGATCCACAGATTCAGTGGACTCCATGTCAACCCCATCAGTTCCCGACTCGGTCACTTCCGTCTCCATATGATCGTTATCTTCTGCATCTTCTATGGCAGAATTAAAATCATCTCCTTCACTTGACCCTTTATTATGGTCCCCATAATACCAAGGTGGGAAACTAAAAATCCCATCATCTTTGTTTAAGCAGTGGGTTTCATTGTTCTTATAAGGGAAAATATTCTCCACAAATTTCACATCCCTTGAGATGATCATCTTATTCTTTTGTGTATCAAAAACCTTGTAACCTTTCGTTCCAATAGGGTAACCGAGAAATACCCCCGGTTTCCCCCTTTCGTCGAGCTTGTCTCCATTTGTATCAGTGTTTCTGTAATAAGTGAGACAACCAAAAATCCTCAAGGCATCAAAGTTGGGTTTTTCTTTGTAGATCACTTCATATGGAGTTTTGTTGTCTATGACTTTGGAGGGGAGACGATTAATGATGTATGCAGCGGTTAAAATACACTCCCCCGAGAACTTCTTTGGTAGGTTGGCCTCGAATCTAAGTGAGCGAGCTGTCTCAAGAAGGTGTCGATGCTTCCTTTCCACAACCCCGTTTTGTTGGGGCGTATGTGGACAAGTGGTTTCGAGGAGGATACCACATTCGGCGTAAAATTTGGTCATACGATTAGAGGTGAACTCTTCACCGTTATCACACCGAATGCGTTTTATGTGTTTGGAAAATTGTGTTTTAACAAGTTGATGAAAATAAATGAGACAATCGCTCGCCTCATTCTTGTGTTTTAATAAAAATACCCAAACAGCCCGACTATAATCATCAACAATGGTAAGGAAATATCTCGCCTGAGTAATCGAAGGTGTTCTATATTTCCCCCATATATCACAATGTAAAAGCTCAAAACAATCCTCGGTTTTAATAGAACTAGTAGGAAAGGGTAATCTTTTATGTTTAGCTTTAACACAAGAATCACAAAAAAACATACTAGTTTTTGAAGGAAAATTAATAAAATCAAAATGTAGAAGTTTGTCCCGTGACGCATGTCCCAAGCGTCTGTGCCAGATATCCAAAGTCACCATCATCGCCTTCCTTTCGCCGCCCACCATGTCCACCTCATAAAGACCATCTTTGCACTCACCCGCTCCAATCAATCTCCTCGTGCTCAAGTCCTGCATGACACAAAAGGTAGGAAAAAAGGTTACAGCACATTGCAAGTCATTCGATAGACGACTAACCGATAATAGGTTGCAAGTAAACTTAGGAACATGCAAAACATTCTTAATTTTTAAACCATTTGGTAATGTGCAAGTTCCTTTTCCCTCTACTGGAATTAAAGAACCATTTGGGATGGAAACAGGCAATTCATTTGATGCCTTTACTTGGTTATCAAGCCATTCTTTCCTGTGTGTTATGTGTACCGAAGCACCCGAGTCAGTGAGCCACTTACCTTCGCGTCTAACTTTACCTGCGAAGTTGTCTGTCAAAGATGTTTGTGCCAAGCCTTTATTTTCGAACATGTTCAAGAATTGTTGGTACTGCACATTACTTAGCCCCGGTAACGGACTTTCTTCGACACATGCTGCTTTGGGGTTGGTCTTTTTGGTTTTTCCTTTCCCGGGCCACCACTCCGGGTATCCGATAAGTTTGAAGCATTCTTCACGTTTATGTCCATCTTTGTTGCAGAAATCATAATGGCCTTCCTTTTCACTTTTCCCTCCTTTTGTAGACTTTGACATTCCTTTGTTTGAACCGCCGACACCTCCCTCTCGTTTGAAATGCGCATGGAAGGCGGCTGCATTGTCCGGGTTTATTTTCTTTCCACCACAAATGGCTCTTTGTTGCTCATCTTCAGAAACGAGGTGGTACGCTTCACCTAAGGATGGAATGGGCTTCATGGCAAGAATTTGTGTTCTAATGGTGGAGTATTCATTGTCAAGACCTAGAAGAAACTCGTACAGTTTCTCTTTGTCTCTCAATTCGCCAATGGTCTTGCTAATACCACATTTGCAGCCACCACATGAGCACTTCGGCATGGAAAACACGGAACCGATCTCATCCCATATCACTCTTAACCTTGTGTAATAGGCCGAGACAGAAGTTCCATCTTGTTTTGTCATGCCTAGGAGTTGTTTTAATTCATAGGCCCTTGGTGCACTTCCCTTCCCGAAGCGTTCCCGTAGGTCCTTCCATATTTCTTCCGCCGTAGCCGCGAATTTTACACTAATCCTAATTTCCTTCTCCATGGCTGTGGTGAGCCATCCTTTTATCATGGCGTCACATCGAAGCCATGCCATGTGGTTCGGATCGTTCTTCTCAGGTTTCTTTATCGAACCGTCAACGAAACCTATCTTGTTCTTGGCAAACAAGAAATTTTCCATCTCTTGAAACCAATCAAGATAGTTGTTGTCATTCAAAAGATCGTTTACTTGCATTTGTCTCGGATAGTCCAAAGGGTGCAGGTAATAGGGAGAGCCATGGTCGGTGCTTTGATCTTGTTTTTGATTCTTGGACGTCGCCACCGTTTCATCATCTCCGGCCATGGTTTAGACAGAGGATGATGTTAAGGTTTTGGATTTTTGGTCGAGCGGTGTATGATCCCGCTCTGATACCATTAAAGAATTCTTGTGTATTATTTTTGATAATCTTTTCAATACTAGAACAAAGATATAAATAAGAGAAAAAACATAGATAAATGATAAATATGGAAGCATGATTCTAGGCTTGATTAAAGGAAAGGGAATAAGGAGCATTATGTATTGAAATAATTTCTCATAATATCTTCATCATATTATCTTTCCTTGTAGCCATTCCTTTCTGGTTTTTTTTAACCCTTTTCTCATGTCTAGAACAAGCTAGATAGCACATTCTTCATGCAGCCGTTGATTCTTCTATCTTGTATAACAAAGTTTGTCTTTGTTTGATCTGATATTAACTTAATGTTTAAAAGGTTTTCATAGTTTTCTTTATTTAAATGAAAACTACATGTTCTTGTGCTTAGATCAACTTCTTGTTCTTATTCTGAGCTTAGGTCTAGTTGTATGGTTTAAATATTAGATTATTCATTTGAATCATTCTTGTTTTTTTTTATTTGAGTTTGTGCAATTTTGGTTTGGTTTAATGAGAACTAGAATTAGGCTTTATCATGACATGCTAAAAATAAAAACTATACGATACCTACCTTAACAATAAGTGCAAGGTCTCAACGCTATTATAATACAAATTTACAAAATAGTAAAAATATTTTATTCAATATATATTATACGTGTGTAAGCGAGCATTGAAGTTAAATACCGGTAGAATAATAGGTCATGTTAACCACTTGCACATTAAGTTTCTATTTGTTTTTATTTAAATGAGTCGGTGGTTGTTCCACTATTGTAGGGAGTTAGTTGTTGAATGGTTCTTGGAGTCTTTCGATTCTCTAGGGCTATGTATATAGTCTTCGCTTTGCTGAATAATTTCATCACATTCAAAGTGAGTTTTCGATAAACAGCAACGGTTTACTACAATAATTACGAAAAAATGATAGCCCCATCGCGAAGCGCGGTTAAAATCTAGTTTAATATATACCTAGTGATAGTCGTGACCTGGCCTACTAGAAATCAGTAGCCATTACGGACTAAACTCACCACGAGTTGCATTAACACTATTGCATCAATGCACAAATGGTATAACTTGATTCAAGAAAATACACATTGGATTTGGATTCATGCATGCAAAACTACCCAACTTATTTTATTTAGAGTAAATTGCCGTTTCCCTCCCTATGGTTTGGTTATATTTGCCGTTTCCATGCAAAAAAGTTTTTTCTTGCATTTGACTCCCAATGGTTTCAAAAAAGTTGCCATTTTCATCCAAAAATGGTAGTTTTATTATTTTAAAATGTTAAATATTCATCGTTAAGTGGGTATTTTTGTTAATTTTCATATAAAAACGAAATCCTAATCTATGTTTACGTGTTGTTGATAAAATTTCTTTCATGAAATTCATGTTTTTGAATGATAATGGCAACCTTTTTTAAAACTTGAGGAGCCAAATGCAAAAAAAAAAAACCTTTTTGGATGAAAATAACAATTATGCCCAAACCACAGGGATGAAAACGGCAATTTACTCTTTTATTTACCTTTTAAGTTGTTTCTAGATGGGTTGTGTTCCAATTCCAATGTAAACCATATTTGAATGCAAAAGTGAAGATAGTGAGTTTATGAATATTTGACTTATTTCTTGTGTGAGAGTTAGATTGATATTTGTCTATTCTAGTTCAACATTGGCAATCTGTATGATGTTCTTAGACATGATTGCTTAACCGGAGTGATTTATCTATGTCTTTAGTTGACGTCACAACCCTATCGTTTGTTTCGATGGTAAATCTGTATCAAAATTTTTTTATCGTTACAATTGAATTGGTGTTGTTCAGGCCTGCTCCTATCACCTAGTGGTGTCGTTATCAAGATTGTGAGTGATAAGTATGGCGTAATCACTAGAACCATAGTCACCGACATGATGGTCTATCATTCGCTCAGCATGATCAAGGCTACCTTGTGGTAGGGTTCTTCAATTAGGGGGGTAAAAAAGAGAAAGAAAGACACAAACTATCAGACTGAATACATATTATAAAAAAGAGAAAGAGAAACACAAACCGTCAAACAAAATGGATGTACCCTCTATTTGTAAACCGGTACACGCATTAGGGATGTGTAAATCATGCTTTAAATATTGTATTTCACTATACACCACATTGTAAAATGTGAAGAGTATATAATTATGGCTCTAATTTTTTGACATAAAAGAGTATATAATTATGGCTCTAATTACTTGACATAAACACACGCTTGTGTATTCCTCATTTGCTTCTTGAGCACCTTTCATCATCTTAGACATTTGCATCTTGCACGATTACCTTTGTTGAATTATCATTCAAAGGAGGATTTCCCAAGTTTTGTTGCAAGAAAATCAAAAGAGAAGCCTTCGTATGAGTTTACCTACTTATGGCTGTTTTGATTTTCTATATATTTTCAATATTTGGGATTCTCCGTAAGAGCATTCACAGCCCATTCTTTAAATTATGTGAGTGAGAGTTGTTATATTATATGAAATGATTTTAAGTGTTGTGAGTGAAAAATAGAGAAAATATTACTATTAATCAATAAATTTAAGTATTCATTGTTCAACCATTATAAATTTTTTAATATTTTTTAAAGTGATTGTAAGTAAAGAAGAGAAAAAATGGATGAAAATGGTATAAAAATATATTATTTAATTAAAATGAAAGAGAATAAGTAATGATTTTCAATATAATTATAAGTATGAAAATAAGAAATGAGATGTAAATGCTCTAAATGATAACAACAAAACAAATACGCATTAATCTCTATTTTCCATGGAAAAAATTCAAAACCTATGGATATTTCGTTTCGGTGCACATAACATTTGTTAGAGTTAATTACGCAAACGGTCCCTGTGGTTTATCGAAAATAACAGGTTTGGGTACTAAAGGTTTTTGTAACAGGTTGGGGTATTGTGTTTTCAAATTATAACGAGTTAAGGTATTAACACTAACAGACGTTAACTTTTCTCTTAAACCTAAGGGTATTTTCGTATTTTCACTTCACAAGGATTACTAATATAAATCAAAGGAATTGTAGGGGCTGTTTGTGTCATTCAATATATCTAAGAGAGTGTTTTTGTAATTTGCTATATATATATATATAGACACACACACACACACACACACACACACACACACACACACATTTCACAACCATCACCAGTCCCCACCTTTGAGCCCTATCGCCAGCCACCACCGCCAACCCCCACCGTTGGGCCCCATCGCCGGCCACCACCACCAAACGCCACCGTCAGGCACCACCGCCAGCCCCTCCGTTAGCACCATCTCACCACTGTCATCATCTCATCATCGCATCATCAGCACCATCTCACCATCATCATCATCTATCATCACCACCATGGCACTATTCACCACCGATTTGTTTCCCCTAAACAACCACTGCTGCCAACAAGCCTTTAATCAAGAATTTTTACTTAGGTAATGTTTAATTTGGGTTTTAGGGTTTTAAACAAATCACGGGAGGTGGGGGGAACCAATGATGTGTTTGGATCTGGTTGTGGTGGTGTGGTCAAAGAAGGAAAGGTACAACCAAGTTGATGGTCGGGTGGCGACAGTGGTTTAATGGCGATGGTGGCGTGGTCGGAGAAGGACAGTTGTTAAGGGATATTAGATGCAGAAGATGTGAAGTGAATTAGATAAAAGAGATGTGAATTGAAGAGATTTTGTAGGTACATTTAGGGAGGGGGAGCTGGGTGTTTGATATTGGGTGGTGGTGGGGCGGTACCTATGGTCGGTAACAACGGTGGTGGTGGGCGGTAGCTATGGTGGGTAACACCGATGTGGGTGGGAGTTGGGTTTTTTAAGTTATTAGTAATTACACAAATGGTCCCCAGATAAAAGAATATATAAAATTACAAATGTAGTCCCTTAAAGGCATTTTAGTCATTTTATTGAAATTTAACAGAAAATTTAACGGCTATTAATCTTAGTACCCATTTTTGTTATAAAATTGAAAACATAATACCCCAACCTATTACAAAAACCCTTAATACTCAAACATGTTATTTTTGATAAACCACAGGGACCATTGGCGTAATTAACTCCATTTGTTATTAACATTCTTTTGGCACACATAACATTGTCAAATATATGCACACCCATAAATTCTGTAATAGTTTTATTGAAACTTTATAAATCAATATATTTCAATTCATAGAGTGTTCATATTTTATTCTTCAAAAAATTGTAAATAAAATTCTTATAGTATATAGAAAAACTTAAAAATACAATTGTTATAAGAGAAAAAATAATAATAACAAAAGTATAAAAAAATAATATTTAATTGAAAATAAAACAATAAAATTTAATTTAGTTATGAAAATAAAAATTAAAAGCGTAATTATAAAGATAAAAATAAAAAAAATTATGATACTGAAGCTCCTAAACAACAATCATTTCAAAGACCTCAAACGCAAAAAATTTACAAATAATTTACAGATACAGATGACGAACACTGCATATAAACAGGGAAATTTTAACAGGCAAACAAATGGCCATTAAGCTAAAGAATTTAGACCAAATTTCTTGAATTCAGCAACTGAAAGAAGAAGCTAAAAGAACAGATTTGGATTAGGAGGTCAATCAATTAACAAAAAGTAAGTTACCAATGAAATCGACGACGAAGTTTGCAGAGACGAAGATCGACAACAAATACCACCCATAAATAGCTCAACGACCGCTAAATCTCATCATCAATTCAACAACAAGATTGAAAACCAAAAGCATATCTAAACCAACAACCCAAAACCCTAACCCAATCACATCCCCAACAAGGGCGGATCTTTATAGGGGCCGGGGGGGCCGCCGCCGCCCTGTTTTTTTCGTCTGTAGTGTTAAATTTTAGTCCGGTAGTATAAATTTTTGGTCAGGTAGTGTAAATTTTTATATAAATATCAAGTTCGCCCCCCCGAAAAAAAATTGATTTCGCCCCCGCCCCCCCTACGAGAAAGTTCAAGCTCCGCCACTGATCCCCAATTGCAACAGATTACATACATCAACAACAAAATCTAACCTAACCACCGAAGCCATAGAGAGTACGCCCCTGTCGCTTCAAAGCATAAACCACATCCATGGCTGTAACAGTCTTCCGACGAGCATGCTCAATGTATGTAATCGCATCACGAATCACATTTTCCAGAAAGATCTTGAGAACCCCACGAGTCTCCTCGTAGATCAGACCACTAATACGCTTAACGCCACCGCGTCTAGCCAACCGCCGGATCGCCGGTTTCGTGATGCCCTGAATGTTATCCCGGAGAACTTTTCGGTGACGCTTTGCTCCGCCTTTGCCTAACCCCTTTCCGCCTTTGCCTCTGCCGGACATTTCTTTGGGGTTTCTTGTGTCGAAAGGATGGATTTTGTGAAGGGGTTTTGGGCTTTCGTTGGGTTTGGTGTATGTATATAGTGGAGAGAGGCCAATGTGAGGCTAGCCCACTTGGTAGAGGATTTGTCTTTTAGAGGGGAGGTCCTGGGTTCAAACCCAGGCATGGTGTAATTTGAAGTAGTTTAGAAGTAAAAGTAGGGTAGATTTGCCGTTCAAAAAAATATAGTGGAGAGAGGTTGTGTTTTGAGTATGGAGTGTTTGTGTCCGTTGGATTGCGGGGAGGTGAAGGGTTGAGATTCGTGTGATGGGGATCCGTGTGAGGTGTTGGTGAGTGTTTTCATTGGTTGGATTGGTGGATAGGGAGAGATTTAGATCGGGGTTATTGTTTCTCACACCAACAGCTTTTACACCGGAAAAAAAAAACAAATGATCATTTAGAGCATTCACATCCCATCCTCCATCTCCATCTCCATCTCTATAATTACATTAAAAAACACTATTTTTCTCTCTTCTTTTTAATAAAATAATATTTTTTCTATATTTTTATCATTACATTTTCTTTCTACTTCATTCACAACCACTTTCAATAAATATTAAAAAATTAATAGAGATGAACAGTGTTTCATCAAATATAGAGATGAACAATAACATATTCTCTATCCTCCACTCACAACCACTAATAACCATTCTCTATAATATAAAGAACACACTCACAGATTTATGGAGAGCCTGCTGTGAATGCTCTTACATGTTTGTAAACGGTCGTTTCTATGTTAGGAAACTCTCTATCTTTAAACGGTCGTTTGTACTTATCAAAGTAAATGATTGTTTATCTTTTTTATTAAATATTTTTCTTTTTACAGACTTTTCATAAGTATGTATATTATTCAAAAATTTTATATTTATATTATGGTATATCATTCAAAAAATTTATATATATATCATGTAAAATTTTTATATATATAGTTTATATCATATATTTTATTATAAATTTATAAATAAAATTCTATGTAACTTTATATATATATTTATATAGTTTTTTCTAGACGTTTTGTATGCATATATATATATATATATATATATATATATATATATATATATATATATATATAGAGGAGTTCCTGAGAAAACCAATGGTTATGTAAAAACCAAAGAAAACCAAGGAAATCAATAACATAATTTATAAATTTTTTGTTATTTTAATTGTTAAAATATTATTTAAATATTTGATACATATATGTTGAGCATACAAACTAGAATGAATAGTCTTACGTATACGTAACGCTATATCGAATGAAAAATGGTTACGTATACGTAACCTATGTGTGACGTATATGTAAAACCTTGCTACGGTTTTCATTTGATTCATACCCTTATTTATATATACTCACACATATATATAGAGGGTAGTGATAAAAAAATTTATAAATATGTGATCGTTTTCATTGGTTTTTTTAGTTTTCTAACAATATTGTGGTTTTCTTAGAATTTCTCCTCTATATATATATTATATAGTTCAAATATTTTATATTTTTGAATTTACCATGTTTTAATTTACTATTAATATATAATCATTCTTACAATTCACAAAAGGCTTTATTGTCGGGGTTAGTGGTGTACAAACCGGTTTTTTTGCCAAACTGGTTTGGGTTCCAAACCTGAACCGGTTTGGTCAACTTTGGTCAAAACCGATTTGGACCCAAACTAGTTCGGGTTACAAACCGGTTTCTTCCCCCGAAATTTCAAACCGGCCAAACCGATTTGGACCGGTTTAGAAACCGGTTCGGGCCCAAACCGGTTCGGTTTATATATATATATATATATATATATATATATATATATATATTTAATTATTCCATGATAAAAAAATTTAAAGAAAATTTTTGGTTATTTATATATAATATTTATATAAATAAATTAAAAGCAAATTTAAAGAAAATTTAAATTTTTTGTTAAAATATATAATTATATTTATATTAATTGAAATTTTTTTTTATTAATGTTGTTATTTATATAATTATATTTATATTAACTGATTATTATTGTTATTAATTTTGTTATTAATATAATAATATTATTATTTTATTTTTAAATAGTTAAATTATTATATAATGAAAGTGAGAAATATAATAAAAGTGAGATATATGATATAAAAACAAAACAATTTAAACAACATTGAAGATTAAATAATAGTTTTATAAAAACTAAACAACGACCGGTCGTTCTCCGTTCGTTCGTTGTATACTTGTACGTTTATTCTTCGCCACCAGAACCGGAGCTGTTACGAAGGTACTCATCAAAAGCCGCTTCATCATCTGTCATTCCGGGTGTCAATCCGCTCTCGACCTCGTACTCGTATAATTCTGCTTCGTATTCCAATTCTCCTTCAAGTGAGCATTTGTCTTGTACTCTTTCCGCGACATTCAAAAAATCCTTCAAGCAAATCGACATTTCAAACACTTATGGAGTGAGTCGAGTTCGTCTTATCGATATAACCCTGCCACTAACAGAAAAAGCAGATTCCGAAGCTACCGTGGAAGCTTGGACGGTTAGTAAATCTCGGGCCATGGTGGATAGAATGGGAAATTGATCTTCCTTACCTTTCCACCAAGCCAACAAGTCAAAATTTTTAAAATCTTATGGACTCACAGTAGATAAGAAGTTGGTTCCACCATACATCCTGAGTTCACTACTTGGAGTGTTACCACGTTGATGTTTATTACATTCATCCCTTAAAGTATTATATAAAGCAAACATTGGATCATTTGAACTTTCAGCATGTGCCGCATGCCTCAATGACTCATGGATATGTGATGTTTCACCATATTTTAATAAATAAACATCAAACATTTTTTCTAAATGTTGATTAAAAGTAGCTTTTAAAGTTTGAGCATAAAAGGGGTTTTCATCTTCTAAATCCAAATTAGAAGTAATTTTATCAAGTAAAGTTTCAACCCCCGACAAATTTAAACAAGGGTTTAATGCAGCGGCACATGTAATAACCGGAGGCATTTCTTTAAAATACTTTTTAAGTTTTTCTTTCATTGGAGGTACCATATCTGAATAAGGTCTACCCCTAAAAGACATCTCATTTAATTTTGAAGTCATTAAGTAAATTTGGTGAAGTACTAATGGACTCGTTGGATAATAAACTCCAGAAAGACATGTTGTTGCATTTTTAAAATTTTGAAGCATTTTGCTTATTTATTCAATAATTGACCAACCCGATGGATGGTAAGTATTTGCCTTTCCATGACTTACCAAACTATTATGAAAGGCTATTAAACTTTCTTTTTGTTCAATTGCCTTTTCAAACATGTTACAAGTGGAATTCCATCATGTAGGTACATCCCAATTCGGACCTAAACATTTGGAATTTGCGTCTTTACAAAACTTACGATATTTACTATATCTTTGGTTATTACTAAAAATGTCACGAAACATTCTTTTAAAACTATCTTTCACTGTTTCGATGGTTCTTAAACCGTCTTGAACGGCTAAGTTTATGATGTGCGCAACACATCGACTATGGAAAAAAACACCGTCACACATTGGTTATATTTAAATTTTAAATGATCTATCGCAAGTGTGTTATTTGACGCATTATCAAAAGATATAGAAAATATTTTGTTTTCTAATTTATACGTTTTAATAACTTTATCAATAAGATATATAAAAAATATTTTGGCCGGTGTGAGGATAATCAAACAATTCAAACGCAATCGTACGTTTCATTATTTGCCATGAATCGGGTTCAACCCAATGGGCGGTGACACAAATGTACGAGTCCGGTGAACCGTGAGGAGTCGACCAAACATCACTAGTTAAGTTAACACCGGTTTGTAAATTTTCAAAATAAGATATTAATTCATTTTTTGTTTTTTTTCACATTTTTAAACAATCTCTTCGAAGAGTAGCACGACTTACATTGGTGTAACGTGGTTGGAGAGTTCGTTGAATGAGTCGAGTCAAACGTTCGTTGTCGAAATGTTTGAATGGCAAGCTTTCTTGAATTACAAATTGTGCCATTTGCTCCCAAACCGCATCAACGTTATAAGCCCAAACATTTCCTTCGTTGGTCATTGAAGCTTGACCTTGAGACGGTTGACCTTTCAACGCCTTGCAATATTTAAGCTCAATATGGTTTCTCAAAGTTGTGTTTGCATCTTTTTTGAAAAACTTATGACAAAACTTGCAACAAACTTTGTTCAGACCGGTAGCCATTTGACATAAATCGTAATTGCACCATACTTCGCGGTTCCTATTAGTAGGAAGGATTGCTATCACTACGTTGCTTGAAGACGCATCACAACCAACGGATGATTGAGCACTAGATGAAGCCATTTGAGAGAGAGTTTTGTAGAATGAAAGAATTGAGCGTTTTTTGCGATTTTTGAGAGTTGAGAGCGTTTTAAGTTGTTGTGATTCAACCAAAACATACACTACATATATATACTAACCTATTGAGGGTATAATGGTAAAAAAACCAACAAAAAACGGTCAAAAAGAGGCTCCAACGGCCAAAAAACGGCTATATAGCCGTTACCCAACGACTATTTTTTAAAAGAACCGGTTTGTGAACCGGTTTATAAACCGGTTTTAATATCGGTTTGAAACTGGTTTGAAACCGGACCGGTTTAGGAACCGGTTTGAACGAGGAAATAGCCAAACCTATTCCAAACCGCCGGTTTGGGTCGGGTTGGAACCGGTTTGGGTAAAAAACCGGTTTCGGTTTATTTGGTGAAACCGGTTCTCGAACCGGTTTTTTTGATCACCTCTAGTCGGGGTGGTTTAGTGCTTCTTGAGTTCCTTTCATACACTCTCCACCTCGGTTTGACTATTAAACATCCCTCTCCCGTCTCTTCCATTTTAATTTTTGGTTCTTTTGTTGTATTTTTTCCTTTTTGAATTGCCTTTTACGGATTTGACGTTTCAATGTTAAATTCTGTTTACTTAACGTGCGAAACATAATGTTTTTTTAATCTACGTTTCGATCCCTATAACCAAACCACGTAACTTCATACTTTTCCTGCAACATGCGTAACAAAGTTTGCAAATATGTTCTTAACTACGTTATCCGAAAATAGAAAGTTTTGTTTTATTTTAATTTTAATTTGGTAAAACATATCAAATACTTTTTAAAATTTAAGTTATGTACATTATCAACGCTCTCTTCAACACGCGGGTTTGCGCCAACGTTTCAACATTTTTGTTTGGTACTGTTTATGTTTCAACATGCAAGGCATACTTTTTTCTATTTATTTTTCCATCTCTAGAACTGAACCGCCATAACTTCATACGTTTTTATGTAATTAACCACATTAGTGTCATTGTTGTAATGCATGTAACAATGTACGCAAATGCGCCACAATGCGTGGGCTCTTTCTAGTGAAAATCAAACAAAACATAATAAAATAGTAAAGTTTGAATCTGTATATGGTAAAATTAGCTGGAATTAGGCTATTGGTTGGAGGAAAAGCTTTCCCTAACCCTTAAAACTCTTGAAACCATATCAATGTCATATTAGATTTTTTTAAGATCTTTTTAATTTCTTTAACATAAGAAGATAGTTTTCTTAAAATTCTTTAAATTATAATTATTTATTTCAATTAGTTCACATATGGTAAATATGAAATGTCGATATTGCATATATACTATCAAAATTTGAAAAATCATAATAATGGTCTAACTATTTTTCAAATCGTAACACTGTTGATCTTTAACATAAGTGGACTTTAGTTTTTGCATTGCTATACCATGCTGCTCTTGTTATTATGAATATTTTCTTTTCTTCATCAGGATCACCACCCCACCAGCATGTTAGAAAATTGGATTAAAAAACACACAACAAAACATGATTATGTAACTAATCTCCGGTTAACTATTTTTTTGATATTGAAGAATCACACATAAAAAGACTCATCAACCATCTATTTATACTAAATTTATATTACGCATAAATCAACTAAAACTCTATAAAATAAATTTATATTACTCGTAAATTAATTAAAACTCTATAAAAATAATCAAATTAAAAAAATCGCTCCTAATGTAATACAAACACCACCAAACAATTGCTAAAGATTAAATCATTCATTTTATCTTTTTTATTTTGATTTATGTCATATTATCATGAATTCCCATCAAGACTCTTCTTTAGTACATCGTAATTCTTGACATGTTTACCTTATATGTTTTGGTAAGTATTATAGAAAAGGCTGATGCACCCAAAACACTCAAGGTGCTTTCTGCATGCATGCACATTGTGCATAGTGGAAGTTACTTTGGAAGTTTTTACAGTTTGCAAAGAAAATATTCTAAGTGTAAAATCTTCCGAAGCCAAAGACCAAATCTTTCGAAACCAAAGATGAAGTCTTCCGAATCTTAGAAGACAAAGTCTTTCGAAGCCATGAAGATAGAAGACTGATTTCTTCCGAAGACAGAGAAGACATGCTTTCTCTGATCCACCTTTTCCAAAAGTTAACCAACTTTCCACTGACACTCTGAAGACTCACCAACTTGCATAAGTTGGTGAAAAGGTCCATGTTTTAGGAAACTGTAGATTATGGCCTTGAGTCTGTAGCTTTCCACTTTATGTACTTTTATCCTTTTTCTAATATATTAGGATATGAGTTTTGGCATGTCATAGTCACTAGTCAAAAGGCAATCTGCCTTTTGACTTTACATTGATCTTGTTGTCTAGATTAGTGTTTTCAGCTGGTCTTCAAAGTATGGCTGACTGTAGGATGTAGTATAAAGTATCTCAGGTCCTTGTATTTTATTTCTATGCTTTGTAACAATTGTAAAAGAACTTAAGAGCAATATACTTATTCCTTGAAAACCATTATTAGTTGTTGTTCTTAGTTCTGCCTCATTGCTTGCTTGTGTTCCTTAGTATCATACAAAAGTTTCAGTTCCCTATTTGATCTGTTAAATGTTCTAAGTCTCTCCTCACTGTGAGACTGATTGTATTGACGCCCTTCAACGGTCCTGCAGTTTTCTTTCAATCCATTCCTTTGTCATGTGGATTATTATCTTATTATCGACTCACTCAGTCTTGACATCCTCATATCACTCATCATCATCATGATAATCACTATCATGATTTGCATCTTCCTTCTGTCTCTCATGGTCCTCGTTTCTCTTTTCTCAAGTCATGCAACCGGGGGCAGCCCCATGGGCCAAGCCATAAAGTAATGGCTTTAGGCCTCTATTTTCTTAGAGCCCCCAAATTTTATTTGGTCTTGTATATTACTTTTGAGCTTTATTTTAGGAGTTTTTTAAATGTCTAAGCAAGTGGGCTACAAATACCATGCTGTCCTGCTGGGCTTTAATTTTTAAACCCAATTAAAATTTAAAAGGAACCATATTGCAGGCTTTCATCCTTGAGCCCACAACCTTTTGTTCTTGAAAAATAAAACGTCGATCTAAGTCTGCAACATTAATTAGGGCAATTCACTAGAAGCAAGCGGAAGTAGTCCTTTCCCCTCGATACTCTTCGTCTTTTCTTGAGCAACGAAACGTCAACCATCATCACAATTGACATGGACTCCGTCACTCGAATTTTCCTATATCTGTCTATCATCTCCGATTCAACTCATGTGTGCAATTCATCTACGATTGATCATCATTTGCGATTCATCTTCTGTGTGATTCATCATCTGCGATTCATCATCAATCATCATCTACCGAACTTGTCTCTAAGTCTCTCAAGTCCCAATCGATCCAAGGTTCCATCAATCTGACAAACTTCAAGTCGATTTGGTACTTTGGTTTATACTTTATAGTGACGCCTCTGGCCCTCTATGATTTTTTGAAGCCCTTGTGATTTTGGATTCTAATAATTCTATCAATCCTCAATCTATTTGGTAAGAGCTCTTGATTTCTAACTTCTTGAATCTTGACTAAGTGTTGCTAAATATTGGATTATTTTGGTATTGAGTTCTTGACTTCTAACTTTCTGAATCTTGATTGTGATTGCTTGTGTTTTAAATTTGGTTTAGATATAAGATATCGATTATACCATACCTATATGATTTTGTTATAGACTTATAGTGTTCTTGAATCTTGGATTATTTTTTGATTAATTTGAAGCTATTTGGTTTAGAAATTAGAAATTAAAAATTAGAAACTACAAATTACAAATTTCAAATTAGTTGGTTATACTTGATTTGTTGATTGTTGTGTTTTATACTTGTTTTAGATATTGATTACACCATAGCCATAGGACTTTCTTATACTTGATTAGTTGATTGTTGTGTTTTAAACTTGGTTTAGATGTTGATTACACCATGGCCATAGGACCTTCTTATACTTGATTAGTTGATTGTTGTGTTTCAAACTTTGTTTAGATATTGATTACACCATAGCCATAGGACTTTATTATACTTGATTAGTTGATTTCTTGTGTTTTAAACTTGGTTAAAAGTTTAGAATTTAGATTCTTGAATCTATTAAATTTATACTTATTGCTTGTCATGTCAAATCGAATTCGAAAATATGAGTCCGGTTATTCTAAAATACAAAAGAAAAAGAAAATAGAAGCTTTAGTTAACTCATAAAAAGGGTCCTTACTAAAATATGTAACAACCATAAAAGATAATACTAATCAACATCCGAATCTTGATGAACACATAATTATAGTTGATGATCCTATAAGTGTGGATGAACATATAAATATAAATAAAAAACATATAAATAATAAAAAAGATGATCATATATATGAAGAAAATAGAAACACAAATGAACAACAAATAAATAATCAACAAGACGATCATATAAATGATGAACATACAAATAATCAACTAAATAAACCTTCTAATATTTATGATCCAAGTCAATGGACTAATATGAACAATAATTTACGAGATTTACTAGTAGAAAAAGGTCCGATCAAAGTTTATAATTTTGAATTTCCAAAGGATGAATTTTCAAGAAGCTTTAACACTTTGTTTTATATGCGAAAGTTAGCAAATAGAGAAACGTATGATACAAGATGGTTGGTTTATTCATTGGATTTTGTTGGATCATATGTGGATGATATGAGGCTCGTGCAACCAAAACAACACTTAGAAGGTTTTGAAGTGCAACTGAAGAAGTTTTCCGAAGAAAAAGCTTTTCTTCCTAAGACAAGTTAAAGATCTTTCGAAGCACAAGTATGAAGAACATACGAAGGTAGAACTCAGTCTTCCGAGACTAAGTAGTTCTCCTTCCGAAGTATAAGGACTTAGAAGATCAAAGACAAAGTCTTCCGAAAAAAAAAAGTCATGAAGACTTGCAAAAGTCTCGGAAGAAGTTTATTCTTTCGAAGTATAAAATGGCTTCGGAAGAACATATTCTTCCGAAACCATTTAAGCTTCGGAAGAATCAACTATGAACCAGTGGACATAAGTATGGTCCGACTGACACCCGCTGCCAACTCTAATATACTGCATGGAGCTTTCTCACGTCCATGTAGTTGACCATACTTTAATCCACTGTTCCCCTTTTATCAGTTAGTACAATTACCAACTTTGGTTAGTAACAAAAGGTAAGTCATGAACCTTTCATATCTACCTAATCTAGTATATTAGTTTATCTTAATACCTTACTTCTAGCAATGTAGTATTTTTCTAGTTGTAATTTCCAGATGGTTTTCCAGGTATAACCGGCTGTAGATAGTAGTATATATAGTTTCTCATTGTAACTCACTAAAGGTGAATGCTTGTAACAAGTCTTGTAACACTGAGTTGAGAAGTAATATATACAAATATCTTGAAAACCATTCTTGTGTTCTTTTACTTACTATATTATTATCAACTTAGTTAGAGACTCTACTTCATCATCCGAGTGAGATTTAGTGAGTTTGAGAGGTAAACTTGTGTTGAGTGACCAACACTGATCCTGCAATTGGTATTAGAGCTTTTTAAGCTCTTGATTCTGAGATCTAACCATCCCAAATCATCCTTGTTTCATCACTCTCACTCACCTCACTCTAATGGCTCTTAACAAGAAATCTTTTGAGTCTGAAATGGGAACCATGACCAAGGCTCCACTTATCACACCTGATAATTTTAGAGCCTGGTGCAAACGTATTAAAGGCTTCATCAAGTACCAAGATAGTCGAATGTGGAGATCAGTCACTCATGGTCCTTACAAGCCAAATGTGGCATCCCCGGTTGGTAATGGTGCCATGATTGAGAAAGTTGTTGAAGACTACTCTGATGAAGACTACAAGAAGATGGACATTGACTGTTGACTGTAAAGCCATGACTGTGCTATTTACAGCCATACCAAACACTATAATGGTAGGCTTTCAGCACTATGAGACTGCTAAAGATTTATTTGATGCTTTGAAGTTGATGTACTCTGGTTTTACTGATTCCAAAGAGTCCAAGAAAGATGTACTGAAGCAGTAATTTGAGAACTTCACACACATTGCTGGTGAGACCCTGAGTCAGCAATACTTTAGGTACATGGACTTGGTATCTTCTCTTCAGTTTATGGGAGTAACTCTTGAGAAAAGAGACATAGTGAGGAAATTCATGAGTGCACTTCCATATGAATGGACTTTTTACTGTGTCTCTATCAAGAGAACTAAGAATCTAAACACTCTCACCATGACTGAACTATATGTAATCCTTGATGGATACCGTATGGAGATGGAAACTCAGAAAGGCCATCAGTTGAATAGAAGCTCAAACCTTCCTGTCAGCAATGCTCTACATGCTGCTGAAGGTTCAAGAACTCCCTAGCCCTAGTTGTACTTAAACTACCTCCAACATCCATCATCCTCTTCTGGACCCTACATCATATTTTCTGAGACACCCAGGTCTCAACAAGCTCAACAAACTCCTTTTCAGGATAAATGTGCTTTTGTTTCAGGAAATGAGCACTTTAAAGATTTTCAGTTCTGTTTTGATGATCTCAAGTGTTTCAGCCCAGATGATGTGGAATATATGGACATTGTCCAACAGATGGCTCTTTTAACCTACAGAGCAAAGAAGTTCTTTAAGAGAATGAAAGGCAATTCCCTCAGAACCCAACCAATAGCAAATTTGGGTTTGACAAATCAAAGGCCAAGTGTTACAACTGCAATCAACTTGTTCATTTTGCAAGAGAAGGTAAGGCTCCTAAATCTAATCCTAGAGCACCACAAGCCTCCCAACATCCTGCTACTCCAAAATCTGCTGCCAAGCCAACTGAACAAAAAACTACAGCTATTGCTCAAAAAGTTGATTGGAGCTTTATGAGCAAGATGTCACTCCTGCTCAAGCTCTCATGGCTGTAACTAAAGACAGTAAGGTATATGAACATCTCTGTACTCCAGCTTGTATTGCTAAGGTTAAACTGTATCAGGACTATAACATGGAAGTTAAATCTGATATTAAATCCTTAAATATATTAAAATTTGATTTTAAGATAGCAGAATCTGACTACAAACTCAAAATTGAAGAGTTAGAGAAAAATGTATCCTATTTGAAACATGAAAACTCAAACTACAGGGTTCAAATAAAGGATTTAATCTCCAAGTTAACTGAGGCTCAAGCCAAGCTAGTAATAGTTGAGGCTAAAGCAAAAAAGTATGCCATTGAAGAGCATAACTTCAACACCATCATTGCATCATCATCCCACTCAAAAGTGTGTTATCAAAACAAAAGTGGGTTGGAAACCAATGAAATTGCTCCACCACACTCTTATGTGTCTGCTAGACAGCCAAGATGTGGTACTGATGAGCAAGAGGTTTCAACTGTTGACCCACAACCCAATGAGTAGAAGAATGATGCAAAAATGGTGACCACCACAGGGAAGGATAAGATAGAAAACCTCATCCACACAGCTGATGATCAACCTCTCACCACCAAAAAAAGAAAGAATAAAATCAAAGTAGCAAGAAAAACAACCAAGAAGGTGGCTGAGTAAAAGTTGAAGATAGACCCAAAGCAAAATGGTGTATTCATATCAGCTGGATTCCAAGTAGTTGGAGGTTCTGATCCAGGAAAGAAGTGTAGTACCAGCACTCCCATCCAAATAAAGGATCAGACATTAAAGGGGAAGGATGTTGAAGAGGAAAAGAAGTGCAAGAAACAACAGCCCTCACACCCCATCAAGAAGAACATTGAGTGCATAATATGTGGTCTGCACAACCACATGGCTAAAGATTGTTACTACAATCCAGCAAGCACACATTATGCAAACAATGTTAAGAAAAAAGAAGTCAAGGAGGGTTTTATATTTGGACCTTACCATATGGTTCAAGTGTTAAAAAAGGAAAGCTTGTTTATGAAGCCAAGTTGCTTTCGAAAGAAACACATTCTTCCAAAAGGAAAATAGCTTCGAAAGACAAGCCCAAAAGAAAACAAAGAAACCAAAGAAATCTTTTGAAACCTTCCAAGAAGAAGACTGCTTTGGAAGAAAAGGTGGTGACAACTTCTTCCGATAAGAAAGAAGCCTCGATAGCAAGTAATGCTGCTCAAGCCTCCACAGGCTAATCTACACAGATCAACCATGGGATGGAATGGAAGATCAGAAACTACAGCCCAAACCTCTTCTTCACAAACCATAATTGAACCCGCATGCATACATTTTGGTTCATTTATCTCATCTACATTGTAAGAGCCCAAGACTAATAAGACTTGGGTTTCCAATAGTAACTAATCATTTCACCTTATGTGTAGGGACATGCACATGACAAAAATGGAAATGCTTGGATAGTAAACAGTGGATGCTCCAGGCACATGATGGGGAACAGATCTCTTCTTTAATAGTTTGAACACTTTGATGGAGGTCCTCTTCAGTTTGAAGGTGAAGCCGGAGGATACATTTCTGGGTGGAGGTAGTGTATCTAATGGTAAGTTGAAAGTTGAAAAAGTAAACTTTGTCAAACAACTTGAACACAATCTCTTGAGTGTTTTTCAATTCTGTGACCAAAAGTGTAACACCCGAAAATTTTAAAAGAAGAGAAATGTGAAGAAAAAGAAAGAATAGCAAAATAACCCAAGTTGAGGGGTTAAAACGGTACAAGGGACAAGGTTTATATTAATATGTTCAAAAAGGTGGTCATGGCCGCCCATGACCCCTGTACCATCTTTCTGTCGATTTTCTAGAGAGAGAAAGCAGAGAATTCTCTTCGGTTTTAGAGAGAAGAAGAAGAAGAAGTTGGAATTCAGGTTAGTTTTCTGATTTATGGGGTGTTCTTGGCTGCATTTCAGCTTCGGGTATGTGCTTATGTGCTTGTATGTGTGTTCGGTTGTGTGTTTTGGTGTTTTTAGGTGTTTGAACTCATAAGCATTCGGGTTTGAAGGAAGTCTTACTCGGAAGTGGCAAGAGGTGAGTTCTAGATCCCTGTTTTTTAAATGTTTTAACTGATTTTAGGGCTGGAAATGCATGTTTAAACGTTTTTATAAAATTTGGGTGTGTACCCGTATGTATATGTGTGTGCCCTGTTGTGGGTGGGTGTATGTTCGGGATGATTTATGATTATGTGCATGTTTTATGCTTGTTTGATGCTTAGTATGTTAGAAACTAGGCTAGAACAGGTTAGATTGATGATTTTGGGTCTAAAAATGATGGTAGTTAGAAAAGTTGTTAGCCATACGCCTAAGTGCCCATGTGCCTGAGATCATGCGCCCAAACAGTACCCAAGCGCCCAAGGTTCGTGCGCACAAATAGTGCCCATGCGCCTAGGATTATGCCCAGGAGCCTAAGTATGCCCATGCGTCTAAGTCTGCCAAAACGCCTAAGGGTCCATGCGCCTAAACCAGGCTCATACGCCTGCATAGTACCCATGCGCCCAGAAATCTGCCCGTACGCCTAACTAAGGCTCGTGAGCCCGTGTAGTGCCCATGCGCCAGAGTCGCCCATGCGCCTGCATAGTGCCCAAGCGCCCGCATAGTGCCCATGAGCCTAAAGACTTAGAAAATTTTTTGAAATTTTCGGGAAAGAGGGACTTTTAGGCTATGACTTGGGATGTTTCCGGGGTTGATATGTGACGATTATATGATGCTTTTATGCATGTTTATGGCTGTTTTCTTTATGTTCCTTATTATGTATTTTCCGTGGCTTTACGTGGTGTGATTATGTTAATAAACGTAAAGTGTTATATAATGAAAGCGGAAGTTAATGTTAATGAAAGTGGAACGTAAAGAATGTAAGTAGAGTCTTTCAAGCAAACATAAGGAGGTTCACACCCAATGAAGGGTGTTAGCTCAACTGTGTGCGGTTTAGCTAACCCAGAAAGATGCACATGGGGGTCTAATCCTTGTGATTGACCAAACGTATGGGACCCTTGTCGCTTGCCCCAGGTACTGGAGTCAGCTTCGTGCACAATGTTAGGAGTCTATTTATAGACTTCAGTCCCAGTAACCAGCTTCGTGCACAATGTTCGGGGTATAGCACATGACATTGGTCCGGATGAAAGTGAAAGATAATGATGAAATAACGAATGACATACGATAATGAATGATGATGAAAGATAATAATAAATATTATCTGTATGTACGTATGATGTATGATCGTGAATGAAAGTAAAGAAAGGTTTGCTAAACGAAAGTAAAGTATTTCTATTATGAAACTAGAACTCACTCAGCAACGCTAACTTTTATGCATTTTCAGTTGGCAGGTAATGGTTGCTGAGGATGGCACGGAGTGAAGCTACTTGGCAAAGATTTTTGATTGGCATCCATTTTGTGTAACAATGATGCTTTTGTGTAGAAAGGAAACCCGATGATGATTTGTAATGTCTTGATGTTGTTAAATAGATTTTATGTGATTTTGAAATAGTATGTGCGATGATTGTCCAACTGTGAGTGTCCCAGGAACGGGGCCTTACAAGTTGGTATCAGAGCCAAAGTTTAAGAGAAATGGGTAAATATTTTCCAAATAAACCTAAACTTAAACTGAGAATGTGACAAATGGAAGGATGCCCGCCCAAGTAGCTGTGTGCCATCAGGTATTTTCTTTAATGTTAACCGGTATTATGTGCGCATGTTATCTGATTTATGTGCTTTTAGTAGATTTGAATACTAATGTAGTCAGGATAGGAAATGCTTGGGTTATGAAGAGTAAAGTAAGTGGCTAATCACAACTGGCCACTGTAATTAGGGACTTACTATACTTGACATAAACTGAGCTATTACCTTGAATGACCGTGTTGGTGTTTGGATCTTATAGTGTGTTAGAGGATGGCTGGTGGTAGATCTTCGAAAGCTTCAAGAGGAGGAGATCGTGGTGGATGTGGTGCTGGACCGCGTGCCACAAGGGGTGGTGCTAAGGCTGCAGAAAAAGCACCTGAAGAGCCCGAGACTTATCACCAGGAAAGTGGTGATGAGAGTGCTAATTAGGGCCTCGGTGAAAGAGGCTGTTGTTGAGGATGTTCATCAGGTCATGCATACGATCTTGCCATCTATGGTGGTCGAAGTGATTAGAGCTGTAAGGGAGGACGAGAAGAAGGAGAAAGAGTAGACCGCGGGAGAAGCGGGGCAGCGGGAGACTGAGACGGTTGTCCCAAGTGATAAGGAGGAGGAAGAAGCGGTGCCAGGGACAGCTCGGGGCTGTACTTATGGGGCATTCCAGAGATGCAAGCCCCCAACTTTTGTTGGCAATGGCAACGCTGCTGCTGCTCATCGATAGGTGAGAGAGATGGAAGCTGTGCTTGATATCAGTGAGTGCAGGGAGGACCACCAAAAGGTGAAGTTTGCTATCCACTCATTTGTGGACTCGGCTTTATGCTGGTGGGACAATATTGTCCAGGACGAGGGTAGCAGGGCGATTGGAAGAATGAATTGGGATGAATTGAAGAAGCTGGTGATTGAGGAGTTCTGTCCTCACGAGGAACTTGATAAGATTGAGAGAGAGTTCCTACAGCTGGAGGCGGGAACCATGACACACCAACAGTACACCACAAAGTTTAATGAGATGGCGCGACTGGTGCTAGATCAGGTGACACCTATGTCAAGAAAGATAAAGAGGTACATCCAAGGTTTGCCGGTGGATATTCGCAGGCACATGATCGCCGCCCGGCCAAGCACGTTTAGGTCGGTTGTTGATCTGGCGGGAAGGTTGTACGATGAACGGGAGGTGGCTGTGGTTGAAGTGAGTAAGAAAGGTGGCGGTGGTGACCGAAACTAGAACGGGAAGCGGTTTGGACGCGGTGGTGTAGCTCCAAACAACAAGGTTGCGAGGGTGGATGACCGGCGTGTAGCCACACCCGGGGCAGGATCAAGGAAATGTGGTAAATGTGGAGGGGAACATACGGGGGAGTACAGGTGGGGATCGAACGTCTGCTTCAAGTGTGGGAAGCCTGGTCACATAGCAAAGAATTGTTGGGTGATGAGGTGTTTTAACTGTGGCGGAGAGGGCCACCTGAGCAGGGACTGCAAGAAGCCGAGGGCGGAGAGTTCTGGAGCAAGGAAGACGACCGGAACTGAAGGGCAGAAGGCGAGCGCCAGAGCTTTTACGATGACCCCGGAGGAGGCTAGGACAGACCCCGATGTTGTGTCAGGTACGTTTCTAGTAAACCAAACTCTTGCTTCTGTGTTATTTGATTCTGATGCTAGTAGGAGTTTTATTTCTGCTACTTTCTGTGCTAATTTGCCCGTTAGAAGTAGAAGTATTGATGAGCCCTTCGATGTAAAAACTACCATAGGTAAGTCTACCAGGATCTCTGATCTGATAGAAGGTTATGACATAGAACTAGAAGGTCATAGGTTTCCTGCTAGACTATTTGTGATGACCTTAGGCGGGTTTGATGTAGTCCTAGGGATGGACTGGTTAGCGGCCTATGAAGCAAATATCGTGTGTCGCAAGAAGATGATCCGACTGACAGCGCCTGACAGGAGTTCGGTGACGGTCTACGGTGATCGAGTTACTACGATTCCGAAGGTAATTTCAATGGCGGTGGCGGAGAAGTGCATGAGGCGTGGATGTAGTGCCTACCTGGCTTATGTGAAGGATGTGGACACGTCAACACCATAATTATCCGATGTACCGGTTGTGTGTGACTTTCCCGATGTGTTTCCGGAAGATTTACTAGGTGTGCCACCGGACCGTGAAATCGAGTTCCAGATTGATTTGATACCCGGTGCTCAGCCTGTCGCTAAGGCACCGTATCGACTGGCTCCAACAGAGATGAAGGAACTGATGGTTCAATTGCAAGAACTGTTGGATAAAGGGTTTATTCGACCGAGTATCTCTCCCTGGGGTGCTCCAGTCTTGTTTGTAAAGAAGAAGGACGGTAGCATGAGGATGTGCATCGACCACCGTGAGTTAAACAAGTTGACGGTGAAGAACCGGTATCCTTTACCCAGAATCGATGACTTGTTTGATCAGCTCCAAGGTGCCAGTTGGTTTTCGAGAATCGATCTTCGATCGGGTTATCATCAGCTGAAGGTGAAAGAGCAGGATATTCCTAAAACAGCTTTTAGCACGCATTATGGACACTACGAGTTTCACGTTATGTCTTTTGGTTTAACCAACGCGCCAGCTGCTTTTATGGATTTGATGAATCGAGTGTGCCGGCCGATGTTCGATAAATCGGTGATCGTGTTTATCGATGATATCTTGATTTATTCAAGGAGCGAGGAGGAGCATGCCGGTCACATTCGGGAAGTATTGGAGACGCTTATAAGGGAGAAATTGTATGCCAAGTTCTCCAAGTGCGTGTTCTGGTTGCGCGAAGTTTAGTTTTTGGGTCTTGTGGTAAATTCTGAAGGAATCATGGTCGACCCAGCAAAAGTAGAAGCTGTGATGCAATGGAAGTCTCCAAAGACGGCATCCGAGATCCGTAGTTTCTTGGGATTGGCAGGCTATTATAGAAGATTCATCCAAGAATTCTCAAAAATAGCTTCTCCGTTGACTAAGTTGACCCGTAAGGACGTGAAGTTTGTATGGGGTCAAGAGCAAGAAAAGGCTTTTGAGGAGCTAAAGGTAAGATTGACGCAAGCTCCAGTCCTCTCATTACCCGAAGGAAGCGAAGATTTGGTGGTTTATTCAGATGCTTCTTATTCGGGGTTGGGTTGCGTGTTGATGCAGCGAGGGAAGGTTATAGCCTACGCATCCCGACAGCTGAAAGTTCATGAGGTTAATTACCCTACTCATGACTTGGAGTTAGTAGCTGTGGTCTTCGCATTGAAGATTTGGAGGCACTATTTGTATGGGACGAAGTGCACTATCTTCACCGACCATAAGAGTTTGAAATACTTCTTCGAGCAGAAAGATTTGAATATGAGGCAGAGGCGATGGTTGGAGCTCATTAAGGATTATGATTGCGAGATCCATTACCATCTAGGCAAAGCCAACATAGTGGCGGATGCCCTTAGCCGAAAGGAGAGACCTGAACCGATTCGGGTGAAGGCTTACCAATTGGTTATGACCTCCGATGTTATGAAGCAGGTCAAGGAGTTTCAAGACGAGGCGTTGAACGAAGATCGCCTTAACTCCGAAAGGATGAGAGGTCTAGTCACGGAATTGGGTGAAAACACTCTCGGTGTTAGGACCCGATTTGGGCGAATGTGGATCCTCGCTATGGGGATTTACGTGGGAAGATCATGGACGAGGCTCATAAGACTCGATACTCCATTCATCCCGGTGCTACAAAGATGTATCATGATATGAAGAAAGATTATTGGTGGCCCGGTATGAAGCGAGATGTGACGGAGTACGTGAGTAAGTGTCTTACTTGCTTGCATGTGAAGGCGAAGCATCAGAAGCCATACGGGAAGATCCAACCTTTGGATATACTCGAGTGGAAGTGGGAGCATATCACCATGGATTTTATTACGAAGCTACCACGAACGGGAAGGGGGTATGATGCCGTATGGGTGATAGTCGACCGTTTGACGAAGAGTGCTCACTTTTTACCGATCCGTGAAATTTATTCCTCCGAGAGGTTAGCAGATCTGTTCATCAAGGAGATTGTGACTCGTCATGGTGTGCCGGTGCCTATTGTGTCTGACCGTGACACTCGGTTTACATCTAAGTTCTGGAAGAGATTCCACGATGCGATGGGGACGAGGTTACATATCAATACGGCTTATCATCCTCAAACAGATGGTCAATCAGAAAGAACTATTCAGATGCTTGTGGATATGCTTTGGGCATGCGTCATTGACTTTGGAGGAAGTTGGGACGAACACTTACCGTTAGCTGAATTCTCGTACAACAACAGTTATCATGCCAATATCGGTATGCCACCCTATGAGATGCTATACGGTAGAAGGTGTAGGACACCCGTATGTTGGGGTGACATCGGTCAAAAGGAGTTAGGAAGCATTGAGGTGATCGAGGCTACGACTGAGAAACTGGAAAAGATCAAAGCCTTTATGAAGGCAGCCAAAGATAGGCAGAAGTCGTATGCCGATAAAAGACGTAGACCGATTGAATTCAAGGTGGGTGATAGAGTTATGTTGAAGGTTTTGCCTTGGAAGGGTATCATTCGGTTTAGAAAGCGGGGCAAGTTGAGTCCGAGGTACATAGGGCCTTTCCGAATCATTGCTCGAGTACGAGAGGTGGCCTATAGATTGGAGTTGCCCTATGAGTTAAGTGGAATTCACTCGACATTCCATGTATCTCATCTGAGGAAGTGCTTAGCTGATGAGGATATGGTGGTACCACTGGAAGACATTGAGGTTGACGAACAGCTCAATTATGTGGAGCAACCAGTGGCTATCATTGACAGGAAAGAGAAGAGGCTAAAGAATAAAGTGGTTCCCTTGGTGCGAGTACAGTAGAAGCATAGAAAGGGATCCGAGTCTACATGGGAATCTGAGAAGGAGATGAGACAGCATTATCCTCAGTTGTTCGAGGAATGACAGGTTTCGGGGACGAAACCTATATAAGGGGAGTGGACTTGTAACACCTGGAAATTTTAAAAGAAGAGAAATGTAAAGAAAAAGAAAGAATAGCAAAATAACCCAAGTTGAGGGGTTAAAATGGTACAAGGGACAAAATTTTATACTAACATGTTCAAAAAGATGGTCATGGCCGCCCATGACCCCTGTACCATCTTTCTGTCGATTTTATAGAGAGAAAGCAGAGAATTCTCTTCGGTTTTAGAGAGAATAAGAAGAAGAAGTTGGAATTCAGGTTAGTTTTCTGATTTATGGGGTGTTCTTGGCTGCATTTCAGCTTCGGGTATGTGCTTATGTGCTTGTATGTGTGTTCGGTTGTGTGTTTTGGTGTTTTTAGGTGTTTGAACTCATAAGCATTCGGGTTTGAAGGAAGTCTTACTCGGAAGTTACAAGAGGTGAGTTCTAGATCCTGGTTTTTTAAATGTTTTAACTGATTTTGGGGCTGGAAATGCATGTTTAAACATTTTTATAAAATTTGGGTGTGTACCCGTATGTATATGTGTGTGCCCTGTTGTGGGTGGGTGTATGTTCGGGATAATTAATGATTATGTGTATGTTTTATTCTTGTTTGATTCTTAGTATGTTAGAAACTAGGCTAGAACAGGTTAGATTGAAGATTTTGGGTCTAAAAATGATGGTAGTTAGAAAAGTTGTTGGCCATACGCCTAAGTGCCCATGCGCCTGAGATCATGCGCCCAAACAGTACCCAAGCGCCCAAGGTTCGTGCGCACGAATAGTGCCCATGCGCCTAGGATTATGCCCAAGAGCCTAAGTATGCCCATGTGTCTAAGTCTGCCAAAACGCCTAAGGGTCCATGCGCCTAAACCAGGCTCATGCGCCTGCATAGTACCCATGCGCCCAGAAATCTGCCGTACGCCTAAGTAAGGCTCGTGCGCCCGTATAGTGCCCATGCGCCTGAGTCGCCCATACGCCTGCATAGTGCCCAAGCGCCCGCATAGTGCCCATGCGCCTAAAGACTTAGAAAATTTTCGGAAATTTTCGGGAAAGAGTGACTTTTAGGCTATGACTTGGGATGTTTCCGGGGTTGATATGTGATTATTATATGTTTCTTTTATGCATGTTTATGGCTGTTTTCTTTATGTTCCTTATTATGTATTTTCCGTGGCTTTACGTGGTGTGATTATGTTAATAAACGTAAAGTGTTATATAATGAAAGCGGAAGTTAATGTTAACGAATGACGTACGATAATGAATGATGATGAAAGATAATAATAAATCTTATCTGTATGTACGTATGATGTATGATCACAAATGAAAGTAAAGAAAGGTTTGCTAAACGAAAGTAAAGTATTTCTATTATGAAACTAGAACTCACTCAGCAACGCTGACTTTTATGCATTTTTAGTTGGCAGGTAATGGTTGCTGAGGATGGCACGGGGTGAAGCTACTTGGCAAAGATTTTTGACTGGCATCCATTTTGTGTAACAATGATGCTTTTGTGTAGAAAGGAAACCCGATGATGATTTGTAATGTAATGATGTTGTAAACAGTAATTATTAATATATGAAATGTTTTCGTTATATTTTTCCGCTGCAAATGTTAAATAGATTTTATGTGATTTTGAAATAGTATGTGCGATGATTGTCCAACTGTGAGTGTCCCGGGAACGGGGCCTTACAAAAAGCATCAGATGCTTTTCACAGAACATGAGTACATTATCCTTAAACCCGGGATGACAATTTCTCAAGAATTGGTGCTTCTTAGATGTCACAAGAACGGGGATATATACAAGCTGGATATGAACAATGCTTCCCCAGTGGGTGAAGTATCATGCTTTCTTTCCAAAGCTAATGGTGATGAGTCAACTCTATGGCATAAAACAATGTAACATGTTAATTTTAAAACCATGAACAAATTGGTTAAAAATAACTTGGTACATGGTGTGCACAAAAAGGAATTTTTCTTTAGAGATAATTGTGTTGCTTGTCTGAAAGGGAAGCAACACAATATATCTCATAAATCCAAAGAAGTTAACTCCATCACCACTCCATTACACTTATTGCACATGGATCTATTTGGTCCCACAAGTAAAATGAATATTGGAAGGAAATCATACTACGTTGTGATTGTTTATGATTTTACAAGATTTACATGGGTATTCTTTTTAAGGACTAAAGATGAAACTGTTGAAACTTTAAAATCTTTTATTCTTAAAATAGAAAATCAAATTGATCATAAGGTAAAAATTATCAGAAGTAATCAAGGGACGGAGTTTAAGAATCAAGTTCTTGACTCATTCTGTAACTCAAAAGGGATTGCGAGACAATATAGTGCTCCTAGAACTCATCAACAAAATGGTGTTGCTGAGAGGAGGAACATGACACTTATTAAGGCTGCAAGAACTATATTAGCTGATTCAAAGCTGCCTCTAACTTTTTGGGAAGAGGTAGTCAGTACCGCATGCTATGTGCATAATAGAGTTCTCATTGTTAAGCCCTATGAAAAACCTCTTATGAGCTATGGAACAAGAGGCCACCATTCATTAGCTTTCTTAGGTCCTTTGGAAGCAGGTGTACCATACTTAACACAAAGGAAAATTTGGCAAAATTTGCTGAAAAGTCGGATGATGCTATCTTTGTTGGATATCACTCAAACTCTATTGCTTATAGAGTATATAACATCAAAAATCAACAATTTGAGGAATCATCTAACATTGTTGTAAATGAGCACACTCCTTGTGTTAAGGGGAATGGCCCTGATTATATTTTCGACTTAAAATTGTTTCCAAAGTATTCTAAATCATCTTGTGAGAATGTTTCAGATGGAACAGGAACTCAAAATGACTCATATGATGATCAACTGTTTGAGTTACCCAGACCTATTCCTAGTTCTCCAAGAGATCATGAAGATCAAGCTCCCACTACTGGATTTCGTGAAAGCTTGAACATCTCCGGAAAAAATGGAGCTTCAACAAGTTGTCAGCAAACTGAGCCTCAAAACTCATCAGCTGACAACTCCATCACTAAGCACCAAGCTAATGAAGATAGTAATCTGGAGGAACATGCAACTGTTGATGGCTCTTCATAGTAAAATGTCACTGATGCTGTCACTCATTCATTCAATCAGTCCTTATTGAATGAGTGTGAGACATCAGCTGGAAATGCTATTCAAAATCCTGAGCAAAATTTCTCCAACTTGGATCTATCTATGCAACTAGATGTGATTTCTAGGCTCAGGATCCACAACACTTATCTAGCTGAAAACATAATTGGGGATGTCTCGGAAGGTGTGAGAACAAGAGCACAAACTCACAACGGGAATGTTTGCTTGTAATCATGCTTTCTTTCTCAAATGGAACCAAAGAAGGTGGAAGAAGCTCTCAAGGACAACAATTGGGTTGAATCAATGCAAGAGGAGTTGTTTTAATTCAAAAGACAAAATGTATGGAACCTATGTCCACTACCACCTAGTCAAGTCCCCATTGGCACTAAGTGGGTGCTCAGAAACAAAAGAGACGATAGAGGTTTAATCATCAAGAATAAAGCAAGACTTGTAGTTCAAGGATACACACAGGAAGAACGGATAGATTACACTGATGTCTTTGCACCTGTTGCAAGACTTGAGGCTATGAGAATCTTCCTTGCTTATGCAGCATCAAAGAACTTCACAGTTTACCAACTTGATGTCAAATGTGTATTTTTGTATGGGGATATTGACAGAGAATTCTACGTGTGTCAGCCACCAGGATTTGAAGACCCACAACACCCCAACTATGCGTGCAAACTGGATAAAACTCTCTATGGGCTGCACCAGGCACCTAGGCTATGGTATGAGATAATGTCTTAATTTTTTCTAAAGCATGGCTATTCCAGAGGCACAATAGACAAAACATTGTTCATAAAGAAGTCTGGGAAGGACATTTTGCTGGGCAAGTCTATGTTGATGACATCATATTTGGTTTCTCAAATAACCAAATATGCAAACACTTTGAAATCATTATGAAGAAGAAGTTTGAAATGAGTTTCATAGGAAAGATGGATTTCTTCCTTGGAATTCAAGTGAAGCAGATGGAAGATGGGTTCTTCATAAATCAATCTAAGTATGTCAAGGATATCTTAGAAAGATTTGAGATGAAAGATTGTAAGCCAGCCAAGACATCGATACCTAGAAATCACAATCTTTGTCCTGACTTTGAGGGGGAGAATACTGATCAGCATTAGTCAGGGCAATTATAGTATCTCTGATGTATTTCACAACAAGTAGACCTAATATCATGTTTGCAACTTGCATCTGTGCAACATATCAGGCTGCTCCAAAGGTGTCTCACTTAGTTACTGATAAGAGAATTCTTAGATAACTCAAAGGAGCTCCCAAGCTAGGTCTCTGGTATCCTAGGAATTAAGACTTCAATCTCTACAGTTACACTGACAGTGATTATGGTGGCTGCAACATAAACAAGAAATCCACATCAGGCGGATGTCAATTTATTGGTGGAAGGATCATCTCGTGGCAATGCAAGAAGCAATCATGTGTCTCTATATCAACTACTGAAGCTGAATACATTGCTGCTGCAAGTTGCTATGCTCAGCTGCTATGGATTCAAAATCAGATGTTAGATATGATTTCGACTTCATGGAGACTCCTATCTACATAGACAACAAGAGTGCAATTTTTATAACTATAAATCCGGTCAAGCACTCCAAGACAAAGCACACTGACATCAGGTATCATTTCATTCGAGATATTCATGAGAAACACTTGATCAAACTAGTCAAAGTTGATTTAAATGAACAATATGCTTACTTGTTCACCAAAGTTTTTGATGAACAAAGATTTAAATATTTAATCACAGCTATTGGGATGATAAACATTGACTAGTTCATATCTTTTGAAAACCTTTTTAAATTCTGTATTGTTTATGTTGTCTTTATACAATCTAAGCCCTGTTACAAAATGTTTTTTCTTCAAGATTTCTAAGTGTGAATTCTTTTGAAGAGAAATTTACCCTCGAAAGATATCTTTAGCCATCTTCCGAAGACAAATTCCTCTACATAATTATTCTCTTTCGAAGAGTTTTGAGCCTCGGAAGAAAACTTGATCATAGATCATATTTACTTCCGAAGCTTATAAAACATATTCTTTTGAAAAACCATTTTACTCTCGGAAGCAAATTTATCCCTGTGACATAGTTTGCCTTCGGAAGTAAAAGTGGCTTCGGAAGACAATACTAAGAGACCTAACAGTTTTCTCTTGGAAGCAATTTTACTCTTGGAGAAAACTTTACTATGTAACGGCAATCTTTGAGCCCCACTCTTTAAAAAGTATGATTTTACTGATGATTGTCGGAATATTTTAAATAATCCAACTTACCGCCATAGTCATATCAAACATAAGCTGTCTTTTCACCTTATTCGTTTGATCTCTTTACCTCCTGTTTAAGAAACCTCCGACTTTCTTTCTTTAATTTCTTTACCTTCACAAAAACCCCAAATTTCCACTATATTCTTCTACACACTCTCTCAAATTCCTTCAATCCCATAGTACTTTCACAAAGAATGGCCTTAAATTCTCAACATAACCAAGTCGCAATCCTTGATTCTTCTAATGATGCCGACTTTGCCCCAATCATCTAATTTCTGACATAATCGACATACTTAACCGCCCTCACTATAAACCCCACTATCTACTCGAACCACATGGCCGAATTATGGGCCACTGGTTAAATCGATATGCTTAATGGAGAAAGGGTCATTAGATCTAGAATCTGTGGGCAAGATCTTGTTATCAGTGAAAGAACCATCAGGAAGCATCTAGAGCTTCATGATAAAGGCGCCCCTACTAAATTCCCCAAGTCTGAAGTGGAGGACACTTACACTCAGATGGGCTACGGAGGTGATGTGAGCATTATCAACTATATACAAGTTCAACTTCTCCTACAACTGGAAGTTCTTGCTGCATATCATTCTCCATTATCTCTCCAACAAATCAGGGGGATGGGATCAAATCCCATATGATTTGGGCTGCCTATTCCATGGGTTGGTCAAAGGCCTCCGATTCAATTACTCAATGTTAGTGCTGAATAACCTCAGAGGTAACCTCAACAGTGATCCATTTTACATGTACCCCAGGTTTATTCAACACATTATCAACTGTGAGCTGGACCAGGATCAGCTTCAATGTGAATATACCCTTCTTGTCCCTCACATGAGGCCAGGCATCTTCAAAACTTTGACGAAGGTGTCCACCAACTTCACTGGGAGATTCACTGATCTTCTTCCAGGTATGCTTGAGCCAACGGCTCCTCGTGACATCCCTACACACCTAGCAGGTGATGAACCAGACATCACCACTTCAATGCCAATCACTTCTTCCTACCCAATCAGATTCACATATACAAGACACCCCAAACGAACCCTTGTTCAATCTACTCTAATTGAACAAGTTCCTTCTGTTCAAACCAAAAAGGCTAGAGTCGAAATCACAACGGGGGAGAATGTACAGAAACAAAGACATGAGGAACCAAGCTTGGCAATCACAACCTCTCTATCTTCATATTACCCTACACAACAACACCCTGCAACTACCTTCCCTCAGCCACCTCCCATTACAATTCAAGTGGAGCCAAGGATACTTATTGATCTTAATAGGTTCTTAACCAAACATCTGATAAGCTCCTCCATTAAACATCCCTCCCAAGATATTGCCATTGCCTACTTTGGAGCTGAAAAGCTTCAAAGGTTAAGTGCACCACCTACCTCTGAGAAGAAAGTTGGTCAACCTAAGGTCCCTATTGAACCTGAGATTGACTTCGAAGGGGGAATAAGGACTGATGGCCTAGCAACTGACTTAGTAAGGACAGGTATTACAGTTCCCATCTCTTCCGAAGCAGAAATTCAAGCTACGGAAGGAATAGTTGAACTGTCTTCTTTCTCCAATTCTACTCATCACAGAGGCCATTCTCGACTTAGCTTCTGAGATAAATAGTGAGGACTTCCTCAAAACCCCTCACTCTCAGACACAACAAGACCACAAGTTCAACCCCACTAACCCCAACCTGAATCCTCTAAACCGGAATCTTAAAAAACTGAATCTTCTTCAGATCCTAAAGGAAAAAGGAAGATGATTGCTGAAGAGCTTCTTGAGTAGGAAAGGTTAGAGAAGCTGAAGAGGAAAGGTAGACTTAGCACTGGGAAACTGCTGGCTGCAAGCAGCAAAGCAGTGTAGCAGCTCAAGAGTCTATCAACAATAGGAGGAGAATGGAGGTGATAGATAGGCTCATCAGCCTGGGAGTGGATATTGAAGAAATGCTTCTACTCCCACTTGATGAGCTTTTGCAGTTGGAAAAGGCAACCCTGCTACAAAAGGAAGAAGAAGAAGCAACAAGGTTGGCCATAGAGGAAGAGAGGAGGAGAAAGAAAAAAGAGGTTGAGCAAAGAGAGAGGATGGAGAGGATAGCCTTTCTATGCTCAAGGGGCTATTCTCAGGAGGAACTGAATTCTCATGAAAATGACACGATCTTATTTCTTTTTCACAAAAGAATAAGATCAAATCAACAAGGAGATGAAGAAGGCTGCCAAGGAAAAGTTGAAGGAGAAGAAGAAGGAGGAGGAGGAGGCCCAACTTGCGGCTGCTAAGAAGGTGGGAGATAAAGCCTGGATGAAAGCTTATCTCAGGGCCCATGGATTCACAGGCAAGCAAGTAGGTCCCATGTCAGAGAAGATCCTACAGCGACATGTCAGTGAAATCAAAGCTGACATTTGCTTAGGGAGAAGGAAGGAGGTAACTCAAGCTCAAGGTGTAAAGAGGATGGTACGCAAACCAACACCCAAACCACAACCAACAAAACCTGAATCCACACCATTTCCCGTCCCCAGCAAAACCAAACCAACCACTGAACCTTACACCCCTGAACCCACTCCATCAATCTTACCTACACCCTTATCCATTGCCTCTCAACAACCACCACCATTACCCATCCTGAAACCCAAAACACAACCCAGAACCCAACCATTACCCAAGCCATCCTCTGAACCATCCAAGCCTCTAACCTTAGAAGAATACAAGAAGATTAAGAGAAAGCTCACTAACTACACAACCTTGAGCGAAATCTCTTATGAAGAAGAATCAATTACACTTAAGTTCATTGACAGCTCTTCATGTTCCCTCATAGGAGATGACTTTCTTGATTTGCCTAGGGGAACATTGGACCAAGCTCTTCAACTTCTAGCAATCAACTCTAACACTCTCAAGGAAGAAGAAAAGAAGTTGAGAAGAAAACTGGTGACTCTACTCGACACTAGGAAAGGGGACAAACTGTCAAATTGTCCAATGGAGGTTTGATGAACATTCTCACAGCTTTGCTGTCGAAAGGGAGAATGGTGAAGTCAACGGACTTGACACATCATCTCTACTACACTCCAGCAGATTCGATCTTGCTGAGTTAGCAGAGAAACCATTCTCCAACCCCTCCAACTCTCAAGTGGTTGCTCACATCTAAAACCATCTAAGCAGTCTTCATCTTGCTGAGATCACAAAGAAAGCATAGATTGAAGAAGAGTTAAAGATGAGAGCAAAAGAAGAAGAAGAGGGTGCAACTGCAAAAGGAAGAATCTTCTTCAGATCCTATAGTTAGATGGGAGTATGACTACAACTCCCATCAATTAACTCTCTTCAGAGGGCCACAACAAAGGGTACATGTCATTCAGAGCAACAGACTAGATCTTCTATCCATGAATGACTTATACAAACTTCTCACCACCACATAAGGGAAGAACAAGGAAACAGATAAATATATGCTCTCCCTGATGTTAAAGACTTTAAGAAGCAGAAGAAAGTGAAGTTTTGGAAGCATCAGGCTAGGGGGAGTTTGTTGGATCATATGTGGATGATATGAGGCTGGTGCAACCAAAACAACACTAAAAGGTTTTGAAGTGCAAGTGAAGAAGCCTTCCGAAGACAAAGCTGCTCTTCCTAAGACAAGTTGAAGATCTTCCGAAGCACAAGTATGAAGAACTTCTGAAGGTAGAACTCAGTTTTTCGAGACTAAGTAGTTCTCCTTCCTAAGTATAAGCACTTAGAAGATTAAAGACAAAGTCTTCCACAGAAAGAAGTCATGAAGACTTGCAAAACCCTCGGAAGAAGTTGATTCTTTCGAAGTATAAAATGGCTTCAAAAGAACTTATTCTTTTGGAACCATTTAAGCTTCGGAAGAATCAACTATGAACCAGTGGACATAAGTATGGTCCGACTGACACTCGCTGCCAACTCTGATATACTACATGGCGCTTTCCCACGTCCATGTAGTTGACCATACTTTAATCCACTGTTCATATTTTATCAGTTAATACAATTACCAACTTTGGTTAGTAACAAAAGGTAAGTCATGAACCTGTCATGCCTACCTAATCTAGGATATTAGTTTATCTTAAACACCTTACTTCTAGCAATGTAGTATTTTTCTAGTTATGATTTCCAGCTGGTTTTCCAAGTATAACCGGCTGTAGATAGTAGTATATATAGTTTCTCATTGTAACTCACTAAAGGTGAATGCTCGTAACAAGTATTCTAACACTGAGTTGAGAAGTAATATATACAAGTATCTTGAAAACCATTCTTGTGTTCTTTTACTTACTATATTATTATCAACTTAGTTAGAGACTCTGCTTCATCATCCGATTGAGATTTAGTGAGTTTGAGAGATAAACTTGTGTTGAGTGACCAACACCGATCCTGCAGATTTAGAAAGAGTATTTTGTTTTTGTTGTAAGTTATTTGATGTGAAATTGTGTACAAGTAAGTTAGCAAACGTGGGTAGTAACAATTGGAGAAATATGAGTGCCAAACTAAGAAAACATGAAGCAAGCAATGAAAAAATCATTGATATGGGAGCTTGGATTGACTTAGAAATAAGATTTGTAAAAAATAAAACAATTTATAAAGAAACTCAAGATGGAATAAATAAAGAAAAAGAACATTAGAAAAATGTATTAAAAAGAATCATTGCTATTGTAAAAAATCTTGGCAAGAAAAACGAATCATTTCATGGAAAGAAGGAAAAACTTTTTGAAGAAAATAATGATAATTTTTTAAGTTTGGTTGAGATGATTGCAGAATTTGATCCAGTTATGCAAGGACATGTTCGATGAATACAAAATAAAGAAATTCATAATCATTACCTTGGACATAATATGCAAAACGAGGTAATTAACTTATTATTGAATAAAATTAAAAATAAAATTATTTAAAAAGTTAAAGAAGCTAAGTATTTTTCAATTATTCTTGATTGTACCCCTGATATAAGTCATCAAGAGCAAATGTCGATTGTCATACGATGTTTAGATATTTCATCATCTCCTATAAATGTTAAAGAATAATTTCCAGAACTTTTAAGAGTAGATTATACTACGAGTAAAGGTCTTTAAGATACTATTGTTGAAGAAATTAATAAAATAGGGCATGATATAAATAATATTAGAGGACAAGGTTATGATAATGGATCAAATATGAAAGGAAAACATCAAGGTGTGCAAAAACATTTGTTAGATGTTAATCCAAGAGCTTTTTATACTCCTTAGAAATGAATGTACAACCTATTTTTGAAGAGACACATATAATTCATAGAAATAAACGATATGATGAAAATGTTGATAATGAAACCGTAAGAACTCCTATAGAATCTTTTAAATTTGATTACTTTTTGCATATAGAGTTATTTTAACTATTTTGGTAACCGTTGCCTCAGCGGAAAGAAGTTTTTCTAATTTAAAATTAATAAAAAATTACTTAAAATCTACGATGTCACAAGAAAGATTAAACGAATTATCTACTTTATCAATTGAAAAGAATTTTTAAAAGGATTTGATTTCGATTTACTTATTAAAGAGTTTGCCTCCCATAAAGCTAGAAAAATAAATTTTCTTTAAACACTTTCATATACATAAAAAAAAAAATTAACTCCGCCAAACTATAAACATTGTTGTTTATATTGCCTGCCCCAAGCCCGGATAAGGAGGGTTTTTAAATATGATATTTAGAAGAAGGCCCCAAAATTTTGTTTCGCTTTAGGCCCCCAAAACTGTTGAGCCGACCCTGCATGCAACTAGAGTTGCTCAAGTTTCGTCCTCGTACACCCTAAATCACTTTGGTTTAATTACTTTCATATCTTTCTTATATAGAACACCTTCTTCCTCAATCTAAGTCACTCATATTTATTATTTAATCGTACCTATCCCTAGTCGATGATGTCTCTACCCAATTCCGCATCGTACGTTTATTCTTGCTCTTATTTCTTGCTACCATATAAAAGAAATAAAAAAAACCCCTTACCCCTAAAATAATCACCAAAATAAAATCCAGCATTTTTTCTTTTTTATCGATCAACAGCAAGCAAGCAAACAAAAAAAAAATTGGTTTTCCCTAATTTTCGTGTGCCACCAAAAGCAAGTAAACAAGCTGGAGCGTTTTTTCTTTTGTTCTCTCATTTCGTTTGATTGTCCTATCACCAACAATGCTTATGTTTGTTTTTCTCTTTTCCGATCGCAACTAACCAAAACTTTGGGCGATGTTAGTCGGATACTCGAATCATCTTTCTTTGACATACAACATTCACATCGTAAATATCTAACCACTCAATTCCTAACACTACATTAAACCTCCCTCCTAAAGTCATAACTAATAACCTAACAAGGAACTTATGACCTTACAGCTCTATACCACAATTCTACGAGATCAATATTGTTGAACTTTGTCAACACATTCTAATAAACAAAGATCTTTATATACCTCATTCTTCTGGCTTATGGCAAGTCTTTGATTATATCTACCATGAACGCCTTGAAAAATTTTTCTTTCAAATTCTTGTTTTCATCAAAATATGTTGGAGCAGGCTCAACAACATCTGAACTCTTGTTAGCTTTTAGCAAAACATCATCAGGAACATCAACCTTCTTCTCAACTTCATAATCAAACAAAACTTATTCAACCTTAATCTTGAAATAATCATTAGTTTAAATAAACTCAATCTGTTTATCTTCTTCAACTAATTCATTCAAAACCTCAACAACAATCACCTTATCTCAATATTCCAGTTAGTGATTCACCAAGAACAATATTAGCAACATCATGAATGGGTTCTTACAAGCCTTCCAAGAAATCACTATTAACAAACTCTCCAATAGATCTTCCAAATCACCGTTTTCAACATTTCTTCTTTTGAATCTCAGCAATCAAAGTTGTCCTCGCTTTCATCTTGAGCAACTCCATCTGATTAGACAAATCATAATCTGATGTAGTTTGTGAAACTAAAGATTTGCTATTTCTTGAGGAGTTTCCTTTATTTGCATATGTTTCAACCTCAGTTGTCACCATCTTGTTTCCTTCAGTATGATTGACTCTGGGTTTTGTACATTCTCGAGCATAGTACCCTGGTTTGTTATAGTTATAACAACAAAGTGAAGATTTTCGAACCCAATCATGCTATTGTTGTTCACCACAAATGTCTTTCTTTAGGCGCTTCTAGAAACTTTCTTTTCAAGATAAACAATCATAGCCATTTGATACTTAAATGTCATTTTCCTTCACATCGTTTGGGTAATTTGCTGAAGATCATCAAGAGTGATATTTGGAGTTGTAAGTCTCTTGTTCGCAAAGGCTTCATAACTAGACAGAAAGGCTATGAACAATGCTAGATGTTATTATGCAATTTGAATTGTTTGCTTTGGAAGAGTTGAGGTTTGCTTTGCTATGTAGGCTTGATTCATGATGTGTGTGGGTATATATATATTTTTAATGATTTTCACAACACTTGGTTTTAAATTTATAAAAATGATTTTTACCTTAAAAGTAAACCACACCACAAATAGGCAAGTGTACCTATCGTATATGTAGCATAGGAAAGAACAAAGTATCGATCCAAGTACACGCACTACTTCATAATTAGTTATTTGAGGCAGTGGAATAGATTTTTTGTGGCGGTTCAAAAACCGCCTGAAAAGGCATCGCTACAAAAAAACAAGAATTTTTTGTGGCGTTTGTGAAAAACGGCCCAAAATAAATGTCAAAACCCCTTTATTTGTTAAAATTAAAAGATCGCCTTAAGAAATCGTATAACAAGATCGCCTTATAAAATGTTTCTTTTTGGTCGGTTCCATATCTACCACTAGATTCAATTTCAAATTTTCATGTATTTAAATTTGCATATATTCAAATCACAGCACTATTTACAGCTATACATTCTACCTATTAATCCATAACCTGCATATATAATTTAATAATATACAATTCAGTTAATAACCTTTATACCCACACATTAAATCAAAATTTTCAACTTAAATACATTGTTATAAACTTTGCATTTACAAACTAAGTCATCACAAACACTAGGTCTTATATATACAAAAACAATAATATTTCAAAACATGTTCACATCAACCTAGTATACATCTTATTAATAAACTTCGGGATCAAATCTAATATCAAGTTGTCAACTTCCTTTTGTGACATATAGCTTTTATCATTCCATATCTAAAAACAAATAAAAAGAGAATAAGATTTAGTATATATAATTTAAATTTTTAGGGCAATAAGTAAAGTATATTAATATATAAAACACTTACAGTATTAGGAAAATTTCTTTGATAATTCATGAGAAACTCATACATATGATTGATCACCATAAAACCACATTCCAAACCATTTTTCTGTTGCTTGCACTGCATTGAAATGCACGTGTTAATTTAATTAAAATACAAGAAAATTTATTAACAAAAATTAGAAAACATACCTCTATCATTTTCCAATTAAATCTACACTTAAAGGCTTGTTCAATTAAAAATGATAGAGTGTAACAATCACTTGTCTTTTCTCCCATTATAGAATCAATGATATATCCTTTTCGAGTTGTAGGAGAAATAATCATTAGCAACCAATGGACACTACAAAACAAATTATAGAATAATTAAGTATATATATTTCTATGTGCATATATGGTGCAAAAATAAATATTATCCGGCTAAATATGATGCTACAAAAAGCTGTTTGTCTCGATGAAGCGCATATATATCTAGGATATGTTTTTGAACGCCATGAGAATTATTCGTGCATTCTTGATCTGTGATGTTGCCCGGATTAAAGAAAGCACAGTTTGAATTGTCCAACTCATAAAAATACCTTAAATCAAGTTTAATAAACACGATAAAGTTAATACTTAATTGTGTGTATAAATGTTGTTGTATCATATAAAACTAATAATAACTTACATTGCAAACCAATGTATAATGGTGATATCAAGCTAGCCGTTAATGAATATTTGTAAAATCTCCTCATATGGAATCCAAAATTAAACCCTGTCACGATACATTCCGTTCGGTGAATAACTCATAATCCCGTTGCTATCACCAACATGTCTTGATAACAGTTCGGCCATATTATTTATCGCCCAAGACCTTTTCTTTATTTTTTTGGAAAGCATTATTTACATCAGAGATAACAGCTGGGTTAGGATTGGAAGCATGATTGGTTGGCATTGGTTGTTGACAAATATTTTGGGGTTGTTCATGTTGATGTATCTGCACTAAGAATCGATTATTAAAACATTAGTACTATATATATATATATATATTTATATGTAAATGTATGTGTGTGTGGATTGTTAAAAAAATTGTCGTTAATGTTTTACCATATCCATAAACCCCGTCTGATCAATGTGTTGTTGAATAGACATTTGAACTTGATACTCATCGTCCGGCTCCATCTAAAATACAAACAATTTGTTATAATGTAAGCAATTCAAACCAAAATAAATATAAAATACCTGTGGTC
Source organism: Flaveria robusta (assembly GCA_025506415.1). NCBI lineage: Eukaryota > Viridiplantae > Streptophyta > Magnoliopsida > Asterales > Asteraceae > Flaveria > Flaveria robusta. The sequence continues at coordinate 17,752,041 of CM046465.1, read as the reverse complement.
GATAACATGAACTCGTTATAAAGTCATCCATGTTAGTTTGTGATTAGGCACCAGTTTGACTCGACGAACTAGGACTCAAGGCCTTTCTTGAGCCACTTTTTGATTTGAATGGTGCGTCTTGATTCACAAGCTATAACATAACAACAAATATTAAACTAAGTTTTATTATAAAAAACTAACATAATATATAAACAATTATACCGTTAATGCATCTCTTGGCCATTGAACAAATTGATGAAGCATATCACCAACCGAACTAATCTCATCAGTTCGTGTCAAATCAACGACAGGTATTTTCTCACGACCTTCAATAATGGTATCTACTTAGACTTTGACACAACCTGATCTTATTTGTTTCACATGTAAGATCGTGTCTGAAGTGGGCCACACGTGTCCTTTAGCAACCTCTATTTTCAAACCAGGTTGGTGTGAAGATAGTAAAACATATTTCATCAATTTCTGCAAAACCATACAACATTATTAATAAATAGATGTTTATCTGTGTGTATATAACCTTTTAATTAAACCTATAAATATATTACCTTGATTGGTGGATAATCGATAAATGATCGACTAGATGCACAACCAACACGAATATTTGGGTTCCCATCTATCATTTGTACTGAGGGTCTCACCTTGTTCAAGTTTACTCGTCTATCTCTTGTAACTCGTCTACCACCTTTGAACAATCCACCGTGAACCTTTTTTGAACCTATAAACTCAATATCCAAAAATACATCAATATGAATACATATATACAAAGAAACTATTTTGTAACTTTCATTAATTCGCGGTCCGGACCGTATATAACCCGAGGACCGACCCGTCTAACCCGGAACCGACAGTCCGGTCCTCGGTCCATGAAAGTAGCAATAAATGGGTTCGGTTTGTGTTCCGTCCAAACGCGCGGGTATTTATAAAAAACCGATTACAAATAAAAATAAAAACTAATTCTAAATATGTACTATGTTTAATTGAAATTCTAGTAATCTTTTCCATATTTACGATTGCACAACCTTAAATACAGCATCTTCATCATTGCACAACCCTAAAACCATCATCTTCATCATCTTCATCGTTTTCATCATCTCATATCATCTTCATCATCTTCATATCGTCTTCATCATCTTCAGCATCATCGACAGGTATATCATCTTCATCGTCTTCATCTTCATCGAGATTGTGTTCTCAAGGGCTAATTACCTCATGTGAATATGAGTTGGAATGATTAGGAATCATATACTCTTGCCGGTGCTAAAACATAGAAGATTTTAAAAAGCGCATATAATAATAGCTTTCGATGGTGCTTCACCGCTTTCTCCTAGATGCTTCATGAAAACATATAAAGTGTAGTTCCAAGGGTTCTTGGTTTGATTTTTAGAGCTGGAATACATGAATAATTACACATAGTACTAGAATTAAAGGAACAAGATTGATATGATTGAGATTTTGAAAGTATTTAATAGCTTTGCAAAGATTTATATAAATTTGTATTGGCTAGAGATCATTTAGAAAAAGAAAGAAAAATAATTAGATTAAAAACATATTTATGAGGGTGGTCAACGGCATCTTAGAGGGGATAATTGAAAATTTTAACATGTTTTTTTGCTAGATTAGTGAACTTTATCATTTGAATGCACTAGTCAGATTTTCGAATTTATTTATGTTCGATGGGTTTTGGATAAATGGGTTGAATATTATATATGCACATGTGTGAATGTGTTCGTTAGTTACTTATTTCACGTTTAAATTTGAATTATTGTAGAATCATCCCAACCTTAGTATCTAATAAACTCAACCTTAGTTATAATTTTTTATTTTCATTCTTTTTTTAGATGGATATGGATTCACAACACATATCAAGCGAGGAAGAGGAATAACCCAAGATTAAAAAGCAACAAAAAAAAAGAAAGTATACTTCTCATGTTTGGAAGCATTTTGAAGAAGTCTTCGTGGATGGGAAAAAGAAAGGTAAATGCAACTATTGTGATAGGTTAATATGTGCTGAAAGTTCAACGAATGGCACATCCTCAATGGGTAGACATCTTAAAATATGTGAAAAAATCCTGCTAATCTTAAAGATCAAGAAACATTGATTTTGAATAAAAACGATTCGGGTGAGGGAGGAAAAAGTGGTATTGGTATCTTAAAATCATGGAAGTTTGATCCACAAAAAGGTAGAAAATCATGGAAGTTTGATCCACAAAATCATGGAAGTTTGATCCCCCGTGCTCACGTCCTAAAACTTTAACTAGAGGATCTTCATTACCTTGAGAATTAGTACCATCAGATTTCATATCATTCTCGATACGAACCTATAAGAAAATAAATGTTAAAATATGCAACTATAAAATATATAATTTTATATAATAAAATAAATACATATTTATTACCAAATTATAGATTTCTTCTTGTTTGTCTTCTTCAAGTTCATACAAATTAGTTTCTTTGCTTTTTTTGCTCTACCGGCTATGTGCAATTTAGATCTTGAATTTTCTATATTTTTAAGATGTGAATAAACAACTTCAAGCTGATCCCATCTAGGTCCAACTTTAGCCATAAACCTCTTATATCCGGTACGTCCTAAACGTACTTTATTTTTATTTGCCTTTGCACTTGCTTTAGCTTTCTTACTTTTTACCTTCATGAAAACCAAAATAACTATTATTAATCCTTTTAAACAAATAAATAATAAGATAAATGTAATAATAATAATAATAAAATTCACACGTACCAAAAATTCTTCGCTTGTCTTCAGTTTAACAAACTCGCCCCAGTATGCAGGATCAAGATATGTATATTTATGAAAAGGAGTCTCACCTTTATTAAGAAACTTTTTAACAAGCATACTCTTAAAATTAGTACATTTTTTTCTTGCACTCTTAAGCATATACTCTTTTGCCTTGTCATTTTTAATATTCCACATCTCCTAGACATTAACAAAATAGAAAAGTTAAACATAATAGTAAAGAAATAGTTCATATATCAAAATAATAATACAATACCTTGGTTTCTAACCATAGTTGATCCCACGTGCTTTGTTTTATATGTTTCGCATCTATATGATACGGAAGCATTTGCTTACATTTAATACCAAACCATGATACAAAAATAGATTCATTATCACCGTCTAGCTAATTATTCTCATCAAAGTTGATGTAATAGTCTTCGTCTGCTAGTTTTTTGAACAAGAACCAACACCGCGTTTGCCTCTTCTAGACATAGTCTTTATATTTTATTATAAAACAAAGAAAAATTATCTTAATGAGAGTGAATAAAATTACATTTACACCAAGAATACTACTCCAAATCGGATAGACTTCCCATGTTTTTTTAGCCATAAAAAAATTAGCTGTAGATATCAAGTACATATTCACATTGTTTCCATAACTTTCTTCTTAAAATATCACTCTTAGCTAGTAAAATTCAGAACTCAAAACATGTTATCCTAATATTTTACTATAAAACAAAGGAAAATTATCTTAATGAGAGTGAATAAAATTATATTTACACCAAGAATACTACTCCAAATCGGATAGACTTCCCCTGTTTTTTTACCCATAAAAAAATTAGCTGTAGATATCAAGGACATATTCACATTGTTTCCATAACTTTCTTCTTAAAATATCAATCTTAGCTAGTAAATTCAAAACTCAAAACATGTTATCCTAATTAAATCAACTCATTTTCTTCTAGCTCGCAATTTGAAGTATTATTTGTTATAAGCATCATACACGTCTACACCTGAATTCCATAGAGTTTTTAAGTCATTAATCAAAGGAGATAGATAAACATCTATGTCATTACCAGGCTGTTTCGGACCCTGAATTAACAACGACATCATAATGTATTTTTGTTTTATGCATAACCAAGGTGGAAGATTGTATATGCATAAAAGAACCGGCCACGTACTATGACGACTACTCATGTTTCCAAAAGGATTGATTCCATCTGAACTAAGTCCAAATCGTATATTCCTAATTTCATTCCCGAATTCTGGATATATGTTGTCGATTGTCCTCCAATGTGGTGAATCCGCCACATGTCTTAGTTTCTCATCATTTATACGCTCATCTGAATACCAACGTAACAAATTTGCATCATTTTTTTTTGAAAATAATCGTTTTAGTCTTGGTATTATAGGGAAATACCACAACATTTTTGCTGGTGGCCCATTTTTCGTCACATCATCGTCAACTTCATCGGTTTCTTTTTTACATTTATATCTCGATGCACCGCATGTAACACATTTATGTTCCTTTTCAAACTCGTTTCTATACAACATACAATCATTTGGACACGCATGTATTCTTTCAACTTCTAATCCCATTGGACACATTAGTTTTTTTGCTTGGTATGTCGAAATTGGTAACTTATTACCTTCTGGAAGCATGTCATGTAAAATCACTAATAAACTTGTGAAACTTTTATCACTCCATCCATAATTTGACTTTAATTTAAACAACTTCAACACAACACTAAGTTTTGAAAACTTTTCACAACCGGGGTATAAAGCTTTTTCTAAATCTTCAAATAGATGTTGTAATTTTTCTTGATTATCATCACCAACATCAGTGTCAAAATCATGAAACATTTCATTTAAATTTTCATTAAACTTATTTAAATGGTCATTATTGTCATGTATGTATGAATCATTGCTCTCAGTATTATCATTGTGTATATTCATTGACGATGTGCCATGATTGGTAAGTGATTCTCCATGCATTGACCAACAATCGTATCTAGGCATAAAACCATGTTTCAACAAATGAAACTCTATTTCTTCAACATCAATAAATCTTCGAAAATTTTTACAAACTGTACAAGGACAACAAATCGATTCAATTCCTTTATTCAGCCGGTTAGCTTTGGCAACCATAAGAAAACTTTGAACTCACTTTGTATACATTGTGTTAGTACGTTCAGTTTTGTACATCCAATCTTTACGATTCATCTGAAAATTAAAATAAATAAATAAATGATATGAAATGTATATATGTACATAATGTTAATCGATCGCTCTAAGGCAGTGGATCCTAACCCACTTTCTGAATATTCTATCTCATATATATATATTTTAACGGGAAGACTATTTGAAAAAAAAATCGAAAACATTTTCCCTTAACTCCCCAAGTAAGCAGATAATCTGCAAACTCGAAGGAGTGGGGGAAAATAATGTTGATTTTTTCTTAACTAGTCAACCCGTTAAAATGTATACACATCCTAAATGAGATAGAATATTTAAAAAGCAGTCCCAAAACTGGGACAATCTAAAATTTATCTCTATTAGATAAATTTCAGACGGGTATGTACTTTTAAAAGGAATCCTATGGGAACAAGCATATATATATATATATATATATATATATATATATATATATATATATATATATATATTAAACACACACACATAAGTACACATACATAGACGCATAATATATACACACATAACACATAATTATATATACATGTACGCACACATACTGCATGTAATGAAAAATCAATATGCAAACTATTTATACTCGTTCAATGAATAAAAAATACATATACGAAAGAAAAGCTTTGATTTTACTAACCTTTTAAGATCGTAAGAAGCCATTGATATGAAGAATATAAAAATATTGTAAGATGTATATCAATCCAATCACTAAAAACAAAACATTCAATGTATTAAATCAACAAAATAGAAAAATATATATGACGTATGAGTAAAACAATTTTTAAAGATACTAACCTTTTATTAAAGATCTTGAACAAAGGTTTTTGAATAATGGAGAAGCAGGAATTGAGTAGAGAAAAAAAGAAAAGAAGATTAGAGAGTAGAGTTCATATGGTAAAGAAATAGTAAAAATAGTGAATAAGAATATTCGAAATAATAAAAAAAGAGAGTAAATCGTTGATGTTGTTATTGAAAATTTTTAATATAAATTTGAAAAGTAATCCTCCAAATGTGTGTTATTTTTTATGGCGATTTGATTTAATTTAAAATATATCAATCTTAATATTTTTTGGATGTTTAAAAGAAATTCGCTGCAAAAATTAAATAGATATGAGCGATTAGGTTTTATTTATATACAATCGCTACAAAAAACATATAATCGCTGCAAAAAAAAAAAATTTTGAGCGGTTTGTTATGTGTTGAATTTTTCAAACTTTGTTTGGGCGGTTTTTAAAATTGACCACCTCAAAAAATATTTAAGAACCGCAAGAAATAATACATTATGTACTAGTGACGGTAGCTACTAATAGTAAACATTTGTTATTATTTAGCCGGAAAAGATAGATGATTTGGTTTATATTTTAAACAAAAACAAACATAAATAGATAAATATGGATAGAAATCAAAAAAGAAAATCAAGCAATAGAAATGTTCACTTAGACTTTGAATCCACCTAGCCAAACAATGATAACATACATAATTCAAGATAAGATCATTCTATACACGTGTAACATGAAAATAGATTAGACCCCCGTCAAGGCTACCTAATCATATGACTCTTTGGAAAGTTAAAACAATGTTAACATAGTAACCACCTGAAGTCACTCCATGAAGAACCAATGATACAATTATGTTGAATATAAATATGGACTAAACTACTGTCAAGGTTATTTAGTCTCATAATTCTTTGGAAAGCTAATACGATAAACACATACCAACCACCTCAAATCAGGTAATGTAAACAAAATCATGAAGTCCTCCAACTTGTGAATATCATACCACGAATATATGAACTACAAATTTACGCTAGTAAACCATAATCACACATACACAATGACATGAGGAATTCACAACAAATGTAATGGCCTTTCCAAGCATATACACAAGGATGCACATTTGAATAACAATCATACATGTTCCAATCCCCATCCACCATTCCTAGTCAAATGCCATAAATACACATACATACATATACATATTTATGAATAAATACCCTAACACATATGGTTTTCCAACATGATTTGGTCAAGATACTCACGATATTCAACATATAATCAAGTCAAACAAATACACATAATCATTGAAGGAGATTCAAGACCATGTTAAAGTCATCAACATAATCATGATAAAAAATCACATGTACATCATCAAAGTTAGCTAGGATTCATCTAATCTAAGTGAATCAAGAGTTTTAACTCATGCTAACTACATAAACACCCAAGAAACTAGAATAATCAAAAAGATACATGGTTAGATGAAGAAATTATCAAACCAAATCAAGCTAGATGGGTTGTATGTTGTTAGATTCTTCTTTGGAGTGCTTGATCTTCAATCTTGACTTCTTTTCCTTTAATAGATGCTTAAAATGGTTTTGGGGGCGGAGAGAACTAGGGATTTTAACCCCCAAAGTTGTATCTTTGAAATGAGGCTTAATTTAGGTTTAAAAAGTGAGATCTGCGCCAAACATGGCCATGTCGTGAAGTGACATAGCCATGTCGTGCATCAGACATTTAAGGCTTGAGTTGAACCTGATATGGCCATGTTAGAATGCAACATGGCCATGTCAGTAGCCAAGTTTCACTTATTTCTTGAGTTTTTTATCAAATTTATCAAGTCACCATCCAAACCTACAAAATTCATATAAAACCTGATTAGATGTCATTCCAGATAAATTTGTAACAAAAAGCATTCAAAACAAGGGGCAAAATGCATTATTAATGTCAATAATTTTAAGCATATCAATTCACATGAGAAACTTGTTATGATTGGGCTTGACAAAACTATGGTTGAACAGATGATAGGAAATAATAAACATGTAGTTCTTGAATCTCTTTCACAGTTGGAACATTTGGCTGTTTTGTTGACACGTTTGTGTGTAGCTCAAGTAGTAATTTGGGTTTCCTGATGTTTTAGCATAAAGTGTAGTAACATATGGACCCAAGGAATTCAGATGATTCATAGCTTGTTGATGATCGTCCATTTCATATGACTTGATTGTTGAGATCCAATTACTCAAAGAAAGAGTAAACATGTCTTTTTTGTAAGAGTTATCTTAGAGACTGATGCTCACCAAAGAGCCCTCAGCATGCAATCTAAAGTACAAGGAAGTTACTTCAGAAGATTTGCAAAGTCACTGAGAAATTCTCTTAGTGTCAAATCGTCCAAAGCCAAAGATCATTTCTTCCAAAGCCAAATATGAAGTCTTCCGAAGTTTCAAAAGTCTTCCGAAGCTAGAAGACAGATTTCTTCCAAAGACAGAGAAGACATGCTTTCTCTGGCATACTTTTGATAAAGCTGAACCACTTTTTGCTACCATCTCTGAAGATTTACCAAGTTATACAAGTTGGTGATAATTCCATACTTTGTCAAATTGTAGATTATGGTCTTTGTCTGTAACTTTCCTACTTTGTACTATTTTATCTTTTTGTATTTGATAAAGATGTGAGTTATGGCATGTCATAGTCACATGTCAAAAGTCAATATGGCCTTTTTAGTTTACATTGATCTTGTTGTCTAGATTAGCGTTCTAGCTGGCTGTCAAAGTATGACCAATTGAGGTTGTAGCATAAAGTATCTCATGTATCATTCCTTAAGAACTAACTAATAAAACCTTGTAACGTTGGTTGAACACTTGAGAGCAATATACAACATCCTTGAAAACTAACTTCTTTGTTCTTGATTGTGTTCTTACTTTAAGTTCTTTGTTTCCAAATAGCCAATTTCCTATTTGATCTTGTAAGTGTTAGTCTGTTAACTCTCCAACATCTATAAAACTGTTGCATTGATCTCCCTAATCGGTCCTGCATTGTCTTCTCTTGATAGACTTGCAATTATTATTCCAATTGTAAGGTAAAGATTTTAAGAGTTTCTTGTTCACATAATTATTCTTCAATGTTATAGTAGCACTTTTCATCTTTGTGACCACCTTACAAAACTGTTTCACTTCTAAACTCACTTTAGCTATGTGAAATCTTAGTTGACAACACCATGGTAAATCCTACATAAGCTTTATCATCAAGCTTAAACTTTTTCATATCCTCGTCATCCCATTCCCTTTTATCATTTTCATACATCAGAATGTAAGGTCCAAACTTGATCAATCACCACATGCGTGGTTCCGTGTATAAGACATGATATTTAAAGATATGCCTGGTCGTCATAGTCATTTTTGTTGACAAGTCTTGAGGGTCTAGTGCTTCTACCAATCTTGGTATCCAAATTAGCAATACACTAATATTCTTCATATTCGGATTTTTAGCCATTTTTAGAAACCAGACAACTTTGAAATTTTCTTCAAGATTTCCAAAGTTTTCGCGAAAGTGTATATGTGTTGCACAAAGCACATGGAAAAACATTCAAACTTTCACAATTCAACCAAGTTTTCACAAATCTTAAGCAAAAAATTTCAAATATTAACCATCATAAGCGAGAACTTCACAACTGTAATAGTTTTATGTGAAAACATAACAATCAATGCAAAAACAAGATAGTTTTCGCGCGTGTTCTTCAAATCATCAAGGTTTTCGCATTCACAAACTTGTCCAATTTGATCAGAAAACAGACAATTTAACCAACCAAATTTTCAGAATCCTAATTACAGTCTAGGTGAAGTTAATTAGATTCAATTAACCACATATTGGTCTCTAAATTGATTCAAATTGTAAAAAATCTTGACTGAAACCTTCAAATGATCATTTCAAACCTTTTTCACCTCAAATTCAGCTCAAATCCGATCTAAACTCAATCCGATTCACCATAAATCAACTCCAATTCCATCAGCAAACCAATATAAGCATTGAATCCATATAAGATAAGCTCAAACTTATGTTATCAATCCGATCAAAAGCACCACAAATCTGATACCAATTGTAAAGTCCAGAACAATTTCATGAAACACCAAATATGATCGGAGAAACCAAATTAAACGTTGAATGAATGATACAGTTCATGATAAAACAGTTGCACAAGTCGATCAGTGAAGAACAATAGTAATCTCATTGTATTATTTGATAGTGCATAGCTTTTACAGAATACCGAAATTAACAAGTGTTACAAGTTACAAAGCCTATGTTCTCGCATGATCATAGTGTTTTCGCTTGATGTGTTTTTGATGGGTGTTGCTATATATACCCCCTTTATATTTATTTTTACTTGTTATACTCCCCCTTTAATTTTCATATAGATACAATTTAAACCTTTTATTTTTTATCTCTTTAAAATAAACTTATTTAATTATATATTGATCATATCTTTTATAATAACTTTTGACATGTGCGTCAATAAAATATATTGATTTTAATTAGAATTTTTCTTAAATTTTTTTAAACACATAAATTGAAAAAAAAATGCTAAATGTAAATAATTTTAGTGGGATTCAAACCTTTTCTATTTTAATATTATACATTTATATAGCTTTTTGAAAAAAAGTTGTTATTCTTTTAATTTGTACGGAAAGGTTTATTGAAAATATATTCTTTTAATTTGCACTGAAAGTTTTTTTGAAAAGATATTTTTATACTTTTAAAAATCATTTCTTTTTATTTTTATAATCAATAGTAATAATAAACAACACTAACCGAAAAAGAAGCGAACAATTAGCATTTATAAAGTGCATATACGTTTTAACAAGTATATACGCTTTTGAAAGTTCTTTAAAAAAACCTTTTTTATTTACCTTTTAAAAAATTCGATATTTTACATGATGCGTGATAATTAAAGAGGAAAGTGACAAGTAAGAGTGGATGGAAATATTTTTTAACTTTGAAGGGGGGAATATGAAAATTCTTAAAATAATTTTTTTAAAGGTGGGGTATGACAAGTAAAAGAGGAGGGTATGTATAGCTCACCCCGTTTTTGATTTCCTGAGCCTTAAGTTTTGACTTCTACTACATGGATAGAAGAAGGGTAATCAATTTTTTTAATAATTTAATATCATATTAAAGGAAGCACAATTTAGTCATTTAACAACTAAGCTAATAGATTATTTAACGCTCATTAATCTAAAGGATGTATATGTTACAAAACTTATACATTAAAGATGTTCAGTGTAATTAATAAAGATTAAGGACTCAACCTATTATTAAATATAAGGTAGGGTTATAATAAAAATAATATTTAATATAAAAAGTTTAAAAAGTATTGTGGGCTTGATATGTATCCTTCTATTGTTTTAAAAAAGATGTCATTTTGGTCATTGTGTCGAATACATCAGCTTATTGTATCATATACGTTCATTGTATCATATATTTTATATCATTTTTTATATGTATTCATCATTGTATTTTACGTTTTAGATCATTTTGTGTTATTATTGTAATTGTTTCTATAGATTATATAAACTTATTATTTTTCATTATGTTTTACAATTATAAGTGCATAATAATATACTTTCACCAATGTATTCATAAAAACTCATAGATAATGTGTTATTTTTGTCATTATTTTTTATACATTATATAAACTTATTGTTATCTATCATTGTGTATTATAATTAAAACTGCGCATTGATGTTATTTCACCAATGTATTTTTCAAAACTTATAGTGTTCAAGATTACACAATGACGATAAAAAAACACAATGAGACATAATGTTATTTTGTTATTATTTTTAATGTATTAGATTAATTAGTTGTTAATTTATTATCGTGTTTTACATATTAGAGATACACAACAATGTTATTCCATCATTATACTTTTTTAAAATTTATCATTTTAAAAAAACACAATAACTAACAAAAGTACGCAATTAACTGCACTAAAAGACACAATGACAAGATATAAGCTTAAAAACATAAAAAAGTTTATTAAAATTTTATATAACAATACATACTTGTTTTAAAGATAAAATGCTTGTTTTTCTGGTGAAATTTTTATAAAAAAATAATGTTGCACATAAAAGTTATGAACGTTTAAAAAAACTGAAAAAAAATTACAAAAAGTCAACAAAAATGATTATTTTTAGAATACTTATCTAACAAATTTTTTTCTACAAATTGATTTTAACAATTGATTAAAAAAATAGATAGTCAAGATTATTTTTACAGTTTTTAAGTTTAGAGTATTTTTATTTGAACTTTTCTTTTAAATATATACATAAAGGATGAAATGTTATTAGTAGTACTTTAAAATGCAAACAACACACAGTCAATACTTATGGTACAAATCATAAAGCATGATACGACAAATGCAACTTTCCATGGCTATCATTTAGGCTGCTTTGTTTAAAACTTCAATTAATATTTTATTATTATCATTAATTTGATTCGTATTATATTTTTTTAAGAACATAAAGTTTTTTAATATTTAATACACCGTTATAATGATTTATTTTTATCTATGTTAACATAGACTTGGGCAAAAAAACCAGGTACGGACCCGACCCGGCGAACCCGACCCGGACCCGGGTCCGGGTACAACCCGTTATAGGGTGTACCCGGTTTGGAACCGAAAATACCCGGTGGGTAGGAACCGGTTATGGGTTTTTATATTTTTCTAGAACCCGAACCTTACCCGACCCGACCCAACCCGGACCCGACCCGATCGTACCCGGGTCCAACCCGGTTTTTACCGTTTTTCGGGTTTTTTTAAAAAACTAGCCTTTTTTAACGGCTATATAGCCGTTGGATCTCATTTTTGACCTTTTTTTTTTGTTTTTTTGCCCCCTAAGGTAGTATAAATAGGTGTGGGTTGGTTTGATTGAGTACCCAACTCTCAAACGCAAAAACATACGCAAAAAACGCAAAAAATACTCTAGTTTACTCTCGTTTTACATTTTCACTCTCTCGTTTTACACTTTTTACTGTCTTTAATCTTGTTATGGCTCAATCACAATCTTCCGTTGGTCAAAGTTCGTCCAACGCTCCAACCGTCGTTCGTGTTCTTCCACACAATCGTAACATGGATGTATGGTGTAATTGGGACATGGTTGAGTTGAGTGACGGGTCTGTAAAGGCTCGTTGCAAGTTTTGTGGAGCTTTGCTTGCTAAAGATTCTAACACGACTTTAAGCAAACACATTAGAAAGAAGTTTTGTAAGTCGTTGAAAAGTAATCCGGATTCGCAACAAACACAATTAGGTGGAGACGGTGGAATCTTTAATTACGACGTTAATAGGGTTCGAGATCGAATGGCGAAGTTCGTGATTCAAGAAGCTTTGCCTTTTAGTCACTTCGACAATCCTCGTTTGACCAACTTAATTCGAGAGACGCTTCAACCTCGTTACATCCATGTAAGTCGTACTACCCTTAGACGTTATTGTTTAAAATTATGGAAGCAAGCAAAAAATGATTTAATTGTATTATTTGAAAATTTAAATACCGGTGTAAACTTAACTAGTGACGTTTGGTCGGCTCCACACGGTTTACCCGAATCGTACCTTTGCGTCACCGCTCATTGGGTAGATCCCAAATCATGGCAATTGATGAAACGTACGATTACGTTTGATCTTTTTCCGTATCCACACACCGGAGAATTTTTGTTTTACTTTTTGGATAATGTAATAACTACTTTTAATTTACAAAATAAAATTTTTTTAATGGCATTTGATAACGCTTCCAACAACACAACCGCGGTTGAAAAATTAAAATTAAAATATCTTTCGATTGCAAACGGTGATTTTTTCCATACTCGTTGTGTTGCACATATTATTAATTTAGTAGTGCAAGACGGTCTATCCGTGCAATTTGTTGATAACTTTATTAAAGCTTTTCGATTTATGTTACATGACGTTTATAAAAAAAGTAGAAGAAGATATCAAGATTATAAAAAACTTTGTAAGGATACGGACTCTATATTTTTAGGTCCTAATTGGGATGTACCTACTAGGTGGAATTCGACTTGTCACATGTTTAATTGTGCTTTAAAACAAAAGGGAACTTTGAAAGCTTTTCATAATAGTCTTTCGGATAATGGTGAAGCCGACCCATTTCCGGATGCGGGTTGGAAAAATGTTCAAAGTCTATCCGATTTTCTTGAGGTGTTTAAAAACTCAACAACAAAATTATCGGGAGTTTATTATCCCACTAGTTATTCGGTGGTTCAAGAATTATATTTCATGGCTTTGAATTTTAAAAATTTTAAATATAAAAATGATATGTTTACACAAATGATAAAACCAATGAAAGAAAAGTTTAAAAAATATTTTGAGAAGTTACCACCCGTTTTTACTTGTGCCGCCGCTTTAAATCCGTTTTTAAATGTTGCTGGGGTTGAATGTTTGATAGACGAGATAAATGACAATTTAGATTATGCATGACGAAAACCCCAATTTTTCAAGGGATGCCAAAAAAAGTTTTAATGCAAGCTTGAAAACAATATATAATTTTTATTTAAATAGATATGGGCCTAACGTAAATATAACCACACCAAGAGAATCAACCTCAAATGCTGGTACCTCGATGAAAGACCCGGTTATAACCATGTTGAATGTTGTTCGGGATGTGACGGCTAAACGACAAAGGGGTAACATCCCAACAAGTGAGCTTGGTAGATATAGCGCTACGGATTTTATTTCCACTATGACTACCGAAGATTATCGTGCATTCGATATTTTGGCTTGGTGGAAAGGAAAGGAATCTCAATTTCCGATTCTTTCCGCTATGGCCCGTGATTTACTAAGCTTCCAAGCTTCTACGGTAGCTTCGGAATCTGCGTTTTCTCTTAGTGGCAGGGTAATCTCATTACGGAGAACAAGACTAACTCCAGAAGCGGTTGAGATGTGCATTTGTTTAAAGGATCACTTAGACGCGATGGATCGTATACAAGACCAAACAAGCCTCGAAGATGAAATTGCACTCGAAACTAAAGTACACGATGAAGAGGTAGAAGAAGGAGTATCTTCTGGCATATCGGATGAAGAATTAGCATTTGATCAAGCGTCTCGTAGTAAATAAACATTAGACGATAACTTAAATAAAAGTTTTATGTTATTTTTTATTGATCGATTTATGTATTTTTAAGTTGTTTAAATAAATAAATGAAAAATTAATGTTTATTTAATATTGTTAAATAAAAACAACATTAATATTATTAATAATAATAACAATAATAATATTATTAATAATAACAGCAACAACAAAAACAAACAAAAATAAAAACAACAATAATATTATTAATAATAATAACAATAATACTTATTATGATTTATAATAATAATAACAAAAACAACAAGTCAATAATAATAATAATAATAATAATAATAATAATAATAATAATGATGATGATTTATATTAGTAAAAACAAAAAAAAAATAAAAAAAATTCAAAAACCCGATTATACCCGGGTTCCGTACCCGACCCGACCCTAACCGGGTATGTCGGGTAGGGTAATAGCTTGGGTGAACCCGACCCGGGTTCGAACCCGGTTCCACCCGTACCCGGGTACGAAAAAAACCGGTTGGGCCGAACCCGGTTTCAACCCGGTTTCGGATATTGGGCCGGACCCGGTTTGCCCACCTCACTTAAATTTCGTTTGAAACTAACACGGTTCAAATAAAATATATTATTAGTATTTTCACAGCAAGGTAATGTTTTTGGAAATTTCGAATATACTGATACAACGTGATTATCTCTACGTATGTTTCTATATAAATATTTATTTAAAACCATGCCCGGCAACGTGCGGCCGAAACCTATGATCCAAATACGATATATTTTAGTTCTTTTTTGAACTTCGTAAATATTTTTGATATTCAGAATATGTTGTTACAATTTATTTATTTCCACCTATTTTTCGATGTGAATTTTATCCAAGTCGGCGCAACGCGCCAGCAAAACACTAGTTAGCTCTAATTTTTATATTTTTATCTTTAAGTTTTGTCTAGATCCCCTAAAAAAAGTGTGTGGGTCTTCCCGCATGCGGCTCACGTTTTCCGAGGGGGCTCATCCTAACATATTTTTCTATGATTTAGTATTTCTACATGATCAGCTTTGCATATTTTAGTTTCTTTTTCTATTCTCTAGTATCATGTGTTCTTAAAGAAATAAAGGGTTCTATCATCTTATACTAGATCCAGAAATTGTTAGACCAAGCTAAATTTGATTCTATCTTGACAGCTTTATGCTTGTGACAAAAAGAAAAGATTGTAAACTAATGTTAACCAACGGGCATTACGCATCCTACAAGACAGGTCAATATCAAAATAAAATTTATACGGAAACGTAAACAAAAATACCACCACATCACGATGCTTCAATTCTATTTTACTCAAAACAAATAAATAACTCCGCAATCTTCAACAAAACGGCACACGCTTTTCGTTATTCAAGTCCACTTGAAAGTTGATGAATAACTCACCTGCGTATCAGGACGAAAATCTATTCACAGTTGTTTTTTTTAACGACTAATTGGATCATTGTCAGACCACTAACCCACCTAATTATCTCCATTACACAAGTACGAAACCTAAGATCACTCTCAGAAGGAATCTCACATTAGGTGAGAAAACCCGCCAGCCCACCGAAAACCATCATTAATTATGTCACAGGTAGGACTTAAACTCAAGACTTTCATCTATTTTTATGATATATTAAGATACATCACTTTAACCATTTGAGCTAAAAATCAATGGTAAAATCTATTCACAGTTTACAGTTTACACAACAACAAAAGTTTACATTCAAATATTTGTTGTGTAATTAGTTTTCAGAAAGATCTGTGGTTATTCCCCAATTGTTACATTTTTACTAGATCCGTATAACATGAGTTCATCTACACCTTTTGGATCAAACCAAAATTGAAGCTTGAAAACACCAACTTCATCGTCTTCTAGAGGCCGGGTTTCTCCATTTTTGAAGGGATGTTATCGTTAACTAATAGCATATAATTTAGTTTTCGCCCGATAATAAGCAAAAAAGTGGTTAAAACCTTCATGACGATCGGTTTGATCTCAAATAGGGCAAAGGTTATAGCATAAAATTATAAAAATACATTAATACATTCACATTCTGTCAGATTAATGACAGTTTTAACAATTTGCTTGCAAATAAGTATGTATAAAGCTATTACTACCTCCTTATAGATTACACATTCAAAGTTTCACTCCATGTTTATATAAAAACATAGAAGAATATAAAAGAATTTCTGACCACTCCGCCACTATAAATAACGAAGAATGCGATTTCACTTCCTGCGTTCTTATAGGAATTTTCGGCAGATCTTTCATCTCATACTTCCGAATAAATTTGCTGACCAAAGTTTTATTCAAGTTTACCATTTCTTTACCATACGTCACGGAGGTATCTTCCTGACATTTGTAGATTCTTTACGTAGAGTTCTGCCTTTGAGGAGTCTAGAGATCCCTGAAATCCGCAAAAGTATTGATTTTTCGTTAGTTAAAGCTCTCGGGTCGTGGTGTTCTAAATAGTATAGAGACAATTGATACAACTATGGCAAAAATAGGCATGTCAAGCTGTTTGGCTAATAGGTCCAAATAGATTTTTGTTAAAATCGACACTTTATGCACGATCTAAAGAGTTTACGAAAACACCTTTTGACCAGATTTGTTTATCATGATAAATAGGAGTATTTCGGTTTTTTTCAAAAAATTTAGATGAAACATGTGGTTTTAGAAAACGACAGATGAAGCTGGTTGGATTGGGTGGACGGCCGCAGATATTAGTGGTTTGAACCTGCGCTTGTTCATTTACAAAATCATTTTTATTGTCGACTATGAGAACATGTTACGGGTAAACTCATAGGATACATCAATACCGTGATAACCAACATGATTGGATAAATAGCAGTTTGCATAGGGCAGGGAGGCTTTTAAGAACCTGTGATAGAAAGAGTGGAAACAAGATCCAAACCTAATACCTTTGCTAGAGAGTAATCAAGAGTTTACCACATATTTGTATTAAAATCTTTAATAAATGATAAAGATGGTTTGTACATGTGTTCATAATTGCTTTCCAGAATGAAAAAAAGATTAATAGAAAGTCTAAAAGGGCGGTTCCAAATTGTCAACTGGACCATAAACCACCAAAACTGAACCGTGAGCCAAACCGCATAAATCTCAAATAGGCTGACTTGCTTCGGTTAAAAAGGTACGGCTGGTCTGAATGGTTCATGAACACCCCTAAAAAATAATGTGTAAAATACGACTACCAAATCATAGTTTTTCAACAAAATCAAAATTTTTTTAATAAAGGTAGGAGCCCAAAAAAATTACCCAACCCAATTCATTGAAAATACACTCTCACGTAACTTTCATCGAGTTTTCTTTTTAGCTATATTTTCTTTCACATATTTGAATCCTTAGAGATAAAAGATAACCTGACCAGGTTCATTAATAACCAAACCGCCCTCAAGTAACGAAACATTTTTACCAACACCAAAGTCAACAAATAGATAATATTTATTTGGTGATACTTGACGCCTCAAAAGCCGGTTCAGATGGGCCACAAGATAGTGTATCCTTTCAGTTAACTTCTCATTAAAGTAACAAAGACATCATCATGGACCCCAAACTATTTAACACCATATAGTTATATCTGTCACCATCTCAGCTAACCCCAACCATATAATATACCTACTTCTAATATGATGTAAATAAATAATATTTTGTACGAATGAGATCTAAAATAAAAAGAACTGATAATTAATTAAGTTGACAAGTTAAACATACCTGTTCTTGCACAATGGTGTGGAGGGTTCGATGTACATCTTTGGCCATGCCTTTGGCATCACCACATACATATATATATGCCCCCTCAGAAAGCAAGTTCCAGATATCTGAAGCCTGCAGGCACAAATTCGAATTAAAAAATGACAATTGGTTTATATGAATAATACAAAATATATATTAAATATTGCTATGGTTGTTTACTTGTTTTTCCCACCTTCTCACTCATCTTGTGTTGCACGTATTCCTTAGTAGGGCCTTCACGGGAGAAAGCTACTATAAGCTCAGAAAGAGCACCGGTCTCAACAAAGTTATTAAGCTCATTTTCGTATATATAATCCTGAAGTAACATATACAATCGTGGGTGTTAGGTTTTATATCTAACGGATGAAACAAATAAAATAAAAACAATAGCTAACAGATAGAACGCATTAAGAGGCCATTTCAAATGGGTTGATCAGTTTGAAAGTCACCAATGCGTATCACAGTATCACTTACTGAAATGAACTATAAATTATTATTGAAATGATATAAAGGAACGGCTTTCATCCTAACAGACATGTTTGGTTAATGAGTATTAATGGATACCAGACCCACAAATTTAAGCATACCGTGTTGGGTTTACGAATTTATTGCCATTTCCAATCCACCAAATTATTGAATCCATACCCACAGTGATTTTTAGTTACACACCCCCAAAAAAATTTAGAATCTGGGCTATATTTTTACAAGAAAACCAAACTCAACCTAATTCAAGCCGTAAAAAGTTCCTGTTTTAACATGTATTACCAAACCCGCCCATTTTGCCACCTCTAGAGATTGTAAAAAGAGTATATTTCTTAGCATACCACTTTGCGGTTTCTGCATCCAAAGAATAAAATGGATGATCCGAGCTCAGTTCCGGCTTCCTTCAGGGCTAACCTTTCCTGAAGGAAACCTCTAAAAGGAGCCAATCCCGTGCCTGGGCCAATCATGATAATCGGGACCTTATGATCAGAAGGCAGTCTGAAGTTGGATGTTCTAACATAAATAGGAGCCCAACTGCAATCCTGACTTTCTGTCATAGGCACAGCATTCTGAAAGTAAACCGTGTAGTTAATAAGTATAATTAAAAAAGGTCAAAGTTGGAACTCCATAACCAACAATCAAGCAAATGAACTAATACCTTCATCCAGGTTGAACAAAGACCTTTGTGGACACGACCTGCTGGTGTTTTCTCATAAACTAATGCACAAGTAACATGAATCCTATTTGGTGCCATCCTGTAATTTTGAAACATATCAGTTTCAAGATGTTGAATTTTAATTAATTTCCGCAAATGAAGTCGTGGTAACTGAATAGACTTACTTTGGTGATGAAGAAATGGAGTAGTATCTGGGCTGTAAACGTGGGGCAACAGATGCAAAGAAAACTCCAAGTGGAGGCTTAGCTGATGGGAAGGCTTCCATGACCTCAAGAAGGCTTCTCTGGCTTGCAACAATCCATTGAGCATATTCATCCTGAAGAACATTAATGCAAGAAATGAATAATATTATTCTCCATATATGCATATAAATATTGATCAATTAATTTCTAAAGTTATGAATCATGAAATGAAGTCCAACCTTTCCAGCAGGAGATGCAAGATATTTCAGTCTATCAGCTTCATTGGGGTTGGTGGCATGAGCAGCAAGTGCAAGCAAAGCTGACTGAAATTCATAGGCATCAAAAGTACTTGTCAAGTTTAAGTTCAGAAGTAAACTCTTTAAGATTCAAGGTTAGCAAGCCAAATCTGCAAATTAAACTTGGGAGGACGTGTGATTGAGAAATGGGTTCAGGCTGAACGGGTCAGAATTAGATTAACCACAAAGACTTCTTTTATCCATTTTTTAATCAAGAATTTATAAATAATTGAGAAAATGATTACAAAAGACTATACTATTACAACAATAAAAATCTTGAATACAAACTGTATAAAAGCTTGTATCCAATCAGAAATAAACTGACCAACATTCAAATATTAAACCTGCTCAACTTGTTCCCATTTTGGTTAAATTTATATATTTGACATGTTAAAGATAGGACACAATCCAAATTGACCCATTTATAAGGAGACGATTCAAAAAATGAAAGAATACCTTTTTGGGAGAGCTTAAAACATCTGCATAGCAAGCCAATGCTTTTCTTAAAGTGCATGGAGGGAAAGGAGGTGGCAGAGAGGCTCCAGCAAGTGGTGTCCCATCCTCTTTATCAGTATAGATTGAGAAGTAAGTGTCTGGTGGTAAACCTATTAATCTTTCAGCCTCATCCACAACTTCACTTAGGTTCTCACAGTAGACTCCAACATGATCCCCAGTTTCATATCTGAAATAAATAAGCAATTTTGATTTGGTGTGATTTGGGTATGCTTTCAGCGGTTCATTCCAATTCAAAGAGTAACTTACGATAATCCAGTATTAGAGATGTCAAATTCCAGATGAGTGCAAGACCGATCAGATTTAGGGGTATGGAGTTCCTTCTTGACAGCAACATTTGATCTTTGAGCAGAAAGAATAATTTCAGGTTGTAAAAGATATAATAAGATAAATAAATAGAAACCGGAACCGGAAAATAGTATGATACCTGCATGGATGTTGAGCATCATGAACAGCATGACCATTTGTCAGCCTATGATCATCAGCAAACATGTCTGGTTTGTCATGAAACACAACACGGTATTCTGAAACAGCAGCTGTATAGGGAGTGGCAACAGTTGTGTCATCCTCATCACGAAGCAATTGATCCAATTCAGGCCACACTAACTCTTTCCTGAACAACCAAAATATAATTAAAAAAATTGTTCTTACATGCAGTTGCTGACCACTAGATGACGTTCACATGATCAATAAGGGTTATGATTTTTAAATACCATGCAGTGAAGTCGTCTTCAATACATTGATCATCATCTCCAAGGCCAACAGGAACAAGTCGCTTCGCACCTGTAAATTGTGAAATTCTATATAATTTGATGAAGCAATAAGTATTAACAAAGCAACATAATAGAAAAAAAGTCAATTTCTATACACGCAGTAGAAAATGGGAGATGAATGTTCAATAAAATGGGACTTGATGGTGAGGTAAGTGCATACAAGTACCAATGTAATAAACAGAATTATAAAACAGAATCTTTTGATAATATACTGGCATGAAGTTGCTCACCTTCCTAAGGGCACATAAAGTGTTTTAAGTACAACATAAGCTGAATACCACAAATTGTAAATTGGATGTTAGGAAATGAGCATACCTTGCTCAGCAAGATTATTGTCAACCACCTTTGCAATCTACGTATAAAAAATCAAAAGAATAAACTAAATTTAGCATAAATGTAACATACGAGTGAACAATTATAATGTTACCGTTCTTAACTATCAACATAAACAACAAGACATTGACTGATACCTTGTTAAAATGTTCATACTGTCGGTTGCCAAGGCCAAATACTCCATATTGAAGTTTTGTAAGCCATTCTCCTTTCTCATCACCCTACATGAGTAATGCAATAAATTTTGAATCAACAAGCAAATCCTGGTTGGATACCATAATATTGATCTACAAATTGCACAAGATTTACCTCTGTAAACCATTTATAAAATCTGGCAGCGTTATCTGTTGGCTCACCATCTCCATATCTACAAACCAATCATCATAAACAACTTAATTTATTTAACATCAATTTTTTAAAAAAACACCTAATTCCACCTAGCCTTGCACTTGCAAGGATTTGAACCCACACCAGAAGGCAAATACCATACGCTAGACCATTAGGTCATGGGTCCCAACTAAATTAGCATGTATTTATCAGCCACCAACCACACCACCACATTTTGATTACAATATTTGACTGAAAGCAATTTTTAGAATAAATAATTATAACTTGAAAAACTTCCAAAAACGGAAAATTCCCAATTTGATTGGACTTGGTAAATATAAACAGAGAGCACAATGCCACAATCAAATGAGCAAACTTACGTAGCCAAAAAGAAAAAAGCCAAAGACTCTTTCTTTAGTTTCTCCTCATACTCATCATCATCAGCAGCATAATCATCCTACATTTTAGTAAGAAATCGATTATTATTCGTGGTTCAAAGGCTTTGAGAATTTGTACTTCCCTTTGACGCATCAAATTATCTGATTTGATATCTAGAAAGCTGATACTCACCAAATCAATCACTTTAAAAACCGCCTTTTCATATCGAGCTTTAGCTTCCTCAACAAGTGCCTTTAAACAACAATTAATCAAACTCAACAACCGCTAGAAACCTTTCAGCTTAAAATTCAAAAACCACCAAAACCTAACTATTAGCAGAAATTCTTCACCTTAGCGAAGCCTTCAGCTGTACCAGTTTGAGTGCCGAAGAACACCGTAACCTTCTTCTTACCATCATCAACCTCCTCCTCCTCCACCACTCTCTTCGGCGCCACAACCACCGGCGGCTCCACCACCGACTTCTTCGTCGACGATCTCCGCCACACTAGAACGACGACGCATCCAACCAACACCGCAACCGACGTCGTGAGTATCATCAACAGCTCGCGATTCTCCATGATCATCGCTAACGCTTGCGGCATCGTTGATTCTCCCGATTCCGATGCGTTCGATGTGTCCCAAACTTTGCCGTTTAGAAGCGCACTCATCAGATCAAGCGGTGAGACCTTCACGGAGTTGGATTGCATCGTTTTACTCGCGAATTCAAGCAATTCAACGGCGAAACAAGTGTTCTCCGGTGAGATTACGGTGGATAGATTCGAGAATCGGAGTTTAGAGAGAGAATGAGAATGAAAAATGGTATCTTTCTCTCTCTGTGTGTAGATCCTCTGTGAAAGGGAACTGGTAGGGGTAGTTGGGAGAAAGGTGTGGAGTTGAGGGGGTTTTATGTAGGAGAGAAGAAAGAGAGGAGAGGGGACAACTCCTACCCAACTAGAATGGTTAGCCACACCTACCTCTTCTAACCATGGTTACTTTAGAGGATATCATTTAATAAAAAAGCGGCCGTCAATATTTTCACAATCAGATCGTACCGATTGTTACGACCGGTTGAACTGGAAACTGTATTTATTACCGGTCTGGTTATGGTGTTTCATGTCGTTTCTTTAAGAATCGGTCGCTTTCAACAGTTAGTGGGTTAGCAGACTGGTGATAGCAGTGAAACGTATGATGATGGACATAATAAAGAAAACCAATGAAACTTTTTCCAACTATTACCATATGTTGCTCTACTTGATTTAAGAAAGGAACCGGAGAACGAGTAGGTAGATAGGTGTTTACGGACTTGATGACTGTAAACATGGTTCATTAAAGAGAAACTAGAGTGAGGCATCATTACCATCTAGTGTGGAGCGGCGGCGTACAATGTAACACCCGGCCTCTCGTACCACAAATATTGTCCGTTTTGCCCACGAGGAGCTCACAGATTTGTTTTTGGTTACCCAGGTAAAAACTTCTCGGGGAGGTCACCCATCCCTGAATTACTCCCACCTGAGCACGCTTAACTGTGGAGTTTTTCTCTCATCCACAGCCAATACGCCCAAAACGCGTTGGTGATATTAGAGACTAGACATTACTTATGAACCAGGAACTATCCTGTCCACGGTCGATGTGGGAAATATGTAGGGTGTCACATACAAGGCAAGTGACGGATTGGTTGTGAGACGAGCGACGATTTCACACTTAGGAATTAGTGTTATGAAGCGACTAAGAGAGAGAGAGAAAGAGAGAGAGGGAGGGAGAGAGAGAGAGAGAGAGAGAGAGAAAGAACGTGAGTACTTATTGCTTCTTTGTTGATTTAAAATGTCCATAAAATGGTCAAAAAGAAACATTAAGGTATTTAAAATTTATATAAATAGCATATGCAAAACTTAAATTAAAAGTTCCGTTAAATGAAATTAGAAAGCGTCTCCATAACAAACAATTACTTATATACATATGCATATAAATAGGGTAAGGTTCAAAAAATAACACTAAAAAACAAGAAAGTTAGGGAACCATTTCTAGTTATATATTTTAATTTCAAAAATTAGATAAAAGCAAAAAAATATCACATTGATTTTACTTGTAAAATAGACTTTTTTTTTTCACTCGAGTTTTTTTTTTTCCTTTCTTCTAAAGTTGAAATTGTATGTTTGTGGTTTTTTTTTTCTTTGAATTTTTAGAATTAAAATGTATGGCTAGAAGTGGTTTTTTAGTTCACTATTTTTTAAGTGTTTTCCCATTGAACTCTCACACATATAAATATCTAAATATATACATATAGAAATGCATTTAATTAAGAACCAACAATTTGTAAATAACCAAAAGAATAATTTATAGTCACTTATTTTTTCTTTCTAATTTTAAGATTTTTTTTATTTGTAAGGGTATTATGGTAATTTTGTGATGTTATTTTAGTTACTTTTTTGTGTGAAAATCCACAGGAAATAATTTTTTTAAGTAATTTGAGTATCGTGTGTGCACACATATATGCAAGTGAAAAAAATATACATACACGCATATGTGCATCTGTGCAGTACATATAAATTCAATACAAAACGAGCTTTAAAGTGTAGTTTTCAAATACAAATTACCTTAATTGGAAAGCCAAAACATAAATTGACAACTTAATGGTGGGAATCAAAACCTAAATGGTGTATAAGACTTTTAATTAAAAATAATTGGTAATTTTGTGGCCAAAGAATTATTATAAACAAATGAGCTTTGAGGAAACTAATCGATTTACAACAAAACTAAAAATAACAATAACAATGCTTAACGACAGTTTTTGTGACCACAATCGATGATTGAATGATAAGGTTCACATACCTGTGTTAATTAATTGAGGTTGTTTTCACATAATTAGGTCTTTCTAATGTGTTTTTCATCGGTAGAGGGTGTCAAGGTGGAACTGAATCGAAAGCGGGCGGCGATGATAAATCAGACCGAATGGGGTAGGTGAGTATCTATTCATTAACTTATATTAACGTCATTTTGTCACTTTATGATACAATTTTTTGAATCATATTTACATGACTTGGGGCGATACAAAAAATGTGACAGTTGGTCCTTTTATTTAATAAGTTCGTTTGTAACATCGATGCTAGCTTGAATAAATTCGTTTGTAATATATGTTTCACCAACCTTGGGTGTGCCAAACATATTCATTCACTAGAATAGATAATTATCAACATTAATTTTATAAAAAGAATATGATTAATACGAACATGAAAAGTGAAATCAAATACTGTGAAAAAATATCGTATTTAATTTTCTTAAAAAAGTGAGGTCAAATCACATGTAGATGAAGAGTAAAATACCAAAATATTCCTCTTAATTTTCATATACTTTTATATAATAAAAAAATAAAAATAAAAATATATGGTTAGAAATGGTTGTTTTGGTTATTTACAAATAGTTGGTTTACTTTTAAAAAATAGCAACAAAAATATGTGGTTAAAATGGTTCTTTTATTTTTTTACAAATTTTTGGTTCTCAATTGAATGTCCCTATATACATATATACACACATATATAATAATAATTTGAAAGTAATTATGTTATCCGGTTCATAAATTCGGTCAAGCCGATACGCCCCGTTAGACCAACAAACCATTAAAGCGTCCGGTTCATTGTCCAGTCCGGTTATGAAAACAATGGTGCCCGCACGATCTAAGGTTATATTGATTTTAGATTAGGTAAAGAAAACCATATGAAGTTGCTATGTCTTCGCTTTGAATGTCAAATGGAATATGTGTAAGCACTAATAAAAATATGTAGAATGCAACACTAGTTCATAAACAAGACATAATATTTTATAAAATACGAAAAAAGAACTATACAAAAATGAAACTTTGAAGCAACTTCAATGGTTTCTACATTTTTTTAAATAACTTTTACATTGTTCACATAGGTACGTTTTGAGAAAAAATTATACTTAAACCCTGGTAAAAATAACCATATGGTAATTCTATATTTGAAAACTTATAAAACAACAAGTATAAAATAACAAATAAAAAATGTAAGAAAAAGTTTAAATATTCATTCATACATTCGATTATTTTTAATATATAACTTTTAATACGTACTTTTACAAGTCATCTTTTGTTGTACAAACTAAAAAACTAATATAGTAGATTATAATGTATCATCTATTTAGTTATTTTTTAATTAAAAAAAGCAAATATGTCTTTTGACATATTTTACTATTTTATAATATATTTGAAATAACTTATTCATTCTTCTTTAAATCATCATAACTTTTTTATACATAAACAAATATTACATAAAAATGTGCTTTTTGTTATCTATAATTGGAGTATGATCTCCTAAATTAACAAAAGAGTATTTTTAAAAAGCTACAACTACTTTACACTTATGTAAATTTGTTACAACTGTTTTTACACATGTGTAAAACTAGATATTTTGTAAACCAACATTCTTATTTTTTTTTTTAAATTCAAACTATATCAAAAGGTTAACCAAATTTTAAATTTATATATAATCAAATGTTATGTACATCTAAAAATAAATCAAACATATTATTACACATGAAAAAACTATTACACATACAAAATATAATAAAATTATTATATTACAAAAACTACTTTGATGTAAATAGTAACTATGTTACTTGAATCCAATAAAAAAGTACATAACAAAAACCATAAAAGGAGTTTAAAATAAATCATAAAAAACCAGAAAAAACATTTAAAATAACTGTTAATATTTGTGAAAACAAATATATAAAGATAGTTATTTAGCACATGTGTAAGTATCTTTTACACTCGTATAAAGTTATCATTAATGCATGTGTAAAACTTACCACTTATACATATGAAAAATTATAACTTACCTTTTTTGATTGCTTAACCCATGTGTATATCACTTTTAGGCATGTGTAAGTCATATTTACACATGCATAAAAGTCTTTTTATATTTCATACAATCTATAAATTCAAGTGTAACATTTTTTTTCTGAAATTTATATATTATAAAAAATTGCATGTACATTTATAAATGATCAAATGATATTTATTAAACATGAAAACTCCTATTACACATTTCAGATGTCCATATTATAAAACATATTTAATTTTTTTCTTTCTACTATGATGTAGGTCTAGAAACAAATAAAATGTTCCGTGCATTCTACATCTCTTGTTATAGAAATAACACATGTGTAAATTAGTTTTAATACATCTATTAAATCATTTAATATGTGAAAAACAATTATGTAAGTCATTTTTACACATATGTAAAAATTATTTTCACATGTTTAATCACAAAATTACATATATGTAAAGATATTTTTACACATGTGTAGAACTTTTTCTTACACATGAGTAAAAGCACATATCATGAACAAGGAAACATTTATTGCAATATTTGAGAATAGTCTATTTCAAAATAATTGGAACAATTATTATTGTGTTGTCTAAAAATTATATGCAACATATATATGATATAATGCTCAACGAAGTGTAATTAACATAAACTCTAATCAACATACATTTGTTTGTGCAAAACCAATAAAAGAGTAAACTTTTGATATTATGAATATTAATACTTAATGTAATGAAACAATTTGATTATCCAATTCAAATGTTTAAAAGCTTTCAAAGCTTGTTTTCAATTGAAGTTTTGAATTTGCACAAACTTTGAGTGGAATGTTATAATCAGTTGCTCATTAATTTGCAATTAATATGTAAATAATATAAAAACTAAAATTAATGGTTTGACGGAGTACACACATAAGTGTGTATGGAAGACATTTTTCAATATACTTGTTTCATAATATTTGAGAGCTATTTATGAACTTGGGAACTTAAATAAATAATTTTGAACACAATTGTAATCCTGAAATTATAACCAAACATAATTTGGCGATTTTGTGTATGATTCATTTGAATAGAACAATTAAACTTACATCAAATTGATTGAATAGTAGTGTATATAATGTTTGAATGTATATTGAATTTAAAAAAAGATGGAAAACTTGGTTTTCAAAAGGTTTGGTTTAGACATTTGTAAAAAGTAACTGTAACAAATTTTATAAAGCTTATCTTTTTTAATTTAAAGACTATATTTTAATTAAAGATAATTAAAATTATTTTTATTGTGTAATTTTTATGAAAAACGAGCTAGTATAAAAAATTATGGATGTTTAAAAAAGAAAATAGAAGTTGTTCAGAAAAGAGAAGATAAAATCAATTTACCTTTTCAGTCATCTTTAAATCTTAACCACTCATTATTAGCAATATATTATTTTATTAGAAAAAATAAGGACCCTTGATAAAGCAAGAATGAAAAATTATGGTTGAGTTAACGAGTTACATAATTTAAGGTAGTTTCCATTGATTCTTTTTCTGTCATTTCATTTTATATATAATTACCATGCAAATAAGAAGTTTTTGACATGAAAATTTGCGCGTGAAATTATGGTTTGATACAGTGAAAAGAGAAGTTGAATCGTGTGTTTCGTGGGATCGAATACATGCCAAATGCTTGAGCTCAGAGGTATAGTTTTGTGTTAACTCATAACTTCTTTTACTTAATTAGGAAAAAATAAATAAATCATGATTTGACATAATAAATAGTACACATCGATCTTTGTTTTAATATATATAAAATCATATTAGCTAATAAAATCAGTAAAATACTTTTTGAACTTGTAAAGCTTATATGTAAATAATTGAAGTCATGTAAAATTTACTAGAAATAAATACTGGACACACATATAAATCAATCATACTCGATTTTGGAGTAATTATGCAATTAATAAAAGGATAAAAAAATAATAAAAGGTTGTATTTAAGAACAAATCAATCATACAAGATTTTAGAGTAATCATGTAATTAACAAAAAATAAAATAATAATTGAAAGATTAGATGATGTGATGTATTTGAGAAGTACAAAATCTACACATTATAGTTATTTTTATAAAATTTTAGAGTCTTGGCTAATTAGAGAACATAATAGTGGAAATTACACATGTTCCACATCTATACACATTTCCACTTTAACATAACACTATCATTTGGATTTGGATAGCCTTTACATGAGAATTTCAGAATTAGAATTTTAATTTTATACGTTCATAGCTTTTTGTGGATAGATATATATTGCATAAGTACATTATTTGTTGTCCATCTTTATTCTACGGTAGAATTGTTGTGGTGGTTTTACGTATTTACATATTCAAAGGTATCTATCACTATAAGTGTGATTTGTTGTCCCGTATTAAAAGTTGACATTAGAATGTTACAATGGTTTATAGTGTTTGACAATGTCAAACGATAGAAATGGATGTTAAGGTTTATGGTGGTTTACATGATCAAGTGTAGCCATCTATGGAAAGTGTTGTGTTTGTGATGATTTAAGATTTTATACAATATCAAAGGAGGTTATTGGTGGCATATTTATTTGTATATGGTTGTTTAGGATTTACAAATTAGTTAAATAGATTTAAGAATAATAAAATGTAACATTCCATTTTAATATAATATTTAAAATGAATGTGAACAGTTTTGATTTATTTGTTTATTTTATTTAAAAACGTTTATTATAATGGTAAGGGTCAAATTAAACCTCCATATTAATTATTTGTTAAAAGTTGAACATGCCAAAATTTATGTTAATAAATAAGACACTTGTAACTTAACGGAGTGATTTTGTAATGTTAAAGTTTATGCTAATGAGTAAGACACTTGTAGCTTAAGGGATTGATTTTGTGAAGTTGATAATAATTGACTTAACTTGATCAAAGAGGGAGGGGTTAATTCACAAAGTCATCATATTTGTCGGTCTTAGTGTGTGAATGTGTGGTGTGTTGGAGAAAGCCGATGGGAGGAAGAAGAAAACGACAAAGTTGTGGAAAATAAAGGATTTTAAAGGTTTATGAGCAATCATCATCCATTAGTTTTTTTAATAATAAATTTAATACAAAAGCAACAGAAGGTGTAGAAGACACATACAATCTAGAGGGAATTACAAACAAAAATGTAACAACAACCTAAAATGAGAATCAACATATGAAGACAAGCCTAAAAATAAAAACATTTCACCTTCCTATACAAGACAAGAATAAGATGGTGAATGCCAGTACTCCCAACACTCTTTAATCTTCCTTCGTCTTCTAAAGGCCAAATAAACTAAGTAGATATGATTTCTTTGGTGATACAAAATGGGATTGGAATGGTAGAGTTAAAGTTGCATTGTTTCTAGCTTTTTAAATTAACTAGAAAGAAAGATATAAGATGACATGCAAGAGTTTTAACATAGATTAGCAATGTTATGATGCACGTACAATGTTTAATACTTGATAAATTTTTGAAAAGTTTGAGAAGTCTCATCCACTCAAAGAATTTAAGCATGACTAAACTTGTCTCGTAATCTTATATGGTAGAAAAGTATGATCTAAAAGACTTCCCATTTAGACTTGCATAAAGGGCATGCAGTTGATGAAAATTTGACTCCTCTAATTTAAAGATTGCTGGATAACAGAATTCTATTTAATGATAGCTTCAATGCAAAACACACAACTTCAATCAGAACACACTTGACCCATGAAATCATCCTTGTGTTTTGGTTATTAGCATTGTTTATTTAGACACCTCCTCATGGACTTGATTGAGAACCTCCCTAAGTCATCCCCCAAAAGTAGTCACGGGGCCATGCCCCATGAGTCACGAGGGAGTGCCCCACCTCAATCACGGGGTTGTTCCCGACAGCATCTGCACGTACGAACCGATGAACTTTTGTAAGTATTGTACTAACATTGGCCGTGTCTTTTAGGCACGAGCCCATCCTTAAACACTCTAGAAAGCCTATAAATAAAAGCTCATTTGCAACTTGGAGGGGAGCTTTTGGTGGAGGGTTACCCTATCGATTTCTCTTGGGAATCAATACTTGAAGACCCCTTGGAGGTTCGGGAGGTGCATACAACACTTGGAAGAAGCTCGGGATTTTCTATACATCATCGATTGTGGATCACCAGTTTGATTATTCCATTTCACCGATGATTTCATATCTATCTTCTATGTTATTTGTTGTTATGTTCAAGCTTATTATAAGCTAAACTCTTATTATCATCCTAATTGTATGAAACTTATGTAATTTCTGATGAACTTATGGTGTGATTTATGTTATGTTGATGCTATGGTAATCTTGGTTAAACTTTTGTTGGGTAGCATCTATATTTAAATGAGAAGTTATAAACTTATGATTTGTATTTGTGAATGTCATACATGGTTAGAAAACGTATGAACTAGCTTTTATTCGTGAAACTGGTCTTCATAACAAACCATGGCTAATGAACTAAAAATGGTTATTAGAAATCATATAACTTTAGCTTTCTAATCATTTGTGGGTTCCCTTTAATTAGTGTGAGAAATCTATAGCAATTGTTATGGTTTTTTAAAATTAATGGTATGTTAAAAAGGAACGTGATCAACTTTCTTTCTAGCACTAAGTTATGTTTTAAAAAATCATATGTTGAAAGGTTACTCGAGATTTACCTACATTACTAGCGACCGGAGGATTAATATTGTAAGTTACTTGATGATCGTGTCCTTGTCACTACGAAGCTGACAAATGATAAATCCGCATTGGCTCACGTTTATAAACATTAACATAACTACTTAAACTTATATCTTTAATCACACCAAGATATTCATCACAGTTACATAAGTGTAATCTAATTAGA
Source organism: Flaveria robusta (assembly GCA_025506415.1). Lineage (NCBI taxonomy): Eukaryota > Viridiplantae > Streptophyta > Magnoliopsida > Asterales > Asteraceae > Flaveria > Flaveria robusta. The sequence continues at coordinate 17,719,794 of CM046465.1, read as the reverse complement.
ATGATAGCCTTAATTTCCTGTTTTAAAACCCAAGTCTTAATTTTACTTTTACTTTTATTTTTAATTACTATTTTAGAAAACATAAAAAATTGATTACATCAATGGAACTTATCATTTTCTAAATCAGATAGTCAATTATAAGTGTAACACCTTAGGCAAATCTCATATCAGTCGTGTACATGAGAGATTCCTAATTCATTAGAAATGTCCTGCCTTTAATATCACCAACTTGTTTTTAGCATATTGGATGTAGATGAGAGGACAAATCCATAGTTAAACGTGCTTAGGTGACAGTAATCCAAGGATGGGTGACCTCTCTATAATGTTTTCACCGGGCAACCAAAAGCAAATCCGTGAGGTTCTCGTAGGCGAAATGGGCAATAGTGGTGGTATGATGAGTCGGGTGTTACAAATGGTGTGACACCCTACATAAATCCCACATCGGCTGTGGACAGGAGAGATTCCTGGTTCACAAGTAATGTTTGGTCTCAGATATCACAAACGTGTTTTGGCCATATTGGCTGTGGATGAGAGGAAAAAATCCACAGTTAAGCGTGCTTAGGTAGCAGCAATCCAGGGATATGTGACCTCCTTAGGAAGTTTTCACCCGGGCAACCAAAAGCAAATCCGTGAGCTACTCGTGGGCAAAGCGGACAATATTGGTGCTACGAGGGGCCGGGTGCTACAGAATGGTATAGAGTCACTCCTGTGCTGTTTGGAATGGTAGGACAAATCACCGGGGATGGTGAGTGAGTTTTCGGGCTCATTGAGGACGATAAGTCCAAAGGGGGGGGGGTGATTGTGACACCTTACATAAATCCCACATTGACCTTGGACATGAGAGATTCCTGGTGCATAAGTAATGTTCGGTCTCTAATATCACAAACGTGTTTTGGGTGTATTGGCTGTGGATGAGAGGAAAAACTTTATAGTTAAGCATGCTCAGGTGGTAGCAATCCAGGGATCGGTGACCTGGCCGGGAAGTTTTCACCCGGGCAACCAAAAGCAAATCCATGAGCTACTCGTGGGTAAAACGGACAATATTGGTGGTACGAGGGGCCGGGTGTTCCAAATGGTATTAGAGCCACTCCTGTGCTGTTTGGGATGCTGGGACAAACCTCATTAAAGATGGTGAGTCCCCGGGGGTGTTTAGGGACACCTAACGCAAATCCTATATCCATGAATGGGATGGTTGGCAAAGCTCATCGAGGATGATGAGTCCAAAGGGGGGGGGGGTGATTGTAAGTTTGTAACACCCTAGGCAAATCCCACATCGGGCGTGGATAGTAGAGATTGCTTGCTCATATGAAATGACCTGCCTCTAATATCACCAACGTGTTTTGGGCATATTGTACGTGTATGAGAGGAGAACTGCACAGTTAAGCATGCTCAGTTGACAAAAATCCAAGGATGGGTGACCTCCTTGTGAAGTTTTCACTCGCCAACCAAAAGCAAATCCATGAGCTCCTCATGGGCGAAGCGGACAATATTGTTCGTATGATGGCCGGATGTTAATTTTTATAATATCTTATAAAAATTAAATATGAATTTTACTTTTAGAATTTTCATAAATTCATTTATAATTATTGGAATGTATTTAGTTAACAAAATAATTTTTATATCAACTTAGTAATATATATAGAATTTTTGGAATTTTATTTAATAAAAAAATGATTTTAAAAATCAAATGGGGATGCCCAGTGTCGAACCTAGGTCTTCCCCCCTTTAGCCATGCAAATTAACAAGTTAGACTACAGCCTGAATCTGTTTGGATTTGGTTTGAAAATTATAAAAGATCAATTAAATAAAATTCCCAAATCAACATAAACCCTAATTTGAATTTCATCAAATTGATCATGCATTCGATATTGTTAGCAATAATACATATGGGGCTTTTGTTTCCCATATGAAATCGAGTGCATATACAAGATTAATTACCTTAAATAGTTCTGATTCAATGGAAACACGAAAGTAGTAGTTGCGGCTGGATAACGAATCGAATCAAGATGCTACGGATGATGATAATCAAATTCACTTTGTGTGTAGCTTTTGAGTGGGTTAATGAATATTTGCCCAATATCCATGGTTGTAAAAGTTGCTAGGCGTTGGCACGTTGGATTACTAGAGAGTTGTGAGTACTCGGCCTAGACGGGAGTACTCGAACATGGTAAATTGTAAAGAAATTAATTTTTTAGAACTTATATATGTCAAATATAATAAGTTTAGAAATATCTATAACATAATACGTGAAAATCAATATATATCAAAAGAATATGTTCAAAAACTATAGTATTTTAAAATATGATATTCATTTTTTTAATATGTATACACATAGTAATCATTTAATACTCATCTTTCAAAGTAAATTATTTAAAAAGAACAAAAATACAACAAAAATTTGTGAAAAATAGCAAAAATAGGAGAAAAATGGCAAAAATCTGAGTTGAACTGATTAGGCTGAGTTGGGCCGAGTAGGGTCGAGTTGGACCGAGTTGTGGAGAGTTGGATCGATTCGGAGTAAGGTTGAGCGATTTGAAGAAAAGAGCCTCGGCACACTTTTGAGTTCTGAGTTATCGCAGAGTACTCGACCGTCTAGGCTGAAATTTACAACACTGCCTCTATCAATTATTATTATAATGCCCAAAAGCTGTTGAACACCTAGCTGATCTAGTTGAATCGAGTTTAAACCGGCTGATTTAGATGATTTGGTGGTCGCCGGAGGAGCATCGGAGGGATGCCGGAGAACAGGGGTGAATGGTGGGGGGTGTGGGTTGTTAAAAACAGAAATTACATTTTAGTCCCTTTGGTTTTGTAACTTATCAATTTATGTAAAAACTTTTTGATTAAATTTTTTAATATGACAATTTTAACCCTTGACTTTATAAAACCAATTATTATTACATAATATGAAAAAAGCAATGGCATGAATAGAAAACTTTACTTATTTTAATTTTGGCCACAAGCATTTTTAAAATTTTTGGTGTATAAGAATGAATTGCATCTAGAATAAACAAGAGTTGCAGCCACCCACCACCACCCTTCCTCTCCTTGCAGCCTCCATTTACCCCCAATCATCCTGCATTCGAAGCCCCTCCTTAGCCGTAGCCACTCCTCCGTTGTGTGGCGGTGGTCGGGCGGCTCTCATGTTGACCGTGTGGCGTCGTTGCCATTTCAGGCGTTTTGACGGTGTCGATGGCCATGGTGGTCGCGTTACAGAGAGTATGTGGAGGTCGGAGGTTTCGGTGCGATGACCGTCCGTTTCTGCTTAACCGGATCGACAGATGCGATGGCCTTGATTTTAGCTTCGATTTGGTCTACCCATTCCTGTTTTCAATGACGATGGTCCAGGTGGTGATGTCTTTTTTGGTCGATTGCATCTCAGTGTGCGATTTTTGTTTGAGGTTGCCCCGACCTTAGATCTGATCGCCGCTACGGAGGTGGTCGATGAGGTTGGCCCGATTTTAGCTTCGATTTGGTCCCCCCGTTTATATTGTCGATGACGATGGTCCCGACGGTGATGTCGGTTTGGTCGGTTTCATGTTAGTGTGCGATCTTTGTTTGAGGTTGCCCTGGCCTCAGATCTGATTTGGTTTTATGTGTGGTGGTGTCGGTTTGTCTGTTGTCAAGTTGGTTCCCCTTTGTAGCCGACATGGTGTCGTAGGTTGTCTCTGTTCGTTTATGGTGTCATCGACTGCACGTGCCTTTTTCAATCTGGTTTGATTTGTTTTTTTTTTGCTCTGGATGTCGATGGAGCTTTGGTCGTTTCTTGCTATCGATGATGCTATGCTTATGTTAACCTCAGACTTTCTTGTCATCGATGATGCTGAGCTTTACCTCTTTTGAAATGTTGGTTTATTTGACTTTGTTGCTGATGTCGATGATGATGATCATCTATTCATCTAAGACCTTGTTGGACTTTTTATCTTCTGATATGTTGGTTTACAGGTTATACTCTACTAAAACTTGTGTTGGTGATCCGGTTGCGTTGGGCAAGAATATTATTTGCCAATGTCGATGATGATGATGGATATTTAATCATGAGGAGGGTGAAATAAAGGTGAGAGTGCTTGGATTTCAGGTTTCCAAGTGATCTTTATGTTATGTATAGATTGCTAACGGACTTTGACTATAGGCATGTGATTGGGTGATGACTGTTATTGTATGAGATTTCAATTAACAGATGATGAGAATCCCAAGAGTCACTAAAATCAATGACACAAAGTCGAAACATATTCTAGAGAGTCTGCATCGTTCTTTTAGTTATACTGTCAGTTTAAGGATGATCAGATATACTGAGATTGAGTTAAGTTTCCAAAGATAATTGTGAGGGAATCATAAATATTTATCCGTACCAGGATGAATGGGGTAATGAGCCTTATGGACCTCGTTCATGATGATGGTTCAGAGATTATCACTATTTGGAATCCAAAGATGGTTAAGGATGTAAAGCTGACCCTTGGATTTGATTTCAAATTGTAGTTCAAAAATTAAACGGAGATGATTATCATGATCGGATTTGGACGGTACATGAATCAAGATATCGCCGATAAAGACAATCATAGATTGGTCCAAGTATGGTTTGCACACGTGGTTAATCAAATTCATAAACACAACAGGTGCATTGGTCAATCCATAAGGCATTACCATGAATTTACAAAAGCCATATCTTGTAGAGAAAGCTGTTTTATGTCATTAGTGTGCACACGAAATTGATGATAACCTGATTGAATATCGATCTATAAAAAGTGAGAAAAATTCTTGAAGTTGATCAAACAAATTATCGATTCTTAGTAGGGGAACATTGTTAGAAAACTCATAAAGTTGACTGCAAGCTCTTGCATCTCATATGGTGCAAGTTGGAAGATTTATTAGAGGTGTTGCACCAAGCACATAATCAATATGGAACTTGACTTGAAGAATGAGGGGAAGAAATTTAAGACATTTTCGACATGGTGCTTAGATTACTAATTCATGCTTACTATGACATCAAGTCTTCCAAGTTACATCGGTGTAACATCAATAGGAAAATCATGCTCATTAAGATTAAAGGTGTATTTCAGAATAGCAGAATCAATTGTGATGACTTTTCCTGATCGTGAATGATTATGACGGGATGACATTCGAAATGATTATTATGAAGCTTGATGAAATTGGATAATGAGTTTTGAAGTTTAAGCAATCAAATACAAAAACCAAGAATAAAGTGATTCAAAATAACAATGAGATGTTTCGAGGGTAAACGTTCGATTTGTTAAGCAAAATGAATACGTTGAGTTATCAAAGTATTAGCATGCATACCTATAAGTAGACACTCACCCCAAGGGGTTCCCAGGTAAGGTAAATGAACCAATCGATTGATTTAGATTTATATGAATACCTTTCCTAGACAAAACACCTCAAGATACTGGCATCCAACTCTTCCAGCATTACATGTGTTCAATTATGGGACACAAACTTTGACGAGATTTGGAAACCATAAATAACAATTCAAAATTTGAAATTTGGAAACCATTTGTTTTAGACATAATGCCTTACAGTATGAAATGAGAATTGTGTGTGCATTGATTGGAAAAAAAAATATAAGAACATTCACATAGAGCATAAAACCACATAATCATGTTTAAGCATTTGAATTACATAAAAAATCCTATCTAAACATTTAAGGTACATCAGAGGACTCATATGTGAGGTACTTAGTGTAGATCATTTCATTTCCAACAACCTAATCCCCTGTAATAATGGCTCTGATACTAATTTGTCACACCCCAACCAATGGCGGAATCATCGGGGCGGACGAAATGTGAATTGATTGTTCATAGCACTTAGAATTAAATAAGTTGAAATAATATTAAATGCTATTTTCATTGAATAAGACTAATCCAATATTACATTACAATCCAATATAAAGAGAAGTAATCACAATGAAATTTGTCTTTAATATTGATTAAGTCCATTCCCTAAGTGTGCATATAGAAGTCCTTTAAACTATAATCACGAAATCATATGAAAAAGTAACAAGTTAGCTAATAAATTAGCAGGTCAGTAAACACGGGTTTGAATACATATATAGATTGATTAAAATGATTGAAGAGAAATTCAATTTACATGACAATGTCAAGACTTATAAATGTAATAGTGTAACATAAAGACAAACCAAATACAATCAAACCAAATGATTGAATTGACTTGGTCCGCAAACGAATCCTTATGATTGATTAATTGAATACGGTTCCAATCACCACTCGAATGTTCATATGGGGTGAGTTTGTCAAACCAATAGATATATTATTGTTTATCATGACTAGAATGAATACATGATTATGCTATCATCTAGTTTATCTAACTATGCACATATAATTGCAAGTAATAACATAGCATGTGTTGAACTGAATATTGAAATAAAATAACAATGAATAACAATGATTGAATATCGATTCACATGATTTCTCCAAAATATAAAACATGAAAAATAGGCTACGAATACTCATATTGATATTAGAATATAATTTGAACAATAACAATGCTAGATTAGACACCAAGGGTTTTCTCATGATTTAATCCTAAGAAAAGGTGTCTTAGATTAGGATAATAATATAATTAAAGACTAAAATTCGATTAGGATTTCATTTGAGATTTAGGGTTTGATAATTAGTTTAAATAGAATAATGTAACTAGTTATATCTTGAGTAAATAAAGATGAAATTAATCGATTAACATTGTTAAGATTGAAAATGAATCATTAGTGAGACTGAAATTTTAATACATAAAAATTAAATAAAGATTAATCATTAGGGTGAAAAAAAATAATTAATTATTTGAAACTTGATCAAAAGAATTAATTGAATAATTAATTATTTAAATGATTTACATAATTTTCATTTAGAATGATTTGAAATAATTTAGATTTGATTTAAAGTTATTTTATAAAATTTTCAAAAATTCATTTATAATTATTGGAATGTATTTAGTTAACAAAATAATTTTTATATTAACTTAGTATATATGTAGAATTTTGGAATTTAATTTAATAAAAGAAAATGGTTTTTAAAGTCAAATAGGGATGCCCAGGGTCGAAACCGACTCTTTCCCTCTTTTAGCCATGTAACTTCACCGGTTAGGCTACAACCTGAATCTATTTGGGTTTGGTTTGGAAATTATAAAAGATCAATTAAATAAAATCCCCAAATCAACATAAACCCTAATTTGAATTTCATCAAATTAATCACACATTTGATATTGTTAGCAACAATACATATGGGGCTTTTGTTCCCCATATAAAATCGAGTGCATGAACGAGATTAATTACCTTAACTAGTTTTGATTAAATGGAAACATGACAGTAGTAGTTGCGGCTGGACAACGAATGCAATCAAGTTGCTATGGATGATTATAATAAAATTCACTTTGTGTGAAGCTTTTGAGTGGATAATGAATAATTACCCTCTATCAGTTATTAATTATAATGCCCAAAAGCTGTTGAACACCTAGCTGCACGTACGCGATGAAGGAGACAAATGTATTTGATATGAACGTGTTGTATAATTGAAATTGGAGGTACAGAGAGTTTACAAGGGATCGTATGTTATGTTTAGTGTTGAGTAAATAGGTCGGATTGTGACTATTTCGAATGGAATGAATTCGATGAAGGTTTCGTATGTTTTTAATCGAATTGATGATTGATTTGTTGTTTCGGTTGAGATCGATTGCTCCTTTGAATTCGAATGATTATATAAACGTTTAGAGTTGACTGTTTTGATTAATAGATATAAACATTGAGTTAAAACTATCGAATTTCAATTGGGTTTTGGTTTTGCATTCGAACACACCATAACGGTCTTGATAATCAAATTAAAAGATGTTCTTGCGTTCGAATCTTGGTCTCAAAGGGGAACGCATGGTTTAATCGAGTTTAAACCGGCTGATTTAGATGATTTGGTGGTCATCGGAGGAACACCGGAGGGATGCGGGAGAATAGAGGTGAACGGTGGGGGTTTGGGTTGTTTAAAACAGATATTACATTTTCGTCCTTGCGGTTTTAGAACTTATCATTTTATGTAAAAGCTTTTAATTAAACTTTTAAAAATGAAAATTTTACTTATAAAACAAATTTAATTAGTAAATCAAATTTTATTTTATAATCTTTTAAATCTTATTAAAAAACTTTACAATTTAATTAATTATTTTAAATTAATAATTAAAACTCATAATTGAGAGAAATAAAAACTTTAAATTATTTATTTATTTTAATTTAGTATTTAAAACAAATAATTATTAATGGAATATTGTAAAATTCAAAAAATTTTGTTTCATAATCTGTAAGAATTATCTTTAATTGAATAAATGATACATTGATTGTAGTTGAAGCCTCAAAATACATAAAATGACTAATGATGAATTTGATTTTAAACGATTGGCTCAAATAGGTTCGGGTTTGGATTTTTAAAATGGGACAGATGTTATAATAAGGGTTGTTGAGTACGCTTAGTTTGTCCATGGATTAATACTTCTTTCATACCAACATTATATTACCACATGACACTTACACTTACACTTACCTTTTGTGCGTGTAGTTTAGTATAAGTATTTACTATTTGAAACTTGATTTTTGCAAAAAAAACCTTTATCAAAATACTTACACCTTTCACATGCATCAAACTCCATGATTAGGCGAACCATGAATAACATATATGCAATCATGCCATAAGGAGCCATTCTCTGATTTTAACCTCCACCATCATTTTGAAGATTAAGCAAAATTAAGAGTAATAAGGTCGTTTACCCCATACCCCCATGGAACTTAAGCATTATGACTAAAACCCGTGAAAATTAATGAATTTTCTTGATAGATTCAGTGCCTCCCTAAATGAATTACCTTCTAATGCTTTCTACCTTATTAATTATTTGTTTTTAGAATCTTAAATATTTTGAAATATTACAAGGGGAGGGATCATAGAAACAAATTGGCTAGCGTTAATTTTCCACCAAAAGATATATTTAACGTCTTTTAACCTAAAAGTTTTCTTAATAATTTCAATGACATGAATAGTGTTTGTAGAAATTCATGTTAGCACCGACGAGGAGGCCAAGGTGCAAAAATGGAATAGAGCCGTATAATAATTCTAACGTACTATTAGCCACCTTAAACACTTCACTATCCCTTTGACCACTAATCAAGCTTTGTACGAGTTGGTACCATCATGCTATCCTTGATCTTGAAAACCTATTTATTCTAAAGAACCTTCTTTCTTGATGGAAGTTTCAGTAAAGCTAAGTCTTATTCTTCTCAAGCGACTTCATTCATCTTTCATTGCTAGCTCTCAGTGCAACAAATCTTTTAGCCCCATAACTTTTAAATAATATTAGGTTTCACTATTTTCTGTTAGAAGTATTTAGCTGATAGACGATGAGTGTGTGTCCAATGATTAAATAACTCTGGTAGATCCTCTTAGCAGAACTAGAGTGTAAAGCCCTAAACCTGGGAGTCCTCACAGTTGGTCTGTCTTAGCATAAATCATTACATAGTTCACCGATAAAATTAAACATGTTCAGCGAAAAACTTAAATCATTCATATCATAACATAAACTTGTTAAAAATAAACATTTGTACTTAAACTAGAAGATCAAATTGTATCATAAGGTAAATTAAGATTGCCAATAAATAGTGATGCCAGTCTTTAGATACCAAGTAGCTTCATCTCTTGCCATCCTTAGCTTTTATTATTTCCTACCAACTAATATGCATATAAAGTCAGATTTGCTGAGTGAGTTTTAGCTTTATAAAAATACAAAAAATATATGTTAAGCCTTTTTAAATGAACACATATTTATTATTCATATAAGTCAAATTGACTTTCGTATCATCTTTTATCGTGTGCATTATTTTTCTTTCATTCACTATCTTTCCTCTTCTTTAAATCTGGGTTTGCACAAAGCAACAATCCACATGTATCGTGGTTGACAACAAATGATAACCACTGCCGATCAATGTGTCAAGTTTGCTAAACCACTTGTAGTTGACCCACACTACTAGGCACACATTCTCCTCATGAATAAAGGTCCATATCCTTTCATTTAACTCACATAAGTGAAGTCTCTTTTTGTGCTTGCGTGACTTTTCATTGATCATAATACTTTCATGATGTTGATCATTTTATCATATAACATGAAACATCAGTTAACCTTTAAAAAAGTAGTAAAGCATAAATGGAATTCATACGGTAACAACAGTCAACATTAAATGACGGTCAACTCCTCGTCAAAACTCTATTTATCTTCTTGATTTATAAAACTTAAATATTTCCTAATGCAGGTAACAACATATTGATGTAGATGACTAATGGGGTGTAGATAGATATGGCTAATACGGGTGAATGACACTTAATGCGGATGAATAACACATAATGCGGATGAATAAAAGCATGGCCTTTAGTTATGTTAGTTGATTCGGGTAACTATGATCCAATAGGGACAATAGTGATCAGTACGGAATACGAACAACCAAGATAGGATAGTGACCAACATCCCTAATGCGGATCACCACAATCCGGATGATTGACTTGATACGGATGCATAGTCCTCAATGCAGATTAACAGATGTTGGGAATCCGGGTAAGTATATGTAATGCGGATAGTTCAAGGTTAATGAGAGTAACAATTCAATGCGGGTGATAGTTGATGCCGGTAGGAGTTGATACGGGCAACAACGCTTGGCGTGGGTGTACTAAGCTTAATGCAAACTAGTTATATGATCTATGCAAATAGTTTAAGGGTCAATGCGATTGAGTTAGGGGGCAATGAAGATAGCTGAAGTTTAACATGTGGGTTTGCTTATCATCCCGAAAAGTAGATAAAACTGGTAAATTAGGGAATCTAGAACTCACCTTTTGAAGCTTTCGAACAAATCCCTAGAATTGAGAGTTAAGACGAGAGATCTACATGTGCACACATAAAGTTTCAAACCTTATACATAGAAACACATTATAAACATCATTAGAGCCTAGATCTAGCATAGATCTAGCATAGTTATTACCTTTTCTCTCTTCTCTACTCACAACCATTTTTAAAAATATTAAAAAATTAATAAGGGTTGAACAGCTATTCCCCAAATATACAAATTGAATAGTAACTTTTCTCTCTTCTCCACTCACAACCATTTACAATAATTCCATAAAATATAAGGAACACACTCACATAAATATAAAAAACCTATTATGAATGCTCTAAAATAAAGATAGTGAGATCTGATAGAAGTGAGAGAGTATTATGGTAGATATACTAATATTGGTTCAGCTTTCAGTCCTTGGACTTTTCTAAATAACACGAGACAGTGAACCAATTTACTATTTCAAGTAATCCTCAGGAGAATGGTTTAACTACGAGAAGAAATTGTGCGTTAATAGACATGGTTAGAAGTATGTTAAGCCCTCTTTACTTGAGTTTTTATGGATAGTGGCATTAATGACAATTTTTCATATAATAAAATAGAGTATTATCTAAGTTTGCCCCTAAAACTCCTTTTGAGATTTGGACGAGCAAGAAGCCTAGTTTAAGGTATATGGAAGAGTGTGGTTGTCCGGCCGAAGTTAAGCTTTGTAATCTACAACAAAAAAAACTTGACATTAAAACAATTAGTTGTTTTATAGGATATCTTGATCATTCAAAGGTGTATAGATTCTATTGCCCTTCTCATACTACTCGTGTCATGAAAGCTCGTCATGCTATGTTTCTAGAGAATTCTAAAGTAAGTGGGAGCAATGAACATGAAGGCATTGACTTACAAAAACTGCAAGAGGAGGGGATGACCTCTCAGCACTTACCGCCTATTACACTTCTTGTACATGACACTACATCATTAAATAACACTACCCCATTATCTCATGTTCCTCAAAATCTTATGTTGCTCCAAATATCCCTGCAAATAAAGGCACGTCAAACCCACAAGAGATGTCTCTAGAACAACAATTAAACCTATTGAACTTGAAAATTAGCTATAGATATCATCATGGTATAGAAGGATTACTAAGTTTGATGATTATGTAAACTACCTTGGTTAAGCTGATTTGGATTTAGGAAAGTGTAACAATTCAATCTCTTATTAAAAAGCCATTAGTAGTGATCAATTATCTGAATGTAATAAAGCTATGATTGATAAGCTTTATTTCATGTATAAGAATGACATTTTGAAATTGGTTGAACTACCTAAGGGTCAAAACCTGTAGGATCTAAATGGATTTTAAAAACCAAATTCGACCCAGATGTTAATATTAAATGCTATAAAATACAATTGGTAGCTAAAGGCTATAGTCAAAATAAGGAAATTAACTATCAAAGAAACCTTCTCAAATGTTTCACAAAAGGATTCCTTAAGTATCATTACGACCTTAGCAAATCACTTTAACTTAGAGTTACATCAAGTGGATGTGAAAACCTCTTTCTTTAATGGTTACTTACATAAGGATGTGTTCATGAATCAACATATAGGTTTTGAGCCTAAAGGTCAAGAACACTTAGTCTATATGTTAAAGAAATCCGTTAAAACAAGCATCACATCAGTCGTAGTTAAAATTTGATAAATTCATGAAGTTACAAGGTTGCATTAAGAATCATATGGATCAATAAAACTACCTCAAAAGAGTGAGAACAATTTTGATGTACTTGTCCTTTACGTAGATAACATTCTATTGACATGTAATAGTTTAGATTTGTTGCATGAGTCAAAACAATTACTTTTACGTAAATTAAACATGAAAGATCTTGGATAAGCTTCTTACATAATAGACATCAATGTACACTAAGATCGAGGACATGGGATATTAGAACTATCTTAGAAGGCATAGTTGAGCATGTCCTTACACATTACGATATAGGACATTGCTCTCCATCACTTGCTCTAGTCGTTAAAGGTGACGGTTTTTGTTCATTCCAATATCCAAACACAGAGGTTGAGAAGGAGCCGATGAAATGACATATTATGCTTTGGTATTAGAAAGTTTGATGTAAGATCGTGTCTATACTTGTCCTGATATTTTATACATTAATAGAATGCTCATGTCTCAATTATTTAGATACAATTGACTATTTTGACTTTGCTAAATATAAAAATGATAAGAAATCAACATCAGGTACATCTGTTAGCAGACAGACCTATTTCATAAGAGGACCATAAGCAGTAGTTGACGATAACCTCAACAATGATGGTAGAATAAGTTGTGGTTTATAATGCAATTTACCATAGGATGTTGTTAAGAAATCTTATCACTAGAGTCAAAATTGTTAACTCCATATCGTGGTGGTTAAAGATTTATTGTAACAACTCAGTTGTTGTTAGTTTCTCGGACAATAACGATTCAAGTGGAGCTAGTTTATACTATGACGTAAAGTATTTCTTCGTACAAAAATAAGTGGAGGAAAATAATCTCTGTATCAAGAACATTCGCATAAAAGATAAGTTGTAGATCCGATGACTAAAGGTCTAACACCCAAAACTTTCCAAGCACTTGTAACAACGATGAGTTATTTTAGAAACCTTACGTAATAGCATATTAATTGTGCGTTAATGATATTGTAATTTCCTCGAATATTTATTTTGTCTATAATAACTTATATGTCCGTTTAATGATCTATAGACAATTTGGTACACATAGATACTGCACATTAGGGGTTTATTTCAATCATTTTGGTTTAATGTTATGTATTTTATATTGAGACTTTAGTATGGCAATTGGAGGTCTCGAATTGACTTTAATTCGATGATTTTAATTGATTTTATACGAAACTTGATGAGTGTTTAACTTGATCAAACGTATGGATATTCATCACGAATAATTACTTGGCCAAATGGGAGATGTTGAAAATAATCCGTCATATGTGGCCGACAGATCATATAGTTAAACTTTTACCAAATGACATAAATAGTCCTCAAAAGTATATGGAGATCATTTGATGGAAATACCTCATAATTAAGTTAAAGATTTCCCATTAAATGTTATAAATAGAGGAGAACGGCAAAGAACTTGATACACCAATAACATCACTTTCAGTATCATCTATCGATCTCTCCAAACATCAAAACGGAAAAAAAATTATTCAATCATGGCATCATCCTCATTGTCAAAGATCTTTATTCTCATAAGTAAGCTTTAATTGTTTTGATGTCTACTTTTATGATTATAAATGATGAAACATTAATAGGGTTTTATATAATTGCTCATGTTTTAAGATATAATCAACACCACTAAGATAACCGCAAGTGAGGGATGGGGGAAGCATCAAGAAAAAAAAACCTACCACAATTGTTTTAAGAAGCAATGTAGGTGAACCTTAATTCGAATATAAAATCTGGATCTAATGGAAAAGAATAATAGAACTGTGAGTTAAAAGAGATTAAACTTGAAAAGAGGATTAATAAATAATATACGCTATAGAGTAGGATTTGTGAAATATAAATTTAATTTGTTTTTTCTCATTTCTTAATAAGTTTATATAACTACCGACTATTAAATATTACAAATTATGCTACTTTCAAGTTAGGTTTTAACTACTTATCACCGAGTAGGCAGAGCACTAAATATTCTTAACATGCAACGTCAATTTAGCTTGAAACTAACCAACCAAAATTAAATAATTATTCATCTCAGTTTAATGAGTATGAGAAAGTGATTGACTAACGATAATGGGCATGGGCTTGGGCTTTCGTGGTTGCACACCCTGATTTAAATGTGGTGTCATAAGCCCAACCAAAGCAAACCAGCACCAACTTGATTTCATTTTGCTCCCTTTTTTCATATTCAATATAGACTAGAATTCATCGAGATTTATCGAATTCTAAAATAATCATCAACTATGATTAGCTTCTTTTGAAAGCTTCTTACTTTCTTTGTGTTTCACAATTTTAAAAAATTTAAAATATTGAGTTAATGATATTTTTCATCAGATTGGTTCTTATTATAGGATCATTAAGTAAAGTAAGCTATTGTAAAGGCAGACAGAATAATAAATATCTGAAAGCACATAGTCATGCGCTTCATTAGTCAAGTACGAGTAGTAGCACACACAACTATGTGATTTGAGGTCATATTGTTATATAATATTTTTTTTTTGTGGTAGCCTTGAATTGAAAACATCACATAACTATTGTCATGCACTTTCTTGTTGTAGCATTGAATACAACATAGCATCACATGACTATTGTCATGTACTTTGTTGAAGCCTTGAATTGAACATAGTATAACATTACTATTGTCATGTACTTTCTTGTGGTAGCCTTAAATTGAGCATACCATCATTATACTTTGATTACATTATTGTTCTATGTTTTAATGTAGACTACACCTTTGCAGACTTCATTCTAGGTGTGTCCATGAGAGAGGATCTTGTTGAAAAGAAAGGGAGGGTGCCAATGATCTCAACAGAAAACAAAGAAGTCAAAGTCTCACTCAAAGTATTAATATTTCTTGTGGCAATTTAAGTGATAAAAGACAAATAAGAGATGTTAGTTGTTTATCTTTTTTGAAAGAAGCAGTAATATTATAAATATAGAAAGAAAAGGCTAGCAAGATGTTTGAAGTACATGGGAAACTAAAACAAAACTTTACACCAAGAGTTTCGGTTCAAATCAACAGTTTTCTTCTGGCTTTTAACAAAAGGAAAGATATAGCCTTAATGACGTCGCTCACAATGTCTCTAGCATTCATCCTGTAGTTGTTGAAGAAGCCCGGTTTGTAACCTTTCAAATACACCAAAAGCTCGTAAAGAAAATGACGTCAATCAAATCTTTCACGTAAATCAAATCTCCCAATAAGGGGTATTAATAGACTAGAAAACATAAAAATCCTAGGACCATTTTGGCAATAGGTTAGGACAAAGTTGTATCGTTATGCGTTTTAAGGTTTAGGAAATTAGTCTTTTTAACTAGATTAGTACTTCGTGTAACACACGTGCTCAAAAAAAATTGAATAAGTAGTTATAAAGATTTTAAAAGAGTAAATTACATAGATGGTCCCTATGGTTATGTTAAAATTTTGAATTTGTTCCTTAAAGTTTAAAATCTTTGAATATTGTCCCTAACATTTCTTTTTTTTTTTTTTTTTTTCATATATGGTCTGTTAGTTAACCGTTAGTGATATTAAATATTATAAAAATTAACATTTTACTCGCATTAGCCATCTATTTAATTTACCTTTTAAACTATTGTATTATTTTTGTTTAAGAAAATTTTATATTTTTATTTTTCAAAATTTTTTATTTTTATATTATTTTTATAATTTCATTATTAATAAGATTATTATTTATCAAAATACGTTTTAGATACACAAAAAAAATTGTTAAAAACATGTTTTTTAAACTATTCGGTTTTTTAACCATTCATTTTTTATACGTCATTCAAAAATTTTTATTTTTTAAACTTTTTTTATCTGGTCGGTTTTCTAAAGTTCTTTTTAATAAAACCATTTATTTTAAAACATCTTTTCTTAAACAAATTCTTAGTTTTTTAAACATTTTTTATATAACAATTCTGTTTTAAACGTTTTTATAAAAGAAGACCTGTTATAAAGGTTTAAAAAAACCCACATATTGGTTTTAAAAAAATTATAAACCACATTTAAAAGAAGACATTTTTTAAAATATTTTTTTATTTGTGTATTAAATAATAAACATATTTATAATAAAAAGATTATAATAAAATAAAATTACATTAATGATCTTTACATGTAAAATAGTTATTTTGACAAATTAAAATCACTAATTGAATTAACAGAGTAGGGACCATCGGTAAAAGATAACCATAACGTTAGGGACTATATTCGCAATTTTAAAACTCTAAGTACCGAATCCAAAATCTTAACCAAATTATAGGGACCATCCGTGTAACTAGATTATAAAAGAATACTCTGATACAAGAATATGATAGAAAGAATATGATAGAAATTACGTATAGTTAACTAATTTACATAATAAAACAATAATATCATTTCTTGTCTACTTTAAAAAAACTTTGTTTTAAAATTTTTTATTAAAATATTTTTTATTAATTTACTTTTAAAAAGACTATTTTTAATTAAATGCCATTTTTTATAAAAAGTGTGTTGTATCAGATTTTTTTATAAAAAACAATTTATAAAAAACAGTTCATATTTCATACATCTGTGTTTTCTGTTCAATAGAAAGTACTAGATTTTTAGTTGCTTTAAAAATTTGTTTTTGTTTTTTATTTAAAAATATGTAAATTGTATCATTAGTATTTAATATTATTATTAAATATAAGAGAGATGCATGCAAAATTGTAAGTGAAGACTTACGACCATGACACGTGACATTTTAGTTTTTATTATATTGTATATGGATAT
The DNA here is from genome assembly GCA_025506415.1 of Flaveria robusta. NCBI lineage: Eukaryota > Viridiplantae > Streptophyta > Magnoliopsida > Asterales > Asteraceae > Flaveria > Flaveria robusta. The sequence goes on along the minus strand of CM046465.1, from coordinate 17,702,449 downwards.
ATATATATATATATATAGGTTTTTGTGCAGCTTATCACATTCAAACACATGTACACTCGTATATATTAATAAAATAATTTTATAGTAAAAAGTAAGCACATTAGATTTCTTTAATCCAAATTAAATCTACAATGATATATCAGAATCTCCTTAGTCACACGTCCAAATATTAAAATCATGGTAACAAAGTAGAAGAAAAAAAAAGTTTAAGAGTGCACATGCATATGGGATTAGTAAAATTGGATAACTTTCCACTTGGAGACATCATCATGTGATTCCACCACGTATATATCTATGGAACATGTCTTAGATTTTTCCTTTTCTAGCAAACTATTTAAATATGGATTAACTAGCTTTAGTAAACCCGTATATTACACGGGTTGAACAAATAAAATATTAAATATAATAAAATTTTATTAAGTATAAAACGATATTCTACGATAAAATATGATTGAAATTACATATGTGCTAGAAAAATATGTAATAAAACAAAATTATATAAACTTTTTAAACTTTGTTTTAGAACTTTTTTTTTCCAAAATAAATAAATATTTTGTTTCAAAACAAAACCGTATTAAAAAGATCATTTTTAAAATTTTTCTTATTATAATTTTTTATTTTAATTAATTTTTGTTTATAAAAAAATTACTTGTTAAAAACACTAATTTTAGAAAGTTTGATGTTTTGTAAAAAGTTCTTATTTTATAAAAATAATTTTTTTAGAAATAACATTAATAAGAAGATTTTTTTCTAACTTTATTAAAAAACTACTTTTATTTTAAGAAAAGTTAAATAATATTATTGGTAATTAAGGTAATTATTTAATAGGAGAGAGAAGCGAAAAAATTTTAGTGAGAAGGAATGTGGTGCTAGCACGTGTCATCCCAAGTTACTCTTTTATTAGAGTAGAAAGATACTTTTTAGATCTCCAAAGTCTGCAAAGCTTTTTATTTTATTGAAGCACTGTGATTGTGCTTGTTATATATAGAAGTTAGAATCGTGTCTCTCATGCAATTCTAATGTTATATATATTTTGATGCCTGTAAAGTGTTTTTTTTTTTTTTTTTTAATATGAAAGCGTATAAGGCTTGTGTGTAATTATGTATCAAGTTTTAACAATTACATGACATGAGTACATAATATCACACAATTATGTGTATAATTGCGAACTGTTATTATTATCTTCCGGACAATGGCATCTTTTGTTACTCCCCTTTCATAATGAGATGGATAATGATGAAAAAGAACTACTAACTACAATTTTACTTAGGTTCATCTTTAGTATGGACATTCATAGAATGCTTGAAAAGTTCTGTCAACTAATTAAATTTGGGTCAATAAAAGGTCATATGTGAGTAAATAAGACACTTAGATGGCCAAACAACCATTCTACAGGCCTTTATAGAATGATGTCAACCATCCTAGAATATTAAAATGAAATCAATAGATATACGGAAATGGTTATCCACGTATGTAAAATGATGTTTTCTTTTAAACTCATTCAACATACCCAATAAAAGAGGCATGGGTAGATTATAAATGATTAGGTGAACTACCACGTGGAACTCCGCCCCGCTCTCACATTAGCGGGAGCGTGGGTGGTGACACGTGAGAGAAACAATGCGGTGAAATTGGGAAAAGAATTTTTGAGGTTACCGTTGGAAGCCAAGACTATAATCCCTTGTTTTATATAAAAAGTAATACACCCCTATATTTATACACATATTTTAAACAAATTCTCGTTTGGAAAGGATTCCGGTTAAGAAAAAATTAACATCCAGGGGTCTGCAATTAGAATCCATGGAATGCTCGGCTTGTTTGGGGACAACTGAGTCGGTGAACCACGTCCTCTAGGCCTGTCCATTTGCCAATAGGGTGTGGTCTCATATTTCCGCTTATTGTCACATGCTATAAGTGAAGTGTGTTGGTTTCAGGCTCAAGATTATACTCCTCTTGCATTTCATTACTTGCAGTACATACATATAAATAGACTAAGAAAACATGCAAACATGGGTTAGTGACTTAATGCTCCTATACAATAGACCCACTAACACCCACTACTCCGCTATTAAGACTTTTTCAAAATCAAAACTTGTTGCATAATTTAAATAAAACACATTATTTAAATATCAGACCCGTGACTCGTAACTTGACCCAATCAAGATTAACTCCAACAAAGTGTTCGTCAATTAGGGACCTATTAGCGGTACAAGAGTTGATCTCAAGCAATAGGAAACTAAAAAAGGTGTATATTCAATTTTTATGGCAACTATTTGGCACATTTCAAAGGCTCGCAATGGGTTCGTTTTTAGCCCCATCCTGCTGTCGGTGGAAAAGGTGGTAGAAATTGTAATATATACCACGTATTCTAGGTTGAAACATAAAGCTAAATGTCAAAAATTATCATGACATACTTGATGTAATTTTTCATTAACCAACGACGTCAATCTTAAAATCCTTTTAAGCAAATTTGGTACTATACGATATGGATTATGACGCATCCCAACAAGACATCTTGTAAGTACTCTATCAAAATCTCGCATGTTAAAAGATCGCAAGTCCTCAACGCGTGTTTTTAGAGGCCTAACAAAAACGATTAATGGATAAGCATGGCATTGGCTGGTTTTAATTATTATTATTTTTTGTTTTTCTAAATTTTATGTCTTTTTGACCGATGATGTAATTTCTTTTTGTAGCTTTTTATGTTTATTTTACGTTTTATTTAATTTTGATTCGAACAAATTTAAAAGTAAATATGTTTAATTTCACACCACTTACACTCATACATATGTACTTTCGTGTAAAAATTCTTTATTAAAAATGAGATGGTTGTCACATGAGAAACATCTTATTTTCATACATGCATATGCTTTAATATAGAGGTTTCGGATAAACAATTGTGTAAAATTAAAAGAAAGTTATATTTCTGTTAATGAAAATACAAGAGAAGAGAAATAGTATTCTTAAAATGATATTTCAATTAGCTTAATGAATTATATTTGTATCAATCTATTCTTTATTAAGCCTAACATCTGCTTTTAAACTTTAAAAGTTAATTTCAAGTTTGTTTCCTACGTTTCGATAAAAATAAATTATTTTTTTTAAAAGTTTAAAAACATCAATTTAGTCAAAAAATATCATCATATATTTTAAATTTAGTCCAAAAGTTTTATTTTTTTAGATCTAAGTTGAAACAATTAATGAAACTTTTAAAATAAAATTAAAATAACTTAAAAAACTTTTATATGTAAATGATATTTTTAATCTTTTAAAAAATATTATTATTTTTGTCAAATCTTGGGACGCAAAACCAAATTTAGCTCTAAACTTTACCTCTTAATTACATATTTAATCTATTCTTCCTTTTTTTTTTTTTTTTTACCAAATAGCTCATAACCTACATATTTTTAGTTAACATAGTAAATTTACAATCATTAAAAACTATAATAACTTTTTATTTTGATTACATATAGAATATTAAAACTAATAGTGTATATAACGTCAATGGCAATAAATACAAAGTTAATCCAAATCTCCACAAGATATTAATTAGAGAAAATATCAAACGAATATAAATTAATAGGACTGAATTAACTAGATCAGTGATTTGCCCGAAATAATTTGTTTATAACAGAAGGAAATACTTTTAATCCAGATTCGAAATAAGATCACATTATTATAATAAAAAAAATGTGTATATATAGACACATAGGGATCTTGTTGAATAGATCGTTTAGTCTAATGACGTTTGAACCCGGTTCATATTGACTTCAACTAAATAACTTACATGTGTACAATTACTAGAGTAGGCATGAAGCCACTAGCGACGCGTGTATACCTACTCATGTGCGGCTAATAGCCCCCTACCATCCATATAATTATATCCATTAACAATAAAAAAATCTTAAATTTAGTTATTTTAATATTTTAAATATTACTTTTTTGCTTCAAGAGATTGATATTAGGACTAGTAATTTTCGATTTTTTATTACTCGATTAAAACCGTTTAATAACATGTATATACTTTTTTATATTTTTATATTTTAAAAATAATAAAATTCAAAAGGCTAGACTATATTATTTTACATAATTGGTTTGTAAAGTCATATTAAAAATTATAGAAATAATATATAAGTAGTTAAACAAGTAATTTGTATATTTGATACATGAGTTATATGCGTATATTACTAACCTGTTAAACTCTATAAGACCAATTTTACCAACCATAATTGATATTATTTTAATCGATGCCATTTATTCATTTTCTTATTGGGACTGCATCCCTTCCCGTCAAGATAAAACACGCAACTAGAAAATCTTCCGGCTCAACTTAGATTTTTTTTTTTCTCCGAACAATACTCGAATCTAAAGCCTCATTTTTTGTTTTGTTTTAATAACCCATCAGTCCACAGTTATTTGAGCCGAAGATGATTGGTAATTTTGTATCGTAAATTCTACTTATTCTAGTTAGCATTACTCTGGACTGTAATTACTTCTCCAAAATCTTTTGGCATTTATTTGATTAAGACTATGAAGATACTCTGACTATTCAAAAACTGTAGATACCTTCGACTTTTTCTTCATGAATGGTTCCATAAGTGGATTGCAATTTTTCTTTCGATCACTTTGCTTCAAACATTAAAGATCCCTATCCTTTTTTTTATTATATTCCACCTAGTCTCATTGTTTGTGTTTAAAGGTAATCATAAAATTCTAGTGACCCGATTAATTAAAGTTAACTGACAATGTCAACTACTCTTTTAAATAATCCTACGAAATTATTTGTTAGTTTTTTAATTATCATTAAAAGGATATTTTTAATGAGTTATAATCTTTTAATGATTAAAAAGATAATTTTAATACTGAATGTTTAATAGGTATCATTAATATGATTAATTAAAGTAACTAACAATTTCATCTATTCTTTTCAATTACCCTACAGAATTATTTGTTAGTTTTTTAATTGTCATTAAGAGTATAATTTTTAATGAGTTATAACCTTTTAATGATTAAAAGATGCAGGATCGATGTTGGTCTCACAACCCAGGTTTATCTCACAAACTCACTAAATCTCACTCGGTTGATAAAACAAAATCACTAACTAAGTTGACAAATAATATAATAAGTTAATGAACACAAAAATGGTTTTCAAGATACTTGTTTATATTACTTCTCAACTTAGTATTACAAGACTCTTACAAGCATGTTTGATGAGTTACAATAAAAAACTATATAAACAACTATTTACAGCCGGTTATACTTGGATAATTAGGTGGAATTTACAACTAGACAAATACTACATTGCTAGAAGTAAATTATCTAAGATAAAATACTATCCTAGATTAGGTAGTCATGACAGGTTCATAACTTCCCTTTTGTCAACTACTAAGGATGATAACTGTACTAATTGATTAAAGGTGAATAGTGGATTAAAGTATGATCAACTACATGGGCGTGGGAAAGCGCCATGCAGTATATCAGAGATGACAGAGGATTTCAGACCGACCATACTTATGTCCATTGGTTCATAGTTGGTTCTTCCGAAGCTAAATAGCTTCGGAAAAATAAGTTCTTACGAGGCCACTTATGCTTCGGAAGAAACAATTTCAACCGAGTCTTCTGCAAGTCTTCATGACTTTATCCTTCGGAAGACTTTGCCTTCAATCTTCTAAGTGTGTGTACTGCGGAAGAAAAACTACTTAGTTTCGGAAGACTTAGTTTTACTTTCGAAAGTTTTTCATACTTGAGCTTTCGAAAGATATTTGACTTGTCTTCGGAATAACAGCTTTGTCTTCATATGACCACTTTAATTGTACTTCAAAATACTTTTAAGTGTTGTTTTGGTTGTATCAGCCTCATATGATCCAACAAACTCCCCTTAGGTTGATGCTACCAAAACTTCGCTTCCTTCTACTTTTTAGAGTTTTCAACACCAAGGAAAGCAGATATTTGTCTGTCTCTTTGTCTTCCCTTATGTGGTGGTGAGAAGCTTGTACAAGTCATTCGTAGATAGTAAATCGAATCTGTTGCTCTGAATGACATGTACTCTTTGCTGAATCACTCTGAAAAGAGTTAGTTGATAGGAATTGTAGTCATATTCCCATCTAACTATTGGATCCAAAGTTGTGCCTTCAACTATCTGTAGGAATGTTCTGGTTGCACCTTCTTTTTCTTTCTTTGCTCTCATTTTCAACTCTTTTTCAATCTTGGCTTTGTTTGTCAACTCAACAAGATGAATACTACTCAGATGATTTCTGATTTGAGCAGTAATCTGAGAGTTGAAGGGATTGGAGAATGGTTTCTCTGCTAACTTAGCAATGTTAAATCCACTGTAGTGTAGCAGGGATGATGTATCAAGTCTGTTTACTTGACCATTCTCTCTTTACACAGCAAAGTTGTGTGTAGGTTCATCGAACCTCCACTTGACAATTTGCCTTTTAGGATTGAGGGGATTGGTTGGCAGCTTGTTTCCACTCCTACTGTTCAGCAGAGTCACCAGTCTCCTTATTAACTTCTTCCCTTCTTCGTTGAGTGTGTCTGAATTAGTTGCAAGAAGTTGGAGAGCTTGGTCTAGTGTTGCTCTAGGTAGATCAAAGAATGCATCTCTTATGAGGGAACAAGAAGAGCCAACAATGTATTTCAGTTTAACTAGCATTTTTTCATAGTAAATGTCGCTCAAAGTTATGAAATTGGTGAGCTTACTTTTGATCTCCTTGAATTGTTCCAAGGACAGGGGCTTAAAAGGTTCAGAAGATGGTTTGGGTAGAGATTGGGTTCGGGGTTGTGTTTTGGGTTTAAGGATAGGTGGTGGTGGTGGTGGTGGTTGAGAAGCAGTAGGTGAGGATTTAGGTAAGGCTGATAATGTGAGTTCAGGGGAATAAGGTTCAATGGTTGGTTCAGTCGTGATAGGAAAAGGAAGAGGTGTGGGCATAGGTTGTGTAGGTTGTGGTTTGGGTGCATGTTTGCGTGCCATCTTCTGAGCACTTGGTATTTCAATTACCTACTGCCTTCTTCCTAAGCGAATGTTAGCCTTGATGTCGCTGACATATCGCTGTAGGGTCTTTTCAGACATGGTACTTACTTGCCTGCCGGTGAAGCCATGGGCTTTGAGATAGGCTTTCATCCAGTACTTATCTCCCAACTTTTTTGCAGTTGCAAGTAGAGTCTTTTCCTCCTTCTTTTTTTCCCTCAGCTTCTCCTTAGCAGTCTTATTTCGCTCCTTGTTAATTTGATCTTGCTATTTGTGGAAAAGAAAACAGATCATATCATAATCATGAAGGGTCAGCTACTCCTGAGAATAGCCTCTTGTATAGAGAAAGGCTATTCTCTCCATTCTCTCCCTTTCCATTTCTTGCTCCTTCTTTTTCCTATTTTCCTCCTCTAAGGCCAACATTGCTACCTACTCTTTTTCTTTCTGCAGCAGGGTTGCCTTTTCTATTTTCACAAGTTCATCAAGTGGGAGTATAAGTATTTATTTATTGTCTACTCCTAGGCTGATGAGCCTGTCTATTACCTCCACTCTACTTTGATTGTAGATATTTTCTTGAGCGACTGCTGCTGCTTTGCTGCTTGCAGCCAGTAGCTTCCTACTATCAATTCTTCCTTTCTTCTTCAGCTTTTACAACCTTTACTGCTTTAGAAGCTCTTCAGCAGTGAGTTTTCTATTTCCCTTAGAATTAGCTTCTGGAGACTCAGGTTTAGAGAATACAAGTTGGGGAGAGTGGGGTTGAACTTGAGATGTTTGAGACAGAGGAGTTGTAAGTAAGCACTCACAATTTACCTTAGAGGCTGGATCAAGAATGGCCTCTGTGATGAACAGGTTATCAAACAAGGAAGATAGTTCCATTATTCCTTCCGCAGCTTGGACTTCTGCTTTCGAAGTAAATTGAACTGCACTAACTGTCCCTTATAAGTTGGTTGCTGTGCCATAGTTTGTATTTTCTATTCGAAGTTAATCTCAGGTTCAATAGAGACATTAGGTTGAACAACTTCCTTTTCAGAGGTAGGTGGTGCCTTCAGCTTTTGAAGTTTTTCAGCTCTAAAGTAGGTGACTGCTACATCAGGGAAGGGTTGTTTAAGGGAGGAGGTTATCAGAAATTTAGTTAAGAATCTGTTAAGATCGATAAGCATCATTGGATCCACTTGAATGGTAATAGGAGGTGGTTGAGTAAAGATGGCTGCAAGGTGCTGTTGTGTGGGGTAAAATGAAGAGATGGCATCAAGGGAAGTTGTGATGGCAAGGCTGGGTTCCACATGTCTTTGTTTCTGTACATTCTCCCTCTTTTTGGTAGCATTATCTTGAGAAGTAGATGCGCTAGAGGAAAAATTTAAAGAAACTTGAGTTGGTACATGGCTCACAGACTTCTCAATCTGTTTCTCAGCTAGTTGAGCCTTGAGAGTTTCAATCTCAAGTGGCTGAGTGGCAGACCTATCCTCTAAAGTCTTAACCTTTAATTCAAGGTTTGAGACTTTAGAAAGTAGTTCTTTGATAATTAGTTGTAGACTACCCTCATCTTATTTTAAAGAATCATGGGGGGATGAGATAACATACCTAGTATGTTTATCATCACCACCAGTGGTGGTTTCTTGGCACCCTGGATACCCTAGCGTACTGATATCTCTTTCAGAGACATCAATTGGCAAGATTGTCGTAGACTCAGTCTCACTATTGTTACCACTATCCTGAGAGGCTAGTGAAACACTCTCAGTAGTGGCAGCTGAGTCTACTTGAGTCACCTCCACACCGGTTATACTCACCTCAGTTTGGTCTAGCTGATGTGGCTAGATATTAGAGGTTTCCTAGGGCTTAGTTGATCTGTAGAGTGGTGAAGTGGATCAACATCATGGCCCTGATGAAACATGATATCCTCATCAATTTAGGTTAAAAGGTCAAGAAAGGATACAGAGGTTATTTCTAATGACCCGAGACCTTCGTAAGCACTTAACGGCTCCTTTGCAATAGCAGTTGAGCCAATGATGTGGCTGTCCCTTTTTAGCTGCTAAGGTGAGTGTTGGGACTCACCCTGAGGACTTAAGGTTTGGGTTGTGGGCTCATGAGGTTGAGACTAAGGAGACTCAACACTGATATTGAGGTCAAATGAGAAGGATGGTTGGACCTCTGGCTCAGTGAGAGCACTGAGTTCCACTCTAACCTTTTTGGTTTAAACAGAGGGGACTTGTTCAAGCAGAGTACATTGATCAAGGGTTCGTTTGGGGCGTCTTTTATATGTGATGTTGATTGGGTGGGAAGAAGTGATTAGCATTGCAGTGGCTGAGGCTGGTGTGGGTTCATCACCTGCTAGGTCTGCAGGGATGTCACAAGGAGCCGTTGGCTCAAGCATAATTGGAAAAAGATTAGTGAACCTTCCAGTGAAGTTGGTGGACACCTTTTTCAATGTATTGACGATGCCAAGCTTCATGTGAGGGACCGGTAGAATGTATTCACATTGCAGTTTGTCTTGGTCCAGCTCACAGTTGATTATGTGCTGAATGAATCGGGGATACATATAGAATGGATCCCTGATGAGATTTCCTCCTAAATTCTTCAACACAAATCTTGAGTAGTTGAAGCGTAGGCCTTTTACCAGTCAGACAACCCAGATCATACGGGATTTGATCCCAACCCCTGACTTGTTGGATAGGCTGTGTAGGACAATGTGCAGCAAGAACTTCCAGTTGTAGTAGAAGTTAAATTTGTAGACTGTGGATTTGCTCACATCTCCGCCATATCCCATTTGGATGTAGGTATCTTCCAAGTTAGACATAGGGGGGGTTTTTTTATTATGGAGTTCCAGATGCTAGTTTCACTGATGATGATTTCCTGCCCGCAGATCCTTGATTTGATGACCCTTTCATCGTTGAGCATTTCGCTTTGACAATTGGCCCAGAATTTGGCCATGTGGTTCGAGTAGATGGTGGGGTTAACAGTGAGGGCAGTAAATTAAGTAGATTGTGACAGAAATTAGACGATGGGGGCAAAATCGGCATCCGTTGAAACATCAAGGATGGAGACCTGGTTGTGTTGGGGATTCAAGGCCATTGTTCTAAGAGTACTGTTTGATTAAAGGATTTGAGAGTGAATAGAGAAGAAAATAATGGAAATTTGGGGCTTTTGCAAAGGTAAAAAAAGTAAAGAAAAAGAGTCGGAAGTTTTAAATAGGGTTAAAATATCAAACCGATAAGTTGAAAGTACAATCAAGGTTTTGATTAGACAAGGGCGATAAGAGACACCATCAATAAAATCTTACTTTTTACAGAGTGGGGCTCAAAGATTTTCGTTACATAGTTAAAGTTTTCTTGCGAGAGTAAAGTTGCTTATGATAGAAAACACTTGTGTTTCTCAGTATTGTTTTCCGAGGCCAATTTTACTTTTGAAGGCAAACCATGTCTCAAATACAAGTTTGCTTCCGAGAGTAAAATGTTCTTCCGAGAAATGAAATTAGTAAGCATCGGAAGTGTGATTTGCCCACGGAAGAGAATATTTGTACAGAGAAATTTACCTTCGGAAGATAGATAAAGATCTCTTCCGAGTGTAAATTTCTCTTCGGAAAAATTCATACTTGGAGATTTTGAAGAAAAACTTTTTGTAACACTGCTTAGATTGTATAAAGACAAAATAAACAAGACATATTTTGAAAAGGCTTTCAAAAGAGATTAACTAGTCAATATTAATCATCCCAATAGCTGTGATTAAGTACTTAAATCTTTGTTCATTAAAAGCTTTGATGAACAAGTCAGCATATTCCTCATTTGAATTGACTTTGATGAGTTTGATTAGGTTTTTCTCATGAATATCTCGAATGAAATGGTACCTGATGTCAATATGCTTTATCTTGGAGTGTTTGACTGGATTTTCTGTGATAGAAATTGCACTCTTGTTGTTTATGTGTATAGGAGTCAACATGAAGTTGAATTCATAGTCTAACATCTAATTTTGAATCCATAGCAGTTGAGCACAGCAACGTGCAGCAATAATGTATTCAGCTTTAGCAGTTGATGTAGAGACACGTGATTGCTTCTTGCATTGTCAGGAGATGATCCTTCATCCAAGAAATTGATATCCTCCTGATGTGGATTTCTTGTTAATGTTGCAGCCACCATAATCACTATCAATATAATAATAGAGATTGAAATCCTTATTCCTAGGATACCAAATACCTAGTTTGGGAGCTAATTTGAGATATCTTAGAATTCTCTTGACAGCAATTAGGTGAGACACCTTAGGAGCAGCCTAATATCTTGTACATATGCAAGTTGCAAACATGATATCAGGCCTGCTTGCAGTAAGATACATCAGAGATCCAATAATTGCCCTGTACTGATGATGATCAGTATCCTCCCCCTCAGAATCAGGACAAAGATTATGATTTCTGGGTATAGGTGTCTTGGCTGGTTTACAATTTTTCATCTCAAATCTTTCTAAGATGTCCATGACATACTTAGATTGATTTATGAAGAACCCATCTTCTATTCACTTGAATCCCAAGGAAGAAATCTATCTTTCCCATGAAACTCATCTCAAACTTCTTTCTCATGATACTTTCAAAGTCTTTACACAGTTGGTCATTTGACAAACCAAATATGATATCATTAACATAAACTTGTACAAGCAAAATGTCCTTCCCAGAGTTCTTTATGAACAAAGTCTTGTCTATGGTGCCTCTGGTATAGCCATTTTTTAGAAGAAACTAAGACAGTGTTTCATAACACAGCCTAGGTGCCTGGTGTAGCCCTAAAGAGCTTTATCCCGTTTGCACACATAGTTGGGGTGTTGTGGGTCTTCAAATCCAGATGGTTGACATATATAGACTTCTTTATCGATATCCCCATGCAGAAATGCACATTTGACATCAAGTTGATAGACTGTGAAGTTCTTGGATGCTGGAAAAGCAAGGAAAATTCGCACCGCCTCAAGTCTTGCAACAGGTGCAAAGACATTATTGTAATCTATGCCTTCCTACTGTGTGTATCCTTGAAGCACAAGTTTTGCTTTGTTCTTGATAATCAAACCTCTATCATCTCTTTTGTTTCTAAACACCAACTTAGTGCCAATGGGGATTTGGTCAGGTGGTACTTGACACAGGTTCCATACCTTTTGCCTCTTGAACTGAAGTAACTTCTCTTGCATTGCTTCAACCCAATTGTTGTCCTTGATGGCTTTTTCCATGTTCTTGGGTTCCATTTGAGAGAGAAAGCATGAGTACAAGTAGACATTCCCATTGTGGGTCTGATTTCTTGTTCTCATGCCTTCTGAGACATCCCCAATGATGTTCTCATCTGGATGAGTGTTGTGTATCCTAAGCCTAGGAATCATATCTAGTTGCATAGATAGATCAAGGTTGGAGAAGTTTTGCTCAGAATTTTAAACACCATTTCTAGCTGATGTCTCACACTCATTCAATGAGTACTGATTGAATGAATATGTGACAGCATCAATGGTATTTTCCTATGAAGCAGCATCAACAGTTGTCTGTTCCTCCAGATTACTATTTTAATTAGCTTGGTGTTGAATGCTGGAGTTGTCAGCTAATGAGTTTTGAGGCTCAGATGGTTGACAACTTGTTTAAGCTCCATTGTTTCATGAGATGTTCAAGCTTTCAGGACTTCTAGTAGTGGGAGCTTGATCTTCATGACTTCTTGGAGAAATTGGAATAGGTCTGGGTAACTCAAACAGTTGATCGTCATAGTAGTCACTTTGAGTTCCTGTTCTAGCTGAAACATTCTCACAAGATGGTTTAGAATAGTTTGGAAACAATTCTAAGTCAAAAATATGATCAGAACCACTTCCCTTAACACAAGAAGTGTGCTTATTTACAACAATGTTAGATGATTTCTCAAATTGTTGATTTTTTGATGTTATATACTCTATAATCAATAGAGTTTGAGGAATATCCACCAAAAATAATATCATCTGACTTTTCAGCAAATTTTACTAAATTGTCTTTTGTGTTAAGTATGATACACCTACTGCCAAAAGACCTAAGAAAGCCAATGAACGGTGGCCTCTTGTTCCATAACTCATAAAGGGTTTTTTCATGGGGCTTAACAATAAGAACCATGTTCTGCACATAACATACAGTGTTGATTGCCTCTGCCCAGAAAGTTAGAGGCAGCTTTGAATCAGCTAACATGATTCTTGCAGCCTCAATAAGTGTACTGTTCCTACTCTCAGCAAGACCATTTTGTTGAGAAGTTCTAGGAGCACTGTATTGTCTGGCAATCCCTTTTGAGATACAGAATGAGTCAAGAACTTGATTCTTAAACTCAGTCCCTTGATCACTTCTAATTATTTTTAACTTGTGATCAATTTGATTTTCAATTTTAAGAATAAAAGATTTAAAAGTTTTAGCAGTTTCATCTTTAGTTCTTAAAAAGAATACCCATGTGAATATTGTAAAATCATCAACAATCACAAGATAGTATGATTTCCTTCCAATTCTCATTATACTTGTGGGACCAAATAGATCCATGTGCAATAAGTGTAATAGGGTGTTAATGAAGTTAAGCTCTTTGGATTTGTGAGATACTTTGTGTTGCTTTACTTTCAGACAAGCAATACAGTTATCTTTATTGAAAAATTCCTTTTTAGGCACACCACTTATCAAGTTATTTTTAACCAATTTGTTCATGGTTTTAAAATTAACGTGGCACATTTTTTTATGCCAAAGAGTTGACTCATCACCATTGGCTTTGAAAGAAATCATGATACTTCACCTAGTGGGGAAGCATTGTTCATATCCTGCTTGTACATATCCCCTCTCCTGGGAGATTTAAGAAGCACCAATTCCTAAGGAATTGTCATCCCGGGTTTGATGATAATGCACTCATGTTCTGTGAAAAGCATTTGGTGCTTTTGATCACAGAATTGAGAAACACTAAAGAGATTGTGTTCAAGCTGTTTGATAAAGTTTACTTTGTCAACTTTTAACTTACCATTGGATACACTACCTCTACCAAAGATGTATCCTCCGGCTTCACCTCCAAACTGAACAGGATCTCCATCATAATGTTCAAATTGTTGTATGAGAGATCTATTCCCTGCCATATGCCTGGAGCATCCACTGTCCACGATCTAAACATTTCCAGTCTTGTCAAGTGCATGTCCCTACACAAAAGGTGAGATGATTAGTTACTATTGAAAGCCCAAGCCTTGTTGGTCTTGGGTTCTTCCAATGTAGATGAGATAATTGAACCAAAATGTATGCATGAGGGTTCAACTATGGTTTTTGAAGAAGAGGTCTGGGCAGCAACATCTTTTCTAGTCTTCCATTCCATCCTACGGTTGATAAGTGTAGATAAGCCTGTGGAGGCTTGAGTAGCATGACTTACTTCCGAGATTTCTTTCCTCTCGGAAGAAGTTTTCACCACCTTTTCTTTCGAAGCAGTCTTTTTTCCGGAAGGTTTTAAAGGATTCTTTTTGTTCCTTTGTTTGTTCTTGGGCTAGTCTTTCGAAGCTATTTTCCCTTTGGAAGAATGAGTTTTTTCCGAAAGCAACTTGGCTTTGGAAACAAGCTGTCCTTTCCTTAACATTTGCACCATATGGTAAGGTACAAGTATGAAACCTTTTTTGACTCATTCTTTCTTAATATTGATTGCATAATGTGTGCTTGCTGGATTGTAGTAACAATCTTTAGCCATGTGGTTATGTAGACCATAGATTATGCATTCAATGTTATTCTTGATGGAGCATGAGGGCTGTTGTTTATTGTACATCTTTTCTTCTTCAACAGTCTTTCCCTTAAGTTTCTAATCCTTCAGCTGGATAGGAGTGGTGGTATTACACTCTTTTACTGAATCAGAACTTCCAACCACTTGGAATCCAGCTGAGATGAATACACATTTTTTTCTTGGGTCTATTTTTAACTTTGACTCAACTACCTTCTTGGCAGTTTTTCTTGTTGTCCTAATTTTATTCTTTATGGCTTTAGTAGTTAGGGGCTGATCATCAGCAGTGTGGATGAGATTTTCTATCTTATCCTTTCCTGGGGTGGTTACCATTGTTGCATCATTCTTTTGCTTATTGGGTAGTGGATCAGCAGTTGGAACCTCATGATCATCAGTACCACACCTTGGCTGTCTAACAGACACATAAGAGTGTGACAGAGCAATTTCATTAGTTCCCAGTCCATTTTTGTTTTGATAACACACCTTTGAGTTGGAGGATAATGCAATGATGGTGTTGAAGTTATGCTTTTCAATGGCATACTTCTGTGCTTTAGCCTTAGATATTACTAGATGGGCTTGAGCCTCAGTCAACTTGGAGATTAAATCTTTTATTTGAGCACTGTAGTTTGTATGTTCATGTTTTAAAAAGGATACAGTTTTCTCTAACTCTTTAATTTTGAGTTTGTAGTCAGATTGTGCTCTATTAAAGTCAGATTTTAATATGTTTAATGACTCAATATCAGATTTAATTTCCATGTTGTAGTCCTAATATAATTTAACCTTAGCAATACAGGCTGAAGTACAAAGATGTTCATATACCTTTCTGTTTTCAGTTCCAACCATGAGAGCTTGAGCAGTAGTGACATCTTACACCATGAAGCTCCAATCAACTTCTTGAGCCACAGCTACAGTTTGTTGTTTAGTTGGTTTGGCTACAGCTTTTGGGGTAGCAGGATGTTGGGAGGCTTGAGTTGCTCCAGGATTGGATCTAGGAGCCTTGCATTCCCTTGCAAAATGATCAAGTTGGTTGTAGTTGTAACACTTGGCCTTTGACTTGTCAAACCAAATTTGCTGTTGGTTGGGTTCTGAGGTAATTGCCTTCCAGTTCTATTGAAAAACTTCTTTTCTCTGTAGGTTAGGAGAGCCATCTACTGGACAATGTCCATGTATTCCACATCATCTGGGCTAAAACACTCGAGATCATCAAAGCAGAATTGAAAATCTCCAAAATGCTCATTTCATGAAACAAAAGCACAACTATCCTGGAAAGGATTTTGTTGAGCCTGTTGAGACCTGGGTGTCTTAGGAAATGTGATGTAAGGCCCAGAAGAGGATGATAGCTATTGGGGTAGTTCAGGCACAACTTGGGCTAAGGAGTTCTTGAACCTTCAGTAGCATGTAGAGCATTGCTAACAAGAAGGTTTGAGTTTCTTTTCATCTGATGGCCTTTCTGAGTTTCCATCTCCATACGGTATCCATCAAGTATTCCATAAAGTTTAGTCATGGTGAGAGTGTTGAGATTCTCAGCTCTCTTGATTGTGACACAATAGCAAGTCCATTCATGAGGAAGTGTGATCATGAATTTTCTAACTATGTCTCTTTTCTCAAGAACCACTCCCATAGACCGAAAAGAAGTGATCAAGTCCATGTACCTGAAGTATTATTGACTTAAGGTCTCACCAACAATGTGAGTAAAGTTTTCAAACTTCTGCTTCAGCACATCTTTCTTGGACTCCTTGAAATCAGCAGAACAAGAGTATATCAACGTCAAGGCTATCAAACAGATCTTTGGCAGTCTCGCATTGCTGAAAGCCTACCATTATGGAGTTTGGTATGGTTGTATGCAACACAGTCATAGCTTTGCAGTCGATGTCCATCTTCTTGAAGTCTTCTTTAGAGTAGTATTCAACAGTTTTATCAATCATGGCACCATTATTGGCTGGCATTCCACCTTTGGCTTATAAGGAGCATGAGTAACTGATCTCCACATTCGGCTGTCTTGATACTTGATAAAGCCTTCAATACATTTACACCATGCTTTAAAATTATTAGGAGTGATAATTGGAGCCTTGGTCATGGTTTCCATCTCACACTCAGAAAATTTCTGGTTAAGAGCCATTTGAGTGAAGTGTGTAAGGGTGATGAAACAAGGGTGATTTGGGATGGTTAGATATCACAATCAAGAGCCTAAAATGCTCTGATACCAATTGCAGGATCGATGTTGGTCTCATAACATAACTTTATCTCACAAACTCACTAAATCTCACTTGGTTGATGAAGCAGAATCACTAACTAGATTGACAAATAATATATTAAGTTAATGAACAAAAGAATGGTTTTCAAGATACTTGTATATATTACTTCGCAACTCAGTATTACAAGACTCTTACAAACATGTTTGATGAGTTATAATGAGAAACTATATATACTACTATCTACAGCGGTTATACTTAGATAACCAGCTGGAATTTACAACTAGATAAATACTACATTGCTAGAAGTAAAGTATCTAAGATAAAATACTATCCTAGATTAGGTCGTCATGACAGGTCCATGACTTACCTTTTGTCAACTACTAAGGACGGTAACTGTACTAATTG
Organism: Flaveria robusta; assembly: GCA_025506415.1. Taxonomy (NCBI): domain Eukaryota; kingdom Viridiplantae; phylum Streptophyta; class Magnoliopsida; order Asterales; family Asteraceae; genus Flaveria; species Flaveria robusta. The sequence continues at coordinate 17,685,185 of CM046465.1, read as the reverse complement.
ATAAGGGGTGAACAGTGGATTAAAGTATGGTCAACTACATGGGCGTGGGAAAGCGCTATGCAGTATATTAAAGATGGCAGAGGATGTCAGACCGACCATACTTATGTCCACTGGTTCATAATTGGTTCTTCTGAAGCTAAATGGCTTCAGAAGAATAAGTTCTTCCGAGTCCATTTATGCTTCGGAAGAAACAACTTTTTTCGAGTCTTCTGCAAGTATTCATGACTTTATCCTTCGGAAGACTTTGCCTTGAATCTTCTAAGTGTGTATACTTCGGAAGAAAAACTACTTAGTTTTAGAAGACTGAGTTTTACCTTTGGAAGTTCTTCATACTTAAGCTTTCGGAAGATCTTTGACTTGTCTTCGGAAGAACAGCTTTGTCTTCAGAAGACCACTTTAATTGTAATTCAAAATACTCTTACGTGTTGTTTTGGTTGTATCAGCCTCATATGATCCAATTAAAGATAATATTAATACTAAATGTTTAATAGGTATCATTAATATGTTATATTTTAACCATTTAGTATTAAGATTACACTCAACAATTAAAAGGCTATCAATATCCCTTACATCCGTCACGGAAGTATTTTATAGTTCACATAGCATGAAAAAAATTGTATCCCAAGTTTGAAAAAAATTCAAGTCATCTATTATGATCATTAAAATTGACTTTTAAAAATATTCGACTAACTCAATTGAGTTTTAGAACATAACAATGGAAAACATGATTATCCCTAAAATGAAAGGTGTCGATTGGGGGTTGCCTATCATAGGCAAGAAGCATTATCTTGACCAGCGGTGCCTCTACAAAAGAATTTTCGATTAGTAAAGGGTCAGCTAGAGGATGTTCTGTAACATTCGATCCCTTATATCACCAATATTGATTGTTTTGTTTATGACGAGGTCACAGCTTTGCTTCTATTTGCCCAACACTACTATAAAATAGACATTTTATGACACACGAATATGACACTAATGTTATAATAAGCAAAATTATGTAATAAAAATTTCATCTTTACTAAAATCTGAATGAACAATTACTCGCTTTTTTGTGTGCCATCGTTTTAGTGTCATAGCAAAAAAAGAAAACGCATAATACACTTCAGAAAATTTATGTCACCTTCCAGTGTCGTCTTATAATTTACAAACCATGTGGCGTCTTAACTTCATTTTTATCACAATATCTAGTAGAAGCTAAAATTCATTCCATGTTTCCTTCACAACGTGCTGATGGTGCTACGGATTGGTGAAACGCTTCTCCGTCGTCTTCTCTGCCTGCGATGCCTTTTTCTACCGGTAATAGAATGCCAATGAAATTGGACCACCAACAGGTCCTATAAACTCCATCTCCATCGTCTCTTTCATCCCTCTCCATTATTTGTGCGATTCACTATGAACCCCAAATCAAAAAAGTTGAATCTTTGATTTTGTTTCTATTGACACTCTTGTTAGTTTTTTACTCTTACCGATCTTGCAGATGTATAATTTAAAGTTAATCTATGTGGGTTTACGATAATTTCCTCATATAAGAGCATAGGTATGCGTAAATCAAGTCCCAGATTCTATTATTGAAAGATTTACGAATTACAATCTATTTGCTCATATTTATTTAATTTTAGGTAGTGTTTGGTATTCTAGAATGACAGAAGGAATGGAATAAGTCATTAAGAAGGAATGAAAAAAATGGATGCTCGGTTGGTCAATGGAAAGGAATCGCCGATTACATAAATAATCTCATTCCCTCTAAACACTCCAAAATTATTCATCCACTACCCTTGTTTTTTTCCATTCCATTACTTCTTCCATCATTCATTCTTGCCAATCCCCACTACCACTGCTATGGCTACTACCAACCAACACCACTGCCACCGTCACCACCACACACCACCACCACCACCCGCTGGTGGCCTGCTGCCACATCCCACCACCGCTGTCGCCACCAACTACTGCCACCACTAACCAACACCACGACCAACCACAAACCACAAGTACCACTCACCAACCACCACCATCACCATCATCATTGCTGCGGCCACCCTCCACCAACGTTGTTAATAACCACCAACCAGCATAAACACCCCTAGTGCCACCTCCCACCACCAGCCACCACTCACCAAACCTCTCACCAAACCTCCATAACCACCACCGCCACCTGCACCACCACTATCATAACAACCCGCTTGAACCAACCCTCCACCACCGGCCACTGCCACCACCAATTGCCATTACCAACACTAACCACCACAACCAAACCTATGATTAATTGTTTAATTCCAGCACCTATTATTGTCTATACTAAGCATGCTTACTTGAAAAGTTTTATAAAATTGTATGTCAGCATAAAAGCTAGTGAATACATTCAATAGACGTGAAAATTGTTATTCATGAATATAGATAAACAGTTTAATTATAATTTTATGGTAACCATGTATTAGAAGTTTATTTTAACTGTGGTGTTTACCATGTATATATACTAGTCTCTTCATCATTCAGACTAATTACGGGACCTTCCGAATTATTATTATCTGTGTTGTATATGAACTAGCCATAGTATAGGATTTTCACATATCCCTCATGTTTAACATATTAATGCCCTTTTTAAAGGTATCAAGTCATTTATTATTTTAAAAGTATTATACGTATTTACATTTAAGTTTTGAGCCAATAATCATTTTTAAGACGAAGAAGATAGTTCCTATTGCAACAACACTCTATCTTAACGTCTTTTATATTCTTCTTTTTAAGCATATCTTGTCAACCATCACCTTGGGATCACTTAATATGAGTCTATGTAAGAGAGAGGTTGGAATAGGAGTACTAAAGAGAAAGTGTAGGGAGAATTTATGTGTTTGTGAACTCACCTTAATATTCTTTATATGGGTAGTTCCAGAGGTCAAGATGCCCCGCATCACCAAGCCAATGCAAGGCGCATCATTACGGTGTGATGTGTGGCTGACATGTTGTAAGGCCCTATTTCCATGCGAACTCACTATTGGATTTTTGGACATCAAATCAAAAAATTCTTAAACTTTGAACATTTACATCATAGCAGCGGAAATTAAAAGTGTTAATACATAGTACATTTTCTGAAGCTATTACATTCATATATAGCAAGGTTTTGTCTATCAGAATGCCAGTCTTCAATTTAGCCAAGTAACTTTGCATCCATGCCACGCAATCATTTATATACCATCCCTTAATACCTGTCAAGGTAATCTGTATACAAAAGTTAGCGTTGCTGAGTGAGTTCTAGTTTTAAAACTTTAAGGATACTCTTTGGCATATTAGTCATTGGAAAATCTTTAACTTTAAGCAGCTTTAAGTCATCAATACATTATGCGTATAGTATCTTATCATCTTTCATTCTTCATATTGGTTTTCATGCTTTAACACTATATTCTTTCATTTTCTTTATCTTTATCTTTTCAATTTTAACTTTGAACTAATATAAGTACTAAGCTCCAATCATGTTAAGCATAAACAAGGTATAAATCTTATCAGGTGAGTATGCACAAGGAAAGGCTTCTTTCATGGTGAGCATACATGAGGTATAACTCATGTAAAGTGAGTGTGTACAAGACACAACTATTATCAAGTGAGTGCACACAAAATACAACTCATATCAGATGAGCACTACACAAGGCAAAGCTCCTATTAGGGTAAGAATGAAAGAAATGCAAACTCCATAAGTGCTTGCAAGAATTTTGTACATTAGGCCTTTTTGCTTTCTTTAATTACTATTATCTTTCTTGTATATCATTATAACTTTATCATAATAGTAATCATTTCATTCATACTTTCTCATTTAGTTTTACTTTATCATAACCATGGTTATACTTTTATGATTTATCATACATTGTAGTTTTCCATAAATAGTATGTATCTATGATTCTATTCAATAAGTGTAATTCATCAATACTACACACTTTACATGACTATAATAACTATCATCAATCTATACCAACTATGGGTGAGTACAGAAAAGTTACATCAATGCGGGTAATAATGACAAGAGTGATGCAGATGACTAAGGCAATACGAGAAGTAAATAGGGTAGTGCAAGCAAACTTGATCAATGTGAATATGTAAAGTAAATGTCGGTGGCTTGACTTAGGCTATATGGGAAATGATTAGGTCACTGTGGACAAACTATATGGCCATCCATATCATATAAGGTCATACTTAGGTAAATCTAGGTAATCGATATGGGCGTACTAGGTAATGCGAGTAAAAATAGGGCCATGAGAATGAACTTTATCGCATTAGTCACACTTAGATAATATAAGTGTTAGTGCGGGCATTATCGATACATGTGAACTCTCTACTAATCTGTATCGAAGTACATAACAATAACATATGGGCATAGAAAGCCAATTCGAACAAAAGTACTCATCCGCATCCAAACACTTGATGATTTTAAGTGTTGATGCGGGTGACTATTGCCAATACGAGTAGTGATGGTTCACTCACATCAGCCTATATACTTTACCATTTTTTCTTAACATAACATGCTATCTCATACCCTAATCTTGGGTCATACAACATTATTTTCTTTATATTAAATTTATAATACATATAAAAAAATGCTACCTTTATCACTGTACATCCTTTATACTTTATCAATTCGTTCGTAAAATGCATTCTAGCCTCAAAATACATAAAACAAGTAGAAATGCTGGTCAAAAACTCATCTTTTCACATAGAACACTATGAAAACCCTAACCCAAAGAATAAAGATTGAGATCTACATAATCATGCGTAAAGGTGTCAACTTTATTTATCAAAATAGTATATAAACACCAGAATAACATAGATCTTGCTTAGATCTATCATAATATACATAAAAGTCTATACCCTTTTTGAACCTTCAACTTTCCCTCTCTATAAATGCAACATTCTCTCTCTAGCTATCTTTTGGAAACCTTTACTTGCAAAAAGCATGCATGGGGCAGCTCACTATCTATTTATAGGTGGTTTTAGGGTGTTGGACCTTTATTTATCCACCTTTAGTCCCTATCTTCTTTCAAAACTTTAAATCGTCCTATTTACTTTTTTTAACTGGGTATTACTAAAATTTGGGGTGTTACAAGTCTATCCCCCATATTTTATGTTTCGTCCTCGAAACCTACTATGCCTTAAAAAACTGTAGATAATGTTGTCTCATCTTTTTCTCAGACTATCAAGTGGTTTTTGAACCCTTTTTATGCTTCACTTGCACTCGGACACGTGGAATTACTTTATTCATTAGTTGCTTTTCTTTTCCAGTTTATAACAGCCACACGCTTTTTAACATAATTCAACTTGTCATCAATTTTCAAATACTTGAGTAGAACATAAGCATCCTTGTTAGCTAAACACTTACGAAGATATGATTCATGGAATGTAAAGTGAATTGCACTTAACTCATCTGGTAAATCCAATCTATATGCCACTTTGCCCACCCGGGCTATTATCTTAAATGGCCAAATAAATCTGAGATTTTGCTTTCCTCATTTCCTAAATCGAATGATTCCGTTCGATGGCAAAACCTTTAGCATCATTTTATCACCGATATTAAACTACATCTATCTTCATTTGTATATAACTTCTCTACTTCCCAAATTTTTGTGTCTTATTTCACCCAACACATAGGGGTTCTATATTTGTAACTGTAAAGCATCTCATATGGGGTATACTGATACTAGCATGGTAGTTGTTATTGTATGAGAATTCTGCTAAAGGTAGATGACTATCCTAGCTCCTATCGCTGTGTATAATACATGCCCGAAGCATGCCTTCGAAGGTTTGAATAGTCCTTTTAGCCTGTCGATCTGTCTGCGGGGGTATGCTATACTGATGTGTAATTTCATTCCCATAGTATTGTTGTACCTCTTCCAAAACTTCGATGTAGACCGTGTTTCTATGTTAGAAACGATGGACACCAGTACACAAAGATGAGCAACTATCTCCTTGATGAACAGCTCAGCTAACCGCTTTGAGTTACACATCACCCAAATTGGTAAGAAATTAGCACTCTTCATCGGTCTTCCAACTATAACCCATATGACATTATAATCTTTAGTTGTAGGTGATAGCTTTGTTATGAAGTCCATAGTAACATGCTCCAATTTTCATTCGAGAATTTCCAAAGTTTAGATCTTCATATATGGCCTCTTATGCTCTAATTTAACCTGAAAAATTAAATAAAAATAAAGACTGATATGCTAAAGTATTTTAATAAAACTAAAACTTATTCAGCTACGCTAATTTTTGTATGTATATTTGTTTGATAGGTATGAAAAAGATTTTCTAAAGAATGAAAGCTTGGTATGAGGAATAATTACCCGGCTGATTCAAAACCAACATTCTAAATAGTTTGTTAACTATTATGCTATGGCTTTTATGACTAATAAACAATGGCTATTGTATGACAATATTAATTTTGCTGCCATGATATGATGGTTGTTTAAAGTTTAACTAATAAGTGTTTCTGATGAATGAAGTTTAACTACGAGGGGTAGGTAAATGTAATCTTGTGATGACTATGAAATAACATATGACGATTTATTGATTCTTAGTTCATCATATATGTTAGAGTCTCGAATTGTATGTTGGCTATCCACATTACTTCCTCAATCTGTATTTTTGTTAAGTTTTATTGTTGAGAGTTCTTTGGAGATGTTTTTGTTGTTGTTCCTAAAATCATTTGGGTTTTGTGTTTGATTTATTAAAACACAAGTGGGTTTTGATTCTCTTTATCTTCATCAAAACTGCACCTAAATCTGACCTTAATCAAACGTCTCTCCTATTTTTATGAATTTATTTGAGCTATTATCTCTTCAAAGAACACTTGGGCCTTATCATTATGATTTAAGAATAGTTTATTATCATTTCATTTTGTTTGAAATTTCAAAGTCAAACAACCACATCAAAGATGTCACCATCATCAGTTTATCCTTATTATCGTTATTGTCCTATTTTATGTGCATATCTCAAGTGAAACAATCAAGGAATTCAAAATTCTATAATATTCTCCCATTGAAGGGCTTGACCTTGCAAGATCAATTTTCTATAAGCCTGGGAGTTCTTGGTTAAGGTCGGATGTTAAAATCAATCGATGTTGATTTTCAATGGATTTATAAAAGATGGAAATGGTATGTATTCTAGTTTTCAAGATATCGAATAAAAGAACGATGGTGGTGGGCTATGAGTTCTAGGGTTCCCACAAGAACGATGTTGATATATTGAAGCTTCTCATTATATCAAGAATCTTAAAATGAGTTCACTTCACAAGCTAGTAATATTTCATTTATATGCATTTGAGTTCAAGAACTATTTAACGACATTATAGATTTTAAGCTCATGAAAAACTTCATCAACTGTTGTTAATCCGTATGATTGGACATTGTAGATCAAATGCTCCAATGATAATCAATATCTCATACGTAATAAAATTTTTATACTATTTTATCTTGATGATGAGAGATATCAATTATGTGATGGGTGAAATAGTTACGCTTATATCATGAGTGTCAAGGAGCAAAAATAGTCCATCTCCTCATTTCAACCAAAATATCACATTTAATCAATTATTGATTCTCTTTTAAAATTTCAAAAATTTATTTATGTGACTTAACTTTGATAAAGACACATCAAAGGCAGTATGTATTCATGATGGTTCAACTTTCAATTAAATCAATCCATTCATCATTAAAGCGGATTATTTCAACAAAATTCAAGGAGTAAAATATTATATTATAAGGCTTTCGATCACGTAGGCGGGTATGTTAAGAGTTCGGTCTCGTGATGGATAACCTCAAACCAACCACCTTCTGATCGAGGCTGATTATTCAATGTTTGCTATAAAGAACATATCTTTACCTTGAGGATACATCTACTTTGGTACAAAGTGTCAAATTACAAGCATTAGTCTAGGTGGAGAAATGAATTTTAAGACCCATGCTCACAATTTCAAGTGCAAATAATCTTATTAGTGGTTACTACTCAACTCACCTATGGTTTTAAACTTTAGAAGTAACTGAATCCTACTTAAAAAAATTACATGGTGTTTCATTACGGTATTCGGTATTTCACACCTTCATCTAGGCTACAAGTCCTGGAATACTTCATTATAAGGGGAGTAATACTTGAACATTGTGATATTATTGAGTAGAAGAATTCTTATATCTACTTTGACAACTTACAAAAATTAAATTGTTGGATCGTGGCCTACATTTATCTTTAACCTCACTTGTTACAAGTTCATTACAAGATAAGTTATGATTCCTATACTTGGACTAATGCCCCCATACTTACATCCTTTGGCTTTGGACAGAAGAATCAGATTGTATAGGTGGAACTTAATCGGAGGGGAGAAGATAAATGAAAACCATGAAACTTCAAGATGATTGTTTTGTGTCTGTGAAATAGTAAAAAGAAAGTTTCACATCATAGCGATGAATTAAACATGAAATGCATCTTCATAAGTTCAAGATTATTTGTTCATGTTTTGTAACATTGTACTTCATCATATGTTTAATACATCTAGCCAAAGAGAGGGAGATTGTTGGATTTTGAGAATTTAAACCTGACACGTAATTTGAATAGATGTTTTTAAACATTAAAGTATAATGTATTTGTTCATAAGGGAGCAACGAATCAACGCACGAGCCACAAATGTTCAAGATTGAGAATACTATGGATGACTCGAAGACTGAACCAAATAATAGAAAATTTATTGTATTATTATTTTGTGTATTTGTTGTGCTAAGTGTTTTGGGCATGTACTATAAATAAAAGATGACCTTCATTTGCAGTAGGTGTTAGTCATAGTATGTCTTCTAGAAACTATTAATGCTTCCTATATATGGGCTCCATAAATTATTCATCTATCGAGTCCAAAGTATTTAAGAGGTAGATAAATGTAACCTTGTGATGACTATTAAATAACATTTGAGTATTTATTGATTCTTAGTTCATCATCTATGTTACATTCTCAAATTCTATGTTCATTATCCTCATTACTACCAATCTTCTAGTCTTTTAATGTTCTTATTTGCTCGAATCAATCTTCACAAAAACAGATTGACCGCATTCGCATCAGATCCGAAAATGTTTCAGCACATAGTAATAGCGCCCATTGTTGTATTTGGCATTGTTAAAAAAATATCACAACATCATACATATATTAAAGATAAAAAATGTTTGATTTTATGATATGATTGTCCTAAAAAAATAATATACATAAAAGTTGTTTAGTTTAAGATAATTGATGAGTAAAATTTAATAAACAAAAGTCAATATAAAAAAACTTTTCTTCGTTATTACAGTGAACTTGAGGGTTATTACTTTAATTATGATCACACAAATGACTAAAATACCTAAATTTCTTTAATTATTAGAATAATCGTTATTTGATAGTGTGTAATTAATCTTAGCCCACCTTCCATTAATCAATTCATGATATGTTATTATTGTTTTTAGATAGCAGATAATTTGTATCGGAACCATTTCACATACATGTATGTGCACTAAAACAGGAAAATTGCCTACTTCTAGTCTTCTACATAAGTTATGACACTATGGTCTTCTTCCTCGTCCTTCTAAACTTATCTACAAAGAAGGAATTAAAATCACAACGAAATCCGAATGAGAATAGTTGAATCATAATCGAACAAGAATACTTGAATAGAAATTGAATGAGAATAAACAAATTAAATTTGATAGATAACAATTAAATGACAATAGAATAAGAACAATTAGTTCTAAATAAAAGAGAACAAATCGAGTAATATGATCAAAACGTAAATCAAACAATACAAGTTGAATCTAGATACGATCCATGATGAGAACATTCAACTAATACCAACTAAAGGGAGACATATCTAACAAGAACTATCAAAACAACAAACATCGAAGAACAAAAGATGTCTAAATAACACATGTATCGTTATTTACATAGTACATAAGTAGGATATGCAACAATGCAAACACCATACACATAACATCAGTAGCAGAATGCATACACTACACTAAGAATGCGTACACTACACTAAGAATGCGTATCCAATGTGTTAAAAAATGTAGAGTTAATTTTATTTTTACTCTCTAAGTTTTAACTAAAGTAACCATTTTCCTTCAAAATATTAAAACTATCAATTTATCTCCAAAAGTTTTATATGTTGTTTCAATTTCACTATAAAAGTTTCATTATTTGGTATAAAATTAAAACAACTAATGAAACTTTTGAATTAAAATTGAAACAATTTATGAAACTTTTGAAGGTAAATTGATGTTTTTAATATTTTGAAAGAATATAGTTATTTTTAACAAAGCTCAAGTAATAAAATTGAACTTAACTCAAAAATTTATAAACTACAAATATATCATTACTAATACAACATAGTATGCAATATTATTATAGAAAGAATTCATAGTATGCAATATTATTATAGAAAGAATTCATATGCACTAATGCATAATGCAGGGGAAGACGGACATGTACAGGATGGGTGTCACCCGACCCCATAAAAAATTTATTTTCACATGTAGTATATGTAGCCAAAATTCGAGCGACGCCCCTGAATTTCTCACTACAACACCCATAAAGATAATTTGCCCAAGAGAGCAAAAAGTGAAAGTTTGCCCATAAAAATAATTCAGCTTGAGGCTTGCGCCACCTTCGTATGAGATACACACGGGTTCGAAACACATAAGTAGCTTTTTTAGCATTTTAGAGGCCACCTAACAAAATGGCTAGCCCATACATATTAAATGATGATCAACAATTCTAGAGGGCTAATTTTTTCTTGTTAGAATGATAGGGTTTAAATGGCTATTCAATTCGACATTTCTCATTGAGTGGAGACGTTTTCTTCCCTGATTTATTACCTCGACAAATCTTCTTGTATGATTAAATAATTCTTAAAATTTTTTTGAAGATTTAAAAAGTAGCTTTTCAAGTTTTCAATTTAAAGTCTAGGAAGTACTTCTGTACATATATAATTAATCAACCAAATCAGTTGAAATTGTAGGATAATTAGAACGAAATCACATATATTCTTGGTAATATTTTTTACCCCACCAGAACCATACCGAAAATTCTAAAACTAAGTGAGAGAATTCTAAACCCCTGCAATTTCTGACAATCATGTAAAAAAATTGAGTATGCTACTTAATGCACATACTAAAGTATCATGATTAACATAAACTTTGTATGCGTCTACGTGTAAATTACATTAAGAAGGCATATATATTGTGTATGCAACATATGCAGATCTAATGCATGCATCAATACAAACACAATACTAAGTACACTATAAGAAATATGCACAATAGGGGCAACATATTAACGGTGAACTTTAACATTAGCGACGAAAGTATTAGTAGCAACACTTTAACGGTGATTTGTCACCACTACTTGTATTCTGCGACATTTGAGGTCTTTAGTTGGGACAATAGTCGCCTATTGCTCTCAATCTTTGTAGTGGTAGGATGTGTTGTACACTAATATACTATCAAAACACATTATTTAATATTTATGAATTATGATACCTTCATTGCTTAAAACTTCTTTTGTCACACAGTGTAATTAACTTTGTATACCATACTACGTTAAAAGCTTAAATATTTAAGATACCCTCGTCGCATTATTTGATATGGCTTTTCAGGGAATAGTTTTTAATGATTCACAAATTTTGGTAGCTTTTGTGTAGAGAATTAACGTTTATATATTTATATCGTTTGTTATCGGTGAGCATAACTGAGAGTGAGAACCGCCTTATTATCCGGTGATATGTCTCCACCTGTTATGAGAAATTTAATAGCACCATTTAATTTTCTCAACTATTTATTTATCGTCAGAAGAAATTATAGGACTCCATATATATTTTCACTCGTAAATATATACCTCACGTACATTCATTATTTCTCGAATATTTTTCACTTTTTTTTTTTTCAAAAGACAAAAGTATTATTCAGCAAAAAAAAAAAACAAAAAATAACTAGCAAGCTGCTAAGTTGTGAGCATAAGTACAGTAAGTAACAACGGAAAAAGATTACAACATGACCAACTATATTTTTGTAAATCCTCATGTATAAATTAATATATGAATTCATGATAATAAGAAAAATCAATGCGTGAACTTTGCAAAAAATGCATTTATGGATAAAGAAGAGTTTACTTAATGCTCAACGCTAAAATGCTTATATAAATGAATTAACAGAATCATACAAAATAGTATTTCGCGTATATAAAAGTTGAAATATTGTTTTCTCATTATTATGTCCATTTCTACTGCTATCTTTTGTCATATATTTACCAAAACAACTTTGTAACAATCTATAGAATGTTACATATCAGAGAGATGTTGTACACAAAAACTTAATTGGAGCTTTATGACCAGGTGAAGCTAATTATAATCAGATTTTCATCAATGAAGAAAGTACATTATTTTCCCTCATGGCAAATGAAACTGAAATAACAAATCATATAACCAAAGATTAAAAGCAAAAGATTCTTAAAGAATATGATGAAAAGATTAAAATTCTTTTACAAGAAATTGTAGTTTTACAACATGTCGTCTACATTGGTTGAACAATTTTTTTTATATTTTAATAAAAGAGTAAATTAAATTAAAATTGAGAAACTCTACGGTGACAACATGTCGTCATCGTCACTTTAAACCCTATTGTCTTAATTTTTAATTTTTTTATATTTTCTGGTTTTTTCCAATATAGCAGGTTTTGAAATCAGATTTATACACCAAAACGAAGGCTAATATTGTGAATACTCAATACAATTCGATTTACATCCAAACAAAACTTCCAATGTACACATCGTTTAAATTTTTTACAAACTAAACTGACTAACTATCTACTTAACTAATTAACTTCATTTATTCATTCGTTTTTTGTATTTCACGCATTTGTTACTTAAGCACATCCATTTCCTCATCTCGATGTGATTACGACCCACATGATGAGCGTATTGATTTTCAATTATTTTCCTGTATTATTAACTAACCAAATGAAAGATTATTAATCTTTTATAAAAATTCGACAGCATGACTATGGTAAAATAGAAAAAAAAAACAATCCTGCTCAATCATTAATCATAGGTAACAAAAGATAACAATTTCAAAGTTTCAATAAACTAATAAGACAAGTAATAATATCTAACTTTTAATCTATTAAAATATGTTTGGGTAATTTTGACCCATTTAAACAAAAAACACAAACCTTTAAGTTTATTAAAGTGCATTCGAATGATTTTGACCCATTTAAACTAATTGTCGTCAACATTCAGCCTACTAAAGGGTGTTTAGGAGATTTTAATCAATTTAAACCAAATGTTAGACAAAATGTCCCAAACTCCCTTTAATTGACTTTTAAATATCTAACATTTAGTTTAAAATGGTAATATGACCCTAACCACTTTCATACATTTAATATATCCAATTTAATCTATTAATGTGTGTTCATATCAATTTAACCTACTTTAAATTAAACAACATACTAAATTCAACAAGGTACTAACAACATACTGAATTCAATTAACGTACAAACAACATACGAACAAATAATAATAACATATTTAACAAATCATAGAGATAAAGTTTTAAACTTAATCTGCTTGTCTTTGAGTTTACGCATCCAAACCATTCCCTATAACATGCACTGCTCCACATCTCAATGTGGCTCGATCATGGTTTGTTGCTCCTTTAAACATTAGAATAATATTAATGATATTAAAAAAAATAATAATAATACATATTTTGACACATGTTTGTGACCTATTTCTCAAAACAGTTTAAACATAATCCTTTAAATGCTTTTTCTTAATTGATGCCAAATCAATAAATGAAACTCAAAAGTTAGCAACAAAAGACATATATTTAAAATAAACAATAACTTACACAATTAGAAACTTGAGGAAAGTCTATATGCATCCCGCCGTCACCACCGTGTGCCTACTATGCTTGATGGCATAGGGTCATTTTCTTGTGGTATACCCAAACGCATAAGGCTCACAAAAACACTCTTAGATTATTCATTGGCTGATGATGAATATTTTTAAAACTGTACTGAATAGCAAACTAGTCTCTTTAGAGGTTCATTTATTGAACCGGTATAGATAATATTATTTATCTATACCCAGTGTAAAAATAAACTTTGAAATCCGGTCTGACCACCTGGTCTGGTTCAACTATTTCACCAGTCCAACAGGTTTAACTTAAAACGATCCAAATACACACAGCCGGGCCGGTTCTATGACCAGTTCCCGGTCTAACAAGTCTGACTGGCCATTTCGGTCCTGAAAAACGGTGTTGTTGAAAGTAAGTATTCCATTTATCTTGCATGTTAATAGTCTTGTGTTGAACAAATAGTGGTTCAAGATATTCTTCTACTTTTGTACTCAAAATACACACACACATTGCGAATTACTTCTTAAACTATCTTGTCTTTATTTTCTTCAAAGAATAACATAAAAAAACAATACATGTAAACATGGGTTGATACTCCTATAAAATAATCCCACCACTTAACACTCACTACTCCACTACTAAGACTCATTCAAAATCAAACTTGATGCATAATTTAAACACAACACAAGACTAAAATACTAGATTTGTGATGCTTGACCCATCTAACTTGACCCATTTGATTGGACCCATATGACATCAAGATTAACCTACACTCACCCCTTAATCTTGTTGTTGGTTCTGCCCTCTTGCTCCTTTATTGCTTGCTTTCATTTTTTCTTTTCTTGCTTTATCTAAAATAATTTTTTTTCTTGCTAAACTTGATATTTCTTGCTTAATTTGAATCTTTCTTGCATGCTTACTTTAAATCTTCTTGCTTACTTGCTTCGAATCATCTTGCTTATTTCCTTGCTCGCTTTCTTTCTTTTTGCTCTTTCTATTACCCTTGCTCTTACAATTGCTTCTTTAATTTTCCTTGCTTTTACTCTCACTTTCTTCGCAAAGAAATCAGTTGTGTTTTTAAGAGGTGCACTACTAGAATATATATACCTTTAATAACACAGGAGTTAATACACGCACTGATTTTATGACATGCAAAAACATGTGTCGTAAAAATGTCGTCCTTAATAAAATCTGAAGAAATGATGACACATATTTTTCTGTGTCATCGTTCTACTGTCATAAAAAACACGGAGTACACTTTATGATATTTGTGTGTTATCTATCAATGTCATCTTTATATTTTAAACACATTGCGCGTGTTAAGTTTGGTTAAATCACAAACTAGGGTTTACTCTTCTCTTGCCAAAAACATTTGTAAAAAGTGCTTCAACACCACCACAACCACTTGTTTCACCATTGCCGCCATGTAACATAGATCTGGATCGTTCAGATCTCTTGTAAGGTCACCGTCTTATGGTGATGGAGGAAGGAGTAAATGAGAAAACGAAGATGAAGGTTATTAATCAATGCTCTGGTTTCCGGAAGAGAGTAGGTTTGACCGGATTCCGGTGCCAAACATCATCTATAAATCATTATTATTCACCTCCGGTCTACACACTCCCACTTCATTCTCACAAAAAACATCATCCATAAAACTCAAAACAAGCACCACAAAGCATCGTAACAGAGCTCTTAAAGTCATCGCTGAGAAGTTCTTCGGAATCCACCTAGAATTTACTAAATCCGCTGTCGGTGTCTGGTGTGTGAGGATAGTATATATATTTTGATAAAGGTTTTTCTCACAAATTCAGTTTTAATTGGTTCTTACTTATACTAAACTACACATACAAAAGGCTGGTGTGCCTATCGTGTGCTAATATAGTATTGGTAAGAACCAAGTATCAACTTGTGGACACACCAAGCCTACTCAACAACCCTTATAATTAACTATCAGATTTGGGTTTTGATTTAAAAAATGATAATTTTAATAGATAATAGTAAATAAAGATAGATTGAGACTTTTGGTGATTCTTTCAATGAAGCAAAGCTATCATCCTAATTTAGATTACACTTATGTAACTGTGATCAATTGTGTGTTGTGATTAAAGATATAAGTTACAATAGTTATGTTAATGTTTTTAAAAATGAGACAACATGAATTTCTCGTCTGCCAGCTCGGTAGTGATAAGGACCCCAGCATCAAGTAACTTACAATGCTAATCCTCCAAGCCACTTGTGATGTAGGTAATACTTGTGTACTATTTTAACATACGCTTTCTGAAAACATAAGTTAATATTAAAAAGAGAGTTGATCAAGTTTCTTTTCACTATACCATTAATTTTAAAAAATCATAGAAATTACTGTAGATTTCTTAGACTAATAAAATGAAGCCCGCAAATGATCAGAAAGTTAAAGTGATACGATTCTAATAATCATTTCTAGTTCATTAGACATGCATTTATTATGAAGACCGGTTTCACGAATAAGAGTTAATTCATACATTTTTCAACCTTTTATGACATTCACAATTATAAATCATAAGTTTATAACTTACTGTTCCAATTTAGATGCTACACATCAAAGTTTATCCAACATTACAATAACATTATTATAACATAAAACACACCATTAGTCCATCACAATTTACATAAAGTTTCACTAATCTAAGATGATACCTAAAGTTTATCTTAGAATGAGCTTGAACATAACAACAAATACAGAAGATAGTAATGAAATCATCGGTAAAATGGAACAATCAAACCGGTGATCCATTATGGGTGATGGTAAATGATCCCAAGCTTTTTCTAAGTGTTGAATGGACCTCTAAAACCTTCTAAAGACTTCCAAAGGCTGCCTTCTCGAGAGAGAACACCAACACTTCACCTCCTAAAAGCTTCCCTTAATGTGCAAATGATCTCCTATTTATAGGCTTTCTAGAGTGTTTACGCACGACCACGTGCTAGTACAATCGTTACAAAAGTTGGTGGGCTTGTACGTGTAGAAGTTTTCGGTCACGACCCTGTGCTGGATGGGGGCACGACCCCATGATTGAGGTGGGGCACGCCCCCATGACTCATGGGGCCTGGCCCCGTGACAACTTTTGGGGGACAATACTTTTTGTCTAGTCGGACTTACAAAAATGAGGATGTGATAATTTTAGCACGAGAGTGTGTTTTAGGCTGGGCATGGGAGCGTGTTTCATGAGGCACAGCCCCATGCTTGGACTTTGAAGCTTAGTTTCTTTATTTTGGTCGTTTCCAAACTTGAAAACACAATTTAAACAATTTAAATATCAATTCATTACTTCTAGTAAGAGTTTCGGGAATAATTGATAAGCAATTGATGTGTTTTATATGTATAATTTGGATCACATCAGTGCCATGGAAGTTCTAGGGATTTTGAATGATGATATCTTTATGCTATGGTTGTTTAATATCTTCCTAATTGAGTGATAAATAATGTAGTTTGGGGAAGTACATTTGTTGGTTTGAAAAGTAACTAGTTTCTAAAAGGACTTAGTATACTCCTCCGTGTATACATATTTTGGTAATCTTTTGGTCAAACTTATAGAATCTTAGATGATATAATTTTTAATTATGTTTGTTATGGGAATGGATGAATGGTATCTATTATAATGATATAAACTATTCTTCTTTTGTGATAGATACCCATATGGATGAATGGTATTTTTCTTTCCTTTTGAGGAACTACGCTTTGTCTTCAATTCTCAGATCAATTTCGTTTGTCTTCAATTCTCAAATCAATTTCGACAATAGTTGTTCTCCGCTGTTCCAATCACCGCTTCTATTTCGTCTTCAGCCTTATAGACTAAAGGCTACTCCTTTTGAAACACGACTCTCAAATCGACTTTCTCTTTTCACCTTGTGCTCTAATACATATTATTTGTTCAGGCTTCAAGTTGCCTCAATAGACATTAGAGGTGTACAAAAAAACCTATTAAAAAAATGGTAAAAATACCAAACCGGTTCGGCTTCGACTCAAACTGACGGTTTGTATACGGTTTGGTAGCCCGATACCCCAAACCGGTTTGCAAACTGGTTTTAATTAAAAAAACGATTAAACCGGGATAAAAACTGGTTTTAAAAAAACCAGTTTACAAACCGGTATAAATGATTTGAGCGAGTTGAGCATTACTGATGAAAAATCGGTTTAAAAAAAACTGGTTTGTACATATGTAAAAAATACCAATCCGGTTTAAAGACCAAATCGATTTGGCAAAAAAATCGGTGTGTACACCCCTAATACACAATTTAAATTTGCTGATTAAAATTTCTCATCTTCATTCATACTTAAAGACTTACATAAATATAAAAAAAAAACAAAAATATATAAACATGGGTATGTGCTCCGACAAATAGACCCACTACTTCATTATTATTTAATTTCATATAACTTACCAAAACAAGCCCTAATAAACAAAGAAAAAGGATTGGGTTGAGATTGAAATCTTAGTATTTTCAAATTCAAACTTGATTTAAGAATGTTTTCTAATCATAATGTTTTTAAATGAGTCAACCTAAAATATCAAGATTAATATAAACGATTAACACATCGTCTCAGAAACATTCACCCAAATATTGAGATAGTAAAAAAGGTCAATAAAAGAAATTAAGGAAAAAAAAAAAAGAAAAATAAAAAAGAGAGTGCATACACACACCACCTCAAAACCATCTTCCTGTCTCCAAGCACATAGCATTACATAAGCAACGCTTGTTCCCAAACAACATAACTCAGACAAATTCAAAGTCTTCTTTTCACACACACAAACACACACACACACACACTTATCAAGAAACCATGAACATGGATTCTCTTCACCATCCAAACAACAACTGGCTCACCTTCTCTCTTTCCAACACCCTCTTCCACCACCACCACCACAGTACCCTTCAATCTTTCCATACATATATATAATAATACCCACATCTCCAACTAAACAATAACAATCTTTAATTTAATGATCATCTTTTTTATCGTCTTTTTACAGATGATGCAGATGCCACCGGAGCTACAAACCACCACCATGGCGTCTGTGTTCTCACCGCCGGCAGCCCCAAGCTCGAGAACTTCCTCGGCGGCGGTGGCGGTGGCTCCGCCGCTTCTGCCGGATCTGGTGGCGATGGGTGCCACTTTCAAGATGAATCACAACCCTCTATGCAGCAGCAGCAGCAGCAGCATGATGGTACTAATGCATCGGTTTATGATTCTGAATTGAAGACGATCGCCGCTAGCTTCCTCCAGCAGCAACTGCCGGTGACCCCTACGCCGCCGCAGCAGGATAACTCTCCGGCGAAGAAAGCCGTTGATACCTTTGGCCAAAGGACTTCCATTTACCGTGGTGTTACAAGGTAAAATCTTTATCATAATTAGATAAAAAAGCTAGTTAAATTCAATATTTACCAATGATTATTAGTCAAGTTGTTAAGGTGAGATACCAAAAAAAATTTGAAATTTGAATGTTTTAAGTTCGAGTCTCGCTTGAAGCAAAAGCGTTTTGGGCTCAGGACGGTTTTCTTTTGGTTTACTCGTGACGGGGTTGGGGTTTAAAAGTGGTTACATAGATAAATACGATTAAAATAACACTTATTTTTCGAAATAATATCGAACACTTGAAGTTAAGAAAAGATGAATTTAATATTTAAATTAAAATAACACTTATTTTCCGAAGCAGTATCGAATAATATTTACAGTTAAAAAAAGCTAAATTTAGTATTTAAAGAACCTAGATGTGTTAAATTATGTATGCATATCTATTAGTGGTACTAAAATCTTCCGGGAAATGAGTAACAAATTGCTTTATTAATTATGTTTTTTTTCCTACAAATGTTATTGAGTTCTTTTTAAGGATTATTATTATTAATTAATATAACTTTGATATAAATTATATTGAAGGCATCGATGGACGGGGAGATATGAAGCTCATTTATGGGATAATAGCTGCAGAAGAGAAGGGCAAAGTAGGAAAGGAAGACAAGGTAAACAAACATAAATGACTATAGTGCACCGTTAACGTGCGCCTTTATGCTACCAATAATCTGAGTCTATCTTAATTAAATTTACATCATTTATGGAACTGAGGTTCTTATCCCTAGACCCATAAACGGCTCAGATTTTCTGGTTTCGTAAAACCACCGGCGCTTGTTAGCTTGCTATTTTAGGCCACTGGTAATTTGTATGGCGGTTTGTGCTATCGTGCGCCTTTTCGTTCAATCTTTTCAAGAACCCTAATTTAATCATCTTTTTTGTTTGCTTTTGTTGCATGCACTGACTGATTGGTGGAATCTTCAGTTTACTTGGGTGAGTTTTTGATCTTTTTCATTTGAATCTTTTGCTTTCAAAGTATTATCTGCATGCAGTGTATCAGTGATAGATCTTTTCATTTATTTTAAAATAAAAAAACAAGATTTTTTTGAATTTTTTGATGTGAAATAAACAGGTGGGTATGATAAGGAAGACAAAGCAGCTCGAGCTTATGATCTTGCAGCTTTGAAGTACTGGGGTCCGACCACGACGACGAATTTTCCGGTACCGACTAGTATTTTAAGTTACGAGTTGTTCGTTTGATATCCGACGAGCTTATGATTATGTTTATGGATGATTTAGGTTTGCAACTATGAGAAAGAGCTTGAAGAAATGAAGAACATGAGTAGGCAAGAATTTGTTGCTTCACTTAGAAGGTAACTAAATATTGAAGTTAGCATTAAACGTAGTCATTAAGTGACGGAACTAGAACTTTTAGTTATTTTAGTTAAAGCTAGGAATGTTGTGAAGTTCTCTAACCCAACTTATATATTTCTTAAAGAAAAATTGTCAAATTATGGTGACGGGAGTCGACCCTCTTGACCCTCCCTTAGATGCATATGTTCGATTATTTATTGATTATATTATGGTAGTTGATTTACCGATTAATAAATTTGCAGGAAAAGCAGTGGGTTTTCTAGAGGAGCCTCTATTTATAGGGGTGTCACAAGGTAACAATTTATATAGCTATCTATATATTTTTAGTTGTTTCGTTGATTTTTACATAAGTATTATAATGAATAATTTTTAAGTTGGTTTTGGAAGGGCCTACTTTTTCGTTGGCCATTTGGCCTACGAAGTTATCGTAAACCAGCTCCGTAGTGATAAAAATAGTTGCAACGAGTAATTTACGAAACAACCACTGATTTGTAGACTAAAATCGACGGTTTTGTCATCGTTAGTGTTAGTTGATTAGTGTTTGTTTGAGTAACGACGTATAGTTCTAATGGTTTTTTAAATGCAGGCACCATCAACATGGACGTTGGCAAGCAAGAATAGGAAGAGTAGCCGGCAACAAAGATCTCTACCTCGGAACCTTCAGTGAGTCACTTTTATTCTACTTAACTGATCGTGTATAGTTATTTAGCCACAAAGCATGTGTTACTACTAATCATTAGTTTGATCACGCAAAGTTAACATGACTAGCTCTTAGGATATGCAAGATGTAGTTTATAATAATTTCGCGCTTAAGATTGAAACTTGTACAATTCATACTCATGAAACGTCGCCCGACACTAATTCTTGATCTTCTCGCCTTTCATGAACATATGTTTTGTTCATTCAAATGCCATTTTAGGACATATCTGATCAGACTTCAAATTCGTTGTTAACTTTAGGCACACAAGAAGAGGCGGCGGAGGCATACGACATTGCAGCCATCAAATTCCGGGGGCTAAACGCGGTCACAAACTTTGACATGAGCCGATACGACGTGAACAGCATTGCCAACAAAAACCTCCCAGTCGGTGGCATGTGTAGCAAATCCAAGACCTCAATATTGGATCAAACCGAGCCAGACCCTAACCAAAAAACCATCAACCTAGATCTCACCTCAACATCCGAACAACCAACAAACTCAAACATCCTAAGCTTCACGTTGCCAATGAAACACGACCCATTAACCGACTACTGGAGCTCAAACTCAAACTCAAACTCAATCACAGGTTACACTCAAAGCTATCAAGGTACAACACCATACATCATGGAATACCCTTCAAGTACAACCAACAACAATATTGATGGATACTATACTGGTGAAGGGTTCATTCAACAAGAGAACCATAATAATGGTACTACTGTTGGAGCTTTAAGTACTGAATCATCATCAATTCCAATGGGTACCCCTATGGGTTTGAATGGATCTAGTTATGGGAACTGGGTAGAACAGTCTTTTCACTCAAATCAACCAGTCAAGCAAAATCTATCAGTTTTTCAGACAGCTATATTTGGAATGGAATGATTTGAATAGAATAGAAAAGAGGGGGTAAATTAAAGTGAAAGTTGAATGAGATGAGATGAGATTAGATGATGGGTGGTGGGGTGGCAGAAGTTGACAGAAGCTAGTACTAACATCAAGTTTTTGTATCATTAAAATAGGGTTGTGTTTTTGCTTTATTTTTACTTTGGGTTTTTGCCTTTTTCATCTTTGCTGACTACCCTTATTATTAATATAGAAAATGTTCACTTCATATTAATATTTTTCACAGGATATCTTACAATGGATTAAAGCCATGAAAGCTGCAATGGGTAGTGTTTATTTTAGGTTAATACTGGTATCAAATGCTCAATAATCGTGTGTTTTTGGTTATATGAAATATAGCTCACTCGAGTTCTCTAGAGTTTATTAATTTTTATGAGTTGATGTCTTAATTTTAAATTGAACTCGTATTCTATTACAATCTAATTAAACTAACTCAAACTATTTACAAACTTAATGTTTAATTAGCTTGGTTGTTCTTTACTTTACACTTAATCTACTTTAAAAGATCTTTACACTTAATCTACCTTAAAAGATTATAACATCTGTACTTTGCAAATTTGGACTCGCAACTTTCAAGATTTGGACTCCAACTTCCAGTTAGAGTATATTTTTTAGTATCGGAATGTATAAATGTAGAGTTGTTTGAATAACTCAATGGATGCTAAAAAAAATGCTTGTTAAAACTCTCTCGAAAGCAACTCATTTACAAACCAAGCTAGCTTGCCTCGAAACGTTTACAAAACTAAACCATCTCCGCTTAATTGACCCATTTAAACTCGAGACGACTTGATTTTGGCTTGAATTGTTTACTTTTGATTATATACATGTATATATAGTCATTTGTGAGTGGTGAATCCTTTGGTGTAGTCTACTCATTATTTTCTAACAATAATAATTTATATAAGTTTTAGCTTATACTTTGATTGTAATAAAAAATATCCAACAATATTTGTTGTCCACTAATCAAAATAAGGCTATAGACTTTCAAATACCTTGTGTCTTGAATATTGCTAGAAAAAAACTTGAAAAATCTAGCTCAAAACGATGAAATTAGCTCTTGAGCTCGTCTCAGAATGTTTATGTACCAAGTCGAGCTTGGGTAGGCTCATTTACAAAGCAAGCTTGGATCAGTTTGTTTACGAACCATGTCAAGCCGAGCCTATCCCTAGCTCGGCTCTGTCGCCTCATATACAACCCATATAAATGTAGTTAATTTTATGTATTCAATTACTTATTTTTATATATAATCATAATAATATATATGTAACATGGTGGTAGAGGAGGAAGCCATGAATTGAAGAAGGTTGGGGGAGTATGAAGATGGGAAGACGAGAGACAAGGGTGGTAGACCGGTAGATGAAGAGAAAAAGATGAGGAGCTCAACCCTTTGAGTGATACCATAAAATGATCAACTCAATGTGCTCTACTAATGGGTGGAGGTGCATTTATATTAAGAGAAATTACAAAACAAAGGATACAAAAATTTAAAATAGTGCATATAAAGAATAGAAACTAGAAAGTTGGTGGTTTAATAAAAGACAAATATAGTGTATGAGAGTATGAGACTTGATTTTTGAGCTCGTTTATTAAACATGTTACCGCTTAAGGTGCAACTAGATTTTTTATCACGCCACGTGTTGCGACGGCATCGGCTCGTTTATTAAACATGTTACCGCTTAAGATGCAACTAGATTTTTTATCTCGCCACTTGTTGCTACGATATCGTATGTTACATGATAAAGTATAAACTACGATCAACCAGATTTATTTTCGAACTAAATTTATGTCAATTCTCTTATCGTTGATCGTTTCCAATTATGTCTAAACGTATACTACATCCAATTTCTACCGACATGTATACAAAAATATGAAGGTAAGAAAGTTTGTTTTTCAAATAGTTAAGAGGAAAAAGTGGCATTTACAAAGTTTTTAAAATGTTTTAAGGGTGAAAGGGCAAAGATTGATTGTATGGCATTAATTAAAATGAGCACATAGACGTTTCATATTTGATTGTGTCAATTTTTCTTTGAATATAAAAATATAGATAACTAAAAAAATATAAAAATAAATGATTCTAAGTAAGGTGTGTATAAAAATATAAACGTAAGAAATTAGTTTTTAAAATAAACTTGTACATGTATAAACCGGAATTTTCGAGATTTGACTAGATGATAGTTACATATCATAAAGTTTTTAAAAGTAGGAAAACATTAATTAAGAAAAATGTATCTCCTAAGTCTCGAACCCACGACTTCATACCCGACACTACAAAATTTTTGACCATTAGCGGCGACACGTGTCGCCGCTATTTACCCATAAAGTCGCTGCTAATACTTCTAGCGGGGACCTGTCGCCGCTAAAGGATCGCCGCTAATACTTTGCCGCTAAAGACCAAATATTCACCGCTACTAGGTCGCCGCTAATAACCTCAAGGTCGCCGCTAATGGTCAATTTTTTTTAATATTTTTTTTATTTTTTTTTAATTTCCAGTTTTCAACCCAAATAAACGTAGATATATTTCCCAATAACATTGAAATTTCATACAAATAAATCTAGTCATACAATACACTACTAATTCAAATAAACCTAGATAAATTTCATACACCTATATAGATAGATTTTCCAATAACAATCAAATTTAAACATACATAAACACTTTAAAACAAACGTAATCCAGTGATACAATACACTACTTATCCCCCTCGTCCGAATCGTCTTCTTCGGCTTGATTTGGAGCCTTTTGCGAATCAATTAATTACGTAATTTGTGACATAAATTGCGCATTTTGAAATAGACTTAAAATTTGTTCCTGCAAAAACAAAATATACATTTATATTTTGAAATACACTATGATCCACCTAACACATCCAATTTTAAATTATTTTGACCCGTATAAACTCAAACCATGTCGTTTTGACCCGTTTTGATCCGTTTAAGCTAAACTTATATAATTAAAGTTTATTTTTATCAATAAAAAGTTATAATAACCTAAGCCAACTATGATTCACTTCACACATCCAACTTTAAGTTATTTTGACACATATAAACTCAATTCATGTCGTTTTGACCCCGTTATGACCCGTTTAAGCTAAACTTAGATAATTAAAGTCTATTTTAGCAATAAAAAGTTATAATAACCTAAACCAACTATGATCTACATAACACATCCAACTTTAAGTTATTTTGACCCGTATAAACTCAATTAATGTCGTTTTGACCCGTTTAAGCTAAACTTAAATAATTAAAGTCTATTTTAGCAATAAAAAGTTATAATAACCTAAACCAACTATGATGCACTTAACACATCCAACTTTAAGTTATTTTGACCCGTATAAACTCAAATCATGTCGTTTTGATCCGTTTAAGCTAAACTTAGATAATTAAAGTCTATTTTTAACAATAAAAAGTTGAAATAACCTAAAACCACGATAATGCACTTACCTGTGTAAATGCCTGAGGAGTTTGTTCGTGATCATGAACAAAAGAAGTCGTTCCTGCAGATGTTGATGGTTTACGCCCAATCCCCCTAATATGTCCACGTCGTTGTCCCAACACCGACTCAAAAATATCGACTTCATTTAGCGTTGATGAACCACTTTCTTCATTTTGGGTTTGGCTTAGCTCATCAAACCTTTCCTATAATTGATTTTGTATTAATTAACAAAAATATATTAACATATTTATACATATATATGTATAATTACAAAGTTTAACTATTTGTGTATAAGTATCTTTGGTCAAAAAGCATCTAACCCCAATCGGTATTAAACGTTGCATGAGAATATGACAGTCATGAAATTTCAACCCAGTAATGTTAGTATTGTTATCTATCACTCTCTTGTTGATATTAGATCCGAACCCATCAGGCAATGTAACATCCTTTATAACCTCACAAAATAACTTCCGATCACTGGTATTCAATGAATATTTTGGGTGTGGACTATACCATTTGCCATTTTTTTCCAACCACTGCTTATTTCGAATATTTAGATTTTTCAAGTCAACGCGTGCATTTCGCGTATCTGTGCTCTTTTTATTTACCAGAAGAGTACCCAACAAACTATCACACACATTTTTCTCGATATGCATCACATCTAAATTATGTTTTAGCTGCAGAGAAGACCAATACTCAATTTCAAAAAATATGCTTCGTTTGGACCAGTTCAACTCAAACTCTTCCCGCTTTGATTTTAGACCTCCAAAATCGGGATGCTTACCCGGCAAACGATGGCATAGACGACTAAGTTGAGCTTCTATGTCAGTATCATTAAATTGTTTCGGAGGGGCTCTAATCTTGGGTTCTCCGTTAAATTCTAAACTTGTTCTCCATTCATGGTTAGTATCTAAGAATCGCCGATAACCAACATATACAACTTTATTAGTAACACGCATAGGAGTGTCTTCGTTACAAGTAGGGCATGCTTTGTAACCTTGCCCGCTCCAACCAGATAAACTACTACGAGCTGGAAAATCGTTTATAGTCCATAACAACACCACTTTCATTGTAAAGAACGTGTTTGTCGCTGCGTCTTTAGTACGTACGCGTGACACCCACAACTGTTTAAGTTCATCCACCAACAGCCTAAGAAACACATCCATGTCCTTCCCGGGTGATTTAGGGCCAGGAATCAACAATGACAACATAAATGAGGACTCTTTCATGCATAGCCATGGATGCAGATTGTATGTGGTGAGTACAACCGGCCACGTGCTATGAGCGGAACTCATGTTACCAAATGGATTAAAACCGTCGGCTGCAAGCCCTAGGCGAACGTTTCGCGGTTCCCTCGAAAAGGTCAGGTAACTTATGTCAAAATATTTCCATGAGCTACCATTAACAAGATGATGCATCGTACCCTCTTCTGATCGTCCGGTACTATGCCAAATCATATCTTTTGCCGTGTGCCTTAAAGAATACAATCGTCGTAGTCTCGGGGTTTTAGGAAACCATCGTAACACCTTGTGAGGTAACTTCTTGTCCTTTGTATTTGTATCGACCCACCTACTCTCATTACAAACTGAATATTTTTCTAACAAAAGATTTTCTCCCCAGAAAAGAGCACAGTCATATTTGCACACATGCATCGAGTCATATCTTAAACCAATCTTTTTTAATGTCCTTTTTGCTAAATAATGAGAAGGGGGAATTTTATTACACTCAGGATGTGAAGATTGTAACAACTCAAGAAGCTCATCAAATTAGCTATTAGTATATTTATTATTCACCTTGATATGCATAAGCTTTGCTAAAAAAACAAGGGAAGAAAACTTAACACAACCCGGATATAATTCTGATTGAACTTCCTCTAACAAGTTCTCAAAATCATCATAGATACCGCTACTCTCCTCCATAACGTCTTCGATGACGTCAGCCATTTCGTTTGTTGCCGCAACGTCATCTACAACTACAACTTCAGGAATTAAACTTTCACCATGATAGATCCAATCCTTATACGACTGGCACATGCCCCACATTTCTAAATGATATTTCATTTTAACCAATCCTAATAATACGGTATTCTGACATTTCATACACGGACATCGAATCTGGCCATAACTGTCGATAAGTTTATTGCACATATTTATAAAACAGTTGAGTCCTTGTTGATACTTAGGTGATCTATGATTCGGATTAAGAAGCCAACTTTTATTGACAGACATGATTATGAAACTACAATATATAATTAAGATTTAAGTGGATGAAAAGGGTAGGACAACAGATTGATAATTCAAAAAAATAGGCTGCTATACCCACTTTTTGAATACCTTATCTCGTATATAAACGTATATTACATAATTGTTTGTTTAAGAAAAAATTGACAGCAAAACGGGGACAACCCGAAATATTCAAAAATCAAATCTTTCTTACACAAACAATCAAGTAATACACATTCACATCCTAAATGAGATAAAATATTCAAAAATCAGTCTTAAAACGGGGACAACCCGAAATTGATTACAAAATCAATTTCGAGCGGGTATTTCTAAGCTCGTGGTGATTAAAATGAATATACGAAACCTAAAAGCTAATAATACACAACAATTAAAAATTACAAAAAAAATCAAATGAAACTTGAAATTGTTTGAATGAATTGCAACATTATTGCAATTGTTTCAAGTAATTTCATGATTCATTTGATAATTTAGGTAATTTCTTATTTTTGTTCATTATAGCTAACTATTTTTGTTTCTTATAAAGTAAAGTTTTAACTTACATTAGTAGAGTGTTATTTGAATCATATAAATAAGAACAATAAAATAAACCAATTTAAACAAGTTTTATTTAAAACCAAAAAATTACACAAATGCTTTAACAAGTTTTATTCAACCAAGTAAAAATTAAAATCTAAACATATTTCAACCATTTAAACAAAAAGTGTACATCAAATGCATAAATAGATCTAAGCAATTTTTAACTAAATTTTAAGTAACTAAATACCAAATCCATCTAGTTCAAACTTACAACATACATAAATATATTTCTAAACTAAGCATAAATTATATATACTAATGTTATCTTAATATTCACCATCTTGAACATGTTATAATTAAAACCTAACAATTACACAAATATTTAACAAGTTTTATTCAACCAACTAAACATCAACATCTAAACATCTTTCAACTAATTTAACAAAAAGTCTATATCAAATTCCCAAATACACCTAAACTCAACTAAATTTTAAGCATCATTATTTTATTTATTAAATCCATAACAAATACTCTACATCAAATGCCCAAAGTACATAAATCCATCTCACTACTTCACCATCTTGAACAATTTTTATTAAAACCTAAAATTACACAAATTCTACTCAAAATTATGTTCAACCTATTAAAAATAAAAATCTAAACATGTTTCAACCATACATTAACATAAACAAGTATAAATTTGTATTTAAACAAAAAAAAATTACCTTCTAACTTGTGTTGAAAGGAAAAAAGGTAGAATAAAGGTATTAGCGGCAATGGTGGCCGAGATCCATGACAGGAGCAACGACAGGAGTAGCAACAGGTCTACGGTGGTGGTCGTAAGGGGATGGTGGTGGTTGGATTTTGAGAGTAGGTAGAGAGGTGATCAGAGGTTGAGGAAGGTGGTGACCGGAACTTGAGGAAGGTGGTGACCGGAGGTGGAGGAGTGGTGGTCGCGGATTGGTGGTCGTGAACTGGTGGTCGCCAGAAGTGGAGCAGTGGTGGTCGCCGGAGGTGGAGCAGTGGTGGTCGCGGGAATGAAGGTGTGGTGTGGAGGGAAAGATAGGAAATGGAGGGGAAACCCGATTTTTATCAGATTTGCACCAATAGAGGCGACAGGTCGCCGCTAATAATTGTTTTGTACGGTGGAACCTTGACCGTCAGATCTAGCGCACTTTCAACGACCAGATCTTAGTGTATAAAAAGCATACGGATTGACAATTAATAGCGGCGACCGTCGCCGCTAAAGTAGTCGCCGCTAATGGTTGCCGCCAACTATTGACAGCTGTCGCCGTTATTGGTGCAAATTTTAGAAAAACATGTACCTAACCATTGACAGCTGTCGCCGCTATTGACATGTACCTAACCATTACACCAAGCAAGAGTTTATGCTAATTTTAGAAAAACATAAATTTATTGCCACAATAACATGGAGAAACAAAAAAAAAATATTGTAACGAGGTCCAATAGTTACGTGACACATGGCAAGGGCGGTGGGATCACCACCAACCTTGATAAATAAGTTATAGTTAATTGGTTAAAGTTTCAGTTACTAGTTAGCTTATATGGAATAGTTTATTAGCTGAAATATTTTCCTTTAAATTCTTAGGTAGTCGGGCGTACTCGGGTAGAAAGGCACGAGTATCATTGTACACTACTGTTGCCCTATCGAGTACCTCACACGAATAGTTGCAACAAGTATCAGAACCCGAATAATAAAGTTACTTTCTACCCTCCCCCTATAAATACATATACATTAATTTTTTTACACACGCAAATTCTTTCAAACTTTACAAACATTGCTTCGTTCTTTCTCAATTTTAATTTTTAATTACAAGAGGGACGGTGATGGAAAATTATATATTTCACCGACTATTTAAGTTATTTTTCTATTTAGTTTTTAACTATACTACTTTGTTATCCCTAAATTTAATAAGGCTATTATTTTAAGCTACTTTAAGTGTTTCACTATAATATTTAACAACCAAAATTTGTATTTTATTTTTAACCAATTCCGAAATATTGTTTGTTCTTATCTATGTTTGCATCTTGTCGTGAAATGCGAATAATTATTCATTGCTAATTTGGTTTGTTACCTTAAGCTTTAATGAAGTTATCATATGATCCTTAGATGAATACTACACTTTTAGGTTTCTTAATTAAACTACAAACCTTTCTATATTACAATTTGGTCACAAAACTTTTTCTTATAAACTCTTACTATAAAATTTCACTTTACCCTTACATTATATTTAAATTACGTTTTTAGTTTTTTAACTAATTTACTTTATTAATACTGAATTTAATAAAATTATCATACAATCCCTAGACTTTAATTATATTCTTTTGTTTTATTTTTTTATGCCAACCCTAAGCTTCTTTTTTTTTTTTTTTTTTTTTAATAATTTTAACTATAAAAAATTTATGCATAATTCTTTTTTAACTAATTTTTACGTTATGTTTGTTTTTATCTATCAAATATAATTCATTGCCATATGGTCCTTGCTACCTCTACTAATGTATTTTGCTATCTCTAAGCTTTAATATGGTTATCATTTGGTCCTTGAACTGTATAGTATACTTTTAGGGTTATTCAAGTTAAACCACCAAACTTTTTTATATTACAATTTGACAACAATAGCTTTTCCCCAAAACTTCTATACATTGAATTTAACGTTAACCCACTTACATTCTATATATGTTAACTAATTTATTTTGTTGTCTGTAAACTTTGCTACTATCATACAACCTTGAAATTTAATAAAGTTATTTTTTCTTTTTAAAGTAACCCTAAGCTTTTTGCTTACTAAAATTTAACAATAAAATTTTGTACTTATATTTTTTGTTGGCCAATCCTTTCATCTTGCTTATTTTATTTATGGTTTCAACCCGTCGCCTAGCGCAGTAGTTAATCACTGCTAATTTACTTTGCTGCCTCTAAGTTTTTATCAAGTTATCATACGCTTCTTGAAGTTTAGTAAAGTCTATGCTTTTTTAGCTACATACACTAAAATATATTTCAAACCTCTTACGCTTTTCTTAATTTTATCTACATTTTTAACCTGCCTGGAAAGCGAGTTAATTTTATAAAATTAAATATATTCTGTTGGGTTTGTAGCCATTCTTGCTTTGTTGATTTCTTTATTATTTTTTTTTTGTTTAATTATGAAATAGTTCATTATATGATCAATACAATCTCTAAGATCATTTCCAAGTTCTAATTTAATAAAATATAGTTACTTGATTCTAAACATTCAATATCATATAATAATTTGTAAAACAAAATTGTAAAACCCCGTGATCAATTACTCAATAAAATCTGAGTTTCACACATCAAGTACACAATGTCTCAAAGTTATGTATAACGGATTGACATGAAACAATCATTATACGATAATCAACAAAATCAATAATAAGAAATAGCTAACTGTATAACAAAAATCCTTTTGTATATAACAAAGAACTTTATTGTACTTTATTAAAAATAATAAGACCATATATTTTACATTTAAAGGTAAACTTATCGTACATAACTTAATTAAATTTGAGGTGGGGCGGGGTCGTAGTAGTGAAGTGTGTTCTCACTCCAACCTAATATCATAGGTCTAAGTCTTGAGGTGAGAACTTCAAGTGAAACAAAAAGTTATTGAACATTTGGTCCAATACATTAGAGGATGAAAGATAGAGCTCAGGACTTTCAAGATTCGACCCTGACTTTAAATAGTTTTGTCATAGTGTGTAAGTATTTTTTAGATTTTAATGAAACTTTCGTGCACTTAATGTACGAGTTTTTCACTTTAAAGTAGGTGTGTTGTGATCATCTTTGTTGTTGTTCAAAAGAAAATATAAATTATGAACAAAACATTTTGTAATTATGATATGAATAGATGTGTGTTGGTTTGCTTTATACCTTTCGGCGTGTACTAGATTCTATACAAAACCTTTGACCAAGATTGACTGAATTATATTATAACTTTATAAGCCTAACTCCTAGTGCATGGGCGTTACCTTATTTGGAGTCTAACCCAAATAAGAGAAGGTGACATAATTGGGGTCCCCTTTCAATTATTTTCTTTTGCAGCCTTTTCTCATATATCCTTCCCTCCACTATTGTTTTCGATTTTTCGACACCAAATATATTTTGTTTGAACAAAAATAAGCGCTTTCCACTTTCCTATTAAAATTTGAAATTCATTTATAAATTTATGATATCTTATTTCCTATTTTCAAGAATAATGATAATACATATATGTGCTAATCTTGATGTGTTGATATTTAAAGATTGTTTCTTAAAACATGGATTTCATCTATTTTAGGCCGTGTTTGGGATTGCTTATTTTGATTGAAAAAATCTTTTAACAAAAATGATTTATTAATTTATAACTTTTCAAAAGTAGTTTTTAAAAAAATATTTGGATACTAATTAAAATGTTGTAACATAACCAAAATACATACCTTTAAAAACTAGAGGAGTTAATAGGAGGTAATAAAGGTGTATAATATTAATTTGGACTAAAAGAAGTTTTAAAAAGGTAATAAGTAACTCATTCGTTACTTTTCAAAACTTTTTTTTTACCCTATATAAAAAATTAGTTTCAAAAGTTATTTTGAGTTTTAAAAACACTTTTTTGACTTATTAACTTTTCAAAAGTTAATAAGTTAAAAATAGAAGGAAAATAAACAATCCCTAAAAGAAACACTCTGTTAAAACTTAACTCAACTCCCCATTGATTCAATTTTTTATACGTATCACTTCCTAATACATATATAAAAAGAGATTTATATATGACAACAATAATCAATATTAAGAGCAGTAAGAGAGAGAGGATGGTCCATCGATATAGAACGTAAACAAAAAATTAATAAATAAATAAAACTTGTGATGGTTGCCTTTGACTCTTTGAGCTTGGCTAGTTGTTTCTAGCGGGGTTTAGTGTGTATACAATCATAGTTTGCTAAAAAAAATTAATGTTCTATGAGAAAGAGTAATATATTTTTTTAATGAAGAGCAAATAAACATTAATTTAAACCTTTTAATGACTGAGGAATTTGAATTTGACCAAAAATTAAAATTCATTAGAACAATGTCGATATAACAACAAATAAATGCGCGATTTAATGAAATTTGTAATTCATGTGACTTTATAATTAAAACATAATCAACTTAAATTGAAACAATTGAAGAAGAATTCTTCAATTTTAAAATCAGAGCTTAAAATCATAGAATTTCAATTGCAAGCAAACCACCTATAGGCTATAGCGAAGTCCAACCCATTACGATGTTTTCTCTCATATTTTACAAGGTGGATAAGAAAGTTGTGTAAGTTTTATATTGGTGCCATTTTAGCCTGTTTGAAAACATACAACCGGTTCATATACGAATCTACCACTATTACATGAGTTTCATGGCATCCTCTATCTCTCATCACCTCATGTATCACCATCTAAAGAAAA
The DNA here is from genome assembly GCA_025506415.1 of Flaveria robusta. Classification (NCBI taxonomy): domain Eukaryota; kingdom Viridiplantae; phylum Streptophyta; class Magnoliopsida; order Asterales; family Asteraceae; genus Flaveria; species Flaveria robusta. The sequence goes on along the minus strand of CM046465.1, from coordinate 17,651,332 downwards.
AACTACTAGCAAAATGAAGGTAACGACAAATTTGCTACAAAAAGGCGGTTGTAGGATATAAAACCCTGTGGTAAAAAAGTTTCCGACAAACTTTCCATAAAATGTCTTACAATTTTGCCAAAAACATATTTTCTCGCTAAATTTACGACAAAACTCCACGATCAGTTTTCAAATTTTTTTCCTACATATTTGCTATGAATTTATATTTTACGTTTACAACAATACAGCTACAAAACTGAGAAATATTTTTTAACAAAATAGGTACAAACTTATAAAAAAATTACAACAAATTAGCTACAAAATCTAAGAAAATTTGCAACAAATTAGCCACAAAACTGAATATTTTTATTTTTATTTTTTACTATAATTTTGTCACAACATTTAATAAAAGAATAAAAAAATCTAATTAAACATCAACATGTTTGCAACAAAACTATATAAATATTAAAAAAAAAATTTTAAAACCCAAAAATTAAAAATTAAAAAAGACCCACTAAGATATTAGCATTTAATCCCAACAACAATCAAACAAAATAACAATGATTTAGTCGTTACAATTAATCACCAATATAGAATACATGTGAAAATATGAAACAATTAACAATTACTTATTTGCTAACTTTCTCATAATCTCTTCCTTTTGTTTTTGGAATTTATCACACTCGGCCGACTCTATATCCCGCTCGACCCGAGCTAGTTCTCGCTCGTTTTCCCGTTCCACCCGAGCTTGTTCGCGCTCTTCTTCCCAATATTTTTCAACTGTTCTAGGCTGTTTTCTAAGTTTTCTCGTTCCTCGTTCTTTTTCTAATTTCGATCGAACACCTTGGACCTATAATTTGTTGAAATGTATATAATTATTACAAATCTTTGTAAAAATTAAGATAAAATTGACTCGAACCAACTTTATTAAAGTATTATTATCTACTTTACATTTTAACAAGTTAAAATGAAATGATCCCACTTTATTTAAGCAAAACTATCTACTTACAATTATAACCAATCAAAATAATTTGAACCAACTTTATGAAACTATATGCAACCATCAGTTTCAATAGGTCAAAATAACACATTTCTATATTAAAAAACTAAAACTACTTACAATATAAATGGATCAAAATAATCCAAACCCATTTAATGAAATTAAAATTACATACTTTCAATTCAAATTAATAGGTCAAATTAAATGTCTTAAAATCCACTTTTGAAACTATAACTATCAACTTTTAATTTAAACAGATAAAAATTAACCAAATTCAATTTATAAAAGTAGAAATATCAACTTTACATTTAAATGAGTTAAAATAACTCAAACTTATTTTATGAAACTAAGACTATTTACTTTCAATTTAAATGGGTCAAAAAACACAAGCCCATATTATAAAACTAAAACTATCTACTTTCAGTTTAAACTTATCAAAATAAATATAATATGAATATATAATGCAACACATATACACAACACACATAATAGCGGATGTCTCTCCCTATATACAAAGATCTAATACCCAACTCCTAACAAAGTCAAGAATGCCTAAACAAAAATTAATATGTGTGGCTTACTAATAACAACAATGATGATGATACCTTTTGTGGCTATCGGAGATTGTCATATGAATTGTACCCATAAAATGATGAGTTTGTCTTGCTCACCACAAAACGTGAATCAGAAGATCCTACCACGAACATGCGACCACAACTTTCGGGATGCAAATGCTTCCACAAAGCAAAGTCATCACGATCTAGATTTTGATCATTGTTCGGCCCATACTCTTTCTCAAGTTCTTTTTAGAACAATGTCTATATTTTTATGAGAACGAACGACTCAAAGTGTAATCAATGTTGCTATATTAATAACACATAAATTTTAACTCACATATAATTCTTTTGGTCGTTGATTGATGAATTCTAACTCATCTAAGTCTTTAATATTTATGTCCCCATCTCGCAATCATTTTTTAGTCTCTTTGGTGGCATGGGTATTAATGAAGGCTCAATCATAGCCAATCTTTCTACCTCTGTTTTCCTCCTGTATAAATATTAATAATTGTTAAATATACAAAAAGTTACTAAAATTAATATAAAACAGGATTACCCTACCAAGCAGAGACGATGTTCATTGAATCTCATAGACCCGTCTATGTGTCGAGATAGATCATTCTTATAGTTACTACACCCAGCAATAGATCTTTTTAACCAATCATATTTTATCCAAATCTAAATATTATAAAAGTTATATGTAAAATATTAAAAAAAGTAATAAAAATTAAGAAAAAAGAAGGAGCTTTTTAACCCTTACGTCACACAAACATTGCCATCTCTCAAGAGGGATCGTATCGGGTGGATAATTGCAAATTGTATTGAATTATTTCATTTCGTTTGACCAATAAAATGACCGTCTATTCTCGTTTTCTTTATAGATTCATCTCTTAAACATCTCATTTTATCTAGATAACAATTTGCTAGCATAATTTGCCACGTTTGATCGTCTCGTGGATCCCATCTCTAGTTGGTTTGTAAAAAAAATAGAGGTAGAAATAAAAATTAAAACAAATATAGTTATAACTTTAATAAATTTTTATTTGTTATATTACCTGAAAGCAATCAAATATCTCCCTCAGTTTACTCTATGGGACCTTTTTAAACGTGTGCCAATCACCATCAAATTTTTGGTCCAATATGTCTATGGCCCTCCTATGAACTTTTTCACATGCAAACCTAAAATATTAAATAACAAAAAATATATAATTATAATATAAATAAACAACATATATTAGAATGCTAAAACTAGAAACATACCTTTCTCCAAAGCGTCTAATCCATGGACTCTCACCACCACCATCCTTATTACCACCAGTATCCTCAAAACTAGCATCCTCAAAACCAGCATCCTCACCACGAGCATTCTCACCGCCAACATTTACACTAACACCATTCATATGGCTAGCAAGATCCTCATCATAATCATATGCATCCTTATCATCGTCTATATCTTATAACCTTATATTGTGACACAATACCTCATTCATATAATCCATTTCATCACCATAAGTCACATGACTATGACTACGAGCAACTCTCCCTAATGTAGCATGAGCATCACTCATAGAATCAAGCTCTTAAATACGTGTACCGCTAGTACCACTACCATTACGAAGACCACTTCCACCGTGAGTACCACTACCACTACGAATACCACTACCACCGTGAGTACCACTATCACCGTAGTTACCTGCAGCTACCTTTCCACCACAAGTACTGGAATCACCACCACGAGTACGAGTTCCACCACCACAATCACCATTCATACGTATACACCCCACAGTTAATAAAAAAAAAGAATGTTTAGACAAAATAATATCATATTTACCTTCATTTCTAGTGTTGCAATAACAATTTTTTGCATTTACTACACGGACACCTGATTTTTCCATTTTCAATGTTTGTTGCATTTTTGTATGTAAAATCCAAGAAATAATGACTACTTGCTGAAATTTTAGATTCAAAGAACCATCCCTGGTTCTCGTTGTGCATATCCATTCTTTATTCGACACCATTTTACATTATTTATAACTAAAAGTCCACTAAATGTTAGAACATAACATATACATAGTGATCTAACAATAAAAAACTTACAAATACAAACAGTCATAAATACATATATACATACATACACACTTACAAACATACATATGTAAAATACATCCCCCTTCCTAATATCAAACAAAAGCAAGTAAATGAAGATACAAGTGAGTAAGCTATAATATATGGACTTAACTTGTATGGTTAAACTAATTTGCATTCTTTCTACAATGAGTATAGAATGTAAGAGAAAGTTTGCCTCTTGATTAGATAAAAATAAGCAGTCTTACATAGTCTATTATATTGAGATGAAGATCATCACTCAGCTTTAGAGCCTAAATTACAAGTAGTAAGGTTGTGGCATCCGGTAATTTTCTGTTACCAAAGTCCATTAGTTCCATTAGTTCTTGCATGCACATGTCGTAAGCACAAACTAGCTGTTGTTGAATGTTTGTAACTTGATAAATAATTAATTTTGATTTGATTAATATTAACTTGGCTATTAAATTTAGTTATTATCATTCGATTATGTGAGTCAATGTGCTAAGTGCTATTTTAGGAAAACGTGACTATTTGAAATATAAAAATCTCATGGGTGGTGTTATTATTTAACTTGCATGATATTAGTTGATTTGTTAAGTTCTAATGTTAAGATATGAAAAACAATTTAAAAACATTAAAAAACAAGTTTTACAACTGATAAAATCTAAAAGGGGTTAAAGGGGAAATTGGGGAGTGGATATAAATTTGGAAACAAACCCTAATCCCCCCGATACCCCCCAAATCGATCGCATCCTCCCCCTGCACCCTTCCCCCCTTTGCAATCAACCTCAAGAACACAAAATTTTATTTGTCTTTGATCCATTCCAAGTGTTTGCAAGTTAATTCATTGATCAACAACACGGTTAAGGTGAGTTTTCTAACTAGTTTTCATTTTTTTCATCTAAGAATAAACACTAGTTCAATTGGATATAATAACATTAAATTGGTGTTATTGGATGATGTTATTGTGTTATTTTTATGTTATTATTGATGATTTATGTGAGTTATGTTTAGAAATCATGAATTTAACGTCTAGTTCATATCTTACTATAAGTAGAAACTTTAATTTCCAAGAACTTGGGATTTTGTGATTCAATGATATTCGTTATGTTTTTATGATTGCTATGAACTAGATTAGGCATGTAATTAATGAATTCATAAGCGGTTTCAGAAAAAATTTAGTAGTTGGATACTATTTTCCCAAAGAGGAAACTTTATTGATATGGTTGATGAAATTTCATGATTTGGGCATGCACATTGAGTTAGGATCATGCTAGATTGTTTGTTTAGATCATTTAATGTGCTAGAATACAATGGTTAGGTCATATAAGTGTGGTTTTGGGAACTTGATGTTTATGTGCTTGTAATGTGAAGGTTTATGGATCAATACTAGAATTTACGGTTTTGTGCCTTAATGAGAATGTTTTTATCAACATGGTGTGTTAAAAAAGTTTTACTAGTATAGGTTATGTTGGGAATGTGATGATGAACATCATACACACATGCAGATCTAAGGCCCCTACTTAGTAGGATTGACATGATTTAGGATTGGAAGTAGTAAGTTACTTCACAGAGCATGTTGTGCATGGTTAAACCTTTTGGAGGGGTTAGTTACTTTGAAAGTTGTTTTTAGTTGCAAAGTTTGTGATGATTATTTGTTATGATTCGTAGTTATTGTATGATAGCTTATGTTAGGACATGATCTTGCTAGAATCTAGGTTTCACTATATGCTATACATGAATGGTTTATGTTGAGATTGGGAATAATCGATTACGTATTGTCAAACAAGAATTCACTTAACATGTCACCAACGGGTCAAATGGTTCAATTGGGTCAAATGAGTTAACATTTCAAATCACTTAAATCAATGTATTTGATTGAACGCTTAGGATTTCTTAAGCTATTTACCCTTATACGTACGTATGTACTTGTGTGTTCTAGGTAACCTTTGATGGGTTGACTATTCATTTATTCCTGAGTTTCAATCTTTGTAAGCAAACGCTTTAGGTGAGTTCAATGCTCCACTCTTTATAAACTCTTTTAGGGGGAGAAAGCATACTCTTTTACAAAAGCTTTATTTACTATAAGTTTGTATAGCATGAACATAATGTAGTTATATTGAAAGCCCTTACACTTTGGGATCGTTAATTAATAAAATTAGCGGGAAATATTAGGCAGTACTATTGGGTCTAAAAAACCTCACCCGTACGACTAGAGGTCAAGTGGGTGCAATATTATCCTAAACAACTAACACTTGTCATGACTCGGTAAGTCGTGACAGAAAGAAACAAATGAACATATTCAGCTTCAATTGAGAGATCATTATGTTTATTGCTTTTTGTTTTAGACCGGCTATCTAATTCAGTACACATACTTAAGTTTTACAAATGCTATTGCTTTTCAATTACTTATAAACTCTTAAACTCACCTACTTTTGTGTTGACACTTTAGTATGCTTTTCTCAGGTCATTAATAGTAGATGAGCACAAGAGCGAAACACGGGTCGAGCATGCTTTTAAACAATAATTTTATGAAGTTGGATTTTTAAAAGGTACTTTAACATTTGGTTTTGGGTGCGTGTTTTGCACATTTACATTTCATGTTTAGGGTGCTTTTAAACAATAATTTTAAACATTGATGTTTATTTTTTAAAAGTTCATTTAGAGTCGTTCCGGGTAACTAATGACTAGGATCCTAGTTTGTTCGCACGACTCGTGGTAAAACCTCGCACATGAAATTTGAGGGTGCGACAAAGGTGAGAAAAAAAATACGACTACTAAAATATATGCACTTAAATTGTATGGTTAAATTAATCAGCTGTTGGCTAAGTGTAAGGCCCCGTTCCCGGGACACTCACAGTTGGATATTCATCGCACATGATATTTAAATCACAATACAAATCATTAAAACATTGCAGCGGAATAATTTAACAAAAACCATTTCATGCATTAATAATTACTTTTGCAAAATAATACATCGTTGTTAGAGTTACAAAATATCATTTGATGCATTATAACACAAAAATATCATTTCAACATAAAATGGATGCCATCCAAAAATCTTTGCCAAGTAGCTTCGCCCTGTACCATCCTTAGCAACCATTACCTGCCAACTGAAAATGCATAAAAGTCAGCGTTGCTGAGTTAGTTCTAGTATTATAATAAAAATACTTTACTTTCGATTAAAACTCTTTCTTTACTTTCATTCGTGATCATACATCATACGTACATATTTAGATAATATTTATCATTATCTTTCATCATCGTACGTCATTTGTACATTAATCATTATCTTTCACTTTCATCTGGACCAATGCCATGTGCTATACCCCGAACATTATGCACGAAGCTGGTTACTGGGCCGAAGTCTATAAATAGACCCCTAACATTGTGCATAAAGCTGACTCCAGTACTTGGGTACTATGCAGCCGCACGAGCCTGATTTAGGCGCATGGGCACTTAGGTGTTTGGGCAGTTGGGCGTATGGGCACACTTAGGCGCCTGGGCATAATTCTAGGCGTATGGATACTATTTGGGCGCATGAACCTTAGGCGCATGAGCACTTAGGCGCATGACCAACTGTTTTCTAACTAACATTATTTTCAGACCCCAAATCATCATTCTAGCCTGTTCTAGCCCATTTCTAACATACTAAGCATCATAACAAGCATATAATCATCCCGAGCATCAACCCACCCAAAACAGGGCACACACATTCATACGGGTACACACCCAACTTTCATAAAAAAACGTTATAACATGCATTTCAGCCCCAAAACAAGTTAAAACATTTAAAACCGGGGATTTAAAACTCATCTTGCAACTTTCGAGTAAGACTTCTTCAAACCCGAATGCTCAATGAGTTCAAACACCTAAAAACACCAAGAGCATACTACCGAGCACACACAAACACATAAGCACATACCCGAAGGTTGGAAATCAGCCGAGAACAACCTAAAAATCAGAAAACTAACCTTAAATCAGCTTCTTCTTCTTGCTCTCTCTAGAACCGAGAGAATTCTCTGATTTCTCTCTCTAAAATCTGATGGGAAGAATAGTACAGGAGGTGATGTGGGCGGCCATACCACCTTTTGAACAAAATAATATCAAACTTTGTATCTTGTACAACTTTAACCTTTCAACTTGGGTTATTTTGCTATTCTTTCCTTTTCTTCACTTTTCTCTTCTTTTAAAATTTCCGGGTGTTACAAATCCACCCCCCTTATATAGGTTTCGTCCCCGAAACCTGTCATTCTTCGAACAGCCGTGGGTAATGATGTCTCATCTCCTCCTCAGTCTCCCACGTAGACTCTGATCCCTTTTTATGCTTCCACTATACTCGCACCAAGGGAACCACTTTATTCCTTAGCCTCTTCTCTTTCCTGTCAATGACAGCCACTGGTTGCTCCACGTAGTTGAGTCGGTCGTCAACCTCAATGTCCTACAGTGGTACCACCATATCTACATCAGCTAAGCACTTTCTCAAATGAGATACATGGAATGTCGGGTGAATTCCACTTAACTCATCAGGCAACTCTAGCCTATAGGCCACCTCTCCTACTCGAGCAACGATTCGGAAAGGCCCTATGTACCTCGGACTCAACTTGCCCCGCTTTCTAAACCGAATGATACCCTTCCAAGGTGAAACCTTCAACATGACTCTATCGCCCACCTTGAATTCATTCGGTCTACGTCTCTTGTCCGCATACGACTTTTGCCTATCTTTGGCTGCCTTCATAAAGGCTTTGATCTTCTCCAACTTCTCAGTCGTAGCCTCAATCACTTCAATGCTCCCTAACTCCTTCTAACCAATGTCACCCTAACATATGGGTGTCCTACACCTCCTACCGTATAGCATCTCATAGGGTGGCATACCAATGCTAGCATACCAATGCTAGCATACCAATGCTAGCATACCAATGCTAGCATACCTATGCTGGCATGATAACTGTTGTTGTATGAGAATTCAGCTAATGGTAAGTGTTCATCCCAACTCCCTCTGAAGTCAATGACGTATGCCCAAAGCATATCCTTAAGCGTCTGAATCGTCCTCTCTGATTGACCATCCGTTTGAGGATGATAAGCCATACTAATGCATAACCTTGTCCCCATTGCATCGTGGAATCTCTTCCAAAACTTGGATGTAAACTGAGTGTCACGGTTAGACACAATAGACACCGGTACACCATGACGAGTCACAATCTCCTTGATGAACAGATCCGCTAACCTCTCGGATGAATACGTTTCATGGATCGGTAGGAAGTGAGCACTATTCGTCAGGCGGTCAACTATCACCCATATGGCATCATACCTTCTTGCCGTTCATGGCAGCTTCGTAATAAAATCCATGGTGATATGCTCCCACTTCCACTCGGGTATATCCAAAGGTTGGATCTTCCCGTATGGCTTCTGATGCTCCACCTTTACTTGTAAGCAAGTAAGGCACTTACTCACGTACTCCGCTACGTCACGCTTCATACCCGGCCACCAATAATCTTTCTTCATATCATGATACATCTTTGTAGCACCGGGATGAATGAAGTATCGAGTCTTATGAGCCTCATCCATCATCTTTCCACGTAAGTCTCCATAACAAGGGATCCACATTCGCCCAAATCGGGTCCTAACACCGAGAGTGTTTTCACCCAATTTCGTGACTAGACCTTTCATCCTTTCGGAGTTAAGGCGATCCTCTTTCAACGCCTCGTCTTGAAACTCCTTGACCTGCTTCATCATGTCGGAGGTCATAACCAATTGATAAGCCTTCACCCGGATCGGTTCAAGTCTCTCCTTTCGGCTAAGGGCATCCGCCACTACGTTGGCTTTGCCCGGATGGTAATGGATCTCGCAATCATAATCCTTTCTAAGTTCCAACCATCTCCTCTGCCTCATATTCAAATCCTTCTACTCGAAGAAGTACTTCAAGCTCTTGTGGTCGGTGAAGATAGTGCACTTTGTCCCATACAGGTAGTGGCTCCAAATCTTCAATGCAAAGACCACAGCCGCTAGCTCCAGATCATGAGTAGGGTAATTAACCTCATGAACTTTCAACTGTCGGGATGCGTAGGCTATAAACTTCCCTCTTTGCATCAACACGCAACCTAATCCCAAATAATAAGCATCTGAGTAAACCACCAAATCTTCGCTTCCTTCGGGTAATGACAAGGCTGGAGCTTGCGTCAACCTCGTCTTTAGCTCCTCAAAAGCCTTGTCTTGATCTTGACCCCGTACAAATTTCTCGTCCTTACGGGTCAACTTGGTCAACGGAGAAGCTATCTTTGAGAAGTCTTTAATATCCTACCAATCCCAAGAAACTACGAATCTCGGATGGCGTCTTTGGAGACTTCCATTGCATCACAGCTTCTACTTTTGCCGGATCAACCATAATCCCTTCAGGATTCACCACGTGACCCAAAAACTAAACTTCGCGCAACCAGAATGCGCACTTGAAGAACTTGGCATACAACTTCTCCCTTCTAAGCGTCCATAACACTTCCCGAATGTGACCGACATGCTCCTCCTCGCTCCTCGAATAAATCAGAATATCATCGATAAACACAATCATTGATTTATCCAACATCGGCCGGCACACTCGATTCATCAAATCCATAAAAGCAGCTGGCGTGTTGGTTAAACCAAAAGACATAACGAGAAACTTGTAGTGTCCATAACGCTTGCCAAAAGCTGTTTTACGAATATCCTGCTCCTTCACCTTCAGCTGATGGTAACCCGATCGAAGATCTATTCTCGAAAACCAACTCGCACCTTGGAGCTGATCAAACAAGTCATCGATTCTTGGGAATGGATACCGATTCTTCACCGTCAACTTGTTCAACTCACGGTAGTCAATGCACATCCTCATACTACTGTCCTTCTTCTTTACAAACAAGACCGGAGCACCCTAGGGAGAGATACCCGGTCGAATGAACCCTTTATCCAACAATTCTTGCAATTGAACCATCAGTTCCTTCATCTCAGTTGGAGCTAATCGATACGATGCCTTAGCGACAGGCTGAGCACCGGATATCAAATCAATCTGGAACTCGATCTCACGGTCCGGTGGCACACCTAGTAAATCTTCCGGAAACACATCGGGAAAGTCACACACAACCGGTACATCGGATAATTATGGTGTTGACTTGTCCACATCTTTCACGTAAGCCAGGTAGGAACTACATCCACGTTTCATGCACTTCTCAGCCATCGCCATCGAAATCACCTTCGGAACCGTAGTAACTCGATCACCGTAGATCGTCACCGAACTCCCGTCAGGCGCAGTCAGTCAGATCATCTTCTTGCAACATACAATATTCGCCTCTTTGGCCGCTAACCAGTCCATCCCTAGGACTAAATCAAACCCGCCTAAGGTCATCACAAACAGTCTAGCAGGAAACCTATGACCTTCTAGTTCTACATCACATCCTTCTATCAGATTAGAAATCCTGGTAGACTTACCTATGGCAGTTTCTACATTGAAGAGCTCATCAACACTTCTACTTCTAATGGGCAAATTAGCACAGAAAGCAGCAGAAATGAAACTCCTACTAGCACCAGAATCTAATAATACCGAAGCAAGGGTTTGGTTTTACTAGAAACATACCTGACACAACATCGGGGTCCGTCCTAGCCTCCTCCCTGGTCATCGTGAAAGCCCTGGCGCTCGCCTTCTGGCCTTCAGTTCCGGTCGTCTTCCTTGCTCCAAAACTTTCCGCCCTCAACTTCTTGCAATCCCTGCTCAGGTGACCCTCTCCGCCACAGTTAAAACACTTCGTCACCCCACAATTCTTTGCTATGTGACCGGGCTTCCCACACTTGAAGCAGACGTTCGACCCTCACCTACACTATCCAGTATGCTCCCTTTCGCATTTACCATACTTCTTTGTCCCCGCACCAGATGCGGTCACTCGCCGGTCATCCACCCTTGCAACCCTGTTGTGTGGAGCGACACCACCGCGTCCAAACCGCTTCCCATTCCAGTTTCTGTCACTACCACCTCCCTTCTTGCTCACTTCAACCACTGCCACCTCCCGCTCATCATACAGCCTTCCCGCCAGATCAACCACAGACCTAAACGTGCTTGGCCGGGCGGCGATCATGTGCCTGCGATTATCCGCCGGCAAACCCTATATGTACCTCTTTATCTTTCGTGACACAGGTATCACACAGTCCTACCATCTCATTGAACTTAGTGGTGTACTGTTGGTGCATCATAGTTCCCGCCTCCAACTGTAGGAACTCTTTCTCGATCTTGTCAAGTTCCCTGTGGGGACAGAAATCTTCAATCACCAACTTTTTCAGTTCATCCCACTTCATCTTTCCAATTGCCCTGCTACCCTCGGCTTGGACAATATTGTCCCACCAACATAAAGCCGAGTCCATAAATGAGTAGGCAGCAAACTTCACCTTCTGGTCTTCCTTACACTCGCTGATATCAAGCACAGCTTCCATCTCTCTCACCCATCGATGAGCAGCAGCAGCGTTGCCATTGCCATCAAAAGTCGGCGGCTTGCATCTCTGGAATGCCCCATAATTACAACCCCGAGCTGCTTCTGGCACCGCTTCTTCCTCCTCGTCACTTGGGACAACCGTCTCAGTCTCCCGTTGCTCCCTTTCTCCCGCCGTCTTCTCCTTTTCCTTCTTCTCATCCTCCCGTACAACTTTAATCACTTCGACCACCACAGACGGCAGGATCGTCTGCATGACCTGGTGAACCTCCTTAATAACAGCCTCCTTCACCGAGGCCCTCAGATTAGCACTCTCATCACCACCTTCCTGGTGATGAATCTCGAGCTCTTTCGGTGCCCTTTCCGTAGCCTTAACCCCGCCTCTTGTGGCACGCGGTCCAGCACCACGTCCACCACGACCTCCACCTCTAGAAGCTTTTGAAGATCTACCGCCAGCCATCCTCTAAACACACTATAAGATTCAAACACCAACATGGTCATCAAGGTAATAGCTCAGTTTATGTCAAGTATAGTAAGTCCCTAATTACAGTGGCCAGTTGTGATTAGCCACTTACTTTACCTTTCATACCCCAGGCATTTCCTACCCTGACTACATCAGTATCCAAATCTACTAAAAGCACATAAAGCAGATAACATGCGCACATAATACCAATTAACATTAAAGAAAATACCTGATGGCACGTAGCTACTTGGGCTGGCATCCTTCCATTTGTCCTATTTTCAGTTTAAGTTTAGGTTTTTGAAAATATTTACCCATTTCTCTTATACTTTGGCTCTGATACCAACTTGTAAGGCCCCGTTCCCGGGACACTCACAGTTTGACATTCATCGCACATGATATTTAAATCACAATACAAATCATTAAAACATTGCAGCGGAATAATTTAACAAAAACCATTTCATGCATTAATAATTACTTTTGCAAAATAATACATCGTTTTTAGAGTTACAAAATATCATTTGATGCATTACAACACAAAAATATCATTTCAACATAAAATGGATGCCATCCAAAAATCTTTGCCAAGTAGCTTCGCCCCGTGCCATCCTCAGCAACCATTGCCTGCCAACTGAAAATGCATAAAAGTCAGCGTTGCTGAGTGAGTTCTAGTTTTATAATAAAAATACTTTAGCTTCGATTAAAACTCTTTCTTTACTTTCATTCGTGATCATACATCATACGCATATTTAGATAATATTTATCATTATCTTTCATCATCGTACGTCATTTATACATTCATCATTATCTTTCACTTTCATCTGGACCAATGCCATGTGCTATACCCCGAACATTATGCACGAAGCTGGTTACTGGGCCGAAGTCTATAAATAGACCCCTAACATTGTGCACGAAGCTGACTCCATTACCTGGGGCAAGCGACAAGGGTCCCATATGTTTGGTCAATCACAAGAATTAGACCCCCGTGTGCATCCTTCTGGGTTAGCTAAATCGCACACAGTTGAGCTAAGACCCTTCATTGGGTGTGAACCTCTTTACATTTGCTTGCAAGACTTTTCATTCATTCTTTACATTCCACTTTTCATTAACATTAACTTTCGCTTTCATTATATAATACTATACGTTCATTAGCATAATCACACCACGTAAAGCCACGAGATAATATAATAAGGAACATAAAGAAAACAGACCATAAACATGCATAACATCATCATACATCACCCCCGAAAACATTTCAAGTCATAGCCTAAAAGTCCATTTTTCCCAAAAATTTCAAAATATTTTCTAAGTCATTAGGCGCATGGGCATTATGCAGGCGCTTGAGCACTATGCAGGCGCTTGGGCACTATGCTGGCGCTTGAATACTTAGGCGCATGGGTGATTCAGGCGCATGGGCAAGTTTTAGGCGCATGGGCACTATGCGGGCGCGTGACCAACAGTTTGGCGTCTGGACAACTTTCTAGGCACATGGGTACTACGCAGGCGCACGAGCCTGATTTAGGCGCATGGGCACTTAGGTGTTTGGGTAGTTGGGCGTATGGGCACACTTAGGCGCCTAGGCATAATTCTAGGCGTATGGATACTATTTGGGCGCATGAACCTTAGGCGCATGACCAACTATTTTCTAACTAACATTATTTTCAGACCCCAAATCATCATTCTAGCCTGTTTTAGCCCAGTTGTAGCATACTAAGCATCATAACAAGCATATAATCATCTCGAGCATACACCCACCCAAAACAGGGCACACACATTCATACGGGTACACACCCAACTTTCATAAAAAACGTTATAACATGCATTTCAGCCCCAAAACAAGTTAAAACATTTAAAACCGGGGATTTAAAACTCATCTTGCAACTTTCGAGTAAGACTTCTTCAAACCCGAATGCTCAATGAGTTCAAACACCTAAAAACACCAAGAGCATACTACCGAGCACACACAAACACATAAGCACATACCCGAAGGTTGGAAATCAGCCGAGAACAACCTAAAAATCAGAAAACTAACCTTAAATCAGCTTCTTCTTCTTGCTCTCTCTAGAACCGAGAGAATTCTCTGATTTCTCTCTCTAAAATCTGATGGGAAGAATAGTACAGGAGGTGATGTGGGCGGCCATACCACCTTTTGAACAAAATAATATCAAACTTTGTATCTTGTACAACTTTAACCTTTCAACTTGGGTTATTTTGCTATTCTTTCTTTTTCTTCACTTTTCTCTTCTTTTAAAATTTCTGGATGTTACATTAAGTTGTTGGCATTTTAAAAAGATTATAGGTTCTAACATCATACAAATATAAACTTACTGGATGCAACTTTCCTGATATTTAATCACTCATAACTTCACAACCACTTGATGCAAAACAAACTGAAAGATTCAACTTTTGTTTTGACTTTTGATTAACAACATAACTATAAGAATACATATGTCTTCTAATTAGACTAATAGTAAGTTAGTAACAATTTAATAATGCAATATCCTCCCATATGCCTATATTAAATATCAATAAAAACTATGCCAATTCTAATACAATTTCATCAACCATATGACTCCATCAAAAGTAGCCGCTGAAATTTAGTCTACTTCTAGCATATTATTCTTCTAATAAGTAGGGGTGTAAACGAGCCGAGCCGAGCCGAGCTCGAGCTCGGCTCGTTTTGGTTTTAGGAAGCTCGAGCTCGAGCTCGGCTCGTTTATAGTTTTATTTATAAAGCTCTCGGCTCGTCAGAAAATTTTCAAGCTCGAGCTCGGCTCGGGGTCGGCTCGTTTATTATTAAATTATTAAATTTTTATTTTTTTATAATTACTTTTATAATTATTTATAATCGTAGTTTTTATATATAACATAATATATATTATTTAACTATTTTTTATCATAATAATATATTTAATAATATAATTTACGTAAATATGTATTTATATATATTTAATATGTAAATAAAAAACTATATAAACAAAAAGCTCGTTTAGGCTCGCGAGCCAGCTCGAGCTCGATTTCTGAAGATCGGGCTCGAGCTCGTTTAGTAAATGAGCAATAATCTGAGCTCGAGCTCGGGCTCGAGCTCGTTTAAGCTCGGCTCGATTCGAGCTTTTTTCGATCCGATCCCGAGTAGCTTGCGAGCCGGCTTGGCTCGTTTACACCCCTACTAATAAGTCGATCGCTTAAAACACATAGAACGTTTTCAAAAGTGTAATATCAATGCAAAACCCGTATGCATATACTCAGAGAGTGTCAATACAACAATAAAATAATCTGAATATACACACATAATACAATAAAGTGATCGCACGTGATAATTATAGAACAGATACAATCTGATTGTTACCTGAATTACGCCATTGGTGTCGCAAAACTGCAATTGACGATGGCAACTGATGGTAGAGTTGGTGGTGGCTACAGAGAGTTTAGGGTGAAGAAGGTGATGGCAGTTGTTTGGTGTAGGTGGTGGTGGACGAAGAGTTCTAGGGCGGAGAAGGTTGACGGAGATGAACAATGATCACAGAATCACTACTAGAGAGTTCTAGGGCACAATGTCGATCACAATGTCGCAAAATGGAATTTTAAAAACTTCAATAAATTGACGATTTAATCTATTTTCTTTAGGTTATCTAATCCATATATTAATTACATTTTAAAAACATCAACAAAATGACCCAATGTCCCAGTGACTAGTCTTTTCTTCATTGTTTGTCTTTACCTACGTTCGAAACATGTAAGGCTCTTTTTTATTATACTTATATGTGGTTTATGTCTTTTATATTTTTTAAACTTTATGCTTTTTTTTCAATTGTATTAAAACCAAAAAATAGAAACTTAAATTTAATGTAGCAAGTTTCAAACCAAAAACAAATAGTGCAAATTTGGCTATAATTTTGCAATAAACATATATTTTATTTTATTATTTATTCTATATATAAGTGAATTTGAGATTTGGTCGTAAATTTGTCGCTAGAAGTACCTAATTTGCTACAATTTCACTACAAATGGATATTTTATTTTATTTATTATTCTATAAATAAGTTAATTTACATTTTGGTCCCCAATTTGTGGCAAAGAGTTCACTACAAACAAATATTTTTTTTATTATTTCATCTATAAATAAGTTAATTTGCAACAATTTGGCTGCATTTCTATAATTTTTTTTTTTATTATGAGCATTTATAACTAGAAAATATTTTGACATTTGTCGGTAAATCGCAAGTAAAAAAATAAGTATTGCTACAAATTTGCGACAACTTAAAGTTTTGTAGCGGTGAGTTGTGTGAAATATTAAAAATATTATTGTCTTTTAGGTTTTGCAGATGAATCGTCAAAAATTAGTGGCAAATATGTTATTGTAGGAAATTTATGACAAATGCTTGTAGCCAAAACAACTATTTTCTAGTAGTGAGAATCATATAACACAATCTTAGTTGAATAAAGTTATAACCATCTAGTATTAGTAACTTACTTGTGTATGACCTTAAAAAGAACGCGTATTAATTAGTTATGTACTAATTCTTATATAGTATCATGGTCAACTAAAGCCAACAAGGGAAAAAATATATTATTTCCTTCAAATTTCAAGAAAGTTATCATTTAAGTAAATGCACAATTCTTTTTGTATCAAAATTAATATCATATTACCTGTTGATCTTCAAAATATGGTTTGCAAGAGAAACAAACGAGAGAAAGCTAATTACGAGTTCCAATACACAACCTGAGAACATTGTTAAGGTCAACGAGGTCATAGCTTCAGTACCTATCAAGATAGCTAATGCTAAGGTGTTCTAGGAAAGATGCCATAATTCCTAATTAAATCAACACCAAGGTATGATAATGAAAACGGTAATTGTCCTATAGCAACAACCTCTAAGTATAAGATCCATGTTCTTTCTAGATAAAACTAAGATCCAAATCAAGTTTTTAAAAGAGAAAACAAAGAAAAGAGAAGGCATGGAACGTATCAAAACCTAAGCCCAAGATAGGACAAAGCTCACTAGGAGTTTCTATTTACAACCTAATTGCACTCCTATAAAGGTAAGCGAATGGCTTGAAGTAGTACTTATAACTTAGAGTGAAGCCATTCATAAGTGATGATATAATAGCTTAACGGATCAACCCTCAAGGTATGATAATTAAAAGTATAACTACCTTGGTGAATCAATCTCTAAGTAAGAAAATATTAGGATAATTTGATTTAGGCTTAAATCTATAAAAAAGGATATTAAATGCAAAAGAATGGTGCTTCAACTAGTGTTAATGTGAACACACAACACATCTTTTATCACCCCAAACCGAGCATTGCGACCAACAAAGTTTGAATGATAAGCAATGTCAAGGCGTGAAGTAAAATCAAATGTCGATAATAGTAACTTTTTAAAACATGAGGCCTAATTATATTAGTTAATGCAAAAGAAATCAAAATTGTGAAATATGTTATGCATGAAACCTCAGTCGTGTGACCTAACCTTCAGTGTTCCTACAAACTGAGAAAACATGCTAAAGTGTGTCAACACAAGGTTGGTGAGTTCATAGGTTTGAACAAGAGATAATATGTATGAAAATGTTTGCATGGTAAAGTAATTAACACATATCAGTATGTCGCTAGCCTATAATCAAGTTACTTAGTGTTTCGAAACTAAAGCTGATTGTTTGTAAGTTGTTTGCATTTCCACCGCGTCTATGACAGATAGTGGCAAATGTTAAGTCAATTAAACACCCGTTCGGCCTCTAGTTGAGTTAGCGCTACTAACTTGGGTAGGATTGGTCAAAATTAGCAGTACTACTCATAACTACCTCGCTAGCTTGTTACTAATGATTCAAGAATGTAAGGACTTTTACATATGTTTGCACTAACGTAACTCGCGATAAAGCTAAAATACTAAAACCATTTAAATATATAGTTTGCATGCTTTCTCCCCCAAGAAGGAAAGAATGTAAAATAGGAGCAGTAAAAACTCACCTTAGAGTATGTGGTTGAAAGTTAAAGCAAATGTGGAAGCTAACGATGACCTAACAAATACATGTTTGTAAGTGTGTGTACATAATAGTCTGTATGAAGCCTATTGTAATCAAACAAATTGAATGTTAGTGCGTTTGAGAAATGTAAATCACGCTTGACTTTTTTTTTACCATGGTTGACCTTTGGTGACCAAGTTTGAATTGTGTTGACCAAAGTTGACCGGTTTGACCAACAACCCGTTGGCGACTCGATTTAGTGAAAACAAGTTTAGTAATACCCATATAGTTAAAATAATGTTACACATACGGTTATATATACATTCAAAATTTAGGAAGTTTTTATTTTCACAAAGTTAATGTTTATTACATGTGTGTAATTCATTTTCTCAAGTACTTAACACAACAAAGAAATCATTGAAATTGCCTATGTAGCTCACCTATTACATAAGTATTGTAAGTTATTTGACTTAGGGCATTATCATGCGCAAAATTTGCCCACTTTAGAACCATAAGGTGCAAATTGTATAATTTGTAATAATATTTCATAAAACATGCTTTTATGCATTATTGTAACATAATTCAAGCCATTTGTCTCATCCCACATTTAGCACATGCATTAAGCACCTCATGTTGTCCTAAAAGTTTCTCTAATTAGCAAGTTTCATCACACATGTTGGTTTTTCATAATTTAACAATTCCTAACATTTTCTTATATTCTAATAATTACATATAAACCATAAAATCCCTTTGAACATGTAAACTTCATCATCTAGAAACCAACCAAGTAAAAAGTTTCCTTATTTGGAATGTTCCCCAAAAGGATGACAATTTTTAGCTTGTTTATGTAGTTTTAGTATGATAAGTATGAAACTAGCCCTATTCACCAAACTAGCAATGTTAACCACATCGGGTACTGTTTACACACTACTATTCACTACAATACTGTTCACCACATTGAGTCATATTGTTCACTCCATTAGTCTATACTTAGCCATCTTTATGGTGTTAGTCATCAGCATTAGGTACTGTTTATCGTATTGAACACTGGTCACCGCTTTGAGTGGTACTATTCACCACATCAACCTATACTTAGTCACTTTTTTGGTGTTAGTTTGGTTCCTGTTCATAGCATTAAGTACTATTTACCGCATTGTTTGGTACTATTCACCACATCAGCCTATACTTAACCATTTTTTAGGTTAGTCATTCGCAGTGGGTACTGTTTACTATTCACCACATTGAGTGATAGTTTTCACAACATCAGCCTATTTTAGTCATTATTAAGGTTTAGTCATCCACATTGGGTATTGTTCACCGCATTGGATGCTCATCACCGCATTAAGTGGTATTGTTCACCACATCAACCTATACTTAGCCATTTCTAAGGTGTTAGTCATCTGCATTGGATACTCTTCACCACATTGAGTACAGTTCATCCTCACTAGCTTGTACTTGGCTATATATAAAGATGTTAGCTTCCCACACCTGGGGTGTGTTAAGTCATTCTCATCTGATTTAGTCACCCGCATCAGGTTATCATTACCCACATATTAGAGGACTTTTATGATATTTTCATCATGATTTCAAACTAAGTGTTAACTAGGGGTTGACTATTAGTTAATGTTGATTCTTTCCACTATATGGATTCTTACCTGTCTTTTATCTATAAAAGGTTACTTAATGCTTTATGTTATATAATAAAATGAAAGATATCTTAAAAGTATTAAGTATAAAAGTGGAACATTAATGATTGAAAAGAATGACAGTGGAACTTGATGAATGGAAATTTGGATCTAGAATGGGAAGTCTTGCAAGCACTATTGAATGGGTTTCACTTATGTGAGTCAAATGAATGGAATAGACCCTTATTCGTGAGCAGGTTGTGTGCTTTGTAGTGTGAGTCAACTGTTAGGGTTTAGCTAACCATGATAAATGTGTACTAGCAAGGGTTCACATTTGTTCTTAAGCAGACGTTTGGGCTCTTGCTTTATGCAACCTTAGTTTATGAAAAATGAAAGATAATAAAGATAATGAAGATAATGAATATGATAAAACATGATAAGAAGGTCAATTTGACTAATATAAATGACAAATGTGTACGCATTAAAGGAAATGATATTATATTTTTCACGTTTTATATATAATTAGAATTCACTCAACAACAATAACTTTGTATGCATATTAGTTGGTCGAAAATAAGAAAAGTTGAGGATGGCATGAGATTGAAGCTACTTGGCAACCAAAAGACTTGCATCCTTGTTTATGAAATGATGTTTTATCTTAAAATACATTTTAATATTTTGGTTTACAGGCAAATGTTTACTATGCTTTAAAGACAAGTGTTTGATGTTAATGATTTATGTTATGTAATGAAGGTTTAGGTTTTCCGCTGAATTGATTGATTGTAATGAAATATTATATAATGTTTTATACTATGGTTGGCAGACTGTGATGTCTTCGGATACGGGGCCTTATATGAGACCTCATTGGGATAATTTCATGTTATACGTTTTTCGCTCCCACAAAAATGATTTAATTTTGATGCAAATATAATTTGGTCTCAAGCTAAGTGGTTTTACAGTTTTTTAAGAAATCATTGAAAAGTAACAGGAAAACATTTATCCTTTTAAAATAATAGATTTGGTTTATTGAAAAGGATATGGTAAAAAGAAAACATGGTTACAACTATTTGTATATGTAAAACAAGATGAACAAAAGTTCTACCATTCAAAGAAATTACTGGTTTTGTAGAGAAAAAGGCATGTTTAGGTAATTACGGATTTAATAAAGTATAATTAACACTAATTCGTAAATTATACACCCTCTTTTGGTAAAATACTTAAAATTATTCATGTTTTTAACAAAATCTTTCTACTATAATAAAAATGTATCTATAAGGAACATGTGTAATCATCACATTAATTCTTATCAATACTTTCTCGCTTCTCTTTTCTATTAAATATTTACATTAATCAATAATATTATTTAATTATTTTTAGATCTAAAATAGTTTTATAAGTAACTTAAGAAACAAATCTTTTTACTAGTGTTATTTCTAAATAAACAAATTTTATAATATAAGAAGCTTTTCAACAAAATCAAACTTTTTTAAATATATTTTTTTTATAACGGTTTATATTGAAACAAAATGTCTAATTTATTTTTGGGAAAAAACAAAAAAAAGTTTTAAAATAAAAGTTTAAAAAGTTAATATATTTTTTATTACTTATAATCCTTAATTTATATTATATTAAAATATAATTTCATAATATATAATTTTATAATTAAGAACGTTTTATTCTATTAAAAATGTTATTTGATCAACCCGTGTAATACACGTGTTTATTAAATCTAGTAACTAATAAACTTGTAAGGATGAGACGTCAAGATTCTCACGTCTATGAGATCTGTCAAATTTGTAAGTCAAGAACCAACCTTGATAATTACGACCTTCTATGACCCACTAATATTTTAAATTTATTTTTAATCTATTCATGTATAGAAATCTAATTTTCACTTAAATTACTATGAGCGAAGTGTAGACTGAAGGAAGAAAATATTGTCACCAGATAGTCTAACCAGTAATGATCATGAAGGAGCCACTCACATAATCCATTGTCCTGTAGGAGTTGTAGCTACGTGATGATATGGTCGCTCATAATCTTGAGCTTAGAGAAGAGTTGCAGTTGGCACCTCTCATAGAGAAAAGATTATACGTTGAATTCAAAGCTATGAGAAGATATACTTGGGCCCATAATCATGAAATTGAATTTAACAAGATGGTAGAATAGTCTAGTAAGCCCATTAACATAGACATTAAAATAATAAAAAAAAGTTATATATACATGTTATAAATACTCCCAATTAAAAACACTATTACTAAGACATTATTACTGATATTATGTATCATCATTCATCATTCATTCTATATATTATAGTGTCGGTTTCATTTTATAATGACTATATATATAGGGGCCGGTTATTATACAAAATATAATTTTATTCCTAAGCGTGTAAAGTTACCGGGGTATGACACATGTCTTTTGGGAGAGAGGCAAAATTCCAATTATATAAAATCTGGCAATAATTTTGATCGATCATTTAGGGAAATTATGCTAGGAATATATTTACTTTGAGTTAATTTTAGCAACAACGTAAAATTCAAATTTTAAATTTAAAATTTCTAAACTATGATATTTTAAGGCAATGTATACTAATATCAACGAATAATTAATACTAATGCATATTAATTTTGAGAGAACGATAGTATTGGATGGTATTGATGAAATATGTCTAATTGTACTTACTATAGTGTAAATGAAAAGTAATAATAAGATTAATAGTTGATTATCAATATTAATTAAATTTTGGAAACATATAATCACTAAATTTGTGTTAATGAGATTTTCAAATTTTAAATTTCCCTGTTATAGGGGTAAAATTGTTGCACAATGATGAAACTACTTTATTAAAACAACTATCTTTTAGAACTTAAGGTATGTGATTTTTAAATATTAAATTTACATGTTATAGGCGTAATAAATGAAAAAGAAGTCACGGTTACGATTTCGTGCGATACTTTATAAAATTACTTTAATAATATTAAAGGGAACTCTATAATTATTATCTTGAAAAGAAGTATGATAAATAAATGGATTTTTAGCCTAATTATTTTCAAAGCTCATATTGTATTTGGTTAAAATATTAGTCTTATATGAAAGATAAATTCAGCATAATATATTTGAACAATTTATGAGAAATATAAGGACTTTAAACTTGACTAATTTTAAATTGAATATCATATCCTATAAAAATATTTGCATTACAAATTATATACATCAGTTTATACTAAAAAAGAAAATAATGTAAATTAATAATCTTATTGTTTGACTTGAAATGTTTAACAAATGTTGAATGAAGTTACATGTTTTGAAACTAAATTGTGATACTTTTGAAACTTCATTATTATTTTATAACATTTCCCCTGTAAAAACTCTAAATTGGTTATACACATGCAAATTAATTTTATAAACTATGAAAAATAAACACATAGGAATATTAAAAGGTGAAAGGTCTTTATTTTTTGTATAGATAAATGTTTTCTACTGGGTTCAATATATTAAGTATCGATTTGTAGTGTTTTATAACTATTATTATTTTTAAAAATAGATATTCAATCAAAATATGTATAAAAAATATGTAAAAATTATGAGTTTTAAAGAGTTGACTTAGATTGTTGGTTTTAATGAACTCATTATTATTTGTTAAAATTATATTGCAAAAAAGACTAAACGTGATAATTATTTGCTAATAATGTGTCATATGACAATTATTAGCTAATAATGTGTCATGAATACTTTCCAAGAATTAACATAAGAGTGTCATGTGACATACTTAGTTACTCATTTATTATATATTATGTATGAAAAAAATGTAACTTATTAGTGTATGAATACTTTTTATGATGAAGTTAAGTATTACATATAATGAAGAAAAAGAAAAAGTTACCTTTATAATTATAAACTTTTGAATACTTATTTGGATAATATAACATATAGTTGACCCGTGTTAACATTACACATAGTTGATACATGTAAAATTAAAAACAGGTTGTCTTATGATTACACTAATATAAATATATCAATAAGTGTTTTTTTCTTTTTAATCTTTTTTAATCAAATCTTATTTTGCTATCAAAGTATATATGATTCAAAATAATATGATTAAACAATTTACTTGATGATAAAAAAAATTTTAATTCAAAAATCAATATATGAAAACTAAAAAAACATTAATTTAATTTCTTAAAAAAAATTTGACTAAAATAATATATGTATTTAACCGGGAAAATTTTTCAAGAATTAAAATGAGAGTGTCATGTGATATCCTTAGTTACTCCTTTATTATATACTATGTATGAATAAGATATAACTTATAAATGTATGAATACTTTTTTATGATGAAGTAAGTATTACATATAACAAAGAAAAAAGAAAAAGTTACCTTTATAATTTATAAACTTTTGAATAAAATTTGGATAATATAACATATAGTTGAACCGTGTTAATATAACACAGAGTTGATACGTGTAAAATTAAAAACCGGTTGTCTTATAATTACAATAACATAAATATATCAATAAGTTTTTTATTTCTTTTTAATCAAATCTTATTTTGCTATCAAAGTATGTATGATTCAAAATAATATGATTAAACAATTGAGTTGATGATAATAAAAATTTTAAATTCCAAAACATATATATAAAAACTAAAACAAATTATTAATTTAGTTTTCTTAAAATAAAAAAATTGACTAAAATAATATATGGATTTAGGAGGGAAGTTTTTTTTTTCAATAAGTAATAGGAGAGTGCAATGTAAAATACTTAGTTACCCTTTTATTATAGACTAGCTTTAGTAAACTCGTGTATTACACCGGTTAAATAAATAAAATATTAATATAATAAATTTATTAATTATAAATGATATTATAAGATATGATATGACTGAAATAATAAAACAGTGATATTAACTTTTTAACATTTTGTTTGACCACTTTTTTTTTTAGATAAATATTTTGTTTTAAAACAAACCGTATAAAAATATCATTTTTAAAAATTTTCTTATTACAACTCCCAAATTTGATTATTTTTTGTTTTTAAAAAATTGACTTTTTAAAAATATCAATTTATTTAGAAATAATCTTAATAAATAGATTTATTTCTTAATTTATTAAATATTAAAAAGTATTAAAATAATATTATTAGTAATTAAGGTAATTATTTAATAGGAGAGAGAGGCGGGAAAATTTCTCTCAGAATGATTGTGGTGCTGACACGTGGCACCCCCATTTACTCTTTTATTAGAGTAGAAGGATCATAGTTTATAGATTACTAACCTAAATACCCGTGTGTTACACGGGTTGAAAAAGTTAAATTTAAAATAAATAAATTTACATGTATGTTTCTTATGCTATGTAAAAATTTTAGATATGGTATTTAAAGTTTAAAAGTTCTGAATATGATTCTCAATATTTTTTTCATCTGTGTTCCCAAGTTTTATTAGTTAACAATTAATAATGTTAAAATTTATGAAATTGATATTTTACCCGTGTCGGACCATCAATTTAATTTATCTTTAAAACTATAGTACTATTTTTACTAAGGAAATCTTTATATTCTTGTTTTTCAAAAGTTTATTAATGTTTAATATTTTTATTATTTCTTATTAATATATTTATTATATAATAAAATACATTTTAAATACAAGACTTTGCTTTTTAAGGTGTTTAAGGCTTCAATTTTAAAATGTTGTTCTTAACACCGTTTGATATTTTTAAATACTTTTATAAAACTATTTGATTTTCTAAAGTTTTTCTTAAACCATTTATATTTTAAAGCATCCTTAAAAAACAACCACTTTTTTAAACATAGTTTTTAGAAACAATTAATTTTCAAATGGCATTTTTAATATTTTTTTTAAATATATATTCAGAAAATGAATAATTACAAAAATTAAATTAAAAAACCTAATGGTTTTAAGAAAGACAATAATTCTTTTAAAAAGTATCTTTAAAAAATTAGTAAGTTTTAAGAGAGGCATTTAAAAATTCAAAATCTTTAGAGAAACCTTTAAAAACCTAAACAATCTAAAAATAATATTTTTAAAAATAATTTTTATTTAAATAAAAACTAATTTACATTGATGATCTTTGCAGTAAAATAGTCATTTTAAAAAATTTAACATTAGTAACTAAACTTACAAAATAATAACCAATGGTAGATAAATATAATATTTGAGACTATATTTGAAATTTTAAAAGTTTAAGAACCAATTTCAATTTTTTTACCAAACTACAAGAACCATTCATGTAATATACTATTTAAAATAAATAGAAACATAAACTATCGGTTACTATTAATAAGTCTTAAATATATACACATGCGAATGTCGATTAAATAAATGTGTATACATGTAAATTAAATGATAAAATTAAATACATATAAAACAATATTAATGTTTATAAATATCTAAAAACTTTTTCATATATAAAACTTTAACCAGATTGATTAAATAACTTCTGAAACTTCAAGAAATTAGTTTTTTTATAACATTCTTATGTATTGTAGCTTTCTATAATTAAAAATATAAAACATTAAGGATATATAGAAGTTATGTGTTACGTATATGTACCGGTTAACTAGTCATGAGATTTTATGTTTATCATTGTCATGTTCTACTTACAGAAATTCGGAAGCAACAATTATGAAAACCTTTACATTTAGGTTATCTTTATTACATAATGAAAAATATTGGTGGGATTGTGTCAAATTGCAAGAATTAGATATTAATATCTTCCTTGTGCTGATAAAATGTTTCTAAAATGTTGATACATATATGTATACACTATGTTATAAGTTGAAATTCCCTCATTTTGGATCTGTAATACCATATGGGATTTGAATTATAATTGATATGTATGTGTACTAGTAACAGAATTCTATAGCCAATGAAGTTTTGATCATGTTATATGTAGGTAAGTGTTCAGAAGTGTTCAGGAGAAAATTGTTGTAGCTTTCATGATGTCATCAAGTAAGTGTGAACCTTATAATTGATTATCTTTCAAAAATGTATAAACTTTCACATTGTAATAAATAGTTGATATACAGGTAGAAAGAGAAGTGAAAGTATTGCTAAACGATCAACTTTTAATAAATTCACAAACATAGCCGATGATCCGATTGAAGTAGAGGACTTTCAGGAACAATCTTTGGTTATAACAGGTAATAGGTCTTATGATTAGTCCACATACGTAATATAAAACATGTATTTTTTAATTAATGTGTTTTACTATGGTCAGGAAAACCAACAATGTCTATAAAAATGATGAAAAAGAATGTTGTAATGAATGGGGGAGTTGATGAATATTCTTCCCCATTTTAGAAAAAAAATCATTTTTATTTGGTCTTGTTTGAACTGAAGTATCTGACGATTACAGTGATAGACAATATGATGGATGAGCAATGTCTAATCAGTTTTGAGGATGATGCGGAGTTCATTAAGAAGGGAATTCCTTTTAAAGTGGTAATTTGTATTTTTTTGTGGTTTATGATTTTATTGTTATTTAACTGTTACGTATGTGTACGTAAACATGTAAATTAAGGATTTTTTTAACTGTACAAAAACATATTTTTGTCTCTTACCTGAGATCAGTTGAGCATATAAAACGGAGAGACGTAAAAGCAGCCTACCCTCAGAAAACTCTACAGATTGTGGTATATTTGTTATGCGTCGTATGGAAATGTTTATGGGAAATCATGCTAAAAATTGGGAATGTGGATTTCAATCGGATGAGAACAAAATGAAGACAAAGATTAGGAATTTGAGAAAAAAGAATGCCTTTAAAATCCTTACGTCAAAGGGGTGTGTGTGTGTATATATATATATATATATATATATATATAAGGATAATTTGTTTATGATAGAATGTTTTTGTATCCTCGTTTTGGTTTTAATTGTTTTTTGGAAGTGGACCATTAAGTTTAATGTTTTGGAGTGTTGAATCAAATTAATGACATTCACTTGGATATATGTTTTTAGATGCTACTCTATCATATATATATAACATTCATGAATACACTAATATGTTATTCATATAATTACTATAAACTCTAGATTTTTTAATGGTGTGTAGCCTATAAATGTACTAAATAAGCCTATAAGATATACGTACTGCATTATAAAACATGGTTTAAATACATATACATAGTATAAAAATCTATCTTGTCGTATGCTGTAGTATTTGAAAAAAACATATTAAAAAAGCATGAAATGAAATAAGAAAAACAATAAATAGAAAAGTAAGATTAATAAATATTGCATCTAGTGAAGATGATCAAAATATATAAACAATTTAAATTTGTAAAAGGTACGCATATGTACTACAGATTTATATGATAATTAAAAAAACTTGTAACAACAGAAAACTATGATTATGTAGTTGTACATTAAAAATAGTGCTAAAATACGTATATGTTATAAACAATTTACACCTAGTAAGATGATCAATTATAAAGACAAGTAAGATCTTAAGAGATATATATATATATGTAATACAATGTCATATTAAAATTAAAGAGAGACTTTAATACGTATATGTAATAAAGATTGCAAAACTGATAAGGTGATATAATAAGAAGCAAAAGACATTGCCTTCTTATCAGGACCAATCAATCTCCTATTCTTTCCACAACCTTTGTTCCTTATTCCACTTGGTGGTTTGTATTGTACTTTATGGGGTTCTGTTGATGTAAAACATCTTCAATTACTACACCTTTATTACACCTTTCAACAATAAGTGATACATATACGCAAACAGTTAAAGAAGATTAAACAAACATTTTTATACTACTACAAACTAGTGCAACTATATGTATAAACATGATTCAACTGCCTGATACGTATATGTACGCACTGAAAAAACAAATTTTAACGACATCATGATCCTAACCAGCTTCATCTTCCTGACTTAATTGTTGAAATTGATCAATAGTAACCGCTGGATATATAGAAATCGCATTATCTATTGAAATCACATCCCGAATTGTATCAACACTATCAACAACATTAGGAACTTGCATTGTTTGCTTCAAGGATTTCGAATATTGGATTCATCTCATTTGATTGTTTGCCATCCATCGCTTAATAATAATTAAAAAACAAAAATCAAATTCCATGAAGACCAATGACGACAATGAGGAATCGATTAAAATTAAATTGATGAAAAACTGACATGTGATGTGATCCAATAATCACCACCTATTGTTATATAACCAATTACATATACATAACCATCATTTGTTACGGGCATGATTTATACTTAAATGCAACCCACATGCATTACTAACAAGAAGTCTATTAATATATTACAACAACAACAGCAAAAACAACAACAATAAAAAGTCTTATTTATGATTACTTAGTACATATATGTAACATAAGCAAAAACTATAATTTATATATATAACAACACTGATACTTATACGTAAGGAACTACTCTAGATATGTTCCAATTTATCATACGTGGAGCATACATATACATATATGTAATCAATTATCCGAATTATTACTTAGTACATACTATGGGTTACGTATACCTATCTTGTCATTTTGAATGTCGTTGTTGTTCTTTCATTTGGTGACCCACTTACATATA
Source organism: Flaveria robusta (assembly GCA_025506415.1). Classification (NCBI taxonomy): domain Eukaryota; kingdom Viridiplantae; phylum Streptophyta; class Magnoliopsida; order Asterales; family Asteraceae; genus Flaveria; species Flaveria robusta. The sequence goes on along the minus strand of CM046465.1, from coordinate 17,621,626 downwards.
CGTAACTTCAGTTACAAACCCAAAATCAAGCAAACAAGATAAACCTAGTTAACTATATGTAACTCAAATTTAAGTTATGTATACGTATTTGAATCATCATCATTTTCTCCAAATTAACATAAGGGAGAAGCAGCAACCATAATACAAGAATAAATAGACCGATGATGTCGTTTTTGATACCCTTAATTGGAACTATTTCAACCTATGAAATCAAACTGATGAAATCAACAATAAACCTGATCAAAGAAGATAATTATAAGCAAAATCAAATAGCCATTCGAATAAAAGCTTCGAACAACAAATCAGACACAAAATTCATCATCGTTGATTTTTCATATGAACGTACCTTCATATATTGATAGAAATTGCCTATCAAAATCAGTTATGGTATTGCCTTTCTTTAAATCTTTGAATTAATTATAAATTTCGATGAACTTGAAGGGTTCTTCAAAATTTTAAAGTAAAATCAAGAAATTAGTTGAAGAATTAATTGAACTTTACGTGAATATTGATTAGATATAAGATCAAAACCAATTCAAAATTGCAATGAGCAAGAAAAGGGGGATTTAGTCAATATTCTTGATAATACTAAAATTAGATTGTATATACAATTACTAAACACTCTTTAAATTAAATAAAAAGGAAATAGTATTAAAAATTAATGACTGGTTTTGATCTTGGTTTTTAAGGTTTTCAATTATAAATGTGGTTTTCATTTATCCTTCCCCTATATATATATATATATATATATATATATATATTTATTTATTTATTTATATCTTATGCATCACTCACGCACACTATATACCTCACATTAAGCACACACACAACTTAGTCATACCCACACTCAAGCATTCACACATATATGCACCTCACATGAATATTTATATACTTCACATACATGATACATGGCAAACACATGAATATATATCCTACACATACATAGACACATTAATATAGGAGTGAGATCCTATACAACCCACATTTTATGTAAAAACCATAGGAACCAATTAGGATATGCCATGTGTATTAATAAAAGACAACTAATCAAGGGTATTTTAGAGAATTCAATTTATAAATTGTTAGTCAAATTCCTAAAAACATGCTATTAGTCAATGTTTATCACTTTCGATTCTTTAATCCCAACAATCGAGCATGATGATTTCTATTGATTTTGTTAATAGTGTTCCTAGATAAAACTCATTCTTGGTCCACAGATAGGTTTTGAAAAACAATATCGAATGTGAATGATAAACATCCTATTTCGTGTTATCATGGACCATGTTTAATTAGATTCGTTCGTTAACATGGTTCAGGTATCACCAAATAAAACAATGGAACAAGGTAATAAAACAATGGAAAAAGGTATGTATATGGCCTGCGAATCCATAGGTTGTGTTTTTTTATGTAAATCTTGATTTAGTAGGATGAATATTCACGAACAATTCATTTGATATTGTTATGTGATTTTTGAGAATTATGTTTACTGTTTTTATTATTTGCTATTATTTGTATATTTAAATGATTTTATATGTATTTGTTCAATCATTGTTAGTTCTAACAAATGATCGTTGTATTATTAGCACCGTGCATTTTTTTTGAACTATTATTAATTTTGCTATTTTGCTAGGTGATACTCTATAGTGTTGCTGCTTTTTAGGAACAAATGTGTGTCATTGTTGTGTTTATTACGTATGTAGTATTGATGCTCATAAAAGATTGATATTTATTATTTTATTGTAAATACTTATATTTATTTTTTAGGAAGTGCTATTTTATTGCTTATGTATTTTTAATCAGTGCTCCCTCTACATTGATTTTTTAGTGCTATCTTTAAATATATGCATAAAAAGTTGCTTATATAAGATACACGCGAAACTTAAATAAGTGTTAGTACATATAATCACTTTTTCCCGTCAGATACAAATATTGCTATTCGTGACAATCATGCCAACATTATTCAACATCAGTTCCCTAGTATGCTTTCTCGTTATTTCATATCATTATATTTTTTTGTCATTATATTAAGTGACACAAACATTATATGTGTTTACTTTATCATGATGGAATATTAATAAGGTCAGTTGAAACTTTACTTGTTTTTATACATTTTTGGCTTGTGTCTTCTAGCATTGTGCTATAATTGTAGTAATTAAGTTGTGCTATTTTCATATAATGCAACTGTTGCCTAATAAGTTGTGTTTGAAGTAAGTGTTATTTTCATGTTTATTGAGATATCTTAGATTATTTTGAACTGTTCCCATTTGATGTTATTTTACTTATGTTTTCTTTTAAACCATTTAATATAAATATTGTATGTTCTAAAAATTCCATATGGTGCTACTTTATTATCATGCCGTGCTATTATTAAGTACATGAGAGTTTATTCTACATTTAAGTTTATATATAATGAATAATCAAATGTATTATTTATACATATCTGGGATGTGGTATCTGGTGCATAATGTTAATTTATTGTGTATGGTTTTTGAACTATTTTTTATAATTATATCGGGATTGTAAATTAATTTTATTTGCAGATAACAATCAATGTGATCTTATTGTTTAAGGACATGCTACCTTCGAACATCGTAAACCCATATTTTATTTTAGTTATTTACTTTTTTCAAATAAATATGTTATGTTATTTACAAGTTGTTTGAAAGTGCTATTTATATCTCAATTGTGCTATGTTATACTTATATTGTAATTATATAATTTTTTTCCATATAACAATCGAAGTGATCTTATTCTTCAAGGACATGCTACTGTCTTTTTGTTTTCAGATTCATGTAGAAAGTTTTGATTGAAGCATATGAACTTTTTTTTTATTTTTATGAAGTGCTACTTTTGTGTACTAAGTACTATTTTGATATTATAAAGTGTTATTTTCAATCTTAACATCTGATTAAAATAAGTGTTGTTTTGAATAAATAAAACTATGAAGATTTCATAATAACACAAAGAATATTTCTTATTAGCTTAGAATTATTATGTCTTATAAGGCCATAGAAAAAAAATACATAGTTGCAGATTGTTAGAAAACTAAATAATACTAAGCATACATTTATTAGCACAAAGAAATGGTAAAGTAATACAAAAGAATGAACTATAGTGAACAATAAATAAACAACATAAGACTTATCATATCAACTTATAATAACACAATGAATTTTATAAATTATATAAAGTAACTATGAAAATAATATAATGTAAATTGCATAAAGTTAATTTATAAATTGTATTATGACACATAATAGAACAATATATTTTAAGTATGAGCAAATATAAAACAATAAAAACTACTTTCAATTGAATATAATTAAAAAATATGATATTTTTAAACATTTAAACTATCATATTGACTTTTTAATTTTGAAATTTAAATGTTTTTATTTTATGCTAAAACGTAACATTTAAATTGTTGTGAGATTTTATAGGTATTTTGGGTGGAAGTTTCTTTTAACAAATTAACAAAATACCTTAAATACCCTTACTTGTATTTAATAACTACTCTAATTGTAGTTTGATTAGGTGTTATCATTAACAACCCTATATCTAAATTTTTAACGTCTCAGATGTGTTCTCATAGTTTTTAGATTGCACAAGGTCTGTACCGGATCCATCCTCTATTAATATATATATATATATATATATATATATATATATATATATATATATATATATATATATATATATATATATATATACTTCACATACATGGCACACACAGGAATTACACAAACACAACCCATGCAAACACATACAACATTCATACGCACACACACATAATATACATACATACACTCACGGTTTACTCACCCACACACACATTTCATAATGCCACACACACATTACGTACACCCATCACATAAGCATACCCACATTTGACATACATACACACACACCATAAATATATACATCCATACATGCACACACAAGCACCACTCTCATGTCACGACACATAGACACAGCACACATCGCGCGCGCGCGCACATATGACACACACACATGGCTAGACCATCGCGACACCACCGTCACGCCACAGCTACACACACGCTACCGCACACACCACCACGACACTAGCCAATCAAACAGAACAAAAAAAATATTAAAACCTAACAAAATGAAACGAAAGGAAGATTAAGACGATCGTTAACCTACGGAATGTCGAGAAGGTGAGACGATGACGGCGGGGGGGGGGGGGGGTGGTGGGGGTTATTAAGTGTAGAGTTGACTAAAAATAAGTTATATATATATAATAATCATTTTACACTTAGGACCCTAGACTATTTAGGATATAATTCCTTTTATTTTGAAGTTAGTTATTTTAAACCCTAAACTTTTTTTCCTATTTTTATTTAACGGAAATTTTATATAACTAACCATTAATGAACTAATATAGGAAAAAAACTATACACAAGCTATGACGTGATGCAAAATAATAATAGTGCGTTCAATATCATGATACATAACCTAGAAGTGCCGTAGTTAAGCCCTATCGATGAGCCATTGAATCTTTTAAATATCATGAGACATGGTATTACATTCTTAGTACATGTGCTAGTGAAATATAACTCAAATCCAACACATAACACTCTTCCTCCTTCACAAGGTTTTCCCCTTTGAATTTCCTTAGTGTATTGTTAATTATGTAAAATAATCAGTAATATATCTCAAGGAGGAGAAAGTACCAAGTTGTATTTTTCCTTAGCTATGGTTTTACCCACTAGGTTTTTTCTCGTAAGGTTTTAAAGAGACATCATCACCAAATATATTAATAATATGTTGGTATCCTTGAGGGACTCAAGAAATGAGATTATCCTAAATACTTATCGGACGTAGTGCATGATCCAAATCAGGAGATTTTTTATTTATGAATGTCAAAGATTCGACATATTCTGGAAGATGCGGACCGAGTCTCAACAGCCTAACTAAAATCTATGAAGATAATGCATCATGTATCATTCAAATTATAGAAGACTACATCAAAAATCAAGTTAAGTAGTTATATTAAAAGTTTGTATTTCATAGTTTAAATAATATATTTGTTAAATTGAGGGTGAGTATTATATATGCTGTAATATATATTTTTTTTCAACTAAGTTTTTCCCACTGGGTTTTCTTTGTAAGTTTTTTTAACGAGACAACATAAGTGATCTAGTAGAATCAGTTTTTATTTTCGAGGTGCAGAAGTACCGATTTAACACCATCCTGAAGTATGTTATTAATAGTGTATAATGAGTAGTAAAATGTCTGAGGAAAGTGTTATAAATACTTCTTATTACAAACACTAGTATTGATATTATGCACCATCATTTATCCTACTTATTATAGTTTGTTTTCATTTTATAGTGAGTATATATATATATATATGTATAATATGTTGGTTTAGAATATATATGAAATGAATTTCCTGTTGATTAATTCAAGTTTAAGAATCAAAATTTCAGAACCTTAATATCAATCCAATCATGTAATCATCTAAAGAGAAAAGAATGAAACACTTACTTGTGGGAATGATTGTTCTTGATGTTGAAGATGATGATGCCATACGATTCCGTTATGATACTGTGATTTTGATGGAAAGAAGATAGAGAAGATTCTTGATGGTGTTCTTCAGGGAAATCTTGTGAATGATCGATGGTTTCTCAATTCCCTGTATCCTCCATATATGCCAGTATCTAAAGAAAATCATAATGCCCCCTTTACTTATCAATATTTACATTTACATCCATCAAATAAATGTAAGGGACTATATATGTCATATTGGCATAATTAATTATTATTAGTAAATGGTTCTAAGGCCACATTAATTGGATATTTTTCAACATTCTCTCACTTGGCTGAGTAACCATTTATGATGAGTATTTGTACATTTTGGCCAAGTTAATACCCATCAAATTTCATGTTAAGATCTTAGCAAAAGGATACAGTCATTCGAGTCGTTTCTAACACGAAGACCCCCATCGATTATACTAAAACATCAACACAAAATATTTTGACAAATTTAGTTCCAATATGACTATAATATACAACAATTAATTGTACACATTTGTCTATGGATTAATAAGTGCATGCATGCATTATTATAGACAATAAAACTTTAACAATTGAGAAAATTTATAACAATTTATACATAGTAACAATATGCAATCATACGAGGTCTCTAGTAAAACCCATCTTAGTAACGAGCTCTTGGAAGACTTTGGGTGGTAGACCTTTCTTCATTGGATCCGCAAGCATATCGTGAGTGCTAATGTACTCGATACAAAGATTATGTTCCTCTATTCGTTCACGTACGAACAAATATTTTGTATCAAGATATAACCCAGCGCCGCTCGAACTATTACTATTCGAAAAACTAACAGCAGCCGAATTGTCACAGTAAATCTTCAATGGTCTTGATATGGAGTTTACAACTTGAGTCCAATGATAAGACTTCTTAACAACATCCCATGGCATGTTGCATTAAAAACCGCAAAGTATTCTACCATCATAGTTGAAGTTGTCGTTAGTTGTTGCTTATGACTCCTCCATGAGATAGGCCCGCCTGCTAAAATAAAGATGTACCCTGGAGTAGACTTTTTGTCATCTTTGCATTTAGCAAAGTCGGAATCAGAAGAGCCAATTACTTCTAAATCATTAGTTCTTCTATAAACTATTTTGTAGTCCTTTGTTCCTTAAGATATCGCAATACTTTCTTTGCTGCTTTCCAATGATCTAGGCGGGTTAGATTGATATCGGCCTAGCATTCTAGCGATATATGCAATATCAGGACGTGTACAAACTTGAGCATACATTAGGCTTCCAACTACAGAAGCGTAAGGTATCAATCTCATTTCTTCTTTTTCTACCTCCGTTTTCGGGCACTAGAATAAACCGAAAACGTCTCCTTTAACTACGAGAGCAACTGAGGGGGAGCAGTGTTGCATGTTAAAACGTGTAAGCACACGATCAATATAAGCCTTTTGAGACAAGCCTAATGTCCCCTTAGTTCGATCTCAGTGAATTTCAATGCCGATGACATAAGAGGCTTCCCCAAAATCTTTCATGTCAAAATGACGTGAAAGTAATCTTTTAGACTCATGCAACAAATCAATATTGCTACGTGGCAAAAGAATATCATCCACATAAAGGACAAGTATAATAAAATTGCTCCCACTCATTTTGAGATATGTATACTGATCCACTTGATTTTTATTAAACCCATGCTTTTTCATAACTTTATCAAATTTCAAATACCATTGTCGTGATGCTTGTTTTAACCTGTATATGGACTTCTTTAACTTACACACTAGATGTTCTTGACCTTTTGGCTTAAAACCTTCCGGTTGGGTCATAAACACATCATGTAAATCACCATTAAGGAAGCTGTTTTAACATCCATCTGATGTAGCTCCAAATCAAAATGAGCTACTAGGGCCATAACGATCCTCAAAGAATCTTTTCGAGATACAGGAGAAAAGGTTTCCTCATAATCGATTCCCTCCTTTTGGTTATAACCTTTCGCAACCAAACGTGCTTTATATCGTTCGATATTTCCATTTGGATCCATTTTGGTTTTATAAACCCATTTACATCCTATGGGCTTCACTCGCTTAGGAAGTTCAACTAGTTCCCAAACGTTATTTTTACTCATAGAATCAAGCTTATCAATCATAGCTTCATTCCATTTAGATGATTGGTCACTACTAATGGCTTCAGTATAAGAAGTTGGATCATTATGCTTTCCTAAGTCCAAGTCTGATTCATTAAGGTAGGTTATATAATCATCCTAATTAATAGGTCTTCCAGGCCTTGATGATCTTCTTAATGGAGTACTAGGTCCTTCGGGCTGGATGACAATTTCAGGATTTCGCTCTCCTAAATTTGATGTACTTTCATTTGAAGTTACACTAGGAGTAACATTATCCTCTATGGAGACACTAGGTGGAACAATATTATGTACAAGAGGTGTAAAGGAAGGAAGATGTAAGGAATTCTCCACCCCTTCTTGCACTTCTTGTACAATGAGATCTGGATGTACATTGCTCCCACTAACATTAGAGTTCTCTAAGAACTCGGCATGACGAGTTTCAACTACGCGAGTAGAATGCGTGGGACAATAAAATCTGAATCCCTTTGAACGTTCAGGATACCCTACAAAGAAACAACTAACAGTTTTCATATCAAGTTTTCTTTGTTGAGGGTTGTAGAGCTTAGCTTCGGCGGGGCAGCCCCATACCTTCATATATCTCATACTCGGTTTCCTTCCCGTTCAGATTTCATAAGGTGTCCTGGGAACGGATTTAGAAGGAACCTATTGAGTATATGAACTGCCGTTTTTAATGCCTCGGTCCATAAAAACTCAGGCAAGTTGGTATTAGCTAACATACTTCTTACCATATCCATAAGAGTCCTATTTCTTCTCTCAGCAACTCCATTCTGCTGAGGAGTACCCAGCATGGTAAATTGGTTCACAGTCCCTTGTTCCTTACAAAATTCAATGAAAGGACCGGGAGCTTGACCAATGTCAGTATGTCTACCATAATACTCACCTCCTCTATCTGATCTCACTACCTTTATCTTACGCTGAAGTTGATTTTCAACTTCAGCTTTAAAGGTTTTAAACATTTCAAGTGATTCAGTTTTCTTTTTAATTAAATACAAGTACATATATCGTGAATGATCATCTATGAAAGTGATAAATGACTTATGTCCAGAAATTCCTGCGGGAAAAGGTCCACAAAAATCAGTGTGTGTGAGTTCCAATAAATTGGAACTCCTTGTGGCACCCTTTTTATTAGTTTTTGTCATTTTCCCTTTAAGACATTTTACTCATGTCTCAAAATCAGTGAAATCGAGAGTTGGAAGTATACCATCTTTCATGAGTCTTGATAATCGATCCGCTGATATATGGCCTAAGCGTTGATGCCACAACATAGATGAGGTTTCCAAGTCTCGTTTTCGTTTATTTATGTTTTCATTTACATTATATGATAACAAAGATTTTGAGAATTGGTCATCCAAGTTCAATTTATAGAGATTTCCATCCAAACAACCATAACCAACAATGTGAGAATTCAAGCTAATAGTGACTTTACCATTTCCATTTGTCACATAATATCCATCATTGTCTAACTTTAGTACAGATACTAGATTTCGAGTAATTCTCGGTACATAAAGAGTATCATATAAGTTAATACAATGGCCACCTTGCATAATTAATTGCAAAGTTCCTATGGCTTCAACATTTAGTATGTCACCATTCCCAACTTTAATTTTCCTTTGGTTCTTTCCAGCTTTCGGATTGTAAGGAATCCCCGTAAGGTGTTTGTAACATGAATCATGGAACCAGAATCAACCCACCATGTGTTTGTAGGAACATCAATGTTAAAGGACTCATAAATCATATATAGATGATTACCTTTCTTTGCTAACCATTCTTTGAATTTATGGCAGTCATGTTGGGTATGTCCTTTCTTATGATAGAATTTGCAACGAATAGTACCCTTAAAAGTGGTTGAGCTAGAGGCTGCATTTGTATTTATCTTCTGAACCTTTGAGCTTTCGCCTTTATTGAAGTAGCCTTTCCTTTTCTTAGTGTTTGTGGTTGTGAGATGAGCAGCAATGGGTTTTTCCACCTTTAAACGCTCTTCCTCTTGTACACACATGGCAATGAGTTCACTCATTTGCCATTTATCCTTTTGAGTATTGTAGTTTATTTTAAAAGCATCAAATTGTGTAGGAAGAGAGGTCATTATAAAGTGTACTAGAAAACCCTCACTTATTTCCATGTTCATGCCCTTCAATTTATGGGCCATGTCACTCATTATCATGATGTGCTCACGCACACCACTCACACCATCATATTTTGTGGTCAACATTTTTAGAATCAAAGTACTCGCATGAGCCTTGGAGGTGCCCTTGAATTGCTCCTTAATAGAGTCCAAATAAGTCTTCACGTTATCAGAGTCAGGTATGGCTCTGCGAATGGCAACCGAGATGGAATTTTTTATGACCATGAGACATTCTATTCGACCTCTCCTACTATTCATACACTTGTTTCTGGTCTGCAGTGCTTTTAGCAGTAAGTGTAGCAGGAGGGTCATGCCTCAAAGCATAGTCTAAGTCCATCATTCCAAGAGTTAATTTGACAGCATCTCGCCATGAAGCAAAGTTAGTGCCAGTTAGAGGTTCAATCCTATAATTAGGGTTCATAGTGGTCACTGGATTGATACAATCATAACATGTAAATTTAGAAGAACAGAAGTGAACTAAAACATTCAGGGTGATCACATAAAATAAGCAAGATTAAATACATTGAAGATAAAGTCTATTATAACACCAAAATAATAGACTAACTTAAGGTTCTAATTGAATGTTGGTTTCGCGTTGGCTATGACCAAAACTCAATTGTTATGAACATGCATAAGGGTAAACTAAGGCACATAAACACAACATATCACCTTTGGGTAGAGATGTAATACTTATGCATATTAAGCCTAAATTTCATTATGTGTATCATGAAACAATTAGCCGTTGGGTTTATTGTCTAATAATACACATGATTACATGAAATGGTAGCGTTAGACTCCTATGTCAAGCCAAACGATGTACCTTTGGGTTAATCATCTAACTTTCATTGAAGTCACCATTATATATGTCCATGTTTAAACTTTTATTGAAATAATAAAATTATAACCAAAGAAGGATTGTGAAATGATCTTAATTCAACCGGCTAATCATGTAGTATATTACACTTACCAATTATGATATATGAATATTTATATCACTTATTGGTTGAATTCATAATTAAAGTAGTCATTTTGTATGACAAATGAATTTGTAAATAAAGTATATGAAACAGAATGTTTGAAAAAAAAATGATATATTTATGTAATACACATGATTACATGAAATGGTAACGTTAGACTCCAATGTCAAGCCAAATGATGTATCTTTGGGTTAATCATCTAACTTTCATTGAAGTTACCATTATTTATGTCCATGTTTAAACTTTTATTGAAATAATAAAATTATAACCAAAGAAGGATTGTGAAATGATCTTAATTCAACCGGCTAATCATGTAGTATACACTTACACTTACCAAGTATGATATATGAATATTTATATCACTTATTGGTTGAATTCATAAAGTAGTCATTTTGTATGACAAATGATATATTTCTGTATTATAATCAGTGATTTTCTTTAAACAACAATACTAAATTGTATAATCCCTTAATTGAATTTCTTGAAACTTTGAAAATCGATTTGAATAATGCTGTCAAACATCATTGTTCCTTTTAAGATTATTATATACTATCTAATGGATAAACCATGTGATGATATAATTGACATAATAATCACATTTAAAACAAATCAATTTCTTCACCGTGCAAAATACGTTCACCGTTTGCAATCGAGTATGTTTTGACAAAATACATCCACTGTGATGGATTTTCTTTTCACATTTGAATAGATTTATAAAGGTTGTTAAATTTTGTTTATTTGAAACAAATCAATTTTAATTCCGTATCGTCCAAACATCAAAACGATTCAAAGAAGAATCTTTTGGTAACCATGATATTTGTATAATCAAAATTGGTTTTTTGTAGAGAATCACATCATCAAGATTCATCGATTTTCATGATTGAATTGATATAATCAACATGGCTCTGATACCAGATGTTGATTAATTCAAGTTTAAGAATCAATATTTCAGAACCCTAATATCAATTCAATCATGTACTCATCTAAAGAGAAAAGAATAAAACACTTACTTGTGGGAATGATTGTTGTTGATGTTGAAGATGATGATGTCATACGATTCCGTTATGATACTGTGATTTTGATGGAAAGAAGATAGAGAGGATTATTGATGGTGTTATTCAGGGAAATCTTGTGAATGATCGATGGTTTCTCAATTCCCTGTATCCATCAAATAAATATAAGGGACTATATATGTCATATTAGCATAATTAATTATTATTAATAAATGGTTCTAAGGCCACATTAATTGGATATTTTCCAACATTTCCTTCTCCCAGGTCTCTTCTTTATTATAATACTTTTGTTCATAAATTTAACATGCTACCACATTATGTTCTAACTTTCATCATATTTAAAATAGTCACATAGGTCCGTTAATTTAAATTTCAACATAAGAAGTATATATGTTTATACTTTTATTCATAATTTTCACATTTTATAACATTATGGTCTAGCTTTCATTATATTTAAATTATGTCACAACAACATCATTTAAATGTGAATTATATTATGATTTTATTTAGTGAGCATTCTTGATATATATATTAAAATTTTAAAGTGTTATGCCACTATTGCTCCACCACTATCACCAACTGCAACTAATTCATCTTTATGACAAAATCAAGTATTCACACTCTTCTTTTCTTTTCATGGCCAAAAATAAGTAAATAACAGAACTTTTAACTTTACCTTTTCATCTGCATCCAAATGTGACAAAAACATGCTTAACAACCAACCTAAACAAATTAAGGAAAAATATTGCAAAAACAAAATAATCGGTATGTAACTGAATCATTTGTTTATGATATTTCTATGTTTTCTTTTTTACGTTGTGAACATGGTACGAAAAATTAAAAAAACATGTATTTATAAAATATACGTCATGTGTTCAAATGTGAAACGTGCGAAATGTGTCAATTCAAAACTATTATACACAATTTTCACAATCAATTTAAAATTATAAAACATCAATCTTTGTGACCATGCTGCGTCAATTCAAGTATATGAAGCACCATTTTATACAAACACATGCTAATCTAAAGCTATGATGTACCTATTTTGTAATTATAATTCACGTGTTTATAAGAAAAATAAAATGGTTGCCTTATTCAAATCGCCGCATCCCTATTTCCCACTTCACAAATAATGAAATGTCGCCTTTGTAGAGATATATCTTTATATATTCTTTATACTAGCCTAAAGACCCGTGTAACACATGGGTTCAATCCAAAAACACTGTTGTTTAAAAAGGTTCGTAAGTTATAATTTTGTTGATAATACTTTGTATATCGACTTTTATGTGTTATTTTAAACATTAGCTAAATCTAATATTAGTAGGTTTTATCTATTAATGCTTATACGTCTAAATAGAGTATAATATGGAATGAAATAAACTTATAAATAAGAACTTTAAGTAATAAACAAATTAAATTGAACACGAAAAACAATACTTCAATTCATAAACATCCGAAAATTTCTTTGTATACAACATTTGATGTTCTGTTGGTGATTTTTCCATCATTATCTAATATTAATAATTTCAATCCTTATTTACTTTTAACTCGAGATAATGCAACATAAAGCTGACCATATGTGAACACTGGTTCTTGCAAAAACAAACCAACTTTGGATAATGATTGTCCTTAGCTCTTGTTTATTGTCATTGCAAAACACACTGCTCACGAGAACTATGTTATTTGAAATTTAAAAGGAATCCTTCTGTTTGAAGGTGTCAAAGTCAATCGTGTAATAATAGTGCGATTTCTAATATTACTTCCAGATATTATTTCAACTTCTATAACCCGAGTGGCCAAAGCTATTATTTGTAGTCTTGTTCCATTGCACAAACCACTTTTTTTTATCAATGTTTCTTAACAACATCACTAGAACATCAACTTTTAAAATTAACTTATGGTTTAGGAGACCATATACTTTAAGCGCATTAAGAACATCAGGTGAATATAAACTTTCATCAAAGTTATTGTGAAGATACTCTCACTGACATAAACTATCAGAACTAAGATATTCCTTTTCATCTCCGGGAAACATGGATAACAAATGATCATTTATTTCTTGAACAACTTCATTTGTCGGTGCAAGTATAGCTCTTTCTTGAAAATAATTTTGATTATTGACATTTTGAAGAATAGAAGGGTGACAAAGTCAATTAAACTTGCTATAAGATCAAACGATTTGGTTATAAGAAGATCATCTGGTATATCAATTATTGCCTCTCCATAATTGGATCCACCTATGTTTCCTTCTCCTACATCTAGAAGCTATTTTGCAAATATCTTTGTTTGTTTCGTAACAGATTGTTCACTACCAAGGGCTCACCTCATGTTTTTTTGTTAGTCTAAGAAACTTACAGTTTGCCTAAATGTATGAGGAACATAAGGAGGCATTAATGATGTCATGTCTAGATCCATTAGGAATAACATGGAAAATTTGTCTAAAATTTCCTCCAAAAACAATTATTTTGCCTCCAAATGGTAAATCTGAGTTGTTACAATTACACAAGTGAGTATATCTTTCAAAGTTCTATCCAATGCCTCAAACGCATGCTTGTGAATCATAGGTGCTTCATCCCAAATAATCAATGTTGTTTTTTTAATAAACATGCTACATCACTGTGAGGCTTTATATGGCACAAAGACTCCTTGTTGAGATTTAAAGGAATTAGAAATCTAGAGTGTGTTGTTCTACCACCGGTTAATAATAATGATGCAATTTCACTCGAAGCAATGTTTAAAACAATCTCTCCTTTTGACCTTATTGCTATAGATAATGTCTTTCACAAAAAGGTTTTCCATGTTCCACTATAACCATAAACAAAAAAGATGCCTCTTTTTTTTTTTTTTTTTTTTTTTTTTTTTTTTTTTTTTTTTTTTCTTCAACCGCTTTCATTACATCATCAAAAATGCCCCTATGTTCATTTGTTAATGAAGATAAAAGACCATCACACTCGTTTTTTAAGGTTGCTCAGTCATAAAATAGCTCCTTAGTAATAAAACGATTGTTTGAAGAAGAGACCGAGTCATGTTGATGATAAGGAATCATTGAAAAGTTTCGTAGAATTATTACGAACTAAAATTTTTTCAATTTCAAAAAGAGACAAATTCTTAATTTGATCTTTAGAAAGAGATAAACTTGAAATTTAATTAGAATATGTAGTAATTAATAAATACATCCAAAATAAATGAAATATAAATCACAAAATTATATCATTGTATATTTGAACTTTTAAAATAGACAAATATTAATTTAACTTGTATATATAGTAATAAGGATAAAAATGTCGTCTGACAAGTATTCCCATGTATTCTCCCGTACAAAATGTGGTCGAGACAAACTATTAGACATTAGCATTGTTGTAAACAAAACTTGAAGATAATAACCAGAACCCGAGTGACTTGCATCTTCAATGCCTTCTATGTACTCCTGTCATCATCTAGAAGACCAAGTTCGTAACATGCATCTCTAAAGGTAGGATGCTTTACTCCATTAATTGTAAAAATTTCTTCAAATGATCTTGGACCTTTGACTTTGTTTAAAAGAATTCTTAAAAAGTAGGCTTCACCAAGAGATGGAGTAACAAAATGAATCCTACCAATCGCAAAACTTTTTTGCCTCGGTACCCAAGAACGCTTATTCAATTTCCAAACAAATTTCATAGGAAATTCAACATAACTAAGTGTTCGTGCTTCTAGATAAGCTTCATTAAATGTCATCCAAGATAAAAAAAAAATTGTAGAAGCCACTGAATGTTTGTCAAGGACATTGTTAATATTATCATCTACACAATATACAACTTGTTGTTGTCGTGGTAGATGAAAAGGAAGCCTCATAACGGTAGGACTCCTATAATGAACATCAAATTCAAATATCCGCCATGATGCTTCACATGAAGAAACGTATCGACAGTCATAATAATATTTTATTTCACAATACTCTTTTATTTCATCTACTATACTATCATCGCCATCCTCTTCTTTGTTACTTTCTGCAACTGCAAGTGTAGCTCTATGAGGCCCTTTATTAATGTATTTAAACAAATACTTTATGGATCTAGCTTGATTACACCACTCAACATTTATATGTGCTTGATATTTTTTTAAGAGCACTTTGTTGTATGGAACTACACTTCTCTTGTCTAACTTAACCCCGATCTTTTCAACAAATAATACAGAATTTCATCTTCTATATACCGGAAAGTCATCTAAATCAATAGAAGTGTGTTCTAAAGTTTTTTTTTTTTTTTTTTTTTTTTGGAAAATTTTATGAACACTTCTTATCAACCATGCAAGGACAATTCATATTATGACTACCACAACGACTATGTATCATAAACTCACTTACAAGTGTATATAATTCAGGGTTATTATTTTTGTCTGGAATTTCCATCGAAATAGTTAAATCAATATGCTCATCGGTGGGAGCCTTGTGATCGGCGTGCATAAATAAGAATATATGACTATGAGGTAGGCCTTGCTTTTGAAACTCCACTGTGTAAATAACTACATAAATATTCGGAAAATTTTATGAGTATTTGTTAATCTTAATATAAAATACGTAAAGAACCATACACAAAGACATTAGTTATTGACGAATTATAGTTATTAAGATTTTATAGTGTATTGAAATAAACATACCTGCCTGTACCTTTCCAAATAATGAACTGAACTTTGATTTCAATCCTTAATCAACCATCAAGCTTGATTTTAAAAATTCTACACAAGATATCAGGTCGGTCTTTTAATTTCTGCTCACTTTGGATTACATGTTACCGTTATAAAGAAGTCAGGATATCCAAACCATTTACAAAGAGACATTGCATCTAAATAGTTTTGCATCATGTAGTGCACACCATCGGTATACAAAGATGGTAGTATGACACAGCGTCCAATGCTAGAAATATCAAAATTTACTCGACGTTGCTCAGTGAGAAGATTTTCATAAGATTCACATCTAACAACTTTTCGTTGATTACATATGAAGCACAGTCTCTCGCTTACAATCATGGCATCTGCATCTACGAGAAAATTGAAAGAGTCTTCTTGAGTTAAGAATTAGTGAGAAGCTATTTTCCCTTTCTTGAATTCTATATGCAAAGAATTGTCTCATCGAAGTTTATTGACGTTTGTTGTCGTCATCATGAGTAACATTTCTATGACGTATATCAATTCTATACCTATCATCACCACATGGAAAGAGGAGGGATATTAAAGAGCAAGATAAGATGGATGTAATTCACTAATACATTGTAAATTTCCTGATTGAGTTTTTACAATAATATCTCGGTTTTCAATACCATCAGCAGTGTCTCTAACAATTAAAGCTGGAACTTCAGACGTGCTCGGTAGATTGTATGTCCTACCATCCCGTTGTCTTCGACCGATGAGACGTAACTTTAGGTCGACATTTGGATTCTTATGAAAACAATCTCTTACAATCCGATAACATTTCACTAATTAATTATGTGTATCCAACAAAAGTTTTAAATCTTGTATAATTTCAAGATCAAGAGATCTAGAAGCTGACGTAGTTGCATTTTTTGATTGGCTGTGAAAAACAATGTTTAAAATTGACATACTTATATAAAAAATGGTAATGTAGTAAAGAAGTTATTAATAAAAAGTTTACGAACATACCAGAAAGACTTATATCTATTTGATACTTCATTTACTGAATCATATATGTATAGGTGAGAGAACTTTGGTTTTGATCTATTTTCCGGTAGAAGACTTCCCATATTGTGATAGTTTTGTTCGCTAAGTCTGAATGTGTATGGAGCTTTACTTTTGTTAATTGACGAGTCAATCTTTCCACCCATTGATGTAAATGAGAACATTGAGTTATAACGTCTTATATTTTTCATAAAAAAATTGCTTCTAGAATCCACAAAACGGAAAAGATTTAGATAATCCGAGGGAGCTTCTTTATAATCAAAAAGTTCAACTTTGCCGTTATAACAGCATAGTGAATAGAAATATTTATTCATCTTTTTATTTCATTTGACAACTTCATCTTTCCATAGTTTAGCATGGCATACTTGACATTTAATTATTGGTCATCATGATCAAAGTAATCTAGTAAAAGTATTTCATGTACAAATGTTGATATATATATATATATATATATATATGTAGTAAAAACAATAAATTAAATTTGAAACATGTATTAAACATTGTAAAAGGAAGTGTTAAAAAGATTACCTTTGGAGTGGCCTTGAATAAGTTGGTCATCTTCAAATTCATCGTCAGATGTCAAGTCAACCATAGGCACCAGAGATATACTTGGAGTCTTCCTTTTTAACTTATGTTTTCCGGATGATAACAAGGTCACGATAGAATTTTGAGTGAATGTTGATTTATTATTTGATGTCATGGTGTCAGATAACGTAGAATAAAGTCTTTTACTTGTTGACGGTGTTGGTGTGTTCTTATTATAAGTAGACATAACCGGAAAAATAACAAATCCATTAGAATGATGTTGCCAAAAAAATATTCGAAAAGTATAAAGTATAGAAGTTTATGGAGAGGAATTAAAATGTGCATACCATTTGTAAGGTTAGTAAAAGGACTTCGATTAATTACCGTTGAAGTGTTTAACTCTAAGCCTGTATATTGATATGCAAGTGACATTTTCTTGGTCATTCAATAGATAATTAAAATTATTGGATAATATAAACTTTGTTCGACCATTGGAAATACCACCTTGACAAAAAAAATATATAAAATTGAAAGATATATTAATTTTTTTAGTAGTACTAAAATAAATTATGAATTTCTATACTATATATATTTAAAATTCTTACAGTTAAAATATTAATGTTTTGAATAGTGTGAACGCTTAAAGAACGTTGAATGTTTGATGTCGTAGCTACAACTTTCGATATTCAGCTATCCAAATATAATTTCTATATTTTCGCCTCTCTTTAGCATTACAATAATTCATACTCTAATTTTAATCGATAAGGTAAAAAAAAATTAAGACATAATGGTAATTATATAATTAATATACATATTTTAGTTCATACATGTAATTTAGTCTGATAATTTATAGTTGGTAAAGTTGAAAATATTTTAATGTAAATAATGTGCACCTAAAGAACATTATATACATAAGTTCAACGTAATTGATTCAATAATAATTAAGGGTAAAAATTATAAGTGTTCAAATAAATTAATAATCCCAAAAGTAATAATTTCCAAAACACGAGAAGCGTTAAAGCCAACAAATTCGAAATGTACTTGGTAAATGAAAAAAAACCAATCAACAAACTATAAAAGAAAAAGGACACAAAAGTAAAGGAACTAAATCTCTGGTGATAAAATGATCTCTATCCTTTTAAAGCTCGAAACCAACTAAATGGGTAAAAGCATTCATATTCTTTTGTCTGCATATCTATCTCGAATACATCGCACTAGTTAGTGATCACAAGCCCGGTACCGTTAGTCATAACATGAGATATGCAACACAATTTTGCTAACTAAAGATGAGTTATATTAGGAAAGTTGGCTACTTTAATCCATTTGTAGTCTACCATCTTCCGCAAATCAACCCATAAATTAAGGAAACCATAGGTAACAAACATTTGAAGTTCATCTTTAACATTGACTAAATTGCCCTTGCAAATTTTTCGAGTTAACATCTAATCCTACTATAATGTTATTACCCCCAACCCAATATTCTTCAACTATAAAAAACAACTTATCTCTACGAAGTGTTCCACGGACCACGCACAAGCTTTCTTATGGTAGTTTCCCTTATTTATGAAATCTATCTTTCTCCATGTTTCTTCTCTTCTTGAATACACATAAGCAATAATCATCTCACTTGCACTTTTGATGTGTAACACCTTATAATCATGAGTAGAGTCAATATATGAGCCCACAGCATCAGAGTGGGTTTTGAAGAAAGCCTGTGATAAGGTATTCAAAAGTTTTTGTAACTATGTGTGATTGGGTGCCAAAGCACCAACTCATATGTGTTTCTTATGCAAACACATGATAAACCGTCTAAAATGGATATAATCAACAATTCCCGTGGATTTGTTTTGAAAGGGATAGTCACAACAGTAGATGAACCTTCCTTGGATGGTCCACAGGAGATGTTACCAACATAACATTCATGTTGATTGATAGTTAAAACTTTACGGTTACACGTTTTGAACATACGTAGACAATGCATCCTGACGAAATGTTCAGTTGATAATTCGAATAACTACTGCCTAGAAACATACTTACACCGCCCTATGGTCGTTGCAGGAAGCCTACTTAAAATTTCATACATTATAAGATCGAATCTGAGCTCACCTATGATAGTAACTATATTTAAATAAATATTTAAGTTAGATTAGGGAATAGGTTGAAGACCATTATTTCAGCATATAAATTAATTAATAATTAATTTAAACAGTAACTGATACAAAATTTTTTATAAACATGCTAAACAATACCCATCTAAAGTAATATATAGCTAAGGGAACGATAACTTGACACTTGAGTATAGCTAAACAATTACAATACAACTCATATAAAGTAAGCATCGAAAACACCCTTTTATTTATTTACTGTAGCATTTTATAGTAGGCACGTTTTTTTATTTGAACTCTATTGTGTATCACAAGATTTGATTCTAAACAAAGATTATATAAGAGCGAACTCAGATTGGCTCATATTTATTTTAAAAATTGGATGAGAAAAAATTGTATCGGTTATAAGTTTTTATCCAAAAGTTTGTTTAGTAGTTGTAAAAGAATAAATATTTTATACATATGTTTCACTATATATGTCAAAAATAAACAAAAAAACATTTTATAATCGTTTCAAGATATGAATCGTTAAAACTTGTTTTCAAAACAAATTCAACATCATTTGCTAAGATAGATTATTTCGGTTATAGGTTGCACGTTGCAGCATGCATCAAGCTATCTAAAGATTCTCATAAGAATATTAAACTTAAAGGTACATAAAAAGTAATAACTTGCAGGTATATATGTGATAAATTTTTCACCGGACTCGTACATTTGTGTCACCGCCCATTGGGTTGAACCCGATTCGTGGCAAATGATGAAACGTACGATTGCGTTTGAATTGTTTGATTATCCTCACACCGGCCAAAACATTTTTTATCTTATTGATAAAGTTATTAAAACGTATAAATTAGAAAACAAAATATTTTCTATATCTTTTGATAATACGTCAAATAACACACATGGGATAGATCATTTAAAATTAAAATATAAACCAATGTGTGACGGTGTTTTTTTCCATAGTCGATGTGTTGCGCACATCATAAACTTAGCCGTTTAAGACGGGTTAAGAACCATTGAAACAGTGAAAGATCGTTTTAAAAGAATGTTACGTGACATTTTTAGCAATAACCAAAGATATAGTAAATATCGTAAGTTTTGTAAAGACGCAAATTCCAAATGTTTAGGTCCGAATTGGGACGTACCTACACGATGAAAGTCCACTTGTAACATGTTTGAAAAGGCAATTGAACAAAAAGAAAGTTTAATAGCCTTTCATAATAGTTTGGCAAGTCGTGAAAAGGCAAATACTTACCATCCATCGGGTCGGTCCATTATTGAATAAATAAGCAAAATGGTTCAAATTTTTAAAAATACAACTACTTGTCTTTCAGGAGTTTATTATCCAACGAGTCCGTTAGTACTTCATCAAATTTACTTAATGACTTCAAAATCAAATGAGATGTGGTTTAGGGGTAGACCTTATTCGGATATAATACCCCCAATGAAAGAAAAACTTAAAAAGTATTTTAAAAAAATCCCTCGGGTTATTACATGTGCCGCTGCATTAAACCCTTGTTTAAATTTGTTGGGGGTTGAAACTTTACTTGATAAAATTACTTCTAATTTGGATTTAGAAGATGAAAACCCCTTTTATGATCAAACTTTAAAAGCTACTTTTAATCAACAATTAGAAAAAATATTTGATGTTTATTTATTAAAATATGGTGAAACATCACATATCCATGAGTCATTGAGGCATGCGGCACATGCCGAAAGTTCAAATGATCCAATGTTTGCTTTATATAATACTTTAAGGGATGAATTTAATAAAACTCAACGTGGTAACACTTCAAGTAGTGAACTCGAGAGGTATGGTGGAACCAACTTCTTATCTACCATGAGTCCACAAGATTTTAAAAATTTTGACTTGTTGGCTTGGTGGAAAGGTAAGGAAGATCAATTTCCCATCCTATCCACCATGGCCCGAGATTTACTAACCGTCCAAGCTTTCACGGTAGCTTCGGAATCTGATTTTTCTTTTAGTGGCAGTGTTATATCGATAAGACGAACTCGACTCACTCTACAAGCGGTTGAAATGTCGATTTGCTTGAAGGATTTTTTGGATGCCACGAAAAGAGAACAAAAAAAATACTCACTTGAACGAGAATTGGAATACGAAGCAGAATTATACGAGGACGAGGTAGAGAGCATATTGACGCCCGGAATGACCGATGATGAAGTGGCATATGATGAGTAGTTTCGTAACAGCTCCGGTTCTGGTGGCGAAAAATAAACGTATAAGTATGCAACCAACGAACGACGAACGACCAGTCGTTGTTTAGTTTTTATAAAACTATTATTTAATCTTCAATGTTGTTTAAATTGTTTAGTTTTTATATCATATATCTGACTTTTATTATATTTCTTACTTTAATTGTATATCTCACTTTCATTATATAATAATTTAACTATTTAACATTAAATAAAATAATAATATTATTATATTAATAACAAAATTAATAACAATAATAATCAGTTACTCACAACAAGTAAAAAAATAATAATAATAAAAAAAAACTACCACCATCATGATTTTAATAACAACATTAATAACAAAAATTTTTAATTAATATAAATATAATTATATATTTTAACAAAAAATTTAAATTTTTTTAAATTTGCTTTTAATTTATTTATATAAATATGATATATAATATAATTTTATTTTCTTTAAAATTTTTTATTATGGAATAACCAAAAAAAAATAAAAAATAAAAAAATAATTAAAACCCGAACCGGTTTCCAAACCGGTCCAAACCGGTTTGGGCGGTTTGTATTCTCCGGTGTTGAAACCGGTTTGTAACCCGAACCGGTTTGGGGCCGAACCGGTTTGGGGCCGAACCGGTTTGGGGCCAAACCGGTTTTGACTTTCGTTGACCAAACCGGTTCCGGTTTGGACCCCAAACTGCTTTGGCCGAAAAATCGATTTGTACATCACTACTTGCACGTAGACAATAGCTAACAACTTGTAGGTGTATGTGAGATATCTCTTTCAAATTGCATATACATAGCAGTTAACACCAAAAATATTGAACCAGAGAAGTTTCACAAATTAAACAGGTTAAGAATTAAGATTATTAATATATAAGAATATCAAATAAAACAAAAAGCTTGCTGATTAAAACATATACTAAATTTAAAATATTCGATTATTTTCGCAAACACCGGGATTACCTTTTCAATGTATATGCATTGTTTAACAATCTCTATTAAATCAATTAGACTAAAAAACAGACAAATTAGCAATAAAAGTTGTATATCTATAAACAATTACAATACAAATCAATTATAGCAAGCATCTTAAACAATAGTTTTCATATATAATTCAGCCATCTAAAGTAATATATAGCTAAAGGAAAGATAAATCGACACTTGCAGATAGTACAATCAATTGGGTTGCAAGTCGAACAAACTTTAAATCAAGGAGATTGTTAGCCAAGTTCAAAACAATTTATCAAAAGTAAGTCGAAATAAAGATCAAGTAATCTTCATATCTCTAATTTGTAAGAATTAGAAAGACGATCAGAAACAATAGAAATTATAATTGATAATGGCACAATTTGTCCTGCTTGCCCAATTTCAGCATATAACCCAGACTTTAAGATTATACAACAAGTGAATATAAAAATTATTGACATCGAGTACGTGGTAGAAGATCGACTACTGAATCGTAACCCTAGAGTTGTTTAAGCAGACAATAAGTGGATACGAATATGCCGGAAAGGTGGGATCGTGAACAAATATGAATCAATGAACATATATATATATATATACAATCGGTTTCTTGGCTCATCTATAACGTAAGACAGATTCGAAATCATTCCAAGTTTGGGAGATTGATTTCATTTCCAAATTGAAAAAAAACAATTATCGCACACAATCTTTGCATACAAGATGAAGAGCTTCCGCAATTACCGTTTAATTTCTGGTTCCAAGCGACTATAATCTATAGTATATAATATCTATAGTCTAAGTCTATATCTATATCTATATCTATAGTATATAATAAAAGAGTAATTATGATACCACATGTCACTCTCATGTTACTTCTCAAAAATAATTTTCCGTCTAAACTAATATGTTATTTTAGTCAACTTTTTTAATTTAAGAAACTAAATTAATAATTCATTTGTGTTTAATTTAATTTTTTTATATTATCAACTACATTATGTAATCATATGTTATTTTGAATTATACATACTTTTTTAGTCAAATAAGATTTAATTTATTGATATATTTATATATTTTGGGTTAGTATCAATTTAAAGAACTGATTATTTATTTTAAACAGATCAATTATATGTTATATTATTCAAAAAAATATTCGAATATATATAACTTAGAAATATAACTTTTTATTTTTATTTGTTTTATATAATAGGTAAATTAATCATACGAAATATTTATACATTTATAAATTATAGTTTTCATATATATTTTCAACCCGTGTATTAAACGGGTATCTAACCTAGTACGGAAATATATCATTAGGGATGAAAATGATTTATAGAATTCTGCTAGAAACACAAAAGATTGAGTACACGATTGTTCTGTTTTGACTAAAATTAAGAAAGGTTCCTCTTGTATAAATTAGGGCTTTTTCATTGCCCCAAATGTGAATGTTATTATAAGGGTAATTTATATTTAAAGAAATTATATTTGTAACTATATTTAAAGAAATTATATTTATAACTATATTATAATATGGGATATAAGAGGAAAAAGTTAAAACATACAATCTTTACATAAAATTTAAAATTAATTTAAGGTTCATCTCGACAAAAGTTCAATTATTCACTTTCTCATTATAATTCTAAAATGTTTAAAAAACATAAAAATAGGAATTAAGTAGTATTTTAAAAAAAAACTTGAATTCAAGAGGAAAAAATTATAACATACAATATGTACATAAAATCTAAAATTAATTTATGGTTCTTCTTGATAAAGGTTCAATTATTCACTTTCTCATTTTAATTCTAAAATGTTTAAAAAAAACATAAAAATATGAATTAAGTAGTATTTTTAAAAAATTTCAAATAAGAAGTATTAAATATGAAGAAAATATAAACCTTTATTTTTGTAAGCATTTCAAAGTAATAATAAGAAGGACTAAATAAGAAACAACAAAAAAATCTATTGTATTAAACATAGCAAGATTGGATTTAACTAAAGGATGATTTAACTAAAGTCAACTTTTTGCTACATTTTTATCAAGATTCGATTATAAATATAGCATTTTATGGAAACACACAATAAAGGAAATCGATATCATAGATGAATCGAATCATAGATGATTTGTAGAGTTTTTGTTGCTGATTTATTTGAAGAAAGAATATCAATCGGTTATGATAACATTTCCAAACAAATGCACAATGTTATTTAGGTTACATATCCTAATTTCCTCCAAATTTCTCTTGTACCATTTATAGTCAAATGATCTAGACTAATATAATAATTAGGCGGGAATTAAAAAAATTAAGCCGTTAAGAGAATGACACGTGACACTAAAAATTTTGTTTTATTAATAAGTATAGATAGATATAATAAATGAAAGGGGTTTAGACATTTGGCATAATAAGTATTGTGTTGCCATATGGAAGCTTCATAGTTACGACTACCACGTGGCATGTTATTAGTGATATAGTTATAAATGGAATCTTGTGAATTTTATTTAAATAGTATTAATATATAATTAAATAGTATTCCAATATTAAAATTTAAAATTTATTGGATTGAAATTTGAATTTAGAAACTTTAAATTTTAAGTTTAATCTGTAATTCAATCTATGATATTATCTATAACTAACTAACTAAATTAGGTAAAATTTAAAAAAACTAATAATTTGAATATTAAAACAATAGTCAATCCAAGATTTTTGGGTTATGATTTGAATATTAAAATTTAAAACTAATAATTTGAATATTAAATATGTTCCGATTATTTTATTATATATATACAACAATATTTTTTTTCGGTTTATTATTTTTCTATTATCAAAGACATTGTTAATTCTACAAAATACATCTTCTATGATCAAAGAGTACAAGTATTAAACATGAAAAACTTTTTTAGTTCTTCATTATACACATAATCATTATCTTCGACTCGTTTTCTTATGCATTCAATTACAATATTTCGTACACATGGATTTTTAAAAATAATTTATTTACGATAAACGTTAATACTGATATTTTTGGTCTTACAATCATAGCCTTCACTTTGTTCATTTTTCTTTATTTATGTATACTGATTTACGCTCTTGATAAACTATCTAAATATTTTACTCACATGGGGCGATTATACAATCAAGGTTCATGTCATTCACTTATAGAGGTAACCAATGCATAGCAATACGATAGAAAAATTACTATATTGAGTTTATTGTGGTTGACGAGAAATTATTGTTCAACTAATTCAATTGTTATCTTTTTTTTTTTTTAACAATTATCTTATAAAACATATATTCTGTATATGTTTGGCTTTTAAATTTTTAATTACATGGTATCATAATACAGGGGATGTTTCTAAAATAATGGTTTCTTAAGTTTGAGAAATTGTTAACTGAATTTGATTAAATATTTGTATACAAGAAAGTTTTTATAAATGTTTAAACATTAATATTGTTTTATGTGAATTTAATTCATTCATGTAATTTACATGTATACATATTTATTTAATCTATCTTCATTTGTGTTATATATTACAGACTTATTAATAGTAATTGATAATTTATATTTATATTTATATTCATTTTTTTCAACAAGTGTACCACACTGCTAGTTAAGCTAGTTATCTATATAGCAATTAGGAAATGGGATGAATTGTAAGGTTTTAAATATTTGCTAAATCAAACTTTTAATATTTTATAATTTAACCATAAACTTTAATTGTGGCAAAACTCTTAAATAGTAAACTTTAGTGATTAGAAACGAAAATTACATGGGGGGAGGCCTATCATTTTTCCAAAACGTAAGCAACATGTTATTTAGGTCGTTATCATTCTTACTCATCAGAAACCATAAAAAGTAAAGTTTGGTGGCAAACCTCTAAAATACTAAACTTTAGTGGTGAAAGTCGGAACGGAACAAAGAAAATTCACATTAAATAGTTTGGAACTTTAAGATTCTAAACTCTAGTTGTCAACGTAAAAAAAAACAAACCATCATTCAAACCATTAAATATTAAAATATAGTCGACAAACTCGACAAAATAAAACACGACTATGAATAGTCAGGGTACGAAACTCTAATGTTAAAAACTTTTGTGGCCGAAGTCAAGTAAACAAAATGATACTATTCATCTGTTAAAACGTTAACTAAGGAAAACTAAATTGTTAAATTATATAAAAAATCACAAATATCTAAAACTATAGTTGCAATTTTTTAAAAACCATAAATTATACATTCCTTTACTTTTGTTTTAGACAATATGATAATAACTTATAAACCATTAATATTAAACTAATATAGTTATTATTCATTAAAGTAATAGTTACCTACCGTCATCCATACAAACAAATCCACTAGTGATAGTCGGTGATACAATGATGAAATCACCAAAATGGAAAGAGAATGTTGGATTGGGTTATCGATTAACAAAACTCTTCTAGTGATCAAAAATGATAAATATAAAAATATAAGTCGACTATCTTACTATCAAACACAAATATACTTTGACTAATAATTTAGACACAAGAAGTTCTTACAAAGTATACATTCAAATAATTTTTTTTTAGTACAGATGGTTACATTCAGCAGATAAACAAGTAGTCTAATAAGTTTACCTCTATACTATACAAGTATAAGATATTTATACTATGAAAACTAAACATAAAAAATAAATCCCTTTACATCTATTCAAGGTTTAGGAAAAGATAACTACAAGTTATTCAACTAACGATAAATGTGTTACGTTGATTAACTACAGAAAATGATCTTACATAAAAAATTGAGTAATATATTTATATTTCTGCTTATAACCATGTTATACGTTATGCCACGAGTCACCCCATGCACTTGATACGTTCTAAAAAACTAATGGAGTTCACCATTAGTTAGACTGAGTCTGTTATTAGTAACAAAACTAAAAGTTGACATTAGTATTGATCATAATGTTAGTTGGAATTAATATTGGTAATGTTTAGTACTTTAAACTGTTAAAATCCTATTTTTCTTTTAAATATAAAAAAACATGTTTCTAATTTATCAAAAAATAAGTTTTATAGTTTGAAATTGTTTTCATTAACATTTAAGATCATTAATGATTGACTTGCTATATTATTGACAAGTGTTAAAATATACCTAAAAAGATGACATGTGACACAAATTATTTTGTTCTATATGTATAGATTATAAAAACTACAAAAATGTTTGGTCTACAATGTATTCCATTAAATCTAATGTAAGATCTACAAATAGCAAAGCAAAACAATAAGAAATATCATTTACAATATAAAATAAAACTGTTACACCTTTTATAGGAAAATAGATGCTTATACAAACAAAAGAAAAAGAATGGTGGAAATCACTAACCCGGTGCTCATGGAGGACCCGATCCTCTAGTGAGGCGTGCTATACATGTGGGTCAGAAGTGTGATGAATCTATACGAAAAACGCGCAAATTTCCTTTAGCAGCTAGCAATTAGTCTTATCTTATTTATTTAGTAGTCTTTTGTAATTCTTTATTTTGGGATCCTAAACTACTAATAATCGGATTTAAATTTGGGTTGTTTAAAAAAAATGTTTGAATTTTATCAGTGTATATCGATCCACATGACAACTAACAATTAGCTAAACTGCTACAATCTTATGAAAATTAAATTTCAAAAAAAAAATACACTCGCTTAATAAAATATTTAAAATATTCTTGTTTCTAAGAAAATAACTAACAATATCTTAAGATGCACGAGATGATGATTTGTGAGCTAAATGGATGAATTACGTAAAAAAAAAGGGAAGAACATCGTAGATTTGACGAGAAGGAACTTCTGGTTTGACGTTAGGTGCGACCTATGGGAGAGCTTGAATTTCGATAAGAGGGGGATGAGAGAGAAAAGTGGAGGTGCCCATGTGAGGACACCTAACGAGCATGGTTCATGGGGCAGTGAAGACAGGGTTAACCTGAACAGCCCGTGAGACTCTCAAGTTATAGATATTTTAAGAATAAGACATTGAGATTCTCTCATGTAATTAGATGAGAAGTATCAAACTTGAAATTTAAATAATAATGATGATATAGATACCATCAAAAAATTTTAACCTTCTCTACCGATAAGTATTAAATGTCTTAATGGTTCAAAAAATATAATGAATGTAAGATATTTCATTGACTCAAAACGCAATCATTGTATTTGTTGTTGGCCAAAATTTGATATCAAACACTAGAAACATATCGCTACTTGCAAAAACTCAAACGAATCTTTTCAATATTATTATTTACAAAACCACAAATTGTACAATGACCCTAAACCTCTTCTTATACTAACCTTAACTTCTTTCTTAAACTAGTTCTACTACTGCTATTATTTATACGGAAACAAATTACCACAAATATCTACCAATTTTTGGTTCACATTTAAATCTTATAGCAAATCTAAATCTTTCCTTTTTTGATTTTCCCACAATTTTATCTTTTACTATTAAACTTTCATAGTTAAACCAAATCAAACACCAATCAAGATTACCTTCATCACCCTAAATCTTGATTTGTTCATCCTATATATTAAATCTAGGGGTGTAAACGAGCCGAGCCGAGCCCGAGCTCGCTTAGGCTCGAGCTCGACTCGTTTTGGTTTTAGGAAGCTCGAGCTCGAGCTCGGCTCGTCTCTTTTATTGTTAAATTATTAAATTTTTATTTTTTTATAATTACTTTTATAATTATTTATAATCATACTTTTTATATATAACATAATATATATTATTTAACTATTATTTATCATAATAATATATTTAATAATATAATTTACGTAAATATGTATTTATATATATTTAATATGCAAATAAAAAACTATATAAACAAAAAGCTCGTTTAGTTGATCGCGAGCCAGCTCGAGCTCGATTTCTGAAGATCGGGCTCGAGCTCGTTTAGTAAACGAGCAATAATCTGAGCTCGAGCTCGGGCTCGAGCTCGTTTAAGCTCGGCTCGATTCGAGCTTTTTTCGAGCCGATCCCGATTAGCTTGCGAGCAGGCTTGGCTTGTTTGCACCCCTAATTAAATCATTAAAAAGACTCGTAGCTCTTTAAATTTAATTATTAATCTATTGTTTTATTTTTGTTACGTACTCATGGTCATAATGTCTAGTTTTAATCGCTTCACATGATCTTAGTTATTCTATCTCCATCATGACAATCACAGTCATGATCTTCATGGCTCATCTTTCTTTACTTGTCTTGAGCATAACAAACTTTATAATTTAACCTTAAACTTTAAATCTTTAAAACTTAGTCATAAAATTAAATTTCTTAATGTTTCACATAAACTTCAATTCATTATAATTTGAGCTGAAAACACTTTTAATTCTTTATAATACAATTTTTTTTTGTTCGGCTCTCCCAAATATTGGTAGCTAGTATTGAACTTTGATGCATCAAAGTTATAAATTTAATATGGTATACATTTTTAATTAAAGTTAATTAAACAAATAATTTGTGTCTTAATAAAGGTGATACAATACGAATAGTCTCAGCATTGGCTAAGGAAACCCATGCTTGAGATACATGATTTTTAATTTCTAACTAGGGTTTTATTCCTCACGTTACTACCGGGGGGGGGGGGGGGGTTGTCCAGCTATTTTTCCCACACGCAACGCTACGCTACATTGTTCTTTCAGGTCGGCTCATCACAAATCATAAACGCAAAATATTGTGGCGAAACTTTTAAATAGTAAACTTCAGTGGCCAGACTCGAATACTACGTGTGGGAAGGATAGTCATTTTTTTCAAAACGTAAGCACTGAGTTATTTTGGTCGTTATCATTCCTACTCATCACAAACCATAAAAGTAATGTTTGGTGGCAAACCTCTAAAATACTAAACCTTAGTGGTGAAAGTCGGAACAATAAAATTCAGATTAAATAGTTTGGAACTTTAAGATTCTAAACTTTAGTTTTTATAATACACAAAATAAACCCTCGTTCAAACCAACTAAATATTAAAATTTAATCTACAAACTCGACAAAATAACACGCTACTATGAATAGTCGGGGTACCAAACTCTAATATTAAAAACTTTTGTGGCCGAAGTCAAGTAAACTAAATGATACTATTCATCTGTTATAACGTTAACTAAGGAAAACTAAATTGTTAAAGTATATAAAAATCACAAATATCTAAAACTACAGTTGCAATTTTTTAAAAACCACAAATTATACATTCCTTTACTTTTGTTTTAGACAATATGATAATAACTTATAAACATTAAAACTAAACTAATATAGTTATTGTTCATTAATGTAATAGTTACCTACCATCATCCATACCAGCAAATCCGCCATTGGTAGTCCGTGATACAATGATGAAATCACCAAAATGGTAAGAGAATATTGTATCGGTTTATGAACTTACAAGACTTTTCAAGTGATCAGCAAATTATAAAAAGTAATTTAGGTCGACTACCTTACCATCAAACACATATATACTTTGACTAAAAATATAGACACAAGAAGTTCTTATAAAGTATACACTTAATAAATCTTTATTAAGTACAAACTGTTACATTTAGCAGATAAACAAGTGGTCTAATAAGTTTAACTCTATACTATACAAGTGTTAGATATTTATATTATGAAAACTAAACATAAAGAATAAATCCATTTACATATATTCTAGGTTTAGGAAAAGGTAACTACAAGCTATTCAAGCAACGATAAATGTGTTACGTTGATTAACTTTAGAAAATGATCTTACATAAAAAATTGGGTAATATATTTATATTTATGCTTATAACCATGTTATACGTCATGCCACGAGTCACCCCATGCACTTGATACGTCATAAAAAAACAACGGAGTTAACGACTAGTTAGACTGATTATGTTATTAGTAACAAAATTAAAAGTTGAGATTAGTATTGATCATATTGTTAGTTCGAATTAATATTGGTAAATACTTAATACTTTAAACTCTTAAAATCCTATTTTCCTTTTAAATTAAAAAAAGCTTGTTTTTAATTTATCAAAAAAATAAGTTTTATAATTTGAAATTGTTTTCATTAACATTTAAAATCATTATTAAATGGTTGACTTGCTATATTACTTACAAATGTTAAAATATATATAAGAAGATGTCATGTATTAAAATAATATGAGAAGATGACATGTGACACGAATTATTTTGTTTTACTTCTATAGATTATAAAAACTACAAAAACGTTTGGTCTACGATGTAATCCATTAAATCTAGTGTAATATCTACAAATAGAAGAACAAAACAATACGAAATATCATTTAGAATATAAATAAAATTGTTGCACCTCTTATAGGAAAATAGATGCTTATACATACAAAAGAAAATGAATGGTGGAAATCACAAACCCGGTGCTCATGGGGGAACCGGTCCTCTAGAGAGACGTGCTATACATGTGAGTCAGAAGTGTGATGAATCTATAAGAAAAACGTGCGCAAATTTCATCTAGAGAATTAGATTGATCAGCTAGCAATTACTCTTATTTATGTAGCAGTCTTTAGTAATTCTTTATTTTGGGCTCCTAATCGACTAATAATCCGATTTAAATTTGGGTCGTTTTAAAAAATGTTTGAATTTTATCATTGTATATTGATCCACATGGCAAATAAAAATTAGCTAAACTGCAAAAATACACTCGCTTAATAAAATATTTAAAATATTCTTGTTTCTAAAAAATAACTAAGAATAAGACGCACGAGATGAGGATTTGTGAGCTAAATGAATGAATCACGTAAAGCAAATAGGGAAGAACATCGTAGATTTGACGAGAAGGAACTTTTGGTTTGACGTTAGGTGCGACCTATACGAGAGCTTGAGTTTCGATGAGAGGGGGATGAGAGAGAAAAGTGGAGGGGCCTGCGTTAGGACACGCAGGTGACGAGCATGGTTCATTGGGCAATGGCTAGACAGCGCTGCTGACCTAGACAGTCCGTGAGGCTCTCAAGTTGTAGATATTTTAAAAATAAGACATTGAGATTTTCACATCCAATGAGATGAGATGTATCAAACTTGAAATTTAAATAATTATGATGATATAGATACAATCAAAAAATTTTAATCTTGTCTGCTGATAAGTATTAAATGTCTTAATGATTCAAAAAATATAATGAGTGTAAGATATTTCATCGACTCAAAACGAAATCATTGTATTTATTGTTGGCCAAAATTCGATACCAAACACTAGAAACATATCGATACTTGCGAAAATCAAAAGAATATTTTCAATATTATTAATTACAAAACCACAAATTGTATAATGACCCTAAACCTCTTCTTATACTAACCTTAACTTCTTCTTAAACTAGTTCTGCTACTACTACTTATAAGGAAACAAATTAGAACAAATATCTACCAATTTTGGTTCACATTTAAATATTCTAGCAAATCTCTATCTTTCCTTTTTGATTTTCTCACAATTTTATCTTTGACCGTTAAACTTTCATAATTAAACCAAATCAAACACCAATCTAGATTACCTCCATCACCCTAAATCTTGATTTCTTCATCCTATATCTTAAATCATTAAAAAGACTCGTAGCTCCTTAAATTTAATTATTATTCTATTGTTTTATTTTTGTTATGTACTCCTGGTCATATTGTCTATTTTTAAGGTTCACATGATCTTAGTTATTCTATCTCCATCATGACAATCAAAGTCATGATCTTCATGGCTCATGTTTCTTGACTTGTCTTGAGCAAAAAAAACTTTATAATTTAACCATAAACTTTAATTCTTTATAATTTAGTCATAAAATTTTAATTTCTTAATGTTTGACACAAACTTCAATTCATTATAATTCAAGCTCAAAACACTTTTAATTCTTTATAATACAATTTTTTTTTGTGTTCTCGTTAGAAACATGTAGGCTCTCCCAAATATTGGTAGCTAGTATTGAACTTTGATGCATCAAAGTTATAAATTTAATGTGGTATACATTTTTAATTAAAGTTAATTGAACAAATAATTCTTGTCTTAATAAAGGTGATACAATACAAATAGTCTCAGCATTGGCTAAGGAAACTCATGCTTGAGATACGTGGTTTTTAATTTCTAACTAGGGTTTTAATCCTCACGTTACTTCCCGGGGGGGGGGGGGGGGTGTTTCTGATCGATGTCGAAGTATCAACCAAATAAGATGTTAATTATGTGTTCCTATTCACCTTAAACTAGTTAGGGTAAGTAGGGTTGTCGATCCTCGTGGAATTAGTGGTCGGTGTATTGCGAATCGATTTATATGAAAACAAATATCCGAATTACTAAATTAATTAAACCTAGTGCCTCTTGGCTGTAACGATTGGATTTTTAGAATGATTATCAAATTAATTACTAAAACAAATTGGAAAGATTCAAACTTGATTAAGAAAACAATTATAAGAAAAAGCAATCAACTTTGGATCTAGGTTTGGTTTTCGGTAATCGTTTAATTTAACTTGATGAAAAATCCTTAATAGGGATTCTAAACGTGTAATGATTAAATGATATCAATAATCAAGACTTAATAGGTCTTAATACACAATACCAATTCAATTACAAACCAAAACTTGCAATCATGTAATTCTCGGAAAATTAAATGACATTCAATAAAGGTTAACCAAAATCATTGTTTAAATAATCAAAACATAAGTTAAACTTATAAAAGAACTTAAGGGGTTCTAAAGTTTAATCCCAACAAAGTTAAACATAAACAAAAACCTAATCACATAAAACCTAATACCCGAAGTCGATCACGAGAAGATTAGCCGCTCATCGTTCTTGAATGATCTTCAAAATCATTGTTGATTTGCATTCCGGATGATTGGATTATGTTTGTGAAGGTTGGAATGGTGATTTGGTAGTCTAAGAATGCCCAAAAATCGTCTCCAAGCGTATTAGGTCGAATAGGGGGCAAGTGGTTCCTTAAAGATAAGTAAAATACGTTTTTATAGGGTTTCAAAAACCCTCCCAGCGTAGCCTACGCCAGCCAGCGTAGCCTACGCTGGCACCCATTCTGCTGAAATTTTTTTTGTGCTGGCGTAGCCTACGGTGGCTGTAGTAGGCTACGGTGGAAGCCTTTCTGCTGCACTTTGAATCTTTATTTTCTGACCCTTCCAAGACATAGTTTCTTCATATAAGCTTCCAACTTGCATGTTTTACCTACAAAATCACTTCCAATGCATAGTTAACCTATTCAACTTAATCTCATGCATATAAACGACTAATAATACGTAATATTTGACATTTAAACATTTATATTGTCGTTCCAACACCCTTACATCAGTTTCCCACACTCAACGCTAAGCTACTTTGTTCTTTCGGGTCGGCTCATCAGAAACCATAAAAGCAAAATATTGTGGCGAAACTTTTAAATAGTAAACTTTAGTGGTCAGACTCGAAAACTACGTGTGAAAAGGATGGTCATTTTTTCAAAACGTAAGCACTGTGTTATTTTGGTCGTTATCGTTCCTACTCATCAGAAACCATAAAAGTAAACTTTGGTTGCAAACCTTTAAAATACTAAACTTTAATGGTCAAAGTCAGAACAATAAAATTCAGATTAAATAATTTGGAACTTTAAGATTCTAAACTTTAGTTTTTAAAGTACAAAAAACAATCATTCAAACCATTAAAAATTAAAATTTAATTGACAAACTCGACAAAATAACACGCGACTATGAATAGTCGGGGTACCAAACTCTAATATTAAAAAATTTTGTGGCCGAAGTCAAGTAAAGTAAAGGATACTATTCATCTGTTAAAACATTAACTAAGGAAAACTAAATTATTAAAGTATATGAAAAATCACATATATGAAAAACTACGGTTACAAACTTTTAAAAACCACAAACTATACATTCCTTTGCTTTTGTTTTAGACAATATAATCTATACTACTATATAATAGAGAAACAATGGCTAGATTTGTAATTTTAAATCAATTTTAAGATGGCATATGAAAAGTTACAATCTTTAATGTGTAATGTCATAAGATTTATTCTTATTATACCCATTTTAAGCTTTAGAATACTTGTACTCCATCATTTACTAATTAAATTTAAAGTATTATCATTATTATATTTAAGATTATCTTAATCTATCTATATCTATACTACTAAATAATATAATTTTTTGAACAATATTGTAATTTTAATCCCTTTTTAAGACACTTAATAATAATTTTGTTACATTTGGTACAAGTAATTATGCATAAACAACTTGTTGTTTACAAATTTACTCATCTCTATGGTAATATTAGATATGTTTGATATTCCACATTAAAAAAAAAAAAAAAACAAAACAAAATGAGAGTTAGCACAATAAGGTAAAGTTAGCGAAACACACAGTACTAAAAATATTTATACCCCCGTTGCACCGCGCGGGTTTCACCACTAGTAATAACTTATAAACCATTATGTTGGATCAGGTTATGGCTAACAAGACATTTCAAGTGATCAGCAGAATATAAATACGAAATTTAGGTCGACTACCTTACTATCAAACACACATATACTTTGACTAACAATA
The DNA here is from genome assembly GCA_025506415.1 of Flaveria robusta. Lineage (NCBI taxonomy): Eukaryota > Viridiplantae > Streptophyta > Magnoliopsida > Asterales > Asteraceae > Flaveria > Flaveria robusta. The sequence goes on along the minus strand of CM046465.1, from coordinate 17,584,866 downwards.
TAGACACAAGAAGTACTTTCAAAGTATACACTTAATTAATATTTTTTCAGTACAAACTGTTACATTTAACAGATACATAATTGGTCTATTTAGTTTACCTCTATACTATTCTAGTGTGAGATATTTATACTATGAAAACTAAACATAAAGAATAAATACCTTTACATCCATTCTAGGATTAGGAAAAGGTAACTATAAGCTATTCAACCAACAATAAATGAGTTATGTTGATTAACTTCAAAAAATAATCTTTCATAAAAAAAATTGAGTAATATATTAACATTTTTGCTTATAACCATTTTTTACGTCATGCCACGAGTTACTACACTTGACACGTTATAAAAAAACTAACGGAGTTAACGACTATTTAGACTGAGTCTGTTATTACTAACAAAATTAAAAGTTGAGATTAGTATTAATTATATTGTTAGTTGGAATTAATATTGGTAAATACTTAATACTTTAAATTGTTAAAATCCTATTTTCCTTTTAAATAATAAAAAAATATGTTTTTAATTTATCAAAAAATAAGTTTTATAATTTGAATTTGTTATCATTAACATTTTAAATTATTATTAAATGGTTGACTTGCTATATTATTGACAAGTGTTAAAATAAATATGAAAAGATAACATGTGACAAAATAATACGAGAAGATGACATTTGACACGAATTATTTTGTTTTATTTGTATAGATTATAAAAACTACAAAAACGTTTGGTCTACAATGTAATTCATTAAATCTAATGTAAGATCTACAAATGGTAGAACGAAATAATAAGAATAATCATTTACAATATAAAATAAAATTGGTACACATTTTATAGGAAAATAGATGCTTATACAAACTAAAGAAAATGAATGGTGGAAATTATAAACCCGGTGCTCATGGGGGACCGGTCCTCTAGTGAGGCATGTGTGACACCCTACATACTTCCCACATCGGCCGTGTACAGGAGAGATTCCTAGTTTATAAGTAATGTCTGTTCTGTAATATCACCAACGCGTTTTGGGCGTATTGGCTGTGGATGAAAAGAGAACTCCACAGTTAAGCATGCTCAGGTGGGTGTAATCCAGGGATGGGTGACCTCCCTAGGAAGTTTTCACCCGGACAATCAATAGCAAATCCGTGAGCTCCCTATGGGCAAAGCGGACAATATTAGTGGTACGAGAGACCGGGTGCTACAGAATGGTATCAGAGTCACTCCTGTGCTGTTTGGGATGTTGGGACAAATCTCACCGGGGATGGTGAGTGTGTTCTCGGGCTCATCGAGGACGATGAGTCCAAAGGTGGGGTGATTGTGACATCCTACATACTTCCCACATCGGCCGTGGACAGTAGAGATTACTGGTTCATAAGTAATGTCTTGTCTCTAATATCACCAACGTGTTTTGGGCGTATTGGCTGTGGATGAGAGGAGAACTCCACAGTTAAGCGTGCTCAGGTGGGAGTAATCCAGGGATGGGTGACCTCCCTTGGAAGTTTTCACATGAGCAACTAAAAGCGAATCCGTGAGCTCCTTGTGGGCAAAGCGGACAATATTAGTGGTATGAGAGACCAGGTGTTACAGCATGCTATACATGTGGGTCAAAAGTGTACCCAATCAATAAGAAAAACGTGCACAAATTTCATTTAGAGAGTTAGGTTGATTAGCAAGCAATTAGCCTTATCTTATTTATTTAGTAGTCTTTAGTAATTCCTTATTTTGGGCTCCTAAACTACTAATAATCGGATTTGAATTAGCTAAAGTGCTACAGCCTTATAAAAGTTAAATTGCAAAAAAATACACTTGCTTAGTAAAATATTTAAAATATTCTTGTTTCTAAGAAAATAACTAACAATATCTTAAGACACACGAGATGTGGATTTGTGAGCTAAATGGATGAATTACGTAAAAGAAATGGGAAAGAACATCGTAGATTTTGACGAGAAGGAACTTTTAGTTTGACGTTAGGTGGGACTTATAGGAGAGCTTGAATTTCGATGAGAGGGGGATGAGAGAGAAAATGGGAGGTGCTTGCGTGAGGATAGGTGACGAGCATGGTTCATGGGGCCAATGGCTAGACAACGCTGACCTGGACAGCCCGTGAGACTCTCAAGTTATAGATATTTTAAAAATAAGACATTGGGATTCGCTCTTCCAATTAGATGAGATGTATTAAACTTGAAATTTAAATAATTATGATGGTATACATAACCTCAAAAAATTTTAATCTTGTCTATTGATAACTATTAAATGTCTTAATCGTTCAGAAAATGTAATGAATGTAAGATATTTCAACGACTCAAAACGAACTCATTGTATTTGTTGTTGGCCAAAATTCGATATCAAACACTAGAAACATATCGATACTTGTGAAAACTCAAACGAATCTTTTCAATATTATTATTTACAAAACAACAAATTTATGCCCCCAAATGTCTTCTTATACTACCTTAACTTCTCTCTTAACTAGTTCTACTTCTACTACTTATAAGGAAACAAATTAAAACAAATCTCAACCAATTTTTAGTTCACATTTAAATCTTCTTCTATCCAATCTCTATTTTTCCTTTCTGATTTTCTCACAATTTTATCTTGGACTATTAAACTTTCATAGTTAAACTAAATCAACCACCAATTAAGATTACCTTCATCACCCTAAATCTTGATTTGTTCATCCCATACCTTAAATCATTAAAAAGACTTGTAGCTCTTTAAATTTAATCATTAGTCATTTGTTTTTTTTGTTATGTCTTCCTAGTCATATTGTCTATTTTTAATCGGTTCAACTTATCTTAGTTGTCTTATCTCCATCATGACAATCACAGTCATGATCTTCATGGCTCACATTCCTTGACTTGTTTGGAGCAGAACAACAAGACATTACCTCCACTTAGTATAATTCAAATCACATAGATCGAATCTTCCTTTTGAATCATTCACTTTTCTTTTATAAAAAAATATCAAGATACTTTAATATTATGTAAGGTCTCGAACCCGAGAACACTTACAGTTAGTAATTCATAGCATAAAACATTTATAAAAGTAACATTCTGTCACATCCCGACGAAAGCGTGAAATGCGTGGGTGTGACTTTTCGGTTTAAAACACATTGATTACAATAACAAACATTCACAACAGTTAACTAAACATAAACTTTCATTAAATATATATTTAAGATTACAACATTCTTACAAAATTTGCTATCAGACTTTTACATATAGTTTGGTATCCCTAAATCAAAAGATTTGTCATAACCACTTCATATAATCTCCCAGCTAGTAATGGACTTGAACGTTCACGTGAAGGCCGAGATCCATCAAATCCAAAGTTATCTAAACACACAGCTTCCCTACATATTCATACCATCCATTATACAGGTTGAACGTATACACTAAAGTATAAAACATGTTGTCAACCTGAAAAATCATACTCAAATAGTCAATATAAAGTTGGTGAGAACATAGTTTACTCAATAGCATAATTTTTCTTAATTGATGCAACATAAACAAGTTGACAACCAAACCTACTTATATGCCAGGTGATTCATAACTATCATAATATAAATCACAGAATCAAATAATATAACATCACAATCCCTCATTCGGCAGATGCAGGAAAACATATTCCTAAGTAGCGCTACCTATATTACCTTACGGTTTCTTATCCGAATTATTGGTTGTGTCTGAAGGCAATGACTGTAACTTATCATAATTCTCATTTATATTAGCATAAATATCAAAAACATACAGTATGCTTTTTTCTCCAAAATCTTATAAACAAAAAGAGGCCATTTTACTCACCTTAATTCTAGCAATGTGTCAAAAATTTCCCATAAAATAATTATTTGTTAGAATAAGAACTTATTTCTTTTAAATTTTCATTACTTGTATCATTAATTAGGCTTAAATTTCTAAAACAGTAGCTATCATTGTCCAAAAAGTTATCAAATTTCACAAACAGTTGTATTATTATATCTAGATTATCTCATAAAACGTTTAGTTAATATCTCTTCACAGGTAATTTCCTAGAATTTTTACAAGATTCCTAATAAATAGCAGAAATAACTATGTATCTCTAAAAATTCTAAAAGTTATACAAACTGTTATATTCAGTATATCATATTTTATAAAAAATTTTCATGATTTTACCTACTGTTTTGTTATCACCTTCGATTTTCTTGTTATTCATTGTTCTAAAATATGAAACTTTATTGTACTAATGCATTAATTCATGAAATTTATTTTGTAACTTAAGTATAATATTAGGGTCATCATATAAATTTTCCAGATTTTTATTAAGTCTCGATCTCCCATTTGGTATTTTTTTTCTATTTCCTTAATTTAATCATATAAATTAATACATCCCATATTATTATTTTATATTTTTCTAGTTTATTATTTCTAATATTTCCTAACAAATTTCTAAATTTTATTTCCCACAATCCCAGTTATTTAAATAGTTAACCTAACCTACTCAATAAGTCATGAAATAACAAATATTGCAACCCTTTAAACCCTTTGTTTTTGTTTAAATCTTTGGTTTTTATAAAAATTCTCATACTTTCTATTATAAAATTCTTTCTTACTGATTTTTGATTGAAAATCAAGTATTCATAAGGTTTGTAAGTAGTTTTGATGGTTCATAACATAGAGGGTTGGGTATATATGCATGTTAAATACTTATATAATTTTTTTAAGCATGTTAATCATAGATTTTTAGGATCAAACCTTGATTAGGAGTAGAAGAAAGGCTTAGAGAATTGCTCTTAGGTTCTTGATGATCCACTTGGTGTGGTTGTTCTTGAGCTTGGAGTGTTGGTCACAAGTGTGTTGGTTTGAAGATGATTGATGTTATGAAGAAGATATGGTGCTTAGGATGATGGTGCTCGGTTGATGTTGGTGCCAAGGGAGAGAGTAAGAGGTTGTAGATGATGTAGTGAAGATGATAGGTGTGTGGTTTCGAAACCGAGAGAGAGAGCAGATGAGGTAGAGGTGGCGCTTGGTTGATGGCGATGGTGGTGTTATGGTGTCCATCGGCCTAGAGTCCAAAGTGGGTTAGGAAGTCATCATGATCACTAGGTGTTAACTTATGGTACTAATGATAATCTAACTCTTAAGTTATGCTTTAGTTTGTTTAATTGGCCTAGTAATCAACTAATCAAGATTAGTTTAGGTTTATCAACACCCTAATGATCCGAGTATTATGTTTAGTTTGTATGTTAGTTTAGTGTTCAAGTGTTTATGATTAGTTTGGATTTGGTTTTGGATATCAACTTTCTAGAAGTTAACTTATTTGGTAATGTTTGATTAAGTTTTTGATCTTAGTTCATTACATATTAGATGAAAGCATATATCAATCAAGTAACTAATCATATAATCTTATGATTTGGTAATTTACATGCATGGTTTAATAGTCATAAAGTTCACAAAAGTTTACATACATGCACAAGTAAATACTTTTGCATGCATGTTCACGTATCATATTCATATATACATGCATGATCAATTATACATACAAAATTCTTATAGAGTTAGTCAAATAAAGTCACCTTAGCAATCACTAATAAGATATATATATATATATATATATATATATATATTACCAACTTATAATAATTCTTAAGGCTTTTAATTTGCCTAACCTTAGTTTTAGGGTTGTCACATTCTCCCCCTGTAAAAATAATTTCATCCTGAAATTCATTTGTTGTTACTTTCGGATGATGTGGAGGGTTTGTCTCTGTAATCGCCCTTTTCATTCAGTTTAACCTCAAATAAATGAGGATATTTTCTTTTGATTTCATTTTCCCTTTCCCATGTATTCAGGTCCTCTTTTTGAATCCCATTTGACCTTCACTATTAGGATCTTACTTCTCCTTAAACTTTTCACTTCTCTATCCATAATTGCCATCGGTTCCTTCCATAAAATGAAGTTTCTTATCTATTTTGATTTCCTATATTGGTACCTTTAATGTCTCATCAATCAGACATTTCTTCAAGTTGGTTACATGGAAGGTGTTATGTACTTCACTTAACTCCTGAGGCCGGTCTAACCTATATGCTACAGGATCAATCCTATCAATTACTTCAAAAGGGCCAACATACCTAGGTTTTAACTTATTCCTTTTCCCGAATCAGATAATTCCCTTTGATGGTGATACTTTTAAGTATACCTTATCTCCTATTTGAAATTCTAAAGGCATTCTTCTTTTATCAACAAAACTTTTTTGCCTATCACGTGCTACCTACAACCTGTCTTTAATTTCACTAATTTTAACAGATGTTTCTTGTATATGTTCTGGACCTGTAAGTCGTCTATCTCCTACCTCATTCTAGCACAAAGGTGATCTACACTTCCTTCTATATAAAGCTTCAAATGGAGCTGCCCCTGTACTGGCATGTTAGATATTGTTATATGAAAATTTTATTAAAGGTATGTGTATACCCCAGTTACCACCAAAATCTAAAGCACAGGCACACAACATATCTTCCAATGTCTAGATTGTTTTCTCATTTTGTCCAAATGTTTGTGGATGATATGCTGAACTCATATTTACTTGAGTTCCTAATACTTTTTGTAAAGTCTGCCAAAATCTTGAAGTAAATCTACTATCTCTGTCAGATATTATTGAAATTAGTATTCCATGTCTAGACATAATTTCTTTCATATAAATCCTTGCTAATTTCTCCATTTTATAATCTTCTCTGATTGGCAAGAAGTGAGCTGACTTAGTCAATCTGTCGACTATAACCCATATTGTGTCATACCCACTTGAAGTTCTGGGTAATTTGGTTACAAAATCCATGGTAATCTAGTCCCACTTCCATTCAGGGATTTCTGGTTGTTGCAAACATCCTAAGGGTTTCTGATATTCAACATTTACTCTTGAACAGATATCACACTTTTCTACAAATTCGGCAATAGATTTCTTCATACCTGGCGACCAACACTGGTTTCTCAAATCTTTGTACATTTTATTGTTTCCTGGATGTGCTGAATATCTTGACTTATGTGCTTCCTTTAGAATAGTTTCTCTAAGCATGTCATTATTAAGAATCCAAATTCTTCCTCTAAATCTCTGGATTCCATCTGTCGTAGCTTCTAGTTGTTCGTTCTGCCCCATCACACCTCTCAATTCATCTTTTTGTTGAGCTTCTCGAATTTGACTTACTAAATCCGAGTGTAATTCCATCCTCATAGCACGGACTCGTAATGGCTCAATTCTTTCTTTTTCACTTAAAGCATCAGTCACTACATTTGTCTTTCCTGGGTGATATTTGATTTCACGATCATAATCACTTAGTAACTCTTGTCTCATATTCAACATCTTTTTATCAAACATGTGTTGCAAACGCTTATGATCTGTATAAACTATGCACTTGATTCCATATAGATAATGTCTCCAAATCTTAAGTGCAAATACTACTGCTCCTAATTCTAAATCATGAGTAGTATAATTCCTTTCACTTCCTCTGAGTTGTCTAGATGCATATGCAATTACTTTATCTCGTTGCGTTAGAACACATCCGTAACCTTGATGCGATGCGTCATAATATACTACAAAATCATCTGTACCATTTGGAAAAGGTAAAATAGGAGCACTGCATAATTTGTTTTTCAAGAGTTTAAATCCAATATTGTAACACCCGGAAATTTTAAAAGAAGAGAAAAAGTGAAGAAAAGGAAGGAAAAGCAAAATAACCCAAGTTGAGGGGTTAAAGATGTACAATGGACAAAGTTGGTATTTAATCCTTTCAAAAGGTGGTCATGGCCGCCCATGACCCCTGTACCATCTTACAGTCGATTTTCTAGAGAGAGAAAGCAGAGAATTCTCTTCGGTTTTAGAGAGAGGAAGAAGAAGAATCTGAATTCAGGTTAGTTTCCTGATTTCAGGGTGTTCTTGGCTGATTTTCAGCTTCGAGTATGTGCTTATGTGCCTGTATATGTGTTCGGTTTTGGTGTTCTAGGTTTTTGAACACATAAGCATTCGGGTTTGAAGGAAGTCTTACTCCGAAGTTGCAAGAGGTGAGTTCTAGATCCCCGTTTTTAAATGTTTTAACTGATTTTGGGGCTGGAAATGCATGTATAAACGTTTTTATAAAGTTTGGGTGTGTACCCGTATGTATGTGTATATGCCCTGTTGGGTGGGTGAATGTTCGGGATGATTTATGGTTATGTTTATGATTTTATGCTCGTTAGATGCTTAGTATGCTAGAAACTAGGCTAGAACAGCTTAGATTGATGATTTGGGTTCTGAAAATGATGGTAGTTAGAAAAGTAGTTGGCCATGCGCCTAAGTGCTCATGCGCCTGAGATTATGCGCCCAAACAGTACCCAAACGCCCAAGGCTCATGCGCCTGCATAGTACCCATGCGCCTAGGAAGTTTTCCAGACGCCTAATTATTGGCCGTGCGCCCGAATAGTGCCCATGCGCCTGAGTCGCCCATGCGCCTAAGTATTCATGCGCCCGCATAGTGCTCCTGCGCTGCATAGTGCTCATGCGCCTAAGACTTAGAAAATTTTCTAAAATTTTCGGGAAAGACGGACTTTTAGGCTATGACTTCGGATGTTTCTAGGGATGATGTGTGATGACTATATGATGATTATATGATGCTTTTATGCATGTTTATGGCCTGTTTTATTTATGTTCCTATTATGTATTTCTCCATGGCCTTACGTGGCGTGGTTTTGATAATGGATGAAAAGTATTATCTTAACGAAGCAAAAGATCTAAGATAATGAAAGTGGAACATAATGAATGAACGAATGAAAGTCTTGCAAGCAAAATGTAAGGACGTTCACAACTCCTTGAGAGTTGTTAGCTCAATTGTGTGACATACAGCGTGCGATCTTGGCTGCCCTATGAGGGATTCACACACAGGGGGATCAGTCTTGGTGACTGTCCCATACGTGCGAAACGGGGTCCTTGTCGCTAAACCCTTGATTAGTTGGCTTCGTGCCCAAGAAGGGGGTTTAGTTTATGACAGGACCTAGATAGAAGTGAAAGATAATGTAACGTGCGAAATGTACGAAACGTGCGATAAGTACGAAAAGAACGATGACGGAAGATAAAAAAGTTATTATCTATGTGTATGTATGATGTATGATCACGTGCGAAAGTATGAAAATGTTTTAACGAATGAAAGGTAATATATTTTTATAAAACTAGAACTCACTCAGCAACGCTGACTTTTATGCATTTTCAGTTGGCAGGTAATGGTTGCTGAGGATGGCACGGGGTGAAGCTACTTGGCAAGATTTTTGGTTGGCATCCATTTTGTGTAGTAATGAAACCAGACGATGATTTGTAATGTAAAGATGTTGTAAACAGTAATCATTAATATATGAAATGGTTTCATTAAATTTTTCCGCTGCATATGTTTAATGGATTTTATGGGATTTTGAAATATTATGTGCGATGAAGGTCCAACTGTGAGTGTCCCGGGAGCGGGGCCTTACAAGTTTGTATCAGAGCCAAAAGTTTAAGAGAAATGGGTAAATATTTTCCAAATAAACCTAAACTTAAGCTGAAAATGGGACAAATGGAAGGGATGTCAGCCCAAGTACCTATGTGCCATCAGGTATTTTCTTTTAATGTTAACCGGTATTATGTGCGCATGTTATCTGTTCTATGTGCTCTTAGTAGATTTGAATACTGATGTAGTCAGGATAGAAAATGCTTGGGGTATGAAGAGTAAAGTAAGTGGCTAATTACAACTGGCCACTGTAATTAGGGACTTACTATACTTGACATAAACTGAGCTATTACCTTGAATGACCGTGTTGGTGTTTGAATCTTATAGTGTGTTTAGAGGGTGGCTGGTGGTAAATCTTCGAAAGCTTCTAGAGGTGGAGGTCGTGGTGGACGTGGTGCGGGACAGCCTGCGACAAGAGGTGGTGCTAAGGCTACGGAAAGGGCACCTGAAGAGCCCGAGACTCCTCACAAGGAAGGTGGTGATGAGGGTGCTAATCTGAGGGCCTCGGTGAAGGAGGCTGTTGTTGAGGAGGTTCACCAGGTCATGCAGATGATCATGCCGTCTGTGGTGGTCGAAGTGATTAGAGCTATAAGGGAGGATGAGAAGAAGGAGAAAGAGAAGACCGCGGGAGGAGCGGAGCAACGGGAGACTGAGACGGTTGTCCCAAGTGATGAGGAGGAGGAAGAAGCGGTGCCAGGAACGGCTCGGGGTTGTAATTACGGGGCATTCCAAAGATGCAAACCCTCGACTTTTGATGGCAATGGCAACGCTGCTGCTGCCCATCGGTGGGTGAGAGAAATGGAAGCTGTACTTGATATCAGCGAGTGCAGGGAGGACCAGAAGGTGAATTTTGCTACCCACTCGTTGTGGACTCGGCTTTATGCTAGTGGGACAATATTGTCCAGGCCGAGAGTAGCAGGGTGATCAAAAAGATGAGGTGGGATGAGCTGAAGAAGTTGGTGATTGAGGAGTTCTGTCCTCACAGGGTCCTTGATAAGATTGAGAGAGAGAGTTCCTACAGTTGGAGGCGGGAACCATGACACACCAACAGTACACCACTAAGTTCAATGAGATGGCGCGACTGGTGCCAGATCCGGTGACGCCTGTGTCACGGAAGATAAAGAGGTACATCCAGGGATTGCCGGCGGATATTCGCAGGCACATGATCGCCGCCCGGCCGAGCACGTTTAGGTCGGTGGTCGATCTGGCGGGAAGGCTGTATGATGAACGGGAGGTTACTGTGGGTGAAGTAAGCAAGAAAAGTGGTGGTGGTGATCGAAACTGGAACGGGAAGCGGTTTGGACGCGGTGGTGTCGCTCCAAACAACAAGGTTGCAAGGGTGGATGATCGGCGAGTGACCGCCTCTGGTGCGGGGACAAGGAAGTGTGGTAAATGCGGAAGGGAGCATACTGGAGAGTGCAGATGGGGATCGAACGTGTGCTTCAAGTGTGGGAAGCCCGGTCACATGGCTCAAGAGTGCGGGGCCGTGAGATGCTATAACTGTGGAGAAGATGGCCATCTGAGTAGGGACTGCAAGAAGCCGAGGGCAGAGAGTTCTGGGGCAAAGAAGAAGGCTGGGAGTGAAGGGCAGAAGGCGAGCACCAGAGCTTTCACGATGACCAGGGAGGAGGCTAGGACGGACCCCGATGTTGTGTCAGGTACGTTTCTAGTAAACCAAACTCTTGATTCTGTGTTATTTGATTCGGGTGCTAGTAAGAGTTTTATTTCTACTGCTTTCTGTGCTAATTTGCCCGCTAGAAGTAGAAGTATTGATGAACCCTTCGATGTAGAAACTGCCATATGTAAGTCTACTAGGATCTCTGATCTGATAAAAGGCTGTGACATAGAACTAGAAGGTCATAGGTTTCCTGCTAGACTGTTTGTGATGACCTTAGGCGGGTTTGATGTAGTCCTAGGGATGGACTGGCTAGCGGCTTATGAAGCGAACATCGTGTGTCGCAAGAAGATGATCCGATTAACAGCGCCTGACGGGAGTTCGGTGACAATCTACGGTGATCGAGTTACTACGATTCCGAAGGTAATTTCGATGGCGATGGCGTGGAAGTGCATGAGACGTGGATGTAGCGCCTACCTGGCCTACGTGAATGATGTGGACACGTCAACACCATAATTGTCCGACGTACCAGTTGTGTGTGATTTTCCCGATGTGTTCCCAGAAGATTTACCAGGTGTGCCACCGGACCGTGAGATCGAGTTCTAGATTGATTTGATACCCGGTGCTCAGCCTGTCGCTAAGGCACCGTATCGATTGGGTCCAACAGAGATGAAGGAACTGATGGTTCAATTACAAGAACTGTTGGATAAAGGATTTATTCGACCGAGTATCTCTCCCTGGGGTGCTCCGGTCTTGTTTGTAAAGAAGAAGGACGGTAGCATGAGGATGTGCATCGACTACCGTGAGTTGAACAAGTTGACGGTGAAGAATCGATATCCATTACCCAGAATCGACGACTTGTTTGATCAGCTGCAAGGTGCTAGTTGGTTTTCGAGAATCGATCTTCGATCTGGTTATCATCAGCTGAAGGTGAAAGAGCAGGATATTCCTAAAACAGCTTTTCGTACGCGTTACGGACACTACGAGTTCCTCATTATGTCTTTTGGTTTAACCAACGAGCCAGCTGCTTTTATGGATTTGATGAATCAAGTGTGCCGGCCGATGTTGGATAAATCGGTGATCGTGTTTATCGATGATATCCTGATTTACTCGAAGAGCGAGGAGGAGCATGCCGGTCACATTCGGGAAGTGTTAGATACGCTGAGAAAGGAGAAGTTGTACGCCAAGTTCTCCAAATGTGCATTCTGGTTGCGTGAAGTTCAGTTTTTGGGTCATGTGGTTAATTCCGAAGGAATCATGGTCGACCCAGCAAAAGTAGAAGCTGTGATGCAGTGGAAGTCTCCAAAGACGCCATCCAAGATCCGTAGTTTCCTTGGATTGGCGGGATATTACAGACGATTCATCCAAGACTTCTCGAAGATAGCTTATCCGTTGACCAAATTGACCCATAAGGACGTGAAGTTTGCATGGGGTCAAGAGCAAGAGAAGGCTTTTGAGGAGCTAAAGAAGAGGTTGACGCAAGCTCCAGTCTTGTCGTTACCCGAAGGAAATAAGGATTTGGTGGTTTATTCAGATGCTTCTTATTTGGGATTAGGTTGCGTGTTGATGCAGCGAGAGAAGGTTATAGCCTACGCATCCCGACAGCTGAAAGTTCATGAGGTTAATTACCCTACTCATGACTTGGAGCTAGCGGCTGTGGTCTTTGCGTTGAAGATTTGGAGGCACTACTTGTATGGGATGAAGTGCACTATCTTCATCGACCATAAGAGCTTGAAATACTTCTTCGTGTAGAAGGATTTGAATATGAGGCAGAGGCGATGGTTAGAGCTCATTAAGGATTATGATTGTGAGATCCATTACCATCCGGGCAAGGCCAACGTAGTGGCGGACGCCCTTAGCCGAAAAGAGAGACCTGAACCGATCCGAGTGAAGGCTTACCAGTTAGTTATGACCTCCGATGTTATGAAGCTGGTTAAGGAGTTCCAAGATGAGGCGTTGAAAGAAGATCGCCTTAACTCCGAAATGATGAGAGGCCTAGTTATGGAATTGGGCGAAAACACTCTCGGTGTTAGAACCCGATTTGCGCGAATGTGGATTCCTCGTTATGGAGATTTACGTGGGAAGATCATGGATGAGGCTCATAAGACTCGATACTCCATTCATCCCGGTGCTACAAAGATGTATTATGATATGAAGAAAGATTATTGGTGGCCCGATATGAAGCGTGATGTGGCGGAGTACGTGATTAAGTGCCTTACTTGTTTGCAAGTGAATGCGGAACATTAGAAGCCGTATGGGAAGATCCAACCTTTGGATATACCCGAGTGGAAGTGGGAGCATATCACCATGGATTTTATTACAAAGCTGCCACGAACGGCAAAGGGATATGATGCCATATGGGTGATAGTCGACCGTCTGACGAAAAGTGCTCACTTCTTACCGATCTGTGAAACGTATTCATCCGAGAGGTTAGCGGATCTGTTCGTCAAGGAGATTGTGACTCGTCATGGTGTACCGGTGTCCATTGTGTCTGATCGTGACACTCGGTTTACATCCAAGTTTTGGAAGAGATTTCATGATGCGATGGGGACGAGGTTACATATTAGTACGGCTTATCATCCTTAAACGGATGGTCAATCAAAGAGAACTATTCAGACGCTCGAGGATATGCTTCGGGCATGCGTCATTGACTTTGGAGGAAGTTGGGACGAACACTTACCGTTAGCTGAATTCTCATACAACAACAGTTATCATGCCAGCATTGGTATGCCACCCTATGAGATGCTATACGGTAGAAGGTGTAGGACACCCGTATGTTGGGGTGACATTGGTCAAAAGAAGTTAGGGAGCATTGAGGTGATTGAGGCTATGACTGAGAAGCTAGAAAGGATCAAAGCCTTTATGAAGGCAGCCAAAGATAGACAGAAGTCGTATGCCGATAAAAGACGTAGACCGATTGAATTCAAGGTGGGTGATAGAGTTATGCTAAAGGTTTCACCTTGGAAGGGTATCATTCGGTTTAGAAAGCGGGGCAAGTTGAGTCCAAGGTATATAAGGCCTTTCCGAATCATTGCTCGAGTAGGAGAGGTGGCCTATAGATTAGAGTTGCCCGATGAGTTAAGTGGAATTCACCCGACATTCCATGTGTCTCATCTGAGAAAATGCTTAGCTGATGAGGATATGATGGTACCACTGGAAGACATTGAGGTCGACGAACGGCTCAATTATGTGGAGCAACCAGTGGCTATCATTAACAAGAAAGAGAAGAGGCTAAGGAATAAAGTGATTCCCTTGGTGCGAGTACAGTGGTAGCATAGAAAGGAAGGAAAAGCAAAATAACCCAAGTTGAGGGGTTAAAGATGTACAATGGACAAAGTTGGTATTTAATCTGTTCAAAAGGTGGTCATGGCCGCCCATGACCCCTGTACCATCTTCCTGTCGATTTTCTAGAGAGAGAAAGCAGAGAATTCTCTTCGGTTTTAGAGAGAGGAAGAAGAAGAAGCTGAATTCAGGTTAGTTTCCTGATTTTAGGGTGTTCTTGGCTGATTTTCAGCTTCGAGTATGTGCTTATGTGCCTGTATATGTGTTCGGTTTTGGTGTTCTAGGTGTTTGAACTCATAAGCATTCGGGTTTGAAGGAAGTCTTACTCCGAAGTTGCAAGAGGTGAGTTCTAGATCCCCGTTTTTAAATGTTTTAACTGATTTTGAGGCTGGAAATGCATGTATAAACGTTTTTATAAAGTTTGGGTGTGTACCCGTATGTATGTGTATGTGCCCTGTTGGGTGGGTGAATGTTCGGGATGATTTATGGTTATGTTTATGATTTTATGCTCGTTAGATGCTTATCATGCTAGAAACTAGGCTAGAACAGCTTAGATTGATGATTTGGGTTCTGAAAATGATGGTAGTTAGAAAAGTAGTTGGCCATGCGCCTAAGTGCTCATGCGCCTGAGATTATGCGCCCAAACAGTACCCGAACGCCCAAGGCTCATGCGCCTGCATAGTACCCATGCGCCTAGGAAGTTGTCCAGACGCCTAAGTATTGGCCGTGCGCCCAAATAATGCCTATGCGCCTGAGTCGCCCATGCGCCTAAGTATTCATGCGCCCGCATAATGCTCGTGCGCCTGCATAGTGCTCATGCGCCTAAGACTTAGAAAATTTTCTGAAATTTTCGGGATAGACAGACTTTTAGGCTATGACTTGCGATGTTTCTAGGGATGATGTGTGATGACTATATGATGATTATATGATGCTTTTATGCATGTTTATGGCCTGTTTTATTTATGTTCCTATTATGTATTTCTCCATGGCCTTACGTGGCGTGATTTTGATAATGGATGAAAAGTATTATCTTAACGAAGCGAAAGATCTAAGATAATAAAAGTAGAACATAATGAATGAACGAATGAAAGTCTTGCGAGCAAAATGTAAGGAGGTTCACAACTCCTTGAGAGTTGTTAGCTCAACTGTGTGACATACAGCGTGCGATCTTGGCTGCCCCATGAGGGATTCACACACAGGGGGATCAGTCTTGGTGACTGTCCCATATGTGCGAAACGGGGTCCTTGTCGCTAAACCCTAGATTAGTTGGCTTCGTGCCCAAGAGGGGGGTTTAGTTTATGACAGGACCTAGATAGAAGTGAAAGATAATGTAACGTGCGAAATGTGCGAAACGTGCGATAAGTACGAAAAGAATGATGACGGAAGATAATAAAGTTATTATCTATGTGTATGTATGATGTATGATCACGTGCGAAAGTATGAAAATGTTTTAACAAATGAAAGGTAATATATTTTTATAAAACTAGAACTCACTCAGCGACGCTGACTTTTATGCATTTTCAGTTGACAGGTAATGGTTGCTGAGGATGGCACGGGGTGAAGCTACTTGGCAAGATTTTTGGTTGGCATCCATTTTGTCTAGTAGTGAAACCAGACGATGATTTGTAATGTAAAGATGTTGTAAACAGTAATTATTAATATATGAAATGGTTTCATTAAATTTTTCCGCTGCATATATTAAATGGATTTTATGGGATTTTGAAATATTATGTGCGATGAACGTCCAACTGTGAGTGTCCCGGGAGCGGGGCCTTACAAATATTCTCGAGAAATTTTCTATAAGCCTTCTATTATAACCAGCCAAACCTAAGAATTGACATATTTCAATTGGTGTTTTTGGAACTTCCCACTTCTTAATTGCTTCGATCTTTGCTGGGTTGACCTGAATTTCTTCTTGGTTAACCACATGTTCTAAGAATTGTACTTCTCTTTTCCAGAATTCACACTTTGAGAATTTGGCTTGCAGTTCTTCTTTTCTTAGTAACTCCAAAGTTAGCCTTAGGTGCTTCTCATGTTCTTCCTTACTTTTAGAATAGATTTAAATGTCGTCTATAAAGACTATGACAAATTTATCTAAGTAACGTTTGCACACTCTATTCATTAGATCCATAAATACTGCTGGGCATTAGTTAACCCAAATGGCATTACAAGGAACTCATAATGACCATATCGAGTTCTAAACACAGTCTTAGGTATATCCTCATCTCGCACCCTTAACTGGTGATACCCTGACCTTAAGTCAATTTTTGAAAAGTAACTAGATCCTTGCAGCAGATCAAATAGATCATCTATTCTAGGGAGAGGATATCTATTCTTAATAGTTACTTTATTGAGCTCTCTATAATCAATGCACGTCCTAAAGGTTTCATCATTCTTTTCCACGAATAAAACTGGAGCTCCCCAAGGTGATACGCTAGGGCGTATAAATCCCTTATCCAATAACTCCTGCAGTTGACTCATTAACTCTTTCATTTTTGTTGGCGCCAAACGATACGGAGACTTAGCAATAGGTGCAATCCCTAGTACTAGTTCAATTTTGAATTCTACGTGACAAGGGGGCGGCAATCCAGGTAATTCGTTAGGAAATACTTCTGGATATTCTATAATATTAGGAACATCTTCTAATGTCTTATCTGGTTCCGTATCAACTATGTGAGCCAGAAATGCTAAACATTTCTTTTCCAAATATTTTTAAGCCTTCTTACATGAGACTATTTTAATAGCACATTTAGGTTTCTCACCATATATGAAAAGAATTCTAATATCTTTAATCAAAGGAATTTTAATCATTATTTTTTCATAGATAATTTTAGCCTGATTCTTACTTAACCAATCCATACCCACAACAATGTCAAATCCTTCTAATTCAATAGGGATCAAATCTATGTCAAAGCAATGATTATCTAAATTTAAGGTACAATTAGGAATAACTTCACTGGCTTCTATTATTTTTCCATCGGCTAATTCTATCATATACTTATTTTTCAATTTCTATTATGCTAATCAAAGTAAGGATTTAAATGTGCTGTTCGTTTCTTAATTTCAAACGAAAACTTTGTACTGTTCGCGTGAGAACTCTTAATTTCGCGCAAGAAGTTGATAATTCACGCTAGAATTTTTGAGTTTGAAAAATTGTTGATTTTTAGTAAGAAAATGGCAAATTTGAAGCACATCACTACTACTCTTAATCTCGACAATGAGATTGGTACAAGCACAAAACCACCTCGTCTGCTCAACGAAAAAGATTATCCTGATTGGGCTTATAGTTTTGAAAATCATGTCATTTACATGGAACCCAGGATGATGAGATCTATCAAACAAGGTCCATATATCCCGGTATACAAAAACGACAAAGGTGAATTGGTGCCAAAACCTGAACATTTACGGGGTGAAGATGATTTGAAGAGAATGAAGCTTGATGATAAAGCGTATGCTGCCATCACTATGGCACTCACCACTGAGATTGCTCAGAAGTTTAAAGACTATACCAAAGCTAAAGATTTATGGGATGCAATGGAAGAACAAATTATGGGCAACAAAGACATGAGAGAGAGTAGAAAGGATATGCTTAACCAAGAATTCAACATGTTCAATCATATTCTTGGTGAAAACTTGGGAGCTCAAATGTCAATGTTTGTGAAACTGATCATAAAAATGAAGAGTGCAGGAATTACACTGGAGAATATTACAGTAAACAAAAAGCTGTTTAACTCTCTCCCATATAGCTAGAACAACAACTGCACTACCATAAAGAGAACCAAGGATCTCTTTACTTTATCTCCTAGTGATTTAATCTTAACCATCAAATATTATGATATGGATGATAAGCAAAAAGCTGTAAATTATATCAACATAATGGGAGCTGAGGCATCAGCATTATATGCCAAAATGGCTAGTAATCCAAATTATTATGTCAGTTACTCTCAGTTGTGTCACCAACAACAGCCAGCAACAATTGCTCATCCAACTATCAAAGATCAATCCTTGTCCCAATCCTTACCTTATTATCAAACTCCTTATCAAAATTCTTATGTTCAAGCCCAAGTCCAAACACAATCTCAAACCTAAAAACAAATTCAAGCCACACAACGTACACAGCATACATTTGTTGTAAACTCTCAACCCAACAAACGAACCAATAAGATAGCAGAAGAACATCTGGCTCTGTTTACATCATTCATGGACAGTTATGAAGCTTTCTCTGTAGGAAGATTAAGTGCTCCAAACATCTTGGTTGATGACTTGCAACAAGTTAATCCCGATGATGTAAAATAAAATGATATCAAGTATCAAATGGCTATGGTGGTGAATAGAGCAAAGAATTTTGCAAGAAGAACCGGTAGAAAAGTTTTTGGTGTGACCAACTCAAGCAAAATAGGATTCCATAAGTCCAGCTTGAGATGTTATAACTATGACAGACCTGGTCATTTTGCCAGAGAATGCATTGAACCCAAATCAAATTAGAATGATCATGGAAAGAAGATGATGACAATAGAAGTGGAAACTAAAAATGAACAAGCTAGTTCATCCAAGAACAAAGCACTGGTGTCTCAGACCAATAAGGAATATGATTGGTCTGATCAAATGAAAATTCTTGATATTAAACTATCTACTGCTTTGTTAGCTGAAATTCAACCATTTGAAGAGCATTTTGAAGAAAATCTACTTGCTGAGTTCATTTCAGATGATCTGTTGGAGGGTGTGTTTGATGAAGAAGCAACGATTGAAGCTGAAACTATTGAAGACAATCAAGTTGAGGAGGTGAAAGTGGAAGAAATAGCTGTTGAGATTACTCCAACTCAGCTTCTAGTAAATGAAGAACAGAAAGCAATGACTGTTGAGTTCACTCCAGTCAAAATGAAAGAATCTGATGAAAATGCTATTGAAATCACTCCAGCATCAGAAGAAGAAAAGTTTGTGGAGAAAGCATTCATGGTGAAGGTTGTTTATGAAGAGACAAAGAAACAAAGAGAACCTGATGAGGTATACATTAATCATTGTTCTAATGATTGTATTGAAAAGGTAAACAGATATAGAGTTCACACGAACGCTTGATTTTAGAAGTTGAGACCTTAATATCAAGCACAATATAAAACTGATGAGAAATTTTTAAAGAAAAAATAGATCGTTTGAACAAATCAGTTTATCAATCAAAATTGGATCTTTATGATAAAGAATGTAACATAAATGTTTTGAAAATTCGCAATAATAAATTATCTTTGGAAATTAAAAAACTAAACAGTGAACTCTTATCTGCAAAACTGGTTGTTCAGAAATTTGAGTTATCCTCAAACATGGTTGAAGGTATAATCAAGTCTCAAATGACCCATAAAATTAATGGTGATAAAGGTGGAGTTGGTTATTCTAACATTGCACCACCTATTAATCATGATTATAATTCATTGCCTTCATCAATTTCCATTTATGATGAAAAGACCTATGGATTAGGTTTTCAACTAAATTCTGACTTAAAACCTATAGTCAACAATCCATTGATTGTTGACCCTGTCATAAAAACTGAAATTAAAATTAATCATGACAATTATTTTGCACAAAATGTGAAGAAGGACGGGTTGGTTGAAGAATGGGAAAGTGATAATGAATTAGTTTTTGAGGAAAACAAAAATTGTAATGAAAAATCTTCATGTAAATCATCATCAGTTATTAATGAAAGTGTTTAAGTGTTACAAATGTGTTGGATCAAGTAAGGCTGCTGCAACCAAAACAAACACTTAGAACATTTTTGGTGCAACTGATGAAAAACTTTCGAAGGCAAAAGGTTAACTTCCGAAAGTCAAGGCTGAAAGAGCTTCTGAAGAGGAACTCTAACTTCCGAAGACAAAGTCTTCCTCCTTCCAAAGTTCAACACCTAGAAGAGTTCAAGACAAAAACTTCCGAAGTATGAAGTCCTGAAGATCATCAAGCCTCGGAAGAAGTAGACTCTTCCGAAGTATAAGTGGCTTCAGAAGAACTTGTTTTTCCGAAGCCAGTTAACCTTCGAAAGAACCTACTATGAACCAGCAGACATAAGTATGGTCCTTCTGACAGATCCACTGTAATCTCTGATATACTGCATGGCACTTTCCCATGCCCATGTAGTTGACCATACTTTATTCCACTGTTCATTCCTTATTAGTTAATACAGTTACCAACTTTAGTTGGTGACAAAAGGTAAGTCATGGACATGTCATGACTACCAAATCTTAGATAGTATTTTATCTAGGATACCTTACCTTTAGCAATGTAGTATTTGCTTTAGTTGTAAGTTTCCAGCTGGTATCAAAGTATAACTGGCTGTAGATAGTAGTATATATAGTTTCTCATTGTAACTCTGTAAACATGCTTGTAAGAGTCTTGTAACACTGAGTTGAGAAGTAATATATACAAGTATCTTGAAAAACTATCTTCTTGTGTTTTGTTCACTTAGTATATTACTACCAACTCTTAAGGGATTCTGCATCATCTAACCAAGTGACTTAGTGAGTTTGAGAGATAATACTTGTGTTGAGTGACAGAAACCGATCCTACAATTTGTATCAGAGCTTCTTAGGCTCTTGATTGTGAGATCTTACCATCCAAATCAACCTTTTTCTTCACTCATACTTTCACCTCACTCAAAATGGCCCTCAACAAAAAAATATCTGAAGGTGAAATGGGGACAATGTCTAAAGCACCCATCATCACCCCTGAAAACTTTAGATCTTGGAGCAGACGTATTGAAGGTTTCATTAGGTATCAAGACTGCATGATGTGGAAATCTATCACCAATGGCCCTTACAAGCTAAAGGTTGCAGCACCGGCTGGAAATGGTGCTATGATAGAGAAGGCTGTCGAAGACTATTCTGATGAAGACCACAAGCGACTAGAGATCGATAGAAAAGCAATGACTGTTCTTATGACTGCCATACCCAACTCCATCATGGTGGGATTTGAGCATTGCCAATCAGCAAAAAGAACTCTTTGATGCTTTGTCTCAGATGTATGCTAGCTCCAATGACTCCAAGAAAGATTCCCTGAAGCAACAGTTTGAAAACTTTACTTATATTGTTGGGGAGACCCTTAGCCAGCAATACTTCAGGTATATGGATCTTATTTCATCACTTCAGTCTGTGGGAGTGACTCTTGAGATGAGAGATCTCTCAAGAAAGTTCATGAGTGCACTTCCAAATAAGTGGACTTTCTACTGTGTCTCTATCAAGAGGACAGAGAACTTAAACTCTCTCACGATGACTGAACTATATGGCATCCTTGATGGATACCGTGTAGAGATGGAAAACAAGAGAGGCCACCAGGTGAGCAGACCCTCAAGCCTTCCTGCTAGCAACGCTTTAATGGTTGCTGAAGGCTCAAGAACCCCCTAACCTCAGCAGTACCTGACTTACTCCCAGCAGCCATCCTGTTCTTCTGGGCCATACATTACCTTTCCTTAGACTCCAAGGACTCAACAGGCTCAGTCAAGTCCTTTCCAGGACAGCTGTGACTTTGTCTCAGGAAATGGGCATTCTAGTTATTCTTAGTTTTGATTTGATGATCTGGAATGTTCCAGCCCAGATGATGTTAAGTACATGGATATTGTCCAACAGATGGCTCTGTTAACTTACAGGGCAAAGAAGTTCTTTAGAGAACTAGAAGGCAATTTCCCCAAAACCCAACTAACAGCAAGTTCGGGTTTGACAAGACAAAGGCTAAATGTTACAACTGTAACCAACTTGGCCACTTTGCCAGGGAATGCAAGGCTCCCAAATCCAATTCGGGAACCTCTCAAGCCTCCATACATCCCTCCACACCTAAAGCCACCGGGAAATCAACTGAACAACACACAGCTGCTGTTGCTCAAGAGGTGGACTGGAGCTTCAGGGTGCAGAATGTGACTCCTGCTCAAGCATTGATGGCTGGAACTGATGACAGCAAGGTATTTGAACACCTCTGTACTCCAGCTTGCATTGCTAAAGTTAACTTGTATCAGGACTACAATATGGAAATTAAATCTGATATTGAGTCTTTGAATATCGTTAAAAGTGATTTTAAGGGCTGAATCTAACTATAAAATGAAAATTGAAGAGTTCGAGAAAACTGTGTCCTTTTTAAAACATGAACGTACCAACTATAGGACTCAAATCAAAGATTTAATCTCCAAATTGAGTGAGGCTCAAGCCCAGCTAGTCACAGCTGAGGCACAAGCCAGGAAGCACGCTATCTCTGAGCAAAACTTCCAAGCCATTCTTGCATCATCCTCCCACTCAAAAACTTGTTATCAAAACAAGGTGGATTGGAACCAATGAAATTGCTCCACCACATTCTTATGAGTCCATCAGACAACCAAGATGTGGGACCAAAGAGCAAGAGGTTCCAACTGTTGACCCACCACCTCATGAGTTGAAGAGTGATGCAACTATGGAGACCATCACAGGGAAGGATCAGGTAAATCAACCCATTCCCACCAGTGATGATCAACCCCTAACCACCAAAGCCAGAAGAAACAGGGCTAAGCAGCCAGAAAAACTACCAAGAAAGTGGTTGAATCCAAGCTGAAGATAGACCCAAAACAAAAGGGTGTGTTTATTTCAGCCGGGTTCCAGGTGGTTGGAAACTTTGATCCTAGAAAGGAGGGTAATACCAGCACTCCTATCCTGCTAAAGGATCAGAAGTTGAAGGAGAGGACTGTTGATGAAGACAAAAAGAGCAAGAAACAACAGTCTTCACATCCCACAAAGGTTAACATTGCATGCATAATGTGTGGTCTGCAAAACCATATGGCAAAAGATTGTTACTATAATCCTGCAAGGACACATTATGCAAATAATGTTAAGAAAGAAGTAGTCAATGAGGGTTTCACATTTGGACCCTATCACATGGTACGAGTGATGAGGAAAGGAAATCTTGTTTCTGAAGTAAAGTTGTTTTCGGAAGAAACTCATTCTTCCGAAGGGAAAATAGCTTCGGAAGATAAGGCTAAGAAAAGTCAAAAGAACAAAAGAGTTCCTTTGAAACCTTTTGAAAAGAAGACTGCTTCGGAAGAAAAGGTGAGGAAAACTTCTTCCGAGAAGAAAGAAGCCTCGGAGGTATGCCATGCTGCCCAACCCTTATCAAGCTCATCTACATTAATCAGCCAAGGGATGGATTGAAAGATCAAACAAGATGCTGCAGCTCAAACCTCTTCTTCACAAACATCTATTGAACCTCCATGCATACACTTTGGTTTAATTAAATCCTCATCATTGGAAAAGCCCAAGACCAGCAAGGCTTGGGTTTCCAATAAAAACTAACTTTTTCACTTTATGTGCAGGGACATCCACATGACAAAAATGACAATGTATGGACTGTAGATAGTGGATGCTCTAGGCACATGACTGGGAACAGGTCTCTTATTCAACAATTTCAACATTTTGATGGAGGTCCTATTTAATTTGGAGGTGAGGCTGGAGGATACATTTCTGGCAGAGGAAGTGTATCCAACGGCAAGTTAAGAATCGACAAAGTAAACTTTGTCAGGCAACTTGAACACAATCTTTTGAGTGTTTCTCAGTTTTGTGATCAAAAGCACCAAATGCTTTTCATAGAACATGAGTGCATTATCCTCAAACCTGGGATGACAATTCCTCAGGAATTGGTGCTTCTTAGATCTACCAGAAAAGGGGATATGTACAAGCTGGATATGAACAATACTTCCCCATTAGGTGAAGTATCATGCTTTCTTTCCAAAGCTGATGGTGATGAGTCAACTTTATGTCATAAACAAATGTGTCATGTAAATTTTAAAACCATGAATAAATTGGTTAAAAATAACTTGGTAAATGGTTTGCCTAAAAAGGAATTTCTTTGCAAAGATAACTATGTTGCATGTCTGAAAGGAAAGCAACACAGAGTATCTCATAAATCCAAATTAGTTAACTCTATCACCACTCCATTACACTTATTGCACATGGATCTATTTGGTCCCACAAGTATAATGAGCAATGGAAGGAAATCATACTGCCTTGTGATCGTTGATGATTTTACTAGATTTACATGGGTATTCTTTTTAAGAACAAAGATGAAACTGCTGAAACCTTAAAATCTTTTATTCTTAAAATAGAAAATCAAATTGATCACAAGGTTAAGATTATTAGAAGGGATCAAGGGATTGAGTTTAAGAATCAAGTTCTTGACTCATTCTGTAACTCAAAAGGGATCACCAGACAGTATAGTGCTCCTAGAACTCCTCAACAAAATGGTGTTGCTGAGAGGAGAAATAAGACACTTATTGAGGCTGCTCGAACCATGTTAGCATATCAAAGCTGCCTCTAACATTCTGGGCAGAGGCAGTCAGCACTACATGCTATGTGCAGAACAAAGTTCTTGTTGTTAAGCCACATGGAAAGACTCCTTATGAGCTATGGAACAAGAGGCTACCGTTCATTGGCGTTCTCCGGTCCTTTGGTAGTAGGTGTACCATACTTATAACAAAGGACAATTTGGCAAAATTTGCTGAAAAGTCGGATGATGTTATCTTTGTTGGATATTCCTCCAACTCTATTGCCTATAGAGTTTACAACATTAAAAATCAACAATTTGAGGAATCATCCAACATTGTTGTTAATGAGCACACTCCTTGTGTTAAAGGGAATGGACCTGATCATATCTTTGATTTAGAATTGTTTCCAAACTATTCTAAACCTTCTTGTGAGAATGTTTCAGCTGGAATAGGTACTCAAAGTGATTCTGATGATGACCAACTGTTTGAGTTACCCAGACCACTTCCAAGTTCTCCAAGAAATGATGAAAATCAAGCTCCCACAATTGGAAGATCTGATAGCATAACTATCTCAAGAACCAATGGAGCTTCAACAAGTTGTCAACAAAGTGAGCCTCAAAACTCATCCAGTGACAATGTACAACACCAAGTTAATGGAAGCAGCATTTTGAAGGAACAAGCAACTATTAATGCTGCTTCACAACCAACTAATACTGATGTTGTCTCTCCTTCATTCAATCAGTCCTCATTGAATGAATGTGAGACATCAGCTGGACCAAGTGTTCAAGTTCCTGAGCAAAACATGTCCAATTTGGATCTATCCACGCAACTAGATGTAATTCCTAGGCTCAGGATTCATAACACTCACCCAGCTGAGAACATCATTGGAGATGTTTCTGAAGGCGTGAGAACAAGGGGACAAACTCACAATGGGAATGTCTATTTGTATTCATGTTTCTTATCACAGATGGAGCCAAAGAAGGTAGAAGAAGCCTTGAAAGATAGTAGCTGGGTTGAATCAATGCAAGAAGGTAGAAGAAGCATTTGATAAGATATCAAATCTACTTCCGAAATTGAAGCTGCCAGAACAATGTTATCAGCAGCCAAATTACCATCTTTCTTTTGGGCCGAAGCTGTTAACACTGCCTTTTATGTTTGGAATCGTGTGTTAATCAATAAACAACAAAATATGAATCCTTATGAAATATTTTTCAAACATAAATCCAAAGTCTAATATTTCAAAACTTTTGGCTGTTGTTGTACTTTGTTAAATACATCTGGTTTATAATAAAAGATCTAAACAAATAATTGAATGGTTTGATATTGATTGGCATGAATAAAGTAGCATATCGGGTTTATAATAAAAGATCTAAACAAATAATTGAATGGTTTGATATTGATTGGCATGAATGTAACGAAACTAATGCAGGTTCTGCACCTTCATAGGTATATGATTATGCTTCATTGTTTGAAACATTTAATAGATCATCTGTTGTTTCCACAGCCACTTTCCCTTTGACATCCTTAATTCAGGAGATCTTTACTAATGATATTGGAGCTCTTCCTACTCTGGTAAAAGGAATATTGTTAGATATAGCTTCTTCTTCCACTATATCGGTTGTTTCACCAGCCTCTGCTTTTGATATATCTTATTCTGAGCCAATTGTTGAGCAAGCTTCACAAGATTCTGCTCAGAGTTCTTCTTCTACTCAAGATGATCCAATTTTTACCATTCAAGTTTCATTTGATGATTTTTCAATTGAAAATGATAATCATCAAGAAGAAGACATTGTTTATCAACCAGAAGGAGGGGTCTTTGTTGCAGAACCAGTTAGTCATATGTCTAATCTAGATGAAGTTATCTCTGCAGATCTTATTCCTCAGCTAAGAATTCATAAAGATCATCCAACTAAAGCAATAATTGGTCCATTATCACAAGGAGTTCAAACCCGAAGCCAATCTAGAGCAATAAATACATGTTTGTATTCATGCTTCATTTCTCAAATAGTGCCAAAGAATGTCGAGATGGCATTGAAAGAAAACAGTTGGGTAGAGGCTATGCAAGACGAGCTTATGCAATTCAAGAAGCTTAATGTATGGCATCTATGTGAATTACCAACGGGTAAGTTACCAATTGGAACAAAATGGATATTCAAGAACAAAAAGGATGAAAAGGGAGAGACTGTTCGCAACATGGCCAGACTTGTTGTTCAAGGATTCTTTCAGATTGAAGGACTTGATTATGAAGAAGTATATGCTCCTGTTTCAAGATTGGAAGCTATGAGAATCTTTTTGGCTTATGCTTCATACAAGAACTTCACAGTATATCAAATGGTTGTTAAAACTACATTCTTGTACGGCAAAATGAAAGAAGAAACATATGTTTGTCAACTACCATGTTTTGAAGATCCAGATCATCCCGAATATGTTTACAAGTTAGACAAAGAATTTTATGGCTTACATCAAGCACCACATGCTTGGTATGCTACTCTCACTGATCATTTGCTTGGAAATGGTTTTACAAGAGGTGCTACTGATCAAACTTTATTTTTAAGGAAGACCGGTGATGATATTATTCTGGTTCAAGTTTATGTCGATGATATTATTTTTGGATCTACCAATGATAGTTTGTGCAAAGAATTTGAAGCAGTGATGAAGAAGAAATTTAAGATGAGTTCTCTTGGCGAAATGTCATTTTTCTTGGGCATTCAAGTTCAACAAAATGACAAGGGTATACTGATACATCAACAAAAGTATGTTCATAGTATTCTCGACAAATACAAGTTTCAAGACTCCAAGATAACTCCAACTCCTATGTCTTCTCGTCAAACTTTGACTCCCGATCTCACGGGTGAAGATGTTGATCAACATATGTATCGATCAATGATCGGATCCCTGATGTATATTACTACAAGTAGACCATACATTATGTTTCCTGTTTATCAGTGTGCATGCTATCAGAGTAATACATAGGAATCTCATATGAAAGCTGTCAACCGAATTTTTAAATATCTCAAGGGTCAACCAACACTTGGCCTATGGTAACCTAAAAATTCTGATTTCAATTTATTTGCTTATACTGGCAGTGATTATGCACGTTGTAACTTGGATAGAAAATCAGCTACTAGTGATGTCAATTTCTTGGTAATAGATTGATTTCATTGCAGTGCAAGAAGCAGTAGACAGTGTCCACTTCAACTGTAGAGGTTGAATAAGTGGCTGCTTCAAGTTGTTGTTCACAGATTGTTTGGATACAACAACAACTTCTTGATTATGGTTTTAACATTTATGACACCAAAATTTGGTGTGATAACACTGCAGTACTAAACATTGTGAAGAATCCAATTCAACATTCCAAAACAAAACACATTGATATCCGACTTTATTTCATCTGTGATCGTTTTGATTGGAAACTTATTCATTTGGAATTGGTCAAATCAGATGACAATATTGCTGATTTGTTTACGAATGCGCTTGATCAATCCAGATTCAAATTTTTAGTTCAATCTTTGGGACTGATTAACTTTGGTTAACACTTATTCTCTCACCCTTTATAATAATATTTTTTTGTTTTTAGTTAAAATTGTTATTCTCTTCATAGATAATCACAATTTTAGGGGGAGAAAATCTGATAACTTTGAAAAAGATTTTGTTTTATAAGAAAAGTTTTGAGAAAATATAAATTTTCAATGATCTATAAGAAATGATAGCACATTTCTTGATTTTGAGTCATTACATTATAAAGTATACAAGAAACTAACTTGGATTATGTTTGATATATTGATATGCATGATTATCAAGAATGAACAGCACTAAGTACTGTGATGCACTGAAATTAATTTTATATGACTGAAGTGGGTAACTCATCAAGGTTTTCGATTAACACTGATTCCATGCTAAAACAGACTGAGAGTTACAGTTTAGTCATACTCAAGCTAGTTACTTCTGCTTCAGCTTGTTTCAAATTATATATATATGTGTAGTATACAAAAACAAAACAAAGATACAAAAGAGAAAAAAAAACAAAAGGAGCAAAAAGAAGTCAAAAGACCATATAGGAATAAAAGATGCCAATGAGCACATTAACAAAAGATATGTCATAGACATACATACTATATGATAAATATTTTCTTCTTTGAGAATATGTTATGACACAGAAGGCAAAATCAAAAGATGGGGCATGTAAGTCCAATTTGGCTTGTAAGTCCTAAACGTCATGCGAGGGCAAAACATAAGTCCGACTGTTAGTTAATAAGTCAAACAAATTGTTAATATTCTATGTTCAAAAACATTTCTCATGCTAGTTATACTCCAAATAGATGTTATCTACGATAATAATTGATTCTGAGAAAGCTGATCAGAGGTGAAACGTTTAAGTCAAATTGGGGTGACTTGAAATCTCAAAATGTCTTGAAGTTGGATAAGAGTTTTGCAAAACCTTTGATTGTGGGAATCACTGAATTCATATAATCTAAATAAAGCATGATAATAATCACAGCTTATGTGTTTAAGTAAAACTTGAAATCTAAGTTTAACAAGGATACAATATATTGACAATCAACATAAACAGTCTTATTTACAATAAGCTGAGCAATGTTAATGATTGAATTTTAAGAAATATGATCCTATATTTGAAAATTTATCAAAAACATTGTAGATTAATGTTAATTAGTGTGTTTGATTGTTTTGTGTCAACTAGTTTTGTTATACAAAATATTTAAAAGTTAAGGGCGTTAAAATATTTGTAAACACGTAGCTAAACATAATCATTTTCATAACAAATCAAAAGAGCTCAATAAAATGATGAAAATTAAAAATTAAAAAGTTAAAAATTTCAAAAGAAATTGAACTTTTCGCGTGAAAGGTTCAAATCATGCAAAAAGTTCAAGATGTGAGAACTCTGACTTCTCGCAAGAGAAGTCTAAGTACTATATAAAGTACAGTTGTGCGAAAACTGAAGTATTCGCACGAAACTTCTGACAAATTTCTCTCAAAAAATTCTGAGTGTTGAAACTTCATTACACTAAGTTATATTGTCTATTAAGGTCGCATATCGATTCAAAAATACTTATTAAGGTATATTGATGTTTATAACATCGATTTGAATGCTTTTGATTCATGTTCGAAAGTTAAACACATTAATACACGTTAAATTGAGCAAATTAAACATAATAAACCTTAATATTGACTTAAACGACATCTAATGAACACGTTAAAGATCTGAAATACATGGTGTTTTCGCGCGAGTAGTTACACTTTTCGCGCGAAAAGTGCAAATTTTTTAAATTTTCTAAGTCTGAAAGGTTCTAAGTATTTTGTTTACTTATCAAGTATGTTTAATGTTTCAGATGGCGAGATCTATGGTTTTTAATAAAAACCATAATGCTGTTGCATATCTTGGAGATATTTCTAAAGACAAAGCATTATTTTGATCATTGATTGAAGGATTAAAGACTTCTCAGATCTTTCATGCTATATCTGCTAATCCTATTATATACACTAATGTAGATCATTAGTTCTGGCAATCAGCTGCAATGAGATCGATGCTGAAGGAGAAATTTGTATTACAGCCACTGTTAAGGGAAAGAGATTGGTTATCATAACTGAGGTGATCAACAGTGTGCTATTATTAGAAGATCAGCAAAATGCACCTGTGAAGATTGACGATGATGCGGTCAAAGATTGTCTGATACGTATGGGATATAGTCACAAATACCCATCCTTGGAGAAGAAGTACTTGCCTCCATTTTGAAAATACTTATTTCAGGTGGTAATCTATTGCCTTAGCAATCTAAAGGATCGCATGGATAGTCTGAGTGCTGTTTTCAGATCCCTGCTGGTTTCTCTTGTTGATGATCTTCCATACAGCATATCCAGGGCTATTTTTTCTGAGATGCAAAAGAATATTGTTGCTACGATAGGGAAGAAGTTTATTATATACCCCAGATTTCTACAGATGATAGTGAATGTTGCTCATCCAGAGTTAGCTATATTCGAGTCGTCCACTTATGATGTGATGGTGATGAAGAAAGACATTTTTACTTATCTTATGGGAGCATGTGGAAATGCTTGGGATGGATCACATTTTGCAAAGCTTGGAAGGTTTGTTGATGGATTTCAAGCTAAGGCACATACACAAGAAGCTCCAAAAAGTTCTCAAGCTGCTGTTAGATCAGATATTGATGAGGTGGATACATGGTTGCAAAGTGGTGATGATGACAGTTAGACTGACAGTGATTAGATAGGAAATGTACCTTACATGTTGTAAGAACGTCCCAGATTGCAAGAAACGCCTGCCATACACACTGTTGAGGATCGTGATGCTGACTTTATTCCTGATGATGTACCAATCGCAAGTGGAAAAAAGAAGAGAATGGCTAGAAGAGCCAGTGATAGTCCACGTGGGAGGTATAGAGGACGAGGTGTTTTGAGGAAAAGTCGGACCCTGATGACCACTATGACAATTGAAGAAGTTTATGTTGCTGATACTCCAGTCACAGTTAGTGAGGCTCATACTCCAGTGATTGTTATAGAATCAACAACTGTAATATCTGATCTATGCCGACTGATGATGTGATGACACCTCCAAGATAGCCAACTCATGATGACATGTTTGAAGAGGGTGATTTCATTCATACAACACCAAAACCTCGACCACAACCTGAGTCTGCATCATTCTCACCCACAAGGGTTACATTAGAGCAGAGGGTTAGCGTGTTAGAGAGGGAGATGTTAGAGAAAACAAAGGTGATTGATGATTTGAGTCAAAAGCTTGAGAGAAAAAGATGAGAAGATAAAGAGCTTGGAAAGACAACAACAGTTCATGTTCAGCTATGTGCAAATCATGGAACAATACTTAAGAGATCTCACCTCTCGTGTTTATTCATCATTTACTCAACAACATACCATGGAGGTTGGGGAATCTAATGGACAGCAAGCTGCTCATCCTGAACCTGTTGCTAAACATGTTGAAGATACAAAGCGTGTGGTTGATCCTATTGATACAGAAAGGACAATAGACACTGCTAATGTTGATCTAGAGCCAATAATAGATATTCCCATCCAGGCTACTAAGGATCAACCTGTACCATTTACTGGAGAGGCGTTTGTAGAGCCTGAGCATATGATACCTATTCCTAAACCAGTCAATGATGATGATGATTTGGATATGATAGACTTTGGATTTAGTGATGAAGATGATGATGATGATGAAAATGATGATGATGATGATGATGATGATGGAAATGATGGAGATGAGTGTCAGAAAGATGATGATAAAAGGAATGATGATGATGATCAAGGAGGTGATGCTGGAAATGCTGCTAGTACTTCTGGAACATCAGGCACTGACGATGTCTCTAGACCAAGTCCTTATGATTTAGTTGATTACACACCCTTAGATCCTGCCACAGAAGCGGCATATGAGAAAGAGTTCTACAGATTTTAGCAACGATTGATTGAGGAAGACAAAGACGAAGATTTCGGTACATTTGATGATTTAAAAGGGGCCATAGATTACACAGATATATTTGGAAACAGTCTTAAGGACTTGTTCTCTGATACTTTGATTGAAGAAGGGGAGATCATAAGAAAGTCGAGCAATCAGCAAATGACTGACAAGACTACTAGTGTTGCTAATCAAAGTGTTGTCCGTCAAATCGAAACTCTTACATTTGCTGCTCCTCCTCCACCAGTCTACATTCATACGCTGACGCATTCCAAACCTTTCACAAGGTACGAGAACTCAGAACCTATCATTAGCTGGGCAACGATGCTAAAAAGAAGTTATATGTGATCAAGAGAAGGGGTGGTGCTATAAAGTATTATGAAGACGAACATGATTTCCATACATTCAAAGCTTCGAATTTATATGCAATGGGTCGTGTTCCATTCACTAACCCGAGTAATTATGGGAAGGGAAATTGGATGAGAAATATGATCTGGAGACACAGTAAAACCAACTTTAAGGATTTCAAGACAGCCAAAGCAAAAGTTATTGAAGATGAGACCCTAATTGATCCTAACTCGAACAAACCAATGAAGTTAAGGGTTTATAAGCATCCAAGATATGTGAGAAAGATTCCTATACATGCTCCAATACCAGTTAACAGCTTGTCAAAGCTTATGTGGTGGAGATGTGAAAAGGAGACAGGTCATGCTTTGATACATTGCACGGATAAAGAATACCATATCATCGACCCTGTGGATTTGCTAAAGTTTGGAAAAGATGATTTGATGAAGTTGTAGGCTTGTCCAATTACATCTAATGAATCAGTTCAGTTTATAGCATCATAGTTTGGTTGGTTGATTACGAAGGCCTTGGACAACAAGATGTATGCTTATGGGGGCAGTTACAAGGTTGTAGACGTTGACTTCTAAACTCAGTGATTTACCGAGCCTAGGGGAAGATTGTAGGGGTTGAACCTAGAGGCTCGGGAAATCAAATCAAGATGAAGAACAAGATCAAGGACACGCGAGAACCTAAAGTTACCGCGCGAAAACTTGCGTCTCGCGCGACAATATCTAGTCACGCGAAAACAAGTTAACTCGCGCGAGAACTTTTAGTTTAGTATTTTTTGTAATGTAATTTAGTAAGATTTTGTCATTTTCCTGATTTCATTTTCATTGTAATTCATTCAAATTAGAGAACAATATACTTTAAAGTTTATTTACAATTGTGTTGGTGTGATGCATCTACTATACAATCTTATTCCATGATGTTAACATTCCGCATTTTCATCATGAGATCGATCTATGTTTATTGTTAATCCTTACAGCTCTATTTCTGGTGTTGTTTCTTTATGGTTGCAGTGATCCGACTATTCTGAAGGATTAGTTTCAATATAGTGTCTATCAGAATTACAAGTACTCATACTCCAAAAATTCTTACCAAATTTCAATTTATACTATCACTAGTCAAAACAACTAGTCAAATAAGTTCACAAAATTACACATTCACATATTAATCATGTATATCTCATATATAAAAAGAGTTCATTATTGTCTAAACATAGATATGATCGCATAAGATCATATATATATATATATATATATATATATATATATATTTATATATTTGTATATTTAACCATGCTAAAAATTGTTATCATATGAGCTTATGGTTATAGTCTAGGCATTTACTAATAATACCTAATTCTCTATAACCAATGGCTCTGATACCAAGCTGTCACATCCCGACAGAAGCGTGAAATGCTTGGGTGTGACTTTTCGGTTCAAAACACATTGATTACAATAACAAACATTCACAACAGTTAACTAAACATAAACTTCCATTAAATATATATTTAGGATTACAACATTCTTACAAAATTTGTCGAACTATAAGACTTTTACATATAGTTTAGTAACCCTAAATCAAAAGATTTGTCATAACCACTTCATATAATCTCCCAGCTACTAATGGACGTGAACGTCCCGTCAAGGCTGAGATCCATCAAATCCAAAGTTATCCAAACACACAGCTTTCCTACATATTCATACCATCCATTGGAACGTATACACTAAGTTATAAAACATGTTGTCAACGTGAAAAAGCATACTCAAATAGTCAACATAAAGTTGGTGAGAACATGGGTTTACTCAATAACATAATTTTTCTTAATTGATGCAACATAAACAAGTTCAAAACCAACCCTACTTATATGCAAGGTGATTCATAACTATCACAATATAAATCACATAATCAAATAATATAACATCACAATCCCTCATTTGACAGATGCATGAAAACATATTCCTAAGTAGCGCTAGCTATATTACCTGACGGTTACTTATCCGAATGGATGGTTGTGTCTTAAGGCAATGACAGTAACTTATCATAATCCTCATTTATATTAGCATCAATATCAAAAACATAAAGTACGCTTTTTCCCCCAAAAACTTATAAACAAAAAGGCGCCATGTTACTCACCTTAATTCCAGCAATGTGTCAAAAATTTCCTATAAAATAATTATTTGTTAGAATAAGAACTTATTTCTTTTAAAATTTTCATTACTTATATCATTAATTAGGCTTAAATTACTAAAACAGTAGCTATCATTGTCTAAAAATTATCAAATTTCACAAACAGTGGTATTATTATATCTAGATTATCCCATAAAACTTTTAGTTAATATCTCTTCATAGGTAATTTCCTATAATTTTTACAAGATTCGTAATAAATAGCAGAAATAGCTATGTATCTCTAAAAAATCTAAATTTCTGCACACTGTTCTATTCAGTATATCATATTTTATGTAAAACTTTCATGATTTTACCTACTGTTTTGCTATAACTTTTGATTTCTTCTTATTAATTGTTCTAAAATATGAAACTTTATTATACTAATGAATTAATTCACGAAATTTATTTTGTAACTTAAGTGTAATATTAGAGTCATCATATAAATTTTCCTGATTTTTATTAGGTCGCGATCTCCCATTTGGTATTTTTCTTCTATTTCCTTAATTTAACTATATAAATTAATATATCACATATTATTATTTTATATTTTTCCAGTTTATTATTTCTAATATTTCCTAACAAATTTCTCAATTTTATTCTCACAGTCACAGTAATTTAAATAGTTAACCTAACCTACTTAATAATTCATGAAATAACAAATATTTCAACCCTTTAAGCCATTTGTTTTTGTTTAAATCTTTGGTTTTTATAAAAATTCTCAAACTTTATGTTATAAAATTCTTTCTTACTGATCTTTGATTGAAAATCAAGTATTCATAAGGTTTGTAAGTAGTTTTGATGGTTCATAACATAGAGGGTTGGGTATATATGCATGTTAAATACATATATAATTTTTTTAAGCTTGTTAATCATAGATTTTGAGGATCAAACCTTGATTAGGAGTAGAAGAAAGGCTTAGAGAATTGCTCTTAGGTTCTTGATGATCCACTTGGTGTGGTTGTTCTTGAGCTTGGAGTGTTGGCCACAAGTGTGTTGGTTTGAAGATGATTGATGTTACGATGAAGATGTGGTGCTTAGGATGATGGTGCTCGGTTGATGTTGGGGCCGAGAGAGAGAAAGAGAGTAAGAGGTTCTAGATGATGTAGTGAAGATGATGGGTTGTGTGGTTTGGAAACCGAGAGAGAGCAAAGGAGGTAGAGGTAGCGGTTGGTCGATGGCGATGGTGGTTTCATGGTGTCCATCGGCCGAGAGTCCAAAGTGGGTTAGTAAGTTCATCATGATCACTAGTTTTAGACTTGTGAGGTGTTAACTTAGGTTATGTGGCATGTTTAGAAGTGTGATAAGTGTGTATGTAATGCTAGGTGTCAACTTATGGTATTAATGATAATCATAACTCATAAGTTATGGTTTAGTTTGTTTAATTGGCCTAGTAATCAACTAATCAAGAATAGTTTAGTTTTATCAACACCCTAATGATCCGAGTATTATGTTTAGTTTGTATGTTAGTTTAGTGTTCAAGTTTTTATGATTAGTTTGGATTTGGTTTTTGATATCAACTTTCTAGAAGTTTACTTATTTGGTAATGTTTGATTAAGTTTTTCATCTTAGTTCATTACATATTAGATGAAAGTATATATCAATAAAGTAACTAATCATAAAATCTTATGATTTGGTAATTTATATACATGGTTTAATAATCATAAAGTTCACAAAAGTTTACATAAATGCACACGTAAATACTTTTGCATGCATGCATGTTCACGTATCATATTCATATATACTTGAATGTTCAATTATACATACAATATTCTTTAGAGTTAGTCAAATAAAGTCACCTTAGCAATCACTAATAAGATATATATATATATATATATATATATATATATATATATATTAATCATCACTCTATTTCATTTAATCATCAAATATATGTTAATAATTACATCCTTTCAAAACTCTTTGGATGCAATAGCTTCTATGTCCATGCTTGCACCTCCTCAACACTACCAACTATCTGAAAATTATTATGCACACAAAGTCAGCGATGCTAAATTAGTTATGGTTTATAATAAGTATACTTTTCCTTCTTTAAAACATATGCCTTTTCATACATGAGTACACATTAATACGCATACATTAACATGTTCATTTCATTATTTTTCATCATCGTTTTTTCATTCTTTATTTTTCACTATCATGAATTAGTGTCATATACTAAGTCCCTAACATAAGTTATGTGACTAATCATAATCTCGAGACCTAGCGACAAGGATCTCATTCCATACATGGTCGATCACAAGGATCAGACCCCCGTGAGTATCCTTTTAAGCTATTAAAGTCACTCACAATTGAGCTAACAATCCACATGGGATTGTGAACCTCCATTCATACATGGTCAATCTCATGGATTAGACCTCTATGTGCATCATTTTGGACTAGCTAAGCCATACATCAGTTGAGCTAACAACTCACACGGGGTTGTGGACCTTCATACATTTTGCTTGCTAGACTTTCATTCATTTCTTACGTTTCGCTTTGCATTATTGTTATCTTTTACTTTCATTACATAATACTTTATTTATAGTAGTATATAAACATACTAAGCAAAAAATCCTCATAAACTTTTATGAATAGATAAACCAAAACAAGAAAACATAAAGCATAACATTTAGCTAAAAGAGAACTAGTTTAATTAAATCAAGGTAGGCAAAATCTAAAGAACTATGCGAAAACTTCTATTCGCGTGAGAACTTCCATATGCGCGAGATCATCACTACGGATAACTTTTTTACTCGAGTACTACATGTCGCGTGAGAACATCTAAGTCACGCGAGAACGTACATGCCGCCCAGGAACATATCTAAATTTGAAACCCTTATAGCACAAGTTATCTAACTCATGTGAGAACCTCCTGTCACGCGATAACTTACAGTTCCAGGCACAAACATCACGGTTTAAGCTACACGTCAACATAATCTAGACTAAAACATCCATAACTTAACCATTTTCAACAAAATCATCATATAAACATAATAGTATGCATAGCAGCCCCAAAATATATAAATTCTTGTTAAAAGTGGCCTAGAACTCACGATTTTGAATATTCAACCCAAAATACACTTTTCCGAGAGCTACTTAAGAAAACAATACATATTCAAGCATTACCATAATCATTAATCATTCCTCGATACATAAATGAATTAAAGATTCAAAGCACGTAGCTCAAACACCATCTCTTCTTACTTTTTCACTCTAACTTCTCTCCTCTCTCTCCACAACAAAAGCAGTTCTCGCATGATAAATTAGACAAACGGGTGCTCTCACCTATTTATACGGTCATCAGACTTTTTTCAGAGTTCTCGCATAAGAACTTATTGTCATGCGAGAACTTCTTCTGTTACACGAGAACTTTTGTTTTTGTTCGATTACTTGGAAATTTCGAAGTGTTACATGTTATTAACAACAACACAAATCCCTACTTATACTTACTTTAACTTGATTCGAAAGCTAATTCTCTCATGCTTATAAGAAGACAAATCTAAACAAATCCCTACAGGCTATTAGCTCAAATTTAAATATTCTAACCAAACTCTATATTTCTTTTATTTATTTATTTTTTTGGAATTTCATCCTTAACCTTTTAACTTTCTAGTTTAACCAAATCAATCCTCAATCAAGATTACTTTTGCCATTCTCCCACTTCATCTTGGTTTATTCCACATAGATCTTGAACCCCCAACAACACTTGTACCTCTTGAACTTAAATCTTTGGATTTTGTGTTCTTCTTTCCTAATCACTACTTGGTCACGTAAAGTTTTGCTCTCAACCAACTCATTTTGATCTTAGCACCCTTAACTTCATTATGAAAATTGACAATTATGATCTTCATTCTCATCTTCCTTGACTTGTCTTGAACAAAACAACAAGAAATTTTCGCTTAATTCAATCTATCTCACACTGATTGAGCGATTCTCCGGAATCACTCATGCTTTTATGTGATCAAATCAAAAGATCAAAATACTTTAATATTATAGAACCACACATAATAAATTGTTTACTAAATTAAATCTACTTTCACAAACAAGTAAACAAACAAAACCCAATTACAATACTAACATTTGACAAGTACTATAGATGTTCATTGTCTTTTTTGCCATATGTTGACCAATTAAGGCCTGCCACGTGGGAGTACATGCACCGTAATTATTATTTTGAAATTGCAGAGACCCTAAAGACGTCATGCAATTAAAAATCGACTCCCTATGGTATCACCCGCCTCAGGCCACAGCAACAAGCTAGCATCCCTCAATCAACCGTCGGATCGCCGTCGCATCTATGGATCTAACATGTGAAACTGTCAACCGCTAGAGCATCAAAGACGAACCATCAAAGCACCATCGGGCCATCGGAATATGAAAGATAAAATATGAGTGTGAGTGAAACCCTAAACATTCTTTTAGTTGTTTAGAAGAAGAATCGGTTTTTGAGGAAAAGACATGAAGGAGAGAAACAGAGAGGTGGGAGGCTAGGGGAGTTATGTTTTCCTTTCCTCACAAACTGAAGATTATAAAATAAGAATTTTTTCTGAGTCACAATCAAAAAAGCTAGAGCGTAGAAATTAAATGTGGACTTTTGTTTGAAGTTTTAGTAAATATGTTAAATATCCAATTAGATGATAGCTTTAAGTTTATTGTCTATTTAGATTAGATATTAAAGATAAAATCTTAAAATAGCATTTGATAATGTTAAAAGTGTAATTGATAGTTTGCTATTTATACAAAGTTTCCATATATGTCCATAAAATAAACTAGTGGCATTCCATCAAGCGCGTTGCGCGAATTTTGATTATTGGTGCGACATGCTGAATCAAAAACATAATATTACATAAACATGTTATGTCAAAAGCAACCGATCCGTTCTAGCTTTCATAGCCTATGTTTTTACAATATTTACATTCAAAATATTGCTTTTGTGAGATCAAAAGACATCCCGTCTTCATTTTTCTCAACTTAAAAAGAGGTCTGCCTGCATTTTGCCTTTTATTTTATTTTAGATCTAGTTGTTTCTTTCCTTTTTCGGATGCGGTTGTATCATCTCCTACGTAAGTCAAGTCAAGGCTGTCATTGTCTTAGAAGCTTCAACTCTATTTATGGAATAGCAAATGAAGCATGTCCATTTGTCTTTCTGGGCCTAATGTGCAGCACAACTTTCTTGTCAACGATTGCCAATGCTCATCAAACCCAAATTATGTGCTTATTTCCAAATAGACAAATAGAGGGGCACATCCAACAAATTTGACAAAGCATTCAAATATATTTCATATACTAAAGTTGAAGAGTGAAAGTTTAAGCTTAAAGAAAATGTGTTCAAATAGACAAAACTCAAGATAAAGAATTCAATTACATGTATCTTGATTTGACTAATCTTGAAGAGTGAAGCACACGCTAATGTCTATAAATACTTTTGGCGCCTGAAAATTAGCGCAATCCATGAGTTCAAGGGCACCAAATACTAAACATTTGAACATAGCAAAAACAACCTAACCCATCTTTCACAATATATCTAAAGAAAATAAATTTGTTAAAGTACAAAAAACTTAATGAGTATATGAACAATGATTAGGAGCTGCATCAAGTGATCAACCTAAATCAACAATCATATAAAGACTTGCCTAAAGAATAAACCAACTTCTACTCATAACATCCGGAATCAAGTTTAATGTAAAATGATTAGGGGCTTAAATTAAAAAATAAAGCATGCTTAACGAAAAAACCAATTTCTCTTTTTAAAATTGAGAATCAGCTGACCAATAAAAAAAATAAATCAATAAAAAAGATCAAAAACGCTTAATTCACTGGAAACACTAATACAAAACTTGGTCAACCAAAAATCAAATCACATTAACACAAAGCGAGTAGTTGAACACCTATAAAACCATATACCTAAAGTAGGAACCATAAAAGAAGCGGAACCTCAGACCTTGACGATGAAGGCAACAATATCACCAGCAAGGAACATAATACGATGGAGGACGTCTAAAGCAACACGTGTATCGCACAACTCATGAAACACATGTCTTTGACTTAAAAAAACCAACCGATGTTCGAGCCTTAACTCCCCCATCAAATGAAACAAAGCTTACGAGTAACTATTGTATTCCTTTTTTACTTTCAGTTGAACATCCTTTCTAGTAAGAAAAAAAAATCAAAATCATTACTATCTATATCATAAAGTCCTTTGGTTTTGTAAGCCATTTGCTCAAAATAACTAGTAAGGTTTTGAGGCGTATCTCCTTACAAAATATTAGTTGCACATAGGATTAGTACGGAATAGAAGCACAACTATATAAGTAAATAAGTAACAAAAACAATATAGCAAGAAAAATATATTGTTTCTAGTGTCCCAAAACATAATCACCATCTGAAAACATAATCACACTACAAACATAGAATAAAAATCAAATTATAACCATAATAAACAATTAGAAGTAAGGAGCTAAAAGCCAAAAACTTTAGTTCTCAAAGATGTACCGCTTGATGGATAAAACAACAAAACATATCGAAAATCAAAACTTACCTTCATCATCCTCATAGATTCCCATACTTTGAAAAGAACTAATATTGAAAAAAAAAGGATGTCAATAAAAACCATACCAAGTGGCTCATGTATCTTGTCACTTTTAAATGTGTTCAAAGGATCCATGTTAAATATCGTCAACTCTGATGAATGGTACAACTGTAAAAAATATACAAAATATAAATGAAGGAACAAAAATCTGTAGACATTAAGCTCAAATCAATACAAACAAAGATATTCAAAACTTTATGTTCAGTCTCTTGGTTGGTCGGTAAAGCCCTAGCCGCCGCTTGTGGGGATTTTCTTCATCGGCGTCCACTGCCTGCACCCACGAAACACTACTAACAACTGACCTACGCATATATGTACTCATGCATAAACCTTAACACCATTACCTCCGCTCATGCATTGTCCATACCGGCTGTCGTTGTCATCATTAGACATGACACCACCAACACTCGTTGAAAATCGTCTTTAGAGCATCACCATAGACGCAAGGTCAGTAAGGCCGTGAAAAATCGCCTGCTTGACACCGAGAACTCCGCCGGAAGAAGGGGCAGCTGTCATCTCTCTGTCAAGTATCTTTCTTTTTAG
The DNA here is from genome assembly GCA_025506415.1 of Flaveria robusta. Taxonomy (NCBI): domain Eukaryota; kingdom Viridiplantae; phylum Streptophyta; class Magnoliopsida; order Asterales; family Asteraceae; genus Flaveria; species Flaveria robusta. The sequence goes on along the minus strand of CM046465.1, from coordinate 17,543,158 downwards.
TGTGGGAAAAAGCTTTCAAATGGATTAAACATAGCAGCTGCAGAAACATGTGTAAAACGGAGGATGCAAAAGGACATTGCAGTGGATAAACGTAATTAGTCAAGTAAATTAAGCTCACCTTCACCATAGATGTAGAACGGACGGTGTAGATTCCAAAAGTTACTGTTTCTTTTGTTGGTGTTTAAATAGATAGATAATAGATAATAAGCATTTAATGAATATAATATGCGGTAATATTTTATCAACTAGTGTAGATGTTTGTTATACTTTTGTGTCACATTCTTACCTGGTAAAGGTGGTCAAGTAGCAGGTCTGATTTACTTCTTTTTTTAAATTAAGAGTAAAATGTTATTTTCATCCCTGATGTTTTATTTAATTTGTCATTTTAATCAAAAAAAAATTTTTTTGCTATTTCAGTCGCTGTGATTTACTAAATATTGTCATTTTATCCACTTAATCAATTAATATTCAATTAAAACTAAAAAACACATGAAGTGACTCGTGAGACCGGTCGCTGCTATTAATTCTAACACATGTTATTCGATTAAGATATATTGTGAGATTTCAATTAATCTTCATGTTTTGTTTGAGTGTGTAGTGTTGTTCAATTGAGATCTACTTTTGTCACGTTTTGTTTTATTGAGATCTGTTATTGTCACGTTTAAAAACCTCAATCAAATAAAGCATGTCAACAATAAAGCTTAGTCTCACAACAGACCTCCATCAAATAAGGGTACACGTTCGAACAAAACGTGAAGATTAATTGAAATCCCACAGCAGATCTCAATCGAATAACATGGGTTAGAGTTAATCGAATTTTTTTAAATCGAAACGTCTAGTCTCACTAGTCGTTTCATGTGTTTTTTAGTTTTAATTGAATAATAATTGATTAATTTGTTTTAGTTGGATAATTAGGGTGTTCAAAAATACTAAAATACCCTCATATTAAAAGGAGTTTTAACGAAATTTTAACGATATTAGTGGAGTGGATGAAAATGGCAACAATTGGTGAAATACAGTGAATAAAATGTCAAAAAAAAGTTTTTGAATTGACACGACAAATTCAACAAAACGTAAGAGACGAAAATAACATTTTACTCTTAAATTAAAGTGAAATTACACATATGATTCTCTATTTTTAACTACTTGATAATATAGGATTCGTTTAAAACCGATTTGTTTTGCATTTCATTATTTTCACTCCAAAGATTATCATAGATTGCTTCAAAATAAATGTAATTTTCATCAAGCCATCTTGGAAACTACTTGAATTTAGTTCGTAAGAAGCTTAATTCGAGATTATATCTAAAATTTTTAGAGACTGTGTTTTTTTATTTAATTTACTTCAACATATATTTTGAAAATGATTATTGAAGGTTTTAGAGATAGTATTTGTTTATTTAAAATGCTCCAATTTAAAAAAAATAAACTTTTTTATTATTTTTTATAACACGTTTCTAGTTTTTATAAAAGTTTTTCTCTATTCAAAAAGTTTTAATGTTAATCTTTATATAACTTTTCAAATATTTTTAAATATGTTTATATATCGCTGCATAAATGTGTTTTTGAAATCTTTTTTTCTGAAAAAAAAAAACATTTCTTAAAACTAAATATTTATCTCGAAATTAAATATGACAAGTTTTAAAAATAAATTTCTAAGGGAGAAGTATGAATAGCAATAAGGATGCTATGATAGCCCAACCCTACAAAAAACTAAAAATCATGCATTAATATCTTAATCCCTTAGCCTCATACCCCGTAAAATATTTAAAACTAAATTTTTATCTGGTCTCATACCCGAATATCAAATACTATTACCCGTCCCAAATGTTTTGAGTTTTAATCTACCTGTAAAGTTCAAGTTTGTTGGCCATCCCATCCAAGAACTCCTATATAACATGTAGCAACTCTCACAATCTTGTTATACAATCACACTCTCCTCCACTAATTCTCTTCAATGGCAAATGATATGATAGCCCCAGGAATATCCCTTCAAAGGTATCCTCTATCCTCTAAACATTAGTTTTAGATCACCTACATACTTATAGTGTAGTGTTTTCTTTAATTTGCTCTATGTTATCTCTATTAGATTGGCGGGAAAGGTAGCACTTATAACCGGTGGATCTCGAGGCATAGGCGAGTGCATCGCAAAACTGTTCACTAAACATGGTGCCAAAGTGGTGATCGCTGACATCCTCGACGATCAAGGTCAATCCGTTTGTGAAAACATTGGCGTCGAAGCAGCTTCTTTCATCCACTGCGACGTGTGCATTGAATCCGAAGTAGAACGAGCCGTGGACTTCACCATCGAGAAACATGGTAAACTAGACATTATGATCAATAATGCTGCTATTGCTGGTGACCTCAAGTTCAGCATCCTTGATAATCAAGTAACTGATTTCGAACGCGTGATGCGTGTCAATGTAACGGGCGTTTTCTTGGGAACCAATCACGCGGCTCGTGTCATGATCCCCGCTCGCGCGGGTAGTATTATTACTATTGGAAGTATTGCTTCTAGTGTTGGTGGTAACACTTCTCATGCTTACACTAGTTCAAAACATGCTGTTGTGGGACTCACTAAGAATGTTGCTGCTGAGCTAGGAGAGTTTGGGATACGCGTTAACTGCGTGTCGCCACACTTGATCCTAACGCCAGCAACCGCACCAATTCTCAAGAAATATCCACATTTGTATACGAATGTGTACTCGAACCTTGAAGGAGTGGTTCTACAAGAAGAAGATGTGGCTGAGGCTTCTCTTTTTCTTGCAAGTGATGGATCTAAGTATATAAGTGGTCATAATTTGGCGTTGGATGGCGGGTTTAGCGTGATCAACCCGTCGTTTGGTCTGTTTTCGTCGCGATTTAGGGGTCAGTAGGTTCGAGCTTTTGAGTTGATTGTTGTCTTTGAACTAACTATGGATGTATTGTTGTTCAAGTGTGCGATATACATATTAATAATGGGTGTATCTTATGATAATGAAACAAGGTTGCAGACTGAAGTGTTTCTAATTATAGATCTAGTAATATACTTCTTTAGTACAAAAAAAATCAATTTCATTTTATCAGCATTAAAGTGATTTTAAATTAATAACAGTATACATAATGACTAAGTTATTCATATATTTTTAAACATAATGACTAAGTTATTTATATATTTTTAAATTAGGCTGTAACCTGTGTATTACATGTAGGGGTGTTCAATTTCGGATATCCGAAAATTTCGGATAGTGGATTTCACTATCCGAATCCGAATCCGAAATTTCGGATATCCGAATTTTGGATATCCGAAATTTCGGATTCGGATTCGGATTCGGATATCCGTTCGGATATCCGAATTTCAAAAAAAAAATTGTATTATTTAATAAATTTTATAAAAATATAATAAATTTTATTGAAATTCTTTTCATATATCCAAAGTTTTTATTAAAATATCCAAAATATCTGAAAATATCCGAAATATTTAATTAATATTTAATATTTTTAAATTTTTATAAAAACATTTTGGATATTTCGGATATTTCGGATATCCGAAAATTCTCAAAATCACTATCCGAATCCGAATCCGAAATTTCGGATATCCGAATTTCGGATTTTCGGATATTTCGGATTCGGATATTTTTGAACACCCCTAATTACATGAGTTAAATAAAAAAAATGAGTAAAATGCTATTTTCGTCCCTGACGTTTTGTTGAATTTGTCATTTCAGTAAAAAAAAAATTTGTTGTCATTTCAGTCACTATAGTTTACCAAATGTTGTCATTTTCATCCACTCCACTAACACCGTTACAACTTCGTTAAAACTCTGTTAAATATGAGGGTATTTTAGTCTTTTTGAGCACTCTAATTATCCAATTAAAACAAATTATTCAATTAATATTCAAAATTAAAAAACACATGAAACGACTAGTGTGACCAGCAGCTTCGATTTAAAAGTTTCGGTTAACTCTAACCCATGTTTTTCGATTGAGGTTTGCCGTGAGATTTCAATTAATCTTTACATTTTGTTCGAATGTGTACCCTTATTTGATTGAGGTCTGTTGTAGGATTGAGGTTTGTTGTCGGATTGAGGTTTGTTGTAGACATTTTTTATTTGATTGAGGTCTTTGATTGGGGTATTTAATTGAGGTCTTTGAACGTGACATTAGCAGACCTCAATAAAACATAAAGTGACAACATTAGACCTCAATCGAACAACAGTACACGTTCAAACAAAGCGTGAAGATTAATTGAAATCTCACAGCAGGCCTTAATCGAACAACATGTGTTAGAATTAATCGAAACGATCGGTCTCACGAGTCACTTCATGTGTTTTTTTAGTTTTAATTGAATATTAATTGATTAATTTATATTAATTGGATAATTAGGGTGTTGAAAAAGACTAAAATACCCCATATTTAACGGAGTTTTAACAGAGTTTTAACGGAGTTAGTGGAATAGATGAAAATGGCAACATTTAGTAAACTACAGTGACTGAAATGACAAAAAAAAGTTTTTGGATTGAAATGGCAATTTTAACAAAACGTCAGGGACGAAAATGGCACTTTACTCTAAAAAAATTAAATATTTTATAGTGAAGAGTTAGGAACTTTAGAACACTATTTTATATAAGATATGATTGAAATTGCATATTATTAAGTATTTGATTAATTGATAAAACATTAATATTTTTTTTAGCATATTCATTTTAAAAAAATTATTGCCATAAAATAATTTCATATTTTTTTTTATCAATATCTCGTATTTACTTGCAAATTAAACTACAAAATATGATAATTTTTAATAGTATTTTTTTACTTCTAAATTCCATCCATTCAACTTTTTTTCTTGTAAGATTCAGACACATATTACATTTATAAGATGCAATGACTAATGCTAGTAGCCCACAAGATGCATCTTTTTCTTGAATAGCTAAATAGCTACCACCACTAGCAAGAATTAAAATTCGTACTAGATTTTTGGAGACAAATATAGCCATAATTAAAAGTAAAAGATACTAAGAAATCAAGAATCGTGACTGAAATTGACAATTCCCTCATCACGTGGGTAAATTGACTAGACTTCTGTAGTGGAAGTTAAATGGAGTACACGTCCCTTATTTCTTTATCACAAGAAACCTAGACCTTACAAAACTTATCTTATCATGTTAAACGAGTCACACCTCAAGCTGCACGTTTAACATCATTTAGAAGTGACAAAGGCTGATTAAACTCGTTATTTTTTATTGAGTTATTGGATTTTAATAATTTTAACATTTATTTATTGATCGTGATTATTACTAACTTATCTTATCATGTTAAACGAGTCACACCTCAACCACTCTCAATTTTGAGTTTATTTTACTTTAACTATCTCTTACTAAATAAAAGTTAACACCGTTAGTTTTCTTATAGCGTCGACTGTTTTTATGGTCAAAACACTAATCACAAAGTTGAGATCAATTATTTGGTACGTCAATCTAAAACTTTTGCACTCTAAAACCCGTTATTCTTCACCTACTGATCTAAACTACTTGACTCATTGGATCTAAATTTCAGGTGACAATGAAAGCTATACACCGAAAAATGGACACGATGTAATCTGAGCGACGGCGGAGTAAAAAACTGACTCAAAGTTGCCACTATTTCATTAAAAAAAACTAGTGGGGGTTAACTATCAATTAGTAAGTGATCGTTTAAAAACAAATTAAAGTTGGAAGTGTTTGTAAGCATTTTCTTATTTGTGATTAATCACCTCTAATAAATGAAATTTAAGATTATTATATTTTAATAACCTTTTTTCTATTTAATATTTATAGGAATAGTTTTTACAAGAAGACGAAGTGATACGTATACTTTATATCATGACTACAAATACTGATTTAATAACTGGATGGAAATTAGAAGTGTTTCATGATAAAAGTAATTACTTTACTAATGTGAATGATAATTTACTAATATGAATGATAAAATTTAAATGATATTTTTATCAAGATTTTTGACACACTAAACTTAAACTTATATTCACACGAACATAAGCTATTAAAACTTGGCATCTTTTCTGTATGCATTAAATGTTAATTTTTTTCTCACATAGGTATTAAAAGCTGTATTCTTTTTTGTTCTCTTATTCTCTTAAATACTAATATTTCTATATATTCAATCTCTTATGACATATATTAACTCTATTTTTCTCTCTCGTAGATGCAGTACATGCACCAACACTTTTAGTGACATTTCTTATATAAATGCTAAATAATAGGACATAACTATTATGATAATTAAAACAAAAATTATCAATTACAATTCCTATAAGCCTTTTAAAACAATATATGTATCACACAGGTAAGAAAAATCTATAAAGGTTTTAAGTAGGATATGCTAGAATCTCACATGGTTTCAAATAATTAATAATAGTAAAATGATTTTTACATAAAATAATTCAATAGTGACACGTGATCCCTTTCCTTTTTTCACTAACCAAAAGATTTTGCACACGAAATCATCACACAAATAACTCAATAAAGATGGTTTTAGACTAAATCTTCAATTAAATAAATACACAAAATCTTCGATAAAGGTTTTTTATTCAATGATGTAATGTTAGCCTTTTCTTTATTGCAACGGTCTCGTTTGGATCGCTACTCCACTTCGTCTAGATAATGCAATCTTTATCTCGTATGAACTCTTGAATAAAAGTTTGATTAGTCTTTTTTGTTTAAACTAATTATTTTAATTATACACATTAAGACGATAATTAATAAATATATAAACTAATATGTGTTTTCAGTTATTTATTTTTGTTTCAACTTAAATAGTAGGTTTAACCTTAATTTACCCTTGGATTGATAAACATTATTCAACCCTTTGAATTTCCCATAAAACTCTATTAGTTTTAGTGGGTGATTAACAATTTAAAACCAAACGAATAATACCGAAATTTGAAGGGACCTCAAACTATCCTTGGCAACGAAAACATTGGTTTGAACAAACTTGATAAATGAAAGTATGCATTCAAAATAAATTGTGCTAACATAGGAAACAATAACGGATCTGGTAAATTTATTCAGCATGTACGTGCCTAAAGATTCAGTGTCTAAAGATAAGCTTCATTAAATATAATATAACACAATACATATTACAGTTGTCCTCAACAAGCTTTAATCTATTGAATACGATCTATTATAACTTCATTTGTAGCACTTTGAAGTATCTGTTTTTTGACACTACAAACTACATACGCATTCAAAGAATCCACACCAATTTAATGGTGCAATTTTATCTTTACATCCTTCACCGTAGAAAAACATATATCTGCTGTTGCACTTACAAATACAAAACCAATGTTAGCTTTAATAATCGATACACTAAATGATATGAAATGTATTTTCTTGTTTACATAATAACTCGAGCTAGATCGACAATTCCATTCAAATAAAAAAAATCTATCATCTTTTTGCACACTATCAATGTATAAGCCAAGTTGATACCCAAGATAACATTTTTCCCTCATTTAGATCATATGGATAGAACTCAAACAATCTCAATAATTTTGATGCATCGAACTAAGAATGTAAATCTTGATCGTTGAATATCATTATGTTTTAAAGTAATCCGCATATTAAAAAAAGTGATAAAATTATTAAACTTATAATAATGTCATTGGTGAAATCATACGTTTTTCTTTTGGATATTTGACCTTTATCATACATATAGTTAACTGTCATGTCCAATAGTAGAATATCATGTTTTTTACAAAACAAATAGACTTTCTTTGAAAGTGGATTGAATCGATACTTTCTAAACTTTTGCAAATATCCTTTAATCGTTTCTACTAATTAAAACAGCTTCCAAAATATGTTAAACTTTTCTTTGAAAAGCTCGTTATAGCACATCTGCGAGCCTCAATATGTTTAACATCAAATGCAAATAATAAAAAAAACTTAAATGAGGTTAGAAAATCTAACATACCGAAGTGAGCATTTGTCTTATATTTTTTTCGCGACATCTAAAAAATTCTTCAAACAAATTGACATTTCAACTGCTTAGGTAGTGAATCGAGTTCGTTTTATTGATATAATCCTACCACTTATAGAAAAAGAAGATTCCAAAGTTACCATGAAAGCTTGGACGGTTGGTAAATCTCGAGCCATGGTGGATAAGATGGGAAATTGATCTTTCTTAACTTTCAACCAAGCCAACAAGTCAAAATTTTTAAAAGCTTGTGGAGTCATGGTGGTTAAATTTTCATCCCACCATACCTCCCAAGTTCGCTACTAGAATTGTTAGCAAATTGACGTTTATTATATTTATCTTTTAAAGTATTATACAAAGCACACATTGGATTATTTAAACTTTCGGCATTTGGCGCGTGCCTAATTGACTCATGAATGTTTGATGTTTCAGCATATTTTGCTAAACAAACATAAAACATGTTGGATAAATGTCGGTTAAAATTAACTTTTAAACTTTGATCATAAAATGGGTTTTTTCCAACTAAATCGAAATCAATAGTAATTTTATCAAGTAAAGTTTCAGCCCCTAAAGTATTTAAGCAAGGGTTTAAGGCAGCGGCATATGTAATAACTGGAGACATTTCTTTAAAATATTTTTTAAGTTTTTCTTTCATTAGTGATATTTGTCCAAATAATATTTACCCGTAAACGATAATTCATTTAATTTTAAATACATTAAGTAAAGCTGATGAAGTACTAATGGACTCGAAGGATAATAAACTCTAGAAAAACAAGTAGTTGCGGTTTAAAAACTTGAAGCATTTTGCTTATTTATTTAATAGTAGCCCAACCCGATGGATTATAAGTCAAAGCTTTCCTATGACTCACCAAAATATTATAAAAAGCTATTAAGCTTTCTTTATGCTCAATAGCCTTTTCATACATGTTACAAGTCGAATCCCATCGTGTAGGTACGTCCCAATTGGGATCTAAACATATAAAATTTGCATCTTTATAAAACTTGCAATAGTACTATATCTTTGGTGGCTACTAAAAATGTCACGTAACATTCTTTAAAATGCATTTTTTGTTGGTTCAATTGTTTTTAAACCATTTTGAACGGCTAAGTTTATGATATGCGCAATAAATCGACTATGAAAAAACACACCGTCACAATTTGGTTTCTATTTTAATTTTAGATGTTTTATTGCAAGTGTAGTATTTGACACATTATCAAAAGATATAGAAAAAATTTTGTTTTCCAATTTATACGTTTTTATAACTTTGTCAATAAGATAAAAAAATAATTTCACCGGTGTGAGGATATTTAAACAATTCAATCGCATTCGTACGTTTTATCATTTGCCACGATTCGGGTTCAACCCAATGGGTGGTGACACAAATGTATGAGTATGGTGAACCATGAGAAGTCGACCAAACATCACTAGTTAAGTTAACACCGATTTGTAAATTTTTAAAATAAGATATTAATTCATTTTTAGATTTTTTCCACATTTTTAAACAATCTATTCGAATAGTAGCACGACTTACATTGTTATAATGTGGTTGGATTGTTCGTTGAATGAGTCGAGTCAAACGTTCATTGTTGAAATGTTTGAATGGCAAGCTTTATTGAATTACAAAATATGCCACTTGCTCCCAAACCGCATCAACGTCATCAGCCCAAACATTTCCTTCGCTTGTCATCGAAGCTTGACCTCGAGACGGTTTACCTTTCAATGCCTTACAATATTTATGCGCAATGTCGTTTTTCTAGGTTGTATTTGTATCTTTTTAGAAAAACTTATGGCAAAACTTGCAATGTGCTTTGTTCGGACCGCTACCCATTTGATATAAATCGTAATTGCACCATATTTTGGGGTTCATGTTTGTAGGAAGGATGGCTAACACCACGTTGCTTGAAGACACATCACAACTAACGGATGATTGAGCACTTGATCCAGCCCTTTGAGAATTTATTTAAAATGCACGATAGTATTGAGCGTTTTTTAGATTTTTGAGAGTAGAGAGCGTTTTAAGATGTTGTGGTTAAACCAAAACATCCAATGCATATTTATACTAACCTAATAGAGGTATAATGATAAAAAAAAAAAAAAAAACATCAAAAAAGGTCAAAAAATGCCCCTAACGGTCAAAAAACGGCTATATTAACATTACATAATGGTTAATTTTTATAATCTGGTTTGAAAACCGGTTTGGTGAACCGGGTTGAAATACGATTTGGGGGCGGGTTTGAGAACCGATTTGAAGACCGGTTTGAATAACTGTACTTATGAACCGATAGGCAAACAGGCGGGCCGGGCCGGGCCGGGTTGGGACCAGTTTGGGGTGGAAACTGGTTCCAGTTTTTTTACCCGACCCGGTTTTGTTGTACATGTCTACTTTAATCCCTGTCTTTTTCATGGGATTTCATGATCTCATGGTTAGCAAGGTCCATTAACCTAATACTTACTCATCTCTTTGATCAGGGTGATAATCAATAATTTTATTCCTATCAGCGGGATCCCAATGAAGATTATCCAAATTTATGAAACTAGGTGCGAAAGTGGATTGAAAAATATTGTTGTAGTACTTTATAGACAACGAATATACGATTCATTTGACATGTCAAAAGATACCTATTTCACAAAGCAAATAAATAAATTAACAAATCAATCTTTAACATACATATACTATTACAATTCAATCTTGAAAGTCTACTACCCGACGCCCCTGCTCACAAAATAAGAAATTCAGATTAGAACAACAGTGGTACCATGCTAATTTTTTCCGTAGATCCCAAAATTAAATATCAAACTTCAAAAGAAATCCAAACCCAATTATTGGAGACTATCGTGATTCCCGTTGAATGCGATGCTTTCTTTGCCATTGAACTAGCAAAATATTACGATTTCACAAAGGAGAGATAGAGAAACGATTAGAACAAACATGATTAAAAACTTTAGTTTCACGATATGGATTTGGTGTGAGTATTTCAATTAATAGAAGTGGAACAAACATGGTGCGATGCTTTCTTAAGCACATTTCATCATAACACTGAAGACACTATAAGAGTAAAGAAAGTACATATGATTTGATACCAACCCTACTTTACCATCTAAAATGACAACAAACGATAGATGCATACATTTAGTACCTTTCATTGTTACGCGAGATAGACCCTCCATTGTCTAAGGCAAGAAGCCTCCTCTGCATTAACAATGAGTTTGCCAAAGCCTCTTTGCTAGACACTTCATTGATAATTTACAAAGAGATCTAAACACCAAAAAAGCATTAATTATAAAATAAATTGTTTTTTAAATTCTAAATGTATACCGGAGAGAAAAACATTATCCGTAACACAACTCAAATCGTATTATCAAAGATATCAGAAAAATGAAGTAAATAGTATACTTGAAGTTATATTAAACTAGCTTATAAACCCATGTGACACACGGGATGCAAGTAATAATATTATACACATAAAAAAGTAAATTTCATACATGTAAAATAAAAATAGAATGGGTGAATGGTAAAACAAATAAAAATTTAAAAGTGAAATTACAAATTGCTAAAACTTCTTTGTAGACCATATTTTTTGTTGTGGATGTAAGCTTCCCGTCTTTATCAGAAAGTAAAAGTTTCAAACCATCTCTACTTTTAACCCTGAACAAAACAACATATAACTTGCAATTACTTTCTAATGTTTACCTTATCATCGTCTAATAAAGTATTACAAGTAAAATTGCTTTTAATGACACACAACAATAGAATCTTACCAATATCATTGTCTAGATCGGTTCATTCATTTGGGAGACCACTAAAATCCCACACTATGACTAATCAAGTGTTGGTATTTCAATGTTTCAATACAAAAATTCTAACTTGTTACGATTTTAAACCCTTATCTATATCTTGATTACATATAATAATCAATTAAAAAGAGCAAATATATCTTAATTTGATACTCAAAACTGATCATCATATGCTTACTTACCTTGCTCATCACGCAACCTCAGGAACGATATCCAACTTTAGCAAATCCGTCATCAAAGGAACCATCCTGCAAATAGAGGATTAAACCATACTACTTTGTCAACAAAAACTTGCTGAAATTAATAAACTGAATTGAAATTTTACCTCATCATCTCAATTAAGGGTATCATGATCCTCTTCACTTTCTTGCCAAACTCGTTCGTTCTCCAATTTAGGTGTGTAGTACGCAGTATCTAGAAGCTTATGTGTATTTGCATCGGTGTTGATCTTCATTGTGCCTCGGCCATTAACATTCAGTTTCTACTTGTCTCCAAGTTGAACATTCAATTTAAATACTTCATCAAGTAAAGCTAAGCTACTTTTACAACCTGTCATATGATTAGAACATCCAGAGTCTATGAACCAAAGGTTATAGAAAGTACCCGTTTGCTCATCGCTTCCTTGTCAAACTAAATTGAACCTACCATTATCAGCTGTTGGTTTTCAGCCTCCCCTACATTATCATTATCATCATTTTTTACCATGTTTACTTGAGCCTCATCGTTGTACCAACAATCCTTCTTGTGGTGTCTATATTTTTTACAAACATAACATTGAGGTACCTTCTTTTTATCAGTGGTACCTCTCCGTTGATTGAAACCTCTTCCTTTGGATCCTCTAGAGCCATGTCCATTATCTCGAGTGACTCAGTTTTAGGATTGGCAAAACAAGCCCATATCTTTCATTTTGGGTCATTATGAGTATTTTAAAAAGAAAACGGGTTAGCTTGGGCCCAAAAAAAGTGTTCACGGGTCAGGTTAGGCCCATGAAGTTTTAATCTAAATAGATTGCGGGTCAGATGGGTGATGCAAAAAACTGTTCATGGGTTAGACCACCCTTAAAACCACCAGACCATCATTTCAAACCTCATTGGTCATCACACTCATCACCACCCACTGCGACGCCGCTTGCCGGAAAATCCACACCGTTAACCGTCATCTTCTTACGCTACTCTTGTAGTGTGGTTCCAAGCACCGGTTACGTCCTCCGACGTATATCCAGCTCTCAAGCTTTGCTAACCTCCGATTTCCTAACAAATTTCTGGCGTATTTTGGTTTCGAGGTAAGTTAATCTGAGTTTGATCGGGCAAGTTAATTAGTTTTTTTGAGAAATTGTGTTTGGATCGAGGCAAGTTATTTTGTGTTTGTTTCGAGTATTTGTTCCGATTTCCTGGAAATCTCCTCTGTTCACGAAACCACCAAGTATTGCACTTCCATGGCGTATTTGGTTTGCTGTTAATGTTTGTGTGATTTATGAATAAGTAGCATTAGTGGAATCAATTATGATTTAATAAGTTATTTGTAGTTTATATAATTTTATGGTGTTTGTTGAAAAACTGAAAATTTTGCTATTTTTTTAGCCGACCCGTCCTAACCCGACTCATCTTGACCCAAACCCATTCTGACCTGTTTCTGACACGAACCCTTTTCTGACCCGAACCCGCTCTTACCCAAACCTGTCTTGACCCGGTACACAGCCCGATCCAACCCGCCCAGTTTGCTAGGTATACTCAGTTTTGTTCCAAAAACACTTGAAGTGCTTGATCGTCTGCTCGATCAGAAGTGGCTTTAGTTGTTTTCTCAGTAATTAATCTATTATTGACATTTTCTTCTTGAGATTCTAATAGATCCATCAGTTTGATAGGTGTAACATCAGCAAGATCAAACACAACCTCAATAGAAGGGATCGCATAATCAAACTTTGGAGAAAGAATCCTACATATTTTCTCGACAACCTTCTAATCAACTTGGCCCTCACCAAAGGGCCATTTTCAACCCACATTGTCTATTACATGTGAGAAATAGTCTCCCAGTGCTTCATCTTCCTTCGTTGTAACAATTTTGGCTTTGATACAATGATACCAGATCTGTTGGAATAATAACAACAAATAAAGTATGCAAAAAAAGATAGTGGAAGCTTTTCTTGTTATTATTCACTAAATCAATGCATACATCGTACATAGGACTCACATACTTTAAATAGAAGAAAACAGACCTAGAAAAACTCAACAACCCAAAAGACTTGCCTACTTTTAAAAACTCTAGCCGTTATGCTATATTCAAAACAAATTAAATAAAACAAATAACCCACGTGGAGTTTTTAATCAAAATAGTGTAGTTTGAAATTTTATTTACCAAAAATGTGTAGTTAAAAAAGTATTTACCAAAATAGTGTATTTTTCAATTTTTTCATTTATAATTTTAGAAATGTTTTCAATTTTTTATATTCTTTTTTATTTCTTTCGAAAAGTTTTATAAAAATGATTTTTAAAATATTTAGTTTGATATTAAATAGAAAATTTTTTTATTTCTTTTTATGAAACAAGTATTATTATTGTGTATTGTTTTTCTTTTTAGTTTGGAGTAAATCTAATATAATTTATAATAGTAATTTACTATCTAAAGTATATTTAAATATATAACTTTGTTTGGTTATCTTCTGATAAAATTTTCACTGAAAAGTAAAACTAAGTTTTATTAAGTTTTTCATTGAAATTACAGATGATATTTTTATTTTGTTGGTAATTAAAGAATTCACACGTTAACTAAAAATATATACGAATTATAAAAAAACTTATTGTGTCTTTATATATTTAAGAACATAAAATTATATATATACAAACAACATAAAATAAAGTTTTTTTTATCATGATAAATATAGTTAAAACTTTGTTTAAGATAAAATGCATTTTATAAATATTTTAGAAATAGTATAATTAAACATTCTAAAACAAGTTAAAAAAAATATAAACATTTTCATTTAGAAGCTTACAGAAAACAAAAAAAAATGATCTTTAATCAATCTAATCCATTATGAAATTTAAAAAAAATATTTAAATAGAATTATTAAACATTCAAAAAAATGTTTTTATAAACACTTTTTGAAATAGATAAAAACCATTTCTGAAAAACTATATAAACGTTTATTTTAAGAACATTTCTAAAACTTTAAACAAATCATTAAAAAGCATTTATGAAAATTTATTATATAAGAGAGAGAAATAAAAATGTATAAAAACACTATTTTAGTAAATAATTTTCATGACCATATCAACTAGCTTTCCATGCGTTTAGTTTGGATCACACGTCTTCATGGCAGTGTGGCCCAACAAAGTAATTCGTAAAAAACAAGGGCTAGAAGGTTTTAGGTAGGGGATTTGAATATTTAGAGATATCCAAAATATTAAATTTTTATAAAAATTATTAAAAAAATACATAATCTTTTAAAATTCGAATATCCGTTTGAATCTCCGAATCTAAATCTGAATGCTAAATTTCAGATTCGGATTCGGATAGTGAAATCCACTATCTAAAATTTGCAGAAATTGGAAATTCGGATATCTTAAATTTGGATATTCGATTTTGAACACCCCTAGTTTTTAGGGTTGCACAATGAATTTTAGAGGGTGGTTCGTAAGGAGGGAGCAGCCTCTAGTGACATTCCAAATTGGTTACTATTGTAGATTTGTTTATTTGTATTACAAATACAAGCAGAACTAACTAGCTTGTAAAACTTTAATGGTTTATGTTTAATAAAAGTTTGTATTATAATAGTACTAGCTTATAAGCATGTGTGATACACGGGTTGAAAAAAAATTAAACTCAACAAATTGACATAATTGTAATAGACTAAGATTAATATTATATAAAAATATTTTACACATTAATAAATACCTTTTTACATACAACGTTTATTATTCTATTAGTAACTTTACCTTCTTTATCTAACATAAAAAAGGGTTAAATTAACAAATTGACATAATTGTTAAAAATTTAAATTACATATTGTTATATACAACAATTTAGAACGAAAATATATAAAAATATTTACCAAATTTTCTAAATACTTCATTACATACAACATTTATTTTTCTATTAATAACCTTACATTGTTTGTCTTATGTAAAAAGACATACCAATTGTTATATATTTTAGATCAATTTATACTTAATAGATTTGAATAGAAATAGTCCATGAAATGATCTGAAACTCTCATTGAGTTTTACAATTTGGTATTGTAAAAAATGCAAATCATATGCGGACTATTAACATTCTTAAAATTAATTTAGGTTTATACCGATAGTAGGACAACTAACATTATAACATGCTCATTGTTTAAAAAAAAAACTAAACAGTTCACTTAAGCAAGTTGCATGCACAAGAGTATTATTAAAGATACTTATAAATAATGAATAATAAGTAATAAGTAATTATGATAATTGCTAAGAAATATATTATATGAAAATAAAAAATCTAATAATCAACAACTATCAATTTAGCATAATAGGTTTCATTGAAGTGTTTGTTACTTTTTTGCATCTAGACTCGTATTATACGAACCTTAATGGTAAAGTTTTAAACTTTAACATCAAGCTTGTTCAGCATGATTATCTTATTTGATTCCATCAAGATGCGTGAAAATTAAAATGAATCAAAGTTAAATAGATATCATTTCATTTGTAAAGAGAAAGAGGCATAGAGTAATGAAATACTTATTGAAAGGCTCGCCTCTTGCAAAGTAAGAATTGAAATTTGAAAACTAAAAAACTAGAAATTGATTTGTTAAAAATATAAAAATCAAATAAAAGCGTTCATCTTTTTAAAAATAATTTCCGTGATATTACTAAAAATTTACCGAGAAATTAGAAACCTCATAAATTCGTGAATTTGATCTAGTTAAAAATAAATTAAATGTAATAACTTGATTAGTAATGAATTTGAAATAAAATTGTTTGAGTTCTTAAAATTGAGTTTCATATTTATATTTATTATGTTAATTTTGCAAAGGGAATGAATAGTCATTTGGGTGCTTTGATGTTTTGACCACACAATATATCTTTTTTTACATTCTGGTCCCTCCAACTGATATATATATATATATATATATAAACAGACACATTGTTGCCATTGCAGAGAGAGAAAGAGGGGTTGTGTTGGGGGATGCCGGAGTTGCCACCGTCTATGCCGCCTGTGTTGCCGCCGACGACGAATGGTGACACCGATGTCGGTGTGTCTTCTCCCTTTTTAAATAGGGCTTCCCCTGTTGCTTCTACTCTTTCTTTCTAGATAGAGTGACGCCCATTCCTTGTCCTGTTGCCTTCCTGTTTGTCGTCACCGCCGCCGGCGCTTACGGCGACCTTTGGGTTGCCCGGCGGCGTGCATGGTGGCGTGGTGCTATTTTGGGGTTCTTGGTGATCGTTGGGTGCTTGACCCATCGTAACTGTCCCCCATGTCATCTTTCTAGAGAGGGGAGGGGATCCCCGCCGCCGTTGGCTGCCTAATGGCATGGTTGGTTTGGCGGTGATGGCGCTGGTCCTGCTTTGTTTCCCGACGGGTCTTTATGTTGAGAAATGGTCTGGTTCTTTTCGTATTATGTTGAGAAATGGTTCTTAGATCTTCCCGATGGTTCTTTATGTTGAGAAATAGTTTAGGTCGATGATGGTGGCTTTGTGTTCGCCTGAGATCTACTGTTGGTTTCTTTATGGACACAAAACTCTAAACTAGCTACTGGTGTTGCGTTGGTTTTGGTCAATGAGTGTTATGATGATTCTTGCATCACACGAGACCTACTTATGGTTTGCAAATCGGATATTTCTAAGTCTAGATTTCATGTTGTGGCTATAACTTTCGGATAGTTTAGGTTAATGATGGTGATAATTGTTACACCTGAAACCGTGTAGTCATTGTCACATTATAAGATTTGCATTGATGATGATACTTTGCTTATTTGAGATCTATGGATGGTTTGATTATGAAAGCATACTACTAGATAGTTACTGATGCTAGATTGGTTCTTATTCGATGATTGTGATGACTCTTTTATCACAGATCTTTTTTAGGTTGATGATGATGATTTACGGTTCATCTGAGACCTTTTCCAACAACTCCTTTTTACAAATCTTGCAGAGTTGTTGGGTGTTGTTTCATATTAACCTATATGTTAAAAGCTAAACTAAATGAATGGTGATTTGAAAGGTTTCATGCGTTTGGTAACAAGGCAATGACGAGTAAAGCATACACGATGTGTTCATTGCATTGGCGAGGCAAACATTAGTTTGCAGCCATGATGTGCTGTCGTTTCTGTGCCTTTGAAAATAGAAATTTTCATTTCCGAGCCTTTGAAAATAGAAATTTATCCTCACCGAAGATTCATTTCAATGATGCTTTTAGTCTGCGAACGCGAACGAAACGAATAGTTTTGGTAATGTTTATACTAGCCATAATGAGACACATGTTTTGAGTCTTGCGTAATTGTCGAACCAATTTGTTTGTATCGACTGTTTACCGTTACGCGTTTAACACTCGCACAACGGGCGTGTTAGTATCCACCTATTACATCATATGAAAAAAGCAATGGCATGAATAGTGAAGTTTACTTTTTTTTATTTTAGCCACAGGCATTTTTTAAGTTTCTTGTGTATAAGAATGAATTGCATATTGTACAAACAAGAGTTTCACCCGCTTACAGCTTGGCAGCATTTCTGGTGAGCAGCCGTAACCGATCATCAGTTCCGAGTCATGCTATATAAATTACGATGCGTCCCGTCTGGGCCTCGACTTACCCGGTTATTATAACGCGCAACGCGCGTTGTGGTCCAACCCTAATTTATTTTAAAATTCTAGATAACTTAAAAATAAAATCAATTATTAGTTATGATTTGAAGATAAAAAGGAAACAAATTTCTATTTTTTAATTAAATAAATATGTTGATATTTTAGGAACAATTATACACTAATTCAAAAATATCCATGTCGCTAAGGATGGCATTAAAAAATAACATGCAACACAAAAGATAGTTTGTATATTATAATACTAATATAGAAACCCGTTTGCTAAACGGATTAAATAAATATAAAAATTAATAGTTATTTATTAATATTTAGGAATTATAAAATACGTTTTAAGATAAAATATGATTAGAATTACATATAATTAACTATTTTAGGTAGTAAAACAAGAAAAAAAAAATTTTTTCAAACTTTCGTCTTTATAAAACTTTTTCTTTGAAAATTGTTTTTTGAACACTATAATTTTTTTAAAATACCTTTTTAAACAATACCATTTTTAAAATATCTTCGTATTAAATATCTTCATATTTCATAAATTTTTGTTTTGAAAAAATCTATATGTTTCAATAAAAAGAAGCATGTTTTAATATATCAAAAAAAATGTATTTATAATTTAAAAAGTATATAAATTATCATTAGAATTTAATATATCATTAAATAGTTCATTCTAGTGACGATACTTGCTCAAATCTTAGATAAAGCCTAGGTGGACAATGTAAAAATATATCATGTGCCATTTAGATATTTTGTTTTATTAGTAGGGTATGGTTATAGTAAAAAGGGTATGTATGGTATAAAAAGGATTGTGGGCTTGACATGTGTCATTTTATTGTTTTAAGTATGATGGCATTTTGGTCATTATGTCAAATAAATCAGCTCATTGTATCATATATGTTTATTGTGTCATATATTTTACATCATTTGTTATATGTATTTGTCATTGTATTTTACGTATTAGATCATTTTATGTTATTATTCGTATTGTTTCTATCAATTATATAAACATGTTATCTATAATTGTGTTTTACAATTATAATTACACAATAATATATTTTCATCAATGCATTTATCAAAACTCATAATGTTGAAAATAAATAATTTGTTATTTTGTTATTGTTTTTTATATATTATATAAACTTGTTGTTATCTATAATTGAGTTTTATAATTAAAAGTTCACAATAATATTATTTCACCAATATAATTTTTTCAAAACTTATGGTGTTCAAGATTACTAAGTAACGATAAAAAAAACACAATGAGAGATTGTGTTATTTTGTCATTGTTTTTAATATATTATATTAATTAGTTGTTAATTTATTGTGTTTTACATATTCAAGATACACAACAATGTTATTTCATTATTACACATTTTTAAAATTCATAATTTTAGAAAAATACAATAGTATTTAGAAAAATACAACAATTAATAAAAAGACACAATAAACTACACTAAAAGACACAATAATGAGATATGAGCTTAAATACATAAAAATATTCATTAAAAATTTATATACCAGCATTGTACTCATTTTAAAGATAGAAATTCACGATATATGGTATAATTTTTATAAGAGTAAAATGTCATTTTAGTCCCTGACGTTTTGTTGAATTTGTCATTTCAATCAAAAAACTTTTTTTTTTTTTGCCATTTCACTCACTGTAGTTTACTAAATGTTGACATTTTCATCCAATCCACTAACACCGTTAAAACTTCGTTAAATATGAGGGTATTTTAGTCTTTTTCAACACCCTAATTATCCAATTAAAACAAATTAATCAATTAATATTTAATTAAAACTAAAAAACACATGAAGCGACTCGTGAGACCGGTCGCTTCAATTAATTTTAACACATGTTGTTCGATTAAGATCTGTTGTGTAATTTCAATTAATTTTCACATTTTGTTTGAGCGTGTACTGTTGTTCGATTGAGATCTACAGTTGTCACGTTTTGTTTTATTGAGTTCTACTATTGTCACGTTCAAAGACCTCAATCAAATAACGGTACACGTTCGAACAAACGTGAAGATTAATTAAAATCCTACGGTAGACCTCAATCGAACAACATGGGTTAGAGTTAATCAAAGCTTTTAAATCGAAGCGTCTGATCTCCCTAGTCATTTTATGTGTTTTTGGGTTTTAATTGAATATTAATTGATTAATTTATTTTAATTGGATAAATAGGGTGTTCAAAAAGACTAAAATACTCTCATATTTAACGGAGTTTTAACGAAGTTTTAACGGTGTTAGTGGAGTGGATGAAAATGGCAACATTTGGTAAACTATAGTGACTGAAATGGAAAAAAAAAAATTTGGATTGAAATGACAAATTCAACGAAACGTCAGGGACGAAAATAGCATTTTACTCTTTTTATAAAAAAATAATGTCATACATAAAAGTTATGAACGTTTAAAAAAAATAAAAGACTTTATAAAAAGTCAACAAAAGTGGTTTTTTTAAATATTACTCTGATAATTTTTTTTCCTACAAATTGGTCTCAACCATTGATTAAGTAGATAGATGATTGAGATTATTTTTTATACTTTTTAATTTTAGAACACTTGTTTATTTGAGCATTTTCTTTATTAGTATAGATTAAGATTAAGATATGAACTCAACGTTAAAAGAAAAACACCTTTAAGACTAAAAAGTATTATAAGTAATCTCAACTATTAATCTTTTTAATCAATAATTGAGATCAAATTATGGAAAAAAGATTGTTAAAAGGATAATTTAAAAATAGTCACTTTTCTTGACTCTTTTCAAGTTTTCTCGTTTTTTAAACGTTCATAACTTTTATGTACGATATTATTTTTATATAAAAATTATATCATAAAAAAGAGCCTTATTATTTTTTAAACGACTACAGTATTGTTATATAAATAGATTATATTTTTTATGTTTTTAATCATATAACTTGTTATTGTGTCTTTAATGCAGTTCATTAGATCTTTTTGTTATTTATTGTGCTCTTCTAAATACTATTATATTTTTTTAAATTGATGAATTTTAAAAAATATAATGATGCAATAATATTATTGTGTATCTTTAATATGTAAAACATAATAATAAGAGTTAATTTCAATTTTACTCTCTAAGGTTTGATAAAAATAACCATTTTCATCCAAAATATTAGAAACATCTATTTATCTCCAAAAGTTTTATAAGTTGTTTCAGTTTTAGTGTAAAAGTTTTATTATTTTGGATTCAAGTTGAAACATTGATGAAACTTTTGGACTAAAATTGAAACAAATTATGAAATATTAGGAGGTAAATTGATGTTTTTAATCTTTTGAAGGAAAATTGTTATTTTTGTCAAACCTTAGGGAGCAAAAATGAACTTAACTCTAATAATAAAATTAATAATTAATCTTCTTATTTTAATATATGGGTAAATATAGAGTACACAGAACATCACCACATTCACTATTACCAAGTTTTTACTGTCTCTCTCTCCTATTAAATAATTAAATTAATTATAAATATTACTTAAGTCTTTTTTATATTGAAATAATTTTATTCTAACCTTGATAAAATGGTAAATAAATACTACACATGACATACCCCCATTTATTCTCACCAAGTTTTTTCTGCCTTTCTCTCCTATTAAATAATCATATTAATTATTAATATTATTTAATTTTTTTTAAATTAAAATAATTTGTAATAAATTAAAAAAAGATCTTTTTATTAATTTTATTTCTAAAATATAATTTTTTATAAAATAAGAAATTTTTATAAAAATCAAACTTTTTTTAAAAAACAAAATATTTAAAATTTGTGTTTTTTAAAAAGTAAAATTTTTATAAAATAATTAAAATTAGGAGTTATAATAATAAAGTTTTTATAAATGAAATTTTATAAAATGTTTTTTTTAAAATAAAATATTTTATTCTATTTATAATAAGGAAGATTACAATTATATCTTATATTAAAATATCATTTTATTATTAACAAATTTTAAATCTATGTAATATTTTATTTATTCAACCCGTGTAATATACGGGTTTACTAAAGCTAGTTAATCTAATATATAAAAAACAACGATAAAATAACACAATTTCTTGATGTAATTTTTTATCATCATTGTGTTATCATGAACTATCTATTCACGGCCAAACCGATGACGAAATCATCAGGGCTAATCAAGGTGAACCGATTGTTAATAACAAATGATATTTAAAATGTTGAAATAATATTAAATGCAAATTTCATTAAAATTAAATAGTCAAACATTGAATTACACACAAACATAAATCAAATATAACATAACAATTGTATATTTATTTTACTAGTTCTAAGTTCCTAGATGAAAGCAAGTATGATGTTTATCTAAACTGCATTTACTGAAATCATATGAAAAATAACAAGTCAGCTAAATAATCAGTCGGTAAGGAGTCACAAGTTTCATACAATTATTATGATCTATTATCGAACCTGTAGTTCGATTTTGTCTGATTTCAAAGAATGAAAATGGAGAAAATTTGTTTGTTTCCTAAAACCTATAATATCTTTTCATCTTTGATTATTTCTATTATATTAATGATAAATGACACATGATCAATAGGCAATTAGTAACCACAAACTTCTATTTAAAAAAACGAAGCATAAGCACAATAATGAATGATGTTTACATTAATATGTAGTTTTTCCCCTCTAAAAGTTGAGATTTTTGTAGGTAGCAATCTCATCAAATTCTTATACATGCTTTCTTCTGGCACATCAATGTTCACATGACAGCAAATCAAAGTAATATTGAGCTAACAATATCACTGCTATAAATTGCTAAATTTTTAAAAGTTTGATTATAATTATGTGCAGGACCGTTAAATGAGTCAATACAACCAGTCTCATAATAAGAAGTAGTTAGAACACTTAACAGATCAAATAGTGAACTGGAACTATATTATGATACTAAGGAACACAAGCAAAACAAAGAGACAAAACCAAGAACAACTAATTATGATTTTCAAAGAATAAATATATTGTTCTCAAGTTCTTTTACAAGTGTTACAAAGCATGAAAATAAGATACAAGGACCTGAGATACTTTATACTCCATCCTACAGCCGGCCATACTTTGAAGGCTAGCTGTAAACACTAATCTAGACAACAAGATCAATGTAAAGTCAAAAAGCAGATTGCCTTTTGACTAGTGACTATGGCATGCCATAGCTCACATCCTAATATATTACAAAAAGGATAAAAGTACATAAAGTAGAAAGTTACAGACTCAGAATCATAATTTATAGTTTGCAAAAGCATGGACATTTTCACCAACTTATGCAAGTTGGTGAGTATTCAGAGTGGTAGCGGAAAGTTGGTCAGCTTTCCGAAAAAGTAGATCAGAGAAAACATGTCTTCTCTATCCTCGGAAAAAATCAGTCTTCTTGATGGCTTCGGAAGACTTTGTCTTCTAAGTTTTGAAAGATTTCATCTTTGGCTTCGGAAGATTTGGTCTTTGGATTCGGAAGATTTTACACTTAGAATAATCTTCTTTGCAGAATGTAAAACTTCCGAAGCAACTTCTACTATGTACAAATTGCATGCATGCAGGAAGCAATATGATTGTTTTGGGTGCACCAGCATTTTTATAAACCTTACATTATGAATCTTTTAATTTATAATGGCAAGTAGAATGAAATAGTAATTATTATTTTTGGTCCATATTTAGGCTTTGAGATTAATTGGGGTTTGTTGTTGAGTCGAATAAAGGGCTAATGGTAGATCAAAATTGGGGTTTAGAAGTTTGGTGAGTAAGAAAGGTTGATTCAATTCATTCAAAATCTTCAGTTGTAATAAAAACCAAATGCAAACATATGAACGCTTGATAAATAGCATATAGTTTAGAATAAGCATCTTATTTCAAAACTAAATTTTTAGGGCTTTCATTATAAATTTGTGGGAACCAAGAAGGTGGTCATTTATAGTGTTGTGTGTAGTGGTGACGTAGGTGTGTTGTTGGGGCAGGCCCCCCCCCCCCCCCAAAAAAAGAATTTTTAGTATTATATGTATATGAAAATCCTTAAGCCTCCCCCTTTAAAATTATACAATCGCCCCACTTTTGCCTCCTATAAAAAAATTTGTTGGGTTCGTCACTGATAGTGGTTATTCATGTGGTTTTCATTCAATCCACGGGTAATGTTCAAGTGCCGGAGAAATTCAACACTGATAGTGGTTATTCATGTGGGTTTCATTTAAAAGGGCGTACAGATTTATAATTTATAATTTATTATTATTTTTTTGTTATTCAATTTTTGTAATATACAGGTTTTATAAAGCTAATATAAAATAAAAGATTGGTTTTGAAGACATGTATTATCATTTTAAAACATAAAAAAATTGATGTCATGTCTCTCTTTTAATAAATACAAAATTTTCAAAATAAACAATTCGACTTTCTCCAGTTCTGCCATCATTCTTGCATAAGCTTCGTCATCGAGGATTTCATCCTCCTGGGCATCTTGTTGAAGATCTTGATCTTCTTGGTCTTTTTCTCCAATTTGAGATGATTCTGATACAGACATTCTTGAAAGAGATTTCTCCCTTTTAAAATTCTTGGCTATATCTTTTTTTATTTCTTCAAGATAACAATTCATTAATTCTTCCTGACTGATATCATCAGTCCCTTTAATCATTTTGATTTTCCTAACAATATGTTGGAACGGGCTATGAGCCTCCCTTTGTTGCTGGTTCTCTTGTTGTTTCTTATAAGATTCAATTGTCTGTTGGATATGATCCAGTGTATCCTGCCATTTAATTCTGCCATCTTCTTTTTCCATCATTTTTCTCCAGAATTTAGTTATATATGTCCTTTTTAAGCAGAACATATTTTCGCTAGTATAACCAGTTTTTAGGATCCATTTCCATATCCATGGAATGCTGAATTGAGTAAAGAAATATAATGAGGCCATTCCCTCAATGAAATTATTATGATGCTGAGCCTCAATGATAGTAGGAGATAACTCCACCCATTGAGTATATAGAGTCCTGAATCTTTTGGATTCTTCTGTGAAAATGTCGATGGTGGTGCCATATGACTGCCACCATTTGTAAAACTAAATCGGAATATCCGATTCATAGACTTTTAAACAAATTTTTATGAACCAAGAGTGTTTATAATTTTGGTTCTCGAATAAAAATGTTTTATGAAAAGCATTAATATAATCCCAATAGTTATATCTTATTGAGGTTTTTGTTTTAGGATGGAGAATTTCTCTATCCTTTAGTGGAGATATTCCCCAGCTTTCAACAGATATGATCTGTTTAATAATAATTTTGATAAAACTTATAAGTTTATTGCTCCCACTATAATGGGTAATTTCGCAGTATTCTGCTTTGAAGATTTCCTCATAATATATTCTGGACTTATAAGTCTTAGAGGGATAGTATCCCTGATCAAAATATCTTTTGATGATGAACCAAGGTTGGTCATCTCATTTTTTATCTTTTTGATCTAGAAGAAGTATAACATCCTTCTTTGGATTATTAATCCATCTTTCATCTTCACTATCATTAATAGTGATTTGGGCATATGATGCCTTTTCTTCAGGGTTATTTCCCTGTTGTGCGGCTTTATAAGCCAGAAACTCTTTATAAGTTTTTTCATCAAACTTATTTGTTGATGATGAAGATGATGCATATGATGCATTATCTAAAGCTATAAGCTTTTTATTCCCTATTTGATGGAGAATTCTTCCGGCTCCCCTTCCTCTATTAGAGGAGGTTCTTCCTCGTCCTCTGCCTCTATCCCAATGGATCATGGCTGAAAACATTTAACCACAAGAAATTATTATTTCTTTGTGTTCTAGATCCTCCAATTGAGAATCTAAGGACCATATTTGATATTTAATTTGATTAAAAGCATGTTTCTTTGCCTTTTCTGATAAATAAGGATTTTCATCAATTTGATGAACACGGATATTAATCATATAATATTGTTGAAGGATATAATCTCTCTTTTCCAGTAAACTCAATTTCATTTTCTTCCAAATTCCTTTTTGATAACTCATTGATTTAAATATTCCCTGGTAAGAAAATCAGAAAGACTATTATCACTTCCTTTCTTGTATATAATTTCAAAATTAAATGGTGCTAAGTGTGCTTGCCATCTAGCAAACATTTGTTTAGAAACATCATGTTTAAAATCTTTATTAAACATATACTTAGCAGCTTGACAATCAATTTTAAAAATAAACTTTTGATTATATAAATCATCTTGAAATTTTAAAACGTATTTTACTATTGCCGGAATTTCTTTTGCAACAGTCGCATAATTTTTCTGACTATTATTCCATTTTCCTGAATGGAATCTAACAATATATTCTTGTTTATTATTTGAAGAAATTTGTTTTAGAATACCTCCATAACCAATTTCTGAGGCATCTGTTTTGACAATTGTTTCCCAATTTGGGTTTGCAATTATCAAACAAGGAAGGTTATTTACCTTTTGTTTGATTTTTTGAACAGCCTTGGTATGGTCTTTTGACCATGGCTTTGGGTTTTTCTTTAGTCTATCATATAATAGACTTGTATCTTCTGCTAAATTTTTATAATAAGGAAGAACATAGTTTAAACTTCCAAAAAATCTTTGTAATTGAGTTTTATCAATAATTTCATCCGGAAATTTGGATGCAAACTCAATACTTCTATTAATTGATATAATGTTTCCTTGGTCTATATTATGACCCAAAAATCTTATTTTTGTCTGGAAAAACATCATTTTTGGTCTAGATATTACTAAACCATTTTTCAAAATTATATTTTTGAAAATTTCTAAATGTTTAAAATGAGTTTCAATATCCTTTGAGAATACAAGGATATCATCAATATAAATAATAATAAATTCACTATAAGGAATAAAAATATCATTCATGATATTTTGAAATTCTGATGGGGCATTCTTTAATCCGAATGGCATTACATTCCATTCATGAATGATATTTTTATTGGGCATTATGAATGGAATGTAATGCCATTCGGATTAAAGAATGCCCCATCAGAATTTCAAAATATCATGAATGATATTTTTATTCCTTATAGTGAATTTATTATCGTTTATATCGATGATATCCTTGTATTCTCAAAGGATGTTGAAACTCATTTTAAACATTTAGAAATTTTCAAAAATATAATTTTGAAAAATAGTTTAGAAATATCTAGACCAAAAATAATGCTTTTCCAGACAAAAATAAGATTTTTGGGTCATAATATAGACCAAGGAAACATTATACCAATTAATAGAAGTATTGAGTTTGCATCCAAATTTTCGGATGAAATTATTGTTAAAACTCAATTACAAAGATTTCTTGAAAGTTTAAACTATGTTCTTCCTTATTATAAAAATTTAGCAGAAGATACAAGTCTATTATATGATAGACTAAAGAAAAATCCAAAGCCATGGTCAAAAGACCATACCAAGGCTGTTCAAAAAATCAAACAAAAGGTAAATAACCTTCCTTGTTGGGAAAAAATTATCGAAACAGATGCCTCAGAAATTGGTTATGGAGGTATTCTAAAACAAATTTCTTCAAATAATAAACAAGAATATCTTGTTAGATTCCATTCAGGAAAATGGAATAATAGTCAGAAAAATTATGCGACTGTTGCAAAAGAAATTCTGGCAATAGCAAAATTCGTTTTAAAATTTCAAGATGATTTATATAATTAAAAGTTTATTATTAAAACTAATTGTCAAGCTGCTAAGTATATGTTTAATAAAGATTTTAAACATGATGTTTCTAAATAAATGTTTGCTAGATGGCAAGCACACTTAGCACCATTTAATTTTGAAATTATATACAAGAAAGGAAGTGATAATAGTCTTTCTGATTTTCTTACCAGGGAATATTTAAATCAATGAGTCATCAAAAAGGAATTTGGAAGAAAATGAAATTGAGTTTACTGGAAAAGAGAGATTATATCCTTCAACAATATTATATGATTAATATCCGTGTTCATCAAATTGATGAAAATCCTTATTTATCAGAAAAGGCAAAGAAACATGCTTTTAATCAAATTAAATATCAAATATGGTCCTTAGATTCTCAATTGGAGGATCTAGAACACAAAGAAATAATAATTTCTTGTGGTTAAATGTTTTCAGCCATGATCCCTTGGGATAGAGGCAGAGGACGAGGAAGAACCTCCTCTAATAGAGGAAGGGGAGCCGGAAGAATTCTCCATCAAATGGGGAATAAAAAGCTTATAGCTTTAGATAATACATCATATGCATCATCTTCATCATCAACAAATAAGTTTGATGAAAAAACTTATAAAGAGTTTCTGGCTTATAAAGCCGCACAACAGGGAAATAACCCTGAAGAAAATGCATCATATGCCCAAATCACTATTAATGATAGTGAAGATGAAGGATGGATTAATAATCCAAAGAAGGATGTTATACTCCTTCTACATCAAAAAGATAAAAAATGGGATGACCAACCTTGGTTCATAAAAATTTGTTCAAAAGTCTATGAATCGGATATTCCGATTTGGTTTTACAAATGGTGGCAGTCATATGGCACCACCATCGACATTTTAACCGGAGAATCCAAAAGATTCAGGACTCTATATACTCAATGGTGGAGTTATCTCCTACTATCATTGAGGCTTAGCACCATAATAATTTCTTTAAAGGAATGGCCTCATTATATTTCTTTACTCAATTCAGCATTCCATGGATATGAAAATGGATCCTAGAAACTGGTTATACGAGCGAAAATATGTTCTGCTTAAAAAGAACATATATGACTAAATTCTGGAGAAAAATGATGGAAAAAGAAGATGGCAGAATTAAATGCCAGGATACACTGGATCATATCCAACAGACAATTGAATCTTATAAGAAACAACAAGAGAACCAGCAACAAAGGGAGGCTCCTAGCCCGTTCCAACATATTGTTAGGAAAATCAAAATGATTAAAGGGACTGATGATATCAGTCAGGAAGAATTAATGAATTGTTATCTTGAAGAAATAAAAAAGGATATAGCCTAGAATTTTAAAAGGGAGAAATCTCTTTCAAGAATGTCTGTATCAGAATCATCTCAAATTGGAGAAGAAGACCAAGAAGATCAAGATCTTCAACAAGATGCCCAGGAGGATGAAATCCTCGGAAAACCAAATCTGAATAATTACTCTCTCTCTCTCTCTTTCTAGTGTAAAAATATTCTGTGATATATAAAAGTTTAAAAATTTGAAGTCTTTGAATTGAACTTCATATTCTGGTAATTCACTTATTCTGATCTTTTAAATTTTTATTATTTCTGTTATGATCGCCTCAATAAGAGGCTAAACACATAAGTGTTGAAACATCACCATGCTCTACAGATTATTATGATCTTATTAAAAAAAAAAAAAAAGTAAGTCCGAGCAATGGTAAGGTTCAAGGGTAAGTTTGGGGAGAAGGTTACGGCCCATTCAGGGTGTTAATGTGGGCGGTCGACCATTTGGGGACCCGTTTTAGCCCATAAGCCAAGAGAGCGTCGTGGCGTTTAGGGTCTGACTTTTACTGACCACATATTAGCTCCCTGGAAAGCGGCTGTGTAAAATCGCCTACAACAACCAACCTTATTTCTTGGATCCCTATTCTTGCAAAGGCTTTTATATTTAAAAATTTTAATATATTAAATGGGTTTTTACTTTTTTCCCATAAGATCCTGCTGCTGCTGTTGCTGTTGCTGTTGTTGCTGTTGCTGCTGCTGCTGCTGCTGTTGCTGTTGCTGTTGTTATATATTTAGTAATTAAGAGTTGGTACGTACTAAACCAATTTTCAATCATAGACAGTTGTATGTAATTTTTTTTATAGTCCTCCTTTTATTTATATAAACTTTTGAGTATAATGGCCCTCCCTCAACATACGGCTTCGTGACATTTTTATTTGTTACATAAAGTTTTGAATTGAATGTTATAGGTGACGTAACAGTTTTCCTTTTCTATGTAAAGTTACGTATATTTTCAACGTCACGGCAAAATTCCAACTTTATTTTTTCATTGTTTTACGTCTTCTCCGTAACATGATACCTTATTATTGATTATATATAGATGCAAGTATGTATATATATATCTATAGTCTATAGTATATAATAAAAGAGTAACTATGATGTCACATGTCACTCTCTTGTTACTTCTCAAAAAGAATTTCCCGCCTAAACAATTATATTATTTTAGTTAATTTTTTTTATTTTAAGAAACTACATTAATAATTGATTTTGTTTTTAATTTAATTTTTTTATATTATCAACTAAATTGTGTAATCATATGTTTTTTTTAATTGTACATACTTTTATAGTCAAATAAGATTTAATTAAAAAAAGTTTAAAAAAATATTTATTGATATATTTATATATTTTGGGTTAATTTCAATTTAAGACAATTGGTTTTTTATTTCACACGGGTCAATTGTATGTTATATTATCCAAAGAAGTATTCGAATATATATAACTTAAAAATGAAACTTTTTATTTTTTATTGTTTTATGTAATACGTAATTTAATCATACGACATATTTATACATTTATGAATCATATAGTTTTTATATTTTCAACCCGTGTATTACACGGGTATCTAACCTAGTATATATATATATATATAAATAAATATATATATATATATATATATATATATATATATATATATGTGTGTGTGTGTGTGTGTGAAATAAACCCTTATTACTCAAATTAATTGGAATTTACCTTTTTTAGTTTTAAGTTAATATATATTAATTGTTATTTCATTGCACTTTTTAATATTTTTTAATTAACTTGTAAATTACTAGGGAAAATAACTACCAAATATTATACTCTCCACTTTATTTATTATTATTATTTTTCTTTTGAAAAAATTAACAATTAAGCTTAGGTTAAATAAAGAAGGGATGGATGGCTAACAGTCTAACACAAACAAAGGTTAGTAGACTGATTCGATCTATGCTCCGATCGGTTTTTCCCCTCTACTATTTTCAAATGATTTTTTCGTAGCAACATTTTTTAACTTGATGTTTTTGCAACAATTTTTCAAATTTCGCCAGTCCATGTATAGTGTGTTTTATTTTTATGTGTAGGTTAAACGATTTGTAACACCAATATCTTATAAAATGTGATGCCGGTTTTCTTTTCCTATTCATTTCTTTTTTAGGAACCTTTTCCTTATTTTTTTTTCTTTTGGTTTTTTTTTTTTTTTTTGCCATTATGATGTGTTTTTGTATTTGCGTTTTGATATGCAGTCACGTTACAAAGTTCCCCGCGCAACACGCATGTATTCCTAGTTACTATTATTATTATTATAAAACAAATTCACTAAAAACCCACAAATAAAGAAGTTAATTTACATTGCCAAAAAAGAATGTCCAAAGAGAAAAATGCAGGAATTACTCAATCACACAATCATGCATTAAAGATGACAACAAACCCCCAAAGAAAAAAGATGACAACAAACCCCAATAGAAAAATGAAACAGCAGCCGGCAACGGTCAACCACTACAAGCGACACTTTTGACGAACTGGTTATAGAGTATGAGGTGACCTGAAACTATTTTTTTTTTTTTTTATATTTTGTGTAGAATGTATAATACTAGAATTTTCGAATGACACTAATTTTTTTTCACAATTGACACCATTGTTTTATAGAAAAATTATGATCTCATCATTGATGTAAAATATAAAGTTGGAAGAGCATATTTAAGTAGAGATTCATGTCAATCAAATGGCTATAATTTTTTTACAATAATTGATTAGTAGAAATGCAAGGCTTCTTCGTCCATTAGTTAAAGTATAATAAAACAAACAAATAAAATCAATATATATATATATATATATATATATATATATATATATATATACATGACATTTTCAAATCAAGCTACACCTATATTTTAGTGTCATTGAAATTTGATTGTTTCTTTTCAATGACATTTTATTTTACTTTAATACTCGACGAAACTTTGACGAATTCAAAGAATATGACGTATGAGTTGTTAAAATTTAAGAACCATAAAATCTAAAATTCTGTAAAAAAAAAATTATTTCCGTCACTAGTAGTAATTAGTGAACCACTTTACTTGGTCAATTATGTAATTCATTATTATTATCATCTATATATTAAAATGTCCTACGGAACTCACTTGCATATATACTCTTTATAAGGAATTCAATGTTGTACGGTTTAATTTTGTGTGGCATATTTGACCAATTCTCCCACCAAACAATATAGGATCTAAGGCAGCTGGCCGGTTTATTAATTTCTAACTCTAGTGATTTTTCAAAAAGTGTACCATAATATCTTGGTCACACTGTCTTTAGTTTGTTGTAGGTTCAAAGGATGTGGTTTTTTTATTTAAAAATATAATATAATATAGTATAATTATAGTAAAATTCAATTTGTATATTATTGATGGCAACTTGCTGTTTTAGACTTGTATAAAGCCCCCATAGTGGTTCAAAGAATTTCATAGTTTCTGTTGTGGAGAAAAACATTTGGTTGATCATCGTTGTTTCATCGTCTAACAAATAAAGACTACTGAATCACATTGTTCTTGGGTAAATCGAGTTCTCGAGGTATGTGTTTTGCTCCAACATATCTCTCGTCATAAGCCATTCATGTATCTTTATCAGTGTTCTTTTGGTTGTCGATCAAATTGTTCTAAAAGATGCAACACTTTTAACGTTGATGAAGCGTTTGGATGTATTGGACTTGTCAAAATTAAAATCAAAACTTTTGTATAATTGGCTCATCAAAATTAAAATCAAACCTTTTGGTGAATTAATTTTTTATTTATTTATAAAACTGGATTGTTATTATTTATTTTTCTTTCCAAATTTAACTTATAGTAACTTATTAAAAAAAAGTTGGTAAATAGTTATCAAGCTTAACAATTGTTTAATTCATGTTATTATTTTATAACCACATATAAGAAACTTCACAACAATTAACTAATGCTGAATGATTAACATTTGAGTAATTTTTACGGTATAACATTGGAAGGTGATTAGTATTAATTAGCCTCTGATAAGCTTGTACTTAGATTGAACATACGGATAGATAATTGTGATAAGTTGCAAATAAGCCAAGCTGTTCATGAGTTATTCGAGGTTGGATTGATAAAAAAAACTTAAAATGAGCCAAGTTTTATCAAGCCTGAGCCTAAAAAAAGCTCATTTAATTATCAAGCCCGGGCCTGAGCTTCACATATCGAACTCGAGCGGCTCACGAACCTAAAAGAGTTTTTTACTTATATATATTTTATTTAATTTATTAAATATATTTATATAAATAAAATTTGTTATATACAAAATTATGATAAAAACAATTATATAATATGCATAATGTTATATATAAAATATATAATTATAAATATACACGTACACATACATATATATATAAAAATATTAAATAATAATAAGTAAATAATAAACGAGCCAAACTCAAACAAAACTCGAGCTTGAAAGGTACTTGATGAACCAAGCTTAAACTTTAAAAATAAAACTCGAAAAGAGCTGAGCCAACTCTCTTAAACCAAAACGAGCCGAGCTCGAGCCTATACGAGCTCGGGCTCGGCTTAGCTCGTTTCGTTTTCACCCTTAAATCGTGACTAATATGTATTGTGACTAATTAATATATACATGTGTGTGACGGGTTTTAAATCAGGCCAATTAAACATATAGGAAGTAGGAACCATTTTACTCGCACATCATTTATTGATGAATAAACTATTTGTTAAATCATCAATAAAATCTGAATGCTTTATTCAATCATAAGTTCATGTACATTAGTAAATGAAATAGCATTCATTAATATCTAGTCGTTTTTAATTTGAACCAACACTATACATGCATGCATACATACATAGATGTACTTGAGTAGAAATACTAAATGTTTAGTCTATTTATTTTTTATTTAATAATGAATATATTATGATATTCTAATTAGTATACAAACAGTTTATCTCCATAGTATATTATATATTAGAAGGTAAATAAAACAATTTATAATTGTTCTTGAATATTTATTAACATATATAATCTGTTCTTTACAAATAAAAATATTGAAATTGACACTACTATTAACAGCATTTCAGGAAGGAGAAGCATGGCATCTCAAGCCATGGGGTCACTTTGCAAACCAACTTCTCTTTTGTTTTCCGGAGTCGTAAAGTCGTCTTCTTCCCTTCCCACAGGTACTTTTAGTTTTGACTTTTTTTTAACGGCTAATTGGATCACTAACGGACCACTGGCCCATTTGATCATTTTCATTACTTCAGTACGAAACCTTAGGGACACCTGGCATGTCCCCGAAGAAAAAACTCGATTACTTTTAGTTTTGACTTTAATTCTACTTGTTGCATGTTTCTTTAATTATGTGTTATTTTCATAAATATACTGTTAAGTTATTTTATTATAATAAATTTTACCTTTCATGAATTTAATAGGGTCTGCAGTAATAGAAGTGTAACCTTTATAAAAATGGGATGATATTCAAGAAATGATTATAATAAAAAAAATCTAGACAGTTTTAACTAGTTTATGTTTCTGTATTCAATAATTTATATACCTTTGTTTATACAGAAAAATGAAGAAACTTTTATGAGTATCTTCTTTTTATATTCGTTTCGACTACTTAACTAACAAGAGTAAAATTATATTAAATTTAGACAGCGAGCGAACACAATATCGAACCCTTGTAGTACAACGAATGTTCTTGCTCGCTCATAGAGTTTGATCTGTTGATGATCGACGATTTTGCACTATGTTTCTTCATAAACACTTTAGAACAATGAGAGAATTTGGAGGGAACAATATATATGTCAGATCTGATTACAATAACATACAACATCCCTAATTATACCAGTGTTAGTGTCGGTTGTAACTGTCAAATGGCAGTTAATTACGCGGGTACATCATTCTTACCCAAACCGACCCATCTAGTTATTATCCAGACTATGTACAATATACATACTAATTATTAACATAAGTTTCATTTAATACTTGCTAAACTTATATTCTAACAAGATCCAGTTACAAATTGACAAAATATGAGATCTGTTTACTTTAATAATGTTTTCATTTGTTAGTTTGTTGCAGTTAAGTCTATATATAATCTGCAATGTTTCTTAAACTTAATTATGCTGCCTTTTTATTATCTTGTTTTCCACTATATTTTTTCATAATCAATGGAATGAACATGTTTAGGAGCACAAGCTTCAAAATACCTTCGGATATCGAGTTCTAATACGAACGAATCCATAGCGCTTCAACAAAGACATGGTAATAACCACATGGATCAGAGCTTCTATGAACGAATTACACCTCGCCAAATGAAGAAACAGAAGTTTGAACTGAATGTCACATCTACCAACAATCCTCAGTTTGATGCTACTCATGATCTCATAAATCCAATTGAAAACGTTATGCGATTTGTGGACGTTTTGTATAGATTTATTAGGCCGTATGCAGCAGTCGGAACGGTAGATTATAACAATTTTGAAATATAAATATCACTGATTATTTCTAAAATGACATTAACAAAGACTAAGATACATAATATGCTGACTTTGTGTAATCTCATTTTGTAGGTTTTAAGTGTACTATCTATGTCTCTTCTTACTGTCCAAAAACTGTCAGATTTCTCCCCACATTTCTTCCTGAAAGTGATGCAGGTATGTTTATATAGGTTGGCTAAACGTAAGTCATTGATTTTTAGTATGCCCCCGAGAAGTTCAAATTAAGGGAGAATATTAGTAATGTCACAAGTTAAAGGATGCCGCAAGTAAAAATGGAAAGGGTGTTACAGTAATCATAACTTTTTATTTTTATTTGTTTCACCCGTTCAACTTGTCACCATCAGTAATATTCCACACTATTCACTCTAAAAGACAAAATATTCTCGTGATTTGATGTTTTCAACGCGTAAAATTAAAAATTTTTGGTAAAATAAAATTTTGAAGGGGTAATTGTACCAAACGCGATTTAGATTAAACTTTAACTTCGAAGTATTAAAATGTACTTGTTTTTCTTAGCTTCTATTTTTATTTACTGCTTTCAGGCTCTTGTTGGAGGCATGTTCATGCAAATGTATGTCTGTGGATTCAATCAGATATGTGATATAGAACTCGACAAGGTCCGGAAACGAAAAAGAAAATTAAATCGGCCATGAACACACGCGTGCTTCTCTCTCGCGTGCTTCTCTCTTTATACGTAAATTCTATTAAATACAGAATAGAGCTATTGCTGACAGTATAACGAATCTTTCAGGTTAACAAGCCATCTCTCCCGTTAGCTGCTGGAGAACTATCTATGACAACTGCTATCATCGTGTCTACATTATCAGCGATCATGGTATATTGATTGATGAACAAGTTGTAGTATGATCATTCATACAAAATCCACCAATTCAACAGACTTTAGAATGTGGAATGTAGTTGTAATAAAGATTGTTTTGAACGCAGAGTTTGTCGACAGCATGGTTCGTTGGTTCTGCGCCATTGTTTTGGGGATTCGTCGGGTGGTTTGTGGTTGGTACCGCTTATTCAGCCAATGTGGTGAGATTTCAGTTATAACTCATGGATTCAATGACTCTAAGCTATGAATTTAGTAACTCTTTAACTAAAATTTTATTGTGTTTCTATCATTCCAGCTGCCCTTACTTAGATGGAAGAGGTTTCCTTTCACAGCAGCTTTTTACATGCTAATTGCTAGAGCGCTGGTTGTTCCGATCGGATATTACTTGCATATGCAGGTCTATTTTTCCTACTTCTATATGTGTTCTTATGTTGGTCAGGAAAGAATAGATAATTTTGTACTGTATTACAAAAAAGTAAAGAAAAAAAGGTGTTTATAAAGTAAAACAACCCTTAAACAGGCGTTCAAAAGTCCTTGAACGGACTTTTAAATGCGCAGAGCTGGAGTTATACTGGCTTTTTTTGTATTTTTAATTAAAAGAATCAACGTCAATCAAATCACTAAACGAGTTTAGTAATAACAGTGTGCATTTATCTTACAAAAGAAAAAGTTACAAGAAATTACTGTACTAATTAGTGAAATGAAAATCTACAGAATTCTATCAATGGAGCATCAAGTTTACTCTCAAGGCCAATATTATTTGCTGTGGGAATGCTTAGTGCCTTCTCAGTCTCTACAATATTCTTCAAGGTAAAAAAAAATTGTTGCTTAGCTTCTAGTTTATGTAAAATCTTGAAGTAGTAAATTAAATTTATTTCTCATTATGCAACTGTTAGGCCTTTTCATGTCAATAATATCATTATTCATTTGATAGGACATCCCAGATATGGAGGGAGACCAAAAGCATGGAATTAAGTCTCTCGCTTTACATTTGGGTGAAACTCGGGTTAGCTTTTACGTTCTTCATAAAACAGAAAAGTATATAGTTGAAGATTTGATATTAAGGATTGTTTGGATGAATTAAACTTTGTAGATGTACTGGATTTGCATTTGGATTCTTGAAATCGCTTATGTTGCGGCTGCTTTTGTGGGAGCAACTTCATCCATCACTTGGAGCAAATACGTAACAGTAAGTTATGAATCTATGTCATGATCAAACGAATTTAAACTAGCTACTAAACATCTTATGGTAGTAATAATCTTTCAATCGTTCTAGAAAGTTCCATTTCGACAATCAAACATATATGCAGATGGTCTAATAAGAATGAATATCCACCAAAAACATTATGAATCTTGAAATATATGCATTCTTAAGGTAATGCACACAAATGATCACACATAGTTGTAAGACAAATATTTCAACCAGTTTGTAGCGCGATATCAGGGTAATGGATAACGTTTTTTATGTGTAGATTATTAGTCATCTTGTGATGGGAGCAATACTTTGGATACGCGCTAAATCAGTTGATTTGAAGAACATGGATGCCGTTCAATCCATGTATATGTTCCTATGGCAGGTTAGTTTCACTACCATTTGTATCAGTTATCGTCTTATAGCTTATTGAAGTAACATAAGTGTCTTATATGTTGCAGCTCTTCTACGCTGAATATGGCCTTATCTCGCTTGTACGATGAACTAACAATCTTCCAATAAATTAAGAACATACGCCATATGAATAAAGTAAATCATCTCGAGGACCGATTTTTACTGTGAACTTCCAGATCAAGGTTCCAAGAAATAACAATACCCTATACTAGTTTTTTTTTTTTTTTTTCATTTCTTTGTAATTTGGGTAAATATATTACTATGTTTTGAATGAGTCAATGAAATGTGCACATCTCCATATAGACCAGGAAAACATAGAAAAATTAAGTAAGCTGTGACTTCCTGGAGATTGAGATTAAATCTAAGGTCTATCCCAGTGTCAAATGTTAAGTATATGATTTATGTTATAAGTTATAACTTGTGTTTGTTGTGGGAATTTTATGTCATAATCAAGAATGACATTAAAATGTATCTCCAATATACTACCTAAAGGATTCCTCTAAAATTAAACAAAAATATATGTTGAACAAATAATCAATTTTAAATATAGAACCTAGATATTGGAAAACATTTAGAACCTTTACTTCTACTGTTCATAGCAGTCTTAACTTCTCATTAAGCCTTTAGTTTCAATGAAGAGTCTATCACTTTGTATTTGCAGATTAGTGTTGCTTTCACATATGTACTTAACATGGCCGAATGCTTGAGGCGATGAATATAATAGCTTGACACTTAAGTATTATATCTAACTCATGGTATCAGAGCCATCGTTAGCCTATACCTAATCTTGATTTTAGCTTCTCTAGCAATACAACAAAGTTTCCATTTCTATCGGTCATAAAATAAACCAAAAAAGAAAAAGCAGACAGGAACAGTTTTATTCTCTAAACAAGCAGATTTTGGGTTTTTTTAACACCCTAATTCTCTTGCTTTAATACCATAAAATAAAATTGGAAAAAAGACCACACATATCAATTATGGCAAAAATTTCTCCTTCTACAAGTATTTCTTCCACAAGTCTATTATCATCAAGTGGATCAAACTCGTTTTCTATCAAAAACTTATTATGCATTGCCTCTATCGAGTTAACGGTGTAAATGGTTTGAGTTGTTCCTACTTGTTGAATCAACACCATTTTGGAACCCACCCCCAGGCTCATCTTGCCATTGGAAAATTCTACTTCACAGTTACGAAAAGTTATTAAAATTATCATATCTTTAATGGTCCTTTTCAATGAAATTCTAGCTACATACTTTTTCAATGATACTAGTATCTTTTTGTAACTGAATGATTAAAAGCTGAACTACATGATTAAGAGGCATCATTTTCTTGAACCAAACAATCCTATCTCTGACCGATTTAGATGTAGCCTTTTAATAAAACCATTAAAAGACCAACAAACAGCCCCTTAGTTTTTTTACGAACTTAGTTTCCTATTTGTTTTCTTAGCCTTACTCGTGCACTCTTCCGTTCTTAGCGTATAGATTTGTTAGGGCAATGGATAGGCTCTGTCGAGAGGATTCGTGTGCTCTTTTACCAGTCATGATCATAGTTCTCTCATCAAAGGTTTTTCAATCATGTTGTGCTAAGTAGCTTATTGTGTAGGTTTGTTCGTTAAAAAAACGATATTATATTAATTATATGCACATATAATGGCTTATTAGTTTTTTTTTTTTCGATTGATATATTCGTGTACTTGTAACATAATCATGGTGTTTCAAGTAAGCACAGACCACCACCAGCAACCACAACCACCATCATTGCTATCCAATCCTAACTAACAGAAAATATGATCAGCATCAACAAATATTTTCCTTGCATGACACTCAAAGACATATTTCCTTCTACATACTCACAATTTGGATGATTGTTGAATTGTTCCCCAGGCAACAATACTTTGAACTTAAGTCTGCCCTAGACATTAAATATAACTAACTAAAACCCTTTAACATGTTTACAACTTGATTTTTGACTTATTTAGGCATGAATAGGTTATATGTTCGAGTTACACAATTTTTAAATCTTTCTAGGTTAGGATTGATATCTTTGATGCATATAAATTTATGGTCATATTCAGGTTTAATGACTCAAACTGCCATGGTTCTCACCCTAATAAACAGCATATTAGATAAATTTCAATCCAGTTTAACCGGAAACATAGACGCAGATACAACAAAACATTGTTACAATTCAAAAGATTAATCAACCTAATTCTCACAGTTTGTAAGAAAAACACAGTAAATAATATGTCTCTAGAGTCTAGACTCGTCACTATAATAAGATTGCTGGTACTTTGCAAGTACACAGTAGTAAAAGATTTATGATGATATCCTTGTAAATGTGAAGATTTTATAGGGTCTAACCTTATGCAAATCATGTTTTGTGATATAGACATAGCATTATCAAAAAGGTTCTTAAGGTTGCTTGCATGACACCGATCCTGCACAAAAATATATATTGTAACCAAATTAAGTAACATTAATTATTACATAACCAAACATGTTGTTTGGACTAGGATGCCCGGTTGTCAATAGTGACTGTAGCGGTCGCGATTGCGCGCTACGTCGCGTATAGGTAAGCGGCTACTATATGGTATGTAGCGGTATATAGCGGAATTTTTTATTTTTATTTTATTTTATTTTTTTTTTTGTAAATTTTTTTTTGGTAAATATGAGATTTAGATGATTAGTAATCGAGTATTTTAGCTATTTTGGAGGTATTTGCTTAGATTTCCTACTACTTTATTGCTAAACATGCTTATCTATTGAATGTAAAACATTCTTACATATTATTCTACTTAATCGTTAAACACGAAATAACGGTCGCTATTTACCGCTATTCGCTACATAGCATATAGGTGGCTTGTCGCTATTTACCGCTATTCGCTATTGACAACTATGCTAGGATATGTCTATACTATTTGAAGTATTAATAACCATGTGTTTGAGTGAGCTAACTTCATATTATTAAGATATTTATAAATAAAATGACCTATCCCACCAACAATTCGACTCATTTGTATAAATGGGTTACACAGGTCGTGTTCAGTTACAAGACTTTAAGTATGTCAAGATTATGGTTAATATCTTTGACACGAATAAATATATGAGTCGTGTCCGGTCAAGTCAACCGGACACGATTCCCACCAGTATTTTTGTTGCAGCGGGTTAAGCTCATCAGAAAAAGAACGTCTTTTGTTCAATCAAAACCGATTATTGCAGCCTTAGTTGCCATAATAATATATTTAGTTCCAAAACACACATAAACCACTACGTAACTAGTGAAGAAGAGACCCAAAGATTTAAATACAACCAGAAAAACATTGGATGAGTTACCTGCCCAAGAAGAATTTTACACACTTTGTGCTTTGGTGGATAGATCTTTAACCTTTGCATCGACCTGATCCTGCAGTTTAAAATGTTTTGCCAAGAGTAAGTCAAGAGGTTGTGGGCTCGAGTCCGAAAGAGACTAAGGCTTGTGAGTATTTGTGTTCAAAAAATAATAAAATGCCAAAAAGAAATTAGTATAAGATACCCCTAATGGTATGATATTCAATAATTTGACGAACATCAAACCTATCTCATATGGAGTTCAGCGAAAAAATAGTACAACTTGAATCCAACCTACTTCAAAAGTCAACCTTAATATCATGAACCATGACGTGCGCATACTTAACGGTTAACCCTTTTTTTTCAGTTTCAGATCTTTTACGCCCTAGTCTAGGCCACAAAACTTGAATATGGGCCATGGGATGTATGATCACACATTTGACAACATATTGCAGGATGTAGAAGTTGACCATGAATAAGTCAACTAGTCTTCATACAAAGCTAGAGGTTATAGTCTCGACCCATTTACTAATGAACGGTTTGACGTGGGTTGTGTTTTATTTCACAGGGACAATGTCAACCTGTTTACTAATGAATGGTTTGATCTGGTTGTGCTTTATCTCAAAAAGGTCAAATGGGTCAAACAAAAAAGAATAGCGATAATAGAAACAACTCAAACGAGTTGAAAGTCATCAGAAATCTATTTCTAATACAACCCCGTAAACCATTTTCAAGTAAAAGATATGGTTATTTATATCTAATCTCAATTAAACCATTAAGTTTAAACAACAAATGAAAACATGTTAGTGGTCAACCCAACCTCTACTTCAAAACTATTA
The DNA here is from genome assembly GCA_025506415.1 of Flaveria robusta. Taxonomy (NCBI): domain Eukaryota; kingdom Viridiplantae; phylum Streptophyta; class Magnoliopsida; order Asterales; family Asteraceae; genus Flaveria; species Flaveria robusta. The sequence goes on along the minus strand of CM046465.1, from coordinate 17,500,515 downwards.
AGGTTATTTGAATCAAGTCATCTTGCCCCTCTATTTGGAGCTATGAGTCCCAATGGTGCACCCACATCAAAACCATCATATCACTCATTAACCAATAACAATTGCACTAAAAATGTTCTTACATTCTACCAATTCTAAAGTCAAAATCAACACATTTTGACCAAAATCAGTCAAAAGAAACCATGAAAACTGAAGCCAAAAGCTTACCAATCCCTTCTTTTCATAATAATCATCCAAAGCCCACTGATATTTCGATTGATTCAGCCCAAACCAACGAGCCACATGATCATCCAAACTCGAATGTGCTGTTACACAAAGTCGCAAACACCAATTTAGTCAAAAGTCAAAACACAATTCCAAACTTCAACTACATATATACCTTTCATCTTTTACGCAATTAACAACAAATCAAACAAATTAAACATCTACGAAACCAAAATCAGTTTAAATCAAACAATTCCAATTCCAAATTAAAAATCTAAAATCCAAATTCAAGGAACAAAACGACACCGTTTTGGACTTTAGCAACGGCATCCCAAAAGAACCCAAACTTCGAATCGTAAGCTGAAGCCGACTTCTCGTACTGAACCGGAGGCGGAAGAACCGGCGGCGCGGACTTCACCGGCGGCGGGTGAAACGGCGGCGGAGGATCAAACGAGGGTTTAGGGGTTGCGGGAGGGGTGACGAAGACGGTGTAGGGTCCGATCTTGCCGATCATCGGCGGAGTGGCCGGTTCTTTGTTCATCGGCATTACTAAAAATTGGGTTTTTTTTGGGTTTTTGGTAAAGTTTGATTGATAAAGATTGGGGGAAATGTGGATTTGAAAGATGAATGATAAAGGGTTTGTGATAAAGGGTTATATATAGTGATGAGAATAAAGGGGTTTTGGAGAATATAAGTGTTGAAGAAGAAGTAGAAGCAGGTGTTCTCTCTCACATAGAGAAACACATAGTGGAGATGAAGGATGAAAGATGAAGGATGTTTGGTTGGTGGGATCTTTGTCTTTGTTTTTCTATTTTTTAAGTTAAAAGTACAGATCTTGTTTCTGCTTGTTTTGATTATTCTTAACCTCTGTATTTAGCTATAAGAACTAGTTGTCTTATATCATATGTGTTATTTTAGTCACAAATTGCTATTTTAAGAAAAATTATTTAGTGGCTGTTTAATAAAATACATTTTGAATACATATATAAAAAAATTTTAAAAACATGTTAATGTTCGCTTTTTAAAACGTCATTCTTAAAACCATTTAATATTTTTAATGTATTTTAACTAGTTGGTTTTCTAAAGTTTTTTTTAAATCATTCTTTTTTTAAAAATATTGTTTTTAAAAATCTTAAAATTTTAAGGTCATTCAGTTTTTAACATCTTTTTTAATATTTTTATAAAACATTTAAAAAACTGAATGATTTTAAGAAAAACAATATTATTAAAAATACCTTTAAAAATAGAAAAGATTTAAGAAAGATGTTTAAAAGTTAATTTGTGAAAAAAAATATAAATCAAACATTTAAAATGAAGACTTTTTTAAAAACATTTTTTATTAGTATATTAAATAAGAAAGATATTTATAATGAAAAAACTTAAAATAAAATATAAATTACATTAATGATCCTTACAAGTAAAATTGTCATTTAAAAAAATTTAACATCACCAACTGAAGTAACGGAGTATGAACCATTAATGAAAGATAAATATAACATTAGGGACTATATTCGTAATTTTAAAACTTTGAGGACCGAATCCAAAATTTTAACCAAAACCACATGGACCATCCGTATATTTACTCTTCATTTTAGTTATCATATTTCATCTTAATGATGTTATTAAGAAACTATATTTCAATTGGTTAAAGGTAAAGTATGTTTAATTTATTAAAAAAACCCACTTCTTAATGGTCAATTAAGCCTCTTAAAAGGTACATTTTAGTTAAGTTTTTGATTTGATGATAATCTTGTAGTTGGTTTATAATAATCACTATGATATAAGTTAGCTTTATTTGTTTAAACATGAAAAAGCAAGGACGAGGAGGGTAATTTTAAAAGCATTACTATTACTAATAAAGATGAGGAGCTGAGACCTTCATGATTTACAGGATGAGATTTTTATGGTTTACACCCGTTTATTTTGTTGCTTATAGTTTTAACATAAATCCTCTTAATTAAGATTAGAAGATTGATTTTAGCACTTGTTTACACTTTACACATGTCATGATGTTTGAACACTTTGCCAGTTATATACTTTTTGACAGTCTAGCTAATTTTACGGCATTAATTCCTAAAATTCTCAGGCTATTTGTGTGTGTTGTCTTTATAAACTGTTGTTGTTCTGATGCAAGAAAAAAGGGTGCTATTGGTTCATCACTAGAAGTAGAAGGCTTACCTTTGGAACATGGTTCAACGTCAAGTGATTCAGGTGTTGTAGAACAGCAATTTACAGGACTAACTTCATTTGGAACCCACCAACTTACACAAATCAAGAAACCCAAAACCTAAGCTTATGAGAAACCAGGTGAGTTACTATCATGATCCATCTACAAGTATGCTTTTGTTGGGTGATGTTAACATAACCCATATATTTTATCATTTCATCACTCTCGAATATAGATTTATGTTGTGTTTGTCGATTTATTTAGTTGTTTTTTTAACCATTTAACAAGCAAAATTGAAGGTTGATTACTAATTGCCATCCACATCAAGTGTACTAATTGTATGCGTACAACTTGTTCTCGAATTTTATTTTATTATTATTATTTTTTTTTGCCAAAAGAGTGTTGTTAGAAAAAATATTTATCAAAATGGACGATTTGAAAAATATTTACTAAAATATGTACTTATTTTATTTTCTTAAATTTTAATTTATCTACTATGATTTTTTTTCTTTTTATTTTTTATTTTTTCAATCAACCTATTATTAGTTTTTTATTTTTTTTCTCACTCAACTCTTTACTATTCTTTTTTCATTTCTAACTAACTTATTAAAATTCTTTTCTTTTTTTAATCAAAACCATGTTAAAAATAAGGGATATTGGATTTAATAATCCCAACTTTCATTTATTGGCCGGGATTAATCCCAACTCAATAAATATTTACAGACACTCTGAACTTTGAACTTATTTTCTTTCAACGATCCCTAACTAACTGAGAGTTAACACCGTTAGTTTTTCGATGAAATGGACTGTTTTTATGGCCAAAACACTAAGCAGAAAGTTGAAATCAACCATCTGGTCTGTCAATCTGAAACTTTCGCACCCTAAAACCCGTCAATTTCCACCTTCTGATCTAAACCAGTTAACTCATTCAAGGTAGATTTGAGGTGACGTTGGAGGCTATACACCAAAAAACAAACTTGATTGAGGCTGGGCGGCGGCGTAGTTGAAAAATGGCTCAATGTTGGCCCCTTTTTATCAAAAAAACTAACGGCGGTTAACTATCAGTTAGTAAAGAATCGTTGGAGGAAATAAATTTAAAGTTGGGAGTGTTTGCAAACATTTCTTGATTTGGGATTAATCCCGGCCAATAAATAAAACTTGGGATTATTAAAATCCAATAACCCTAAAAATAATAATAATCAATTAATAAAAAAAAATGAAATAAAAAGTATTAATGTCACCATTTAGATATGTAATAAATATTAGTGTAGAAGGTTAGATACTTCGATAGAAAATCACATGTATGCTACGTTGAATATATTTTAAAAAACATGTATTGTATATCAATAAAAAAAATGACATTTTTACTTTTCTACGATTTACTCTATACACATATTTTTTTTCTTACATGAAACTTCCTCAATACCAATATGAAATGATTATAATAAATTATTGGTTTCTTTATTATATTAAACTGTAAGAAATTGTTTTATATGTAAACTAGTATGATTCCGCCGCGCGTTGCCGCGGGGATCTATCGTAAGCATTGACGTGGTTTTGTTTTAAAAAATTAAAATAGAAATTATTAGAATGTCATAAGTGTATATTCAAAAAATTTAAAACAATTTATAACCAAAGTTATAAATGAAAATCAAATTTTGATCTGTCTTAAATTTATATAAAATTTATATTTAAACATAAGAAAAAAAAATAAGAATAACTTAATGGTATACTTAAAATTTTATTTGACCAAAGTTACAATAAAACCAAATTTTAACTCGGTTTGATTTTTTATAACATTTATACTGAAATGTAGATAAATTTAAAAATATCGCAACTGTATATTGTAGATTTTAATACAAATTATATTTTAAAAAGTTATAAAAGAAGGTAAATTAAAAAAAAAACATACAATGAATTCAAAGGTCAAACTAATAAAATTATGATGGCTCAAATAAAATAACATCATTCTCTTTGAATTATAAAAAGGAACAGACAACAATCAAAATTTACATATAAAAAAATTCTAGTAAAACTTTTTTTTTAATTATAATAGGTTATTTATAAAAAAATAAAAACACATATAGATGATAGTTTTTAGTGTTGATTCTACACATATAAAGACAATCCAATCATAAAAAACCAATTGATTAATGTGAACAATAAAATACGGATCCATCAGTTTCTTAATCGGTTTGATTTCTTCATAAGAATTTTAAAATATAAAAATTAAAATATGATAAGATATTTTGGATCTCAATTTTAAAATTAACCTAATTTGATATTTAAATTGAAATCCAACTCTCTGTCTCTCTCTCTTGCCAGATCTGATCTCTTTCTTCTCTCTCTCTCTAATTTCCGTCCACCCCGCCATCACCGGTCTAGAAAACTGCCATCACTGGTCTTGTTAAGAAGACAACAAAATCGACGTTAGTAACATCATCAAGTCTCAGACCAGGCGTGCCCCGTCATCATCGACCGAAGAAATGAAAACCTCAATGTACGTCGAGCACCAAATCGAGAGACTATAGACCTAACGCTACCAAGGCATAACCTCTACCGCTGTCGCTACAAAAGGCGCAGTGGTTGGCAACCGGCAATGATAGGCCACAAGAGAGTCTCAGGCTAAACCATCATCGACAGATACAAAAAAAAAAAAAACACCATAAGCGATAAATAGAGAAAATCGAAGAGAGGAAGACAGGGAGGCATCAGATGTCACAACCGCAAGGTCGGACAACGGTTCGCCGGCCGGAAACACCGCTTAAAACGGCAATTCCTCCGTCTCCCTCTCTACTTCCTCTTTCTAGACAACCTCTTCTATCTAAAAATGGAGATGATAATAGAGATGAAGACGCGGAGGCACTGGACATCACGATCAAAAGACCGGACGATGGTTAGTCGGCGAGAAACACCGCCGGAAAAGCTTGTTCATCCCCCCTCTCTCTACTTTCTCTCTTCATTAACACTCTGTGTGTAAAAAATAAGAAAGCACATGAATATACAGGCTGACCAACCTTGAATACCATAAACTATTGTGGCCAAAATAAAAAGACCAAAAACTACACTGAACTCACCGACCAAAAGAATTAATAGATATTATAATGAGTTATGAAAGTACATTTATTATTATTATTTTTTTTGTTACATTTGACCATAATTTTTAAGCCTTCAATTTACCTTATTCTTTTTAGTTTTTAATATGCCTAATGATCCTTGTAAAACAATGTTACGAATGTTCAGTACACAAATAGAATTTGAAAAAATATAAATTCAAGCCTACTGGATTTTTTGAAGTATGCTTTTATGGATTATTATTATTATTATTTCACTTTAAAATTAATGTAGATGATTGTTAACGTGGTTCGAATAAAATATATAAAAGTAAAAAAATTGTTATAAGTAAAAAATTATTATTATTCTTATTTCACTCTAACGTGTTAAGGCATGATTAAACCAAGCTTTTTTTTTTTTACTTTTTTTTCTTCTTGAATCGATTTCTTCCCTGTATTAAATATATTATTGCGATCAATTAACAGCAAAGTGAATTATAGTCCTCGGGTAGGAGCATTTGTTCAATTCCCTAGCGAATCTTGAGGTGGGGAGAGGTTTTCTAATATTTTTAAGTGCTATTAGTTATTTTTTTCTTTTTAAGTTGGGTTTTTATAAATACATCCTAGTCTAATTTTTAATTACACCACTCTAATGTATTAATTAAATTTGACTCTAACTTCACAAATTAGAGAGTTAGTTTCATAAATATAGGATTCACATGTCACACATACCAAAAAGAAATTAAAATGACCATCTTAAATGCACCATTCTACAATTCTAATACTTAAATTCACACTTACTTTCTAATGGTTTTTAATCTATTTAACGATAATACAATTATAACAATAACGCACATATAATAAAATTATATAACATAATGAGAAAATAAAATTTAAAATAATTATAAAACTATGAACATAGCTAAAGTAGTGTTTAAATCTTTTTTTTTTCAAAAAACTTAATGATTTGATAATCAAGTTTTAGTTATAAACTTTCTTTTCTATAATATAATTATTAAAAGAAAACTTTTCTATTGTTTTATAAGTACTTGTATTAATATTTTAACTTTTTTGAACTAATTATTTCTCGATTCATTTCATATCAAATAATATTTTCATAAAGAACCTTCTAAATATGTTTTACAAAACGTTTATTGCAATTACTTTTTATTTTAGCTTTTAGTTAATGTTATACGATCAAAAATTGTTCCTTTTTGGTATTATTAACTCTTTATATAAAAAAAATTAGTTTTTTTAAATGGTACTTTTTAAAATTGTACAATGTTTAACTTTTAAGAAATTTAACGATTCATTTTATAAATATTAGCAAAATGTTTAAGAATACATTGAAAAGAAGTTGTAGTTTTAAATTTTATTATTGAATTTATATTAAAGAATGAGTTTATTTGATGAGAATTTGATAATTAAGATAATCAGTAAAGACTATTTATATTTACTGAGTAATTGATTGTTGGTGAATTCTATAATTGAATGTATTTACCATTTGTGAATTTTTCAGGAAAATCAACCTAAGCTAGACCTATATGGGCTTATCTAGATCGCCACCTCCATGGTATTTGTGATCGCTTCATTTGGTAGTTGTGCCACATATCTAATGACTACAAAAAGTGATTGTACCATTTCTTGGAGCTTTGCGTGAGCTACTTTCAGGTTTCTTTTCAACAATGGCAGTTTATGGTTGTGATTTTATATTTCCGCTAGGGTTTGTTGTTTCCATATTCCAAAAAACGGGTTTTCATATTCTTTTTCGGTTGGTCGTTTCAAGCTGAACATACCCATCAACATTTACCTCAAGGAGGCATGTAACAACTTGAGTAGGAATGCTACAATTTATCATTTCTAGTGTACATTTTGGTAGTAGAAACTCATACAAGATCCCATCTGAGAACACTCGGCCACTCAGGTCTAAAAACCATACAAGATCCCATCTTAGAAGAGCACCACCATAAATCATAACGTTTGAATGCAATGTGTTCTTAAACGGCACAATTTATGTTTGAACTTTGTCTCAAAACTCGGAAAAAAACTGTAAAATAAAAAAGTGATTTATTGCTTGTGGAAATCTTAGACCACAATCACATAATGAATCAAATAATGGATCTTTATATAGCAGTTGTAAATATTGTCAGCTGGTTCAAGTCGACTTGAACCAGTTGACAATATTTACCAAAAAAGACAGTTTTGGGCGGCTGTTGATCCTCTAGGACCCTGTGCCATGTGTACATTACATCTAAAACATAACAAGAACCAACCACGATTCACCTCTACTATAACCAAAAGTATCAAAGAACATAAGAATGTAAGCATGCATTCCTCTATCATAGCAACATCCAAATATTACAAGTCATACCACAAAAACACCAAACATGTATATGAATATATGTATGTATGTATGTATAACCATTTAAAGCCGCCATGTCCTGCCAAAAAGAAAGTCATCCACAGCTGAACAATGAGCCGGACCACGAGCCAGTAGGTGGCGATGGCTTCCCAGGGACATAGTAGAGGAGCTGAAAACAGCTTTCAGCACAGAGAGTTAAGGACAAATTTGTCATTTCCTATATACAAGCAACATTCACATTTTAGTTTTAGTTCAAATCACAAGACCTTATACCATAACATTACATGAGCATACATTATGAAAAACAAGACCTAAGTATTATATAGTATTATACACTACCGAATCTATCAATTGCTGCTTGCCAAAAAACCTGGGACTCGCCATGTACAAAACGACGTTTTTTCTGCACAAATCTGACAAAATCGTACCTGAAAATGGAACGCCCTCTTGAAGATCTCCACACACTCTTCATGCATATCATGCAAGATAAGCGCTGACCCGAGCAACCACACATGTTGACTTTTCTTTTTTACAAAAGCTTTTCAGGTATATTTAGATGACAGAACTTGCTAAAGAAAGTTCATGAAGCTCACTTAACATCCATTCTTCACCGGTTTGACCGCCAAGAACAATGGCACGTGTACCGCCTACAACACATGTACTATGACCCCAAGCGAACCGTGGTGGCCGACCTGGTACATTTAACATCCGCCATGTGGGTTTCTCCTCGGTGGGGTCAAGAATATAGAGCTGTGACGCTGAGTGAAGGCCTGCAACTGACCCACCAAAGACTAGTATTCTCCCACCAGGGAGGCTCACGGCTACATGGTCAAGCCGGGGAGGTGGAGCTATGCCACCTGGATTACCAGCGCCAGGCATCCCACTTCCGGTCACAGATCTCCAACATGGTTCATCCTCACTCAAATCCATAGTGAAAACGTCACTAGACCGGAACCTGAGGGGTCCGCTTTTGGCAAGACCTCCAAACATCAAGATTTTACGACCCCCATACACCGACAAAGTGTGGCCGAGACGAGAAGGTGGGGTCCACGTGACTGGTATCTCTCTCCAAATCGGTTTCTCCATTGAAAGATCCAGTAAAAAAGTATCACTTAAAAGTACACCAGAATCTGCACAACCACCTGAAACAATTAATTTTGTCCCATCAAGAGTACAGGAACTGTGCCATGATCGTGGAAGTGGAGGAGCTAAACCGGATATTTCACGCCATGTTGGATGTTTGGCATCCAAATCCAAGAGGAATACATCATTAAGTAACCCTTGGGTCCCACATCCTCCAAACACTACCAAATTGGAACCGTTAACACATGAAAGTGTATGACCCCAACGACCCGGTGGCGGTGAGCCAACTTTCACATGTTGCCACTCAGGTTTGCTGGAATTTAAATCTAATACAAAAGTATCATTCATCGGTTGCATATTGACACCCTCACCGCCAAATAGAACCACACGGTTCCCAACTGCACATGCACTGAAGTTGCATCGTGATGGCTCCACCGCACCACCAACAGACAGCTTTCGCCATGCAGCTGCTTCAAGAGTAGTAAGTTCCCTAGCCAGACGACCCCATCCCAACCTTTTAGCCCCTGGAACCGTCTCTAGAACCCTAGTTGTTTCACTACCCCATGCGTTCTGACAGACCATTCTCCATAAGTCCTCATTCTTAGCCACCTCATAGAACCGCCTGCAAACTGAACCAACAGATGCAATATCTCGCGGCGTCAACCGCGAAAGAATTTTAAGAGAAATCACTTCATCACTTAATTGTAGAATCCCAGAGAGTCCACGAGAAGAGTTGCGAGTCCCATCTGGAGTTAGCCGGCAAGAGAGAAGACTAGACCGAAACGGGTCAGATGACTTCACAGTTCCTTTTGTTGTGGATCCCGTGAGTGGGCCCAGATCAAGATCAACTTCTGTAAAGAACTGGATACCAATAATATGTGTTATTACCTCATCATCACCATATATAGGAGTCATGCGCAACCGGTTCATCAATGGGGTACCATCTTTCATGAAATTTAATAGTTCTCCTTTGAATTCAATCCCGTCCTCAAGGCATCTCCTAATTTCTGAGACTACAGTAGAGTCCACCAGGGGATGCCTTCTTTTTGCATATGGACCTCTGCATTGCAAAAACCGGCTGAAAACAAATACACAAATTAGAGGGAAGAAAAAAAGTGTGCTTATTTGTAGAGAGTGTAATAAATGTGACATTCGAAAAGGTAATGCAGCGATACTGTAATAAAATAAACTAAAGGTGCTATGATGAGCAGGTCAGGCAAAACGGGTAACGAGGTACAGGTCAGAAAAGGTCGGGTAGATCCAAAACATTTTGTCCATTCTTTATCTAGATTAATATAAAGATTGTGAAGATAATAATAATAATTTACTAATTTACTACAATAACATTTAGATTTAAAAAAAAAAAAGATGTAGGAAGTATTATTAATTAAAACGGACTAAATGCGACTTTCAACCTGTTTGACCCTTCTGACCCATATCCCTTTTAGTTAAAATATTAGAACAACCCATCTGAGGTTAAAACATAATTTTAAACAAGGCATTCATAAACAAGTCGAAATTAAAAACCTCCAGTCCGCATACCTACAACTCCAAGCAAAAAAAAAAAAAAAAAAAAAGAAACATTCTACAATGCTTCATACAACCACAGTCACTACCTTTTAAAAAGTCTACAGCATATGGCTTTAGGAGAACAAAAGTATAGGAATAAATTTCAAGGTATATAACTACCACTTCAAGGGGGTGTCCGTGTAAGATAATATTAAGGCTATTTGGCTAATAAAAGGTTTGTGAAAACGATGAGCTTATACATAGCAATCATCTCTTTATACACAGGATTGATATGTAAAATACCAAAATGAACTAGGAAACAGCAACTTCACAGCTCTAGTATAACCCAGACACATTAGATGTAATTACTGAATAATGGCTAATATCTATAAATCTTATGTAAGAACTATGGAATCAATCTTGAAACTAGATGTTAAAAAGACTGCATTTTAATAATGTTAATGATACGTGTATTATGACCAACCCACGTCTCCCACTACTTCATCAAGCCTATTAGTATTTTAGTATTAAATTTACGTTTTCATGCACGTATAGTGGTTATAATTAGTGGGGTAGGTTAGTGGATCATTATGTTACTTTCATGTGTTTGTTTTGTAGCCTATATAAAGGTTATGTCTTTTATGAATGGAGATTAATCAGAAAATTGAAGTAAAAGTTTATCCTTATTCTCTCATCTTTGTTCTTTGGAGCCTAACCCACTCAATGGGTCTATCGGGAGATTGACCATCTCGAATCGGTCTCTATCAGTTAAAAAGATTAAATCTTAATACAATTGTAAAAAGATATGATTCCGTCTAAGGATTCTCCCTGCAACATTAAGGCTCTCTTTCATCTTACAACTCATAAAAAAGTGCTTATGTATACAAACGAATCTATCAATGAGGACATATTTGAAGTGAAGTTAAAATCCAATACTTCCAAGTTCTGATAGAATTTCCAGATAAAATTTGAAACGAATTAACCAATATTGTCAACCTAAACTATATAGCCTCCAATCCTCACATTTCCAAGTTTCTAGTGCCGTGTTCGGTAAATGGGTGTTTTTATTCTTAAATCCCAGTGCAAGTGTAGGGAAGAAAACTGAGTATGAATCCATAATTCGTGTTCTGAAAAAAACATATAAATACAGATGTAAGTTGGATTGTGGGAGCAATCAACTAATGTGGATGCTGGATCATTCCCCAATAGATGCCATGAACAGTACATCTTCCAAAATATAGGAACAGTGGACTGCGAACCTTAGCATACTATCATGTTTAAGGCTAGTTTTTACAGTAATACATTTTTTAATCCTTATAAATTTATCAAACCAGGTGAGCAGAAGTGCTAGACCTCCATGAAAACTATCAAAACAATCCAACATACATCTAAACTATTCCTTTTAATATAATTTTATTTGTGTGATGCTTGACTTAGCTCCCTTTTTGTGTAGAGGCTGGATCACTTTGCTATCAATGCATGTAACCTTACCATACACTTTGTACAAAAGGTTGTTTCCCTCGTCTTAAACACATGATCTCAAGGTTACAAAGCAGCAAACTTACAAGTTGCTCCAAGGCCTGCCCTCCTTTTGTGTGATCCATATCACGCAAACCCAAAAAAAGGCTAAAAAATCAACTCAGTAATTTTCCTAAGGATCCTAGCTTCTAAAATCAAGTTTTATATCCTAGACCTCCTTAGGCTGCTACCTTAACATACTGATGTACATGGAAGGCTTGATAACTAATCATATGGTTACTACTTCAGTGCTTCATAATGTTAAGAGCTCATGATGTAGATGAGGATCCAAAAGAAAATTACCAAGGAAGACCAAGGGTCAAAAGAGATTAACCAGAACCTATCTGTAATGAGCACGAACCAGGAAGACAAAATAATTGTGATACAACTTACAACTAGAAGCAGCATAAAATTCCCATCTCTAAGGGACAAGCAACCAAGGCAAATTAAACCAGTAAATGTTTAATCTAACTCTGCTCGCATTCAAACTGTAAAATATTTACGTGAAAATAACAGAATAACGTAGCACAACTCAACCCCTGTTCCATTGATGCATTAAACATAAGAAGAATCAAATACAGTTGCAGCTGTAAATGATGAATGAATCATCACCATTATTTGAGAAAGCATACATTAATCTAGAAGTAGAACAAAAAAACCCTAGAAAACTAATTCATATGTTACTTGCAGTCTTGCACGTTTAAAAAAGCACGCTTCACAAGTGAGTCAACCTAGGTGACGAGGCAAAACTTTCACAAGGTTAGAAGTGATGCAATCCCCTATAGCAAACGGAGGCGTGCGCTTTTCCTGAAGCTCAAGGAAACACAGGCCAGTTTTCTTCTTGTCTTATTTTCTTTTTTGTTCGGTTGTAACAAGTGTGGGAAACATTAGTTTTCACTTCTGGTTAGCTGGTGAAGTTTAGAGCTTGAAAAAAGAACTACGTAAGAAAATATAAGAGAGAGAAAGAGAGGAGGAGATATGGCTAAGTTTTATGTGCAAAGGCCATAAAAAAATAAAGAAGTTTGGTGGTTGTGTAGTACTATTCCTAATTTTTTTCCCTTTAATAATACGGTAATCTTTAGTTTTATCGACCTTCTTTGGTTGTACATATAACTTTTTTAGTTGTTCATAAAAATAAGAAATCTCATAAATACGATAGTTCATACTTTTTATACTATTAAATTATGTGCATTTTTGTTACTATCTTATTATTGGTTGTTTACTTATGTAGAAATAATTAATATGTAAATTATAAATATCAGGCATCTAGTGTCTGTGAGCTAGCCCCTTGCCTCATGCAATGGAACGACTAACACCTTTTAAAACCTAGGTCGCTTGTACAAATCAGTCACAATAAACTTTTACTGTATAGAATATAGAAAATGTAAACCCATTTGCTAGACATGTGCATTGACAATCTAGTACATCAGCTGGACAAACATGCAAATGGTAGAAAAAGAATCAAACAATTATTCGTGCTCATATTCTAATCTAAGAAAGGGATCATGGGCATCATTTTTGTCAAAACCTTGATGTTCTTTAGGCATGTCAATACTAGAAGGCAATATGATATTTCAGCTTAACGTTGTATCCATTATGCAATTATGGACTGATCCCATTGATTATAGTAACCATTATAGCAAGAAGTAGCATTTTTAGCCATAAATGTGAAGCTGAATATCTAATGTATACTAAGTTATGTTCTTTCTTATTCTAAGGAAACCTAATGCCCCTAAGCATAAGTACCGTGAAGCTTGATGATTTCAAATGCAAACTAAGAACAATACTAGTTTCTTTCAACCCAGAGCAATACTCCAATACTTTCAAACATTCCTTTCTCTGCATATAACATCCCACCAAATACTTTTCTCAAACATCTATCCCTTCCAATACAATAGCCCTAGTTCTTGGTTAACACAACTAAATAGTAACATCTACAACAATAAACAAATTTAGTTTCTCTAAATTCCTAAACATAAACCCCCAAAGCACACTAACCCTAAGTAACCACATCATTCAGTTTCACAAAAAAACGATTAATCAACAACTCACCAATTACGACCAAGGACTTCTTCAGCGCGATAGCCAGTAATGATCTCAAAAACCGAATTCACGTAGATAATAGGATTATCAGGCTCCAAAGCATCCGTAACAACAAAACCACACGGAGCCGGTTGAAGCAAGCTATCAACGGGGAACGGCAGCGGACCTCCATCATTCAACAAAAACCCTTCGTCGTCTCCGCTCAGATCAGAATTGCTACTATCCCACTCCATATAAAGCAAAGAAAAGCAATTGTCGAGAAACAATCGATTCACCCCATGGAAAACGCCTCAAATTGAAGGGGGAAAAATGCGGAAAGCGAGGGATTGATGGATAATTGGGGTGTAGAAGGATGTTAGGGGTATGAATGAAGTAGATTGTGGGAGAATCGAAAGGCGAATTAGGGTTTTGGGGTTGGTTTTGTGTGTGAATTTTGAGGTGTTTATGGGTTGCTTGTGTAAGGTGAAATGAGTGGTGCGGACGAAGTTTGGCAATACCGACCTACCTATTAAAGCCAAAGCAAGGGAAGATACCGAGTTAGCTTACACACACCGTCATACGTTTTGCTATTTCCAAAAATAAAAGTTAATCGCCCGGTGTTTCCACGAAAATTTATGCGTATTTCACTAAAACCGGAAATTTATGCGTATTTCGCTGAAAATATTTAAACGTATTGAGTTCGCCCCTTTTATACAATGGTTCAAGCTCCGTCACTGGATATCCGTCATAAGATTTGCTATTTGCAAAAATAAAAGTTAATCGCCTGGTGTTTTCGCGAAAATTTATGCGTATTTCACTGGAACCGGAAATTTATGCGTATTTCGCTGAAAATTTTTAAAGGTATTTTGTCCGCTCCTTTTATACAATGATTCAAGCTCCGCACTGGATATCCGTCATAGGTTTTGCTATTTGCAAAAATAAAAGTTAATCGCCCGGTGTTTTCGCGAAAATTTATGCGTATTTCACTGGAACCGAAAATTTATGCGTATTTCGCTGAAAATTTTTAAACATATTGAGTCCGCCCCTTTTATACAATGGTTCAAGCTCCGCCACTGGATATCCGTTAATTTTCGAGTTAAAGTGTGAAATGATTTGTTTACCCCTGAACTAAAATTTTTAAACATATTGAGTCCGCCCCTTTTTAAACATATTGAGTCCGCCCCTTTTAAACATATTGAGTCCGCCCCTTTTAAATAAGTGTGAAATGATTTGTTTACCCCTGAACTAAAAGACAAAATACATGTTAGCTAGACTTATTTTTTAAATTAATTAATTTTATATAATATTATTATATATATAAGGTCAAAAAAATATAAGTTATTGATTTTAATACAACCTAAACTCCGTCTTTTATTTATTAATATCAATGTTTTATATTTGTTTGACTTTTAAACACGTAATCCAATAATATTGCAACTAAATATTATTTTATTTAAAAAAAATATGAGTCATTGGTTTTATAAATCAAAGTTGAAGATTTTGTTTATTGTTTACATAATTTCTTTTGGTTTCCATTTGAACCCAACCTTATATATATACTAGGTTAGTGCCCCGTGTATTACACGGGTTAAATAAATAAAATACTAAATAATTAGTAATAAAAATTTATAAATTATAAAAGTATGTTTGAAGATAAAATATGATTATAATTGCATATGAATAGCTACTTTAGGTAAATAAACAATAATATATTTCGCTTAAACTTTTATTTTATAAAAAAAGTGGGTTTTAAATATTTTATTTTAAGAAAAATGAATTTATTCTAAATTTTTTTTGTTGTATTCTATATTTTATAAAACTTTTATTTTTAAAAGTGTGTTTTTAATAAAAAAATAAGTTTTAATTTATTAAATTATATAATTTTTAATATGAAAATGATATGATTAATATTATTATTATTCAATAGTATTAATAATAATAAAGAAAAATAAAAAAGTTAGTATGATAAAACTTACAATTGCGTTAAGTCTTATTTTAGATTTTGTTTGTTATAAATAGATAAATATATAGATAAAAAGATATGCTAAAACCCATTTATTAAACATATTATAGTTAGTAATAAACATGAACAGTTACAGTATCATATTTTAATATAAGATATAATTAAAATTGTATATACGTAATAGCTCAAGAAATAAACAATTATACTTTTTTTAACTCTCTTATCTAAATAGTTTTATTTTTAAATATTCGTTTTAAGATTTTTTTATAAATAATTTATTGTTTATAAAAATTTTGTTTATTAAAAACTTGGGTTTCTAATTATTCTGGTTGTTCTAATAAAATTAGTTTTAGAAAATTTCATATTTTTTAGAATTTTTTTTAAAAAAGGACCGATTTAAAACACTTTGTTTCAAAAAGATTTAGTGTTTTAGAAAATTTTATATTATATAAAATTTTTATATTATTTTTATTTAATAAAAAGATGTGCTTTTTAATTTTCTTAATAAAATTTATTTTTAAAAACATAACTTGATTTTAAGAAATGTAGATGAGAGAAAGAGAAATGTATTAATTAATAAAATTGATTTTTATTAAACGAGAGAAATTAGTTTGAGTGTTAAATTGCTATAATATCCTTTTGTAGGGAAAATTAAATAAAAATGTTTAGTAGAATGACAAGTGTCAAAAATGTGGTTTAAGAGAATAACAAGTGGCAAAAGAAACCTTGCTTTATTAGATTCTATAGATATATATACATAGGGTCGGGATCATTACAGAACCATTATTTATTTTCAAAACCAAAATAATCATTGATTTACATAAATGTAAATTACGAACCATTGATTTACATATATGTAAGTTAAAGCTTGTGATATTTAAGTATTTTACATAGTTTATTGTTCATGTTTGATATACACATATGTAAAACAGCTCAAGTATTAACAGACTTAATTTACATTTATGTAAATCAATAGTTCTGTGGTTCTGAAATTAAAAAGTGATTCTGTAATGATCTTAACACTGTATATATATAAAAACACATAGATATATATATGTATATGCATACCAATAAGAACATCAAGGAACCATCATTAGTCTTCTCCACCAACATCTTCTTCATCACTCTACACCATCGCCACTAACAGCCTTTATCAACTCCACCATCTTTGTAAGGAATTTGAAAGAAGCTGATACACTCAAAACAGTCAAGGTGCTTCCTGCATGCATGCACTTTGTGCATGGTAGAAGTTACTTCGGAAGTTTTACACACTGCAAAGAAATCTCTCTAAGTGTAAAATCTTTCGAAGCCAATGACCAAATCTTCCAAAGTCAAAGATGAAGTCTTCCGAAGCTTAGAAGACAAAGTTTTCCGAAGCCTCAAAGATAGATGACTTATTTCTTCCGAAGACAGAGAAGACATGCTTTCTCGAAGATCAACTTTTTCAGAAAAATTGACCAACTTTCCGCTGCCACTCTGCAAACTCACCAACTTATACAAGTTGGTGAAAAGGTCCATGCTTTAAGAAGCTGTAGAGTGTGGTCTTGAGTCTATAACTTTCTATTTTATGTACTTTTATCCTTTTTGTATTACATTAGGATGTGAGCTATGACATGTCATAGTCACTAGTCAAAAGGCAATCTGCCTTTTGACTTTACATTGATCTTGTTGTCTAGATTAGTGTTTCCAGCTGGCCTTCAAAGTATGGCCGGCTGTAGGATGTAGTATAAAGTATCTCAGGTCCTTGTATTTTATCTCTATGCTTTGTAACACTTGTAAAAGAACTTGAGAGCAATATAATTTATCCTTGAAAACCATTCTGTGTGTTGTTCTTGGTTTTGTCTTATCTTTACTTGCTTGTGTTTCTTAGTATCACCAAAGGGTTCCAGTTCCCTATTTGATCTGTTAAGTGTCCTAAGTCTCTCCTCATTATGAAACTGATTGCATTGAACACCTTCACCGGTCCTGTAATTGGTATCAGAGCTTTCTAGGCTTTTGATTGTAAGCTCTCACCATCTTAGATCTCTCAAATTTTCACAAAACACTCAACAACTCAAATGGCAACTCTCTGAAAGGCTGATATGGAAACTTGCACTATGACAAAGTCCCCACTGATCACTCCTGAAGACTTTGATACTTGGCGTCAAATAATGGAAGGCTTCATCAAGTCACAAGACTCCAGGATGTGGGAATCTGTTGTCTCCAGACCATACATTCCATGCACTTCTTCAACTGCTGCTGGAGGTGGCATGATGCCAAAAGAGGTGGTTGACTTTTCTGAAGAAGATGGGAAGAAGATTGATATCGATCAGAAAGTCATGACTGCCCTCCAAACTGCTCTTCCAAACTCCATTTACAGGGGCTTCAAGAGGTGCAAAGCTGCCAAGCAGTTATGGGATGCACTAAAGCTTATGTATGAGGAGTCCTCTGAAGCAAAAGAGAATAAAAAGGACCTCTTGAAGCAGCAGTTTGAGAATTTCACCTACAAGACAGGTGAAACCATGACTTAACAATACTTCAGGTATGTTGAGATTGTGGACACTCTAATGGATGTTGGAGTAACTCTTGAGAACAGGGACATTGTGAAGAAGTTCATGTCCTCTCTTCGTAAACAGTGGACCCATTACTGCGTTGTTATCAAGAGGACTGAGAACCTCAAGACTTTTACTCTTACAGAGTTGTATGGTATCCTCAGTGGCTACCAGATGGAGATGAACATGCAAAATCCATCTGGTATCTCCATCAATCAGCAGAGTTCAGCCCTTTATGTGGTTGAAAGGGATTGTAGAGAACCAAAGCATCATCTCATCTGCTATCCTAACAACTCACAAAAAGGTCCTTTCATAACCTTCCCTGAGACACCAAGGAAGAGCTACATCCAAGAAAGTCCATTTCAAGAGACAAGCTCTTCTCATGCCTTTATGTCTGCTGATGAGAGTTCAGGCAACTTTCTCTTCACCCTTGAAGACCTGGACTGTATCCATATGGAGATAGTCCAGTAGATGGCTCTTCTCACTCACAGAGCCAAGAAGTTCTACAAGAGAACCGGGAGGAAGTTTCCTAGTAATGCAGCCAATGGAAAGTTTGGACTGGACAAAAGCAAAGTGAAGTCTTTCAACTGCAACCAAATGGGACACTTTGCTAGGGAGTGCAAGGTACCTAGAACAAATAGTGACCAAGCATAAACCAGACCAAACTACACTGAAGGAGCCATCTAGAATGAGAAGCCAAAGCAGCAAGCTGCAATTGCTGTTGAAGAAGGAGGCTTTGACTTAAGCTTTCAGGTTGAAGATGCATCTCCAAACCAAGCACTAATGGCAGATCATGATGAAGCCAAGGTATTGGAACATCTTTGTATTCTTAAATGTATTGCTAAAGTAAATAGATACAGGTCCTATAACTTAGAGATGAGATCTGATCTTGAGTCTTTAAATATCTTAAAATCTGATTTTAAAAGAGCTGAAAATGGATATAAACTAAAAATAAAAGATTTAGAGAAAACCATTTCAACTCTTAAACATGAACACACCAACTACAGGACTCCTATCAAAGATCTCATCACTAGGTTAACTGAATGCCAGGCTGAACTTGTGATCAGCAAAGCCAGGGTAGAAAAATGTGTTCTTGAAGAAAAGACCTTCAAGAACATGATATCCTCATCTCTGCATGCCAAAGTTTTGTTACCAGAATAAACAGGGACTGGGATCTACTGAGATAGCTCCTCCACACTCCTTACTATCTGTAAGATCTCCAAGGTGTGGAACCTGTGAAGATGAGCTTTCTCTCAAGATGAGCTTTCTCTCATAGACCCCATGAGTGAAGAGGATGAAGAGGAGATAGTGAAGGATGGATTTAAGAAGAGTGAAGAAGATCATCCTAAAAAGGGTCACTATTCTCCTGAGGAGAGAAATCCGGTTGGGTTGACAAAGTCCAAAAGAAAGAACATGATTAGAAGAGCCAAGAGAAAGTCCAAGAAAGCCTAAGAGATCAAGGCCATTTTCAACTCTAAGTAGAAACAAGTGTTCATCTCTGCAGGATTTGAAGTGGTAAAAGCTAAAAACTCAACTATGAATCTAGTACCAAGGGTTCTAGTTCTTGTCAAACTCATCCCAACAACAAGAAGAAGGCTGATTTGTTGTGTACCACTACTGCACAGCCTGAACCATCCATATCTAACAGCAAGTCACTACCTAAAAGGCTTGCTACTTCATCTGTGAAGAAGAAGATGGAAATAGAAAGTAATCAAAATCAGTCTTGCTCTCAAAGGAAGACTTCCAGAAGAATGCAGATGGATTTTGTCATGTGTGGCAGTACTTTTCATCTGGCTAAGGATTGCATTTGCAATCCTAAAAGCACTGTCCACATGATCAAGAAGAAAACTTTTGAGAAGATCAAGAAGAAGCCAGCTTCTGAAGGAAAAGCTTTTCCTCTAGGAAGCTCCAAAGTGAAGAAGAAGACAAGTGAAAACTTGCCTTCGGAAGAAAAATTGGTCTCGAAAGAAAGGAATGCTTCCGAAGTACTGAAGCCTGCTGTAGTGAAAGCAAGATCTTTCGAAGGTCCAGTCTCCAAAACTTCCAAAGTTGTCAAAACTTCTGAAGTGTTGAAGGTCAAGTCTAATATTCCAAAGGTGGTGTGGAAGACAAAGAAGACCATGTGACTGAAAGTTTTTCATCAACAACAGCTGTTGATCCTCAAATCTTGAACATAGGATCAATTACTGTTGCATTGTCTTCTGTTGATATTAATGAGCCCAAGACCAGCAAGGCTTGGGTTTCCAAATATAACTAATCATCTCTTTTTGTGTAGGAACAGTTAAAGACCAACAGGAATGTATGGATCATTGATAGTGGTTGTTCCAGGCACATGACAGGCAATGACTCTCTACTCCAAAATTTTGAGAAAATTGATGGAGGGCCTGTTGCTTTTGAAGGAGATGCAAGAGGCTATATTACTGGAAGGGGCATGGTCACAAATGGTAAGCTCTGCATTGAGAAGGTAAACTTTGTCAAGGAGCTTGGATACAATCTACTGAGTGTATCTCAATTTTGTGAACAAAGACACAATATGCTCTTTACTGAGCATGAGTGCATTATTCTCAAGCCCGGGGTGGTCATTCCTCAGGAGCATATACTGCTCAGAGCCCCAGGAAAGGGAACATGTACAAGATGGATTTGCAGGAAACTTCCCCTTCAAGAGAAATGTCTTGCTTTCTGTCTAAAGCAAATAGTGATAAGTCTTTTCTCTGGCATAAAAAAATATGCCATGTAAACTTTAAAAAACATGAATAAATTAATTAAGAATGATTTGGTAACTGGAATGCTAAAGAAAGAGTTTACAAGTGATGATCATTGTGTTGCATGCCTAAAAGGGAAGCAGTATAAGGTGTCTCACAAGCCAAAGAAAAGAAACTCCATCACTACTCCCCTACACTTGTTGCATATGAATCCTTTTGGCCCTACCAGTGTAATGAGTCTAGGAAGGACCTCATACTGTTTAGTGATCACAGATGATTTTATTAGATTTACTTGGGTCTTTTTTCTTAAAACTAAGGATGAGACTCTTAAAATCTTGAAGAATTTCATTCTGAAGATTGAGAATCAATCTGATCACAAGGTCAAGACCATAAGATGTGATCAAGGAACTAAATTTAAGAACCAAATCCTTGATACATTCTGTGATGAAAAGGGTATTACAAGGCAATATAATGATGCCAGGACTCCTCAGCAAAATGGTGTTGTTGAGAGTAGAAACAGGACACTAATTGAAGCTGCAAGAACCACGTTGTCTGACTTTAAACTGCGTATCACCTTCTGGGCAGAAGCAGTGAACACTGCTTGCTATGTGCAGAACAGAGTTTTAGTAGTTAAGACTTATAGTAAGACTCCTTATTAACTGTGGCACAAAATAAGACCTTTTATTGGTTTCCTCAGATCATTTGGATGTCCTTGCACAATCTTAAATAGCAAAGATCAGATAGCCAAATTTCATGAGAAATCAGATGATGGATACTTTATTGGATACTCTTCTCAAGCCAATGCTTATAGAGTATACAATCTCAAAACTAGAATAGTTGATTAGTCAGATAATGTGACTTTCAATGAACACACTCCTTGTGTGAGAGGTTCTGGTCCAGATTGACTGTTTGATTTTGATTTAGTTACCAACTGTTTTAACAAGTCTTGTGAGAATGTTTCAGGATCTACAGGCAACCTATCAACAGAAGATCCTGACCCAAGATTTGAGCTGAGAAGACCTTCAAATCAATCTACTTCAACTCCAGTGGTAACAAATTCTACAGATAGAGCTCTTATCAGCACAACTATGACAAATCTAGCTGTTACATCTGAAGTGCCATCAAATTCTAGCTCAGAGGCACAAAACCTAAGGGAAGTAGCTTCAAATGTAGAAGGAAGTGGTAATGGTGACAGTGATCAAGAATTCCTTGATGCTGACAATCATTTCATGGAAGACAACATCAATGATGCCATACACTCATTAGATCAAGTCTCTCTTGATAAGTGTGCTGATGTGGTGGGAGAATCTACTCTGCCTGATTAAAATTTTTCAAATTTAGATCTCTCCAACCAACTTGCTGTGATCCCTCAACTCAGGATCCACAAGTCTCACCCCACCATAAACATCATTGGTGAAGTTGACAATGGGATAAGAACAAGAGGACAAACCCATGACAAAAATGTTTGTCTCTACTCTTATTTCCTATCCCAAATAGAGCCAAAGAAAGGTGAGGAGGCTCTAAAGGATGGAAGTTGGGTTGAAGCTATGCAGGAAGAGCTGCTTCAATTCAAAAGGCAAAAGGTTTGGAACTTATGTCCACTTCCTTCAGGGAAGACTATCATAGGTTCCAAGTGGGTGTTCAGGAACAAGAAAGATGATAGGGGACTTGTCATCAAAAACAAGGCAAGACTAGTTGTTCAAGGGTATACTCAAGAGGAAGGGATTGATTACACTGATTTCTTTGCTCCAGTAGCAAGACTTGAAGCTGTTAGGATATTCCTAACTTTTGCTGCATTCAAGAATTTCAAGGTCTACCAACTTAATGTCAAGTGTTCTTTCTTATATGGGGTGATTAATGAAGAGATGTATGTCTGCAAGCTTGATAAAGCTCTTTATGGGCTGCACCAAACTTCAAAGAAGTGGTATGAGACTCTATCTAGTATCTATGTCAACATGGTTACAGAAGGGGTACTATAGATGGAACTCTCTTCATCAAGGGAACAGGAAATGACTTAATGCTGGTTCAAATTTATGTTGATGACATTATCTTTGGGTCAACTAATCCAAAGCTCTACAAGGATTTTGAGAAGCTGATGAAGAATAGATTTGAAATGAGTGTCATGGAGAACTCAATTTCTTTCTAAGAATTCAAGTGAAGCAGGTTGACAATGGCATTTTCATAACTCAGTCGAAGTATGTTCAGGATATACTAACAAGATTCAGCATGACTGACTGTAAGGTTGCAAAGACACCCATAGCAAGAAACCACTCCTTTGGACCTGACCTTAAGGGAGAGTGTGCGGATGAGCATCTCTACAGGGCTATGATTAGGTCTTTTATGTACCTCACTGCCAGTAGGCCTGATATCATGTTTGCCACATGTATTTGTGCTAGATATCAAGCCAACCCCAGGATGTTACACCTGGTTGCTGTCAAGAGAATTCTAAGATATCTCAAAGATGCTCCATCACTAGGCCTTTGATATCCAAAGAATTCTGACTTCAATCTGTATGCATATACAGATAGTGACTATGGTGGCGACAACATGACTGCAAAGTCTACATCAGGTGGATGTCAATTTCTTGGTGGAAGGATAGTCTCATGGTAATGCAAGAAACAATCCTGTGTATCTGCATCAACTACTAAAGCTGCATACATTGCTGCTGCTAGCTGCTGTGCTCAAGTGCTTTAGATTCAGAATCAGATGCTAGACTATGGATTCAACTTCAAATAGACTCCCATCCACATAGACAACAATAGTGCTATCTCTATTACAGAGAATCCTGTGCAGCACTTAAGGACCAAGCATATCAACATCAGTTATCATTTAATTAGAGATAATTTTGAAAAAGGGTTAATCAAACTAGTCAAAGTTCACACAAATGAACAATATGCTGATCTGTTCACCAAAGCTTTTGATGAATAGAGATTTAAGTATCTCATATCAGCTATTGGGATGATTAACTTTAAGTAGCTTTTTCTTAAACTTAAGTTTAATATTATTTCTAAAATCTGTGTGTCTTTAGTTGTCTATTCTATCACCTTCATAAGCTCCTAACTATCTTGGAAGAAGAGTATTTTAGAAAATATTCCTTAGATTTTTGAAAATTTTAAACATAATTCCTTTCGAAAGAAACTAAGTTACCTTCGAAAGCAAATTATGTCTTTAATATCAAATAACTACTTATGACAATTTGCCTTATAAAAAATTCTCTTAATATCTTCCGAAGCCAAATTCTTCCGAAAGTACTTATCTCTATAAAGTGAGAAATACTCTAACTATTTTTCTTCCGAAGCAAAATTTTCAAAACTCTTAGAAATATCTTCTGAAGCCAAATTACCTTCGGAACATTTTCGACTTCCAAGAAAACTACTTTTGGGCACTTTTTCAGAGGTGTGACCGACATCCGGATTTCAAAGTTTATCCTTTCGCATTAACTTTGTCTCAAATCCATTTCATATATATATTCAACACTTTCCCCCTCTTTCACTTTTCTATCTTCATCTGCACATCTTGATAACCTAAATTCACCCACAAACCGCTTTTGTTCTTATCTTCATTCACGACGAAGTTCTCTAAAATAGCCAACCAAAATCGCAGAAACCAACCCGATTTCTCCATGCAACTTCACAGGCAACACAATCAAGTTGCTCTGTTGAACTCTGAGAAAGATCCTGGTTTCTAAGAGGTTTGTCGTTTCCTTTCTTTGTCTAACTATTTCACCTCCCTCACCATTGATCCTCCTCTTTATGAGGATCATCTTAAGCCTTCACTCAGAGTCTCAAAACTCTAGTGAACAACTTTCAGGGGACAGTTACCATCCCCAGCCTCTTGATCTCAACCAACCAATCCTTAACCTTGAATTCTATGATGATGAAGACATGGGATTCAGTGAGTACCATGAGTCTCTCTTCACCACCCTTGCTCAAGGAGAGATGAGTGCTCCTGCCACTCCCATGTCTAGCCCACGTCATCCACCCCATACTAAGGTGGATCTCCCTAAACAAGTTCAGGAGGTCCATATGGAAGATGCTCTCACTATTGCTAGTGATTACATCATTGAGACCTAAACCATGACAACTCAGCCCATTGATACTTCACCTGAAGTTGTCAGTGAGCAGAGAAAATCCAGCAGCCAAGAATACTATGCTGGTGATGAGAAAGAGGACATCAGTCCAATTCTCTTATCCCCCCATGATTCTTCATCTGAAGATGAGGGGAGTCTGAAACTAAAGGTGCACAAACTTGAAAAACTATGCACCTATTTAGTCTCCAAGGTCAGTCACTTGGAATCTCAAGTGACTACCTTACAGCAGAGGGTAAATGATCAACAACTTGAGATCACCGATCTCAAGGGCAAGCTAGCTGAGAGACCATCAAGACAAACTCAGCTAGGTCCACAAAAACCTGTGGAAGTAGTGGACTTGACTTCCAGTTCACCTATGCAAGTGGGTGATGCTACCAAAAAGGGGGAGAAAGTCTCTACAACCACAGAACCTGGGAGTTCTGTCATGAGTATGGACAATGAACCCTCACTTGTAGTTGTCCAGACTCAACAACTTTCTCAGGCTCACACTGATGTGGAGGCCATAATTCAACAACTGTTTGAGGAAAGAATTCCAATGACCATGTCTGCCCCATCTCACCTAGCTGAAAAAGCCAATAATGGGATGGTGGTATGACAGGTCAAGAATGGCATTGGTGCTATCAAGATCTCAGGGGCAGCAGGAGCTCTTCAACTTTCAGACCCTGAGTTTCCCTGATGGTATGAACTTAGTTAACCTGCCCTTCATCAATCTAAGCCAAAACAGACAGGCTGTTAGGTTAGCTGAGGTGATTCAAGAGTGGGTGATGAAGGAATTCAGACAAAGAGCTCAACTATATAGACAGAGGCTAGAAGGGAAAACTGTTGGTCAACTGGATACTGAGGCAGACCCTAAGATTAGCTTCGAAGGGGAAACCTCAGTTGAAGGCCCAGTAGTAGAACTTGTGAACCTTGAAACAGGCTCACCCTCAGCACCCAGTACCCTCAATGACACACCTGCAGGTGAAGGTGTATCACAACCTCTCTCTGGCCAGAGCTCAAGCTCATT
The DNA here is from genome assembly GCA_025506415.1 of Flaveria robusta. Classification (NCBI taxonomy): domain Eukaryota; kingdom Viridiplantae; phylum Streptophyta; class Magnoliopsida; order Asterales; family Asteraceae; genus Flaveria; species Flaveria robusta. Next base: position 17,474,305 of record CM046465.1, on the reverse strand, counting down.
ACAACCATCAGAAGGCCAAAGCTCTCTCTACCCTGAGTCATATAGGCCAATATTTGACAAAGGGAAAAGGAAAATGACTTCTGAGTAGATTGAGAAGGAGAAGAGAGAGAGGAAGAGGAAGGCCAGGGGAGAGAAATCTGGAGAAGTCCCAAGCTTCATGCAAGCTACAATCAGGGCTGCTCATAGGCCTGATACTTAGAATGATGAGTTAAGAGCCTCTTACATCTGGAAGACCATCTATGTCCTGATTTTACACTGCTGATCAAGACTTGAGGACTGCAAACTGCTAAGCATCCTCTCTGTTTTGGTAGCATCAGCCTAGGGGGAGTTTGTAAGGAATTTGAAAGAGGCTGATGCACTCAAAATAGTCAAGGTGCTTCTTGCATGCATGCACTTGTGTAGGGTAGAAGTTACTTCGGAAGTTTTACACACTGCAAAGAAATTTCTCTAAGTGTAAAATCTTCCGAAGCCAAAGACCAAATCTTCCGAAGCCAAAGACCAAATCTTCCAAAGCCAAAGATGAAGTCTTCCGAAGCTTATGAAACAAAGTCTTCCGAAGCCTAGAAAGCAAAGTCTTCCGAAGCCTAGAAGACAAAGTCTTCCGAAGCCTCAAAGATAGATGACTAATTTCTTCCGAAGACAAAGAAGACATGCTTTCTCTGATCATCTTTTTCAGAAAAGTTGACCAACTTTCCGCTGCCACTCTGCAGACTCACCAACTTATACAAGTTGGTGAAAAGGTCCATGCTTTAGGAAGCTGTAGATTATGGTCTTGAGTCTGTAACTTTCTACATTATGTACTTTTATCCTTTTTGTATTACATTAGGATGTGAGCTATGGCATGTCATAGTCACTAGTCAAAAGGCAATCTGTCTTTTGACTTTACATTGATCTTGTTGTCTAGATTAGTGTTTCCAGCTGGCCTTAAAGTATGGCCGGCTATAGGATGTAGTATAAAGTATCTCAGGTCCTTGTATTTTATCTCTATGCTTTGTAACACTTGTAAAAGAACTTGAGAGCAATATACTTTATCCTTGAAAACCATTCTGTGTATTGTTATTGGTTCTGTCTTATCTTTACTTGCTTGTGTTTCTTAGTATCACCAAAGGGTTCCAGTTCCCTATTTGATCTGTTAAGTGTCCTAAGTCTCTCCTTATTGTGAAACTGATTACATTGAACACCTTCACTGGTCCTGTAGTATTCTCCATCACCCTATACCACTAATCAACATCTTCCCTTTCTATTTCTTCTAAATCTACTCCGAAGCCACAACCATTGTCGCCGCTCTAACCATTAGCTCTACTACACCATTGGGAACTTAGATCTACACCCAAACCCCATTCTTCTATTTGTACCCTAAAGTCTGAACATCGCCTGAACTAAAGTAGTCTTATTGTTGTGGCCTGTGGGCGATGGCCTGAACACCACTGGTGGGCAGCGGCAATTAACCATTACCATCGGCGACGACGAGTAAACACTTCTAATCCGTCTATAGATCTAAATCTTGGTCGTAAGTTATGGTGGTGATGGTGTTGTAGTGGTAGGTGGTTCCTGACAGTGGTTTGCAGATGGTGTTCTGATGGTGCTTAGAGGTGGTCTAAGATGGTGTTCTGGTGGTGTTTAGCGGTGGCCTCCAAACGGTGTTGTGGTGGTGCTAGGCAATGGTATGCAGATGAAGGGGGTGGTTGTGGTGGTGGTAGGGGTGTTCTTCGGTTTCCTAATTGGCTTTCGAATTCTTCCGGCTGGGTTCCTCGGGTTTTAGGTGTAGAAATTCAACCCAAAGACCAAACCAAATAATATGTATTTGGTTTCCGGGTTTCAGTTTTTGATTTTTTTGGGTCGGGTTAATCCATAATCGAGTTTACACTAATCATTAAATTTTAAATTATTTTTCATCTCAAATGTTTATCTAATGAGTATGTATGTGATCAAAATACATGCATAAGATTTTGTATGTGTTATCAAATATAACTTTGTTTATTATTTTGATCAAAATATTTATACATATTTACGTTCATTAATTATGTATATTTATATTTAAATGTTTAAAGACGTTATATTTTGATTATTTTCAAAGTTTACAGTATAAAATTGAACCACGATAATAACATATAAAGTTTAGAAAACCTTATTTTCAAATCTTGTAAGCTGTAGTATAACACACACTATATATAAATACACACACATATATAAATCTTAAAGTTTTTAAAAACTTAGATTCGGGTTAATCTAGTTGACCCGATTCTCACAAAGTCAACCCAAATACTGAACCATTTATAATAATCGGGTTTGGTTTAATGAATCGGGTTGTGTTGCTCGGGCTGATCTTTAATCAGGTTTCGTATTCGGGTTCGGGTAAAAAACACACCCCTAGGTGGTGATGATTGTAGTTTGGTAGCTAGAAAACTGTATTGGCCGGTGAGTTGGTGGCTAGAAAACTCTTGGTTATTATCAACATTATTTATAAAAGTAGGTTTTCCGAACCCGCGCGTTGCGCGGGGGAATTCCACTATGATCCCAAATATCAAAACTTGAATGCACTAACACATTCCGGCGGCATTGTACGTAACGTGATAACGTATAGATTAACAATCAATCCGATTTGTACGTCTTTGAACTAAATTTACGTTAACCGTAAAATAACTTGAATTTTTACCGTTGAACGAAACATATTATACTTTCCCTGACTTTTTTCAAACAATTGTGTCGAAACGTCTTACAACTCAAAACATACATAAAAGACACATGCAACTGCGCCGTATGTGATAAAAAATAGATTACGATCGTCGCGACTCGTTTCCGAACTAAACTTACATTGAAACATAGAGTAAGTCAGATATATATCGTTGAATAGAAACATTTATTTTTTACCCGACCCATTTCACTACAAAATTCATGTAAAAACGTAGCTAAACATCGAAACATAGATCAACTCAAAACGTATATAAAAATATGCAAGGAAATATTTTATAACCGACTCATACCGGTACGTAAATTTACTTTAGAACGTTTAATAAAAATTAAGCAAATTATATATATTATTGTTATTTAAATATTATTATTATTTAAATTTTAATAAACAAATTGTATATATTATTATTATTTAAATATTATTATTATTATTTTAATATTATTATTACTGTAGAATCTGTGGTTGATTAATATATAGGTAAATTATTTAGTAATTACATAATTAAGTATTCACATAAGATAATACTTATTTTTAATAATAATAATAATAATAATAATAATAATAATAATAATAATAATAATAATAATATTATTATTATTATTATTATTATTATTATTATTATTATTATTATTATTATTATTATTATTATATTATTATTATTATAATTATTTTAATAAAAGTATTTAGTAATTATATAGGTAAGTATTCAAATAAGATAATACTTATTAATAAATTTAAATGTTAATTTAAAATATTATAAATAATATAATATATAGTATAATGAATTAAATTATCTCCTATTACTAAATAATATATTAATAATATGTATTAATTAATGTATTAATAAGAAAAAGTTTATTAAATGATAGAAAACATATAAATAATTGTATAAAATACTTGTAACTATTGGTTAATAAGTTGTATTAGGTATCTTAATATTTCTATTCTAATAAAATGGTAAATATATAGAAAACATGGCATCATCACATTCACTCTCACTAAGTTTTTTCCGACTCTCTCTCATATTAAATAATCATAGTAATTACTTATATTATTTAATTCTTTTATATATTAAAATAATTTTTAATAAATTAAGAAAAAGATCTTTTTGTTAATGTTGTTTCTAAAGAAATTAATTTTTATAAAATAAGAAAACTTTTTAAACATCAACCTTTTTTAAAATTAGGAAATGTTTAAAATTTATGTTTCTAAAAAGTAAAATTTTTATAAAATAACTAAAATTACAAGTTATAATAACAAAGTTTTATAAATGACATTATTTAAAATCTTCTTTTTAAAACAAGATATTTTATTTTATTTATAATAAGAAAGATTTCAATCAAATCTTATATAAAAATATCAATTTATTATTAATAAATTTTAATTCTATTTAATATTTTATTTATTCAACCTGTATAATATACGGGTTCAATAAAACTATTTTATATAAAATTACACTTCTTTCTTAAAATTTTATTTTATATAATAGTATAGATAAACTATTCTTATAATTTTTCATACTTAGAAACCAACCGTTATTTTAACATAACACATAATCATCTTACACGAACTCCAAACTAGTTGTATTTTACTTAGACCATCTCTAATAAGAAGTTTGTGATATTTTTTTTTTTGCCTATGTAGCTGTTTTTTCGTTTAGCATCCATATTAGGGGGAATTGTTTTTGGATACAAAAGTTCATCACCATGAACTTGAAAAAATGAATAGTGATGGGGCCACTAATAGATGAAGTATACTTTTTATATATAAAATAAATAGAGTGAAAGAGAATAGTGGATGAAAATAAAAACAATAATAATAATATAGCAAAAATTTTAGATGTTGAGTCTTCTTATTGAAGATGTTTTTAAAGATTATAAAAAACTAATATTCTTTTGATGTGACAAGTAACTAGGAGCGTTTTTAGTGTTTTCCTGAAATTCTATTATGATGCTCTTAAAAGTTGTATGTGCATGAATAATGCAAGTGCTTAACGAATCGAATAATGAGTGGACGGTTATAACCCTACCCGCCAAAATAAATTTCCAATTCTACCCTCCACTTTCCATACGACAACCCTAATCCAACACTACTATACTCATCGGCCGTCATTTCCAAAAACCCTAACGCCATTACAGATTCTTCATCACCCTACTACAATGGCGGAATCAGTGGTCAACGTCCCCATCAGCGACTCCACAACTGCAACAGATGAAGGAGAAACTTTAAGCAAGAAGTGAGTTTTCATTTTCATTTTCATTTTCATTTTCATTTTCGGTGATAGCCTTTATAACTACGTGATAACGAGTTTCTGGGGTTTAATTTGTTTCGTTTTGATCAAGTGCTCGGAAGAAGGAGCTCAAGAACAAGCAGAAGGAGGAAGAAAGGCGTCGTAAGGAAGAGGAGAAGGAGAAAAAGGTGAATTCATATTCTAATTCGAAGTTTTAAAGGCCGAGATTGTTTCTGTTATGTTTTTTCATGGGTTGTATTGTAATCTATATCGTTATTGGAGTAATCTGAAAGTTATTGGTTGTTTAATACTAGGAAGCTAATTGAATTGAGTTCTGGAATTAGGGGTTTTGGGAATTTGATTAAACATTTGGAACACAGGCTAAACGTGATTGCTTATTTTGGTTGAAAATGACTTTTTGATAAGAAGAACTTATTAACTCGTGACTTTTCAAAAGTAATTTTTAAAAAAGTGTTTGGATTAGCTTATACTTTTAAAATGTCGTAAAATGACCAAAAGAGACATACTTTTAAAATGAGGGGAGTTAATAGGAGGTAATAGAGGAGTATAATAGGAAATTAGACTAAAAGTCGTTTTCAAAAGTTAATAAGTAATTCACTACTTACTTTTCAAAACCTTCTTTTTACCCTATATGAAATGTCAGTTTGAAAACTCCTTTTGGGTTTGCCAAATATTTTTTTTGAATTATTAACTTTTCAAAAGTTAATAAGTCAAAAGTTGGTTGTAAATAAGCAATCCCAAACACCCACTAAGCCTAAAGCTGAGGGAAAAAAGGTATTTGCTTGTTTGATAGGGTTTGAGCTAGAAAATGACTTTAGGAACTGATGTGAAAAGGGATTATAGTTGCTTGGCCTGATGAAATGTGTTGTGGCTCATGGCTTCTTCTGCTGATTTTGTCAATATCAATGCAACCTGTTTGAGTTTTATGTTCTTAATGCAAGGTATTATTAGAAAGTGAATAAGTGATTATCTACTGATGTACTTACTACGTACCATAGAAGTCAGGGAACATATGATTATTGTAAGCTTGTTGTTAGGATCAAGGCCTTCAATGAAATGTACGTTTTGATGATCTTTGAAACTGCAACTCTCTTTTCAACAGAGGATTGTGATGGTGGCCTAAAAGTGAAGAATTTGAGGGCAGATCACTTCTGATGCTGAATTATAATTTGGGCAAACTTCGTTTTATTAGAAGCATTAGCTGTTTATTAAATTAATATTTTTAGGAGATTAAAGTTGGGGCTTAGGATCATGTGAGAAGCTAAGTGATGGCACCAAAGATCACAAACGGTTGGTAGGGATGGGATTCAAAGATAACGGATGGGCAACGGATTGTTCGAGATATAGTAACACCACTCGAACTATTCGTTGAGTGATCCAAACCGTATCAAGATACAGACTCACCACTCGAATTCGATATAGCTTCCAAAGATCACTACTCAAAATTGCTAGGCTTCAAGTTAGCAATGAGATAGCAGTTACTCAAAAGAGAATACTGAGCTAATTTTGCACTTAAATCTTTCTGTTGCTTCATTGATTATCACATGCAATTACATAGGGAGAAAAAAAAAGAACACTAACCAGCGTCCCTGGTCTCTAGGGAATTGAAAAAACAACTACCTTCACCCACTAAGATATTAAAAGAAGAATACATAAAATTAACACATGTAAATAAAAATTAAGAAGTTAATTAAAAAAAAACTTGGAAATACTAGACATGTAGAATGTGGTTCTTGCATGAGCTTCCGGGTCATTACTTAGCCACCATTGCAAGTATCCTGCCCAACCCAGCTGACCCATGTTGTAGTTGGGGCTGCTCCATCTGTTGTCGGTTTGGAAGTGGGTAACCCGGTTACATCATATTCAAATTCAACGGCACCGATTGTCCCGGTGAAATGTTGCCATCACTAAGTATCTTGATTCACTACATTTGTAACTTTAATATACACATTTATATTTTGTACAGAATTATAAGCTTGATTCACAATTTTGCATGTATATGGGATCACATTCAACTAAAAGTATCTTTACTTATAAAAATGTAAATCAAAGTTTCAAATTAAGTGAATCTAAGTCTTCTCACCTCTCAAGTATATTAAGCTTCACATTCAATCCTGGTTGTAACAGTTAGGATTTTTAGCGTTATAGTCAAATTAGGATTAGGATTAATATCTTAAAGATAATTTTTAAGAATTTTAGTACTTAAGGTCAGTCTATTTAGGATGTTAGGTGCATTTAAACGTGGTAATATATTTTTTTTTCAGTCAGTTTCAGTTCATTTTTTATTCAATTAAATTCAGCAGGTTTTTTGCTTTATTTTTTGAGGTTAAGAAAATCTTTTCCAGGTTTTGTTATTGCTTGTTGCTGTAAGAACTACGCATCTTTATGCCATTTTGCTTTTTTTTTCTTTTCAGGCTGCCTCTATGCCAAAGTCAGCGGTCCAGAAGCAATCTACTGCAGATGATGAAGACATGGATCCAACAGTAAGATTCTTTTCTTGATTATTTGTATTAGAACTGCGCTCAAGCATCTCTTCTATGTTGATTGGAATCATGGGCTCATATCCTCTGTACTTGGAATCTGCTTTAGGCGTCAATTGAAGTCTGTTCAAAAAGTTTTAAAAAAATACATATTAATCTTTATTGCGTACATGCTCCTGCTAGATGCTTTAATATTTTTGCAAGATTTGCTAACATTTAATGCTCCATGGTCTAACATTATATTGGTTGTTCAGTACTGATAGTTAGTGGTGAAAGCCTTCATGCGTTCATCATGTAAAAAACTGTATTTGACTTAGATTATTGTTTTTCTTTCTAATCTAAAATCATTAGTTAGAGTCTAGGTAAAATAAGTGTAAGTGCCACATTTGCTTGTTGTATTTATCTTATTGGAAATACATGAATGTCTATTTCAAATTTTCAACTACTCTGAGAAGACTTTGTTCTATAGTATGTTACAAGGAAGACAATACAAATGGTTTCTAAGCTTTTGGTTATCTACCAGGAGCTTTTGAAGATCATATATGATGTGGTTTTTGACCTTTTAGTGATATGGGGATATACCTTGTTAAAATCTGTTTTTTTAAGTGATAATAGAAACATTAATTTTAAACCATATGTTATTATCATTACATTTCTTTTCTTGTTGCAGCAATATTTTGAAAATCGGCTGAAAGTACTTGCTGCTCAAAAGGCAGCAGGAACAAATCCCTACCCTCACAAATTTCATGTCTCAATGTCTATTCTTGAATATATAGAGAAGTATGAAAGTTTAAATAGCGGAGACCATCTGGAAGATGTTCAAGTGTCTTTGGCTGGTGAGTGGAAATGTGGAATTTGGTACGTGACTTCATGCATATTATTTCTACAATAAGTGTTGACAATTGCGCTTATGTCAGGGAGATTGATGAACAAACGGTCTTCTTCATCAAAGCTGTTTTTCTATGATTTGCATGGTTCTGGTGGAAAAGTGCAAGTTATGGCTGATGCAAGGTCACTACTGCCCTCACATTATTGTTATTATTTTTGAAGCTTTTTAACGTGTTTCTTATGAGTTACAACCTGCAGAAACTATACGCTTACTGAAATACACATGCAATTGCAGGAGATCTGATTTGGATGAAGTTGAATTCTCCAAGTACCATTCTGGTGTGAAACGTGGAGATATTGTTGGCATTGTCGGATTTCCAGGTGTGCACTTTTAACTTGCATTTTTGATTTGTTTAAGCTTTTTTTCTTAATGTTCTTGAGAGAGTGGGAGATGAAGTGTCATCTTTAAGGTTCATGGGATGTGTTTGATCCTATTCGGAGTAAAAACTGATCCCTTTTTATCTTATATTGCTATGAAGTCTGTCTTGTTGCCACTGTCATCTGTTTACTCTATGTTGGTTCTAAGCATCTTTTTATCATCTCACTTTTACTCTTTCAACTAGCTAGGTTGTTATTGAATTAGTATAATATTTGAACTGGGACAACATGTACTTGTTTTGACATGTTATGCAACACACTCTTCACACATTTTTTCACCTTTACTTACATTTGATATTTGATTACACGTAGTTGATATCATCTGTATACCATGGGCTCTGATGAGTTATCTTATTTGTACATGCTTGATTTGTTTCTCCCTTGGCAGGAAAAAGCAAAAGAGGAGAGCTCAGTATTTTCCCAAAATCCTTCACAGTTTTATCACATTGTCTTCATATGATGCCAAGGCAAAAAAGCGCAGCTGCTGCTGATAATACCAATGTAAAGGTAAAACTTGTTATATTTGTCTTTTTTTACTACTGCGTGGGTTCTTTAATGACTTGAAATTCAATAATTAATCTACAGAAAATTGACGTTTGGACTCCAGGAACTGGTAGAAATCCTGATGCATATATATTAAAAGATCAGGTATTCAGTATTAACTACTGTTGAATGTTCTCTCTTTTTAACTACTGTTGAATATGTGGGTTTGGGTTTGTGTCAGGCGAGTAAAATCTGACAGTTAGACTAAGAAGGAACAAGGTCAAATTTAGTTGAAAGTCACCCTAGTGTATTGTTAATATGTAAAACCTCCTAGATTATTTGTTCTTATATTTACATTATTTGTTAATGGTTTTTTAAATTTATATCCATACGTCAGTAGTTTAATGGAAAGTTCAGAAAGTTTTGACAATTATGTTTCTGATAAACCTGATCCGACTTTTCAACCTGTATGAAATTACCCGACACATTTTACGACTTATATGTACATTTCTTAACCCAATAGATGCATATTTTATGGTAGGAAACACGATACCGTCAGCGATATTTGGATCTGATGGTAAACTCGGAAGTCAGACATATATTCAAGACTCGGGCAAAAGTCGTATCTTATATTAGACGTTTTCTTGACAACCTTGATTTTTTGGAGGTAAACCCGCTTATTAACTTTGTTTTTCTTGATTGGGTTGCTATTTTAATGGCTAATTTTGTTTTTCTATTGTAGGTTGAAACTCCCATGATGAACATGATAGCTGGTGGAGCTGCTGCACGCCCATTTGTGACCCACCACAACGACTTAAACATGACACTTTATATGCGCATTGCTCCTGAACTTTATCTGAAGGAGCTTGTGGTAGGTGGACTTGAGCGTGTATATGAGATTGGGAAACAGTTCAGAAATGAGGGAATTGATTTGACACACAATCCTGAATTCACAACATGTGAATTCTATATGGCTTTTGCTGACTACAATGACTTGATGGAGCTAACCGAACAAATGTTGAGTGGTAAGTGTTGAATTCTGGCCATAAATATCTTGGATTTGTGTGTTTACTTCACTGGAGTTTTATGGAATTTAACATAGAATTACAGATTCCATATAATCAGTATCCATATCTTATTTGGTTTCAATTTTTGATGGAATTAAATTCCATTGAGATATTATAAACAAGCGAATTTGCAGTTCTTGATGTTATCTATGGATGTTCGGTTCTCTCTTACTGCAATTTCATTAGAATTAATTTTCTGGGAAACGAATTTGCAGTTCTTAATGTTGCCCTTTCTTATTTATTTCCTTAGTATTATAACTATATTTGAACCCATGTTTGCATTAATGGCTATGATTACTAACAAATAATGAACTAGGTATGGTAAAGGAGCTGACAGGTGGCTACAAAATCAAATATCATGCCAATGGGTTGGATAACGACCCAATTGAAATTGACTTCACTCCTCCTTTCAGGTCATTTGATTACGTGCATAAATTTGATTCTATGCTACATTCTACTTTTGACCGTTAACTGATCTACTAACTCAATTTAAATGTTTTCAGAAGGATTGATATGATTGAAGAATTGGAGAAGATAGCAAATCTTAGCATACCCAAAGACCTTGCGGGTAATGAAGCCAATAAATATCTTGCTGATGCATGCACCAAGTTTGATATAAAATGTCCTCCCCCTCAAACAACTGCACGTTTGTTGGATAAAGTAATGGATTCTCTCTTTTTATAATATCTAACCACTCATAATGTTTTTAATATTTTGCTTTTTCGAGTTATTTTTATTATGGCGCTGTGTCTTCATGTTTTTGTTTTTGTTGATGAATATACCGACATAATGAAAACATTGTACCCTTATTCTACAATAAGGATGTTAAATTTTAATAACTTTGTTGCGTGCAGCTTGTGGGACACTTTTTGGAGGAGACGTGTGTTAATCCGGCTTTTATAATTAACCATCCTGAGATAATGAGCCCACTTGCAAAATGGCATAGATCCAAACCAGGCTTGACTGAACGTTTTGAGTTGTTCATCAACAAGCATGAGGTTTGCTTCTAGTTTAGTTTTGCTCATTGATCCAGTTATTTAGTTTGACTGGGTGGTAACATGTTAAAATGGTTAACTTTATGCCGGGGTTGAGAACTTGAGATGGTTTAGGTTGGATTGACGTGAAAAACTTTTTGCCCATAAGTTTATTTGTTTTTTAAAATAGTGAACATGCCAGATATGATTACTAAACTTATATATTTTTTAATATTAATCCCTTTTTTAATAGTGCTATTAATTTTTCATCTTTAACAAAATGATTTTAAGGAGATTTCATGTATTGTTTTATAAACAGCACACTTTTAGTGACTTTTAACCTGTTTTATTCATTTGAACTGTTTTTTTTTCCTTGTTTGATTTCCCTTTCACAAGTAAATGGGTCAAAATTTACACTTAGCCTGACAGTTTGTTAACCTCATTGTCAACATGGGTGAGATAGGTTGGTTAACATGCCAAAACGAGTCCAACAGGTTGATTAAAGAGTCAAAACGGGTTGAAACGGTTTGGTCATGTTGATCTAAAACACTATTTGCCTAGATTTTCTAAAACTGTTATTGCTGTGTTTTTTATTTCCGCAGCTTGCCAATGCATACACCGAACTCAATGATCCAGTGGTACAACGCCAGCGATTTGCAGATCAACTAAAGGTATGGCATGTTCTATAGGAGTGTGCGATATTTCATACGCACACACATATAAACACACATACATTTTGACTGTCGCAACATTTCAGGATCGACAATCAGGTGATGATGAAGCAATGGCTTTGGATGAGACGTTCTGTACTGCTCTTGAATATGGTTTACCACCAACTGGTGGTTGGGGTTTGGGTATTGATAGGCTCACAATGTTGCTCACTGATTCACAGAACATCAAGGTTTGTACATTGTCTTAAATATCCCCCCCCCTCCCCCCCCCCCTCCCCCCCCCCCTCCCCCCTCTACACTAGGAATGTTTTTGGCTAGGGTGCAAAATAGATGGGTAGGTTGGATTGGTAAAATGAGGAAAAGTTTTAGTGTGGGCCTGGTCAGGATTGGTTATATATATATATGCTGTTCTTTTTTATTTATTGGGTTATACGAATTACGAAATTATATTTTATTATGTTCGATTGCTTAAAAAATAGCAGACCCTATTTTTTGTTTTATCGATTTTAGAAACGTGTTATGGAAATTTTGAATATCAGAATCTACTTGCATTTTGTTAGCACCAGCGCACCATAGATACTTTATTACCAATCATACAAACATAGCTTCATTCATATTTTGCGATTTTTGTCATAGAACATATTTGTGGTTGGTAAAAAATGAAAAAAATGTTACTGTTTCTGATCATATTTATAGCACTTCAACACGAGTAGAGTATATATTCCTTTTCTAAGCAGTTAATATATTATATATAATTACTACAATCCAAAGTTTCAAATAATGTGAGTTAGTTTATTTTATGTTACACATTTTGTATGACTTTTAACTGTTTCAGTAATAGCAAAAAACTCATTTACCCACCCATTTGTGTGTATATAGATGTGTCATGTGTGCGTATTTATGTATACGGGTTGAAATCAATGCTACCTTTACTTTTCGTACTTGTTATGGAAAGTTATAGTTGATATTTTATTTTTTGGCAAACAGGAAGTTCTACTTTTCCCGGCCATGAAGCCACAAGACGAACCACCCGTCAAAGGTACAACCACAAGTCCTGTTTTCCTGTGCATTAATTCTACTTGATAAACTAACAAAAGTTAATGATATTGCAGCTGTAGAAAACCTGAAAATTTGAAGCTCATGTATGGAGTTTCATCAGCCTGAGAAGATGTACCAACATTTTGTTCCTAGCGATTAATGTGGATTTGTCTCGTGTCAACTTATGGTGAATAGCTTTAGAGGTTTGATCACATTTAATGAACTTTGATAAACATACGTACATCTATGAAAGTTTCTGAAAATTTTTATTATTGATTTTAACTAAAATATTCGTAAATCAAAACAAAACTAGTGTTAATCATCCACGCGCGTTGCGCGTTGAAAGAATCAGTTACATTGACGCTCGAAAACCAGAATATAACCCATATTAACAGCAACCTAAGTGAACCGGATTCAAAGACGTTAACCACTACTTACACAAATGTCCTAAGCTCTTTTAAGCATCCTTTTTGATGAGCCTGTAGTTATATAAAATGTATAGTTGGCCGGATTTTATGAAAGAAAAATCATTTATTTCTTTTGTTACAATATCACTCAAAAGTAAGCTCTTTTAAGCATCTCTTTTGATGAGCTTGCAGTTATATAAAAGGTATAGTTGGCCGGATTTTATGGAAGAAAAATCATTTATTTCTTTTGCTACAATATCACTCAAAAGTTACTTTGAATAACTTATTTTCCCAAAACAAATTTTAAAATTTGGTCATGAAAACAGGTTTTACGTTCTTTGATATAGCTAACTATTAAAATAAAAATATAAGATTCAAAGCATAACATTAAAACATATTCAAAAGCTACGATCTTCAAACATCTTTAAAGATAAACAGTTTAACCATCACAATATATAAACATTCAAAACACAACTAAACCAAAACATTATAAACTGAGACAAACATCAAACTAATTATCTATTTCATAAGCCAAGAATACAAAAACATTCAAAGCACATTAGAACCAAAATACTAAAATCCGGGAGATAGTAAACTAACCATAATTAAATGTAAGTTGTAACATTTCATCTAAAATTTTGGATCTTTTACAAGTCAATCTCCAGGAGAACGAATACACATTTCTTATAGTCCCTGTATGTCAGCCAAAGGATAGCAAATAACACATGAGAAGAGAACCAAGTTGAAAGTTGTGCACCACTATACACGCCACCAAAAGTGGCCATACTTGGTCATCTATATCCACTGCCGGCATCCCTTCCATAACCCCAAGGTCAAGAACCCTAAAATTAGAGGAGGAAGATAGATTGTGGCTACCACGGCCAAGAAAATCCAGTGACCGAAGGTCCGGTAACGGTGTGGCCACCAGCGATATACACTGTCTGGATCCCTTCAATAACCCCAAGGTCAAAACCCTAAAATCAAAAGGGCAAAACAGATCGTCGCTACCGCACTGGCGGCTAAGGCACCCACGCGAGATGTTGATTTCTCGCAACATGGAACGATCGGAACCACAATAACCACCAAGTCGAGCGAGAAAACAAACCCGGTGGCGTTAGAGAAGAAGAAGAAAGATACATGCAGCGAGCCCACCGCCTCGGTCTAGCCGGAAACCGACGGGCGGCGGCCAACCTCCCTGGCACCCAGCCCTCCACATAAACTCCTCTCTCTCTCTCTCTCTACAAATGACAAATGCAGAGGACCTCACCTTAATACCAAAGCAACCTGCAACAAAGGTTGTACAACGATCATCACCAACAGTATTTTACTGTTCATTTCGTTTCTTTTTAAATATATAGGATAATATGGTTATGTCTAATTCATGTTATAAAATACTTTCTCAATTTACATGAAAAATTCTTAAAGTCAATTGTAATGTGTTAAGTTTTTTAAAATTGTTTAAAAGACAAGTTGTAATAATGTTTTCTAAAATATCTACTGTTGTCCCTAAACGAGTCTTAGGTTAGATTTAATGAAGTGTTCTTTCAGATAAAAATGCTAACGTGGATACTTTTTATTATAAAAGACTAAGTAACACCGGAACGGGTACGGGAGGGGTGTATGGGGCTGGTACGGGTACAGGGAACGGCAAATATCAAAAATTCTAGATACGGGTACGGCAAAGGTACAACCAAAAAAATATATAAAAATCAAAAAATATATCAAACAATTTCCAAAATAGACATTAAGGTATTAAACAAAATCCAAAAACAAACTCTTTAGGTAATTACGGATCTTGGTTTTAAATTGCGTGATGCACTTTGATGCGCTTGATCCTAAAATCCGATGCGTGATGCGCGATGCGAGCGCAACACGTATGTCATGCGTTTAGTATTAAAAATTTGCAAAAATTAAATAATACATAACGGTATTCATATAGTTAATTTATAAACATACAAACATACTTCTAACACATATATTTATAATTTATAAAGTTATGCAAACTTACATATCAAACAATTTGAATATGTAACTGTAGAACCTCTAAAACAATCAAAGAAAAATGTCAAGGAATTAGAAATATAATGTTCATTGCTGTACGATTTTATCCACTGCAACATGAGTAAAAACCAAAAGTAAAAAAATCAAAAAACAAAAGGTGTTGCTTATTCAACCGATCAGAATTTGACTTCAATATTTAATTGATTTAAATCAGACCTCACCGGTCTTTTTATATCTTTTTTTTTACTCTTTCGTCCCTACAACTTAACATCTTCAAGAACTGCGTGATGTTTCAAAGAAGTATCTTACTCGAACTCAAAATTAAAGCATTTTGTGCCGCATCACTGCACCTTGCAAAACTCCACCGAAACTCCCTCGAAACGTCTCGGTACGGTACCCCCGAAACCCAAGCGCGATAGAAACGTTTCTTAGGCTTTTTGTATGCGTTTCCGCTTCCATCAAGTACCCGAAACAGGTACTGCAAGGTTTGGGCCGCTTCGGTGCTTCAGAGATAAAAGATTCAATTTGTATTTAAAGCTATCAAAATTGATAAGGTAGTGTATCACCTCTTCCAAAGGCTATTTTTTTTATGAACATGTGTAGGCTTTTCGGGGCCATGTAGACTCGGACCAGATGGGGAAATTGTTTATATATCTCTATTACAAACTCCGGGGATCAACTTATCATTGTATGGGTTGAAAACATTGTCCAAATGCTCAGTATTGCTCTAATAAACCTCTATAAAGTTAAACTAGAAATGAGAAAACCTTAAAGTTATGTTCCGTATTCATTCACTATGTGGAGTAAGACCGTTATATTTAATGTCGTAGGTTGTGTTATTCTGATTGTTGTTTTGATTTAGACTCATAATAATAGCAATGACATTTGAAACGTCTTTGAATATGGTGTTTTACGAGTTTTTAACCAAAATGATATAGTTAGAAATTTTATTTATCAAAAAGGTGTAGTTAAAAAAGTATTTATCAAAATAGTTTATTTTTTTAATTTTTTTGCTTTCTTTTTCTTATTTTCATTGGATACTTTAACAAAGACTTTTAAATGTTTTCTTTCATTTTTTTCATTTATAATTCTAGAAATGTTTTCAATTTTTTATATTCTTTTTTGTTTCTTTCAAAAAGTTTTATAAAAATGATTTTTAAAATATGTAGTTTGATATTAAAATAGAAAAAAATTTATTTTCTTTTACGAAACAAGTATTATTATTGTGTAGTGTTTTTCTTTTTAGTTTGGAGTAAATCTAATATAATTTATAATAGTAATTTACTATCTAAAGTATATTTAAATATATAACTTTGTTTGGTTATCTTCTGATAAATTTTTTATTAAAAAGTAAAACTAAATTTTATTAAGTTTTTCATTGAAATTACAGATGACATTTTTATTTTGTTGGTAATTCAAGAATTCACACATTAACTAAAAATATATATGAATTATAAAAAAACTTATTGTGTCTTTATATATTTAAGAACGTAAAATTATATATATACAAACAACGTAAAATAAAATTTTTTTATCATGATAAATATAGTTAAAACTTTGTTTAAGATAAAATGCATTTTTTATAAATATTTTACAAACACTACGATTAAACATGCTAAAACAAGTTAAAAAATATAAATATTTTCATTTAAAAGCTTACAGAAAACAAAAAAAATGGTCTTTAATCAATCTAATCCATTATAGTTAAAGAAAGTTAAAAAAATTTAAAAAAAATTTAAATAAAATGATTAAACATTCAAAAAAATGTTTTTATATAACATTTTTCGAAATAGATAAAAACCATTTCTGGAAAACTATATTAAAGTTTATTTTAAGAACATTTCTAAAACTTTAAACAAATCATTAAAAAGCATTTATGAAAATTTATTATATAGGAGAGAGAAACAAAAATGTATAAAAAACATCATTTTGGTAAATAATTTTCAAACTACACTATTTTGGTAAATAAATTTTATATCTACACTTTTTTAGGAAAAAACTCGTGTTTTACTCTATTTTGATAATTGTTGTTTGATTATAAAACACCATTGTTAATATATATATAGTATACGGGTTGAATAAATAAAATTTAAATATAATAAAATTTTATTAATTATAAAATAATATTTTAAGATAAAATACAATTAAAATTACGCATAAGTTGGACTATAAGTAATAAACAATGATATCGACTTCTTTGTTAAAAATGCAGACTATTTTAGGCTTAACACAATTTATGAACTTTAGGGTTTGAGCATTCTGTATAAATATATAATGTATGTATTGTTTGTAGTAACCCTAACAGAATGAAATCAATTTTTCCCTCTCTATTTTTTCTCTTCTTTATCTTTGATTTATAATATTTTTTTATTTTTTTTGTATTTTTAAAAAATATATTAAACATTTTGTTTCAAAACAAACTATTTAAAAATTTTCCTTACTAAAAATCCTAGTTTTAATTACTTTTGGTTTGTGAAATTTTTAATTTTTAAAAACATCAATTTTAAAAAATTTGTATGTTTGAAAAAGATTAATGTTTTAGGAAAATTTCTTTTTATAAAATTTTTTTATTAGAATAAAATGAATAAAAATATTTCTTTCTTAATTTATTTAAAAACTATTTTTAAATGTAAAAACGAATTAAATAAAATTATTAGTAACTATGTAATGTATAACATCTAATTATAAAAATTTTCTTTTGCCACTTGTCATTCTATTAAGCCACTTTTTTGCCATTTATTATTTTTCTATACATACACACATCAATTTTCCCTTCAAAAAGGTATTATAGTAATTTAAATACTCATACAAATTTCTCTATCTTATTAAAAATAAATTTTATTGATTGCTATATTTCTCTTTCTTATCTAAATTTTTTTCAAATCAAACTATCTTTTCATCTTTTAATTAAAATCTAATAACAAAAAGCTAAAGTTTTATATAATATGAAATTTTTTAAAACACTAAACATTTTTTAAACAATATTTTAAATCATTTTTTTAATTATAAACAGGTGAAATATTTTAAAACAGTCTTATTAAAAAAAGCAGAATAATTACAAACCAGAGATTTTAAAAAACAAGATTTTTATAAAAAAAATATTTTTTATAAAAAATCTTAAAACGAATGTTTAAAAATGAAACTATTTAGATAAGAGAATTAAAAAATAGTATAATTATTTAATTTTTGAACTATTATATATATTTATATTTTACATTAAAATATTATACTGTAACTATTCGTGTTTATTTTACATATATGTTTTACATTAAAATTTAATTCGTTTATTTAATGGGTTTTTAGCCTATCTATTTATATATAAAAAAACTAAAATAAGTATGAAACAATTGTAAACCTCATTATACTTACTTTCTCATTTCTCTATATTATTAATAATTATATTGAATACTAATAATATTACTCATACCATTTTCAAATTAATAAATTCATAATTTAATAAATTAAAAACCTGTTTTTTATTAAAAAAACACTTTTTAAAAATAAAAATTTTATAAAATACAGAATACAATGAAATTTTTTTAAGAAAAATCATTTTTCTTAAAACAATATATTTAAAAATCACAATTTTTTTATAAAACAAAAGTTTAAAAAAATGCATTATTATTTATTTACTTAGCTATTTATACATAATTATAATCATATTTTATATTCAAGCATGATTTTATAATACGTAAAGTTTTATTAATAATTATTTAATATTTTATTTATTTAATTCGTGTATTACACGGGGACCAACCTAGTTATTTAATATGGGAGAGAATCGAGAAATTTTGATGAGAAGAAATATGAGAGTGCCATGTGTTACCCCTAATTAACATTTTATTAGAGTAAGAATATCGCGTATAATTTTGAGTTATTCTAATATCAATAGTAATTAGTGATTGAATTTAAGATTTTTCTTTACTGGGGCCTAAATATGGGCCACGTTAGAATGATTCACCTTAGATCGGTCGAAACGAGTATGGTTGAAAAATTAAATTAACTAGTGGGATTCGTCATCGCGCTTTGCGCGATTGGTGATTAGACTTGTGGTTCCATGTGTTTGTTGCTTGTTATTAGACAATTAATGTGAACAATCCGCATACTATTTTGAATCAAAAGAGAAAACTGCACTCCATCGTTGCTACAAAGATTTTGACTTGGTTTTGTTTTTACTATCTCAATGCATCCACGTCAAGTCATCAAATTCAGACCTATCTCGTAGAATTCAAAACAAGAAATAAAAAAAAACAATGAAATTCAAAATCTTGGGTAGCTGTTGCTAAGATGAGTTGAGGATTTGATAGCAACTTTTGTTGCACATGAAAATAAGAAGTGCCATTTGCAATGACCCTTCTATGCACACAACTGTGATTCTTCGTATGAGACATTCTCAAACGTTATCTTGCGTAATTTCTAGGATTTGTTAGCAAGTTAGAATTTACGAAATTGTCTATAAGCAACCAAAATTCATGAATATTTTGTGGGAAAAAAAAGCTTACCCGTCTCTTAGCTTACTCATATTGAAAGGCAACACTGCTGCTAACCAGAACTACATCCACATTGAAATCGAAACAAAAAGACCCAAAATTAAAGATCAAATTCAAATAATAGTGATTTGACTCGTAGAAACACAAACGGGTCAAAAGTAATAAAGCTGAACGAAAGTATTCATTCACATGACTTAACACTGCACCATACAAGTAATTGAGTACCAGGGTAACTTAACCCGAATATGATATTATATCGTCAACAATGAGAAAAAATAAAAGGAAGATGATACACTCACATGCGAACCGTGGAAGCCACCATATCTATCAAGTGCATTTCCTTTTGAGAAAGTATTAAAAAATGATAATGAAACTATGAAAGTATCAAAGAATGATAATTTGAGTAATTTATCACAATTGTTGTTACTGATATTCACCATTTTCAAGCTTGTATTGTTGTAGCCCTATATCAGCGTTTTCACATGTTAACATTCGTTATTTGTTTCATGTTTCCCCAAAGCTTGAAATTCGATTTTTAATAGATCTATCTCACTGCAAATATATCATTCATACGATGACATTGTATAAGAACAAAAGCATGTTCCCTATGAACATCCTTAAATTTTACTCATAAAAGGGGAAAACACGAAACAAAATTTAGAATTAACCCTGTCGAATTATGCTTATCAAAAACTCAGAATGAGATCAATATGATGTGAATTCAGTTAGATATCACTTGCATAGCACCTGTAGATTTTATCACTTAGAACTTATTCGATTGGAGCAAGCATCTTCTTTTCACTAAATGTATCATATTTTTGCTTCTTAGTGCGAGCTTTCAACACTTGGCAAGAGTTGCAAAATTATATAAGGAGATTAAGAAGCTGTGATTCGTAACCTCTAACACCTAAAAATTGAAGCGATAACGAACCAAAGAAGATGAAGCGAATCTGCACCTAAGAGCTCTCCACATGAGCCCTAATTCTTCGATCTTTGAATAGTATACATGCGGCAACATTCTGGACATAATCTTCAAAGCCTTTTTAACATCTTTATGCAAAGATTTAGGAAATTAAATAGCTTACCATTGCATTCATAGCGTAGAGAAATGATTCTAGGTTAAAAAGCGCTCCACCGGCCATTGCCGACCAGTCGACCACCATGAACCGCCAACGAAACATCGTCGGGAACCACCACCTCTCCACCAGGTCTTCACAAAAGCCCTAATTCTATCATTCGTAAACTATTTCTCCACCGTGCGCCACCATGTAGCACCAGGCCAGAGCACGACATCCGTCCAAGCAGAAGATAGGCATTTAGAAACCAGCAAATGCGCCGGAGTTAGGCGGCGGTGGCCGACATAGGCCCAACCGTTATCACCGAAACCAAAAAAACCCAAATCAAACACAGGAGCATGACGGGATTGGAGGCATCCAGCAACCAGCTGAAGCACCAGAGACACGTGGTGACGGGCGGAGGTGATACCGGAGGAGCGGATGACAAGAGGTAGCCGGAGAAGAACGCACTTAAAAAGGGGGTCTTATACCAAGACATAGTAAATTCCCAAAACACCCTCATTCCACTACTCATTTCACTTCCTTTTTAAACATATAGGGAAATTTGTAACAGATTTCACGTATTAGGAGATGAATTTAAGTAGTAACACTGACAACCAAATAAATTGATCGCACATATGTTCGAGATAAAGGGTCTAACTTCACAAGTCTCAAACCTGGTCGACACAAATGGGCCAATTTACTTCCTATTTTTCAATCACTAGCAATAAGCAACCAAATGACGTACCTAGTGGTTAACTCAACTCTCACTTTGTGTAGGGTTTGAGGAGGAGCTAGATCACTTCATGATATGATTACCTAGCTTTACGCTACACTTTATGCAAAATGTTGTTTCTTACGGATTGAACTCATAACCTTAAGGTCATAAAGTATAACCTTATTAGTTGTTGCAAAGCCTACCATCTAAGAATACCCAACTACTAATTATATAAAATTTTAAAAATTAGAGCGGTTCAAAATGTAAAATTTAAAAGTTAAGTGGTGAGAGTTAGCGGCTTGGAATAGTAACATTACAATTGTTAATTTATCCTTTGAGTGCAAGAGAATTTATGAATGAATGAATTAACCGTGTCTTGGGAGTTGGGAGGAGAAAAAATATAGCAGCATTAAAAGACTCATTGCAAAGGCTCGTTACTTGTTTAAAAGCATTTGTTCTTACCAAACGCTCCAAGTCAATATTTGTTAGTTATTACAAAACAGAATATGTATATAGTAAAATCAAAGTCGGGTAGCATAATCTCATTTGATCATCGATTTTGGTTTTTAAGGTATAGTAATTATCAATGAGTGTCTACAATTACTGATCTATGTGGCCACTACATGACTTGGTTATTTTTTTTGCTTTGTCTTTTTTTTTTCTTTTCTTTTCGAGTTGTGTATTATTTTATTTGACTTCATTAACAACTAGGTTAGAACCCCGTGTAATACACAGGTTGCTAAAATTTAAATCTATACTCTTCGTAATAGAGATTTTCTTATTATATATTTATGAAATATTATACAATTTTTAACTATATTTATTTTAAAATATAAAATACTTAACAAAAATAATTATCAAAATCATTTAATAGGAAAGAGACGAAAAAGAATAAAAAAAAATTAAAGAAAATTTATATAATTAATAGGAGAGAGAAGCGGGAAAAAATATTGAGAAGGCATGGGAGAGTGACACGTGTCACTTAATATTTTTTTTATTAGTATACATTTGAGCTGGTGCTTTCATTTTATTCGTGGTGCATTGAACGCATAACCCTTTTCCACGTTGGTTCGATTCGTAAAAACTACTCCCTCATGTTGCTTTATGGATTTTTACCTAGGGATGATCGTTGAAATTCATATTGTTACACTACCTCCTAGTAAAAAAGGACATGATTGCTAAGTTAATTGAACATACACAGTGGCGGAGCTTGAATTATTTTATAAGGAGGGCGGGGACGAAATTAATTTTTTTTTGGGAGAGGGGGGGGTGAACTCGATATTTATATAAAAATTTACACCATAGGATTAAAATTTAACACTGCTGGCGAAAAAAAAACAAGGGGAATCAACCCCCCCCCCCCCCCCCCCCCCCCCCCCCCCCCCCCCACACACACACAAATACTATCATGGGCCTGAAGCCCATCGAGTACTCGGGGACATAAAAGTCTCACTGCATCTTAATTGAAATGCTATTTCTTGTTTTTGGATCCTGATTCACCCAAGTGAAGGTAAGGCATAATCAATGGTTTATTGTTCAGATTCAAGGGTTTTATGCTTGAAAGTTAACTTGATAAACCCTCGGGTCCGAATCTAGTTTCAGCCGGACTTAGTTTTGAAATCAAGACTGAAATAATACATCTATCGAGTTCAAAAATACCTAGATAAGCATATTAGGTCAAAAATTCAAGTTAAACTCGAAGATTAGATTGATTAAAAAATTTATTTAGAAGTTCTCAGGTTCAAGGTTCTTACTAGAGGTGGGCAAATCGGGTCCGGCCCAATACCCGAAACCGGGTTGGGCCCAACCGGGTTTTTTCGTACCCGGGTTTTGGTGAAACCGGGTTCGAACCCGGGTCGGGTTCACCTAATGCAAAACCCTACCCGGCATACCCGGGTAGGGTCGGGTCGGGTCCAAAACCGGGTTCAAATCGGGTTTAGTTTTTTTTTTTTTTTTTTTTTTTCTTCTTCTTCTCTTTTCTTGTGTGTGTCCCCAAAACCGGGTTCAAATCGGGTTCAACCGGGTCGGGTCCGAAACCGGGTTCGGGTCGGGTTCACTAAAAAACTCAAAATCTAAAACCGGTTCCAACCCTACGGTTTCAAACGGGTCCAACCCGGGTACACCTCCCATCGGGTACTACCCGTACCCGGGTCCGGGTCGGGTCCACCGGGTCGGGTTCGGTCTTGATTACATTGTGGTAAGAACCACGAATTCATGAACAGATTGAACTTTAAGTATCACCAAATGCTTTAAATTTGACTGAAAACTTCTTAATGGACCGAATACTTTACGAGGGACCGAAGACTCTTATTGACCGAATACTTGGTCGATGTCGAGTACTGGGTCAGGACCAACAAGTCCGAATTGAACGAGTACTTTGTGTTGATTAGGTACTTTGCATTGACCGATTACTCTTGAGTGGTGTACACTATTTGGCCGAGTACTCGATGGAATCCAAAAACTTTTGAACCGAGTACCAAAGCACGAATTCTCTGGTTTGACCGAATTCGGGTCAAACCGAGAAGCTGTTGATTTCAAACTGTTTCATTTATGTCCAACTATATTTAACCTAAACTATTTTGTGCAGATTTGGTTTAGAACATGAAATTCATTGCCTAGCACAATGTTCTCGTGTGCTTGATGACTTAGAACGTGAAATTCATTCCAGAGCACATGTATATATAAAACTAAAAATTACTTATAAAAATTCCAATCGGATAAATCTCAAAAAATCCCGATTAATTGCTAATCGGTACTCCACCGCTTGACTAACGCATTGCGATTTTTACAACCATGTTCTTAATACTTCGACCACGAACTACACCACTATGGCGAATCCAATTATTTGTGCTGATTTCATCAAACAATTTTGCAAATACTACTAGAAATCAAACTGCTGCTAATGGAGAAGAGCAGATTATCGAGAAAGTTCAAGGCAAAGAAAGACGGTACTTCTGTTTCGCCAAGGCTTCGCTATGAAGGAAACTAGCCCCTATCGAAAAATAGGATATGCTACCCATACTATAGATATCTTGCACTCGTCTTCCTGATATGTCTAACTGGTCAGTTAAATACCCTAACCGATTACAATGGTTAGACCTTTTCCCCTAGAAAAATTGGTTAATAACCTAACCGATTATTATCTGAACCAACCTAACCGATTATTATCTGAACCATTCTTTCTTCCATCATAAGAATCCGTTCGGTTATTAACCAAAACCGGTTTTTTAGATTGCTCTGTTTTTACACCTGCAATGCAGTTTATTTTTCTTCGTAATTAATAGTTTCGTCTACAAGAGAGAACAGTTTTATTTCAGGTTTTGTCACAATAGTTATAGTTATATAATGTATTGTATAAATTATTAGTGCAACTCTTGATTTTCTTTTAACCCTAAATTGTCTTTAGGATCAATTTGGGATACATTTCCAATATATTGGACCATTTGATATATTCTCATAGCTAATGATGAATTGTTGAAATTAGTATGCCTCTATATATGAAGTTTACAATGATATTTAACAACTATTAACCAGCTCAAACAAACTTCGATTGAACTTATTTTAACGTCTTTACTCATTAAAATTGACCATTCCTATGGTCCAGATCTATTATCGACAATAAACCATTCTTCCTAATTACAAATTGGATTTCGATTATCCAATTAAGACAATTCAAATTTAAACAATAAATTCAAATTAAAAAAAAAAAAGAAAAGACGATACAAACGTAACCTACCTATATATAAATATATCATGCTTCTATAGATATATCATGCTTACAGATCTATGATGCAATTGACCATGGACAAATTTAATTCGGACAAAATCGTATTTGGGAATTGTGGTTCGTAACGCATAGCTCACAATGATGTATAAGGTTCTTGTGAGTCATTTTTGTTTTGAGCTATAAATCAAAATATAGCTCACAGCAAACCTTCATATTCAATAACTGAACAAGAATAACCAACAGCCTACAGAAGCTTTGGATACTTTCTGATATCTATTGACTCAAATCATTCACACATTCCACTAGTAAAAATTTAATAACATTTGGCATATGTGTGCCTCAATAGCATGGGCTGGGACATGACTCCACAGTCATTCAGCCAATAATTGACTCAAACACCCCACCCAGCCCCACCTCACCCACACCAACACCCAATATATATGCAGGCATAATGCAATATTAGACTCACCATATATTTTGAGTTTGGAGAGGATCCAACACCACATTCAAAATGAGGCTTTCTAACATCACCCCATTGTTCATCTTTTTATCTTTAGGTCTCTGTTTCGTCACAAGTTGCTCTACAAGTGATCCACCCTTTTCACTTCAAGCAAGAAGAGGCCTGAGGATGCTAGATGATGCAAACATCAATACCAACAAGGTGCGTATATACGAAAACAATCTAATTATGACTCAAATCTTTGTATTTTCATATGCGCACACAGCTTTTCGTTCCAGCTAAAATGTATTCAATTTTATAAAACCTCTGAAATCATAAAGATTGGATTATTACTGTTATGGTATAGTTTTTGTAAACACATTTAACACATTACATATGGATAAACTTAAAATATTAGATAAAAAGAGTGAAGGTCGGGCTAGTCTTACCCGACCCATTACCCAACCCGCTGGACCTATCCACTTTGCTATGTTCACATTTAAAGTTTAAACTGTAAATGACTAAATGCATACTGCAGGTAGATGGAAATGTGTGGAGATCTACAATGTCAAAAGCATATGATGCAATCAATAATGAAGAAGCGGAGATTGTTTACAACATTGATTATCAAGGTGTGAAAACTCACCCGAGTCCATCTCCCAAGCATCCATAAAAAGTTGACTGATTCTGCACCAAAATCTAGAAATAGTTACATACCATTGTACCAACTCATAATTTTCTATAATATTAATTTCACATACCTTTCTTTTATCTGTTGCTTTCCCATTAGGTTCACTTTATACACAAGACTAGGCTCAGCAAGAGAAATGTTAGTGACTCGATTCATAAGCAGTTTATTAACTTGATTTACAAATAGTTACCAAAGGTGACAATTTGAACCCATTTCTTTACCGGGGTAAAACGTAAATTATAAAATGGAAGTTTAAAGGGAACATGTCAATCATCTAGAGTGCATTTTTAATCCATAAAACCTGCAAAAATCATTTTATTTAGAAAAATGAATTATTAATTAAACAATATGCATTAATCATAATAGACACCATCTATTAATAATTAATTAAAAACACAAGCAATATCAAGAGGGTGAGATAAAGGCAAACCTTTCCATTGTCTAGAAGATAGAGATGCTTATTGAGACCCCGGCTCTACTAAAATTTAATTAAAATTTTGTCAAAACAAAAGGGTTTTAGGTCAACCCACCTCGACCTTCTAATATTTGCTACCAAAAATCTCGAAAGGGATGTTTTTCCTCGGAAGAAAATTGATTTACAACTATAGTTTAAATGCAACTTAAAGCTAACATCCCATTGCTGTATTGTTTCCGCATGCTCCTATATTTTCCTAGTAGCAAGCTATAATGATGCACCACATCGTCAAATACTATTTCATTACAGAATTTAGATTTAGCTTCCATGAAAGCAGCTTCAACTTTGTCCTTCTGATAAACTACGAGATGAAATAGGTCTTCCATCACCACGGAGGACATTTTTTGGTCAACATGACGGAGCCATCTCAAATTTTCAAAAAGATCTTCATCTTTTCTGATAGCCGCTTCTATATTGGAGAAGACATGATTAAAATTACTCTCGGAGCTAATTATACTGAGCAAATGGTTGAAAGTTGACCGTTGATGAGTTTGTAGAAAGTCTTCAGCAACCAATGGAAATGAAACTGCACCAACTAAACAAGCTTTTCGACACGTAGGATCAACATCACCAATCAGCTTGACTGCTATATGCATCAAGTGCACAGCCATGTCATCGAGATTATGAGATGAATGATCACAAGATGTATGACTAGAGAGACTACGTTGGTGACCCCAATGATGGAGAGCTACATGAACAAAGCCTTCCCACCTGCATGAAACAAGTCATTTTTAGTACAACTGGAAGCGGCTCGGGTTGGGTTGACCCGCCTCACGCTTTTGTCCGTTTTTCTATAAAATTTCAATATGTTAATCATGATTACAAAAACAGTATTATTACAAAGTTTAATCATAATCTTTGAAAACAATTTGAGAACTTAAATGCATTAAATATAGGCAGATGAGTTTCAACACACCATTTAACAACATCCCCTTTTAACTAAAAAATTTGACTGGTTTGAGATATAAGAAAACCCAAATCGACTCATTTATAAGTAAATGGGTCGAAATTGCCACTTCTAGGAACAATCTTTTAAATATACGTACACAAAAGATGAAAATTCAGATTTTTCAAACTAATTTTAACTTAAACAGTATAAGATTCAACAATGGTTGTAACCAATATGTACCCGTGTCTCCACCCGATGTCTATTTGTACTACTGTTAGGAGCTTTAAGGATCTATATATTCATCTTTGATTCAGATGGTTTTTCTAATACAACGAAATCAGTAATTTCACCAAATAGTTATTTAATAATCATGGAAGCATAAGATACCACGTACATTCAAGAATATTGAGTAAGAAAAGAATAGTGCATATAAGATTGATGTGTGTATCTGGTCCACAGCACATGTTCATATAATGGATTATAGTGACAAACATTGACCAGTTCACATGCATCACTAGGTTAGTTGTTTTTAAGTACATTATTCAATAAAGTGGTGAATATTCAAATTTTACATATCATAAGCAAAAAGTGGACATGACATCAAAATCCTAATGCATCGTTTCAAACAAAACTGTGAAGCTGCCATCAAATTGCACACTTGCAACAAATTGCAGAATGAAAATAAGTATACCAAGTGTAAATCTGTGGAGTACACGGACAGTTGGACTTTCGTAATTATTTTCAATTAAAAAAATCAAAATGAACATGAAACGCCCACTATTGCTGGCCTCTATTTATAAGATTATAGCAATCTAATATGTGGAAGCTACTAAAATTATTGCATATTCCCATACCAATCCGAATATGACATTGTTGCCTTATTAAATAATGCTAACCACTAATATAAAGACTACGACTTATCCAAAATAAAAAAAAAATTACTATTTTTTCAGGTCTAACATTATACTAATACAAAAAAGAAAAGAGACAGATCATGCAAGAATAGACAAAAGTATCCGTCAATCATACAAATTATTTTCCTACTACAGACAACTTAACATTCAAACATTATTAGGTGGGACAATTTTCATGCTTCTTTTCAAGATATGTCAATTTGACCATATAAAACAAGCAGATAAGTGTGTGCGTTGGAGGTTGGGGGCATTATTGCTATCATATTACAATACTATATTGTTTAAATAAATACATACTTTGAAGCACATGACCACAATCAACCACTCGGTGAAGGTAACGAGCATGTTGATCAGGCAATCTGAATCTCACGAATGTTAACAGTATGTATAACCATGGGTCCAACATGAAAAGCTATATTAGATACATGATTATAAAATGTTAAGCACTTAAAATGTCATTTTTTGTTCTCTTGTTTTTTTCCTATTCTGTCTGATACCTACCTGACAGATCCTTTAATTGCAATGTTCAGAGCTATAAGTCTATCATACAAAGGAAAATCAAATCATTCTATGAGTGACATAATCTATAATTACATATTTAAATTCTAGCCCATGCAAAACTTATAGCAGATTAACCTATGTTTTTGAAAGCATTGGCTAACATGATGTTAAAATAGGTAATTAAAATGCTATGTAACAAAACAAATGGCCCAATATTTCATGTCAAAACTCTCACATTTGTAGCTTATAGTGTTTTTTTACTGTGCCTTTAAGCCACAAAGAACCCTATTCCTTATTGGACACAGATATTCCCTTCTTAACATTACTTAACATAAGTCGCATTAGTTTAAAGGTGATATGCAGTAGCCAAGTTGAAGTAAAAGGCAAAATAGCTCAGACACATGGTCATGTTAATAAGGTGTTTGTCGTGCATATCCAAATCCTTTGTATACTATAAACTCCATCTTCATGGTTTATGCATAGTCAAAGCAGGCACTAGAGATGATCAGTTTGTAATGAGTCAGTTAATGTATCAGTTCACTGGGCCATACTATCTATATGTATCCTTTTCAGTTCAGTAATATTTTGACAGTTTCAGAAAATAAAAAAACTAAGCACTTACTCAAATGGAGGCTCAATCTCAATAGCAAGAGTAAGATGCAAGGAGAATTCAGTATTTCCATTTGTTTCATCATCATCATTGTTTATGGTACATGCCTCATGAGGGAAACCTCGAGGAATGTATAAAATGTCACCTTCCCTCAATACGAACTCTTTGCATCCATCTATTATTTCATCTCCATTTTCACCTTCTAAATCAACCAAATAATCAACATTTTCATATAACCGAGGTAACTGAGGGCATGGGTTGGGAAATATCTTCCACCTTTTAACTCCTCTGATTTGGCACACAAGAACACAGTGGTCATCACAATGACGAGCTAAGCCCTGGGAATTTGGTGGTGTTAAGTACAAATTTACACCTGTAGATGGTTGACCAAAAAGAGAAGTCAACCCTTCCGAAACAGCAGCAATGTCTTTGAAACGGAATTCCATGCCACGCAGAGCAAATGTGTAACCATCATAATATGCTTCTTCGCATCTTAAAATATCATGTGCATATAGAAAATAATGACCATGGAACCCTTGGAAAAAATGTATCTCGCTTTTAGAATCCAAAGTTTTAACGACCCGTATATCTTGTTTGTAAATTAATGGGCAGCCTATATTTTCTCTTGCTTCCTTTAAGAAGCTAATTATGTCTAGCTCATCTGAACTAATTGGTAGAGCAGAAGGAAGATTTTGAAGTAAACAAGCAAGAAATGAAGTAACTGGCTCCTTAGACCTAAGAAACTGTTTAAATGAACTGAATACATTATCATGCACAGAAGCATTTAAAAAACCTTTTATGAGCAATGGTGATTTCTCCCAGTGGTTCACAATAAAAGACTCAAATTTATTGTGAAAGATGCTCTTTTTAACGTCTTGGAAGTTAGTTGGTGTGGTAGATATTCCTTCCATTGAGAGTCTAAATAAGCTCTCTGCTAGATTATTAGTTCTAATATTACTTAGATAAAAATATCTTTCTGATTCTTGAACTGTCTCTAATGAAATATGTTTGTGCACTTGCGCCCACAGCTTTGCTAAATATGTAGTCAAATTTTTGGAAAGACGTCTTGGGATCTTTCCCAGCTGCTCCAACGTGCAGTCATTTATGAGAATAATTACAACATGAAGAAGTGATATAACATACTCATCTTCCACAAATCCTATTCTGAAGAAGGTTTTATCATTAAGTTCTTCCATAACTAGAGAAACTGAAGGTGTTGAAGATTTAGGGACCTGAAGTAAACAAAAACTATAGGGTGTTAAGTCACATTATTATATAACTAAAACGTAGAGATGGCAAGGTGGGTGAGTTGGGTAATGGGTCATGAAAAGCAAATCTTGGTATGGATCAATCTGGGTGGGTTGACGATCAATGCTTTCTAATTGAATTTTTAAATCTCTCATAAATTATTGGTGTTTCAGATGTGATTACAAAAACTTTATCATTTCATTAGAACATCAATACTCTAACATTTTGAATAAAATAATTTAGGAGGTGTTATGCTTAAAAATAAACGATGGTGATTCTTTCAACCCATTTGACATTTCTTTTTGAATCAATTCTTTTTTCATACACATTTGACCAGTTTGAGATAAAACATAACTTGAATCAATACATTTACAACTAAATGGGTCGAAATGCAACCTTTATTAAAAACATCACGAACAACATCAGCTTGACACTTAAGAACTTAGAATGTAGAAATATTTTTGAACATCAAAGACCTTAATGAAGAATGTTAATTGAATAACTGTATAAATTATACGAGTAAAGCGCATTCAACACTGGACGATAGAGACTTTAAATATGAGACTCGCAACTAGGTTTAACTAATGTGCTTTCTACATATAACTAAGTTATTAAATAATTGATGAGCTATTCCATTCATTTAAATGGGCTAATTATGAAGATCAATCCAGTCCAACTCTCAATAGAATAGATCTCTTCCAAAATGATTGTAATCACTTATAAGGAATCCTCTCCACACTAAAGAAACATTTTGGTTGAAGTATGTATTTATTTAAACAATATAGTATGTGATGCTCACATAAGATTGTCAATGGCAGAGAGTTCCAGTAATTTGCACCGTCCAACAGATGTGGTAAACAAATCAAGAAGAGCATTGCAAGCAGCCATCGACACACTCCTCCTTGAACTCGCCACCGCCTTAACCACCCTCTTCACTATCTCATCATCCAAAGCAATTTGCTCATTCATTTCAATCGAGAACAATGAAGCTGCACCCACAATCTCCAAACCACTACACACAATCTCCTCACATCTGTAAAAAAAAAAAAAAAAAAAAAAAAAAACAAACAAACAAACAAACAAAGAACCACAAAATCCAACTTTGTAAGTAAGCATTTCATCAAACAGTTGGTGTGCATTATCGGTTTATCAAATACATCACCCTAACTAAGTTAAATCAGATGGAATGAACATTTAACAAGCAAAGATTGCTACCCAAATCAAATAAAGACCAAAAGCTCAATAAGATTGATAAAACTTACTTTGAATTGAGGAGAACTGGGAGCAAGGAGATTAAGGGAGTGTGTAGGGTTAGGTGAGAATCCATGATTGAATTGGGGGATTTGGAGAGGAGGGAAAGAAGAAGATGGTGTAGGGCTTTTTGGATGATTAGGTTTCCTTCTGATGTGGGTTTTTCATAATCACGATTAGAAAGAGCGGAAAGCATGAGGGCGAAGAGGAGATGAGGATTCGAGTGATCGAAAGTAGTTGAAGAAGAAGAAGAAGATGAGGTGTGGCTTGAAGAAGATGAGGATGCGGCGGAGGAGGAGGAGCTCCGGCGCCGGCGCTTAGCCATGGTTCGGAGGGTGCGACTATGGTACAGGAAGACTAGCTCGGTGTCTTCAAATTGCATGAAACGATACAGTCCAAGAGCATTCACAACAGATTTTTTATATTTATGTAATTGTGTTTTTTATATTTTAAAAAATAATTGTAAATGGTTGTGCGTGAAGTAGAGAGAAAAATTACTGTTTATTTTGTATATTTGAGTAATCACTGTTCAACCTATATAAATTTTTTAATATTTTTTAAAGTGGTTGTGAATAGAAGAGATAGAAAAGGTAATGATAAAAGTATAAAAAAATATTATTTAATTGAAAAAGAGAGAGAAATAATAGTGTTTTTAGTGTAATTATAACGATAAAGATATGAAAACTGATGTAGCATTCACAACAGTTTCTTATCCATATTCTTATTATTTAATTATAAATCATCATCCTTTATATTTATATTTTATTTCTCAAAAACATTTTACATCTCATTCTTTATTTTTATTTTTATATTATTTTTTTAATTATTTTTTTCTCTTTCTTTCATCTACAATCTTAACTATAAACTATTTTGTCTTATTATCATTTACTTCTAAAGTTTATAAAGAAGTATGACCATATGAGTTATGGGATCGTTTTACACTGAATGGGTTCTGGTCGGGTCCATCTAAAAAGTAATCGTGTTGGCTCGAGTTGGATGGGCCAACAAATGAACATACCTTAAGCACAACAGCAACCAAAACATTATGTTGGTGTTCACACTTGAAATACACAATCAATTAATCTTTTGCCTATAGCCTTCATGCATGGTGGTAGCTTCAATACGAGGGATCAACCAAACAAAGTTACATAAATAAAGGCCCTTGCTTGGGCTGCAAACAGACTAGTAAACATAAAAATCAAAACATGATAAGTCTTCATCTTGTATACATATTTATAAATTATAATACAAACAAAAGGATCTCACCTTAATATCCCCGTACCTCAACCAACATCAAAAATAACAAGATAAGTATATACTGCATCAAAACTGAACTCATTCAGTTTGTAGCACATAGTCACTTCCCACCAAACAAACATATGCTACTTACTTCAACCAAACTTTCAACACAAAGTATATGCATATAACAACTAATAATCAAAGGAAAACACAAAAGTGGTAACAACTACTTACAACATAAATCAGGATCAATTGTTGAATCCTCGTAATAGCCAAAAGTGCAGAAACTTGCTTCAATTCACTGAACGAATATTAAACTCGAAAACTTATCTACCCGCTTCAGATAATCAAAAACCCATTAAGATAGGAACTAATAACCATATTACGAAACAAAATGAACTGATGTAAGATTGCCCAAAGCTAATTAACCAATCTCTTTATCAAACTGTTCAAAATCGAAGAAACTGGAGATGGGCTACTGCTAACTCTGGACGATCTTTCTTTAGAAAAAACTATAAAGTGGAGATCATACCTTTAATGTTTGACGGAGCGATCGAACCCAACATAAAGTGATATCAAATCAAAACCCTAAATAGAATAAGGAGAAGACCATCGATTAAGAGTGGGGAACTGAAAGAGGGGGGTGGTTCATACGTGAGGAACTAGGAAAGGGATGAGGTCGATGGCAGTTGTCGAAGGAGGAATGGACAGCAGAAGAACCAGGAGAGAGATGGTAGTTGGTATAAGGCATGTACAGTGAATTGGTAAATATAAAGATTCACTGTACATATCTCAAAGATAAGATGTGATTTAAGAAACGGGATGGAGAGAGGTTTTTAAGATTTTTTTTAAAGTTTGAAGATAAAGATATATATACCAATTGAAATGAGAATGCTCTAAGTTCCTAGGTTGATGGTATAAGTCTTATATGTTTTAAAGAAAATTACGAAAATGACCAGTTGACCAAATCCAATTACCAAAATAACCGTTGACAATTTAAAATACGAAAAGTAACCTTTTACTTTGACTCCTCGCCGAAGGCGAGGAAAATGCATGAATCCTCGCCCACGTGGCCATATGATTTCCTTACCCAGGTGGCATCATCTCGCCCACGTGTAAATTAAGTGTCATAAAAGTATAAAAAAAAAAGAGGGAGGGACCCGCGATGGATTTGACCCATATCTCGCCCAAGTCAGCGAGGTCACGACACCCTAGGCGAGGGATTTGACCCATATCTCACCCACGTCAACGAGGGGGTCAGGCGAGGGCTGCTCTTAACTAGGCGAGGGGCGGCTTTTCCTAGGCGAGGGGCGGCTTTTCCTAGGCGAGGGATTTGACATGTATCTCACCAGTCAACCTCTACCTACTACACAGTCTGCGAGGGGATGGTCAACTTAGGAGAGGGATGTGACATCCCCCTCGCCACGTCAGCGAGGAATACTATTTTTGAGGCGAGGCATTTTAATCTACACGAGGAGTATATACAGGGGATGGGGGACCATGTGGGACTCCGCAAATTTCGTAGAAATTCTTTAGAAAGTCATCCATCCGAAAATTGTTTAGAAATTGTTAGTAAATTTCGAATATTTCTTAGAAAATTCTTCAGATGGAGCACGAGGTTGGTTATAATTTACCAAATGTTATTTATTTAAATATTCTTATTGTATTAAAAATGATTATTATTACTATATTAAAAGGGGCCATTTACATATTTCTCCTTTCAAAACTTTTTAATTACATATTTACCCAAGTTAAAAAATTAATTACATATTTTCCCTTTCTAAAACATATATATTGCATATTTACCCATTTTATTAAAATTAGTTATTAAATGATTATTGTATTCATAATTTTACTAAATTATTTTTACGTATTTCTCTTCTTAAGAACATTAAACACATATTTCCTTAAGTTTGAGTTTTTTATATAAATAAATACTATATAATTATAACTCCAAATACAAAAGTTCATTTCAAAACAATAATCACCGTAATCCAAGTTATATCTCTAAATACAATAAACAATTGGCAAAGCTTCAAACAATTATAATAACAAAACATTAATACGTAAAATCTTTTAGTAAAAACAAGATAAAATAGTCACTTGATAGGTTAATATTAATAAAATTAATAAATATGTAATATATGTGTATTAGGAAGGGGAAATATGTAATTAATTTTATGCATTGGGGAAATATGTAATTTAAGGTTTTAGAAAGGGAAAATATGTAAAAATCCCTATTAAAAGTGTTTATTATTTTTATACAGGGTTTTTATGCAGCTAATACTATTACTATTAGATGTAATGTAAAAGTTGCAAAATTAATATATAATAAATTAAAAGACAATCCTAAACAACTTCTTTTGTTTAACAACACATGTTTTGCTAAATGGTTACAATGTGAATGCATTACTAATGACGCTTCTCTTGTTCATGTGATTTTACAAACTCAAATTGATACTGAAAATCCAGAAAATGGTATAAACTTTCTCATTAACGGTCAAAATCTCACCTTTGGTCCAAAAGAATTTTGCCTTATTACGGGGTTTAAATTTGGCGAAATGACGCGTCAAATTATTCCTACTAAAACAAATTTTGTTGATTTTGGCTTTTGCAATAATGGAATTATTAGGCCTATATTAGATGATTTAAGATACGTTTTTTAAAACCATTTACACATGTTAGATGATGTAAATGTAATTCGAGTATGTTTATTGTTACTTGTTGAACAAGGTTTTATGGGATTGGAAGGAAAATTTTTTTTAAATACTCAACTTTTAGATTTAGTTAATGATTTAGGTGCATGGAATCAATTTATTTGGGGTACCTATATTTGGAAACATACTTACCCTTATATTAATGATGATCTTTGTAAAAATGAAAGAGATAAAAGAAAGAAAAAGCTAAGATACAGCATCAAAGGATTTATCTAGGCATTTAAGGTAAATTTTAATTAATTTAAATAATTTTTTATTATTCAATTAATCTATTTTTTGTTATAGATTTGGATTTATGAAGTTTTTGCAATAATGAATAATTTTGGGAAACGTCGTGGGTATGTGCCAAGAGGTATTGACTGGCCACGTATGAGTCTAATTAAGTGGGAACAAGCGTTATCTATTGTAAACAATTCAAAAGAGGTAAGTTATTAATTTTAAATAAATTATATTAATAAAGATTTATTATCACTAAATTTAATTTTTCAAATAATTTCAGGGTCAGTATCTACCGTCAAATATTATTTCAACCCCTTTTGAGCAGTACCAGCAATACTACAGAATAAGTTTTCTTTACTGGGGTGAAAATCCCCTTGAGCAGGAAGAAATTATATTTGAACATAGCAACTCTAACGGCAATAACGTACCGCAATTTGATAATTGTTTTGGTACACAAAAAAAGAATAATAAAGAGCCGCAAAGAAAAGCAAACTAATATTCACTGCTGTGACCCGAAAAGTATAAAAGAAATTATTCATAGATTACTTGTAATTATTTCTCATATCAATTATTATTACCTTTAATACGTATATTATACCAAATTTGCTGATTTAATGTTTTAAAGGATAACTATTTCAAAAAAGAAAAAATCAAAAACGTATACCGCGAAAAATGTGTTTGAAGGCACTGTAGAAGCAGAAGCAAAAAAAGTACGTATAATGAAAAATTATATTTTTTTAATAATTATTTTATAATGGTAATATTTAAACCCTAACATTTTATAAATTATTATGTTTTAGTTTAATACCAATGTAAGGATTACAGAAGAGGCTAATGCACGCAAAACACTCAAGATGCTTCCTGCATGCATGCATTTTGTGCATGGTGAAAGTTACTTCGGAAGTTTTACAAACTGTAAAGAAATTACTCTAAGTGTAAAATCTTTCGAAGCCAAAGACCAAATCTTTCGAAGCCAAAGATGAAGTCTTCCGAAGCTTAGAAGACAAAGTCTTCTGAAGCCATGAAGATAGAAGACTTATTTCTTCTGAAGACAGAGAAGACATGCTTTCTCTGATCAACTTTTTCAGAAAGCTGACCAACTTTCCGCTGCAAAGACTTTGAGAAGCTGATGAAGAATAGATTTGAAATGAGTGCCATGGGGGAACTCAATTTCTTTCTAGGAATTCAAGTGAGAAAGAATTCAAGTGAATCAGGTTGACAATGGCATCTTCATAAGTCAGTCAAAGTATGTTCAAGACATACTAACAAGATTCAGCATGACTGACTGTAAGGTTGCAAAGACACCCATAGCAAGAAACCACTTCCTTGGACCTGATCTTAAGGGGGAGTGTGTGTATGAGCATCTCTACAAGGCTATGATTGGATTTCTTATTTACCTTACAGCCAGTAGGCCTGATATCATGTTTGCCATATGAATTTGTGCCAGATATCAAGCCAACCCCAGGATGTCACACCTGGTTGCTATCAAGATAATTCTAAGATATCTCAAAGGTGCTCCATCACTAGGCCTCTTGTATCCAAATAATTCTGACTTCAATCTTTATGCCTATACAGATAGTGACTATGGTGGCTGCAGCATGACTGAAAAGTCTACATTAGGGGGATGTCAATTTCTTGGTGGAAGGATAGTCTCATGGCAATGCAAGAAACAATCCTGTGTATCTGCATCAACTGCTGAATCTGAATACATTACTGCTGCTAGCTGCTGTGCTCAAGTGCTTTGGATTCAGAATCAGATGCTAGACTATAGATTCAACTTCAAAGAGACTCCCATCCACATAGACAACAATAGTTCTATCTCTATTAAAGAGAATCCTGTGCAGCACTCAAGGACAAAACAAATCAACATTAGGTATTATTTAATTAGAGATAATTTTGAAAAAGGATTAATCAAACTTGTCAAAGTTAACACACATGAACAATATGCTGATCTGTTCACCAAAGCTTTTGATAAACAGAGATTTAAGTATTTCATATAAGCTATTAGGATGATTAACTTTAAGTAGCTTTTTCTTAAACTTAAATTCAATATTATTTCTAAAATCTGTGTGTCCTCAGTTGTCTATTTTATCACCTTCATAAGCCCCTAACTATCTTGAAAGAAGAGTCTTTTAGAAAATATTCCTTAGATCTTTGAAAATTTTAAACATATTTCCCTTCGAAAGATATTAAGTTACCTTCGGAAGCAAATTATATCTTTAATATCAAATAACTACTTATGTCAATTTACCTTCAGAAGAAATTTTTACAATATCTTCCGAAGCCAAATTTACTCATAAATACTTATATGCTATTAAAAAACAACTTTCTTTCGAAAGTAATTATGTCTCTGAAGTGAGAAATACTTTAAGTATTTTTCTTCCAACAAGCATGGAGGATGGGACCAGATTCCTGAAGATCTCTCCTTCATAGTTCATGGACTGGTTCAGGGGGTCAAGTTCAGGTATTCACACTTTGTTTAGCTAAATCTGCTTGCTAACTTGGATTCCCTAAAATACTACATGTTCCCTAGATATGTCCAGCATATTCTTAACTGTGAACTGGGCTCACAGTTGAGGGGAACAGGTAGAATTCTTAAACTGGGATAGATAAAGCCCGGCATCTTTAAAATTATGAAAAAACCAACTGTGTGATTCTCTGGGGTAGAAACAGCCCTTATCCCCAAAATGTTAGAGCTCATTGCTCAAGGTGACAACCTAGCAGCACTAGCTAGTGTTGAACCCACACCTACTGTCTCCCTACCACCATCTCAACCTACAATAACCATCACCTACTCAAGAAAACACAAACGAACCCCTACTCAAGCTATTCAGTCTGAGCAGGCCCCTATATTATCACCCATGCAAGAGGAAGTGGACACTGGAGCTCCCACTTCCCTTGAGGAGCAAACCATTCCCATCTCTCATATTATCAATGGTGAGGTTCCTCATGCTCAGCATGATGAGCTCATCACCCAAACAGCCTTAAGCCTTCACTCAGAGTCTCAAACTCTAGTGAACAACCTTCAGGGGACAGTTATCATCCCCGGCCTCTTGATCTCAACCAACCAATCCACAACCTTGAATTCTATGATGATGAGGATATGGGATTCAATGAGTATCATGAGTCTCTCTTCTCCACCCTTGCTCAAGGAGAGATGAGTGCTACTGCCACTCCCATGTCTAGCCCACATCATCCACCCCATACTGAGGTGGATCTCCCTGAACAAGTTCAGGAGGTCCATATGGAAGAGGCTCTCACTATTGCTAGTGATTACATCATTCAGGCCTCAACTATGGCAACTCAGCCCATTGACACTTCACCTGAAGCTGTCAGTGAGCAGAGGAAATCCAGCAGCCAAGAATACTATGCTCGTGATGAGAAAGAGGACATCAGTCCAGTTTGAGGAAATCCAGCAGCCAAGAATACTATGCTGGTGATCAGCCAAGGCCACAGGTCTCTATCAGGCAGCAGCTCTTAACCCTCTCTTATA
Organism: Flaveria robusta; assembly: GCA_025506415.1. NCBI lineage: Eukaryota > Viridiplantae > Streptophyta > Magnoliopsida > Asterales > Asteraceae > Flaveria > Flaveria robusta. The sequence goes on along the minus strand of CM046465.1, from coordinate 17,434,299 downwards.
TGAGTACATTGAGTTTGAGTACCTCAAACAGCTGGATGAAGAAGCTCAAACTCAAAGGAAAGCTGTTAAGAGGAAAATGAGAGAGGAAGCCGCTAAACCAAAAGCCACCATCAGAGTACAAGAAAAGAAGTCTGCTGACAGACTAAATATGGTGTGCTTCTTGAAGCTGTATAGGTTCTCCGGAAGGAGACTTGGTCTTATGTCTTTATCCATAATGGATGAGCACATCAGAAGGATCAAGCAGAAAATAAAGGAAGGTCAGCTTGTTGACTTGCATTCTCCACCAAGTCCAGCTGTACCTTAAGTTGAGGTGAAGGTTGAACCACAAGAGACAACACAACCTGATCCTGAAGCTACATCCAAGCCAACTTCATCTTCTGACCCACAGCAGGGTTCTGACCCCCCTTCTTCTGAACAAATCGGGGATAAGGATCCAACTAAGGAGAATAGATAAAGCACAACTGGCACTGTAGGCCACTCTCTTTAGTTGAAATACAGAAAGAGGAAAAGTATGGCCATCAGAAGGAACAAGAAGAAGAAAAAAAAGTCCAAGGCATCCACCTCAGTACCTCAGGATGGCTCAATCAACTCCAATTCATGTAGAGCCTCTTACATCAGGAAGACCCATCCTGTCCTGGTCATTTGCTGCTAATCCAGACAGATGGTATGTCATCAGAGATTAAGGTGGTCAAGATGTCTAGCTCTGGCAGGACATGCTTGATCTACCTCTGCATGATCTCCTTGATATGAGAAGATATTATGAAAGTCTGAAGGATCCGGATCAATTGATAAAGAAAGAAATGCTTCTGATCCTAATGAGGACTGTCAACTACTGAAGAACTTCTCTGTTTTGGTAGCATCAACCTAGGGGGAGTTTGTAAGGATTACAAAAGAAGCTGATATACCCAAAACACTCAAGGTGCTTCCTGAATGCATGCACTTTGTGCATGATGAAAGTTACTTCGAAAGTTTTACACACTGCAAAGAAATTACTCTAAGTGTAAAATCTTCCGAAGCCAAAGACCAAATCTTCTGAACCAAATCTTCCGAAGCCAAAGATGAAGTCTTCCGAAGCTTAGAAGACAAAGTATTTTGAAGCCATGAAGATAGAAGACTGATTTCTTCTGAAGACAGAGAAGACATGCTTTCTCTGATCAACTTTTTCAGAAAGCTAACCAACTTTCCGCTGCCACTCTGAAGACTCACCAACTTACACAAGTTGGTGAAAAGATTCATGCTTTAGGAAACTACAGATTATGATCTTGAGTCTGTAACTTTCTAATTTATGTACTTTTATCATTTTTGTAATATATTAGGATTTTAGCTATGGCATGTCATAGTCACTAGTCGTTTGTCTTTTTCATCTACTCATTTGTCTTTTTCATCTAGAGTATCTCATTCTACTATTCCTCTACATATAATTCACTGTGATATATGGGGTCCTTCACCTGTTGATTCTAGATCTGGTTATCGTTACTTCATTACATTCATTGATGACTTTAGTCGCTTTACATGGATGTATCCATTGACCAGACGCTCACAGGCAATTGATGCCTTTCGTCTTTTTCGACCTTTGGTTGAAAATCTCTTCTCTTGCACCATCAAATATCTTCAGTGTGATGGTGCTCCTGAGCTAACTCATGGTGACATGGCTCGTTATCTCTCTGAGTCTAGCATTGCCTATCGCATCTCTTGCCCTTATATCCCTCAGCAGAATGGGGTTGCTGAGCGAAAGAATCTTCATTTATCTGAGATTGCTCGTGCCCTATTGTTTCATGCTCATCTACCAAAGAAATTTTGGTATGATGCTTATGCGACTGCTTTCTTTCTTATTAACCGGCTTCCTACTCCGGTTCTCCATTATTCTACTCCTTATGAGGTTCTTTTTGGTGCTCGGCCTGATTACTCCATTCTTCGTACCTTTGGGTGCTTGTGTTATCCATTTCTTGGAGATTCTCGAATGGATAAGCTATCCCCAAAATCTACTCCTTGTATTTTTCTCGGGTATGCTCCTAGTCATAGCTGTTACTTATGCTATGATCCTTGTACCTCTCGCACCATTACTTCCTGTCATGTTACTTTTCATGAGACTGTATTTGAGATTCCAGGTTCTCCTACTTCTCCTGTGTCTCATACTACAGTTTTTCTTCCGGATTTCTTGATTCCTCCTCCTTCCTATTCCCCTATTTCTCCTTCTCCTTCATCTTCTTCTCCTCCTTCATCTTCTCCTTCTCCTCCCTCTGATTCTTCCATTCCACCTCTTATCCCTCATCCTATGGTCACTCGTTCTCGTGATCATACTAGACAGCCTAGACAGTTCCCTAATCATGTTTTCTTTCATGCTACCACTGCTCCCACCATTAAGCCCTCTTTTTTTTCTCAGGCTCAGCATTACTCTGTCTGGTGGGATGCCATGTGTGCTGAAATTGATGCACTCCATACCAACCATACATGGAAGCTTGTTTCTCCACCTGCTTCTGCCAACATTGTTGGCTGTAAGTGGGTTTACAGGATTAAGCATAATCCTGATGTTTGTGAGTCATTATAAAGCCCGGCTTGTTGCTAAGGGCTTTCATCAAACTAAAGGGATTGATTATACTGAGACTTTTAGTCCTGTGATTAAACCCACTACGATTCGTCTTGTTCTGTCTGTTGCCTTTTCCAGAGGATGGACTATTTGTCAGATTGATGTCAACAATGCCTTTCTTAATGGGGACTTATCTGAGACTGTTTACATGTCTCAGCCTCCTGGTTTTGTTGACTCTTCTAGGCCTCATGATATTTGTCTTCTTCGGAAGGCTCTTTATGGTCTCAAACAGGCTCCGAGAGCTTGGTTCTCCAAGCTCTCTTCAGCTCTTCTTTCCAGTGGGGTTTCATAGTGTCTATCTGATACTTCATTATTCGTTTATCAGCGAGATAGTACTACTTGTTATGTTTTGGTATATGTGGATGACATTATCATTACTGGGAGTTCCTCCGAGTTTGTTACTTCCCTGATTGCTCGCTTACACTCTCAGTTTGCTCTCAAAGGTTTAGGAACATTGTCTTATTTCTTGGGAGTTCAGGCTACATTTACTGATGATTGCCTACATCTGTCTCAGCAGCGCTATTTACTTGATTTGTTACATCAGACAGGGTTAGCACAGTGTAGCCCCTTATCCACTCCTGTTATTACGGGGCGATAGTTATCTCGCTATTCAAGCATTCCTCTAGAGGATCCATCCATGTATCGTCGTACTGTTGGTGCTTTGCAGTATTTAGTCTTGACTCGCCCTGAGATTGCTTATGCGGTTAGTAAGGTGTCTAAGTTTCTCCAGACTCCTACTGATCGTCACTAGGCTGCTGTCAAGCGTATTTTACGATATCTTCGTGGTACTGTTTCTCATGGATTGGTTATTCATCGTTCATCTTGCTTTGATATTCATGGCTACTCCGATGCAGACTGGGCTGGTTGCCCAGATGATCGTCGTTCGACTAGTGGTTACTGTTTGTTTCTTGGGCCCAATCTCATTAGTTGGAGTTCCAAGAAACAACAAACTATTGCTTGTTCTAGCACTGAGGCTGAGTATTGTGCTCTTGCTCACACTGCTGCATAGTTACGATGGATTATGTCTTTACTACGTGAGCTACATATCACTTCTTCGTGCTCACCCACGATTTGGTGTGATAACATTGGGGCTACTTATCTTGTAGTTAATCCTGTGTTTCATCAGCGTACGAAACACATTGAGATTGACTTACACTTTGTCCGTGATATGGTGTTATCTAGAGAGATTACCATTCAGTATCTTCCTACTCGCTCTCAGCTTGCCGATATTTTGACTAAAGGATTGTCTTCATCTCACTTTGATGCCTTTCGGTCCAAGCTTCACGTTCATGCCCCCCGTTCAGCTTGAGGGGGCATATTAGAGAGATTAGTTGAGTTGGTTACATGGTTGTTAGTATAGTTGTTAGAGTTAGTTACATTCTAGTTAGAGAAAGATTCTTCTAGATCCTTCTAGTAGCTCTCTCCATTCATGTATAAATAAGAGAGCTTGCTTCTCTCTTTGGTTAATGAAAAGTTAATATACTTTCTTCAATAATGATGATGCTAATGATGATGGTAATGAGGGAAATGAGATGATAAAAGAAAGAAAAAGTCTGATGATGATGATGGTGATCAAGGTGGAAACATGAAATCGACTGCAGGTCCTTGTAGTGAATCAGTTGCTGAACATGTCTCTGGACCAAGTTCCTATAACCCAGAGGATTATAAACCAATTGATCATGCTACCGAAGAGTTGTAAGAAAAGAAGTTCTGCACTTTTCAACAATGAATATTGAATAAAGATTAAGATGAAGATGTGGAACCATTTGATGATATGGATGAACCGAAAGATTACACAGATATATTTGGAAACAGTCTGCAAAGTATATTTTCTGATATACTTTGAGGAAGGTGAAATCTCAATAAATAAAGGAGTTGAGCAAACAACTGCTCCAGCTAAGCCTTCAAATTTGACTGGAAAGCCAGTTGTTAGACAAGTAGGAAACATTATGATATCTGCCCCTCCACCAACAGTTGAGATTCATACACCGAGACACTCTAAACCTTTCACGAGATATGGAAATACAAAACCGATTATGGGTTGGGCATATGATGATCAGAAGAAGATGTATGTTATTAAGAGAAGAGCTAAAGTTAGAGAGTATTATCAGGATGAGCATGATTTCCACACTCTTAGAGCTTTTGATCTATATGCTATGGGAAAAGTGTCCTTCATAAATCCAAGAAACTATGGCAAAGATAATTGGATAAAGAATCTGATTTGGAAATAAAACAAGTCCAACTTCAAAGACTTTAAGACTGCTAAGTCTTAAGTAATATAAGATGAGACAAGAATAGATCCAAACACTAACCTCTAATGAAGATTAGAGTGTTTAGGCATCCTAGATATGCACCCGAAGATTACAATCCATGCTCCTGTGCCCGTGAACAGTTAATCTAAACTAATGAGATGGGTGTGTGAAAAAGACAGAGTGCATACAGTGATCTATTGTGTAGATAAAGAATACCATATCCTTAACCCTATTGATCTACTAAAGTTTGAAAGAGATAATTTGATAAAGCTTCAAGCTTGTCCAATTGAAGGCGATGAATCAGTTCTTTTTATTGCAGCTCAATTTGGTTAGTTGATTGCGAAGGGCTTGAACAACAAGATGTATGCATATGGGGCCGTTACAAAGTTATAGACGTGGACATTTGAAGATTTGATTCACCAAATCTATGGGAGATTGTGGGGATCAAACCTAAAGGCTTGGGAATTAAAAATGTTGCTTTTGAAGAAAGTTTCCGCGCGAGAAGGAGTTTTCGCGTAAGAACATTTTGTTTAGTATAAATAGATGTTTTGTTATGTAATTTGTAGAACATTTGTCATATTTCTCACTTTGTAACTCAATTTTTTTTTCTGGAATATATTGAAGTTTATTTACATTGTGTTCATCTTGATCTCTTGTTATTTTCAATCAAACCATGCAATATTCATTTCGCGTTTATCATACGAGATCGATCTTATTGTGATAATTCTGAAATTTACATTAATTTACCCCCATTATATATGATGCATGTATTCCTAATTTACCTCTATTATATATGATGCATGTATTCCTAATTTATCAAATATTATGAGAATATTAACTGATTAATATTAAATACATGCATCATATATAATAAAGGTAAATTAGGAATACATGGATACCACAATTATACTCTATTATTAAAAAGTTATACGTAGCGTCTTATAATTTGAGCAAAATGACTATTTTGTTCAAAGAGATATATTATGTCTAGAATAGATATAGATTAAATAAGTAAATAAGTGTATCACTTGTTATAATTTTATGACTTATTATTTACTTTTTCCTCGTTCACATTTTTTATTCGATAAGTATATCTTTTTTGCTTTTTATTTTTAATTTCCTTAATCTTTGTTATTATTATTTCTTTTGTTGCTTCTCTTTTCTCACATAATAAACAAGTTTGTTTATTACCTCTCTTTTTCATTTTTAAATAGTATTAGTAGCTATTCAATATAATTATTTAATAATACACAATTCTAGTCTAGTTACTGTGTAAGAATATGAAACAAGTTTAGTCCAACTTTTAACTAAGAGCCATCATAAACATTGACGAAAATAGCCATCATAAACATTGACGACGTCACGGGTAAAACAATTCGGCAAAAGTCGCACTATGAAATAGAATAAATCAAAATCAAGATTCCACTTGCAAAATTTCTTTTAACGGCATCCACTTGCAATTAAATAACTCAATTTTTTTTAATTAATATATAAAACAACTTTAAACTCATTAATTTTTCCATCTTTATAAAACGTGTTGAGCGTAGAGAGATCAATCCCCAAGGATACGAAAACAAATTAGCTTATGAGTTGTTATAACTTATAAGCAGTTGTTATAAATATAGATCAACATGTTTAGTATGTTTAGTTAAATTGATCGGTCTCTTGTAATCATTTAGAATCAACCAACCTTTTTACACGATTTACAAAAATTTGTCGGTTTACAAATTACAACTTGATTACAACCTCGTCGACCTATTTGATTTGTTTAGAGAAAATGATAATAAATAACACGGTTCGTATTCTACTTACGTTTGTATGTCATGGTGAGTGTTGGTGTATACACAAATTATTTAAGAGAAGTAACATATAGAATATTAAATTTTAACTATACATTTAATTAATTTTTAACTTTTTTACGAAAGCATTAACAACCTAATCATATTAGCATTTCATGTAGGGTGTGCACTTCGCGGGTCGACCAGGTTAAGACCAGTGAAAACTAAGACCGACCCGTGTATAGGTCGGCGGTTCCGGTCCACGGTTCTGCTTTCTTTGTGTAAAGGGTTACGGGTCGGTTTCGGTCCAAACCCGCGGGTAGGGCATGGTTTCGGTCTAGCCCGTTTACAATTAGGTAAAAGAAAATATAAGTTGGTTTTTGCTTTTTAGATGTCAAATAAGTTGCCTTTAAACACTAAAAAGTACAAGTTGTTTTACTAGCATATAAAAGAAGTTATCAGTTTAATACGTTTTTAGTCGGTTATAGATGAACGTTATTGCATGTTACACCTAAATTAGCTTACAAAAAGTGGTCATGATGACAATTAGTATGTGGTTTGTATTTTTTTACCATTACCAATTTATCTATGTTACAATAACAAGTCTAAAAAACACATTGATTGGTTTCATTTATATTTTTAAGTTTTATTTTTCTCCCAGCAAAAATCACTAGCCTAAAAAATGTTTGCGGTTCGGACCACCATATCATGTTGAACTGACCCATTTAACTTGGTTCGGTCCGGCCCGAACCATATGTAAATGGTCCGGTTCTCGCTTCTTTATATATACCTCTTATCGGTCTTGGGGTCAAGGACGGGTCGGTCCGGTTCGATTCGATTCCGACCCGTTACTCACCCCTAAATTTTCATGTGTACATAGTTTCACAATGAATAATATAATATAATATAATATTTTTTAAGACTGAGAATAAATTAGTTATTATATATGAAATTAACCTTTCTATTTAAAATTACAATTAAAATAAATAAAGCGTGCAAGAAAAAAATTAGTCTGAACAAATAGCATTCATTTTAGCATTTACACCCTTCAACTTCCCGTAATGTACACACTACACCTCTAACTAAAGTCAACATAAAAAAAGTCGTTTTCATTTCCTAACTCCAACAAAAGTCAAAATAAAAAAAGTCGTTTTCATTTCCTACCTCCTCCTACACTCTTTATTGACCATTAGAAAATTGCGCAAAAGTAGTTGCGGTGACCACATCTGTCCCCTCACGTTGACCGAACAACCACCCCGGTCAAACTCGCCGGAGCAAGACGGTGCCGGTGATCTCCGTCGTAAGTTACTAGAAGCATCTTCGAATCGCCGTCGACTAACTCCACACGCTTCCTCGCCGGACATCCTTTTCCGCTACTACACTTGTAATACACTCTGCACATTTCAAATCAAAATCAAAATCAAAATCAAAAACAGAATCATTTCTAATGATGATGATCGTTAATCAATTAGACAATTACCTTGGATAAGGTGATCCGTCGATCCTCTTTTCACCGTATTTCTTCCATGAGAAATCATCAGCAGGTATGCTTGTAACCTTAGATCCGATAATCGGTACTCTCCTTATTTCTCGTTTTGATCCGATTCTCCTGAGAAAACAAAGAACAACAAACATATTAATTCACGCTTTATCCGGCGTACGATAGATAATTCCAATAGCTTTTTGCTAAACTACGCCGAGAGCGCATACACACCTTCTCTTGCAACAACCGCAACCAGATCCAGATCTGTGTACGGAATCAACCGGCCGATCAACGCTACACCTTTTCCGGTGAGTCGACGGCAGCGGTGGCTTCCGAGATGAGAACACCGGCGCCGGAGCTACAATACCTAACGAAGATAACTGTTTTCCGTTCGAAACACTTCCTCCTAACGAAGACTCCATAGACGAAGAGCTCGTTGATCGAGAAGAAGAAGCCGTTTCAGCAGCAGATCTGTTTGAAAACCACTGTTTATTTTCCGATTGTGAAGAAACTGAAGGTCCGTGAGAATCGCCGGAGGAAGACGACGGAGCACGGCGGAATCGCGCGTGACCGGTGCGTCTTAAGGTCGATACATCTTGATTGAAGCTAGACGAAGCGTTGAAATCGTGAGTTGAGAGGTGAAACATACGATTCAGATGATCTACTGGTTGAACACCAAGATAATCAACCGCCATTGATGAAGAAGAAGCTTGAATTCGAAGCTCAATTGAATTACAGATAGAATGATTGAGAGAATTGGGGGTGAAGAGGGGGTTTATAAAGGTGCAATTGGGAAAGTGAGAATAAGGAGGTGAGATGGTGATCGGACGGTGGAGAATTGTTTGACTCTTTGTATTGGGTATTATCTATTAAATTGATGAGAAAGAATATGTGGAAAGTCAAACGAGGAATAATAATTGAAATTAAATGCAATCAAATGTGTTCGTAGCTGGAAAGTGGGAACCATGCGTTTCTTTTTATTAAGTCAAAAGGAGAAAAAATAATAATGTTGGATGTGAAAACAAAATAGGGGCGAGTTCATAAAATAATTTTAGTGCTTTTTTTCAGTGTTTTCACGACCGGATCAGACCGGCCGGTCCGACCGGTTCGACCGGGATTCAGTTGGTCCACCGGTCCGATCCCCCCCAAATCGTTTTCAGCAAGTTGAACCGGCCTGTTCGAACCGGTTCGGCGGTTGAACCGGGAACCTGTTCGGACCGGATTTTGTATTTTTTTTATTTTTTTTTATTTTTTTGATTTTAATGGGTAAAAACGGGGTGTCGAACCATATATTAGTGTGTTGGATATAAAAATATAGTTAAGTTTTATATATAACTATAAAATATATATATAAATTACTTATATTTAATTATATATATAACTATATATATAATATACTATATATATAATTATGACGTCATCCGGTTCTTAAATCCGGTCCGACCGGTCCGACCACCAAACCAGTAAGGCGTCCGGTCCGACGTCCAATCCGGTTCTGAAAACATTACTTTTTTTATGTGTTAATTAGAAGATCTCTATGTGGATTTGTTGATAGTGTTATTGTTTATTGTTTCTATACTTAGTTATTAAGGATCATTGTATATTGTTTGTATGTATTTAGATATTTATGTTCATGTAATGATGATGTAATGTTGATGAACTAGGTACAAGTTTGATTTAATTTTTTTAACTGCAAAAAGAGTCATTTTATAGAGATTATTACATATTTTTTAACATTAAATTACATACTTTCTTAAAATATAAAATCGATTACATATTACTTTTGTTGATACATATATATTAATGTTTAATCATTTCATTAAAATTACCCTATTAAATGATTATTTTATTATGTTTTTAATAAAAGATTTTTACGTAATGATATTTTGTTATTATAATTGTTTAAAGCATTGACAATTATGTTTGTATTTGAATATATATAACTTTGATATTTGGTGATTATTGTTTTGAAATTAAGTGTTAATATATTTGAAATGTAATTTTATTATTGTTATTTATATAGAAGACTCAAACTTAAGAAAATGTACAATTAATGTTCTTAGAAAGAGAAATTTGTAAAATAACTTAGTAAAATATGGATACTAAATCATTCAATAACTAATTTTAATAAAACAATAAATATGTAATATATATGCTTTAAAAGTTAAAAAATATATAATTAATTTTTTAACTTGAATAAATATGTAATTAATGAGTTTAAAAGGAGAAAATTTATATGAATGCCCCATTTTATAAGTTATAACCACAACCGAAAAACCAACAAAGTTGCTAAAACAACCAAAATAGTACATCCAAAATAGAGGAAAAACGTCAAAACATAATATAAATTATAAGAAGTTAAATTTAAAAATTTCCACCCATTCCAATCTAATGTGTTTAGCTTTGACCCGTAGAAATCTAAAAGAAAACAGCGTTTTAATTTATTTAACCATCCTTTCAAGTGACTTGTTTTCCCCTTAAACACCCAATTATTCCTATATCGTCAAATGCACTACAAAGTTTCTATAAAAACCACAACATTTTTTTTCATCTTGTTACTTTGAACCGGCCTTTCTCAAGTTTCTAATGCTTCCCTGGTAGGCGTCACCTTTGTAAATGTTGATACCTTAGTCCATAGACAAATCTATCTACATATCATTTTGGAAAATTTACACGATACCAACAAATGATCCGCTTCCTTCGTTTGATGGTTGCACGTTGGACAAAGACGACATGGTAATATCACACCTTTATTGTGAAAAGCACTCCTTGTAACAATCTTACCATCAGCCGCCCTCAACACAAAATATCTCACTTTAGGAGGCATCTAAGTATCTACCTGTTCTAACATAAATGTTTTGATTTTTACGACCTCTAACCTTTTCAAGTTTACCTTGAATCTAAGATACTTCAACCGCACCCCTATAACCCCCTTCCAGACCCAAACATCCTCTCTGGCACTAAAAGAGGTATATGATTTATTTATTTACAACACTTTATAAAAAATCCTGAAGTCTTAAATCTTACAAATCAAACGATATATCTTTAAGGGATTGGTGGTAAGAACAAAGTAGTCATTTCAATAAAATGAATATAATACATGTCAAATTAGACTCACGTAACACAAATAAATAAAAGTTTAAATAAATCATAAAAAGTCAAACATAATCAAATGGAAGATCTTGGAAAACTCTTTTAAATATGATGTCAACGACTATACAAACAATTTCATATATTTATATGAAACGAGTTCTCAACTTATCATGTATCAGAATAATATAATAACGCGAATGACTTTTTTATTTTGATTTATTTATAAAAAACACAAATAGATTGACAACATGCTAACAAAACCTTTGAACGCTACCGTATGGAGGAAAAATAGAAAGTCAACAAGTTTACTTTTCAAAATATTAATAAGTCGAATGGTTGATTTTGACCATTGAACGAGATGTAAGTAGTTGTTCACAGCTTACATATGTTACATTATAAAATAAAATAATATGAAAACGCCAAGTCAAAAGGAAGCTTCTAACTGGGACCATATTATTATTGTTGTTTTTCAACTTGGAAGTTGCTTGTTAATATATTCAATATGGAAATCTTGTTAATGGTCAATCTTTTGAGTTATCTATCATCTTTAGGTGTTATGTGGTTTATGTTTAACTTACCCTTTTTATACCATCTTTTTAAAATTTGAATTTATACCCCATCTTTTGATTTTACTTATAAAGGTTTTATAAAAGACTAGGTTAGATACCCGTATAATACACGGGTTGAAAATATAACAACTATATAATTCATAAATTTATAAATATTTCATATGATTAAGTTACGTATTACATAAAACAATAAAAAAATAAAAAGTTACCTTTTAAAGTTATATATATTCGAATACTTTTTTGAAAAATATAACATATAATTGACCCGTGTAAAATAAAAACCAGTTGTCTTAAATTAACACTAACCCAAAATCCTTTTACTCTAATAAAAGAGCAAATGGGGGTGCCACGTGTCAGCACCACAATCATTCTGAGAGAAATTTTTTCACCTCTCTCTCCTATTAAATAATTAACTTAATTACTAAATAATATTATTTTATTACTTTTTAATATTTAATAAATTAAGAAATTTATTTATTAAGGTTATTTCTAAATAAATTGATATTTTTAAAAAGTCAATTTTTAAAAACATAAAATAATCAAATTTGGGAGTTGTAATAAGAAAATTTTTAAAAATGACATTTTTATACGGTTTGATTTAAAATAAAATGTTTATTTAAAAAAAAGTTGTAAAAACAAAATGTTCAAAAGTTAATATCATTGTTTTATTATTTCAATCATATCATATCTAATAATATTATTTTCTAATTAATAAATTTATTATATTAATATTTTATTTATTCAACTCGTGTAATACACGTATTTATTAAAGCTAGTATATAAATATATCAATAAATGTTTTCTTTATTTTTTTTACAATTAAATCTTATTTGACTATAAAAGTATGTATAATTCAAAATAACATATATTACACAATTTAGTTGATAATATAAAAGAATTTAATTATAAACAAAAAGAATTATTGATTTAGTTTCTTAAAATAAAACTTGACTAAAATAATATATTAATTTAGGCGGGAAATTTTTGTTGAGCAGTAACAAGAGAGTGTCATGTGGCATTCTAGTTACTCTTTTATTATATACTATAGATATAGATTTAGATGGTCAGTTATTTTTACAAGTCATGATGTTATATAATTCGAAAAACCCATTATATGTTTCACCATGTTGGATTGTAGAATTTCTACCGGTGTTACCTTATTAAAGTGGTGTGCGGTATTATTTAAATGTGAGATATTTACATGACACATATGAACGATTATAACATATTTATTTATTTTAATAATAATCTATAATAATGATAGTTGTTTAGTATGGCCATCCATTAATTCCAATGTTAGGATCGAGATCCGAACAATTTTGGTTGGCGGAATCAATCTAAACACATTGCCATGCAATTGAATCTCAATAAACAGTAACATAGAAACTGTAAGACATGAGTTCACTTTTATTAAATAATTTAAGAAACAATAATAACGATAATCACGTTATTGATGTGAAATACAAATATGCATCGTCGTAAACAAAACCAAATGTAACAAACCTCTAAATTTATACTAATTGAAACAAATCCAAACCATAGTCTTTAAAACGAACAGAAAGAAAGCTTTGTTTGCTTGAATCCTTAAACCATAGAAATTCTTCAGAGCTTTGCCTTTGACTGCACAATAAACTAACCAAAAGGTTTAGAGATGGTTGACGCACGTATTCAATACGCTTAACGCTTCCCTTAAAGTAGATTTCACGTCTTTTCTCAGACGAATGCATCTGTCTCCTATGGTACAACAACTGAAACAACATGTGTACTGCTGGAGATGTCCTAGCACCCAAGTTTGCACAGGATATGTAGGTGTATTGAACAAGAGCATGAAGAGCGAAGAATGCTGGAAATTTTTCAGTGTGTCTGTGGTTTTTCAAACATGTGTGAATTTTCAAGTGTCCAAAAGATTAAAACATGACCCATATGTTTTGTATTTATACCCAAAACCAAGAATGCAAAGGGTCAAATACTTAGTCGAATAGTAATGCACAAAGTAACTCTATTTAATTCTAGAATTAATATTCATATTAATACATAAATTAAATATAATTAGTTATAAATTAATATTCTAGAATTTGAATATATAGGCTGTTCACTTCTGCATAGCAAAATAACATACAAGTCATTTGGAACTTGACCTATCCTCTAATGGGCATCATAGTAGAGAATCCACAGTGATTTACCGTGTATTTTTTTTAACTACACACCGTAGAGCATCGATATTTCAATCATCTTAACTCTGTTTAAGACACAATTTGATTAGTTGTGATTCCCTCACGGAGAAAAAATACAAACTACTATGGTTGTTTTATTACTCTTTTGTAATACAATGTTTATAATATGTTCGCAAACTACTAGTTGAGTTGTGTAAAAATATAAGTATATCCTACAAATATTAGAAGTATTTATTATTAATTTTTATGATATATCTGTAAAATTACAACAAAGCATAATCCTGTAACTTCAAAAAATTTTGCATTTCAATCTCTTTGAAGGAAACATGATTATGACAATAAATTATATTGCATTCTGCCAATCAAATACATGACATTCATTCAAATTTCTTCTGATTTCAAATTTCCAATTTCTTTGGCAGATTTCAATTCTATCAAAAACATTTGACGAACCAAACGACCTATTAATGTTAAAAATAAATGAAAAACCATTTTTTTTACTAAACTTTCCAGAATCTCACACATGAATAAAGATCGATCAAAACACAAGTTCCCAACGAAACCTTGATAGTTGAATCTTGCGTAGCATAGGATATGTAAAACACGATTTCTCTCAAATCTCAAAGTATATTACTCTCAATTGTTGATTTATACATTTACTAAGGAGCTGTTTGATTTACAGGTCTCGGTCAGAAGGGACTGACCGAGTAAGAGGGTGTTTCAAAACTGACCGGGTAAGGGGAAAAATATGCATGGGTCAGTGGTGGGGACCGGGTCAGACGCGAAATAGTGAGAATCAAATACGTTGAGCGGCCAAAATGTCTGACCGGGTCAGTGGGTCGGATATTTTGACCGTGTCAGAAACAAATCAAACAGCCCCTAAGTCACCTAAATTAAATAGAAAAATACAACATTTTTTATGTGGTTCTTCCCCGACTCTTTGTAGTCGGTCTAGCATATGTTTTCATACTTCGGTATTCTCCCTATTGCTTTTCTTAATCACTCTTCTTAGTAACAAAGGATTACATGAGATTAAGAACATTAAACATGAACTAAACTACGTAGGCATGAACATTGATCTTTAGCAGAAATTGTGTGTAAACTTTGTCTTCAATAGCAAACAAGCATGTTAGTGTTTTTCTTCTCAAGCATTTTATAAAGACCTTTCTCAAACGCTCTTCTTCATTATTACTTGGGTTCTTTAGTTTCAGCATTAACAAATCTTCATAGTCAACTTTTGAAAATCTCTCATCGTAGCTCTTTTATATAAGATAACCTAGGTTAAAAACTAATTAAATACCCAAACAAATTAAAAGGCTAGTTATCTCTTCAAAACGACTTTCTACATTTTTTTACGTCTAATTCAAACCAAAAGTTTAGAACACAGCTAGTAGTAACCCACAAGCGTCACTAAGCAATATTATATATTCTATAGAGTTTTAATTGTTTGTAGGTGGTTCAAGAGACTGGTAAAAGTTTCTAGTAGGTTTTTTTAAAATATTTGTTTTCTAGATAATTTGTTGTCTTGGGTAGCGATCAGTAAATTAACTTATATCACGATCAAACTCAACAAATATGAGTTGCTATTCTTCTTCTTTACATTAATTCATTGAACATATAATTTATTTATTCTTCTAACAACTTATAGCATTTAACTATTTAAAATAAACTCTAAGATACACAGTTTTGTTTAACTTTATTTTTCTTTGCTGACACCACAAATTTTATTAGCCACGAGTTGTTTTCAAAATAATGTATTTTTTTTTTTTGTTTTCCTAGATTTAAAAAATAAAATCAAATTATATGTTAAATATATAATTGGAAAAATAGAAACAACGAAATTATATATGCTTTCTTCATTTCATATAGCAGGAAATTACTTTCTTAGCATCACCCTTTTGGGGGTGTTTGGCCTAGCTTTTTTAACAAAGCTTATAGCTTTTTTAGTTTTTTTTACAAAATAAGCTTAACTTGATGTTTGATTTAGCTTTTTAAGCTTATGCTGATTAGATATCAAATTGGTTGTTTTATCAGTATACTGATTGGACCGGTCAGACATATTAGACTTGATTTAAGAATCGTATAACATTATAAATTAAATAATAAGAAGATAAACGTACACACTAAAAAGAATATAATAGTACTCTTAATGTATTTTATGTTCAGAAATAGTAAAACATAAATTTGATAGCTAGAAAAATAAGAAAAAGATAAATTACAACAAGGTTGCAAATTAGATGATAAATTGCTTAATTTTTGAAAATAAATCTTAAAACAGTAACGAAAAATAAAGCCAATAAAAAGATATAGTATATTTTATCCTGAAAAGTTTAACAAGGCTTCGATTTTATACAAACCAAAAGTTCTAGGGCTTTATTAGCATAGAACAATATAGAAGAAATGAATCTTTATACTGCAACTTGAGATGAATCTTTATAGCCAAGATGAATAAGAGAAATGGAAATAGTCCATGATTTGAGGAGATGACAGCAACTTGATCGTGAAGATGACAGCAAATAATGAATTGGAAAATGGATGCTGACCATATCCTTGCCCCTTTTATTGAAGCATTCCATATAAAGAAGAAAGTCCACATAGCACCCTTAAACATACAAAGGATACCAACATTAGTCCTTCAAATATGAGAACCTGCAAAGAAGACATCTTAACCCAAAAGTGAGATAAAAGAACAAGGCAAAAATGGAAACCGGTGAATTGAAGAATCATTAAATATTTTAACATATCCCATATCAGTTGTGAAACAAAGAAGCAAGGCACCATCCTTATTACCCATATATTAATTGAGGAAGGGAGGAACAGTAATAATAATATTTTTTTATTGATTCAAATTATAACCACTAGGAGTGTTCCGCACGCGCGTTGCGCGTGGAACTCCTCAAAAGGGATATAAACACACATAGTAGCGGCTATAACCCCAGTGCAAATTAAAAAAAATCAAAAAAATAAGTTAAAAGAACCTAGCCGAACTCGACTGGTAAATCTCTTTCAACCTCTTGAATCTTTCAAAAACCTTCAAACCCTTGAAATCCTTCTATCTGAGAGTAAATGCAATTTGTTTAAACCATACATTCATACTTTTGTGCTTGAGCTAAATATATTGGAATCAGAGATAACCTGCTATTAATTCATAAATATAAGATCCCTGTAGAATGAAATGTTCTGTAGAGTCTGTACCTTATTTTATAAACTTAGAGGGATCTGTCCAAATAAAAAATGCTAGAAGATTCATCAAAACAAACATGTGTTCCTATTAAAGATTTACTTTGAAAAATGAAGCTATCCATTTCATATTGTTATGGTCTAGGTAGCAATCTCATCAGTTTCTGACAAATAATACAATCTTCTACATGTAGCTGTAACCAACTCAATAGTCATCTAGATAATAAGAAAGCAATTTGCAGGCCATAAACACATAAGGATTATGAGTAAGAAGTCAAAAGTGAGGGGCTCAAAAAAATTAAACTAAAAGAATCAAATATCAAATTCAAATGAAATAGTTCAAAAGGGGATTTTAAAAATTACAAGAGAACTACCCCGTAAAACTTTATTATGTTTCTAAAACTTCTAATAAAAAATTATGTATTGTTTGTCCTTTTATTTCCGCTCTAACCTCTTCTGCTACTATAAGTAACAAATAAAGAAGAATATGAAAAAGGAAGCATTCTCAAATAAACGTATTTGCCCTAGTGTAATAGATTTATTCATAATAGTTAAAACTTCAAAGAAATTCCAGATTAAAACTCTGTTTTATATTGTCAAAGAATCAAATGACACTCAAAATATAAAACAAAATCCAAACGTAAAATATTGTGCAGTGAAGATTAATGCTTACATCAAAAGTATCTTCAAAATCATACAATATTGTTTTAGTGCTTGGTTAGTAGAACCAAAGAAAATCATTAAAAAAAGTTAAATACCAACTAACAGTGACAAGTAAATATTCAAATCAAAGAAGCTACAACAAATCAAAGAATTCTACATTTTTAAGAGCCCACTTTTAGTTTCCTTCTCGTGACACTGGAAAAGAGATGGATTAACTACAAAAGTAAGTGGGATTGCATCAAGAATCTTACTTGATTTTATTTTCTTAGCCTTAACCACAGTCACGATAAAGTGTTTGACGAAAACTCCTAACAATATACAAAGCAACACCTGTTTATTCACATCATCACCAATGGCGATCGAGGCTTCTGTACCATGCAATGTAGCAAAACATACCTCGTCGGTTAACTTCACGGTCAAAGATGGTGTTTTCTCTTTAGTTCCTTGTGTAACATCAACATCAAGCATAATTTGCAAGATTAATGTAATATTGAAGACAAAATGTACAATTAAGAGATTATAAAGTTAAACTAACTAAAATAAATTATTGATTTATAACAAAAATTACATGCCTAAACAATTGATGAATGCTGATGAGGCACCAAACAACAAACTACCACGTAAGAGGTCTAGGAAACAAAAATAAATTTGTCGGGATTGAGAACTTACCATGTCACAAAAATTATTCAACACCCGAAAGCAAAAGACAAGAACAGTAGCGAACTGCAATAGTTATTATACATCACAAAAAAATGATTCAAAATCATACATGCAGAAAACAAATCTGCAAATGTTTAAATATATAAAAATATCACACACATGCACACAGCCACACTGGTGATGAAGAAATTCAAGGTATAATGGAAATAACAATGATCATGTGTACACCTGATCATTAATTGTTAACCAAAAGATAAACAATATAATAAACAACTTGTCAAAACATAACTTTCTTATGAAAATGCGTTATCTTAACCAAAAGATAATCAAATAATAAAAAGGTAAGCACTCACATCATCTTTTTCGAGCATGGATTCGAGTATGGGGCACCTGCACACAACAAACAAATTAATCGATAATAATTGAGTGACATTCAAACAGTCCGTTTCTGGGGAAATAGCTGCTTTTGTTTAGCAAACAAAATAAAAGACAACATACTTGTGAGGTACCAAATCGTAGTCGTGACATGTCCCAAGTCCCAACCTCACCTCTCAGGTACCAAAGTTGCTACATCGGATCTGCATCTGTGTTTCACCTATGAGATTGAACTAACTACACAAAAGTAAATTCGAGAGTAAAATTAGGGTAAAGATTTACCTGTTGGTGCTCCAAACAATCAACCAGAACTAATCAGCTCCCTTTCACCGACCGTCTATGTGAATGCACCTATTATGGTCCTCACTATTACGAGTCCAACACCATCGATTCAACGGCAATCGCGGGTCACCCTCCTCACCGTCGTCGATTCAAGGGAACATGGATCTGTATCAGGCTTTGCACGAAGAATATGGTGGTTGTCATGGTGCGACTGGGTCGGTGGTTGCTCTCTTCTCGCGACTTCCCAACTTTTTTTTCCCTCCACCCTTTTACCTTCACCGCCAACTTCTCAGAAGGGAAGCTGGACATGTGTTGGTAGTAAACAACAGTTGTATATTGAACGGAGCTGACACGTATTGGTGGTAAACAACAGTTGTGTATTGAACGAAGCTGACACGTGTTGATGGTAAGGTCGCTTTGAAACACACAACGGTGTTAAATTCTAAAGTTACTGTTCATTTAGGTTGTTTATTAACATATAGGCTAATTGTTTATTGAAATTTGAAAGTAATATAATAATTAAATAATTATAAAAATTGTTTATTGATTTGTATAATATTAATAATTAAATAATTATAAAATATGTTTATTGAATTACTTGTCAACTTTGACACGTCTCTTTGACCCCTTTAGGTTTCTAAAGTTTCGGGTTTAGCCAGTAGAATTCTTACTTAAAAAAACTGACTTCTTATGTTCGTATTTTTTATGTACGAGTCATCACTTTGACCCCCTTAAGTTTTTAACGTTTAGGGTTTAGCCCAATACAATTTTTACTTAAAACAACAAATTTCTTATATTCGTAGTTTTAGGTACGAGTTGGGTCAAATATAAAATGTTTATGTGCATATTTTTATATACGTCTTGATATTGAATACATTTCGATATACATCCACGTTTTGACGTAAGTTTTGATAAAAAATGAGTCAGGACAAATATAAAACATTTTTATTCGACAGATAGATCCAAGTTACTCTACATTTCAACGTAACTTTAGGTCGGTAATGAATCGGGACGATTGTAATCTATGTGCTTTTTATGTACGTTTTGACTTGGTCTAAGTTTCGACGTAATTTTGTTTGGTCTAAGTTTCGACGTAATTTTTTTTGGAAAAAAGATGGGTAAAGTATAATACTTTTGTGTTCAACAATATAAATTCGAATTACTTTAGGGTTTGACTTCGGAAACGTGTCTGTACGATTATAATTATGCGTTTTTTATGTACGCTTTGACTTGGTATACATTTCAACATAATTTTGTTTGAAAAAAAAAGATGGCTCAAGTATAATACTATTTCGTTCAACGGTACAAAATAGAGTTATTTTACGGTTCGACGTAAATTAATCTGAAGACAAGTCTGATCGATTGTTAGTCTATACCTGAATTCAAATTTATTGGTCTACGTTTCGACTATAATACGTTTTTGTTAAACGATATAAATTCGAATCATTTTACGGTTTGACGTGAATTTAGTCCGGAAACAAGTCAGGTTGTGAAATATCCGATAAAATAATAATAATAATAATAATAATAATAATAATAATAATAATAATAATAATAATAATATCTTAAATTACCTGATCCAATCATCATGAAATCATCACACCGTTATCATCTAAAGAATATTTAAATTCTAAAGTTTATCTCACCTAACAAATGCCCCGCAAATCTTGTAAATTTGGGGTTCGTTATCCCCCTCGATTCCATCATTATAAACGAATTATAGCCTGCAAAATAAACTTACAAAAGCTTTCTAATTGCCACGAGGTTTACATCCGATCGTTATCTTGTTCAAGATCACCTCTTACGTTGGCCGATCATCACCGCGCTAGTTCAACTACGATCCCAAATTTGTATCGGTTTAATCAACGTACGACAGCGACCGGTTTGTTCTAAGGTAATACTAACTTTCTCGGTTCCATTCGATACTCTTAAGCCTTATGCGCTTTATAAGATGGGAGGTATAACCTTCTCGATTGATAGTTGCTAGGCCGTCAATTTGATCTACTCCAACAAACAACACACCTTCACCGGTCTAAACCACCATAAATCACCGGGTGCTAAACGAGGACATCCGGTACTACGTCGATCGACAACCATACTCACGGCAAGGTACCGTCATTCTATTTCATTCAAGTAGATATCTCTGTTTTGTAACTAAACCATTCGGCGAATAACATTCTCGATTCATCGTTGTTAGGTCTCTAAACAATAGTGCGCATCACCGTTCGTTAGTCATCCCCATTCATGTTCATGTTGGTCTGATAACTTGAACCACCCTCACGACAACTTGAAGCATTAAAGTATAACCGCGTTTGGGATCGACTATTTAATTCGCACACAATGTAACTCTACCGATCTTGATTTCTTGTAATTATTTTAAGAATGAACGATAAATAAATAGGATATATTGAGCTTCTTACTTCTGTCTATGCGAAAGAAGAAGGGAAAAATATATAAACGACAGTGAATTGAATTAGTTCACATGCAAAGCATATTATATATAAAGTAATGGTTATGTATTCTAAAAAGTATGAAAATATAAATGCTATAAAAGAAATGATAAAATATTAGTTTAGAGATTTCAGAATGTTTCATATATAAGAATCTAAGTTCTAATATAATATATTAAAAGAAATCATAAAATAAAAGGAAAAAGAAAGTGGAAAACGAGTTGCTGTAAATGTATCAAGTTTTGATTTTTATTTTTGTCCAAGCTAACATAAATAAATCATAATAAATATTATGTACACATACTTTTAACTTAGTAAATAAAAGGATATATATACAGGTTGGTTGAGCTAAGTTTTTAATCAAAATAAAATTGAGTTTAAACATTTAGCCATTCAAGGCTATAAAATAAGTTTTAGATTGAGTATCAAAATATATAACTAATGAATGAAACAATATGATCTTATTTAACAATCTAATATGAGTTATAAATAATATATAGGTTCTTAGACGTAGGCATTCGTTCGATTTACGTATAAGTTGAGGTACGGATTCCGACCCTTCCTCTCTAGTAGCATGAATACCTTTCATTTGTGACTTCTTTATTTAATTCGTGACTTGACATGCGATCATTGAAATCTATATTATTGTTATAACTATTGAACCTTGTAGTTGACGTCGTTTGCATGCGATAAAATTAAATTACTTTGTACTCATTGTCGCATGCTCTATATATTGTTGATTATTAGTTATGGTTAGTGATATTTCTCAACGGTTATAAGCCTTAATGTAACTTATTGTGTTGTGTTGACTTGATTGTATTGAATTATTGACCTCCGTATCCGAGCACATCCACCTATGGGGACATAGGGTGTCATTGTGGCACAAGTGACGTGCTCTATCTGTGGTAGAGCGATTAGACTACAGCGTCTCTATATTATTATTGTGTGCTAGGTTGTTGCACATATTGATTAGTGTTAAAGGAGGAGTATGGATCGATCCTAGGATATCATTATTATTGTATATTGTTGAGATGGTTAGGTGTGTGTGCCCACATTCCTATCTCATATATTGGTGCATTAGAACTGCAGCTAGTGTACATATTGTTAAGTGTTATTGTCATCGGCTCATATGGGTATTCCTTTTACATGATCATTATTACTTGATTTTCTACTTGATCATCTTATTGCTATAGTTATTGATCATTGTATTGCTATTGTTTACTTCCGTTATTGAGCATTCTTTGGCTCAGCCGTGTTTTCTTTTGTGGTTTTCTCTTATGTTTATAGCAGGTACTCAAGGGGCTCAAGGGAACGAGTGAAGAGAGAGATAACTCAAGAAGTTAGGATTAGAACATTTAAATTAATAAGAATTAGTATTATTTTAATTTTTGAGACTTTATTTAATTTATTTGGACCTATGTAAAGATTTGAATATTTCTTAGTACTTAAATTTTATGTTTCATGAAACTCTGATTACTGTTTGTGTGACACGTCAGCCCTACTCGGGGTTGGGGTGTTAGAAGTTGATTGTAGTCTATACTTTATTATGTCACGTGATATGCCGCCGCAACGCGCGGCCGGTAAGTAACTAGTTATAGTAAAGAAGTAATTTTATTTATCATTTTTCAATATATGTAGAAGTCAACTTTTGATTTTTTGGTCTGTCTGCCCTATTAAAGAATAAATTAAAATAATTATGTTTGAAAATAGGAAAACTATTTACTTATTTGGCATTTAGCATTGTATTCTTTGAAAAAATAATGTATGTAATGTATACTATCATTAAAAGATATAAATGCTTATGTTGTGTTAACTGGTTTTAAAAAGACAAAATAACAATAATTAACTTGATTTTGTTGGTGCAAAAAGTTATATATGGCAATAGCTTAGGTTGTATGTAACATATGACTATGACATGGCATAGCCCACATCCTAATGCATTACAAAAAGGATAAAAGTACAAAGTAAAAAGTTACATACATCAAGACCATAATCTACAGTTTACTAAATCATGTACCTTTTCACCAACTTATACAAATTGGTGAGTCTTCAGAGTGGCAGCAGAAAGTTGGTCAAATTTCTGAAAAAGTAGATCAGAGAAAGTATGTCTTCTCTGTCCTCGGAAGAAATCAATCTTCTGTCTTGTTGGCTTCGGAAGACTTTGTCTTCTAAGCTTCGAAAGACTTTGTCTTTTAAGCTTCGGAAGACTTCATCTTTGGCTTCAGAAGATTTTGGTCTTGGCTTCGGAAGATTTTGTTCTTGGCTTCGGAAGTAACTTCTGCAATGCACATGCATGCAAGCAGGAAGCTCTTTGGCTACTTTGGTTACATCAGCCTTTCAAGTATTCCTTACATATTATCATATTCATACTTTTAGGGGCCGTTTGGTTCGCATAATATTTTGCGAATGAATTGAAATGGAATTTTGTTAAAATTGATAAGGTGTTTGGTTGGTAAATTTTAAATGGAATTAGAATAGGAATTTTGAACATTTCATTGGATTTTTAAACATTGTACAGGTAAATGAAAAAAAAAGAATTCTAATGAATATAAGAAAATTTTCCAATTTCAATTTTATTTGCTTGCCAAACCTAACAAAATTTTAGATGGAAAGTTTTTCAGCTTCATTTCAAATTTCAAAAAATTCTGTGAATCAAACGTGACGTATTTGCTCTTTTATCCATTAGTATTTTATGCATCTTTATTAAATTACTATGTATAATTGAAATTTTAACATAAATTGAAAAATACATAAATTACTATGTAAATAAATAAAATTTTAACATCAATTGAAAAGGGTCCTGCTAGGGACAGCGCATGTGTTTTTGGGAGAAACCAGACCTAACCGCCACGGGTAGGCCTAAACGTGAAGGTTTGAAAGCTAAGCGTGACGGCGTGAGCTAAACGTGACGGTTTGAAAGCTAACCGATAAAACTACACTGATAACGAGGCACAACTCTGAAACAAAAGGTGATGGTTTGGCTAAACCGTGACCGCTAAATAAAAATTTTTAAAAATTAACAACCTTTAATCGGTGGTAGTGGGTTTCGAGCCCACACCACTCTCGTATTCCCCTACCGTCTTAACCGGTCGGGCAAGGAGTGGTTCGCTGACTTGTAATGGAAATAACCATATACATACGTGGTGTACAAAAATGTCACGGTAAGGGCAAACCGTGACCTTTTGACTGCGGGGTGGCGTTTTTGACAACAACCGTCACAGTTTGTTGAAAACAACCGTGACAGTTAGAACTTACTGTCACGTGTACCTTTATATAAAGGTTACGGTTAGCCCAAACCGTGACCTTTTATGCTTAACTTTTATATTTTTAAACCGATTACGATCATCTATATATATCAAAATGGGTATAATATTCGTGAATATACACACACATCAACATATATACACGTTAAGAACAAATACTCTTCGCTGACGTACGTACAAACATACGCACGTGTACAAACCGTGACGTTTTAAAGCTACCCTACACTGTCTCTAAACCGATTACGATCATCTATATATATCAAAACGTGTATATTTTTTGTGAATACACACACACATCAACATATATATACATTAAATACTAAAAATAATAAATGTCTATTTATATAATAATAATAATAATAATAATAATAATAATAATAATAATAATAATAATAATAATAATAATAATAATAATGTTAAAAAAATAATTATAATAATAATAATAATAGCAATAATAATATACACTAATAAAAATAAAAATACTAAATACTAAAATAAAAATATTAAATACTTATATAATAATAAAAATAATATTGATAAAAAATAATATTTATAATAATTATGATAATAATAATAATATACTCTAATAAAAATAAATAATAATAATAAAAATAATAAAAGTTAATTATATAATAATAATAATAATAATAATAATGATAAAAGATAATAATAATAATAATAATAATAATAATAATAATAATAATAATAATAATAATAATATCTAATAAAAATAAAAATATTAAATACTTATATAATAATAAAATAATAATGATAAAAAATAATAATTATAATAATTATAATAATAATAATATACTCTAATAAAAATAAATAATACTAAAAATAATAAAAGTTAATTATATAATAATAATAATAATGATGATAAAAGATGATAATAATAATAATAATAAAAAAAATAATAATAATAATAATAATAATAATAATAATAATGTCTAATAAAAATAAAAATATTAAATACTAAAAATAAAAATATTAAATACTTATATAATAATAAAAATAATAATGATAAAAAATAATAATTATAATAATAATAATAATAATATACTCTAATAAAAATAAAAATATTAAATACTAAAAATAATAAAGTCTAATTATATAATAATAATAATAATAATAATAATAATAATAACAATAATAATAATAATAATAATAATAATAATAATAATAATAATGATGATGATGATGATGATGATGATAAAAGAAATAAATTATAATAATTATAATAATTATAATAATATTATCTAATAAAAATAAAAATATTAAATACAAAAAATAATAAAAGTCTAATTATATAATAATAATAATAATAATAATAATAATAATAATAATAATAATAATAATAATAATAATAATAATAATGATACTGATAAAAAATAATAATTATAATAATAATATTGTAATTATATTGTGTAAAAAGAAAACAAAACGTCACGGTTTGGCCGAAATGTGACGTTTTGGGATATTTTTTTGAATATGATTTCATCTCGATTTGTACACCTACCACACCCTTAAACGTGAGGGTTTGGCCACACCGCACATCGAGAGCTCATAGTGGAGTTTTACTTCACATTCACCTTCCGTCCGCGTGCGAAGGGACTACCGGAGCTACACAAGGATGACATTGCGGATGGTCGTGTGGACGCGGAGGTTTCTTTCAGGATGTTTGGGGTCCTGCATCGCATGTCTCTTAGACGGTTCGCTATCGTCAGTGGCCTCTATACCGAGGAGAAGACCCTAGAGCCGATCCATACCACGGCTCTGATTCGAGTAGCAGATGACGCAGATCAGGTCTGGTGGCCTGCCATTGGTGATGGACCGTACGGTGGCGATTCGAGGGTCTCTCACACATACGAGACCCTCTCTATCGTTACATTCACCGACTGATCTCCATGTCGGTCGTTGGACGTGGAGCGGGGACCGACAGGGTCAACACCACCAACCTCTTCTTTCTCTAGTGTCTACTCACACACCGACATTGCCAACTTGCGCATGTTATTGCGGATTACTTTGCGAGCTACTATCACAGGCAGGCGTGAGGGCATTGGTAGGTGGCAGCATCGTGGCGCAGATCGGTCGGGGCCTGGGATACGAGCATGAAATGTCGCAACTTCCACTTCCTGCTACTCCTGTGCGCATGGCGGGATAGGCCACCGCCACCGGGATGAGGATCGCCCGGAGGTTTGGGGACGACACGTGGCACCTGGTGCAGAGATTTCATGAGCTTGCGGCATGGGTGCCCGAGCCGTTGGTGGACTAGCCCGAGTAAGCAGGGGCCGAGGTCCAGGTTCAGCAGGTTAACCAGCCGGTTGGTGGCGGGGAGGATGAGCCCATTCATCCGTCGGACGACCAGGATCCGCCGCAGCATCCTCAGCGCGTGTACCATGCCGTGCAGTTACCGGCTCACATAGTAGATATGATTCAGGACACGCATGCTAGGGTCACGAGCATGGACGACCGGGTCACGCACATCGCAGACCGGCTCACGCGTATGGAGGATATGATGGAGTGGGTCATCCAACACATGGCCGCAGACTATGCGGCCTCTGGTACGCCGTTGTTGTCACCGCCACCCAGAAGGTTACGGCATGACGGTGTTAGCACATCTGGTGCGGGCGGGTCAGGTCAGACCGGAGATACTGACATGGCGGGTTAGATATATATTTTGTTTGTATTTGTTTCTTTTTGTATGTACAAACTCGTTGTATATATATGAGGTTTTGGTTATAATGCTTTTCTTGTATTTATGATGCCTTTTATATTTGGTTGTGTTTGTTTGTAATGGTAATTATATACAATGTTTGTAATTTTGATAATGTTAATTGTATATGTATGAACCAACTTGTTATGTAATTACATATAATTTCTATATCGGTTTTTATATACAAAGTCATAATGTTACAAAAACACAAACTCGTAATATGATAAAATAAAAAACACAACCGATGTTTATGATAATGTCAATATTCGTTTTTATGGTTTTAACGAGCCTAAGCGATGACGATCAAACCAAAAAAATACTCGTAATATGATAAAATAAAAATAAAAATAAACACAAAACACAAACTCGTATGTCACGATTACGTTCGACCTTGTGATAAAATAAAAATAAACACAAACTAATATGATTAAAAAAATTAAATATTATACCTAATATGTCACGGTTTGCCCAAACCGTGACATATACACCACCACCAAAACTCTAAAAACCAACTCTAAAAAAAAACATACTCATATTTCCCCAATGATTAACCCAATCCCGATGTGCAAACATTCTCTGAACCCTAACCGTTATGGTTAGACCCAACCGTGACAGTTAGTTTCTACACCTGACCTAAAAGTCACGGTTATACCAAACCGTAACGTTTAGGCCAAACCGTAACGTTTAGATCCCGCTTTCTTTAAATTTCCTATGATGTGCCTAAAATTTCGGTTTGAAAATACATAAATGTTTCATAATTCCAATTTATTACAATAATAATAAAATTCTATTTTCTCCCTCATCAGTCATCACTCTCTAAACCAGACTATCTCCTTCCCTAAATCACAAACCCTAACCACCAACCAAACCCTCACCAATGGACCCCCTCTTCCACATCGTCAACATCCTCCCGTACTCCTTCCTCCGGCCACCGCGGCTCCGCCTCAAGCTCCCCACCGTCACCCTCCCCTCCCCCATGACCGTCTTCTCCCTCGTCCTCCTCACCTACTTCATCGTCGTCTCCGGCGTCGTCTACGACGTCATCGTCGAGCCCCCCGGCATCGGATCCACCCAAGACCCTCGCACCGGCACCGTCCGCCCCGTCGTCTTCATGTCCGGCAGAGTCAACGGCCAGTACATCATCGAAGGCCTTTCTTCTGGCTTCATGTTCGTCCTTGGTGGATTGGGGATCGTTCTCATGGATCTCGCGATCTCGCCGAATCGGCCGAAGAGTGTCAAGATCTCGTTTGCTGCTGCTGGAATCTCCTGTTTGGTGATCGCGTATGTGATGAGTATGCTCTTTCTTCGTATTAAGATTCCTGGTTATCTTCGTTGATTTCCGATTTGTTTGAGTTTTTATGTGTTTTTGATGGTGAGTTAGACTTCTAGTAGCTTCGAATTTGACTGTTGCATTTCGTGATTTGATCAGTTACTTGAGATTGCTGAATATATAGCAAAAAGAACATCATAGATTGTTAAGATCTTCTTTTTTATATCTGTAAGGGGAAGAATACAGTATGTATGTGTGAGTTAGGGGTTATGAAATTCAAGAATTATAAGCTTAATTTGATGTCTTAAGTAATTTGCAGACTCATGTATGGAGCTTAATTTGTGTTTCTGTTGATTTCTTTAGGCTTGTTAAATTATATTGGTTTGTGAGTTAGAAATTGGTGTACTTATTTTGGGACATTGGGTGCTCTAAAACTTATAGTTTATAGGCTTCAAGATGAATGAATGTAGTTTAAAACAGTACCTGGGAGACAGAGAGAGATGGTGCTGAGCAAAAGAGAACTTCTTTTCTACATGAAGCTGGTTCTAATATCCGGAAAACAGCTCTTCAAGCGTCTCATGTTCTCGTGAACACACAAGGACTGTCCTCTTTATCGCTTGGGCTTTCTTTTCAGAATGATGGCTTAGTACTTGACTATTAATGGGCTAGCTTGCATAGATTGTGAATCTACTTGGAAAGTGATAATGTGATATAGAAGCTTTTTTTTTCGAACATACTTCTTCGATTGTATGTTACCACTTTAGGAGTCTCCTAGTTGCTACCTAACAGAGGAATCTCCCAGTTGCTACCTATTGCAATGTGTTCCTGAGTTTCGAGAGTGAAAGAAATGAGAGGGAAGGAATTCAAGGATGATAAGTTTTATGTGCTTGTTCTTAGGTTGGAGATAAAATGTGACACCGTAAAAACATTTTTTTTGTGTTCTCGAGTTGGAGAGAAAGAGAAAGAAGCCAACAAATATGCATATACATATGAACTGTAAATGTTGCAAGTTTTGATAAAGAACTTTTCTGCTTTTAGTGACCTAAAACTTGTCTCTTTGTTCTTTCTCTTCTCTTTAAAAGAAATCTTAAGAGCAAGATGATAACACAAGGTTAGTTACTTTTGGGTGTTGTTAGATGGATGCTCTTGAACCAACTAGTGTAGTTATCATTAGGGTTTAGATTAGGTATTTGTGTGTGTTGGCTAATAACTGCTCGTGGACAAAACAATATATAGTTACGGTTTTATCTTAGGAGATCATTGACTTGGTTGTTATATCTCTATTTTTGAGATGATTGCTCATGGGCCATCGAGTTCTCGGTTGTA
Organism: Flaveria robusta; assembly: GCA_025506415.1. Taxonomy (NCBI): domain Eukaryota; kingdom Viridiplantae; phylum Streptophyta; class Magnoliopsida; order Asterales; family Asteraceae; genus Flaveria; species Flaveria robusta. Next base: position 17,404,178 of record CM046465.1, on the reverse strand, counting down.
AAGGATCCAATAATCCATGTATAGATTGTTGGCTTGTTGCTATAAATATCTCTGTCCTGTTTCAAGAATCCTCTCATGTTGTTTTAAAGTCCTCTGAACTCCTGATATTTGGGTGTAAGAGATGTTAGTGTTGAGGAGCTCAAGTGAAGAAAACAAAATAAAAGAATATGCAAGGCCATCAGCATTGTGGAACTTGACTCAAAACTTGGCATAAACCAATATTAAAAAATAGATCTTTCACACCAACTGGTCAAATTGGGGATAAAGATGAACAGAATTTGCTAACTTGTGTGACCATTTGGTTGGAACATCTTTACTCACATAACAAATGAGCACATGCAAGGGTTTCTAGTCACTTAAAATAAATGGTAATCTATTTGCTAAGGTTTCACTTGTGTATATTTTTAGTGATTAATTATTATATTTAATAAACTAGCCTATAGTACCGTGTATCACGGGTCGAAACAATAAAAATTAGTTTAAATACGTTGAATAATAAATTTTAAATTATGGATTGAAAATAAAATTTAACGATGCATATAAGAAAGAGAATATATAATATGCTATTAATTAATCACAAATTCAAAGTTTGATTTACTAATTTAAATAGTCAAAATAACCATTTATTTGATTTGTAAAATAGGTTTGGACGGAAAAAATAGAGGGAGAAAACATAAAAGAATAACTAGTGCCATAAAAGAATTCTAATATTATGTTAAAAATGTATCAAATAGTAGTCTTTTATTATATATATATATATATATATATATATATATATAAATACAGATATATTCAAGTAAGTGCAAGTACAAATAAATTTCAATCTTTTATTCGGATAGTCCTATGAAAATTTACTGATTATGAATATTTGATTATGTGGTCTTGATATTTATTGTATGTGTTTGGTTGGCAAACTTACACAAACACAAGTAATGTTATTATGTTAGTTCAACAAGAAAAGTTGTTTGTGTTTTCATAAGAAAAATGAAGTAAAAGAAAAAGAAAACACGTCCGGTTCAGTTGAATTAAAGTCTGGTGCACAATGTTTTTCAAGTCCTTGGATTTTTCTTTAACCTGAATTTTAAAAAATTTTGGTAAATAATAATAAATTATTATAACTCTCGGTATATGTAATAAATGGAGTCAATATCTCAAATCAACCACATATCATAGGGCAACTATAGTAACTTGGGCAAAAGAATAAGTCAATATAACATCATATTGTAAGTTATGATTAACATGAGGTCCACCGCGTATGCATCAATTAAGTGAAAAACAAGTGTCAATAATAAAATGTGTTCTAGGGACATCCTTGTGGTAGAGTGGATACTCTATGACTATAGGTTGTTATTCTAAATTTTACAAAGTCACACATTTGGTGATTTTAAAAGTGAAACAAGTAGAACGTAAAAAGTCTATCTTTAGTGGTAAATGTTGGGTTTAACAAAACGATAAACTGAAACTTACCAAATCACAGTTATAGCCGACTGAAAATCTCATTGTACAGATCCCGAGATCAAATTGATTAAAAAATAAACCAAAAAAAAGAACAAAAATTAACATTGGTCAAAAAGTCAATTAGTTATCAAGGGTTTGTACAACTGTTAGATACTATTTCTAAAGTACCTGGGTTCATATTCTTTGACGATGTTTTGCACCAGTGTCTGATTACTGAGCGGACAGTTAGACAGACTTTAATAAAGGAGAATAATAATTATAAAAGAATGACATATATCAAGTTATTTCAGAGATTCAAAAGAGTGGAAATGTTTTCAAAATTGACATGTTTTTGATGCAATTTATTGAACAAAACGTCATCAAATGCCTAAGGCAGCCTTTGACCATGATTGCACCCCTGACCGAGGTAGACCCATGGAAGTTGGGACCACCCCAACCTTGAACCACCCGTGATGGACGATTAGTTTGGGTAGAGAAGGCCACCGGGTTGTGGGTGGATATATGAATAAACTTCTCATACATTTCATGACTTTGATAAGAATCATGTGCTAGTCTTAGTTTGTCTTTTGTAATTGTGGGAGGGAGATTAGTGTAATTCCTAGTTCTATAAATAAGGGTCGTTGTTCATGTGGTAAGGTAGGAAAGATATTGGTTAAGTGTTAGGCTCATTGCATATGCATGAGAAGGGCTTAGCCCTGGGACCATTTTGGTTGGCTATCCATTGTAGATCCTTTGGATCATCTTCTTCAATTCTATAGTGAGTATTTGATTTCATCAATTCTATATTAGTTCCTATCATTGGTCTGACCTGCCGCATCTCTGCTCTCCTTTCAATTTACTGATCTGTATTCCCAATCTGCTCTTAGATCCAATTCCGATTTCTAATTCGATTTCAGTTCTGTTCATCAGCAATTTGATTTTCAGTTTTCATTCAATTCGCTCTACAATCTATTTGGTTTTCGGTTCTGACTCATCGGCTCTCCAATCTAATCTCCAATTTCGATTTCCAAATCCAATTCAATTTGATCTACAAATCCAATTCGATTTCCGTTCTGTTCATCAGATCTAGAATCAGATCTACAATTCGATTTCCCTTTCGATTTCAACTTCAAATTGATTTCAGTTTTGATTATCGGATTTATCATCTGATCGCTATTCCCGACTTTTGTTTTTCCTGCCAACATTTTTATGCAATTTTCCTCCTTCAATTCCGATTCCAATCATGGTGAATCAGAACTCTCGTTTGGACAATCACGAGCAACAGATTCAACAGCTTCAATCGAATGTTGCTGCCATCAAAGCTTCTCTATCGGTATTAGAAACCGATAGGGTTGAATCAGTGGAGTTCCGTAAAATGATGTTGGGATGGATGAAGAAATTCGAGACAAAGCCAAAAACAGATTCGATTGAATTTGTGATCGAGCATGAAACCCTAGGCGGTTCTGGTATCCAATTTGTAGCTCAATTGGAGGAAATTGTTTCCCGATCGGAAGAACGTTGGAGTGCTCATGGTCAAGTTCATTTGCAGGCTGTCCGTTCAAGCTCTGATGCCAAATCAATGGCGCCATTTAAGTCTTCCTGTACACAGGTTGTTGACGTTCAATCACAATTTCACAAAACTGGAATACTATCGGATCGATTTCAGGAACTAGTGGGCTTCGGGACTGTTGAGGGCCATGAAATGGAGCTGAAAACAGAAGTACAGCTGGCCTCTTCAGATTTGGGCTCTTACAAACCTCCTAAGTTGTTTGATTTGGTTGTTGATCCTAAACCACCCGACCCGTTTATAAACCTTAAATCAGAATTCTTCTGGAAGTTATTTTGTAGTGGATACAAGACTGCAAATCAGGTTGCTATGGGTATTGTTGGATCAATATTTTTGTGGGTAGTGCATGGGCAAGGTCGACCTCCTGAAAACGCTCTCGGGAAGCCTTCGTTTGGGTGTTATGTCAGTTGTTCTTTCTCAGTCTTGAGGGCAAGACTGTTTTGAAGGGGGGGGGGGGGTAATGATAGGAATCATGTGCTAGTCTTAGTTTGTCTTTTGTAATTGTGGGACGGGGATTAGTGTAATTCGTAGTTCTATAAATAAAGGTCATTGTTCATGTGGTAAGGTAGGAAAGATATTGGTTAAGTGTTAGGCTAATTGCATATGCATGAGAAGGGCTTAGCCCTAGGACCATTTTGGTTGGCTATCCATTATAGATCCTTTGGATCATCTTCTCCAATTCTATAGTGATTATTTGATTTCATCAATTCTATATCAGTTCCTATCAGACTTCCTGCCCCTACGAGTGAATCGAAGAGGGGTGGCTGTGGTCGAGATGAGTGGATGGATGTGGAGAAGGATTTAAACATTGGGCCAAGACCACATAGAAACCGATACAACTTATATGAAGCATGAACATTATGGCCAATTGCACTTACCTTGTCACAAAAATGCTTGAAAGTGCGACCATATTCATCCGCCAAGTTGTCATCTTTTTGTGTTAGGAGAAGCTAATCGCGAAGATTCCGAACACACTTAACCGAGGAGTTGCAGTAAGCAGCCTTGAGTGCAACCCAGATATCTCAAGCCAAGACCAACAACAACCGTGATCGTTTCTTCGGAAAGCGAGGCTTGAAGAATGATCATGTTCTTTTTATCAGCGACGAGTCAGACAGAGAACGCGGGGTTCTTGATAGTCTTTTCATCATGAACAATTGTCTTAGAAGGAGGGATGGATGACCCATCAACATGGGGAAGAAGGTTTTAATATGTGAGGATGGGATCATTTGGTTTTTCTAAAGAAGTTTAATTAGTTACGATATCTATAATAAGGATTGAATGTACACATGAGGAGGCTAACAATAGACAAACTACAAAATGTTACATACAATATAACACCTATACAATTTATACTTTGATATCTACTAAAAACTCATTAAACAAAGTATGGAGGAATATTTTATCTAACATTTTAAATAAGAAATATAATAACATGTTTTGGATACATACAATCAATCTAAATTATCAATATAAAGATACACATCTTCATCTATAAGATTATCATTATTGTTGTTCTTATTATTATTAATTTCAAATGCATCTTCATCTTATTCATTATCATTAATGAGATTTTTCTCATCTAAGAAAGATGCAATTTCATATTCTTCATCAATATTAATAAAATCTTTACCATGCATAATCGGGGCAACAAACAAGAAACCAAAGTCTACAACCAAGTCATGATTATTGTACACGTTTATCTTATAGTTAAGGACTCACCCACTTGATTTCACCAACTACAAAGCTACTTTTGACAATCGAGTTTTAATAAGATGATTGACTGTCATACAATACATCCATCTCATAACCAACACTAATACTTGGATGATCCCAAAGCTTTTGATGGTGAATGTCTTCCACAACCCTCCAATTGCTAATGGATTTAAAAGGATCTTGAAGATAGAATTCTTGTTGAGCCTGTGTGCGTAAAATGTAGGCCAGATCAGCAAGCCAATCACGACTAGATTCGATAACAATGATATTAATTTTTAGTTATAGATCCCTTGCATGACGTGTCAAACCATTTACAACAAAATAGTACAACGTTCTAGCCATTTATATACTTCAACTCGTAGATGCCCTTTAATTTACCATATATTAGTGTACCATCTTCTTCCACTATAACAACACGATTATTTGAAGTAGTGTGTTTGATATCACAACTATCTACCACAAATCTAACACTATTGACCATGCAAGCAGTGAAAGAATATGTGCACACAAGGCCATGTGCCAATTTCTTAAGTTCTTTGCCGGGAGACGTATTGTATTTATTATTAAGCCATGAAGAAAATTCATCTTTTACATCACTTTCGGGAAATTAAAGTTTAAATTTACTATATGAGTAATAAAAAGTTTAAATTAGTTTATTATAATAGATAAAGCAAAACTAGTAAATTGAAAAACAAATACTTATGATATGTTGACATTAACTTCCCTGTAGTTGTTCAACACAAACCATTGAAATGATTTTTTAGAATTTTCACTAAGTTAAATGATTTTCTTCTTGGATATTGTTCAACACTGTGATGAAAACATAGAGAACTTCATCTTTGGAATGGAAGCATCTTCATTTCTACGGAGACGATTAAATTTGGTTTGTATACCCTCTAGATATATAGACTAGAATATCAATGCTTCATCTATAACATAACCCTCTGTTATTGATCTTTCAGTCTTGGCTTTGTTTTGAACATAGCTTTCAACTTTTTCATAAATATTTCAAAAGAATACATCCATATCTATATATAGACCCACCAAAAGTAGCTTCTTCATGTAAGTGGAGAATTAGATGAAAAACTATATTGAAAAATGCTAAAGGATATATTAGTTTCAAATTACATAAAATATCAACCATTTCTTTGTTTCCTTTATACTTATCGTCCAAATCTAGTTATCATGCATAGATCTTTTTAAAATGATATGCAAAGGTTAATAATTATTGTTAAAACATTATCAAGCAAACCTGCTCGGACCCTAATTAGTAGCAAACATTGCATAAGAATGTGACAATTATTAGACTTCAAGCCTATGATATTTGAATTATTAATATTCACCTTAGTTTTAAACTATGATCCAAAACTCTAAGGCAAACTCACTCTTTTAATGAACTAACAAAATTTTGATCAATCATTAGGATTAAAAGAGTAAGAAGCTTATGGTTGTATGACCTTGTTATTTTTCACACTTGGCCATAAATCCCATCAAATACTCAAAATTTTTAAGTCTTCGCTTACTTTTTGTGTAACACCCCACCCCGGATCACGTGTCACACAGTACAGTAATCAGAGATACTAATAGATGCGGAAATTAAATAAGTCAAATCAATACCGTTACATTAGTTTAAAACCAAAATGTTAAATTCTTAAAATAAATGCTAAATGTCTTATTTAGTTATCGTCTCTTCAATCCCTAGCTTGTTCTTTAACGCTCTTCACACATTCCCTTGATTGCCCAGCATACCTGCCGCGAAGAAACAATGCGGCTGAGCGAGTGCCCAATGAACAGATAAAAGGAAAGCTGACACAAATACCGTAACGAATACAACTATCACGATAAACTCACATACATATAACTATACATCAGATCATCATAATAACATAGTATGGACATCATATTTCATTTGAACACGTTAGGTTAACATAGTATAGATTTCAAATCTAGATGTCTGCAGGTTTTGAAAGATTTCAGATAAAGTACTTCTTATCATACAGATCATGCAGGTTAACAAAATTTCAGAATACAGATTCTCATTCAAATTAACATATTCAAATTTATGGAAATACCCAATGAGCCAGAAACAGATATCCGAAATAAAGTAGTAATCATAGTGTACATAGGGCTGCAGTCCCCGAGTACAGATGTGTGGAGGAGCGTTGGCATACACTCACATCCACCAGATGCAGATATATCCTAGGACCAGTCCATACACCTCTGAAACAGATATCGCTAAGTACTTATCCGAGCACTTAGATATACAGATAAAATAAAGACGCCGTGGTCTAATCACACCGCCACGGATGGTGCCAAGTCATCGATGCCGCAATGACGAGTCTATGGAACCCCCATAGAAAGTGTTGCTCAAACAGATCAAATAATCAAGTTTAAATTTATTAAACGTAAATGAATTATATAATAATTAAAGCAACAAATTCAATTAAAATGAATGAATCATGATAACAAGGAACAAAAATTAAATCAATTCGTAGGGTGAACAAAATAATAAACTTAACAAACAGAACAAATGAATCAAATATCAGACACAATTTATATAGTTTACACATAACAGACGAATCAAATCAAAACTAGTAGCGACGGAATAAAATAATACGGGAAGTAAGTTGCAATCCACTACACATAGTAGAATGAATCAGCTTATCCGTACCTTAACCGGTCGCAAGCACAAGCGGAGTCTAACTCTATTTAAACGTCAGAATAACCCTACAATGTTGATGAGATCTACTTTAGATTAAACTAGAATTCGTTACCTTGTTGGGTTTGTAAATCAGATTATTTACATATATATGGTCACGATTATATATATACCTATAGTTATATTCTAAACATATGACAAATGTTATAAATCTCAAATCACCCTTATGATTGCTATAAAACTTAGACACTGTTTTTCTCCATTGGATAATCCCATTAACATAGTTTAGTATTTATAATTAAAATAATTTATTCACACTTTGATATCTATATATATATATATATATAACATAGCGCATACACAAAATTAATATATGTTAATTTGATCAAGTTAATAAGACATTGAGTAAAAATATTTTCATATGTTTAGTTTTCGTTGTCATAATTGAGTGGCTCAAAAGTCAAAACTAAACTGAAGTCTCTTTATTACATTATGGAAGGAAAATAAAATAAATAATAAACAAAAGAAACTAAAGAATCCATTGTTGTCTTCTCCAAACAGCATCGCAATTATAGTTGGCGAAATCTCATATTGAGTTTATCATTTTTTTTATAACAAGTTTACTAAACTGGTGTGCATACATATCTATTGCTGTATATATTCCAACAAAGTAAATATTGAATTAAGGTTGGTATGCTACCTGTATGACGAAGAGTGGATACGAACCCGAACTACTGGTAGTGAGCGGAAGTTTAAAAGTGAACCGGGATCAAGCGATAAGTAATCTCAGGTACCGTGGCAGATTATCCAATTTTGATTAAGCTATAATTAGTTTAATAGGGCCGTTCTAATTTTGAACGTGATTTGTCGATATCCCGCAGATTATGGTGAAAATGGTTAGGAAAATTTTTGGAAACAAAATTTTTATTTAATGCATTGAATTCGGAGCACTAGCGGTGATTATGTCCAGAATTTTGTTTTTTTTATGCTTGACTTATATTTGTATAATACACATATTTATTTTACTAGTATATTTATTTACTTATCAAAGATTTAGATTTCTATTTATTTATTTATTTATTTATGTTTTAATTTTGGTTATTTCATTTTGTGAGTCTTTTGATTTTTCATTTATGTACCTAACAAGCTTTCACGCATTTTTCTCGATGTGCATAACATTAAGATTTTGTTATATAATTGAGAGATGGCAAATAACTCGGCTCGAAAAATATACTCAGTTTTGTCCAATTCTACTTTGACTCATGACTTTTTCTTTCCACACCATCATGGTTGGGATGTTTACCTGGAACATGATTGGAAAGAAGATTAAGTTTTTCTAACATTTTTGAATTAGTTAATGCTCTTGGACGCTCTTTTTAATTCATTTTGGACATTAAACAACAAACTTCTCTCCATTTATTAGTTTGACGTGAGAACCTTTTGTGACTAGTAAATGATATCTTATTGGTTACATAGAACAAGGAAATGTCCTTGTTACACATAACACAAGCGAGATAATTTTGCCCATTCCATCCAGAGAAGTTGCAACAAGCAGGATAACCAATAATGGTCCTTAACAGTCCCGCACGTATCGTGAATACAGTTTCAGCCAATGCATAACTTATTTGTACTCCATCCTTCCACAACTGCTTCAACTCATCCATCAGATGCCTTAAATAAATATCTACGTCCTTTCTAGCTGATTTAGGACTGAGAATTAACAAAGTTAACTTGAAAGAACACTCTTTCGTACAAAGCTACGGTGGTGTGTTATACATTGTCTAACACCTTAGGCACCTCACTCATGTTATCAAATGGATTAAATCCATTAGCACCCAGACCCAAGCAAACATTCCTTAGTTTGTTGGAAAATTTAGAATGCCTCTTATCGAATTCTTGCCATGCCTTCCCATCTACAGATCCGTTCAGCGTCTAGTTTGATGTAAAATCATATCTTTTGCTATTAATCATCAACTATACCTTCGTCTAAACTAAGGAGTTAAAGGAAAGTCCCGCAACACTTTTCATGATACTTTTTTTCTTTTGTGTTATATCAACTCATCTGCTCTTCTTACACACTTGACAATTTTACATTTATGCATTCTCTTTTCAAAACAAGACTAATAATTTATGCAAGCATGGATGGGTTCATATTCTAACTTAATCCTTCTCATCTTATTCTTCACTTCATAATATGGGGCGGGAATGTGATTTTCTTTTGCGAATGCAATATTTAGAAACTTTAAAAGTTGCTTAAATGAACTATTTCCCACTTATTGATTACTTTAATATGCATTAATTTGGCTAGACATTTTAAATAACACATCCAACTACACCGATATAACTCGATATTGAGCTCGTTATACATTTCATTAAATTTTGTGTCTAAACTATTCCCTCTCAATCTATGTTTTCTTTATTCTTTGTGATAACATCTTGGATTACTTGTTGTAGGAGTACATGTTATTGTAGCAAATTATTTTGCTACATCCAAAGAACTAGGACAACACCATGATAAACCCATTTCCTATAATGTTGAGCAAAGCTATAGTCATGTATATGGTCATTAACAATTTTCAAATTCTAACAAAAAAAAACATTCACATGGTCTCTACACGGGTATTTTGTTTTGCCATCACTATCGATAAAGTTCTTAACATACTCCATAAAAGTATTAATAACTTCTAAGAAAACTGAAGACGTCCAACTTTTTAATTTAATCTAGCTCTTATCAAATGTCATAACAATTTCATACACTACATAAACATAGAGAGAAATACAAATACACACACATACTCCTAAAATAAAATCAATAAAATTGGAAATTTTAACTTACTAGGTTCCAACATTATTAGTTCTACCAAATCAAAACATATTGGTAATTACAATCATAACGAAGAGCTTATTTCCTGTAACAATTGACCCGTTTGTAAACACGAACTCATTTGTCTCATTTACGTAATTGAAATCCATTATTTAATCATTTTATTTATTTTGGTGTTCAAATACAATGACTATATAATTTAATTGATTTATCACAATTTTATAATTTATATCATAAATTTTATAAATTAATAGAATTTTATTATTAATTATGAGATTTTAATTATTTTATTAAAATAAATAATTAGATTACAAATTTTTCAATATTTATAAAATTTATGAAGTTTTCAAAATTAATAATTTGATTTATTAATCAAATTAGAGTTTTATTAAGTTAGGGTTTAAATTAAATTTTTAAAACTTAATTTAAAAGGTTTTAACATAAAATAGTAACTTTACAAATTTAAAGGAAAAAATTTAAAATTCTTTAAAACCCAAACCACCACCCCCCGGGTCGACACCGGCCATGTCTTCGGCCGAGCTCCGGCAAGCCAAATCCTTCAGAAATACGATCAAATTTATCTAATCAAATCACTCCATTTTACTCGCGTATCCGTTTCGAACCTAAAGCACCATTCAATTCGAATTAAACAACTAATATCCATTGTTAACTCGAAACCAAAGTCTAAAATTGAATTAAAATAAGTTTTGTTACAATCTTCTATCAAATGATTCAATCATTCAACCCTAAATGTATTTCTAATCAATTCAAATTCAATCACATGATTAATTTCAATTGAAACATCAAATTCATTACCAACTGAAAGTTGAAACAACCGAATCAAAACCATAACTCGATTGACTTGAAATTGATCAAATCAAAGCTATATAAGTGAGGGAAAACCCTCTACTCGTCTCGTTTTAACTACCTAAACTCACAATTGAAATACACACACTTTTTGTGACCTGTAACTTAGTCGAAGGCTACCCTCTGGACAATCTCAATCACAATTGATCAAGGGTTTCTAATCAATCATCTCCTGAGGTTCAATCGCATGTGGACAATTGAAACAACTCATCGCCATCTTCTAGGATTCAAATTCTCCTCAGTCGGGAACATTTTCTTTCTGATTTCATCGATTAATCTTCTAGTTAGGTAATTCAACACACACAGTCATTTACATGTGGGAAATCAAAGCCCATGTTTAATTCGATTATCAAAGTTGAGTTGGGGCTTAACCGAACTAAATGAATTATAGGGTTTATATGATTTTTGGGGTTTTCATTTAAAATATTGTTTTATATTTTATTATTCAGACTAGAACATGATATGGTGCCTTGGCCGACCTATTAACACACATGCACATAGTACAAAGAGGACCCGGCTTCGACCCCGTGGACCCCTTGTTAGTTTTAAAACTTAGTATTTAATTATTTTCATAATTGAGAAAATATTATTATACTTTTAAATTAATATAAAAAGTCTTTTTCAAATTAATATTAAATCAAAATTTAATTATTAATATTTAGATGTTTTATAAAATTATAGTTTCATAATTCTTTTTATTACAAATGCAATTAAATTAAATAGTTAATTATCAAATTAATTATTTTGAGCAAGGTATTTAAATAATTAATTTAATAATTATCACACTTTAATATTCAAACTCAATTTATTAAATTATCATAAATTAAACATTTAATTGTATTATTAAAATCAAATTTAATTATTTTATTTGATTTATTATTAATCATTATTATTTTAAGTTCAATACATTTCATTTTATTTAAAACAAGTTATATAATAAAATCAATTATATTCTTTTAAAACTATTTGCTATAAACCCAAGTCTTAAATCGAAACCCTAAATTTCCCAAATCAAAATTAGACATATTATTATTCTAACATAAGACACCGTTCCTTAGGTTAAATCGTGAGAAAACTTTTGATGTCTAATCTAGTGTTTCATTATTTTAAACACATACGACCATCAAATGAGTATTCATAGCACATTTTCATGTATTTCATATTTTGGGGAAATCATATGACAATGTTCAATCCATTGTTTTTCGTTATTCATATTATTCGGAATTCAATTCAAACCATGTTGTGTCAACAAATCCAGGTTGAGGTGACCTATACAATCATTAATTCATAATCATCCAAGTTTTTAGTTGTAATTATGTGTTCCTATCAAACCACCCTTTGATGCTAGTACAATCATTAATTTATACAAACCATAACAACAAATCCAGGTCGTAGCCATATGTTGCAACCAATTTTTAAAATTACAACATTATCTTATATAAATGACGACCTAAATTTGTCACTATAGGTCACCTTAAAGCGACAACATGTCTTCGCCATAAGTGTCACCTTTTATTTTACCATTCATCAACCCTTTTCTAGTATAACTTTAGTAGTAGTTGTAGGAAAACAATAAGACAAGACATACAATAATAATTATATATTCATATCCACTGTATAATTTTATTTAAATGGGAAAAATAGAGAGTGTTACATTGTTGGATACAATGGCTTCTAAATTTGGCATATATCACTCGGATTCTGGAGGCTAACACAAGTGGCTTTAACAAAACATTACATGAATTGAAGATGCAAAATATCAAAAGAAAGGAAAAACATTGCTTCTAGTCCCCATGCTAATATTGTACAAATGTACATGCAAGATTGTTTAATCACAGGAAACAAGTCTTATTTACATCAACAAAACTCACTCTACCTAAATGTCAAGTATTTAAATATATGCACTCATAGGAAGCTCATAGATTCATAGTAAAATACTTTCTCGAAGAGAAGATTCGTCGAGGCGAGAATACGCCTATTTGCCTAGGAGAATCAAGACCATCGATATTCTGATTACCAGGCATCAAATAGTCTTCTCTATCTGCTTGCACCATTCGGGTCTCACCAAGCGCGCTATATTTCCTTAGTTTCCCCATCCAAGACCGCTTCTTTTGAGAATTCCGCCCTTTCATCTTCTTACTCAGATACTCTTTCATCACATGTAACCCTTGCTCCATCACCTCCGGCGGTGGACAAACCAAAGGGTTGCCTTCTACATTAAGCTTGCGAAGTCTTTTTAGACAACACATGGAGTCTGGCAAGGCCTTAATATTATTGTGACTAATGTCTAATTCAACAAGAGAGAATATGACACCTAAGGAATATGGTAAAGTGTTGAGGTACCTAAAGTTTTGACTTATATTAAGGATCTCAAGGTTGATTAAGTTCTCGAGGTCGTTAGGGAGAGAGCGAAGGTGGTTGAGACGCGCGTCAAGGTGGCGCAAATTGGTTAAGTGGGATGTGGAGGATGGGAGGAAGGTCAACCTGTTCGAGTTGACGGATAACTTTTTTAGATTGATGAGTTGAAAACCTATAGTATCTGGTAGTTTTTTCAACTGATTGAAATTCACATTTAGATCTTCTAAAGCTCTACAATTTTCAATGGATTTTGGTAGGGATTGAAGATGATTTCCAGAAATGTTGAGGGTCTTGAGTTTTGACAAGCAACCAATTGAATTTGGTATTGTTTTGAGTTCATTTGAGTGAACATCCAACACTCCTACGTTTAGAAGTCTTGCTGTTAGTGATTCTGGGAGTACCTGCAAACATCATACTATATTTTATTATTTTGTTAATATGTTGATTTAAATATATATATTTTACAATAATATATTTACACCATATATGGAGGAGGGGGATAGCAAGATAATAATTGTTAAGTTAATGTCAATTGCCAGAGTAACAACTATTTCAAATAAACAAACTTTTATATATACACACATACGTACAAAACTTAAATACATACATATATACACATATGCATACATACATACATACATACATACATACATACATACATACATATATATATATATATATATATATATATATATATATATATATATGTCTACATTTATGAATTCAAATGAACAACTAACAATGAAGAACTAAAGAAACAAAATTTCATCTCTTTCAGTTTAAATTATTATTTAATTTTAACTGCTGTTATTCATGCCTACCAATATATACATTCACAACATACATAGACATACACACGTGAACAAATATAAAGATTTTATGTGACCACGTATAAAATATACCAAGTAGACAGTAAACTGAATGTGTATACATATAGATTACACTTTTAGCAATAAAGCAAAGAGCTTCTAATGCAATACATTTAACAAAAGAATAATATTTTCAAAGATCCATAGATTTAGAACAAAAATAATAAAAAGTTATATAAAAAATAATAACTAATAATAACAACACACAAAATCACAAACAATCACATCAACAAATATGAAACAAATTGGAACATGAAATAATTTTTAAAAAAGGATACCTGAATATTGTTTTTGGAAATATTCAATTTATAAATATTCCCTAGATTGAGATTTGAAGTTACAGGAAGAGTGTTCAATGACATATTACTCAAATCCACAACTGCATGCATTACACCCTTTTCTTCTTCTTCTTCTTCTCTCTTTTTTCTTCTAAAATGCTCTCTTTTTGACTTTGAAAAGTCAACCTTCATCATTCTGTGATTATGATTAACCATCATCAGGAAAAGATATGAATATATATGTGTATCTTTATGACTATATCTCTATATACTTCTGTAATACATCAAAATTTTAGATTCAACACACCCAGCATGTGTTTTGTGTGAGATATGAGAGATATATCAAGGTGTTATTGTGACTTTTTTGTGTTGAATGAGACCAAAGTGGAGAGATTGTAGTGAAATTTAAAGGGAGAGAGAGATGTACGGATGAGGACAAGAATGGTATATAATAAAATATAATGGTTATTGCTAAATATGGCCAGCTTTAAATAGTATGTCAAAGATGGTTAACAACATGTAAAACTATTTAAAAACTTTTATTAGTTGGATCGGTCAACAGAACTAGATAAAGTGAGATCCAATGATTTTTTAAACGTCGCTTACCGTACCCAAGGATATGTTAAATAAATGGTAGGTGCCCATGATCTAACTGTGAAAGCAATGTTTTTAGAACCGGATCGGACGTCGAACCGGACGCCTTACTGGTTTGGTGGTCGGACCGGATTTAAGAACCGGATGACGTCATAATTATATATATAGTTATATATATAATTAAATATAAGTAATTTATATACGTATTTTATAGTTATATATAAAACTTAATTATATTTTTATATCTAACATACTAATTTATGGTTCAACACCCCGTTTTTACCTATTAAAATCAAAAAAATAAAAAAATAATAAAAAAAAATTACAAAATCCGGTCCGAACCGGTCCGGTTTCCCTGTCCGACCAGCGGTTCGGGATGAACCGGCCAAAAACGAATCGATGTGAACCGGACCGGCCACCCAGCCGATCCCCGGTCGAACCGGTCGGACCGGCCGGTCCGATCCGGTCACAAAAACACTGTGTGAAAGTGTGAATTCCTACAAATAAAAGATCACGTGAAATTAGATGTTAAAAAATTGTTGGTTAAAAAAATTAAATGTTAAGTGTGATGTGTGTATTATTATGAGGCATGCTAACCATTTTTTCATTTAAATTCCTAAAATTAATTTTGTTGTATCCCACAACTGAGGAATTACTAAAGCTCGCTAATCTTTTTATTTTTAAGAACAATCTAATCTGATTCTAATGCTACATCTTGTTCACTATATGGCTTAAACGCTCGACATCATGGGAAGAACCACCATTTTATCACTTGCATACTACTAGCTGAAGACACTAAGGTAAAAGCTTCCTAATTTCTAAAACAAATTTTAATGCATCTAATATCAATCTAATCACTACTAGAAAAATGAGTATTCGTAACGGAATATTACCGATGCCAACACTCGGTCGGTAAGGGATCTCACAAAAATCCAAAAAATAGTTTAATAAAAAATCATAATGATCCTTTAGTAATATGTATATGATTATTGGCAGATTATCGACATATGACGTAAATTAGGAAAAAATACCTCATTGATGAAGATCACTGACATCTTGCATCTGTTGTTAAATGTCATTAGTAAGTTACATCGTTAAATCGTTGATAACGTTGAAGATAGGATATCAAATAAGATTTTGCCTATGGTTTTTCAAGATTTGTCGATAATAAAACATTACTAAAAAGTAATTCATCGCTAAATTAAAAGATAAGATTCTCATGAAGTTTTTAGAAAAGATTCTCCTTTAGCTTTTCTGTATTTTTGTAGTTATTGGTTTTCTCGTATCTCGCAGGCAATCCTTTGCAAATATGTATTATAAATATTTTTACAAACCTCTTTTTTTTAACGGTAAATCTATCCTACTACTATTCTTAAATTACACCAAGTTGCACCATGCCTGGGTTTGAACCCAAGACCTCTCTTGTAAAAGGCAAAGCCGATCAAGTGAGGTAGCCTCACTTTTTTTATAATACATTTAATGCCAGTGCCTACTTTGCCATATGTGACATCCGTCTTCAAAATATATGCATGACTTTGACCTTGGATTTTTACTTTGACCATAATGTTAATTTTAACCTGAAAGTTAACTTAACGTTGACTTGAACTGTGATTAGTACTTTAGACACGTGTAAACATGTGAAGGACTTGAAATATATGATATGGGCCTAGTATAGACTAATGGGTCTTAGATATGATGACAATGGAATGTTTACTGGATTAAACTTGGCATACTGGATCTATGCTTAGATTAGGACTAAGGATTTTAAAAATATAATTATATAAAACTTACGTAAAAAATGCAACAAACGCCAAACAACTTTAGACTTTATATAAAGTCTACTACATATACTCAATTTAATTAAAATATAAATTAATATAATTAATATGTCATTTAATAGCTCATTGCAATTGTAAAAACTCAAAGAATTTAAAAATACAAAAATCGGATGAAAAGCAAAACGCGACGAGATAGAGAAAATCAGGCAAAACATTGGTTTATGTTTGTGGGGTCATGTCTCTCTCATACTTTACCCATTTAAGCTGATTCTTTTTGTTGGATTTAATATAGGATCTTAGATTTCCAGCGGCGCCTATTTTGCAATGTTTCATTATGGTTTTGACCTCCACGCAACTTATTTAAAAAGTGTTAAAAATATTAAGTTTTACAAAAGGAAATCAAGGAGGATTTATTTTGTAATTGATAAAAAAGTTAAAGTTAACAAAATTAAAACTCTAGCCCCCCCCCCCCCCCCAATTCAGCCATACACCATCACCCACACCCCTCCCCTTGCGATTTCAAGCTTTCAACATCAAGAACCTTCGATTTTGGCTAAGCTTTGATCATTCCAACATTGTAGCAAGCTTGATTGTTGATCATTACACGATTTAAGGTGAGTTTTTAAAAAGTTTTTCATGATTTTTGATTCTAGAACTAACCCTAGTTCAATTGGGTGTGACAACTCAAAATTGTTGATGTTTGTTGATGATATGATGTTAGTTGGATTGTATTATTCATAGTTTACGTGGATTATGTGCAAAATTCATAGAAATAACGTCTCATTCATACATTACTATAAGTAGAAACTTTTGTTCATGAGAATTTGGGATTTGATAAATTGTGAATGTTTAGTGTGCTTAGATGGTTCCTATGAACTAGATTAGGCATAATGTTAATGATTCAAGATTGAATTTGACGAAAGATTGGCTTTTGGGTGTTATTTTCTCGAAAGGGAAACGTTATTGATATGAATCATTTGATTTTGCAAAGTGGCATGCATATGATGTTAAGTACATGCTAGAGTGCTTTTTGATAGTGGCTAATGTGTTAGAATGCGTTAGTTGGGTCATTTGAATGCTTGATGAGTTATTTGGGAAATCTAGGTTTCATGAGGGACATTGTGCAAGGTGATAGGTTTATGCTAGAAGGTTATGGAATTATGCTTGGATAATAGTATGCCATTGCTACGTATGTTAATGTGTTTGATTTGGTATGAATCATACTTGGGAATATGATATTGAACATCATACACACGTACGAATCTAAGGCCCCTACTTAGTAAGATTAGCAAGGTTTAGGATGTGAAGTCGTGAGTGGCTTCACATGGCATGTTGTGTGTGATTAAACTCAATGTATGGTTTATTAGTTGCGATTTAGTTATGTTCATGTTGAGCATGATGAGTTGTTGATATTCGCATGTGTTGTATGATAATCTACGTTGGTATGATAATTTTATAGAACTTAAGACTCGTAATAAGACTTATGGGTGCATCGTTTGTATTATAATCATGGATAGTGAGTTACTATGTTTGATCAAACAAGATTCCAATTAATATGTCACCAACGGGTCAAACTGGTCAACTAGGTCAAATGTGTTATTCTTTTCCAAATCACTTGGGTTAGCGTATTTATTGAGCACTTAGGGGTTGTTGAGCTATTCTTGTTACACGTACTTATGTACTCAAATGTTCTAGGTAACCTTTGATGGCTTGTCTTCTCACTCATCATTAGCTTCACTTATTTTGTTTGGTTGCGCACCAAGTGAGTTCAATGCCCCGCATTTTTTTCATAAACTCTCTTTTTGGGGGAGATATCATACGTTTTACAAACATTTTACTGTTATAAGTTGTGCATAGTATTTACATAGTGTGATATACCATTGAAATACCTTACACTTTCGCATCGTTAATTAAAGAAACTAGCAGGAAATCTTGGGTAGTACTACTGGGTCTGACAGCCCTACACGTACAACTGGAGATCAAGCAGGAGCGATATTGTCCTAAACAACTAACATTGTCACGACTTGGTACGTCGTGACGGCAGGCAAATAAACGAACACAGTGAGCTTCGATCGCGAAATCACTATGGTTATTACTAATGAAATCAGACTCGCTATCTATTTCAATGCACTTACTTATATTTTACAACTGTTATTGTTTATGTTAAACATAAACTCTTGAACTCACCAACTGTTGTGTTGACACTTTAGTATGCTTTTCTCATGTTATTATTAGTAGATGCCTTTAGGAGCACTCACGAGTCGAGCATGCTTTTGAAACATTCATATGTTTACATTTAGTTTCATTTACATTTGTTCAATTTAAGGTTTGGGCGTGTGTTGTGCACATTTTACATTTAATACTTTGGGTTTGAATTATTTATTAAACGCTTCCGCAATGTTTTAAAGTTTTTAAACTTTGGGTTTATTTTTAAATGATTCATATAGAGTCGTTCTGAGTAACTAATGACTTGGATCCTGGTTTGTTCACGCGCCTCGCGGAAAAACCCCGTACGTAGATTTTGAGGGTGCGACAACATTTCCATGGCAACACCTTTAGATATACCTTATCACTAACCGGAAATTCTAACGGTTTCCTTCTCTTGTGGCATAACTTTTTTATCTTTCTCGTGTTGTTTTTAGTTACTCTCTTATTTGTAAAAATTTTGTTAGTGGTTTCCTATACAATCTAAAGACCTGACAACTACTTTTGACCAAGATACAAGTGTTTTGAATTTTTTGCCATACAAGAATTCAAACAATGCTTGCTTAATATTTGAGTGATATCTGTTGTCATATGAAAATTCCATAAATGGTAGGTGATCATCCCAACTACAGGCCTAAATCTATCACACCAGCTCTTAACATATAATCTAGAGCTTAAATTGTTCTTTCATTTTAGTCGTCTGTTTATGGATGATAAGCCATAATAAGATTTAATCGTAGTCCCATAGATTTTTGGAAACTCTACCAGGATTGAGATGTAAAAGGATCTCTATCCGATTCAATAGATAGTGCGACACACCATGTATTGACACAATCTCATGTACATATAACTAAGCCAACCAATCCATACTAAAAGTTTCTTTTATTGGTTGAAAATGGGTAGATTTTGTCAATCTGTCATTAATAAGTCAAATTATGTCATTCCCTTAACTTGTCAATGTTTTGTAATGAAAACTATGGTTATTATTTTCTATTTCCAAACGGGTAAGTCAAGTTGTTGCATTAAACTAGAAGGTTTTTAATATTTTGCTTTAACTTATGAACAAGTAAAACTTTGTAACATATATGGCTATTTCTCTTTTCATACCCATTCATCAATAGTTATTTTTAAATTCTTGTACATTCTATCACTTTTTGGATGCATTGTATATTTAGATTTATGGGATTTTTATGATTTTCTTTTTCAGATTACTATATACTAGTACATAGATTTCTTTTATTCATCCTAAGGATTCCATACTTGCCTTTAACCTATTGCTCAATCATGCTTTTCATTTATTCCTTCTTAAGGTTTTTATTATTTTATGCTGTTTCTAGAGAACTTTTCAAACGATTGGTTAAATCACTCTAAAGTTCAAGTTGCAACGCACTAACTCGCTTAAGCTTCTCATCTTCCTTTCTGTTCAAGGCATCAACCATAACACTAGCATTTCCTCTTGATAATGTATTTCACAGTCATAATCACTAAAGGTTTTCATCCATCTTCTTTGTTTCATGTTTATTCTTTCTAACGAAATATACACTTTAAACATATATGGTTCGTGCAAATCATTAACTTGACTTTATAGAGGTACTGTCTCCATAACTTTAAAGCAAAAGTTATGGCACCTAGTGTAAGGATCACACTTAGAGGCTGCTGCAACAAAGAGCTCCCAGCATGCAACACTAACGTATAAGGAAGTTGCATTGGAAGATTTTATACATCTCAGTGAATTATGCTAAGTATAAAACTTTCGAATCCAAATGTCCATATCTTCCAAATACAAAGATAAAGTCTTTTGAAGCTTCAAAGACAATGTCTTCCGAAGCTAGATACTGACATCTTCCGAAGACAGAGAAGACATGCTTTTTCTTTTCACCTTTTGATAAAAGCTGAACCACTTTTCGCTGCCATCTTTGCTGGTCAACAACTTAGATAAGTTAGTGAAAAGCTCGATACTTTTGTCAACTATAGATTAAGGTCTTTGATCTGTAACTTTCTACTCTTGTACTTTAATCCTTTTTGTAATACATTAGGATGTGAGCTATGGCATGTCATAGTCACAAGTCAAAAGGTAATCTGCCTTTTGACTTTACGTTGATCTTGTTGTCTAGATTAGTGTTTGTAGTTGGCTTTCAAAGTATGGCCGGCTATAGGTTGTAGTATAAAATATCTCATGTATCATTCCTTAGGGACTAAGCCTTGTAACTTTGGTTGAACACTTGAGAGCAATATACAACATCCTTGAAAATCAACTACTTTGTTCTTGTTTGTGTTCTTCCCTTTAGTTCTTTGTTTCCCATAGCCGGTTCCCCATTTGTTGTAAGTGTTTGCTTTTTATCTCTCCAGCACCTGTGATACTATTGCATTGATTTCTCCCTAAACCATTCCTGTAATTAGTATCAAAGCATTTCAGGCTCTTGATTGTAAGATTTTACCATCTTAAAGCTACTCAGTTTCACAAAACACTTATCTGCTCAAATGACAGCTCTCTTCAAAGTTAATATGGAAACCAGCACCATGATCAAATCTCCACTGATCACTACTGATGACTTCGACACTTCGTGCCAAAAAATGGAAGGATTCATTAAGTCTTAAGACAGCAGGATGTGGAGATCTTTTGTCTCTAAACTTCATGTCCCATGCACACCTTCAGCAACTGTTGCTGATGAAATGATTCCAAAGGACGTGGCTAACTATTCAGATGAAGATTGGAAGAGGATAGATGTAGATCAGAAAGCCATGACCGCTCTACAAACTGCTCTTCCCAACTCTATCTACAAAGGGTTTAAAAAGTGCAAAACTAACAAGCAGCTTTGGAATGCATTTAAACTTATGTATGAGGGATCTGAGTAAGCCAAGGAGAACAAGAAAGAACTCATGAAAAAACAGTTTGAGAATTTCATATTCAACTCAGGTGAAACCATGACTCAACAGTATCTTAGATATGTTGAGATTATGGACACTCTGATGGATATTGGTGTCAAACTGAAGAACAGGGACATTGTGAGGAAATTCTTATTCTTTCTTCCTAGAGAATGGACTCACTATTGTGTGTCCATTAAGAGAACTAAGAAAACCTCTCTACTCTTACCCTTACTGAGCTGTATGGTATCCTGATCGGTTACCAGATCGAGATAAACATGCAAAATCCATCTCACAGCTCATCCAGTATCCATAAGAGTTCTGCCCTCCATGTGGTTGAAATGGATAGCAGAAAACCTCAGCATCATCTTCTAAGCTACCCTGACAACTCACAAAAGGGCCCTTTCATCACCTTCCCTGAGACACCGAGGGAGAGCTACATCCAAGGAAGCCCATTCCAAGAGACAAGCTCTTCTCAAGCCTTTGTGTCTTTTGATAAAAGTTCAGGCAACTTTCCCTTCGCTCTAGAAGACTTAGACTGCATCCATCCATATAATCTAGAATACATGGAGATTGTGCAGCAGATGGCTCTCCTCACTCATATAGCCAAAAAGTTTTATCAGAGAACTAGGAGAAAGTTTCTAGTAATGTATCAATTGGAAAGTTTGGACTGGGTAAAAGTAAAGTGAAGTGTTACAACTATAACCAAAAGGGACACTTTGCTGGAGAGTGTAAGGTATCGAGGACAAATGGTTGTCAAGCACAATCTAGACCAAACTACACTAAGGGAGCTCCAAGAAGCCCAAACAGCAGCTGCAGTTGCTGTTGAAGGGTGCCTTGATTCGAGTTTTTAGGAAGAAAATGCTTCACCAAACCATGCCTTGATGGCTGATCATTAAGAACTCAAGGTAATAGAACATATTTGTACTTCTGAGTGCATTGCTAAAGTTAGCATGCATAGATTTTATTACTTGGAAGTGAGATCTAAACTTGAGTATTTGAATATTTTAAAAGCTAATTTTAAAAGAGTAGAAAATGACAATAAATTAAAAAAAATAAAAGATCTAAAGAAAACTATTTCTACTCTTAAACATGAGCACACAAATTACAGGACTCAAATCAAAGATCTCATAGATAAGTTAATTGAATGCAAAGCTGAGCTTGTGGTCAGCAAAGCCAGGGCTGAAAAATGTGTTCTTGAAGAGGAAACCTTCAAGAACATCATATTCTTATCTTTTCATGTGAAAGTGTCTTATCAAAACAGGGAGGGACTTGGATCTAGTGAAATAGCTTCTCCACACACTCTATTATTTATGAGACAGCCAAGGTGTGGAACTAGTAAAGATGAGCTAACTCCTGAAGATCTAGTTCAAGAGAAAGATGAAGATGATGATAAAGATGAGATGGTGAAGGATGAGCCTACAGTGAGTGAAGAGGCTCATTCTGATAAGGGACACCACTCTTCTAAAGAGAAGAAAAAGACAAAGATGGCCAAGTCCGCAAGAAAAAATTTGATCAGGGCAGCCAAGAGAAAAGCAATGAAAGCCCAGGAGATCAAAACCACCTTTGACTTGAAGCAGAAACAAGTATTCATATCTGCTGGGTTTGAGGTGGTGAAGACTGCAAACTTAACTATGGATTTTAGTACCAAGAGTTTTAATTCAAGTTCAAACCATCCTTGTCCAAAAAGGAAGGTTGATAAAAAGTGCATTACTATTGCACTACGTGAACCATCCAGCTCCAAGAGCAAGCCTATCTCTAAGAAGCCTGCTGCATCATCTGCGAAAATGAAAAAGTAATTGAAAAGAGATCAAGCTTAACCAGCCTCTCAGAATAAATCCCTCTAAAGTATCTCAACTGAATGCATCATATGTGGCAGTACTTCTTATCTTCCTAAGTATTGCATATACAATCCCAAAAGTACTGTCAACATGATCAAAAAGGATTTTGAGATAAAGAAGAAAAAGATAGCTTCGAAAGGAAAGTCATTTTATTTACAAAACATGAGTGCTTTGTTCTTAAGATCAGGGTGATCGTTCCTCAGTAACATATTCTGCTCAGAACCCTCAGGAAAAGGAACATGTATAAGATGGATTTGCAAGAAGCCTTCCCTTCTAGAAATGTTTCCTGCTTTTTGTCTAAAGCCAATAACGATAAGTCTTTTCTCTGGCATAAAAGAATGTACCATGTAAACTTTAAGAACATGAATAAATTAATTAAGAATGATTTGGTAACTAGAATGTCAAAGAAGGAGTTTACAAGTGATGACCATTGTGTTGCATGTCTGAAAGGAAAGCAACACAAAGTGTCTCACAAGCCAAAGGAAATCAACTCTATCACTACTACCCTTCATTTGTTACACTTGGATTTGTTTGGCCCCATAAGTGTAATGAGTTTAAGAAAAACTTCATACCGTCTTGTGATCACAGATGAATTCACTAGATATACTTGGGTCTTCTTTCTTAAAACTAAGGATAAGACTACTGAAATCTTGAAGTCTTTCATTCTGAATATTGAGAATCAATCTGATCATAATGTTAAGACCATAAGATGTGATCAAGAAACAGAATTTAAAAATCATATACTTGATTCATTTTGTAAAGAAAAAGGTATTTCAATACAGTATAGTGCTCCCAATACTACTCAGAAGAATGGTGTTGCTGAGTGAAAAAGTATGACACTTATGGAGGCTACAAGAACTATGTTGTCTGACTCTAAACTACCCATTACCTTCTGGGCAGAGGCAGTGAACACTGCCTGCAATATGCAGAACAGAGTTTTAGTTATCAAGACTCATGGCAAGACTCCATATGAGCTGTGCCACAAAAGGAGACCCTTCATTGGTTTTCCTTGGATCATTTGGTTGTTCTTGCACCATCTTTAATACCAAAGATGATCTAGCGAAGTTTGCTGAGAAATCAGATGATGGATACTTCATTGGATACTCTTCTCAAGTTAAGGCTTATAGAGCATACAATCCCAGAACTAGAGTAGTTGAGAAGTCAGTCAATGTGACTTTTAATGAACACACACTCAGTGTGAAAGGTTTTGGTCCTGATTGGCTATTTGATCTTGATTTAGTTACTAATTGTTTTAACAAATCTAGTGAAAATGTTTTAGGATCTAAACGTAACTTATCAACATGAGATCCTGACCCAAGATTTGACCTGAGAAGAACAAGCATGAAAACTACTTCAGCTCAAGTGTTAACAAACCCTAAAGGTGGAAATCCTATTAGCATAACCATAACAAATTCAGCTGATACATCTGAGATGTCTACAAATTCCAATTTAGAGACATAGAACTCATATGAAGAAGCTTCCAATGTAGGAGGAAATAGAGATGGTAATTCTGACCAAGAATTTCGTGATATTGAAGACCTCTCCACTAAAGAAAACATCAATGATGTTATATACTTATTGGATCAAGTCACTCTTGATAAGTGTGCTGATGTGGTGGGTAACTATCAATCACCAAATACGAATTTCACAAATTTAGATCTGTCAAATCAACTTGTTGTAATTACTCAGCTGAGAATCCACAAGTCTCACCCCACCACAAATATTATTGGAGATGTTGAGACACGAGTAAGAACAAGATGCAAACTCATGACAAAAATGTTTGTATACACTCTTGTTTCTTGTCTCAAATAGAGCCCAAAAAAGTTGAATAGCTTTGAAGGATGATAGTTGGGTTGAAGAAATGCAGTAGGAGCTGCTTCAATTAAAACGACATAAGGTTTGGAACCTATGTCCTCTTCCTCATGGGAAGAATACTATAGTAACCAAATGGGTTTTAGAAACAAAAAGGATGATAGAGGACTTGTCATAAAAAACAGTTCAAGTGTACAATCAAAAATAAAAGATTGACTATACTAATGTCTTTGCTCCTGTAGCAAGACATGAATCTGTTAGGATATTACTTTCTTTTGCTGCATCCAAGTATTTCAAAATCTACCAACTTGATGTCAAGTATGCATTTTTGTATGGAGTGATTGATGAGAAAATGTATATCAAACAAACACCTAGCTTTGCAGAACCAGATCATACTTATTATATCAGCAAGCTTGATAAAGCTCTCTATGGCTGCATCAGGCTCCAAAAAAGTGGTATAAGACACTGTCACAGTACCTTTTCCAACATATTTACAAGAAAGGTACCATTGACAGCACACGTTTCCTCAAAGGAATAGGAAATGACTCCGGTTCAAGTTTATGTAGATAATATCATCATTGGGTCACTTAATCCAAGTCACTGCAAAGAATTTGAAAAGCTGATTAATAATAGATTTGAAATGAGTGCCATGGATGAACTCAATTTATTTCTAGTATTTCAAGTGAAGCAGGTGGACAATGGTATCTTCATAAACCAGTCAAAGTATGTACAAGACATACTAACCAGATTTCATCTAACTGACTGTAAGGTTGCTAAGACTCGCATAGCAAGAAACCACTCTTTAGGTCCTGACCTTGAGGGGGAGTGTGTGGATGAACACCTCTACAGGGCCATGATTGGGTCTCTTATGTACGTACCTCATAGCTAGTAGGCCTGATATCATGTTTGACACATGAATCTGTGCAAGATATCAAGCCAACCCGAAGATGTCACACCTAGTTGCTGTCAAGAGTATACTTAGGTATCTCAAATGTGCTCCCAAGCTGGGACTTTGGTATCCAAAGTGTTTTGACTTCAATCTGTATGCATATACAAATAGTGATTATGGTAGCTGCAACATTAATACAAAGTCTACATCAGGGGGTTGTTAATTTCTTGGTGTAAGGATAGTCTCATGGTAATGCAAGAAACAATTCTATGTGTCTATATCAACTGTTGAAGCTGAATATATTACTGCTGCAAGCTGCTGTTCTCAAATACTTTGGATTCAGAATTAGATGCTAAACTATGGATTCAACTTCAAGGAGACTCTCATCCATATAGACAACAACAGTGTTATCTCTATTACAGAGAATCCTGTATAGAATATAAAGACAAAACACATCAATATTAGGTATCATTTGATAAGAGATAATTTTGAGAAAGGCTTGATAAAACTGGTCAAAGTTAACATAAATTAACAATATGCTGATCTATTCACTAAGACGATGAACAGAGATTTAAGTATCTTATATCAGCTATTGTGATTATTAACTTTGAGTAGATTTTCTTAAATTAACTTTAGAATATTTTCAAAAACGTGTGTTTTTAAAGTTGTCTATTTCATCAATCATAAGCCAAGTTATCTTGATAAAAATTTTTCTAACTGATATTTGTTAGAATTATAAAAATTTAAAATATAGTATCTTTTAAAAGACATTAAGATTGAATTCGGAAGAAATTTATGTCTTCAAGTCTAATAAGTATTTTACCTTCGAAAGAAATTTTAAAATATGTTTCAAAGCTTATGTGTCTTGAATAACAATTTTCTTCTAAAAGCAATTTAGGCTCGGAAAATTTATTTTTGAATAAAACTTCTGATACTTAATGTCTGTCAAAACAAACTATATTTCTAAAGCAATTTTACTCTAAGTGAAATTCTTCCGATGTAAATTCTAGCAAATCTAATAAATATCTTCCGAAGCCAAAATTAGATTCGAAAGCTTTTCAAAACTTCCGAATACAAATTATCTTCGGAATATTTTTCTACTTTCAAGAAAACTAACTTTTTGGGTACTTTTTCAAAGATGGGAACGACATCCGGATTTCAAAATTTATACTTTCGCATAAACTTTGTGTCAAATCCAGTTCATATAAATATACCTTTAACGGTTCCCCCTCTTTCACTTTTTTCTTCATCTGCAAATTTCTAACCTAAATTCTCTCAAACCACATTTGTTTCTATCTTACTTCATCCTTAAGCTACTTAAAAATGGCCAACCCTGATCCAAGAAACCAACCCGAATTTTTCATGCAACTACACAAGCAATATAATCAGGTTGCTCTATTATATTCGAAGAAAGATCCTGGTTTCTCCGATGTTTACCAGTTCTTATCTCTATCAAACTAATTCACCTCCCTCGCCATAAACCCTCCATTGTATAAAGACCATCTTTTAGAGTTTTAAAGGACCTGCCAAGAGGTCGTTATGTATGGGAAGAAGGCACTGTCTGCTATAGTGCAGGGGAGTATAATTTTCATCACTCCAGCATCTATTCATACTCATCTCAGGCTGGATGATGAATAAGGCGAGTTGTACATTCCAAAATCAGCTATGAACCAGTCCTTCAGGAAGATAGGCTATTAGGGTGATTACTCCATAAGAATCTTCAAGAAATGGAAGGTCTCCTTTAAATGGAAATACCTCCTCGATGTCATCATTCACTGTCTATCAAACAAACATGGAGGTTGGGATCAAATTCCAGAGGACCTCTCCTATATAGTACACGGCATGGTTCAAGGTGTCAAGTTCAGGTACTCTCAATTTGTATATACAAATTTGCTTACACTTAGACTTCTTAGAGTATTACATATTCTTAACTGTGAACTGGGCTCATAGTTAAGAGAAATAGTTAATATTCTTAAAATGGGACAGATGAAGCACGGTATCTTCAAGACAATGAGAAACCCTATTGTGGGCTTCTCAGGGTTAGAAACAGCCCTGGTACTAAAAATGTTAGATCTCATTGCTCAAGTTAACAACTTGGCAACACAAGCCAGTGTTGAACTCACACCTTCTACACCTTCTTACCCTCATAGTCTCAAATCACCATCAGTTACAAAAGAAAATCCAAACGATCTCCTGCTCAATCTATTCAGGTTGAGCAGGCTCCCATATACTCACCCGTGCAGGAGGAAGTTGAAACAAAAGCTTCCACTTCTCCTGAGGAGCAGACCACTCCTATCTCTTCTTAACTCGGTGCTGAGGTTACTCATGCTCAGCATGATAAGCTCACAACACCAGTCATGAGCCTTCACTCAGAGTCTCAAAACTCTAGTGAACAACCTTACGGGGAAAGTTACCATCCCTAGCCTTTAGATCTAAACTAATTAATTTCTGACCTTGCTTTCTACAATGATAAGGATCTGGATTTCAGTGAATATCATGAGTCTCTATTCCCTTCCCCTACTCAAAGAGAGATGAGTATTCCTGAAACACGCATTTCTAGCCCACATCATTCACCCCCTACTGAGGTGGACTCCTCTAAACAAGTTTAGTAGGTCCATATGAGAGCTTCTTTTTAGTTTATCTGCCTCTTGTCAATCCAAGCCAAAACAAGCATGCTAGCAGATTAGCTAAAAGAATTCAAGAATGGGTGCTGCAAGAATTTAGGAGAAGATCAAACCTACACAGACAAATGCTAGCAGGAAAAACTATTGGTCAACTGTATAGTGAGACAGACCCTAATTTTAGCTTCGAATGTGAACCTTGGTTGAAATCCCAGTAATGGACCCTGTGAACCTTGAGAAGAATCAACCTCAGCACCTAGAACTCTTAGTGAAACATCTGCTGATGAAGTTGTATCACAGCCTCTCACCTACTAGAGATCAAGCTCAATACAAGTATTAGAAGGCCAAAGATCTCTTCACCTTAATTCATACAAGCCAACCATTGAAAAATGGTAAAGGAAAATGACTTTAGAAGAAATTGAGAAAGAGAAAAGGGAGAGTAAGATAAGGTAAGGGGGGAAAAAACAAGTAAAACCCCAAGCTTCATGCAAGCTGCAATCAGGGCTGCCCACAAGCCAAGTACACAATATAATAAGTTAAGGGCAGCCAGATTAAATTTCTTGGGGTTAAGAAATTACAACATAGATGAAATCATCTCTCTCCCCTTGAATGAATTAAATGAACTGGCTGAAACAGAGCTGTTAAAAGATAGCAATGAGGTTGAGGCTGCAAAATTGCTACTCAAAATAAAGGGAAAAAGAAAAAGAAAGAAAACTATACAAAGCCCCTGGCTTTTCTGCAGTTTAGGAAAGTCCTGAGATAGAGACTATGGCTGTGGAAAAATAGTAAACTCAGATAGGCATGAAACAAGACAGACAAAAGTTGATAACCTATCTGAGTGCCATAGGTCCCTATAAGGCAGCCGCTCTTCACCCTCTCATTTGAATACATTAAGTTTGAATACCTCATACAACTGGAAGAAAAATCTCAAAACAAAAGAAAAGATGTAAAAAGGAAAATGAGAGAGTAGGCTGTTAAATCAAGAGCCACCATCAAAGCAATGAAAAAGAAGTTTGCTGATATACAGAAGATGGTGAGCTTCTTGAAGCTGTATGGGTTCTCAGTAAAAAGACTTGGTCCTATGTTTCTATCCATCATGTATGAGCATATCAGAAGGATCAAGTACGTAGAATATTAAAGAAGGTCAGCTGGTTGACTTGCATTCTCTACCAAGTCAGGCTGCACCTGAAGTTGAGGTGAAGGTTGAACCCCAAGAGACAACACAACCTGATCCTAAAGCTACATTCGAGCCAACTTCATCTTCTGACCCACAACAAGGTCCTGAACCTTCTCCTTCTGAACACATGGAGGAAAGAGACCAATTGAGTAGGATAAGGAAAGAACAATTGATGCTACAGATCACCCTAATTAGTTAAAATTCAGAAACAAGAAAAGGAGGCAATTATTAGGGACAAGAAAAAGAAGAAAAAGTCCAAGGCATCCACCTTAGCACCTTAGGATGAGTCAAAACATCCTGAGGGTGAACCAAAAGAGTCTGCTCAACTAACTATACTTCATGTAGAGCCTCTTGCTACTGGAAGACCCATCCTGTGCTGAATGTTTGCTAATAGTTTAGATAGATGGTATGTCACTAGAGATCAAATAGGTCAAGACATTTACCTCTGGCAAGACATTCTTGACCTCCCTCTGCATGATCTCTATGATATGAGCAGATACTTTGAAAGTTTGAGTGACCCTGACCAAATGATGAAGAAAGGAATGGTCTGGATCCTAATAAGGACTATCAACTAATAAAGTTAAAAGCTCAAAGGTATCTTTTGTTTTGGTAGCATCAGCCTAATGGGAGATTATAAGGATCACACTTAGAGGCTGCTGCGCCAAAGAGCTCTCAGCATGCAACACTGAAGTACAAGAAAGTTGCCTTGAAAGATTTTATATATCTTAGTGAATTATGCTAAGTATAAAATCTTCCAAAGCCAAATGTCCATATCTTCCGAATCCAAATATGAAGTATTTCGAAGCTTCAATGACAAAGTCATCTGAAGCCAAATACTGATTTCTTCCAAAGACAGATAAGACATGTTTTTTCTGAGCACCTTTTGACAAAAGCTGAACCACTTTCTGTTGCCATCTCTGCTGGTCACCAACTTAGATAAGTTGGTGAAAAGCTCCGTACCTTTGTCAACTATAGATTAAGGTTTTTGGACTGTAACTTTCTACTCTTGTACTTTTATCCTTTTTGTAATACATTAGGATGTGAGCTATGGTATGTCATAGTCACAAGTCAAAAGGCAATCCGCCTTTTGACTCTACATTAATCTTTTTGTCTAGATTAGTGTTTCCAGCTGGCTTTTAAAGTATGGCCGGCTGTAGGTTGTAGTATAAAGTGTCTCATGTATCAGTCCTTAGGAACTTAGAATTGTAACTTTGGTTGAACACTTGAGAGTAATATATAACATTCTTGAAAACCAACTGCTTTGTTCTTGTTTGTGTTCTTCCTTTTAGTTCTTTGTTTCTCATAGTCGGTTCCTTATTTGATATTGTAAGTGTTTGCTTTTTATCTCTCTAATAACTGTGATACTGTTGCATTGATCTCTCCCTAACCTGGTCCTGCACCTAGTTCCATCATAAGTCTATAATTCTTTTTGTGCATCTTAAGTTGATGAGATGTATAAGCAATAACTTTGTTTCTTTGCATTAATGCACAACTTGAACCGGTATGTGATGCATTGTAATAAACAACAAAGTCTTCAACTCTATCGGGTAACGCTAAGCTTGGCTTATTTTTGTGCATCTTAAGTCTATAATTCTATAATTCTATTTTTGTGTTTCTTTGCATTAATGCACCTAGTTCCATCATAAGTCTATAATTCTTTTTGTGCATCTTAAGTTGATGAGATGTATAAGCAATAACTTTGTTTCTTTGCATTAATGCACAACTTGAACCGGTATGTGATGCATTGTAATAAACAACAAAGTCTTCAACTCTATCGGGTAACGCTAAGCTTGGCTTATTTGTTAATTTCTGTTTTAGTGTTTTAAAAGCTTCAATCTAGTTTTGTCCCCATTCAAATTTTACTGTGTCAGCAAAGTCAAAGGGACTGTGATATAGGAAAAAATCTTAAATAATGATAATATCCTACTAACCTTAGGAAATTTCGTACTTTCGTTCATGTCTTAGGAATCTCCTATTTTGTAATATATACAATCTTTGTTGGATCTACTTTAATATCTTTAACGTTAATAACATGGCCAAATAATTGTATCTCTGTTAACCAAAATTCACATTTCAAGAATTTGGCATACAATCTTTTTTGTCTGAGTAATTTAAGTATTGTCTTTAGATTTTTTCCATGATCTTCTTTGTTTTTAGATAAAAATATATATTTTCTGAGAATACGATAGATAATTTATCTGTATATGGTTTACAGATTCTGTTCATCGTATCCATAAATGCAGTTGGAGAATTTGTAAGTCCAAATGGAATTAACGTTAACTCAAAATGTCCATACCTTGTTTGAAAAGCTGTCTTCTGAATATCTTCCTCATATATTTTCAATTGATGATAACTAGACCGAAGGTTAATCTTAGATAAGAAGCACACTCCGTGTAACTGATCTAATGAAATCATCATTCTTTGACATAGAGTAACGATTCTTGATTGTTATCTTATTTAACTTTGGGTAATCGATGCACATTCGTATTCATCAGTCTATCTACTTAACAAATAGGATCGAAGATCTCCATGATGAATAATTTGGTCTTATAAAACCCTTCTTAAAAGTTCATCCAACTGATTCTTTAATTTCTTTATTTCAATCGGAGGTGATCTATACGGAGATTTGGCAATTGGTATCGTTTCGAGTACCACATATGTTCGTAGAGTGAAATTTGACAATCTATCAAGACTTTAGAAACTTGATCAATTCGCCATTCGTAGTTTTAGATTCGGATAGTGAAATCTACTATCCAAAATTTTCCAATATTCGAATTTGAACACCCCTAGTTCTGCAGACCATGTTGGTGTATTTACATAACTAGTGTTTTTTCTCCACACGTGTTGCGCGTGGGAACCCAAAGCTCAGATGAAATCGCAAAAAACTTGTAACAAAGTCAGGTTCGGATGCGACTACATGCTGGAAACAAACGCCAACCAGATTTGCACAATCGAATTTGTTGCCGCTACACAACCACATCCGCAAACCATAAAGAGTGACGGATGGCGCCGTTGGCAGGAGCACCCACACACATTCTCCGATCATTCTAAGGTCTTCACACAGAAATAGCAGCCCCACCATCACCATCATGCCGGTGAACATCAACCACACCACGGGGCAAGCCGGTGATGGCCATCACAAAAGGTCTCGGGTTGGATGAAGATTATCAAGCGACAACCGTTGCCCGCTCCACCTCAACCATAGAGGGGAGGAGAAGCGGCAACAGAGACCATACCAACCAGACTTGCAGCCACCGGCGGTGGTAGAGTCACAAAACCACCGACGCCACGCTCTTTCTCTACAATAATCGAACAACCAAAACTACAAACGACACAGACTCCACCCACCACGGCGGAGTGGATTAGGCCGAACACGGCAGTGCCTCCCCTACTCTCTCTTTCTACAAACAAATTAGAGGGGTAAAAAAAACATAAAACCTCATTTATCTGTTTATACACTTGGTAAGATGAATGGGCAAAAATAAAAAATCATAACTATATTCCATAAACCCACTATTCATTCCAATTGTTGCCTTAATATTATGTAATAATAACGAAAAATGATAAACAAAATCCTATTTTAGTATTCAAATCTAAATTGATAAGGGTTATCACATTTTAATACTTAAATTGAAACAAATAAGTTTAAGTATCAACCGTGAAATTTTAAACTCCGTGGTAGTTTTTGCAATTTCCCTTTTCTTGCAGAGAACGACACATCGAGCTTTCTCTTAAATGAAACAAAACCTAAAACACCTGTAACCTTTTCTTCTCCATTAGAGCACTAGTTCGAAGCTTCTATAGCACCAAAGGTATCAATAGCTCCTCATCTTTGCGTAATTCTTTCTTACGAGTGCCTCTTCAATGTTCATTCTAATTTTTGTTCCAACAGGAAGAAGATAAAGATCAGAATAACGTGTTTCAGCTTAATCAATTTCAGGTATATTTACGACTGATCAAATTCAATTGGTTTGTGGTTTTTCCTATTCTAACTAGAATGACTGTAATGTTGTCATGATTACAGTTAATTTCCGTTAGCTTACTATCATCGATACATCTGATCTCACGTTTATGAGTTTAGCTGTTATTAGATCTCCTCCGTGTGCATTTTTTGTCTCTTGAAATGCAAGTGCTTCTTTCTGTGTCTGGAATAATATATTTCGTGCTTCTGAAAGAACAGAAGGGTATAGGCGTGAAACTGGTCACAGTGTTATTCTAGTAACTATTGTTTACGTTGGAATCATGATGTTTTAGGGGAGAGAGTGATCTTTATTACAATTGCTGCATTTGGAACTGTTTATTATTTTGGAGCCCAAAATAGTTGAATCAACAGTTGCCTTGAGATGTTCAATTTGATTTGAATTGTTGAATATCTAAAATGCTCTTCAATGTAGAGAAAAAGATGAATCTTGTGAGCCCAAATCAAGGGAATCAGTTTATTGGTATTGATGAGGGCTTATTAGAAAAATGAAATGGTGAAATTTGATGGAGCATGGAAATGTTGCAACTTTAATGGAACAGAGGAAGTAACATTTTTAACCAATCAACATACTCGAGTTTGTGTCTTAGATCTTTATTCACCATCACATCAAGAAATAGGTGGCTACATATTTGTTTCCTTACACACTTGTGATGCATGAAAAGAATGTGAATGTAAACTACTTGTACCTAAGCACAGTGGCGGAGCTTGAACAATCCTATAGGGGGTGCGGGGGCGGGGGCGAAATTACATAATTTTATATATAAAAAAAATTTACACTACCTGACCAAAAATTTACACTAACTGAACAAAAATTAACACTACTGACGAGAAAAAGAGGTGGGCCCCTTCTATCCTTCGCCCATGCCAAAGCATGCAAAGTGGTTAAACTACTAATATGTAAACCGATACCATGGTAAATTCGTTAGTACTAATATTAAAACTTTGAAATAATGAGGATAATTTGACTGTTTCTTTTGATTCACCTTTCAATCAGATCATAGGTTATCAACTTGTTTAGTATCACTTAATTTGATCGTTTTTCTCTGGTTTGTATTATGCAGGAGATGAATACTTTATTGACCCCAAACGGAGATTCTCAGAGGACTCAGTATGTACTATTTAGCTCTATTATCTACACTCATGGTGTAACATGTAGGATTATAGATCTGATGTTAGCTTAAAAAAATGAAGCAGAAGCTAGGTTTTTAAGATTTTAATCAAACATTTTACATGAAGACACAAATTCACTTTCGGCCCTTGCCTCTTCATGTTTACTCGATATGTTAGGGTCTTTTCATTAGTTGCAGGGTTTGGGGGGCCAAAGTTGTCTTTGCTTTGCCATTTTAATAGATGTGCCAGGGTGGCTTATGCCATTTAGGGGCCTTAAGCTAACTTTAAAACGGGGCCTTGTTAATTAATACAATTTACATATCAACATTATCAAATCTTCTTTGAATAATACGTTTTTTTAGTTTAGGTTATACATTCATTTCTGTATAAATTTCTTGGACGGAAGTATACCATTTTCAAATCCATGTTTTCTTTGTTTTTAAACAAGACCTTTAAGCATATCAATACAAATAATTTTTTTCCTTGCAAACTTTTACTAACGAGATTAAATGCAAACAATACATTGTACCCAAATCCAAATAATCATTAACAATAAAAATTGAAATTTATCTAGTTCATACCTTGTTAACTTCAATTTCTCTTAACGATTCATGTTATGTACTTCCCCTCAAACTAAGTTTTCTTTGATTAATTTCATGTTCTTTAGTTTATTACACACACACACATATATGTGTGTGTAGGCCCCATGCTTTTCAAAGCTCTCTTTTTCCATATTAAAGCAAAGATTATATACATTTATTACATATAATCTTTGATTTAGAAGCTTTATTCTCGAGTCACCCTTGAGATGTGCACTTTGCATTCTTGAATAAATTTACCCTTCATATTCAAAAGAATTAATACCATAAAAAACCAACATACTTTCTTATCTTTCATGAAAAAAGACCCTTTAACTGAATTTTGGCATATTAAAGTCCCTCAACATGTAAAAAAAAATACACTGAAAGTCACTACACTAATTAACTTTTGTATATTAAAGTCCCTAAATTGTCCAGAATACACATACGCGTGAATTTTATTTTTATAATAATGACTTGTTAACTCTTAAATTGGTCAACATAAGATTATATACACTCGTTTAGCTAAATATTGATTCTCACTTTATCAGCTGATTTAAGAGTTAACAACTCATTGTTCAAAAGAAATTCACAAGTAGGTGCATTTTAGACATGTTTAGGGATTTTAATATACAAAAGTTAGTTTAGTGAGTAGTAGAAATATGTTTTTACAAGTGGAGGGACTTTATTACACCATTATGTTGAGGGGCTTTTTCATGAAAAATGAGAAATGTAGTGGTTATTATTATTAGCCCAATTCATAATGGATCTGGAGTTGCTGAAACCAGCTGTATGCTGCGTTTTTATTATTATTTTGCCTTGAATTTCTATGTTTCTTGGGTTTTTCAATAATAGATGCCAACTTTGGCTTTAAAACCACACCTAGTAGTTTCAAATTCAATTTGATATGGAGTTTTCACATCAATAATTTTTTGGATAATGCTATTATTTTTATTAAAAAAAGTTATTAGTATTTTGTTCATAGTGAAAGGTGTATGTTGCACAAGTTGATGGTTGATCTTTGAAATAGGTATCCATATGTGACTGGTACATCTGTCATTGGGATCAAATACAAAGATGGAATTCTCATGGCTGCTGACATGGGAGGTTAGATAATTTTGTATAACATCAGACAATTGTTGAAATCTTTATTTTCTATTAGGACTTGCCTTGTGAAGTATTTGACTGCATAAGTTTAAACCAAGGGTGATATGTTGTATGAATATTAATACGCATGCATTATTTGATAACTAATATGTTTATATTTGTGGGTGTTTCTATGTGCATATATGTATTGTGTATGTATATGCTTATGATGCAATACATGCTACAGGTTATCGAGAGTATATAATTACATCTATTCATTCTCATATATATGGATCAAGCACAACTTGCAAATTTATCATCTCTTGCTAATGAAACCATGAAGATTGAACATATCAAACTTTCTAGTACATAAACTTGAGCATCACATAACATTACTATCGTCTGTCTCGCAATCTTAACCCTGAAATTTGTGAATTCCATTAATCTTTTGTACATACATGCTCATAGCTGGAATGAAAAATGTGGGGAAATTCACATTAGGAACACATGTAACTGTTTCCATTTGTGTTACCTTCAATTTTGAATTAATTAGCAACGCCATCACAGGTAGAGGCAACTGATTGCAGTTTTGTAAAATACCAGCTAAAATAATTATTAATCATGAAACAACAATATAGGAATCACATTTACTTGATTACTGTTTTCTGACTTTTACATACACAGGGTCATACGGATCCACCATTCGCTACAAGAGTGTGGAGAGAATAAAGCAAGTGGGCAAACATTCTCTTGTCGGTGCAAGTGGTGAAATCAGTGATTTCCAAGAAATCCTGAAGTACCTTGATGAACTCATGTAAAGTGATACATATTTTCTTAGAGTAATACTTGAAAGCAATTGATCCATTTGTCTTAGTTTCACTAAATATTTGATTGTTCCCAGTAGGGATGTCTTCGAATGTCGGGGCTTGCAGGTTGGGTGATGTGCCAAAATGGGTTTGGGTCGTAAATGCGTAAATTTTGATACTGCTTGTTTGATGTTAAACGCTCGTTGTCAATAATTATTTACTATATTTTTGTACAAAATTGGTATGCCAAATATGATTACAAACATTAATTTATCAAAATAATAATATACTTTTGTGAATGAAATGAGTTTAAGACATAAAAGGTTTATGCATACCATTTGACCTGTTGAGGTAAAACTAACACGTGAATAAATAGGTTGAAGTCGCCACCTCTACTTCTAAATGAAAGTTAAAACCTTTGAGTTGCAGACTGTGATTTTTTACTTTCTACAGCTTACATGACAATATGTGGGATGATGGGAACTCCCTTGGACCTAAAGAGGTGCACAATTATTTAACTCGGGTGATGTACAATCGACGCAACAAATTTGATCCATTATGGAATTCACTTGTAATTGGTGGAGTGAAAAATGGGCACAAGTATCTTGGATCGGTAGGCCTTTTTTTTTCTTATTATTAGCATTACCAGAATTCATCCCTTTCCAAATGGCACGTGGCAGCTGTTGATGTAGATAATATTGATGTGCAGGTTAGCATGATTGGTGTACATTTTGAGGATGATCATATTGCAACTGGATTTGGAAATCACCTTGCCCGCCCAATACTTCGTGAGGAATGGAGGGAGGACTTGAGTTTTGAGGAGGGTGTCAAATTATTGGAGAAATGCATGCGCAACCTTCTATACCGTGATAGATCTGCTGTCAACAAGATTCAGGTGATGATTATAAGTTTTTAAGCTACTTCACAATAACCAATTATTTATATAAGAATTCATTCATCCAACTCCTGTGAGCTTCTTATGTGTAGTTTATCTGCCTTTACTGCTAGACGTGCTAAATATAGTAGGGGTGGAAACAGGTCTCACAAATATATTCCTGTTCCTTCTTCAAAACTATTAAACAAATGATTTATGTTAAATATTATTTTAAAAACTACATTATTACTGTAATAACCTAATTGTTTGGTTTAGATTTTTGGAGATTTTTAAAACTACATTTTAAAAACTTACCCGTCAAGGACTATATTATTTAATGAACTAAACTATTACAATAACACACGTTGGGCAACTTTTGGCCTGTTTTGACTCATTTCCTTGATAACCTTACCCATGGGAGATGCAAAAGAACCCAATTTAACACATTCATAGTTGACATTTGTTTGAATTTCATTTCTGGGAATGTGTTATTAAATTGGTCTCATCACTTTGAAATAATTTTAGCTTCAATGAAGTTGATCAGAAGTCTAGTTGACATGGATAAGTTTCATCATATAACTCCCTTTCCCCCTCCCGTCCACTACATTTCTCTTTCTATTTAGAAATTAGAATGTAAATGTGGAAAATAGTAGGCCTCATTACAAAACAATTCACTTGTAACACTACCAGAATATTTTGATTGCAAGTGGCAAATGAGGATGGGTCAAAACATGTACTTTTTGGTATGGATTGAATGGGATGAGTTGGGCTGACTAAACACTTGTCCAAAATTATCAATTTTTACAATTAATTACCATGTGAAATGTGATCAATGGATTTGTACTACTTTAATAATAATATAAACTTTTGAACAACATGATTTAGTTAGTTTTGCACATTAACAATACACTCTGTGTGACTTTGACCCTTTCTTCTTTATACTTGTTTCCAATCGTACTTGTTTCACCATAGTCCAAGCTAAACCCCTTCATAAGTAAATGAGTTGAAATAGCTGCTTCTATGCTTATAGATATCTCTCTTTCTCTATATATATATGTAGGACCGTTCACTACAATAATAAATTGGAGTAAACAAATGTGATGACCATATAAAAAGTCTTCCTTTTATTTTGATACATAAAGCAGTTATGTTACCACATACAGCATAACCACCTCTGTTTCTCTCTCTCACTATCTCCGCCAAGAACTATATGGTTCTCGTCTTAAAATTGGTTATATATATATGCTGAAATGATCTTATGGAGATATTTAAATATACAGATAGCAAAGATTACAGAGGAAGGTTTGACCGTCTCCCAGCCTTACTCTCTCAAGACTTTCTGGAATTTCGCTGCTTTTCAGAATCCAACAGTTGGTGTTGAGGGATCATGGTAGTTGGCATCTCAACTGTTAGAATTCAACATGTTGAATTTCGGTATATTGGCATTGACTCTTTCTTTATGTTAAAGTCTGTCGGGATCTGATTGTAAGAATTCTATGTACTTCGACATGCTGTTGACATATATGCATTCATCTATCACATGTCTGTTATTAGTTCACTTATCATATATGTGCTCTTTGCCAACATTCTTATTTTCAACACTAGTCAGTTTTAGATTTTCTTGTAGTTTTTTGTATAACATTTTTGGCTGTAAAAAGTAAAAACCTGAGTCTATATAGGTTTACAACCAATCTTTTTTCTCTTTCTGAAGTTTTTATTTGTAACACCACTGGTGTTTGAACCTTTAGAACAAGGCATCAAACATTGCTATGCAATGTTATATTTTGTTACATGTAGACAGTTGTTAACACATCAGAAACAAACCAAATCAAATGTGGAGTCGGAGAACACGGTCACAATCATATAAAATTATGTTACTATTAAAACAGAGGTAAAGATGGTAGTGGTATCGATATGGTGTGAGTATTGGTAATTTTAATCTCATGTAAGTTCAATCTCACATTCGATTAACTGTGACCCTTACATCATGTCATGCATGTCAGGTTCTTGATTAATAGTGACCCGTACCCTTTAGCTTGTTAGAACTCCTGTTGGGATGGTTGGGCGCCAGGGCTTGATAGTAAGTGGGGAGTTTCGACCTTTTGGTTGTAGGTTCAAACCTCACACATGGCAAAAGTTCGTCAAAAATTCTAGCCAATGCAGTTAAGAAATAAGAAAATCTTGTTAGGGATCCGGGTGTAGATCAACACACAAACACAATCAAAACCGAGAAAGAAAATAATAACAAAGATGAACACGCGAGATTAAACGTAATTCGGTCGATGTGACTTATGTCCACGGGCTGCAACTAGGATAATACTTTTATTGTTTTCTACCTCACTCGTTAGGAATTACAAGTACAATACACGATATAAATAGAGAAAATTAGGGTTTACAACTTAATCCCCAAGAAAACTTTAATGAGCTATAATTAAATAAAACAGCTCAGGTTTTTAATTTAATTAATCTAGCATGAATTGTCTTCTAACACGAGCTCAAATCAAGACTCCATAAAACCCAACAAATCTTGCTGAGATAATCACATTTCTTGCTATCTATACTTAAACGAAATACAAACATGAAATCTAAAAACTCAATGAATTAGGGGATTGCTATATTACTGAAGGTTAAAGAAAAAAACAATTAAAATAAAAAATAAAACGTAAATTTACACATGATAGCATGAATGGTTAAGGTAAAGGGGTGATAGGATCTTGTAACATGTAATACTCTATTATGAAAATTTTTATAACAAATCTCATACTTGGTCTTGTATTAAAAAATACTCGCTCTATCATTTGTCCTAAATGTCTTTGGCGTTGAGCCTCTGGCATTTGTTTCTTCCTCTTCGACCATCCAAGAGATTCTAACCACGAACAAAATGACACTGGAGACCTTGAGCTGGGTGAACCACGATAGTGTTAATGTAATTAACACTGGGGCTTTTACTTCCCAATTATAATCGAGTGTTTGCATGAGTTGATTTACCTGATTTGAACGGATGGTTGATTATCAAGAAAACATAAGTCGCGAATGAGTTGAAATCGATTTGAGATGAAAACAGTGATATTAATTCAAATTGATGGATTATGAAGATTCAGATGGTGATGATGAAGTAAAACCCTTTATCAATTTTAATTGAATTTGCCCAGAAAATGCTACTCGATTGTGTAACAGATCCGATGGGTTCTAGAAATTAAATTTCGATTGTGGGTGAGTTTTGAAGTTAAATTGAATTCAAGATAGCTTAGAAATTCAATTGGGACTGTTTACCCACACTTATATAGAAACCGTTTTTGACTGTTTTGGGTTAAGTGACTTAATGGATTGAGTCGGGTGTTTCAGCTTGGATTTTAAATGATTTGAGCGTTATTTGACTCAATTGGTATGACGATTATGATCGCAATGATCTAAGAGACGTTGCAGGTAAAAGGAATTAACAATTTGATTATCATTCGAGCTGTAACAGTTTTAGTTTTCAGCAAAAGCTTCGGTTTTGATTGATCAAGTATAACCCATGATTAATTCAAATTGACGGGGGTATTCAATTCGAATCTGGTTTGCGACTGAGTATAAACGGTTTGATTAAGTTAAGGCGGTATAATTTGGGGATTTTAACCCTCGCCGGAGGTGGCTGAAATAGTGGCCGGAGACGGGGGGTATCTACGGTGGGGGTTTGGGTTGCTTTTAAAAGAGTGTTACACTTAGGTTCCCGTAGTTTAGATAACTTATCATTTATGTGAAAAACCTTTTAATTAACGTTTTGAAAATAACAATTTCAAACCTTGACTCTATAAAAGTCTAATTAATAATTTAATCAAGTTATTTTTATAAAATCTTAATAAACTTTATAAATCTTACTAAAACTTTGCAATTTAATTCTTTATTTTTAATTTAATAATTAAAACTCATAATTAAAAATAAATAAGAAAAACTTTATAAATTAATTATTTGATTTAATTTAGTAACGAAAAACAAATAATTATTAATGAAATCTTGTAAAATTTATTAAAATTTATTTCATAATTTATAAATATTATATTTAATTGAATAAATGATACATTTATTGTATTTGAAACCTCAAAATATATAAAATGACTAAATGATGAATTTAAATTAAAATACTGGCTCAAATGAGTTCGGGTTTATATATTAAAACGGGTCAAATGTTACCGCTATCGCTCTCGAGGTTTCACTGGGGCATAAAATGTTTTATGATTAAAAAAGAAACGATAAATTATTTTCATTTCTTTATCTCTAGTGGGTTGCTTGACTCTTTTTTTACATGAGTATTATAGTTTTCATCTCTTAGTTAAATGAATCGGAATGTTCATTTATACTCACAACAAAACTCCATATTTCATTTGGTTATTCAAACAAAATTATAACATTTATTAGTCAAAACAAAACATCTATTATTAATGTAAACTAGTTGGAATCCAGGTCGCGTGTTGTGCGAAATGGCTTTACGTTGTGATTGTTGTTGTGTTTTAGGTACGTGGTTTGTATTTTTCTAGTATTTGTTGCATTTCATTACAAAAGGTAGGTGATGCCACATGTTCAACATACAAGCTACACTACATAGAAGTGATAGTGAAGTCAAGCCGTATAAAGGTGAGGCTTGTGTCGTTATGTTTTTTTCAACATTGGTTTTGCACGAAGTAGAGGTACAACGACAAGATGAGCCTATGGCGTCTAGCGTTACGGCTTCAAAAGTTAAGTGAAGGCACGCGTTGTGATACTTGGTCTTCAGCCTGATTTGTAATTGATGCTTTGTGCATATGATCTGGTTGCATAGATAGATAGAATGTCAAAAGGCCCTAATTGTGCTTGGCATTAGCTTCTGTGGCTGTTCGAAAGAGACTGCACGCATTGTGCTAGTCGTTTTTCTACTTCTTTCCAGCTGCCTCCTCCCTATATGCAAACATGGGTGAAAAGGAATTATAGTTGCAAAGACATGTTTAAATTCAAGTTCTAGTGCTTGTACCAGGTGTTCTGATGTGTGGGTACCTTTTGCCTGATATAAGGTTCTTTTTACTGGAATTGTTGAGTGGGTCTTTCGCGGACTTGTGTGTTGCTGGGGTCTTTGGTATTGGGGTGCTAGTTGAGGGTGCATCTGGGTTGATATTTTCCACTGTGTTAACTATGCAGCAAACCACGCCTGTCTTCAGTTCTTTTGGGCTTGAACATAGAAAAGTGCTTCCTAGTCTAGGATTGTGTGTTGCATGGTTTCTGGGTCTCCGTTTGTCAGCAAGTCTAAGCATTTTTTTCCTACCAATATTGTTGAAGGCTCGTTGAAGATTGT
Organism: Flaveria robusta; assembly: GCA_025506415.1. Classification (NCBI taxonomy): domain Eukaryota; kingdom Viridiplantae; phylum Streptophyta; class Magnoliopsida; order Asterales; family Asteraceae; genus Flaveria; species Flaveria robusta. Next base: position 17,360,083 of record CM046465.1, on the reverse strand, counting down.
GGCATGCATGCTCCTGGTACTATCAGAGATGGTGCTCGGTACCTACAATATGTTTGTTGTGAGTCTTTGGTGAATATGTAGTAGTTAGTAGTTTAATGTTTGCTTACTTTTTTGTCGGGGTAGGGTAGTAGTCATGTTGTGAATAAAACCAAACGTTTTCTGATTTGATTGGTGAGTTGTCACAGTCTGGACAGGTGGTGAAGTGCCACTCCTTGTTTGTGGCTATCTGTGTCACTGCGGCTTTAAGTACAAAAATTTTTCCCTGGTAATGCAAAATGAAAAGTAAAATGTACTTAATTGGTATGCTGTGGTTAGATGCTGTAAAATACTAATTGTATTAGGTTTGTTCTTACACTGAGTTCATTCCTGTCCCTGTGCAAAAATTTAGATACAGTAGCAAGGTTTTGCATGCGTCTTGAGGTTTTTTTTTGTGTTGTTGTGACTGGACGACAATGTTGTCTTTGTTTGACTCCTGCCTTTTGTAGCTGCGACCATTAACAGATTTTGGTATTGTTGTTAGACACTTGAAATGCTAGAGGAAATGAGACAAATAATATTTTTGACCATCTAATATTATTGTGTGTGTGGTGTGTTGATCTAGATGCTATGGTGGAATTGTATTCTATTTACAAAATGTTTTTAACCGTGGCTTGTATTTTGGCTAGTGGAACGTAGTAAATCATTTTGACCAATATATGTTGTGCACGGGTCTTGGGAATTCTACGTCAATCACAACGATGTACAATTTTTTCATAAATATTACAGATCAAGGAGCGTGCGTGTCTCCGTAGTAGACGGGTTGATGTAGACGTGGGTTGCATTTATTGATTGAAGTTGCAATTTACCTTCGTTGATCAATATGTATTTCAATTTTTCTTTACTAAGGCATAATACTTAGTGTGAAGGTGTATACCCATGAAATTGATTACTCTCATTCAAGTAACTGCCAGTGTTAAAGGTTGGGTGGATGCCTCAACTATAGTGATCAAAGTTAATGTGTTAGCGTTGTGATGAAGATGGTGTTTGTAAGTAAAGATGGTGCTAAGGCATGTTTAATTTCTTCTAAAACAACAAAATTTATGGTCTAAGTAATAAAGGATTTAGTATCTAGGGCTTCATAAATACTGGGCAGTATTAAAACATGTTTTTAAACATAACATCAGACTATCACACATCTATTTACATTGTTTTATTTTGAAGACAAAGTATTCTCTATTGCTAACATGTGAAGGAATTAAATGCATATATTTAGTAACCAAGTATTAAATTAACATTTTTTGTACTCACAAGATTTTATTGCATGAAATTCTGGAATATAATAGACGAGTATGCTTATTGTTAATTGGGTATCCTTTAAATGTGTCTAACCTACAGTCTTTTAGTGTGATTGTAACAAAAGGTGCTCCGGCATCTGTTCTGTTATCATCCAGGTCTTACAGGATTCCAATGTAATCTGGGTCGACAGTAATAACAAGTTACGACATTGTAAATGTAAGGATCTTCTAGAAACAATAATAGATCGATCTCGTGAGAAGAATGCAGAACGTAATCATTCATGACATAGAAATTGAAGTATGTAATGAAGAATCAAGCAACAAAAGTAAATAAACTTGAATTGTATTGCTCTCTGATTTTAAAAGATTACAAGTGTGCCCAAATTAGAAAATTTCTATCTTAATTACAAACATTACTAAAACAAGCTATTTATACTAAACCAAAAGGTCTCGCGTGAGAACTAACTTCTCGTGCGGATCAATAGTTCCTGCACGACTTGTTCTTGATCTTCAATATTTTCAATTGATTTCCCGAGCCTATAGGTTTAATCTCTACAAGAATCCCAGATATGCTAGAAAGATTCCTCTTCACGCTCAGTTTGTCTAAACTTATGTAGTGGAGTCGTGAAATAGAAACTAGGTTTGCAGTTATACATTGTGTAGATAAAGATTATTGTATCATCGACTCTGTGGATTTGTTAAAATTTAGAAAAGAAGATTTGATGAGGTTGCAGGCATGTCCTATGGCAGCTGATGAATATGCAAGGGATATCTCACCTACGATTGCTCTTTTGTTTCTTTGTGTTGGATCCTTGCTTTGATCGTGGAGGTAATCCAGTCTACGACAGGTGACAAATTCAAAATATGGACGAGGGAGTTCTGGTGTGTCTTCTATGGGTATAAATACTACGCCTGCTCCAACTCGCATGTGCACAGGATGACATACGGTATGCGTGAACTTGTTAGGGTCTGTGCATGCATAGCCTTTAACCAGTTAACAACATTGCAGTTGAAGCCTCGATGCCATTGTTCTTTGGTCTCAACCCTTCGCTACAGCCTGTATTCCTATACCCAGTTTTAGAATAGTGATTTATTATCGTAAATCACTGGTAAGAAATGAAGGTGATGAACAATGTAAATTCATTTTTTAAAGCATCCATAGACATCATACATTAATAAGACAAACTTAGCATGTGATTTATTTCATGTTTGAATTTTTAAAGTGAGTTTACCTGCTTATCCACAAGCACATAGCATGTTACATTGTCTCTAAAGGTAGGCTTCCAGGTGCGAATAACACGAACCTCAAGTTCAGGTGCTGCTCCACCAGGTCTAAGACTTGATATGTCAGTGCCCTCCATTTCCATTTACCTGTTTCGGGAAGAAATACATAGATAATAGCTATACAGTTAAAGCGGATAAGTAAACATGTAAGTACAGGCATCTATCAACATTATATGCAGTAAAGAGATGATGTAACAATGGAGATAGACCTGGTCTATATTAATCTCATTTAATAGTTTTGTATACACAATATTTAACGTTTTATTGTCAATGTTTTCAATACTTTTCCTAGTTAGAATTTTTTATGGAATTTGGGAATGTCGCTCTTGACAGAACAACATACAACTATCCATGACCAAATCTTGGCTCAGGTAAGTATATACCTATTTTTTTTAAGTGATTGACCTGGGCTTTTATTAATGGTCATTGCATAACATGTTTTAACCGGGAATTGCCTCCTTGTAAAGACAAAAGGAAGATCTTTTCTGTTATGCATGAAATTAATCCTTGGGATATATACTCTACGGCCTATAGATGTAACTGTTATTACATGTGCCTCAATAACGCGGGGAAGTAATTGTGATACCGATAATCTAGTGTCATTACATAAACCATTTTTTTTGGTCAAGATTACGAATTAACATTACTAGGTTGTTCTTTTTCAGATATTCAACTAGATATATTGCGTCAACATTTCCTCCATCTCTTGAATGCGGAATCATGGTGTCTGTGCTAAAGTATAAATGACAATCTCCACGTGACATGGCATGAACGATATCATTTATTTCATCAACGGTTTCATTCTTTGGGCATATGATAGCATGTTTCGTAAACATTATGGCTGCTGGTCTTAGTAGACTTTCTTTGTTGTACACAAATCTAATCAGATCATACAATGCGGGCTCTGAATCCTCAATTATCATTTGTGGCGGTATTTCAATAACTGTAACATCAACCCGTCCAGAGATAAACAAAATACCTTCCTTGCCATCTTCAACTCTTAGTAACCAACTACAAAATGATTGAACAACTTCCTCTCCACTCATGTTTGCGCATAATGTTGCTCGTAAATTCACTGTTAGCCTATGAACTGAAAAGTAATTCCACAAATAAGACTTCAAGAACAAGATGACATTATGTCAGCCTTTGTGCATTTTGGTTTCACAGGTAGTGTTTGACGGAAGTCTCTACCCAGCAATACAGATTTACCGCCGAATGGCATCATAGCATTGCCTGTTTTAACGTTTTATCTAGAGACTCAAAACACCTTCTGTCGCTCATTGGTACCTCATCCCAAATTATGAGGCTTCAACCAAAAGGTGAGACAAGTTTGTATCTTTCTTAATATGACATACGAATTCATCAGTTAACTCCCACGATATCTTATATCTTGAATAAGCAGTTCGACCTAAAGGCAATAACAGAGAAGCAATTCCCGATGCTGCTACCGCTAAAACGACACGTCCCACGGACCTCAAAGCTACAATAATTGTTCTCCAGAGGTATGTTTTACGAGAACCTTCGTGACCATACACAAACAACGGTACCTGTGATGAATCTCTGTTAGAGGAGATCACCATATCATAGATAGTTCTTTGTTTAGGATGAAGATTTGCTTTTAAGGGCAGATGTTCACGTTGTAGTGCCTCACGATCAAAGCTTTTTTCCTCAAGTAATAACACATTCTTGAGCATAGAAAAAGTGGATTCTGTGGGGTGAGGCAAGCCAAAATTGGCCAGCGATTATGGCCTTGTGTTAGAATTTAGCAACAACGCGAGCTCATATAGTATAAGTTGTTGCAAGTCAGCTCTATTAACACAAGAAATTGAGTTTCAAAGTGTGGCATCAAGGTTGAATGCGATATCCTCTCCCATTCTTTCCTAATTTGCCTCCCACAATGCCAACAGGTTTGACACATCACAATACAGGTAACAAAAGAATCCTTCACAAAGTCTCGTGTGGGCATATGAAACAACCATCAAGGTAGTTCCTGATCTCATCAATAACTTCTACTACATCAATAGCTACGTTTTCTAAGGTAACATCATTTTTTGTCAGCGTAAAACGAACCCTGTCTCACCCTTTGATATATACTTAAAATGATATTTGATAAGCATACTCCACCCATAGTACTCAACATTTATGTGTGCATCAAAATGCAGAAGCAAGTTCACATTGTACGGAACAACATACCCATTATCCAACGGAATTCCACGTTTTATGCATGACTAACAGTCCTTGGACCTCTTGTAGTGAACATAACCACCGTTTTCAAACTGTGTACTTGCCTCACAAGATTTAGGATATTGTTTCGAGCATACATCATCCTTCATACATGGAGAACTCATTCTTGCAACGCCACAAGGTCCATGTAACATAGATTTGGTAACAATCTTGTATAAGACAAGATCTGTTTGGCTGGCAGCTCTACACTAATATACTGGTTGATATCCTTCGGGGTACAAATGTTATAGGACTCAGTCACCCATAATAATGTATGACAATGGGGCAAGCCTTTTTTCTGGAATTCGATGGTGTACAACTCTATAAAAACAAAAATCACACAAAAACATGAGACTTTACTCTAAGTTCGTATTATAATTTAGCCCTCGAGAATAAACAACAAGACCAACTCTTACCAGTCGCAACATCACCAAACGGTTTGGATGTTTAAAGATGCTTGATGAAAGATCACACCTTTATTTGGAAAACTCTAGCAATAATATTAGGACTATCCTGTGGACTTGATTCCTGAGCTACTGCAATCTCCCTTTTAATCTCAGGCCACTTCATGTTGCATGTGAATGTTATGAAATACTATGGGTTCCCGTAAACTCAACATATGGCAAGGGCATCTTGGTAATGCTTATACATATACCTTGGAGCATCGGTGAAAACGATGGCAAGACAACCCGTTTACCTATGCTCTGGCCATCTGTATCACCCTGGGATATAGCATCATGAATACCTTCTAAAAATTCACACCGAAATTATTCTTGATTGTTTCACACATACTCAAGATGAAAATGTTCGACACAATTATAAGCATCATCAATGTATTGTTAAAACAGCCTACATGCATGAAGAAGGTGGTCTTAGACCCCCACACTATCATGAATCTAATACGAGTAAACTAATGATGAACTAAGCATGCGACTGTTAGCTGAATGGTCTGGCGCTAACAGCAATTCAGGAGACCACCCTTGCTCAACTCGAGGAAATAGAAGTGGGTACCGTAACGACATATAAGAAGGATGAAACTAGCTAACTCTATATGGAAGATTGGCCTTATCACGTACAATAACATCAAAGTCCTCTGATGCAATGCAGCTGTCATAAACGATTGCAACGACATATATGAAGGATGAAGCTAGCTAACTCTATGTCACAAATGATTAGACACACAAACTAAATATAACAAGGCAAGAATGTGGTAAAAAAGAACCAACCTCTAAACATATCATAAACCAAACAAACATGAAAGCAGAAAATAAGGTTCATATCAGAGCTGAAAAATAATTGAACTATAAACAGCCATATTTATCACTATACCGGCGGAATTCTTGGTTCAATTATAACAACGAACAACAGACATACATAGTACAATAGAACAAACAAAACATAAGCTAAGTAGTAGGAAAAGTAACTTGCAGAACTTAACCACGCTGACAACAACACAATTGTAGTATTCGACACCTAAAACAAGCAATCGGGTAACAAAATTACAAACCATCACTACAACAACAATCAGCAAACCCAAAACAGTATAACAAACACAAAGTTCCAAAAATATAATTTCCGGCGAAATAAATGATATGAATTTCTGTCTCTGTATGAAAACGGGCATCAAAAGGTGAGGAAATGCCCCTGAAAGCACATGGGCCACCTTTTTTCCCTAAAATCATTTCCTCATTGATCTGTGCTTCTTGAAACCCTAACAAACAAATGTAGAACCAACATGCAACAACAAAGAGACACAAAAAACACACCGAAGATAAGAAATCAGACAAAATTAGTCCCTAATCAGCCCAAGAAAACACGCAATTAAACCCGACAAGTTACACAAAGAGAAGTGCTGAATCAAAATCAAAGGAAACCTGTAAAATTAAACAGAAAACAGGGCTATGGTCGGCCGCCACCTCCTAGCAAAACCACAAAACCACCATCACAACACAATCACTAATGTTGCAAAATAAGAAAAACTACAAGCAGAGAAAACAAAAACACCACAGAAAGATCAGAAACAATATAACACAAAACAAAACACCTAATCACCTAAAGAAGATATAAAGCAAACATGTGTACAATAAGGACAAAAAAAAGACCATCCAAAATATTAAACAAACACAACTCGAACCGGCGACCCACGAAAAACAAAGACAAACATATACCAGCTGGACCAAATCACATATGGTTAGAACCTGAACAAAAACCTACTTAACAGTAAAACAGAAGTAGAAAGACAAAAAAAATATATATATAAACCAATCAGCACCTGCCGCACAGGTGTTGAGCATTATTCATTTTCCACTATTATTAACATAATGGTAAATTTAAATAGAATTAAGAGGTTGAATCTAAAGTCCATATTGATTCATGAAATTGAATAATGAGTAACAAAATAAGTGATCATTTTGATTTGATTAGATCATTTATATTTTTATTTGTTTCAATCACGTCACTAATAGTTTTATTTTTGTTCCAATCAGGTCATTAAAGTTTTACGAGTGTTCCAATTAGGTCACTCATATTTTTTTTTTAATTTTTAAAACAATTCACATTTTTTTTGAATAATTCGATTTTTATAAATATTGTTAATTTTTAGATATTTATTTTTTTTAAGTATTTTCAATTTATGAATAACCTAATTAAAACAATCTTGAAACTTTAATGACTTGAGTGGGATAAAATTATGAGTGATTTGATTGAAACAAAAAAAATTATAAATGATTTAATTAGAATAATCTTAAAACTTGATTGCTATTTTACAAAGTTTAATTATATAACTTATATATAGCTCTAATTATTTGTGACCAAGGTTAGTAAAACACATATTTTCACAATATTTCCAACACATACCACAAAAAAACACATACACAAATAGAGAGACAAAAGGTTAAATTAATTGAAATTTGCTTTCTATATTGTGATAAATGTGAGTATAAACTTGTTAAACTTATTTAAGGGATTGTTTCGTGGTTCTTTTAATAATTTCATTAAGATGTTAAATGTAAATCGGTCAGAAGTAAATTATGTTTGGCTCACTTAAAAGTTATTTTTTAATTGTTCATGAAGCCTCTTAATGAGTAAGTTTCAGAAACATGCTTAATAATTCAAATATAACCTCTTATTCAATCAGACATATTAATGACTCAGCACAAGGTTGTAAAACAATTCCTAAATAATTGAAAGTGTTTGCTTGTCCTTCACATTAATTTTAGGTGTCGTATAAGAAACAAATGAATACTTTAGTATATTTGGTTATCAAATACAAAAACGTTTAAATACGTAATTAGCATTGAGAAAGCAGTTAAAGAAATTAGAAGAAAGGAATGATGAATGTGACAATATATACTCGAAAAGGAAGACAAAACCTAGTGTGGGTTAGTTAGCTATTACTACCTAACCCCGATTAAAACCTAACAATGATATTGAAAATGATACACAAGATCATCACCACTTACTTCATAATCATACCTATTTACACTTTAAATGCTGAAACTTACTTCATAATCATACCTATTTACACTTTAAATGCTGAACCAAACACTCCTAAACAGTAAAAACACCATAAATCTTTAAAGATAAATTGTTAACTGTGAAATAGAAGAGGTTTCAGGTTGGGCAAATGAGTTTTTTTCCTCTAATATGAGTTTTTCTCGTGAAAGTGTTTTTAATTTTGAGAGGGATGATGACAAACTAATGTATGAGCTTTGTTTTAGAATTGTGTCGGCTTATTGCCTAAAGGTTTCATAATTAAGTATAGTAACCTGTTAGCAATCAAATTAGTTGTTAAAAACATTTTTTATAAACACTCCATTATACTCATACACATTTATAAAGGTCGGTGGCATGTGCCAACACCCACCGGCCACAACCCCTCATAAGTTTTTTTATTGACACTTTTTACCCTTAAGTTTTTCTAAAACTTTGAAAAATGTTGTTTAACCCTGTTGAGTTTCTAAAGTATTGAGTTTACAAAAAAACTATTTTCTTATGTTCTTATTTTTATGCACGTGTCGGTCTAAATTCGTGTTCATTTATGTTTTGACATAAGTTTTGTTCGAACACGAACTTGAACAAATATAAAACGCTTTCATGCTAATTCTTATGTATGCATTGAGTTGGTCTACTTTTCGACGTATATTTTATTTGTAAACGAACGAGGTTAAATATAATATGTTTTCGTTCGATTATAAATTCGGATAATTTTACTTTCGACAAAAATCTAATTCAAAAACGAGTATAGACAATTGTAGTTTATACTTTATCACGTCGCGTACTCCGCCCCGCAACGCGCGGATATGTTTACTAGTAGAATAACATTTTAAATCTAAAAGGGGGTAGATTGCAAGTTATGTTTTGTACTTTATAAAGACTAAACTGAATAACATTATCCTTCTTTCCTAGCAAAATCCCTCTTTCACACACTATCTACAGAACGATAGTTATCAAATCAATGGCTCGTTTCTTCTCCCAAACCCTAATTCGAACATCATCTCCTTCATCAAATCCCTTGCAAACATTCAAATTAGGTCTCTCACAGCATAATCGATATTCGACCCAATCTGGAAAAGCTCAATTGATCGAGGTTGATCTCGAATCCGACAGCGAAGTGGAGGTTTTAGGGTTGAGAAAGCTCGAAGATGCAATTCACAGCATCATCGTGAAGCAATCGGCACCTGATTGGCTTCCGTTTGTTCCTGGTTCGTCTTACTGGGTTCCTCCTCGCCGACACCGGCATGATTCTCAGGGGATTGTTAACTTGCTCAGGAAGTTTTCGAAACCGTTGACGGATGAAGAGTCGTTGTCTGTTTCTTCGTCTCGTGGTTGGCCTTCTTCCGCTTATTTCATCGAAGGTATTGTTTGTGATTGTGGTTTTACTTGATTTGATTTAGGATTGATGGAGAAACTGATAATTTGGTAATAACGAAATTAGTGTTGGAAAGAAGTAAATTCTCTTTCTTTATATCGTAACTGTAGCTGATAAAATTCGTAGCATTTTAGGCTGTTGATTGGGTTTTTTTCATGGGAGAAGGTAGTTGCTAGAAGGTGAGAAATAGAGTACTGATGAAGTTTGAGTAAACATGTGATTCTTGTATGAATCCACTATTAATATTAATGTTTTTTTTACAAAAAAGTTGGATCTTTTTTGAGAGTGAATACTAATTGTTAACCGTAGTGAGCGTTATCGTTGGTAGTTTAAGTTGTCTGGTCTGTTAAAGGTATTTTCTAGGAATTTTCAAATGAATTGATGTTAAGATTTATTGAAGGATAACCTTCTTCACCAGTTTTGTTCCAATGCTACTTTGTGGGTGTTTGGGGACTGCTTAAATGAAGATGGCATTATGAAAACCGAAAGGCTCTTAATTGATGGTTGGCAGACTTGTAGGGGTGAATGAAAAGAGGAATTACATCATTACATGTAAATGTAGTTGGAAGAAATCTTGAAACTAAGAGCTGGTGTTTGTATTTAATGGCTAGGATGGATGCATTATGTATGGAGCATCGATATTGATGCTGTTTTGAATACTAGATTTAGTGAGTTTATACAAGAAAAGATGATATAAATCGATTTGAACCTTTTTATGGTAAACAATAGGTTAATTGTTGTGTATGCTAACGAGATCAGCTTACCATTCAGAGGTGGGATTCAATGGAACTTCTTCACAGCTTCAGTGAAAATAGTGAGTGGAACTATATAAAGGTTTAGGTTATGCTGCTTCTTTTAACTAATAGAAGTCAAATTTTCTTTAGTTTAATAGATGGCTTGAAAGCTAGAAAGAAGCCTTATACTAGCTACAAAGGATATGTTGTTATTATAATCGAATAGAGAAAGAAAACTTTCTATATTGACAATCGGTAGGAGGCTTTTCACCTAATGGTATATGTACTAGGAATTAGGAACTTTGTATATATGTGGCTGTGTGCAGAAGGTGTGTTTGTGCAATACTTTTGAAGACATAAGCTTGGAAAATATTCCAAAACTGGAAATCAAGGATAGGTACACAGGGATACAATACATGAAAACCTTAGATGCATACACATACAAATATTACATAAAGCTCAATCCCATGAAAAATCTTGGTAGTTGGTACTTGACGAATTCTCAATCAAATTGAATGGTGGGTGTTTTCTATGAAATTTTGGATGTACAAAACATGAACCATAACACAGGCTTAAAAATTTTTAAAAAATGGGGTTCATGGGTATACAGAATTACAATACAACGCACTAAAATTTTAGATGTATACTCATAAAAGCTGGCATAAAGATAAAATCTATCTACATTCTTAATACTACTTTAATGAATACTAAATCACATTGAATTGCAACTTTTCCTTAAAACCTTCTAAACAACCTATAAAGCGTAAAAGATAAAATTGCATTCTAATGATGAATACAATGGATTCTATTGACGAATACTATATATTTTAGTGATATATGTAGGCGGTAGGCCAAAACATGCTTTTGTTAACTACTTACATATTATCTTTATCCTTGAATTGTGCATTGAGACTTTATAACGAGAGTTTATGCTGGTACTTATAAACTTTGCATGAACTACATACATATACCCATAAATAAGGGCCCAAATAAGATATAACTTTTACAATGGTATAATCAGATATGATTTATCGGTAGAAGCGCAATGACCTTATAAAATGATGATTCAAGCAAACTTCCATCTCTCTAAGTGGAGTCTCATAGTTTGCTTTTTGAACCAAATCGTGTATGATATGAATAAGAAGTTGTGAGATCTCGTCAACTATGATTCTGCATTAAAATCATCATTGTAATTTGTACATGATCTCTGAGTTAATACATAACATGTGTATGGTGCATCTGCTTTTATAGCCTTCAGGTATCCTCAAGCATCTGGTATGAACACAAAAGAAATAGAAAATCTCGTTTTTTGTAGACCAAAAAGCATAAATATGGTCATCAAAAAATATAAGTATGACCATGTAAACATGATGTAGACATACAAAGCTAAAATGCAGGGTTAGGTGCAGGTTTATAGAATCATTTCATGTAGGAGACAAAATGTTTTTAAGATGTGTGGATGAAGGCACCACATACATATATACACAATGTAATGTGTTATACACACACACACACACACTCAATTATCTAATAACCCATGGTTATTTATTTGGTCAATTGTTGAGCAGACCCTAGGAAATTGGGAAGGTAGTGTGATTTGCTTACTAAAATACATGATATGTACTCTCAGGCACATCCACTATGCATCCAGTGCCTATTGAGATGGAAGCAGAGGTGGTTCACAGCAATGAAGAGAATACGCCTGATGCCAAGAACGAGGAAGGATGAACGATCATGTACCACAAATCCCTGATCTTTCAAGTAAGTTCCCCCTTCCCTCGCTCATTCTATTCATCTGATAAGTGAAAAGATGGTACCATGGCTCGGATGGTTAATGGATATACGTCCAAACATGTAATTATGTATTGAAAGGTGGGGTTGGGTCGATTTGGAACATGCCAAATATGGTTACGGAATAGGTATGTTTTCACTATTTAGGATAAAATAATTTAGGAGGTTTTGTGCTCTAAAAATACATTTTCAGTTGCTTCTGTTCCTTCGACATATTTTCGTTTGTTTAACTTTTTACTGGACACGACAGGTTCACTTACTGTTGTAGATATTTATGAAAGGACTAAAATGCCCCTGTGGATCGAAGAAGTGGAAGCAAACTTGTTTTAATGGTTGAGGATTGGGTAGTATGGTTTGCATAGGGGCAGGGGTATGTTGTAAATGTATGTTAAAACAATCTCATAAGCTGCAAGGTTCCTTAATTTACTTCTGCTATGACTTTCCAAATAATAGTAATATCATGTTGGTATTCATTCTCCTTGCAGGATTCTGTTTTTAAACTACACATCCCAATCATCATTCTTTCTTCTATGCGATTATCGTTCCGTATGATATACCTGATGGCACAACCCTTTAATACATGCTTGATTGCATGTAACATATGATAGATTCTTACTTTTATTAGTCATCAATTAGTGGTAATTAGGTTATCGACACATGTATTACATGAGATTGTATAATACACAGGATTGTATGATAGAAATAATCAAATTCTATAATGTGTATGAAGCTTCATGAAACTAATACTCATAGTTGCCAAAATCATCAATTAAATCAATGTGATTTTCATTGTTACATCATCTAAAATGCAGATCTAATTTGTTAATGCAATTTTTAAGTCCAAGTAAAGTCGGACTTCGAAGTTCAAATCTGTGGAATACCTTCATTATTTATTAAAAAATCAAGCATAAAGCAATCAAAATTGAACGCTAATTTATTTTGGCTTATTTAGTAAGATAAGATTATAGTAAAAAGAGTATTTAATCTAAAAATATTAAAAAGAATTATCGGTTTAACACATGTCCTATTGTTTTAATGAGAAGGACATTATGGTTATTGCGTCAAATACGTGAGCTCGATCTGTTATATATTTTGTATATCATTTGTTATATGTATTTAATAATGTTTTACGTTTTAAATCATTTTATGTTATTTTTGTCATTGTTTTCATAGATTATATCTATCATTGTTTTACAATTAGAAATACACAATGATATACTCTACCAATGTATTTTTTAACACTCATAGTGTTGAAGATAACATAATGTTTTATTTTGTCATTGGTTTTTATAAATTATATAAATTTGTTATCTATCATTGGATTTTATAATAAAAAGCACACAATGATACTATTTCACCAATTTATTTTTCAAAACTCATAGTGTTCAAAATAACACAATAACGATAAAAAAACATGATAAGATATCATGTTATTTTGTCATTGATGTATTAAATTAACTAGTATTTTACCCGCCGTGTGTTGCGGCAACATTGTACATGGTGTGATAAATTATAGACTACAATCGACTCGACGTGTTTTCAAATAAAATTTACATTAGTACCCGAGTCGCATACAAAAATAGGAACGTACAAAATTATTGTTTTAAGTATACTGTGTAGGATTAAATCCGAAACTTTAGGAAATCAAAGGGATTAAAGAAACATTCTATAAAGTTTTTAAAAAGTGTTAGAAGGAGAAAATGTAAAGATTGAAAGTATAAACGTTTTATATTTAAACGAGTTGTTTACAATTACGTTCAAACGTAAACAAACTTGAAACACACACATATATAAATGTGCTAAACGTGAACAAAGCAAAAAAAACACAAAAAACAAAGAAAGAAAAAATTGAAAGGGCCGATAGTTTTACGGCACGTTGCAAGTCTGATGCAACCATTGATCCTACTAAAAGAGTAATGCTATAATTGCAATTATATTTACATTTAAAAATTAAACATGAGTTTAAATACTTATAGTTTTAAGTGAATGCAGATATTGTGTAATAAAACATAATGATTTTGGATGATCTAAAGGCAAAAAAAAACTAAAACTTACATTACTCTCAAGCATGTATTCATTGTATAAAAAATAGATATTTTAGATATCTTATTTTGTGATACCTAAAAATTGTTATGATTATAATATTATATAATAAAATACCTAGTTGAAAAAAGTTTTCGGCCTTCAACACAAAATTAACCAAAATACATAGTGTTGCTTTTTGAACTCAACCTTCATTATTATCATCTTTCTCTATTACACACAAAAGCTATTTCTTTCTTTTTCCATCACCAAACCAGCGCCGGCCGGCCTCCACACCACAACCACCAAAACATCGGCGCCCACAACAACCTTGTTCTTCCTCATCTCTCTAGAACTAAACATCCATTTCGCGTTCAGATCCAAACCCCCACTTCTAAACAACTTGAATCCACCGTCACACCTCTAGCCAACCACAACGGAAGGCCAACCCCGTGCAACATTGCCGACCTGAGCTCCCGCCGACAACTTACTCCTGTTTTGTTAAGGTCGTTTACGGCAAATGCCTTGAGCTCCCGTGGACCACCACTACCTCTGGCCACCACATCATCTCTATATATTCTCATCAGATGGTGTCAGGTTGTAGAAACCTCAAGCTACCATCACCAAATGCCACCGGTGAAAACACCACAGTCGTTGATATCCACCATCGCCAACCTCCCGTCTTTCTCTTTTTCTCGCTCTCGCGATAGGTTTTCATGTATATATTCTGTTTCAACCGGGGATTGTAACCTTAGGCTTTGGTGGTTGTACCAACGATTTGAATATAGCGGTGGTGGTGGCGTTGGTAACAAAAATGGAGGTTACCGGACCTGGTGGTGGCCCCAGCGGTGGTAGAAAAAAAGAAGGAAGGATGCTTACCAGAGTTGTTCCCTATGCATAAGAGAAGGTACTCTTAGCTACAGTACATCCCCTCACAGAAAAAACTTGGTGTTTAATATAATTTTAATTTTCGCCGGAATCAGGCCAAAAGTTGTACGGATGATGTGGGCGGAGACGGTTGCGGCGATGGAGGCGGTGGTGACAGTGGCGGAAACATTGGAGAACGGTAGGCTGGAAAGTAGCCTGCTGATGCTGGTTGTACTAAAAGTATAATGAGAAGTATTGTTTGTTACTATAATTCTTCTCACAAACCGTCATTGGTTTTTAATATATATATATATATATATAATTAGTTGTTAATTTATTATTATTTTTTACATATTAGAGATACAAAACAATGTTATTTCACCATTATATTTTTTTTAAATTCATTATTTTAGAAAAAACACAATAGTATTAAAAAACATAATAACTAACAAAAAAACACAATGAACTGAATTAAAGACATAATTATGATATATTAGCTTAAAAACGTAAAAAAATTATTATCTTTTTATATAACAATATTGTACTCGTTTTAAAGATTATGTTACACTCGTTTTTATAGTAATTTTTATAAAAAATACGATCGTACATAAAAGTTATAAATATATAAAAAAAATGGGAAAACTTGTAAAAAGTTAACAAAAGTGGCTATTTTTAAAAAACCTTTTAACGAATTATTTTTTACAATTTGATCTTAACCATTGATTAAGGAGATTTATGGTTGAGATTACTTTTTACATATTTTTAATTTTAATGGTCGATTTTATTTAAACATTTTCATAATTTCGTAAACTAAAACATTACATTCCACCATTCTTGGAATTTTAGCAAACACCAATATGGCTTTAAAACATTAAGATGCAAATATTGATTAGAACAATATTATGTTTGCAAGGGCTATTTACATATTCACCCTTTATAAAGTCATTAATTACATATTTATCAAAATCAAAAAATCAATTACGTATTTTCTCTTTCTAAAAAATACATATTGATATTTACCATTTTATTGAAATTATTTATTTAGTTATTATATTACTAATATTTTCACTAAGTATTTTTACAGATTTAACTTCCAAACACTATCAATTACGTAGTTTTTCACGTTTAAGTATTCTATATAAATAGAAACAACAAAATTTCATCTCATTTAAAATATTATTATAAAACAACAACAACTGATAATTAAAGTTATATCTTCAAATACAAAACATAATTATCAAAAGTTTTAAACAATTATAATAATAAAACATTAATATGTAAAAATTCTTTAGTAAAAAAAGTAAAATAGTTATTTAATATCCATCTGGTCATCAAATTGGAACCATTTGTCAACCAATTCAATTGTACGACCCTGACTTTCTATGCACGCACAGGTGATATGAAAACTTAGTTCAATAAGATTTCTTCTAATTTTACATTAACCCCATTGCTAAAGTGTGTATTCAAATTTAAAAGAGTGTATAGACATAAGTTTTTAACAATTTAGAAAGAATAGGAAACTTAACGTTTTTTAATACTTATGTTTACCTATGGTCAAAAGTACTCTCCATATACAATTGCATCGGACTTAAATAAACAAATCCATTTAACCAAAGTGATATCCGAAGTCATTCAGTTCAAAATTTGAAGTCCAAACCAAGTAATTTTTATAAACAATCTAAGCCTATCAGTCCTATCGTCGGGCTCAGTCACCTCTGTAGACATGTCGGGCATCTACGTTGCCTGTTTATCGCCCAAACACGACATGCATGCTTTCTTTTACAGTACAAAACATAACTGATAATTGTTTTTATCGCTAAATATAAATTGCTAAAAGAATTGTAAAATATTGTTTTTGATTTATAAAAACAATCTCAGGGTTCATACTAAACCTTTATAAAATACTTGAATGGAATGAACCTAAATGAATATAAAAATATGAAACATACATTTCAGTTTAGATCACTCGAGCATGGGTTTATTTGAATTTGAAACACTTTGTAACTAAAATCACTTGATGCCTAGATACGTCTTATGAATATATTCACAACATGACTATTAATATTTGTAGATTCAATATGATATAAATTCTTTCATTCACTATTTATAACAATTGTTTAATTGAATTCTTATGAGTTTGATATAGGGTTACCTGCCATGCAGTTGTTACTATCTATACCTATGAATACCATTACCTCATTTTATTCTTCAACATGCAACACATGATGAATAACTTGTGGATTAAAGAATGCATTATGTTACGATACTCATGTCCAATGGAGAGTAACGTGAGAGGGAGAGGGTGAGGCGGATTGACTTTCGATTTAGGGTTTTGGCTAAATGAATTCTTCCCCTAATGTTGTATGGTGCTAGATTTCACTTTGAGTTCAAAATTTCAAACTTTCAAAGCATGGTGTAACCATTTTCAACATAATCAATTCATCAACATCACATCATCATATGTAATACCAATAAACCATTACTCAACCACTACTAGAAATGAAGGGGTTTTGCTACGAAAAATTGGCTACGCATTTTTTTTGTCACAAATTGTAACGCATTTACAACAAAATTGCTACGCAAAAATCAACCCTAAATTCCCTACGAATTTTGCTACAAATCTGCAACAAAACAAAATTTCTTATTTTTCCCTACAAACTTCCATCGCAAAAGCGTAGGAAAACTTATTTTTCTTAATTTATATCAATATATAACAATAAATAAAATAAAAAATATTAATACTAATTTATTTATACTTTGTGATACATTTGATACACATATTTTAATTAAAACAAAAAATAATGGATGCGTTGCAAATGCGCCACGAAGTCATTTATACTTTGTGACGCTTGTGACGCATTTGCTACGCACAGTTAATTAGAATAGAAAATAATGGATGCGTTGCGAAATTATTTATGCTTTGTGACATATTTGCTACACACAGTTTAATTAAAATAGAAAATAATGGATGCGTCGTAAATGTGTTGCAAAATAATTTATACTTTGTGACGCAATTACTACGCACAGTTTAATTAAAATATAAGATAATATGTGCATAGCAAGTGTAAATAATCATATAAATAATAAGCTACACTCCTATAAAAAATAAAATTAAAAAATATATATTTATGATAAATTATTTTACTTTGTGATGCTAACAGGAAACAATGGATACATTGCAAATGCATTGCAAAGTGCAAGTAATCATTTAAATGATGATGCATACGTCTATGATAAATAAAATTAAAACTATGTATTTGTGATAAATTATTCATACTTTATGATGAATTTGCTATGCACAATTTAAATAAAATGAAAAAAAATACAAGTTGGATTGAAAAATGTTTGAAAATGTATAATTTCTATTCATGTCGACACAAAGTTAATTAGACAAAAAAAATAATAGATGGCTCGCAAATATGTAGCAATGTGAAAATAATAATTGGCGAATCTACACATTGTTAATACGTGTAGGTGTATAAATAAGTTATAAAGCAAAATATACATGTAGTGTTACTATTATATAAATAATATTATTAATAATAATATTCATATAAATAATAATCAAGTTATTAATATTCATACAAATATATGCAAGTACATTTGTTAAAATGTACTCTGTGTCAGAGATTGTATGGTAAACATACACAATATTTTAACTAAAATATGCAGAGAAAATGAGCTACTAACATGTTATGTGTTGTTTGTTTTTTCTGCAGCAAAATATATTCAGTTTGCGAACAACATCTGTAGACATCTGCATGAGAAGATGTGGACCAAACATCTGCATTCTGCAACAAGAAGAGTGTATGTTTTCTAACGTCCGTAGATTGCTAAAATCAACTGGTGGTGGTATACGGCGGTGCTGGATGGTGGTGGTGATGGTCGATGGTGGGTTGTGGTGGACGGTGGGTGGTGGTGGTGGCGGGCGGTGGGTGGAGGCGGACGGTGGTGGAGGAGGACAGTGGTGTTGGACGGTGGGTCGTGGAAATAACGATAATTAAGGAATAACATTTAGTGTTTTATAGCCAGCACACATTCGATCATTTCATGAATGTATATTGGCAATCAAAGGTCAAGTAAGATCAACTAAGATCATTACTAGCCCACTAGGGTCAATAATAGCTGGTTAAAGACACTATGTGTTAATTAGGGTAATTCATGGTCAATGCTTGTCATTATTGACCATATAGGGTCCATAGTAACTAGTCAGAGTCAGTTATGTTCATGATCATTGATGGTTACTTGGAGTCAAGGATTATCGGTTAAAGTTATTTATGGTTAATTAGGATCATTAATGTTCACTTAGAGTCAAGGTTGGCCATTTAGAGTAATTGATCACAAGTGTGGGTCCTTGATAGTTAATCATGGTTATAAACGATCAAGTAGGATTAATTATGGTCAACGATGGTCAGTTAAGGTCAGTGATGACCGGTTACAGCAATTAATGGTTAGTTATTGTTGATGGTTAACTAGAGTTAATGATATTTAATAATTGTTATTGATCATCGAGTTGTTAACAATTAATTAGAGTTGATGATGAACAATATGAGTCGTTGATCATTATTTTGAGTTGTTAATAGTTATTTAGAGTTAATGATGACCAATTAGGGTCGTTGATCGTCATTTGAGTTGTTAATAGTTACATAAAGTTATCATTCAGTTTCAATCTTGAGGGTTAACCAGAGTAATGATAATGAACTAGAGTCACTAATTGTTAATTTTGGTTTATTTGATGATTAAATAAAGTTGATGATAATCATTTATAGTCATTCATGATCAATTAGATTCATTGGTAGTAAAATAAGATCAATTATAAATTATGACCATTGATGTTTAATTAAAGTTATTATAATCACCTAGGGTCCATGATCAATTATGATCATTAAGAGTTATTATATCTTTTAAGATTCAATAACCAAGAGATGTATTCATTATAACTCAAAACAAATTATTCTTATTATAGAAAAACAAACAAAATTCATTAGTCAATATTAATATTAGTAGTAGTAGTAGAAGTAGTAGTAGTAGTAGTAGTAGTAATAATAATAATAATAATAATAATAATAATAATAATAATAATAATAATAATAATAATAATAACAATAATATAATAATAATTTATTTTTATTATATATTTCGCTTTATCGAATATGAAAAAAGTATTCTCATTTCAATATTAGCATTCCCTCCTAAATTTATCTAAATTCCCTCCTAAAGTTGTTTAACTTTTTTAAACTACTTTGATTTCCCACCATATTTCCTAAAAACCCCAAAACCTCCTAAATTTTTCCCTAAAATCCCCCTATCCCTCAAAATCTCCCACTATTTTTAAATAGATTTTTAGATATTTTAGTTGAAAAAAAATAGGTAAAAGTTTATTTTGATTATTCAAATGTAAAATTAAAATAATAATAAAATGTGTCGCAAATGCGTTGCAAATTATAGAAACATGGTGCATAGCAAATGTGTTGACAATTTAAAATCTGAAAAAGATATTGAACGTCACAAATGCGTCGCAAATTTAAAATCTTATAAAAATATTAAGCGTCGCAAATGCGTAGCAAACTAATAATTAATTAAAAAATAAGTAACTTTAATAATATTAATAAATTTTAAAAAATTGCTTTTAATAAACTTAATAATTATAGTTTGTGTCGCAAATGTGTAGTAAATTTTGGGTTTATGTTACAAATTGGTCGCAAATTGTGTAGCAAATGCGTCGCAAATAATTTTGCGACGAGGGTTTTTGCTAATCAAAATTTGCGTCGCAATTGCGTCGGAAATGCCTGTTTGCTACGCATTTGCGACGTATATGTGCGTAGCAAATTATCAAGTTTCTAGTAGTGAACTAACAGAGGTGTAGTAAGGAGGAAATGGCCATAAATGGTTGTTTAGTAAGGAGGAAATGGCCCTTTACCAAGCGGAATTAACTAGTATTTTATATTTTTAATCTTATTATTTTTATGATATTTTATCTTATTTTATGTCTTTTTAATATTTTTATTATTCATAGAAACCAGTATACTATTACATTCTGACATGGACGACAAAATAGGTGTTTTTCTCTTGCCTAGTTTGGAATTCTTATGGGCTTATATATAATAACGAGACTAAACATTCTGATTTTCTAAATGCTTTTATCACATATCTGTAGGGTGACTCAAGAAGAGGTTTTGGCAAGACATTGGAGAAGGTTTCTACCAAGTATATAACAAAACCAAAGCTACACGGATGAGGGACGTGTAGCACACATACATTCATCGAGTTATTGGGCATAGTATAACTGGGCGTAGAATGACTAGTAGTAAAAAAGATTTGTATTTGCTTTATTGTTTGATCAACAAGAGGTCGCGTAACCTGTCCTATATACGTGCAAATTATTTTACTATTTGCACATGAACAAGTTGACCAACTATATTTGTAAGGGTACTTATGTTACCTACATTGCAAAAGCTCTATAAGTAGCTTGCATAATTTGACTTGGCAGGTTCTTGAGTATGGGTTTGTTGACCGTGCACTACTCGTACAGATAGACATGATCCGGTAACTATGATGGCCTTGAATGGAGGTTTAAGCATAATGATCAAATATGAGTATCTTCGCCACAGGGTGATCTAGATGAACAAAATGAAGAGTTTACCAATGGATTGGGTGCAAAACACTTCACACACTCTTAGGTATATTATTGTCACATAAAGAACAAAGAAGAATATATACGGCTTCGTCAACAATACATCCCTAATGTGCAATCCTGGTGTGTATACAAGCGGTGAAAATTACAAGTCAGAGGTGAATATCGGAAACTATGTAGAAGGATTCAACCCTTTATATACAAGAATGGAAGTTGGAACACTTATCATCAATTTTGTTGCACGATATGCGGTGTCAATGTCGATTGTTTCGAACATAGACACACGATTTATTTTCTAGTTTTTTTTTTGAAGAAATTTCATGATTAGATGGGAATAAGTGTGGATATCAGAACAACTTATCACCCTCAAACTAAAGGTTAGTCAGAAAGGATCATCTAGACCCTTAAAGATATGCTTCGTGTATGCATAATTGACTTTGGAAGAAGCTAGATCATCAGCTACCATTAGCCGAGTTCTCCAGCTATCATGCAAGTATTAGATTCCATCGTATGAAATGTTATAGGGGCGAAGATGTAGAACTCTCATAGGTTGGGAAAAGATTAGACACTAGGAGTTGTGAAGATCGGGGGTTGTTTAAGCTACATCCGGAAACCTTAATATGACAACCTTGATTTTTAGGCCGAATTCTTTTGAATGTAGATAGTAACAATTAATCTAGAAATGGGAGCCCATAAAAGGGGCCCGACTATTTTGGGCTTAGGCCCACATATACACACACCTTAATGGGTCACAACCCACAAACCCTAACAAGCCAATGGGCCATAATGTTTTAATATTCTATGACCTACCGACATTAATGGATCATCAAGACCCTTAAAGATATGTTTCGTGTATGCATAATTGACTTTGGAGGAAGCTGGATCATCAGCTACCGTTAGCCGAGTTCTCCTAGAACAACAACGATCATGCAAGTATTAGATACCATCGTATGAAATGTTATAGGGGCGAATATGTAGAACTTTCATAGGTTGGGAAAAGATCAGACATTAGGAGTTGTGAAGATTGTGTGTTGTTTAAGCTACATCCGGGAACTTTAATGTGACAACCCTAGTTTTTAGGCCGAATTTTTTTGAATGTAGATAGTAACAATTGATCTAGAAATGGGAGCCCATAAAATGGGCCTGAATATATTAGGCTTAGACCCACATATACACATACAACTTAATGGGTCACAACCCACAAACCCTGACGGGCCAATAGGCCACAACCCACAAACCCTACCAGGCCAATAGGCCATAATGTTTTAATATTCTATGACCTCCCGACATTAATGGGCCTTAGGCTCAATACCTTGATAGACATAGATGCTACTTGGACTTTAATGCCCCTTACCTCACAAACTAATATGAACTTGGCGTAATTAGATGAAAACAAGATATAAAAAACCCAACAATAAAGATATTCAATGTTCATCATGTTGACCCAATAGGCATTTATTATATTTAAACGATCCAGTAAGCTATGATGTATCGAAAATTCAATAAATTAAGAACTTACAAAAATGATTTTGTGAAATACCAAATATTTGTAAAATAATATAAGTAATGATATAATTAAATCATGCAATCATGAGCTATAAATATATAAAACTTACCAATTAAAATGATATACACTTTCAAACATAAAATGTGTACACATTTAACAATCAAGGACTATCAATATATGCATACTTATATTTGATTAAACATAAAAAGTATTGGTAAAATAATAAAATCTCAATATTTAAACTTTTATAAAATAAATTTTTTTAATATATATAAAACAAATATATTTTATAAAAGCTATGTGTAGTCAAATCACATAAAACTAACCAATGCATATTAATCCTCCCATACAAAATCTATATTTCTTGTAATAAATAAATCTACCATAAATCTTTGTGAATCTAGTATAAGACAAAGTTAATAACCATGAAGACA
Organism: Flaveria robusta; assembly: GCA_025506415.1. Lineage (NCBI taxonomy): Eukaryota > Viridiplantae > Streptophyta > Magnoliopsida > Asterales > Asteraceae > Flaveria > Flaveria robusta. The sequence goes on along the minus strand of CM046465.1, from coordinate 17,336,443 downwards.
CGCATGTATTCATATATACGACACAAACACCACACATATACATATATACATATGGCATACATGCATATATTCACACACACATTCATATTAATATATAATTTCATGGATGCATACATACGACATGCACACATACACACACACATGCATAACATGCATACAACAAATACACTAAACATTAATATATTCTTGTAAAACCCATATTCAAACTTATACTAATCAAAACCACTTTATAAAACCCATTAGGCACTAATAGAACATTACAAAACCTATATGTATACATATATATACACATACATCCACGACACACACATACACATACTCTCAATAATGTATTAAAGCCTTACACAATCTAATAAAAGTAAAGGTTTAAAACCTTATAAAATAAGACTTAAAATTTTTAATTAAACTAGCAATCAGATTATATAAAAATCACAAACACTTTATAAAATTATGTATGGCCAAATCACCTCCTATATCAACCAATGCATACCCATGGATCCATGCAAGATCTTATTACTTGCAACTCCATCTAAAATCTCACCATATCCATGTAAAATCTTTAGTTAACCAAGACTTGTGGAGCCCACATGGACCCCCTCCCCCTCCATTTTCAGTAGCCTCATATGCACACACACACACACACCCCATATCCATGTAAAATCTTTAGTTAAATGATATGCAAATAAATATAAATGGTAATAATATATATTATCCCCCATTTTCACGCCTTTTTAGTTGCAAATTCATTCGGATCGATGCTTAATTATGTTTGATTTAAATTTTGTAGTTTTGGATGGCCGCTTGGTGATTTTTGTGTAAAACGCACGACAAATAAGTGAAGTTATGAAGCCTAACATTCTGCTATAGCCGTTTGACATTTTGACATGGCCATGTGATGCTGAACTTCTTGAAAAACACCGCACACGACCAAGTCACTTCTACATGGCCATGTTCGGGCGGGGCAAACACTCTTTTTTTAACCTAGTTTGAGCATCATTAGGGTCCTTCTTACTTTGGAACAAAAAACCCTAGTTCTCTCCAGCCTCCAAGGGAGAAGGCTAAAATTGAAGATCAATTGCTCGAAGGAAGAATCTAACAACATACATCCTACCTCTTCTTGTTTTGGTTTGATAAACTCTTAATTCTTGATGTTATCCTCCTACTCTTTGAGTATGGTTGCGGTTTTTGTAAGCCTTATAGGGTAAACACTTTTAATAACTTAGATTAGATGAAGCTTATCATACTTTGACATGTTGTATGAAACCCTTGGTGATGTTTATGTCAATGCTCATTACAAAGCCAAGAATCCCCTTCAATGATAGTGTGTGCTTGTTTAACTTGATGAAATATTGAATCTTGTGGCTGTTACAACCATATTATGTTGGAAAACCTTGTGTGTTGGAACATTTATTCATGAGTTGCATGATCTAGTATGTAGTTTATGACATTTAACTAGGAATGGTGAATGAGGGTTGAACATTTAGTAAAGTTGAACAAGTGTGCATCCTTATACATATGTTTGTGAAAACCATTGTGTTTGTTATGAGTTTCTCCTAACGTTGTTTATGTGTAACTATAGATTATGTGCAAATTTATGGTTCATGTATTTGTGTTGGGCTGTTCATAAATTGAAGGATATACATAGCTATTGCTATATTACAAAAATTGAGGTTGTTACCATGTGTTTATCATGTTAACTTTCCAAAAATTTGTGGGTTTGATATCCTTAACGGGAGTCAAAATCATATTTAATATAGGCTTAATTATATCATTGGTTCTTAATGGCATAACTTTATATGGCTATTATATGTTTATCCTTCTTACTTTTCAAAGAGTTATATAATTAGATAACCTTGACAGGAGTCTAATTTACTTTCATGTTTTATGTGTAGAAAATGATCTCACCATAGGTTCGTGCATGTTGTCATTGTTTTGCTAAGTGGATTCGAATCTAAGTGATATCTTTCTATTACTTGATTATCTTTCTTTATTTCTATTCATATATATCTATTTATGTTTATTTTAGTTTAAAATATAAAAAATATCAAATCATCTATATTTTCCAGCTAAATAGTAACAAAGGTTTACTATTAGTAGCTACCGTATCGTTTGATCGATACTTGGTTCTTGACTAACTATGCTACATATAAAATAGGTACACTTGCCTATTTGTGTGTGGTTTAATTTTGATGTAAAAATTATTTCTATAAATTTAAACCTAATGTTATGGAAATCATTATAAAAATATATATAGACCCACACACATTAAGTTTTTGGGGCTATTGCAGGGGACACAGCAATTCTAAGAACAACCCTAGTTGTTACTTTAGCCATTTTTATACATTTCGTATCTTTGTACATTTTTTACCTAGTTTTTTTTACTTTTATTATATTTTATCGGGTGCCCATGATCTGTTTTGTTTAAGTGTTCTTGATAGTGATTCTAATGGAGCGCTACTATGGGGACTACTATGAAGGATACAATCATGATCACGGGGATTATCGCATGGAGGTGTGATGAGAAATCTATGGAGAACCCCATTATGCACAAAATTGTTACTATTCATTGGGGTGTTCTATAGGTTATTATGAAAAACCATATCTTTATTCGCAGCCATTTGAGGAGTCTACCCTCCCACCATTCAAAACTGAGCTTTTTCAATCATTATATGAGTTGCTACAATGAGTAATTGATATGTTTTCACAACTGAACGCTAGTTATAATTAAGATAACGTTGAGCAACAACTTGTTGAACGAGGTCATGAATTAGAGTCATTAAGTGTTGAAGTTAATAAGCTCTATGTCTACCTTCAACAAGGGAGTCCATTTTGCAGCATTGATTTGACCCAAGAGGATGATAGTGAAGCCCATCATGCTCCATTCTTTGATGTGTTAGAGCATGAATCAAAATTAGAGATGATAATGGATAAAACACAAGTCCCACCTCAAGTTTAGAGTGGATTCAAGTCTCATGAGCCATTGCTACTTTATCCCGTTTGGTTACCAATGATGAGCAATACGTTAAGGAATCATAAAGAAAAGAACAACGGGAGGATGAGCTCATGAATGATATCGAAGTGGTTTTCCTAGTCTCGTTGATGGTGAAACCCCAAACCATATTATTCCATCTTGGGAGGAAGAACTTGGAAATGAGTTAGTGACCATACCTCTTATGGAAGGGAAAGAAGAACGGTTTGACCAGGTTGGCGATCTTGATGAATTAGAAGCATTGTGGTATGGGATACCAATCGTGCTAATCAAGGAAGAACCGCACCAAGAAGAAAATGTGCAAAAGAATGGGTTCACCAATAAATCATTGATGGTGGTGACACCCAATCCTCAACATTGCACCAAAGATAGCCGGCCCGTAATTTAGCGCTATGATGATGTGTCACATAAATCAAACGAATCACGAGACAGGGCAAACTACTTCACGGACCAACCCATTTCAAAGGCGCGATATCGGTCCATCATGAATAACAAGTCAACAACATATTATTAGGATGATCGCCTCCTTTATTACTTTAGTTGTATTAGGTTTTGTCTAGGCAAATACAAGTGTTTGTGGCATGACCCATTTATATTATGTTTGTGTTTATCATTGAGTTCCTCACGAACCAATGATAAATGTACTAAATCAAACGGGTCGAATTGGGTTTCAAGTATCATAAACCACCCGTTTGTTAAATTGTTCCGCCACTTGTCTTAGATTTACATGAATTTGGGGACGAGTCAAGCTAATGACTCTATAATAAATGAGGCTTCCGAGAGGCAACCCAAGTTTTTTGAAACACTTGGTGTTTATTTGTTTGATGTTTGTTTTTTTTCTTTCTTTCTATTGCATTTGATTATACTCACTTTTGTCCTTGGAGTTTGATAGATATCTTCGCTTATGAACTATAAGGGATGCTTTGGGCACTTTATATTTTTCTTGGATTTTTGTCGCACATTTCACTGCATATAATCAAGGGGAGTTTTTCTATTCCTTTTTCTTGCCTTACTTTACTATTTGTGTACATTGGGAATAATGTACAATTTAAGTGTCGGGATGAGTATTAAAGGACTTAAAAACTTTAATGTTTTCAAACTTACTCTCACTTCACATGTAAAATATCCATTTTACTAAAATATTTCAATAAAATGCATCCATTGGCTTACATTTAAGATCCTTATGCATGATGTGTTTTTGGAATCAAAAGATTTTGATAAACCAACATGTTGTTTTAATAAAATATCATGATATATCTAGTTAGTGTAGCATGTTGAAAGAATTATTATTATGTATATTCTTGAACTTATACCTCTATATATCCCTCCATTTTCGTGAGCTTTTGTGCCTTTATTTCTTTGATGATATTATATTGGTTGCTTGTATTTTTGTTGATTTTTGAGTGTGTCATTTGTTGCTTTCATTTTTGAACTTGTTTAGTTAATGCATTTCGAGACCATGACTAAGTCTATGTATAAAAATGATAAAGGCAGTAGGAAAACCTATTTTTGCAGCCTCTTTTTTGTTTCTTTCACCTTATTTTTGTGTTATTACGTGTAGTGTTCATATAAAAACAAAATGAGAAAAAAAAGAAGAAAAATAAAAAAAATGAAAAAATAAAAAAAAGAGAAAAAAAGAGAAAAAAAAAACAGATCATTGTATTGTTTATTTTATTTCATTTTAGTAAGAAACAAAGTAGAATGAGTAATTTTGTGGAATGAAAAGTCATAGTACTAGCTCATTATAAGTATGTTTATGTTAGTTTATGTTTTTTTTTTCTTCATACTTTTATACTCAATCACAGTTAGTAGCATCGATCTATTTTGGAATTTTAACCATTTAACCATTTTATATCCCAAATTCCATACCTTTAACCCAAACCCCGCTGTAACCCATCAAAGTCCTCTTATTTTGTACCTTTTCTTATATTATTTTGTAGAGATTTTTTTAAAACAATCTTATGATTATGTTTGCTTTATTTCTTGACGTTGAGGGATTCACATATATGCAAATACGTATAAGTAACCGAGTGTTGAGCAAATCATTGTGAGAGGTGTATGTAAATGCATAACAATAGTCTTATAGACTTGCTGCACTTATCTAGATATTTGCATGTTTTTGAAAATAAAAAAAAGTCAATCCTACTTGTTTGATTTTCTTATTTTAAGTATCACATCTCTTGAAAACCTTGAAAACCATGTATGCAACTGGGTCTTTATTTTACAATGGAGTTGCTTATCTTTAATTTGTGTTACCAATTAGAATTTTGATTGGATTGTGCATGAGAGTTTCCTTGAGGATAGAGAAAGTTTAAGTGTGTGGATGTTTGACATGCTTAAAATTATACATGTTACAATGCATATTGTCCCCTGTTTTGAATGCCTTTTTTGTTACAAATTCATGTGGAACGACGCTTAATTATGTTCGATTTGAATTTTGTAGTTTTGGATGGAAGCTTGGTGATTTTGGTGGAAAACGCAAGAAAAATAAGTGAAGTTATGAAGCCTAACATTCCGCTATGGCTGTGTGACATTTTGACATGGCCATATGATGCCGAACTTGCTGAAGAACACTACACATGACCATGTCACTTCAGGACATGGCCATGTTCGGGCCCATGCACTCTTTTTAACCTAGTTTGAGCCTTATTTGGGTCATTCTAACTTTAAGGGTTAAAACCCTAGTTCTTTCCGTCCCCTAAGACCATTTTGAGTATTAATTATAGGAAAAGAAATCAAGATTGAAGATCAAGCACTCCAAGGAAGAATCTAACAACATATGATCCATCTAGCTTGATTTGATTTGATAATCTCTTCATCTAACCATGTATCTCTTTGATTATTCAAGTTTCTTGTGTGTTTTTGTAGTTAGCATGAGCTAAAACTCTTGATTCACTTAAAGTAGATGAATTCTACCTAACTTTGATGACAAACATGTGATTTAACATGATGATTATGTTGATGACTTTAACATGTTCTTAAATTTTCTTCAATGATTATGTGTGTTTGTTTGACTTCATTATATGTTAAATCTCATGGGTATCTTGATCATATTATGTTGGAAAACCATATGTGTTAGAGTATTTATTCATGAATATCTATATGTATGTGTGTATTTATGTATGTATGTATGTATGTATGTGTGTATGTGTGTATGTGTGTATGTGTGTATGTGTGTATGTGTGTATGTGTGTATGTGTGCACGTACGTATGTACACATGTACTCATGTACGCATGTACGCATGTACGCACGCATGTACGCACACACGCTTGCACGTACGCACGCACGCATGCAAGCACGTACGCACGTACTCACGCACGCATGTACTCACGCACGCATGCATGCAGGCATGTACGCACGCATGTACGCATGCACGCATGCACGCATGTACGCATGCACGCACGCATGCATGCATGTATGCATGTATGTATGTATGCATGTATGTATGCATGTATGTATGCATGTATGTATGCATGTATGTATGCATGTATGTATGTACGTATGTATGCATGTATGCATGTATGTATGTATGTACGTATGTATGTATGTACGTATGTATGTATGTGTGTACGTATGTATGCATGTATGTATGTGTGTATGTACGTATGTATTTATGTATGTGTGTATGTACGTATGTATGTATGTATGTTTTTTGTTTGTATGTATGTATGTATGCATGTGTGTATGTATGTATGCATGTATGTATGCATGTATGTATGTATGTATGCATGTATGTATGTATGCATGTATGTATGCATGTATGTATGCATGTATGCATGTATGCATGTATGTATGTATGTATGTATGTATGTATGTATGTGTATTCATGGCATTTGATTAAGAATGGTGGATGGAGATTCGAACATCTATGATTGTTATTCAAATGCGTATCCTTGTTTATATGCTTGGGAAGGCCATTAAATTTGTTGTGAATTCCTCATACCATTGTGTATGTGTGATTATGGTTTAGTAGCGTAAGATAATGGCTCATATATTCATTGTATATTCACAAGTTGGAGGACTTCATGATTTTATTTGCATTACGTGATTCGAGGTGGTTGGTATGTGGTAATCATATTAGATTTTCAAAGAATTATGGGACTAAATAACCTTGACAGGTTTAGTTCACATTTGTATTCAATATAATTGTATCATTGGATTTTCATGAAATGACTTTAGGTGGTTACTATGTTAACATTGTTTTTAACATTCGAAAGAGTCATATGATTAGGTAGACTTGAAGGGTGTCTAGTCTATTTCCGTGTTACACATGTATAGAATGATCTCATCGTGAATTTATATATGTTATCATTGTTTGGTTAGGTGGATTCAAAGTCTAAGTGAACATTTCTATTGCTTGATTATCTTTCTTGATTTCTATACATATTTATCTATTTATGTTTATTTTAGTTTAAAATATAAAAAGTTACCAAATCATCTATATTTTCCGACTAAATAATAACAAAGGTTTACTATTTGTAGCTATGGGTGTCGTTGGATCAATAATTGGTTCTTGCCTAAAATATGCTACATATACGATAAGTACACTTGCCAATTTGTGTGTGGTTTATTTTGAGTAAAAACCAAGTGTTGTGGAAATCATTATAAAAATATTTATACACCCACACACATCATACTCAAAATCAAAAGCACAAGGAAACAGAAGAAAGAAGGCCCACCAGAAAGAGGGGGAGCCAAAACGATGTATCAAATAGATTCTTGAAAGCTATCAATTAGTTACCACCAAATGAATAGTAGTTTACAACTTATAAACCTCTAGGTACAACCAATGCTTCCTCTTCTCGCTTCATACTACACAACACCATTTTTTGAATTTGGATTTTTTACATCTACACAATAGATTAAGTGATGAACATTCCGATTGATGGAGAGGAAGGTGGTTGTAACCTTGATCATCAATGGAGTACTGAAATTGAAGATAGTGAGCTGTGAAATCACATCCCTTTAGATTCTTATCTATGGCAAGTATGTGTGCTACGTATAAAAAGAAAGAGAAAATTCAATACTCTTTCTCTCATGTCTTTTCTTTTCTTCTTTGATTATTCTTTAGTCTCATTGATTCTCCTGTTCTCTTCGTTGATGGTGGTAGTGATGGGACATCGAGAGAGATAAATAGAGATAGTCGGTGGTTGCATGTTGTTTTCAATGTGGGTATGGAGTTATCATAGATGATAAAGTTTCGTTGTTCTTCATTTCTTGAGTGTTGGTTCCCATTAGCTTTCACCATTCTATTCACTTCACTTAGTCATTTAACATAAATGTCATCACCTCCCAACCAATTTAATCTAGTTGGTTTTTTAATTTTATCAGTTGAATCACATCTAAAACTAAGATTTTATATTTTTTTTCAAAAAATTCTATTGATCTCATTTTTGCGTTTCAAGTTCGCAAGGTGAACTATCCCATCTTGGTTAGTTCTAGGATCCGTGTTAAAAGTCATGGTAATGCCCATTTCAATTTTATGTGGGCTATAATCTTTTCTTTTCTTGTTTCATGTTCTATGTTTTGGTGCTGGGCTCCTAGGCTTGTATTTGATGCTGCTGGGCTTGCTGTTATTGCTTATGGGCTTGCTGCTGTTGCTGATGGGCTTGCTGCTCAGCTACTCCCGCTTTATGCTCAAGGATTTGGCTTTATATTCTTACTGAGTGGCTTGTTTTGAAACAACACACAACACTAAAATTTTCTTCTTGTTATCTCGGTTCTTTTTCAATCTCACCGTGTTAGGAGTTTTGTATTGAAACCCTAGTTTTCTCAACTATTGATAGAGCTTTTCTAGTTCTAGTTTTAGCTTGATATATTCTGGTCACTGATTTGGTGATTAGCTTGTTCGATGATGTATTTATGGAGTGATTTATATTTTAGACTTTGTTTCTTGCTTGCTCTATTGGATTTGTTCATCTGCTTTTCTTGTGTTGCTTGTATTTCTTGTGTGATCTCTCTGTTATTAGAGCCACAATCGCTCTGATTGCCTTCATTTCTCTATTCTGGTTCTTTCACATGCGTCTCTCTCTTGTTTGAAGTTTTCTAGGGATTTATCTTGTAACCCTTCATCTATGTCTCTGTTGCTACAGGTGTGTGCTCTATTTGATTGAGATCTGTCTGAATCGCTTGTTGTGAAGATTCTTGTGGATCAAAGTCTCCTATCTTGGATGTTTCTAAGTGATTGTAACCCTAAGTGATGGTTACATCCCTCATTTGCAAAGGACTGGAATACCCTAACTTGGGCATTTCTTGGTGAGTTCGCTCCATTATTTTCTTGTTAAGTTTTTTTTTTTTTTTTTTTTTTTTTTTTTTTTTTTTTTTTTTTTTTTTTTTTTTTGCTCTTTGCATCAAGAATTTCCTGATTTAGGCATTGTTTGGCTAGGTTAGGAGGACCAGCATTTGGTTATTAATAGGGAGAGCCACTCCCTGATCTTGTTTGTGTGCCTTTGTCATATTGTTTGTGCCTTCTAAATCTTCTATATCTATGTGTATCACGTGTGTGTTCCTTTGTGTGCCTACATAATCAACACTAACTAATCCTTGATCTGCCACTTAAGTGGTGTGAAAACCTACTTGTGTTGTTCTCTATGCATGTGCTTAAGTGCAATTATCTCTTAGTTGATTAAATGGCAGATATTGATCCTAAATATGTTGTCCCACCTAGGTCCAAATAGTTCTAAACCTTGTTCGATTATGGTTACCAAAACCCTTGTGAGTAAACCTGATGCTAGCGATCCTGTTTATCTTCACCCAAGTGACTCTAGTAACCTAACAATAGTAAACGCAAAATTAAAAGGAATAGAAAATTATATTGTATGGGCTAATATTATGAAATTAACGCTTCATGCTAAGAATAAGATTGGATTCATAGATGGTTCTTGTAAAATATCCACTAAGAATAAAATTGGATTCATAGATGCTTCTTATTCTTACCTAGCTGTTTAATTCAGTGTGTGATGAATTGTATGCTGGTCAAGTTTATTCTAAGCTAGCATCTAAAGTCTGGGAGGATTTAAAAAAAACATATGATGAGGTGGGTGGACGTGTAGTGTTTGGACATGTAGTGTTTGGTTTAGTCAAAAAATTAACTCTCTAAAACAAAATGGTTCAAAAGTTTTTGAGTACTATCATAACCTAAATACAAAATGGAAACAGTTTGATGTAATGGTCCAACTACCTTCTTGTTCATGTAATGCTTCAAAAGTATTCACTGATTTTAATCAATTAATGAAGTTGATGTAGTTCCTCATGGGTCTTGATGACATCAATTAACCTGTGAGTACAAATTTGTTAACTCGTGACCCTCTTCCACCACTAAACAACTTTTTCCAGTATTTCTAGATCAAAGTTTCATAAAGGATCAAATAATATAACAAAAAAAAAAAAAAAAAATCAGAATTTAGGTTTTATTTCAAAAAAAAAAAAATAAAAAATAAAACAATCGATAATAAAAAGAGGTTTGGAAAGGGACCCAACCCAAATTTGAAGTTCACTCATTGCAACAAACTCGGTCACACTATTGAACACTGTTTTAAAATTATTGGATATCCTTCGGGATCAAAATCCAAATATGGGTCGGGCAGTTATCAAAACAATATCTGTCGCAACCCTCCCCGTCGCGGCCCTTCCCATCGCGGCCCTCACTGTTGCAACCCTCCCCGTCACAGCTCTTCACGGCCACAGCACCCCCGTCACCAACCTCCAGCCGCGCAGACCATGCTAGCCTCGTCGCCGCCCCCAACAGCCCTGTCACCGCGTCCACCTTTCTGACCGCCGCGCCGTCGCCGCCTCCAGCTTCACTGCCGCCCGCCCTCTGATGTCTGATGTTAAAAAACAAACAGTCTTCTTCTTGTAGACTGCAGACGTTTGGTTCACCTCTTCTCCTGCAGATGTCTGCAGATGTGGTCCGTTGACTTCAAATATTTTTCTACTGAAAAAACAAACAACACCTTGATGTCAATTTTTTGGAGGTATATGTTATAATGTGCAGATTGAAAATATTTTTTGTGAATCTATTTTTAACTTTGCATCTTAGAATGATTCCCCATCCTTCGGATGGGTTATTGATGTGACATCCGGTAATTTTCCGTTACCAAACTCCGTTAGGTCTTGCATACATGTGTCGTGAGCACACACTAGTTGTCGTTGAATGTTGGTGACTTAATAACAATTATCTATGGTAAACAAATGATAACCTAATGAATAATGTTGATTATTAGTTGTGGTTATGTGATTCATGCATTTTAAGTTATTGTTTGTGAATTTTACTTGATAACGTGACAACGTGTAACTATGATCTCATATGTTTTGCTGTTAGTTGTAAATGTATATGATTATTAATGTTGATTAGTAATGTTTATATTTTGCAGTTAAAACCTTTTAAAAAGTGTTAAAAAGATTAGTTTTTATAAAATATAAATAATGGGGTTTATTTTGTAATTGGATTGAAATAAAAAGTTACCATATTTAAACAAATTTAACCCAACCCTAGCCCCCATTCCCCATTTGCGGCCGTAACCCCCTCCCAACACCTTCATCCATTCGATTCTGATTAAGAATAAGCAAGAACAATTCGATTTTGATTAGTTCCAAGTGTTAGCAAGTGTTAATCATCATCTCTACACGTTTAAAGGTGAGTTTTATCAAGTTTTTCATGATTTTTGATTCTTGAAGAACCCTAATTCGAAATTGATGATGAAAAAGTGAAATTGATGATTGTTAGATGTTAATTTGATGTTGGTTAGATTGTATGAATGTTAGATTATGTTGATTATGCAAGAATTCCATGGTTTGATCACATTGTTCACACATTGCCTTAAGAGGAAACTTTTTGTTCTTGGAATTCATGATTTGATGATTGTATGATGTTGGATACATTGCTTGGATGTTGGTTTATATGAATTGTGCAAGAAAAGTCATGAAATCTAGGGTTTGTTCATACCTTACTATAAGTGGAAACTTTTATGCATGATGATTGGGAATTTTGATGAATTAATGATGATTATCGTGTTAGTATGAATGTTATGGACTTGATTAGGTATAAAATTGATGAAACTATGAAGGAATTGGATGTTAGATTGCTTTTGGGTGTTACCTTCTAAAAAGGGAAACTTTATTTTTGAAGATCATTGGATATGATGATGTGAGCATGTTTATGTTGTAAGGGTCATGTTAGAATGCTTATGGATGATGTCTAATGTGGTGGAATGTGTTACTTGGGTTGTATGGTTGTTTGATTGATCATTTAAAGAATGTAGGTTCTTGGTGATTATACATGATGATGAATTATGGCTAGTGATTAGGAAATCATGTTTGGGATTGGAATTAATCATTATTGTGTTTGTTAGTTGGAATTAATCTTGTTGATTTATATGATTATGATTGTCATACACGCGTGCGAATCTGAGGCCCCTACTTAGTAGGATTGGCAGGGTTTAGGGTGTGAAGTCGTGAGTGGCTTCACATGGCATGTTGTGCATGATTAGACTTCATGAATGAATTATTAGTTGTGATATATTTATGATTGTGTTGAGCATGTTGATTGTTTGAGATTCGCATAAGTTGTATGATGATCTAGATTGAACTTGGGTTGATGATGTAATATGCGTGAATACTTTGTTTGATAATCATGTATGATAAGTTGATACGTTTGATTAAACGAGATTTCAATTAATATGTCACCAACGGGTCCAACGGGTCAACTAGGTTAAATGAGTCTTGTTTTCCAAAGCCCTGGGTCCATGTGTTTATTGAGCACCTAGGGTTGTTAAGTTTTCTGTGCACACGTACTTATGTACTTGCGTGTTCTAGGTAACCTTTGAAGGGTTGTCTTTCCATCCATCATCAGTTCTCTCTTGTCATTATCCTTGCACATCAGGTGAGTTCATGCCCCACTATTTTATAAACTCTCTTATGGGGGAGGTAGCATACTTGTTCACAAACGCTATATTATTATTATAAGTTGTGTATGTTTTAACATGGTGTATAATACCTTGAAAGTCCTCACACTTTCGGATCGTTAATAATGGTAACTAGCGGGAAATCTTGGGTAGTACTACTGGGTTTGACAAGCCCCACCTGTGCGACTCGAGGTCAAACGGGTGCAATATTGTCCTAAACACAAACATCGTTACGACCTGGTAAGTCATGACGGGAGGCAACAAACGCAACACAGTCAGCTTCGATCGCGAAATCACTATTGTTATTACTTATGAATATAGACTAGCTATCTATTTCATTGCACTTCTTATGTTATGCAAATTATTATTGTTTATGTTAAATGCAAACTCTTGAACTCACCGACCATTGTGTTGACATTTTTTAGTATGCTATTCTCAGGTCGTTAATTCACGTTGCCATAGGAGCACAACACGGGTCCAGCATGCATTCTAAGACTTCATCTTAAGTCATGACATTTGAATTTTATTTATGAGATTTAAATAATGGGTTGGCGCGTGTTTTGCCAAATTTTACATTTACATACTTTGGGTTTGTCTTATTTACAAAACGCTTCCGCATGGTTTTAAAACTTGAACTTTGATTGGTTTATTTTTAAATGTGGCATATAGTGTCGTTCTGAGTAACTAGTGACTGTGATCCTGGTTTGTTCACACGCCTCGCGGTAAAACTCCGCACGTGGATTTTGAGGGTGTGACAATTGACTCGGGTGCAAATCAACACATGGTCATGTCTGATAAAAATATTTTTAACCTCGTTGATGTTTCTAATTATAAAATTACTATCAAGCACCCTAATGGTATTGATGCTACTGTCACTAAAATTGGCTTCTTAAAACTGAGCAATAATGTGGTCCCATCAGATGTATTCGTTATGCCCGACTACTTTGTAAACTTAATGTCGGTCTGTAAATTAGAGATTGTCTTTATTGAAAAAACTATTTTATCCAGGATTCTTTTACAAAGAAAGTCCTTGTGACTAGTAACCAGTTTGATGGTTTATACATCTGGGGTGACCCTTCGTGTGTTTCCAAGGTGTGCTTTAATTGTTATAATTCTGTAGGTTTATGGCATTCTAGACTGGGACACCCCTCTATCAATGTTGTGGAAGTATCAATAACGAAATTAGGTCTCAAACATCAAGGTAACACAATTTCCTATGACACATGTCATAGGGCAAAACAACATAGGGAACCCTTCCCTTTGAGTGATCACAAGTCAAGTGCAATTGAGGATTTGATTCACCTTGATGTGTGGGGACCATATAAAGTTCCTAGTAGGAAAGGACATCGGTTCTTCCTTACTATCGTCGATGATTACTCTCAGTTTGTTTGGGTCTACTTGCTGAAAAATAAAGATGAACTGTTTTGCAACTTCGAAAGCTTTTGTAAATTGCTTAAAACTCAGTTTAGTAAATCGGTCAAAGTTATTAGGAGTGATAACGGAACCGAGTTTCTAAATAACCAAATGAGCGACTTTGAAAAATGGAATCATTCATCAAACATCTTGCGTCTATACCCCTCAACAAAATGATATTGTTGAAAGAAAACATAGACATCTTTTGAATGTTGCTAGAACCTTGTTATTTCAAGTAGGGGTTCCCATTCGTTTTTGGTCTGATTGTGTGCTAACTACTGCTTACCTAATTAATAGGAGCCCATCCTCTATTCTTAATGGCATGTCCCCCTATGAACTTATGTTTGGTTTTCAACCCTTTTTAATCACCTTAGAATTTTTGGCTGCCTTTGTTTCTCCACTATATTAAATAATGCAAATAAGTTTGGTTCCCATGCTGAAAAATGTGTCTTTATTGGCTATTCTGTTTTTAAAAAAGGATACAGGTTGTGGAGTCTTGATAAAAAACTGATTATTTTTTCAAGAGATGTAAAGTTTTATGAAACATTATTTCTTTTTAAATAGCATAATACCATAAATGATGTATGTGAAATCTTTGATAATAAGATTACCAACTTTAATTTTTTTGATTCAACTTAAATAAGCCGGTCAATAAATACTTATGGTGAGATAACCTATGATGACAAGAAGGATATAAATGAGAAGCCTATTTCTGATTAGTAGCCTAGCTGCAACACTCATAGTTCAGGTGGAGAGGGCGATTTTGTGCGGCAACAAGTATTCAAATTTGAAGCTTATGAGGGCTTGATACAATCTTAGCAGCCCCCTAACAAGAGTGATGGCAGTAGTGAGGCAAATCTAAACAGGCACAATGATAATTTAAGCTCCTTTAAGGGTGTCAAAGAGCCATCTGCTCGTGTTAGATAATATTCACGGATTTTATCTTTTCCAAGAAAATTAGATGACTTTATAATAGAAGGAAAGGTCAAGTATGAAATGGAAAAAGTTGTAAATTATTCCAGCATGTCTACTAAAAATAAAGGTTTTGTGTCTATTCTAATAAAACCATTGAACCAAGAAATTTCAAAGAGGCTCAATCTGATATTCATTGGGTGCATGCCATGAATGAGGAAATGGAGGCCTTAAATAGAAATAATACATGGACTCATGTTGACCTTCCTCAAGGTAGAAAACCTATAGGATGCAAGCGTGCGTTTAAAATAAAATACAAGTCTATAGGTGAAATAGATAGATATAAAGTGAGGTTAGTTGCAAAAGGGTATAGTCAAAAGGAAGGCATTGACTTTGATGAGACTTTTTCGTTGGTTATTAAGATGGTCACCGTTAGAACGGTTATATCTTTAACTATTCAAAATTAATGGCCTTTTTTTTAGTTAGATATTAACAATGATTTCCTTTATGGTGAATTGAATGAAGAAGTTTATATGAACTTGCCAAAGGTTTTTTTTCAAAAAATGAGTCGAAAGTGTGTAAACTAAATAGGTCCTTATATGGTCTCAAGCAAGCTCCTCGTATGTGGAATAGAAATTAGTTGGAGTTTTACTTGACCTTGGTTTTACCCAAAGTAAATGTGACTATTCTTTGTTTGTTAAATTTGTGAATAATGTGTTTATGGCTTTGCTTGTCTATCTTGATGATATTATTGTTACCGGAAATGATCTTAATGAAATTGAAAAAATTAAATGTTTGCTAAAAGAAAAATTCTTGATTA
Organism: Flaveria robusta; assembly: GCA_025506415.1. Classification (NCBI taxonomy): domain Eukaryota; kingdom Viridiplantae; phylum Streptophyta; class Magnoliopsida; order Asterales; family Asteraceae; genus Flaveria; species Flaveria robusta. The sequence continues at coordinate 17,320,406 of CM046465.1, read as the reverse complement.
AAGACCTAGGTGTTCTTAAGTATTTCTTGGGGATAGAAGTTACTAGAAGCAAAGATGGTTTGTGTCTCTCTCAATGGAAATACTCTATGGATCTGTAGTAGAATTTGGGCATAGTAGATGTAAGCAATTGTCAACATCTATTGAACAAAATTATGTTTTCAAGAATTCTTGTAAAGGGGATGAAACAAACTTATCAAATGTCACTGATTTATAAAGGATAATAGGAAAATTAATATATATATCTCACACTCATCCAGATATATCATATGTGGTTCAATTTTTAAGTTAGTTTATGCATCGGCCTACAAAATCTTATGTACAAGTTGTTCTTAGGCTGTTGAGGCACTTAAAAGGGGCACCAGGGCGTGGTATTTGGTTTGAGAAAAGCAAAAATCTTTGGTTTGTTTGCTTTTGCAGACTTTGATTGGGCAAAATGTTTACATTCTAGGAGATCTTTAACTGGTTTTTGTATCTTCTAAGGTGATTATTTAGTCTTGTAGAAGAGCAAGAAATAGGGAACAATTTCTCATTCTTAGGTTGAGGCTAAATATAAGTCTATGTGTGCTGCTTCATGTGAAATAATCCGGTTGATAAACGTACTGCAAGAGCTATCTGCCCCTTTAAACCTTTTGGTTGACCTATTCAGTGATAATGATGTTGCTTTATCAATTGGAGCAATTCCAGTGTTTCATGGTCGTACTAAACTTTTTGAAATTAGTCTTTTCTTCTTGAGAGAAAAATTAAATGATGGAGTTATTAAAATCATTCTAGTTTTTTCGGCTAATCAAGTAGTAGATAACTTTACTAAAGGCCTGTTGGTGCAACAACACAATTTTTTAATAACTAAATTGAAGTTGCATGATATGTTTAGAACATCAAATTGAGGGGTGGTGTTAAAAATCATGGGTAATGTCCTTTTTAGTTTGATGTTGGCTCTAATCTTTTCTTTTCTTGTTTTAGGTTCTATGTTTTAGTGCTGGGCTCATGGGCTCATGTTTGATGCTGCTAGGCTTGCTGTTGTTGCTAATGGGCTTGCTACTGTTGCTGATGGGCTTGCTACTGTTGTTGATGGGCTTGCTGCTCGACTGCCCCCGCTTTATGCCCAGGGTTTTGGCTTTATATATTTGCTAAGTGGCTTGTTTTGAAACAACACGCAACACTTAGTTTTTCTTCTTGTTCTCTCGGTTCTTTTTCAATCTCATGGACTTAGGGGTTTCGTATTGAAACCCTAGTTTTCTCAATTGTTTATAAAGCTTTTTTGGTTCTAGTTTTCGCTTGATATTAGTCTCGTCTCTGATTTGGTGATTAGCTTGTTTGACGTTGTACTTCTTAAGCGATTTATATTTCAAACTTTGTTTCTTGGTTGCTCTAATGGATTTGTTCATTTGGTTGCCATGGGTTGCTTCTATTAATGGCGTGATCTTTTTTGCCAATCCGACAAATGTTTCGGCTAGTGATGATATATGTAGAGAGCAAAGATTAAAATATAATAGTGGGTGAAACCCGCATGGTGCGGCGGGAGTATAAATATTTTTATGGCTGTGTATTTAGCTAATTATTCCTTATTATGCTAACTCTCATTTTACTTTTTTATTTGATTAATGTGAGATATCAAATATATCTATATTAATACAGGGATGAGCAAATTTATAAATAACAAGTTGTTTATGCATAATCATTTATACCAAATATAACAAAATTGTTATTAAGTGTCTTAAAAATAAATTAAAATTACAGTATTGTCCAAAAAGTTGTGTTATATAGTAGTATAGAAATAGATAAATTAAGATAACCTTAAATATAATAGTTTTATTTTTTAATTTAATTAGAAAATAGTAGAGTACAAATATTTAAAGCTTAAAAGAGGTATAATAGGAATAAATTTTATGACATTACACATTACAGCTTACAACTTTTCATATGTCATCTTAAAATTAATGTAAAATTACAACTTTAGCCATAATTTCTCTATTATATAGTAATATAGATTAAAACGATACATATGTCGTTCTATTGTTCTTTCCTACCTTTCATACGAAATTTTCTTTTTGTATCTTGTTTGACGGTTCGCCTCCTATATATGAATATTACAATTACAATAGACTTATAAGTTTTTATAATATTGCTCACTCCCAAGACAAATATATTGCCTAAATCGTATGTTATTAACCAATATGCTAATAATGGAAGGAAATGAACAGTATCAGAGGGTATATTTGGAATTTCCTAGCTGCATGCATGCTTAATGTGAGCCACGTGTCCTCCTCTCTACACTTTCTTCTGTATGCTCAAAACAAGAGGTTATGTTTTCTCACCTACTGAACATTTTTTCTCTCTTCTTAACCTTCCTTTCAACGACAGAACAAACCTACCTTCTTATCTCCACGATGTCATTGTGGCTAAAGTCGCTGCCCTACGACCGTGAGACCCATCGCTTCCCCTTTTCTTTTCTTTTTTTCTCTCTATGACACCACCGCCATATAGAATTGGAGAGATAGGGCTATATGTTAATGATGGAAGGAAATGAACAGTATCAAAGGGTATATTTGGAATTTCTAGCTGCATGCATGCTTAATGTGAGCCACGCATCCTCCTCTCTACACTTTCTTTTGTATGCTCAAAACAAGAGGTTCTGTTCTCCACCTACCGAACATTTTTTCTCTCTTCTTATCCTTCCTTTCAACGATTGAACAAACCTACCTTCTTACCTCGACTATGTCATTGTGGCTAAAGTCGCTACCCGGCGACCGTGAGACCCATCGCTTCCCCTTTTCTTTTCTTCTTTTCTCTCTACGACACCACCGCCATATAGAATTGGAGAGATAGGGAATGACCGGCAAAAATGGCGACGCCCAAACAAGTAGATGAGATTGATGGGGAGGTGGACCGACGACTAACGTTTTGTCGATTTGGACATGGATCTGTTTCTCGATCCGGCTTGCTTGCATAGTTGCATGCGGCGGTTAAGTACTTTCTACATCTAGGGTTTAGGTGGTCGCTCCAGACGACGCCCAAAGAAGGTAATGAAGGGTTGGTAGTGGTGCGTGTGTTGACGTTGGAAGGACAAAACCGTATATACAAAGGTAAAAAAAGCCCTAATTTTTTTTTACCATTTTGCAAGGTTCGTTTTCAATTTGAAAACTTTCCTTGAATTTGTTTAAGATATCTAGATGGACTCTAACTGCTCTCCCTTTACCTCTTCCTTGATGTCAATGTCCTTTTCTATGTCAATTATGCGCTCCTCATGAAACATATCTCGTAACAGATTAGTTGCTTTGGGTTATTGTATTTGATGGTGGTTCACACCAAGACTCAATTTCAAGATTAATTTTTCAATTTTCCTCGGGTGACTAAATATCTTGGGTGACTGGAGAGGATATAATGTAAAACTCAATTTAAGATTGTGTATTCATGTCAATTTTACTAATGTAGTTTTTTATTCTTCCTTTTTGATTTAATAAGTTAAGTTAACAAGTTGGTATTATCGTTTTTTATTTGGGTTATGTGATGTGTCACGAGTTTACGCTATCGTGTTTTTGTTTGTAACTTTGTGAACCTTCTTTTGTAATTTTTGTAGCCGTTGGGTGGTGATTCGCCACATGCATCAGACCTGTGGCTACCATTTTCCAGTGTTCATAGGTTTGTTTGTCTCTCTGTCATGAAGCTAACTTTGTTTTAAAATTTTTTGGTGTCGTGGGGTGCTTTACTTTGATCGGGATCTGTATTGTGTAGCCGTTTTTATTTATAGTCTTGCGTTAGCTTAAGCGTATTTTGCATTTTACGTATTGTTTTGGGGTCGTTTATATAAGCTGGTAAAACTTTGGTTTTGGTTTTTTTGCCATGCCATGCACGTGTTAGTTCTCGAATTAGGATTTCATCTTATGATTATATTCATTGACTGCTATTTTGGTAAGATTTCAACCGTAAGTGCCATTTCCCTGAACTAACCTCTTCTTGATATTTAGCAGACAATGAAAATGGATTTGTGTATAAACGAGGCAACTTAAGTTTGTTGACGACATCTTTTACACTCTAAAATAACCTGTTCACATTATTGAAATATGCAAATGTTTACAATCCAAAATAATTAAATACGTTTATATGTGATTAACTGAATAAAAACTACATGTACGTGCAGAACAACATCATTGCGTTTATGATTTTGTAAGTGATTTTTAATCATTTCTAAAGTTAGATTGACATGGAAGCAACATTTTAACTAGGGTGGTTATGATCTTTAATGGAAAAGATCCCTTAATAGTGTGTGTGGTACTAATTACTGGGTGTTTAAGTTGGACGGTAAGATCGAATCATATTAAAAGCAAAGTAATATGGTAGATGATAGTAACAACTGCACAAGTGTTTAACCTTCAAAGTCAACCATATCCTTTTGTAATTTTTGATAGAATATGAAAATTTGATTCATTTTGATAGTATATTCATAGTTTACTGTTGTTTCTCTTTGACCCTCGATCAAACTACAACTGTGTGTAGTTTTAAAATTTAAATGGCTAACTAAATATGTTCTTAACCCCATACATAAAGGAAATCTTTATAGCAGAGTTGATCATTATTCAAGTTTGTCCTTTGCTAGGGATCCGATTTGTAGATTTAAGGCTTAACTTCCATTGGAGTAGTTTACTTCATATATAACGATATTGTACCTTCAAAAAATAGCAGTTGTTTTGCCTCAAATCAAATACGTTTATGTTCGTGTCTATCTCGCACAGAATTATAAATCCTCCTTTCTTTGGCTTTTTCTGTATGTGATTAGCTTTAGCTATTTATACTTCTAAGGAGGTAAAGAATGATAGTAGGAAGAGTAAAAATTAGTTACCCAAATTGCCAGTTTACACCAGATTAGCACAGTGTTTCGTTCGAGTAACCTCTAATATGTCAAATAGCTTTCGACATTGTTTGGTTTTATAGAACTAGTTTGTTATAGTTAACACATTAACTTTAATCACACCCAGCATAAGTGTAACATGCATGCTGAACCAGGTTGTTTTGTTGTAGAGAACTATATTATTCAGCACAGCACGGTGAACAAAGACGATGAACCAGACATGCAAGTCGCTGCAACCGACACGTGTAACAAACGTCCAACAACACCAACATGAACAACAGAAAGCGACATGACAACAAGAACAATAGAAAGAGACATGACAACAAAGCGTGTCCTCATTGAGTCAGCATGTATATATATCAAAATTGTCATACCCCTTTCCAAAACTCTCACTCTTTTACAATAATAACACCATATTAACCAACACCACAATATATGCAGGTGACAGAATCAGGGATACAAAGAGGGCAAGATACCAAGATTGATAACATAATCAACGAAGAAAACCGAACGTTTTGTCATAAGGAATTGAAGGGATTGCAGGTCATAAATGATGATGTACAGATGGATGGTTCAGTTGGGAATGAAGTTTGGTGTGTAGGAAACTGGAAAAGTTTTAGAAACTGGAAAGTATCAAATGTGAAGGATTTTTGGTGTAAGCTAGTTAGTAACAATATTAGAGCGTTGCCTTCGTTTATGAAGTAGTCTAATACTCATGTAGCTCAGCAGACTATTAGTATGTTAAGGTATGACTCCGTCACGAAATGAATCCCGCCGCAACGCGCGGAGGGATATAACTAGGGCTGTTCACGAGCCGAACCGAACCGAGCGGACCTTTGCTCGTGCTTGGCTCGTTTCTAAACCGAACCGAGCCGATCGGCTCGTTTACAACCGAGTGGAAAATCAAACGAGCCTTTTTCGAGCGTGAATTTTCCAAGCGAGCGGCGAACAATTTGTATAACCCAACTATCTAGTGTATTATCCGATTTATATTGCAATGAGAGACAATGACAATGTTGAATCTTAAGTTTTAATTACTTAAAAAGCAGTCACATTTCATAACATAACAATTTCATAAATGACAATACATTATGGCTGGCGATAAGGCTAATGCTGTAGCCGATGAGACGGTGAACATATTGAAGAGAACAATGGCGGTGAGAGTGAGAGATGATCGACTAAGAGTAAGAGCGGAATCAAACACTGTCTTTAAGCGGCTGAGGATTTCATTATGCTTAGCGTTAAGTTTTTTTATTAGTTTAATTGATCTAGTATGCGTACATATAAATATATATATATATATATATGTATATTGGGCCACATCTACAAGAGTGCAATGTATAAATTATATATATATATATATATATACTAAAAAAAATTCGAGCCAAACCGAGCCGAGTGGACCTTTGCTCATGCTTGGCTCGTTTACAAACCGATTCGAGCAGATCGGCTCGTTTACAGCCGAGCAGAAATTCGAACGAGCATTTTTCGAGCAAAATCCGATCGATCGTCGAGCGAGCGTCGAGCGATGAACACTTTGAACAGCCCTAGATATAACTAGTTGATTTTATTAGTTGGTGGTTAGAAATGGAAAGCATTTCATATGACATATTCTTTAATAATACAGTTGATTATTAAATAACACGTAAGCACCTCCTAAGAAGAAATGCTTGAGATGACATATGGAACACATTAAATTTTACTGGCATTATATGATACAACTGTGAACTAAATAAGTACCTTCAGAAAACAATTCCAAAAGATACAGCCAAAAATAAAAAAATAAAAATTAGAAAACTTAAGGAAACAACTTTACTACGATTAGACAAAGACAGATAACAATGAGGTGACGTGAACGAAGATAAATAATAATTAAATACAAAAGTAATATAAAAATGTATAGAAAATTGTTATGGATATTCGTGGTCCATGAATCTCAGATTCCTTTAAAAATTAAAAAGATTCATGCTGGCACGATCGATTCATCCTTGGTTGGATACTTGGATCTTGAAAGGGTCAAAAGATTCCGTGCGTCTTTAAATAGTTGTTTGGTGTGTAAATGACCGTTTAAGAATATAAAAAATAATAATTTTCTTTTAATTTGTTATTTTTTAAAGCAGCTTTTAAATAACACGTAATCTCATTAACCATCTATATGTAAAATTTAAACCCTTAGGTAGCGTTTTGTACCAAGTAATGGAAGATGGAATAAAATAAATGATTGAGTGTGAATTAAAAATAATATGTTTGGTTGCCAAAAATAATAGAAAGGATCATTACGCAATTAATCACAATCCATCTTATCACACCAAATACATTCCATTCACCCACTATTTTTTTTTCATTTAATCTCATTTTATCCGTAGTCCGCACCATCACCAACCACCACCACTCACCGCCCACCACCACCACCACCACCCATCGGCCATCACCACCGCCACCGCCACCACCGGCCACCATCACCACCACAAGCCACCATCGCCACCATCACCACCATCACCACCACCAACGGCCACCGCCACCACCACCACTAGCCACCACCATCACCTGTCACCACCACAACCATCACCGTCGGCCGCCACCACTACTAACCGCCATCACTACCGGTCACCACCAACGACCAACATAGCCACCACCGCCAGTCACCACCAAACACCACCACCGGCCACCATGCACCACCTCTATCTGCCGCCACTACTGAACACCACAATCGCTACCACCAGCCACCACCAGCGCTACCAGGAACCCTATCGGCCACCGGCCATCACCACCATAATCACTTTAATATTTGATTTTTTTCATTTTTTTCTACTTAACAAACAACATAAAGTAATGATTCATTCCATTCTTAGAGGGTAATCAAACTGGATGATGGAATGTAATGGATTCATTTCATTACCTCATTCATTCCATTACTTCATCCATTTAATTTCTTCATTTATTTCATTAATTCATACCAAAAAGACCCTTAATCTTAAGGAGTCTCTTTACCACTAATATGCCTTAAGAGAACATCAAATAATTTATTTTAAAATTTATGGCAATAACTTTTTGAAGTTGTAAAAATTTATTTTGAATAGTGTTGAGTATTAATTAACTTTTATTCCTTTTAAGGATCCTCGATAAAGGAGAGGCATTAATTAACAAACAATCAAACAACTTCAACAAAAATAAAATTCCCTAAATGTTAAGAATCGATTGTTCTTATTTGAAATATTTTTATACGATCATATTATGGTCACCATACAAATGTGCAATTGTAATCATCTTATAGTGCTGAAACTCTTCTGTACCTCTCCAAGTAGGAATTCAAGTTATACATCATAACCATCCAATGTTTAGTTATACATTATAACCATCCCATGTTTTGATGGCGCACATGAATTTGAGAATGACAATGAAGTATATTCTGCATTGATTTTGGTAGATAAATTTGTTTCGCAGGCACTATATGCGTTTAATATAACTCATCTAACAGTTGTTCTCAAATGTAGAGCAACTTGTTTTCACCATAATGAGACAAGCAGCTACTGCTCCAAATCCACAATTTCCATCACTCTGTTACGTCATGTACACACGTGCTGTAATGGTGAAATATTTTTGGGATTTCTTACCTAAGTCTGTGCTTTGATGATTCCTCGTTTAAGTCTATCAAGCAATAATCATGCTCTGATGGTTCCTCATTTGAGTCTATTAAGTGAGAACCTTGCTCCATCGGTTCCTTATTTAAGCCCATTAAGAATGAACTACGACTTGCTGGATCTTGATTGATGAAAAATCTGATGTGTTTGAAAGTTATATCGATTATGAACTCAAGTCGGAGGATCAACTTGTTTCAATTTTGGTCGTCCATAGTTATTTTTCATAACCACGGGTTCAACAATCAAATTTGTAAATGTGGATCAAAAACCCCATGTCTCTTTCTTAACAAGTCGTGCTTGATAAATTTTGATTGATTGGTGTAGGTTTCTCGAAATATTTCAACATTATTAGCATAAGCATGATCACCATAACTCACATCTATAGACGGTAACAAATCAAGCTTTGTCCAAAAAAGGTCAATACAATTTAATTGAATAGACAACCTTATATAATTAAACTGTATCTAAGATTATATTACAAATGAAATAATATCATCTAAATCTAGTAGAACATACATACCTTCATTGCATACAGTGCAAGTTCATGAGCACATGGTAACCTAAAACTTAACCATAATTGGCAACCATAATTGTCTTGAGTTAGTACAAAGTCTTGTGATTGATCAACTTAAGCTAAGAATTTTTCCATGGCATGGTGTGAAACAAAAGCATGTAATATTTTAAAATTTTGTTTGTCATATTTAGGCTTGCGAAAAATCCTTCTTCTTTCAAGACTTTCTTTAACAGTGATTTCTTGTGATTTTTCGACATCCTTAATAACAAGTATAAATCTGTCTGAATAATATTTTGTAGAATCCAAGTGTTTTTTTTACCTTTGCATGTTAACTCTTAAGTTTGTTAGTTGTTGAATTTCTAAAATTTAGATGTTTGTCTGTCCATAGTGACACAATCCTTTCTACACACTTATCCAGGCAAACCATATGCAAAAACTAAGAACAACTAAGAAGTGAAGATTATAAGAATAAAGTGTTTAAATGAATGAATAAGTGTCAAATATAATAAGATTTCAAAATAAACATGCATAATACTCGGATAATCATACAATAATGCTTTAAGGTCGGCATAAGTTTGCATGTACAAAGTATTCGTTGGAGAAACAATGAATGCATTCCACATTGAAAGAAAAGAAACCCAAGTCTTAAGTGACTTAATATGTGACTTGCAGTGCTTTGTGATATCAGTTTCAATATTCCATCCATAAAGTAAATTATTACATTGTGAAATCACTTTTTCACATGCTTTCATAAAGCTAAATCTCTATCTGTAACAATAACACGAAGGAAAAAAGACTTGTTAATAGTCAACTCCAAACACTTTAATGCCCAAATGTAGTTGTTTGTCTTTTCTATTCCTGTGAATGCAAGTGCAATACAAAATGTCGTATTTGTTGAAGCAACACCAAAGATTTCAAGAAAAGGTTAATTTTATTTGTTTGTCTTATATGTTGCATCCAACAACACAACATTTGGAAATGCTTGCCACATACTTAATCATGTTGGATGAATAATTTAAATATTAAAAATTGCGCAGAGATTTTAAAATTACCAAATACTAGAGTTAAATGAGTAGATTGTGAAGAGATTTTGAAAGCCAAATAGGTTAGGGTTTTTTTATATAGGAGACAATAAGATGTTTCATACATAATTTTTAATGATTTGATGAGGGTTTTAATGAGTTTTAAATTGATATTGTATTTTAAATTTTGTGATGGTCAATATTTCGATAACAATACATTAAGTGAGATTACTAATTACAACGGTTAAGTGCATTTAATGATGTAGAGTAAGCTCTGATTAGAAGTAGAGTAGGTCAGCATATAGAAAAACCCTTTGTTGGATGTTCATTTTGCTAGTATGGTCTTAAACTTTGAGAAATTGTATCTATGGTCATAATCGTTTGTCAAATTGTAACACGAGTAATTTTTTATATTAAGTTTTCAGTTTAATATTTGATATGACTAAAATATTAAAATAAATATATGCATGTTATAATAAGGGAAAACTTCATAGAATAATAAGCAAGTTTTAGGAGTGTTTTAATTAGGTCACTCATATTTTTATTATTTACAATCAGATTACTAATATATTTATTTATTCGAATCAGGTTACTAAATTTTTAGCAGTGTTAAAATAAGGTAAATCATATTTTTTTTTCAATTTTTTATAATAATTCGTAACTATTTTCAAATAATTTTTTTATATATATATTGTTAATTTTTTCAATATTTCAATTTTTTTAATATTTTATAATTTATGAATGACCTAATTAATAATCCTAAAACTTTAATAACCTGATTGGGACAAAATAATTTATGAGTGAGTTGATTAGGATACAAAAATTTATGTGTGACCTAATTAGAACAATTCTAAAACTTTATTACTATTTTACAAAGTGATTCCTTATAATTAATACATGGTCCCACCCTCACTTTTTTCGTCGTTGATTGTCTCCGACCACCACCACCACTAATTTCCTTCATCACCAATACAACAATTTCCCTTCATTACCACCTCCATAATCTAGAAGCAAAATCTAGACAACCAAATTAAATCATCGGTGCTAAATTGTGTTATGCCTATAACATTTAGCCTCTCGTACCACAAATATCGTCTGCCTTGGTCACGAAGAGCTAACATGTCTGTTTTTGGTTGCGTTGGTGAAGACTTCCCCAGAGGTCATCCATCCTGGTACTACTTCCACCTAAACACGCTTAATTGGAGTTCTCATCTCAACCACTATCATTAATCCTAAAACATGTTGGTGATATTTAAGATGGGAAATTCTTTATGAACCAAAAATTTTTTTTAGTCCACTGCTGATGTGTGATTTACCTATTACGTTACAATCACCCTCCCCCCCTTTTAGTACTCATCATCCCTAGTGAGGTTTGGCCCACCATCCTATTCATGAACATAGGATTTGACTAAGTTTCCCCTCTAAACACCCTAAGGACTCACTATCCTCGATGAGGTTTACCTCTCCATGATGAACGATAGAGGAGTGCTCTAGTACCATTTGTAACATCTGCCATCTCGTATTACCAATAGTACATGCTTTGCTATAAGAAAATCACACATTGGTTTTTGGTTGCCCTAGTGAAGACCATGTAACAGGTCACCAATCCTTGGATTGCTCCCAACCAAGCATTCTTAACTATAGAGTTCTCCTCTTATCCACATCTAATATACCTATATGAGGTAGTACATTTTATGTAAATCCAACATCTCTCATGTCCACGGTCAATGCAGGATTTGAATAGGGTGTTACACTTACCCATTCTTCTTTTGGACCCATTAGCCTTGATGAAGTTTGTTCCATTATCTGATTTATGGAAACGGGAGTTCCCTAAATATTCTAGGGTCTCATAATCCTTGATAAGGTTTGTCCCATAATCCTGAATGGAACAGGAGTGGCCCTGACCATAGGTAATAGCCCAACTCGGTACTTAGATATTTTCTACTTTGTCCTTAATGGGTTACCCATTCAAGAATTCATGAATTTGTTTTCACCCAACGATTTGCTCACATAGATAAAACGTGTCTTGGTAGAAAAGGTTTCCGCACCCTTAAAAATAGGCTTCATTCTCCCCCTTAATCGATGTGGGACTTACATCTCCACCCTCTCACGAAGCCCAGTGTACTCGCTAGTGAACAACTTCGACCCTTCGCTTTAATGCCAACGATTTTAATGCTATCTATAATTAGTGGCCCCTTAAACCACCAATATTGTCTGTTTTGCTCACACGAATCTCAAGGATTAGCTTTTGGTTGCTTAAGTGAAAACTTCCTAGGAGGTCACCCATCCTAGGATTGCGCTCACCCAAACACGCTCAAACGTGTAGTTCTGTTATGATATTTGATGAAAACATTTCTATGAACCTAGCATCTTTCCTATCCAGGGTGATGTGGGATTAGCCTAAGGTGTTACGCTAACCCTTTTTTTAAACTCATTATCCTTAATGAGGGTTGCTCCACCATCCCACTCATTGATGTGGGGTTTTCCTAATATGTCCCTTTAAACACCCCCCAAGACTCACAATCTTTAATGAGGTTTGCCTTACCTTCACGAACGACACAAGAGTAACTCTAATACCAAATGTAAACGCCCAAGTAAACCATACCTTAATATTGTTAGCTTTGTCTTAGATGGGTTTCCCATCCAAGAACTCACGTTTTTATTTTCACCTAACAAGTTACTCGTCCAGGCAAAATACTTCTTGGAAGAGAAGGTTTCCACCCTCTTATAAAAAATATTTTGTTTTCCCAATTAACCAATGTGAGACTTACATGTCAAAATGCGTTAATGATATCTGAGACTAGACATTCCTTATGAACTTATGAATATCTATTGTCCACGATCGATGAGGGATTTTCCTAGTTTGTGACAATCGCCCCTAGCCGTTTGGGCTTATCACTCTTAATGAGTTTTGCCCCACTATTCTATTCATAGATGTGAGATTTTCTTAAGGTGTCTTTCTACACAAACCTAGGGACTCATTGTCCTTTATGAGGTTTACCGCACTATTCCAAACAACATAGGAGTGGCTATCAGTGTTGTAAAACTCGGCCTAGGCGGCCGAGTACTCGGAACTCGGCAAGGTGCCGAGGTGCTTTTCCCCAACTCGGTCAATATTACTCGGAATCAGTCAAACTCGGCTCAACTCGGCCCTACTCGGCCAACTCGGCCTAACTCGGATTTTCACCATTTTTCACCGATTTTTGTTTTTTTTCACCGAATTTTGTTGAATTTTTATTGTTTTTCATGGAGATACCTTGGAAAATAATAATAAAATGATTACTACGTTTATAATATTAAATAATTGATATTACTTTTTGAAATATATTTGTGTGTGAACATGTATTTTTTTTATTTATAGTAGATATTCAAGTATTTTTTTATAAAATTAGTGAGCTTATAATATATGACATATATATAATTTCCCAAAGACCAATTTATTTATAATTTATCATGTCCGAGTACTCCCCGAGTACTCCCCGCCTAGGCCGAGTACTCGCAACTCCCCAATCGACCGACCTGGCAGCGCCTAGCGAGTTTTGCAACCATGGTGGCTGTGATGCCATATGTAATAAACAAAGTAAATCATAACAAGATATTATCTATTTTGCCCCTGATAGATTGCCTATCTAGTAATTCATGATTTTTTCATGTAATTATTTGTTTACCAAGACAAAATTGTCTTGGTATAAAAGGCTTATCCCTTTATAAAGAAGGCTCTATTTTCCCCCTCAACTAATGTAGTACATACATCTCTACCCTCCTTATAGAGCCCAACATCCTCGCTAGCACATGGGTAGATGCAAGTGCCATATTAGTTGAGGGGGAGAATGAAGTTTTCTTTATAAAAAGGAGGAAACCTTTTCTATGAAGACGTGTATGTATGGATGATCAAATTATTAGGTGCAAACACAATCGTATGTTCCTTGACAATTAACACATCAAGGGTGAAATGGACAATATCTTTGTACGGTTACGTGGTCTATTTCATATAGTATCAAAGTCAGGGGCCGGATCGGTGTGCCAGCGAGGATGCTAGGCTCTATAAGAGAGTTGGAAATATAAGTCTTATAATGGTTGAGGGCAATATTATGACACCTTGGTCAAAAGGACAAGTCGACGTTCACATGTAGAGGTCTAAAACATGAAAGGAATGGCTTATAATAGAAAATTCCTAAAGGAGTATTCCCTTTTAAGATAAGGGGTCCAGTGTGTCAAGCATAGTAGATGACCAAGCAAAAAGTTTGAGATTTGGACTCTCGGTCCCATTAAAGACCTCTAAGGAAACAGGGTCCGCTAAGGTGGTCGCGGATCGCCATGGTCGAGCTTGGTGATCCGTAAAGAATATTCCCTATCAAAATAAGAATAATCCATTGGTAATACCCCAATATGCCATTTTAAGTTGGTAGCGGACCGCCAAGGGTTGGCGTAGCGGTTCGCCAAGCACCCCAGTTGGGCAAAATGATATAAAAACACAAAAGTAAGAATTTTGAATCATTTCTCTGTCTCATTCTTGCTCTAGTCTCTCTCTCTAGCCAAACTCTACCCTCTCTCTACGGTTTTGACTCATCAAAAGGCTCGGTGTGATGATTGGGGTTCATAGGAACGCTCATGGGTGTTTATTTGTCTTGAAATAAGCATGTGGAGGCTCGGTTTCTTTGGTAATCCTTGAATCTTTGTAAATAGGAGTTATAGAAATGTATGAGCATGCATGTAACGTATGAAACTCCATTGTAGTGTCAAATCACTCAGTGGTGAGCTGCGGACGTCAAAGATTGTTAGAAAGCTTATATTCTGTTGTGGTAAGTATCTAAAACCTATACATTATGGATTATTTGGATAAACCTGTGTTTTATGAGGAAATCAAGTCAATTGTCATGGTCCAGGGATGCCATGTTTTGATAAATAGATTTGTCACAGGAAAAGATTTTGTATAAGTATGAAATGGGTAATCAAGTATCATTTCATAACCATGTGGTTGTAATAGGGATTTACACAATAAGGTTTCATGTGGTGGTTAAATTTAGTCACTGTGTGAGAACTATGCGTAAACCCAAACTCTTTGATGTATGTCCGTCAAGAGTTACGATGGAAATATCAACCTAAGTCGGAGAACTCTAGCTCTAGGTTGTAGTTGTGACAAGAGCAGGTCAGGTAATTATATTGGGTGGGTGCCTTGATGAATTTCAAGGTCAATGATTTTTGGTCTTGATGTGAATGTTTGTGTGATCAGGGTTGTGAGATGCTCGTGTCGCTCTTCGAACAGTGTATGAACACGCTCGAAAGCTTAGTGTTGTGACTATAAATATCTTTTTTTTCTTAATTGCTTTTGGGGCTATATCCGAGCTGGTTAAACACTTTGGTAAAATGTTTTATGTGTATGTGATGGTAAGTTAAATTGTCCCAGATGGACTGGCTTATATGTTGGTCACTACAATCACGACAAACCATTAAAGTGATCAGACGAGCTGTAGACTAAGTCGCTAATCATCTCGGGGTATATGTGCGCTTAGTTGGATCATCTATGTAGGAATGGCCCCACTTGTAGGTTTGGTGTGAGGATGGGCTCAAGAATGAGTCACTGAACACCGAGGTTGCAATCTTTTGGGATTGGTCAGGAGCGCATGATTGCTAGTATTGTCTATCATCGGAGAGTGTAAATCACTAGGGCTGTCTATGACCCAAGAGTGCAGGATCCTTAGGGTTGTCTTCTACTCATATATTATGACGCATTGGGATTCGATCGGCCGGAGTGCCTTTAACCTACCCACCGACATGTTGTGCAACTTGTAGAGGCATATATGTTGGCGGTATGTTCCCTAAGTATGAAGGCATTAGTGAGATTTGATTTGATAAACAATTTGCTTACGCACACATGGTTATATTCTCTAATGTTTTAGAGTCTCTGATTATGACTCACCAATAATGTTTTTATTGACGTGTTTTAGCTCCTAGAGGTGTTGAGAAGCACTAGCTAGGTCAAGAAAACTTAGCGTTTGTGAATTAGTAAGATCTTCACAAAAAAGAGAGTGGCTTGATTCGAATTACCTAGGTGGTGTATTATCTTGTTATGTACTTTGAACACGCTGGATATGCGAATTATGTAATCACTAATAACTTTTAATTCAACCTAGTTTTTGCGATCATGTATGATTTAGTCTTCCGCTATGTAATTGTGACGTGATACAAGTGGTCGCGCCCGTAGATTGGGGTGTGATAAATATGGTCCTTCTAGACCCTTTAATTGTGAGGTCTTTTTGTATGAATATAATATTCAATATGGTCCTTCTACACTCTTTTAGTGGTAAAACTTAACTATCATACATGTCAAGGATCACTTGTGTGATAATTTGATAAATAATAGAACCATAGATGCAATCTTTCTAAGTTTAAGATCAAACCTGTAATATGAAAATACCAAATTTACCATTCATGTAATTAAGTCCTTTAAATACCTGTGGCCTGTCTTTTTACAATACATATGAATTACTGAAAATACAATTTTATGGCTCCTCTAACTCTTCCTAAACTACAAAAATGCTCATCCCATCCCCTTTTTAGTGCACTCTCTCATAATATATAATCTTGAAACACTATGTACTATTTATTGCATAATTTGAGTGATACAATGAATGGCATCATCATGCCAAATCCACATCTTCCATGCCCACCCTAAATGTGTTTGGGATGTGCTCCTACAAAATACTAATCATCCACCTAGACATTAGTCATTAGGCCATCCCACCCTAATATGTATACTAATTCGACTCAATCGCAAGACTTTAGGTGTTGGGTTGGATCCGCTTCTCGGTCCAACCACTTTGTATTGACACATCTTAGATTTGTTGTTAATTTTGTTTCGGTGTTTTCATTAGTAGTTCGTTTCAACATTTTTGTTTGGTTCTTGTCCTTGTTGCCCGAGTTTAATTTGGTATAAAGCTTAGGTCATATTCTTTTTTTCCTAGAAACGAAGATAATAAGGAAAATGATTTTTTTTATTGTATCAAACGTCAGATAATAGAAAAACTCTATGAAGTCTTGGTGAATTCACATATAAGGTTGTAAACTTTACTTTTACATTATTACATTTCTTCATTTGTGAAAAAATAAACAAAACGCCGTTCATATAAAGTTAGAACTTTATTGGTTAAGAAACTTGCGTATGTACTAATATTTTGTAAGTTTGAGAACTAAAGTAAGGAAAAAATTGAAAGTACAATCACTTGCATAAAAGTTTAACAAAAAATATAAGGCCTTTTTATATTTGTCCTTTTCTGGAATGTTTGGTAAAAGGGATTACGTTTTTTATTTGATTTCTTATTTACTTTACCGTCTAACTTGACGGGAAATAGAAATCTAATTATACGTTGATATTTTGTAATAGAATAAAAAAACTAGGAATTATAAAATCTTATCTTATCTTACTAATCTAATAAAATAGTAACTATGATGGACACATGACACCATCATATTTAACATCATCAAAATTTTCCCGGTTCTCTCTGCTATTAATATCACATTAATTACAAACAATAAATTAAAAAATACATTTTTTTATTAATATTGTTTCTAAAGAAATAGATATTTATAAATTAAGAAACTTTTAAAACATCAAAATTTTTTAAAAATTTTAAATATTCTAACATTGATGTTTTAGGTAAAATTTTTATAAACAAAAATTAATTAAAATTAAGAGTTATAATAAAAAAGTTTTAAAATTTTATATTTTTTAAAATGTTTGTTTTGAAACAAAGTTTTTAATTTTTTTTAAATGAAAAAGATTTAAAACAAATAAATTAAAAGTTTATATCATTATTTTATGATTTATAGTCCTTATTTATACATTTTTTAATCATATTTTATCTTAAAATATCATTTTATAACTATTAAATTTTTATTATATTTAGTATTTTATTTATTAAACCCGTGTAATACACGGGTTTACTAAAGATAGTTAAAATTATATAATTACAAGTTATGCATAAATTATCATTTTTAACGACGCTTAATACTACTCATAATACCCAAGTAAACCTTCTTTTGAGAAGTGGTGTTAACTATATATATTGATTTTGAAACCCCATATACAACTTATCTAATAACACCATCAAACAGAACCTCACACTGTGAAAAAACCCACTTAATTCAAATTTAAACCTATGATCTTAAAGATCGCAAGACTAAACTATCACCTTAATGTCAATAGATCAGAAGGCATTTGCCTTATGAATAACATATCTAATTCAATCTAATAATTGACATAAATAAATAATTTAAAACCACATAAATATTATCTTAATACTTTTTGAAGATTTATATTAAATTGGAGTTAATAAAAATAGAGTAGGATATTTTCAGAGTGTTTTCTTCATATGACTCTATTTGTGAAAAAATAAACAAAACCCCATTTATATAAAGTTAGAATTTTAGTGGTTAAGAAAATTGCGTATGTGCTAATATTTTGTATGTTTGAGAACAAAAGTAAGGAAAAATTGAAAGTACAATCACTTGCATAAAATTTAACAAAAAATATAAGGCCTTTTTATATTTGTCCTTTTCTGGAATGCTTGGTAAAAGGGATTACGTTTTTTATTTGATTTCTTATTTACTTTACCGTCTAACTTGACGAGAAATAGAAATCTAATTATACGTTGATATTTTATAATAGAATAAAAAAAATAGGAACTATAAAATTAAAATTATATAATTACAAGTTATTCATAAATTATCATTTTTAACTACGCTTAATACTACTCATAATACCCAAGTAAACCTTCTTTTGAGAAGGGATGTTAACTATCTATACTGATTTTGAAACCCCATATCCGACTTATCTAATAACACCATCAAGCAGAAACTCACACTGTGAAAAAACCCACTTAATTTAAATTTAAACCTATGATCTTAAAGATCATAAGACTAAACTATCACCTTAATGTCAACATATTAGAAGGCATTTGGCTTAGGCCCGTCGATTTTATCCGTACCCGATCAACCCGCCCGAACCGGCCTCACCCGTACCCGAAGAAACCCGACCCGAACAACCCGTTACCCGAAGAACCCGAAAACCGATTAAACCGATTCTTATTCGGGTCGGGTTTCGGATAGACTTTCAAACCTCAAAAACCCGAATAACCCGAACCGATTAACCCGAAATCCGAATAACCCGATCAACCCATATTATAATTAAGTAAATTATATGTATACATTTGTATAGATTGTCCAAATTGATCAAATTGTTAGTATACAAATATATATTTAAACACATTTTATTACTTATATAAGTAAGCTAATTTAAGTCCACTAATTTTATAAAATTTCAAATGAAAACTCACTAAAATAAACTAAATTAAGTCTATTGTTTAATACCCGAAACCCGACCCGAACAACCCGTTACCCGAACAACCCTAAACCGATTAAACCGATTGTTATTCGGGTCGGGTTTCGGGTGGACTTTCAACATTAAAAAACCCGAACAACCCGAACCGATTAACCCGAAAACGGATTAACTAATCCGATCAACACCCCTAATTTGGCTTATGCATAACTTATCTAAGTCAATCTAATAATTGACATAAATAAATAATTTAAAACCCCATAAATATTATCTTAATACTTTTTGAAGATTTATATTAAATTGGAGTTAATGAAAATAGAGTAGGATATTTTCAGAGTGTCTTCTTCATATGACTCTATCAACCTCCTGCTGGCCCGTCATTAACATGTTTTTGGCTATATATACAAAATACACTATCATTAATTAATCTCGCAATTATTAAAATAATATGAATAATAGTCAACATCATTAAAAATCCACCTGAATAAGACAATATTTCTTTCTAACTTACGTATTTTGTATTGAAAAAAATAGAATTACATTTGAAATGCATGTAAAAAGAACAATAAAAGCATCATCGTGATATATATATATATATATATATATATATATATATATATGGTAAGGTTCAAATAAAAAAATTATTTTCACTAAAAAGAATAAGAAGTAAAGAGATGATGACATGTGGCATTTTAGAAAAAATTAAGGAAGGATATTATGGTCATTAGTATTTTCCACTTCAATTCCTACATTTTAACATATTTTTACAAGTTTATATTATAAGATTTATGCAGTGTAGCGAATGTACCCACAATATATTCTAGATCATCGATTCATATTTTCAGATTATTAGATCATAAGTATTACATGTGCATGAGTTTGATCAAAATCATTTATGAGTAGCTTACATGATGGCATTTTGTTTGAACACAACGTGTTGTTTTACGTTGAATCAGCACAGAGCGTGCTGTTTTACGTTGAATCAGCACAGAGCGTGCTGTTTTACGTTGAATCAGCACAAAGCGTGCTGTTTTACGTTGAATCAGCACAGAGCGTGCTGTTTTACGTTGAATCAGCACATAGTGTGCTGTTTTACAGTAACTGTTTTAAGTAAAACAACATATAACATGATTTATTATCTTAACTTTTTATTGTACTATAAACAACACATAAATGTATGTTGTTTAAATTTTGTTCTAACTGAACAACAAAAACACACGACGTGATATCTTACCGTAAAACAACAAATAAAGTGTTTCTTATTTGTAAACAACACAGAATGGCATCGTCACATCGTAAAACAACACAATTTTATAACAGTCATATATGATGTGTTAATATATAACAACATACAATGTGTTGTTTTACCCTAAAATAACACAAAACCCGTTGTCTTACCGTAAAACTACATAGAAGCGTGTCTTACCATAAAACATCACATAATATTATGTTTAATTGTAAAACAGTACAATTTTGTAACATGTTTGTTTTTTTGTTTAAAAAATATATAGCAATATTATACTCAAATTAAAAAGAAAGTGACGCTCAATTTTATGGTGCAATTTATTTTAAAATATAATATCGTATAAAAAAGTTATGAACGTTTAAATAAAATAGGAGATTTTGAAAAAAGTCAACAAAAATAATTTTACCTATAATACCCTTGGTACCACTTTTTTCTTAAAAATTGATCTCAACCATTATTTATTAAATAGAGGGTTAAGATTACTTCTTACACTTTTTAGCCAACATAAACGTTTTACAAGAACCACCCTATATATATATATATATATATATATATATATAGGGGTTGGGTAAAATAAAAAAATTCATTTGCCTAAAAAGCTTAAAAAAAATCTTAGCTCTTTATTTTATTAATCAATGGTTAAAATCAATTTTTTGGTATAAAAGTGGTCCTAATGGTAGTATGGAAAAGCCACGTTTGTTGATTTTTTTTCAAATTTCCCCACATTATTTAAACGTTCGTAACTTGTTCGTAACTTTTTTTATACGATATTATTCTTTAAAATTAATCACACCATAAAATCAAACGTTTTATCATCTTTAATTTGAGTATAGTATTGCAATATTTTTTTTAATAAAAAACCGTTGTTACAAAAATGTGCTGTTTTATGATAAAAACAACACATTATTTATTGTTTTGTCGTAAGATAACACTTTTGTGTTGTTTAACGTTAAGACAACACATTATGTGTTGTTTTAGGGTTAAAAACATGTTATGTTCTGGTTTAGGGTAATATATAATGTTTTGTGTTGTCTAATTTTAAAACTCCATTTGAAATTTGTAAGGTATATGAAAAAGGCCGATGCACTCAAAAGGTGCTTCTTGCATGCATGCACTTTGTGCATGGTGAAAATTACTTCGGAAATTTTACACAATGCAAAGAAATCTCTCTAAGTGTAAAAACTTCCAAAGCCAAAAGACCAAATCTTCCGAAGCCAAAGATGAAGTCTTCCAAAGCTTAGAAGACAAAGTCTTCCGAAGCCTCAAAGATAAAAGACTGATTTCTTCCGAAGACAGAGAAGACATGCTTTCTCTGATCAACTTTTTCAGAAAAGCTGACCAACTTTCCGTTGCTACTCTGCAGACTCACCAACTTATACAAGTTGGTGAAAAGGTCTATGCTTTAGGAAGCTGTAGATTATGGTCTTGAATCTATAACTTTCTACTTTATGTACGTTTATCCTTTTTGTATTACATTAGGATGTGAGTTATGGCATGTCATAGTCACTAGTTAAAAGGCAATCTGCCTTTTGACTTTACATTGATCTTGTTGTCTAAATTAGTGTTTCTAGCTGGCCTTCAAAGTATGGCCGGCTGTAGGATGTTGTATAATGTATCTCAGGTCCTTGTATTTAATTTCCATGCTTGTAACACTTGTAAAAGAACTTGAGAGCAATATACTTTATCCTTGAAAACCATTGTTTGATGTTCTTGGTTCTGTCTCATCTTACTTTGCTTGTGTTTCTTAGCATCACCTTAAAAGTTCCAATTCCCTATTTGATCTGCTAAGTGTTCTAAGTCTCTCCTCATTGTGAAACTGATTGCATTGAACACCTTCAGTTAAGAAACAATCCCGTGTATCTGCATCAACTGCTGAAGCTGAATACATTGCTGCTGCTAGTTGCTGTGCTCAAGTGCTTTGGATTCAGAATCAGATGCTAGATTATGGATTCAACTTCAAAGAGCCTCCCATCCACATAGACAACAATAGTGCTATCTCTATTACAGAGAATCCTGTGCAGCACTAAAAGACCAAACACATCAACTTCAGTTATCATTTAATTAGAGATAATTTTGAAAAAAGGTTAATCAAACTAGTCAAAGTTCACACAAATGAACAATATGCTGATCTGTTCACCAAAGCTTTTGATGAACAGAGATTTAAGTATCTTATATCAGCTATTGGGATGATTAACTTTGAGCAGCTTTTTCTTACACTTAAATTCAATATTATTTCTAAAATCTGTGTGTCCTCAGTTGTCTAATTTATCACCTTCATAAGCCCCTAACTATCTTGGAAGAAGAGTCTTTTAGAAAATATTCCTTAGATTTTTGAAAATTTTGAACATAATTCTTTTCGAAAGAAACTAAGTTACCTTCGGAAGCAAATTATGTCTTTAATATCAAATAACTTCTTATGACAATTTGCCTTCGGAAGAAATCCTCTTAATATCTTCCGAAGCCAAATTTATTCATAAGTACATATATGCTATTAAAGAACAACTTTCTTCCGAAAGTACTTATGTCTCTAAAGTGAGAAATACTTTAAGTATTTTTCTTCCGAAACAAAATTTTCAAAACTCTTAGAAATATCTTCCGAAGCCAAATTGGCTTCAGAAGCTTTTATCAAAACTTCCGAAGCCAAATTACCTTCGAAAGATTTTCGACTTTCAAAAAAACTACTTTTGTGCACTTTTTCAGAGGTGGGACCGACATCTGGATTTCAAAGTTTATCCTTTCGTATTAACTTTGTCTCAAATCCATTTCATATAAATACCCAACGGTTTCCCCTTCTTTCACTTTTCTCTCTTCATCTGCAACATCTTTGTAACCTAAATTCACCCACAAACCGCCTTTGTTCTTATCTTCCTTCACAACAAAGCTTACTAAAATGGCCAACCAAAATCACAGAAACCAACCTGATTTCTCCATGCAACTTCACAGGCAACACAATCAGGTTGCTCTGTTGAACTCTGAGAAATATCCTGGTTTCTCAAAGGTTTGTTGTTTCCTTTCTTTGTCAAACTACTTCATTTCCCTCACCATTGATACTCCTCTTTATGAGGATCATCTTCTAGACTTCTGGCGGACCAGCCAAGAGGTCACCATGGATGGGGAGAAGGCACTATCTGCCATAGTGCAGGAGAGGACAATCTTCATCACTCCGGCCATCATCAACACTCATCTTCAAGTGGATGATGCAGAAGGTGATTTGTCCTTTCCCAAATCTGCTATTAACCAATCTTTTGAGTAGATGGGCAATGAGGAAGACTTCTCAGTCAGAACCTTCAGGAAAGGGAAGGTCTCTTCCCAATGGAAGTACCTCCTCCACGTCATCATACGCATCTTTTCAAACAAGCATGGAGGATGGGACCAGATTCCTAAGGATCTTTTCTTCATAGTCCATTGACTGGTTCAGGGGGTCAAGTTCAGGCATTCACACTTTGTCTACCTTAATCTGCTTTCTAACTTGGACTCCCTAGAATACTACATGTTCCCTAGATATGTCCAACACATTCTTAACTGTGAACTGCGCTCACAATTGAGGGGAATAGGTAGAATTCTAAAATTAGGACAGATGAAGCCCGGCATCTTTAAAATCATGAGAATACCAACTATGGGATTCTTTAGGGTAGAAACAGCCCTTGTACCCAAAATGTTAGAGCTCATTGCTCAAGATGACAACCTAGCAGCACCAACTAGTGTTGAACCCACATCTATTATCTCTCAACCACCATCTCAACCTACAATAACCATTACCTACTCAAGAAAACACAAACGAACCACTGTTCAAGCTATTTAGTCTGAGCAGACCCTTATATTATCACCGATGCAAGAGGAAGTGGACACTAGAGCTCCCACTTCCCTTGAGGAGCTAACCACTCCCATCTCTCATATTATCAGTGTTGAGGTTCCTCATGCTTAGCTTGATGAGCTCATCACCCCAACAGCCTTAAGCCTTCACTCAGAGTCTCAAAACTTTAGTGAACAACCTTTAGGGGACAGTTACCATCCCCAGCCTCTTGATCTCAACCAACCACTCCCTAACCTTGAATTTTATGATGATGAAGACATGGGATTCAGTGAGTATCATGAGTCTTTCTTTTCCACCCTTGCTCAAGGAGAGATGAGTGCTCTTGCCACTCCCATGTCCAACCCATATTATCCACCCCATACTGAGGTGGATCTCCCTGAACAAGTTCAGGAGGTCCATATGGAAGAGGCTCTCACTATTGCTAGTGATTACATCATTCAGACCTCAACCATGGCAACTCAGCCCATTGACACTTCACCTGAAGTTGTCACTGAGCAGAGGAAATTCTGCAGCCAAGAATACTATGCTGGTGATGAGGAAGAGGACATTAGTCCAATTCTCTCATCCCCCCATGATTCTTCATCTGAAGATGAGAGGAGTCTGAAACTAAAGGTGCACAAACTTGAAAAACTATGCACCTATTTAGTCTCCAAGGTCAGTCACTTGTAATCTCAAGTGACTACCTTACAGCAGAGGGTCAATGATCAGCAATTTGAGATCACCAGTCTCAAGGGCAAGCTAGCTGAGAGACCATCAAGACAAACTCAACCAGGTCCACAAGAACCTGTGGAAGTAGTGGATTTGACCTCCAGCTCACCTATGCAAGTGGGTGATGCTACCAAAAAGGGGGAGAAAATCTCTACAACCACAAAACCTGGGAGTTCTATCATGAGTATGGACAATGAGAACTCACCACCCTCACTTGCAGTTGTCCAGACTCAACAACTTCCTCAGGCTCATACTAATGTGGAGGCCATAATTCAACAACTGTTTGAGGAAGGAATTCCAATGACCGTGTCTGCCCCATCCCACCTAGCTGAAAATCTAATAATGGAATGGTGGTATGACAACTTAAAAATGGCATTGGTGCTATCAAGATATAAGGGGCAGCAGGAGCTCTTCAACTTTCAGACCCTAAGTTTCTATGATGCTATAAACTTAGTTAACCTGCCCCTCATCAATCCAAGCCAAAACAGACAGGCTGGTAGGTTAGTTGAGGTGATTCAAGAGTGGGTGCTGAAGGAATTCAGACAAATAGCTCAACTATATAGACAAAGGCTTGCAGGAAAAACTTTTGGTCAACTGGATACTAAGGCAGACCCCAAGATTAGCTTCGAAGGGAAAACCTTAGTTGAAGGCCCAACAGTAGAACCTGTGAAACTTGAGACAGGCTCACAGCACCCAGTACGCTTAGTGACACACGTGCAGGTGAAGGTGTATCACAACCTCTCTCTGGCCAGAGCTCAAGCTCATCACAACCATTAGTAGGCCAAAGCTCTCTCCACCCTAAATCATAAAGGCCAACAATTAACAAAGGGAAAAGGAAAATGACTCCTGAGGAGATTGAGGAGGAGAAGAGAGAGGGGAAGAGGAAGGCCAGGGGAGAGAAATCTAGAGAAGTCCCAAGCTTCATGCAAGCCGCAATCAGGGCTGCTCATAGGCCTGATACTCAGAATGATGAGTTAAGAGCAGCCAAATTGAACTATCTCGGACTTAGGAATGACAATATAGATGAAATCATCTCTCTTGCTTTGGCAGAATTGGATGAACTCGCAGACAGAGAGCTGTATAAAGAGAGGAAGGTAGCTGAGGTGGCAGAATTGCTCCTCAAAATTAAGAAAGAAAGAAGAAGAAAGAAACAACAGAAAGCTCCTGTCCTCTCTCCAGTTCAAGAAAGTCCTGAGAAGGAGTTTGTGGCAGTTGAAGAGGAACAGACTCAGAAAGGCAGAGAACAAGAAAGACAGAAGATGATAGCCTATCTGAGTGCCACATGTCTCTATCAGGCAGCAGCTCTCAACCCTCTCTCATATGAATAGATTGAGTTTGAGTACCTCAAACAGCTTGTTGAAGAGGCTTAAACTCAAAGAAAAGCTGTTAAGAGAAAGATGAGAGAGGAGGCTGCTAAAACAAGAGCCACCATCAGAGCACAAGAAAAGAAGTCTGCTGACAAACTGAAGATGATGAGCTTCTTGAAGCTGTATGGGTTCTTCGGAAGGAGACTTGGTCCTATGTCTCTATCCACAATGGATGAGCACATTAGGAGGATCAAGCAGAAGATTAAGGAAGGTCAGCTTGTTGACTTGCATTCTCCACCAAGTCCAGTTGCACCTGAAGTTGAGGTGAAGGTTGAAGAGACAACACAACCTGAACATGAAGCTACACCCAAGCCAACTTCATCTTCTGACCCACAGCAGGGTTCTGAATCCCCTTCTTCTGAACCAATGGGGGATAAAGACCCAACTATGGAGAATACAAAAAGCTCAACTAGTGCTGCAGGCCACACTCCTCAGTTGAAGTATAGAGTGAGGAAAAGGATGGCCATCAGAAGGGACAAAAGGAAGAAAAAGAAGTCCAAGGCATCCTCCTCAACACCTCAGGAAGAGTAATAACATCCTGAGTAAGTGCACTAAGAGGCTGCTCAATCAACTCCATTCAAAGTAGAGCCTCTCGCATCTAGAAGAGCAACTATGTCCTGAATCTACACTGCTGATCCACACATGAGGACTGCAAACTGTTAAGCATCCTCTCTGTTTTGGTAGCATCAGCGTAGGGGGAGTTTGTAAGGTATATGAAAAAGGCTGATGCACTCAAAACAGTCAAGGTGCTTCCTGCATGCATGCACTTTATGCATGGTGAAAGTTACTACGAAAGTTTTACCCACTGCAAATAAATCTCTCTAAGTGTAAAAAATTCTAAAGCCAAAAGACCAAATCTTTCGAAGCCAAAGATGAAGTCTTCCGAAGCTTAGAAGACAAAGTCTTCCGAAGCCTCCAAGATAGAAGACTGATTTCTATAGAAGACTGATTTCTTCTGAAGATAGAGAAGACATGCTTTCTCTGATCAACTTTTTCAGAAAAGCTGACCAACATTCCGCTGCCACTTTGCAGACTCACCAACTTATATAAGTTGGTGAAAAGGTCCATGCTTTAGGAAGCTGTAGATTATGGTCTTGAGTCTGTAACTTTCTACTTATGTACTTTTATCCTTTTTGTATTACATTAGGATGTGAGCTATGGCATGTCATAGTCACTAGTTAAAAGGCAATCTGCCTTTTGACTTTACATTGATCTTGTTGTCTAAATTAGTGTTTCTAGCTGGCCTTCAAAGTATGGCCGGCTGTAGGATGTAGTATAATGTATCTCAGGTCCTTGTATTTAATTTCCATGCTTGTAACACTTGTAAAAGGACTTGAGAGCAATATACTTTATCCTTGAAAACCATTGTTTGTTGTTCTTGGTTCTGTCTCATCTTACTTTGCTTGTGTTTCTTAGCATCACCTTAAAAGTTCCAGTTCCCTATTTGATCTGCTAAGTGTTCTACGTATCTCCTCATTGTGAAACTGATTGCATTGAACACCTTCACCGATCCTGCAAAATTATTCTAAAATTGTGTTGTTTTACGATAAGAGGGTGCATTCTGTGTTGTTTCATGATAAGAAAACACCTTATATGTTGTTTTAGGTTATATATTATTTTATTGTAAGAGATCATATTTTGTCTTGTTTAGTGTAAAGATTATATAAAACCACATAAATTTATGTGTTGTTTACAGTAAAATAACAAGGTAAAACATCACATACTGTGTTGTTTTATAAGAAAACATCACGCTTTATATGGTTTCTATGTAGAACAACACATTCTTTGATGTTTTTATGTGTTGGTAGTATTTTAAATAACACGTTCTATATTGTTTTCATGTTCTGTATTGTTTTCACGTTTTGTGTTGCTTTCATGTAAAACAACACGTTTTGGTTTGTTTTCATGTAAAACAGGATGTTTTGAGCTGCTTTCATGCGAAAAAGCATGTTTCGTGCTACTTTCACATAAAATAACACATTATCTGATCTTTTCACATAAAATAATATGTGATATGCTTATTTAACATAAAAAAAGATGTTTTTAGCTGATTTAGGGTAAAGCAGCACAAAACATGTTATGTTTATGTGGTATTTTGACATATAACGCATATTAAAAATAATTATATTACCATTAATTTCAAAATCCGTGATCCTGTTTGAAGACATAATATAGATTACGAAGTAAAAATTTGTACAAATCTAAGTGATTCTCGAGAAAGAAAATACTCTATTATATAGAGAATAATGTTTCATACTTTAAATATGAATAAAATTAAATAAAATCTGTATGAAAAATATGATATATCTAGGTTTCGAATAAATCAAAAATAATGAATGCAATATTAAACTATCTTTGTTCTTAATTGATTTTATATTAAAATTAGATTGACTTTTGATGAGAATACACAGATCTGGAAGAAAAAATTGATTTTATATTGAAATTGGATTGAGTTTTGATTGAATGCAATCAAAAACCTAAAAAAGAGATGAAGAAAATCAAAAATATGTGTAAAATAACGTTCATAAAAAAACAAGCTTTTTTTTTATTTTTTATAATTTTTTTATTTTTTACAAAAGAGAGAAACAAAAGAAACATTTTTGTCATTTTACTTTTTTTATTTTGATGTTATTTTTTGTTTTATAATTTTTTTATTATGTTATCATTATTTACCATTTTGCCCTTGAAAGTGTGCGGCATAAATTGGTTCCTAGAGTTCTCACAAAATAAGTGAGTTCTCATTTGGACCATTCACTATATATATATATATATATATATATATATATATATATATATATATATATATATATATATATATATAATAGGGGCTGGTTCAAATAAAAAAATCATTTGCCTAAAAAGCCTAAGAAGCAATATGGGATTGGCATATGACAATATTTAAAAATGAATAGAAGGGTCATATTGTCTTTAAAAATTAACATCATATAATACTTGAAAATACACATGTGTAAAACATGATTTGCACATATGTAATGACTAATTTATATATGTGTAAATAAAAGATGAACAATTTTTTTTAAAAAAAATTATATCAATATGGTACGCATTAGAAAGATAAAAAAAATACTAGGTGTAATTTTTTTGAAAAAATAATGTCGTAAAAAAAGATATGAAGATTTTTAAAAAAAGGTGGATTTTGCATGTGAATTAACTGTGTGGCTCATATTGGTTCTAGAATTCTCACAAAAAAATGTGGTTCTCAAGATAACCCTACCCTTAATATATATATATATATATATATATATATATATATATATATATATATATATATATATATATATATATATATATATATATATATATATATATATATATATATGTTCATAACTTTTTTTCAAGACATTATTTTTTCATAAAAATTGTACCATTAATTTTATTATTTTTTTATCTTTCCAACGCGTACCATATTGATATACTTTTTTTAAAAAATCGTTCATCCGTTATTTACACATGTGTAAATTAGTCTCACACATGTGTAAATCCTGTTTTACACATGTGTATTTTTAGGTATTATATATGTGTAAAGTGACTTTAAATTTTTTTTATTTTTTTTATGAAAGAGGAAATCAAAAGAAACATTTTAGTCATTTTACTTTTTTTATTTTTATTTTATTTTGTGTTTTATAAATTTTTTTATTATGTTATAATTATTTACCATTTTACCATTAAAAATGTGTGGCTCACATTGGTTTCTACAGTTCTCATTTAAACCCTCCCATATATATAGGATTGGGTTTAAATATAAACCAA
Organism: Flaveria robusta; assembly: GCA_025506415.1. Lineage (NCBI taxonomy): Eukaryota > Viridiplantae > Streptophyta > Magnoliopsida > Asterales > Asteraceae > Flaveria > Flaveria robusta. The sequence continues at coordinate 17,290,140 of CM046465.1, read as the reverse complement.
GAGAAATTGTGTAAACCAATAAACTAAATCTTCACCTTTGATTTATGAAGATCAATGGCTCATATTTTTATGTTAACTTTAATACATAACATTTTATATTATTACCCATGTAATAGTAAATTTATTTAGCTCGTGTATTACATAGGATTATAACCTACTGTATATATATACACATAGATACATATCGTTATATATAATAAATGAAATGGGTTCAACTATGTGGCATAATTTTAAGCATTGTGTTGCCACATGGTACCATTATAGCATACGTTTGCCACATGGCGTGTTATTAGCATTTTGATTTTAAAAGGAAACTTATGAATCATATTTAAAGAGTCTTTAATGACTAATTAAATAATATTCTAAAATTAGAATTTAATATTTAATGATTGAAATGGAAATTAGAAACTTTAAATTTTAAATTTAATCTGTAGTTCAATTCAAGATTTTAAATAAAAATAAATACTAAATTAGGTAATTTTTAAAATTTAAAACTAATAATTTGAATATTAAAACGAAGCATATGTAGTTCACGAATTTTAATTTACAATAATAACAATCAATCCAAGATTTTTGGGTTATAATTTCAGATTTTGAAAATCTCTATACTAATAAATAAAAATAAATTCGAACACTTGTCACCATTTTAGGTCATCTAATAATTGGTTTTTTTGCTTGTCTTTCCTCTTAATTATGAATGCTATAATACTTATTTATCAATTAATAACTATCCATAATTAAAATTTCAAATACGTTAACTTTAAATTTTCAAATGTGTAATACATGGGTTAATTCAATCCGTATAATATACAATATTTAATACATAACTTTTTGTGTTGCTCACCATGTAACAGTAAATTTATTTAGCTCATGTATTACACGAGATTATAACTTAGTATTTTATATTTCAACAATATCGTATAATATTTGTCTACACTAGATATTATTATACAATTATTTATTATATATACAACAACTTTTTTCTGATTATTATTCTTTCACTATCAAAATCATTATAATTCTATGAAATGATTTTTTCTATGATCAAAAAATACAAGTATTATGAACGCATAACTTCTCTTACTTCTCTATTATACACATAATCATTATATTTGACTCATTTTCTTATACATTCAATTACAATATTATTACACTTGGATTTAAAAAACAATTTTTTGATGTTAAACCTTGATGCTGATATGTTTTGTCCTATGATCATAACCTTCATTTCGTTTATTTTTTTATTTATGTATACTGGTTTATACATTATTAATAAACAATCAAATTATATTGCTCAACAGGCCATTATCAGTATCTTAAGTAACTTTTTAAAAGATCTTGACATATAATGTCATGATTATACAATCAAGATTTGTTTGATTCGTTTATGGAGGCAATCAATGTATAGCCATCCGGTAAAAACTTACTTTATTAAGTTTATTATGGTTGATAAGGATGTGTTGTTCAACTAATCAAATTGTTATCTTATATGTTTAATATTTATCTTATAAAACACATCTTTTATATATCTTTAATTTTAATCTTTTTAATTACAAGACACTATAATACAGGAGAATTTTTTAAAAAAGATGGTTTCTCAAGTTTGAAAAATTATTGACTGAATCTGGTTAAAAATTTGTATACAAAAAAGTTTTTAGAAACTTTTAAACATTAATATTATTTTATATGTATTTAATTTTTTCATGTAATTTATATGTATACACGTTTGTTTAATCTATCTTTACATGTGTATATATTATAGATTTATTAATATTAATTGATAATTTATATTTATTTTTACTTTAATGTTTTCAACCCGTGTAACACACGGGTAGTTAAGCTACATATATATATATATACATATATATAGAGGAATGTTCCTAATAAAACCACTACTTATGCGAAAACCAAAGAAAAAACCATAGAAACCAAATACATAATTTTATAATTTTTTTGTTCTTTAATTTGTTAAAAGGTTAATTAAGTATCTATTACATATTGTTCATCATAGATTCAAGAATGAAGAGTGTTACATATACGTAACACTATGTGAAATGAAAATTTGTTACATATATGTAAGCTACGTGTGACGTATATGTAAAACCATGCTATGGTGTTTATTTGATCCCTACCTGTATTTATACACACACACACACACACACACACACATATATATATATATATATGTGTGTGTGTGTGTGTGTGTGTATGGGAAGGTAATATAGAAAATGTCTTTTTCAAGCGAAGTGTATGAAGTTTTGGGTGAAATTATCACACAAGAACAGTAATATTTAGGCAAGAAGGATTACAATTGCGTGAATTTATCAAGCAGGGATGAAAATATCACGCAATAATACATTCTTGTTTATTAATTCCACATTTAAGTAATAATTCCATATTTGTGTGATTAACTCTAACACCTATGTTATAATTCCACCCGCAATGTTTTTTCTTGTGTGATAACTTCGTACGCTTCGCACGAAAATATCAATTTCTGTAGTAAACATTTCCTATATATATGTATGTATGTATATAGAGTTGAGTTCAAATGAAAACCAAGAGAAATTATAAAAACGAATAAAATAAATCTCAATTTTTAATATATTAAGATTAATGGCTCATATTGTTTTGACATTTTGTACACATGGTCCCACAATTGTACAACCTTTTATGTTTTTCTTAAATATGAGTCATTCCTTTTAATACAATCAAAGATGATGATTTGATTTATTGGATCTTATAATTTTTTCTTAGCTTTTATTTGAACCCAATCATATATATAGGGTTAAATTGTTTATAAAACTCGATTAATTATAAGAACCCGTCGAACTAAGCTGTACCACTCATTTTTTTAATCTCAAGAATTAAAAATATAATCTTTATATCTTTATCTTAAGATTAAATCATCAAGCTGATTTAGATAACTTCATCTAAAACCATGATTCAAGGTATATTATAAACCACTAATCTGTACAAACTTAAAAAAATAAATATAAAACATATTAGTTAATAATATATAATGTAAAAATTAAACAAATATGTTAAGAATTAGTTACATATGACATAAAAATAAAAAAATAAAAAAACTATTAGTTGGGGAAAACTAATCCCTAAAATACTATATCATTTTTAAAAATTAAGATTACGCTTATTATAATTTTATAAAAATTTCAAATCTTCAAAATATATAAGATTTCAGTTTAGAATTTACAAACACAATTAGAAAGAGAATTTAGGATTTTATATATTGATGTTTTCATTTTTACATTGATTTCTAATTTATCTTATAAATGAGAATATACAAAAAATGGCCATTTAAAAAAAATTCATGTAAGTTAGTTGACTTATATTAGTAGAAAATGCTAAATAGTTTCTAAATTCTAAAACCACAATTCAAGGTATGTTATAATAGTAGATTAAGGACTCGTGTGTTACACTTTTTGGTAAAAATAAATATAAAACATATTAGTTAATAATATATAATATATAAGAATGTGAAAATTAAATAAACATATTAACAATTAAGTTAAATATGATATAAAAATAAAAATAGTAATAGTTTGTGGTAAACTAATCCATTAGCATTATGTAAACTTATTAAAAATTCAGATTCTATTTAACATAATTTTTATTTAATTTAAGTGTGTATATAATAAAAAACACACTTTTTATTATCCAAAAACTAATTATAAGGAAATGTATGAGTATGGAAATAATTGTTTGTATTTTGAAATTTATTCAAAATTAATATATAAATGTAATTAATTTAAATTTTAGAAAGTTTTTATTTTAGGAAAACAAATTAAAAGAAAATTTAAGAGTTTGAAAAGAATGCTTGATATGATTATAATTGGCAATATGTGTTTAAAAATTAACATGTGGCAAAAGGTGCTTAATATGATAACAAATGACAAAACTCTTTTTCTTTTATTATATACTAGCTTTAGTTAAACTGTGTATTACACGGGTTGATCGAATAAATAAAATATTAAATATAATAAAAAATTAATAGTTGTAAAACGATATTTTAAGATAAAATATGATTAAAATTATGTATAAGTAAGTACTATAAATAATAAAAAAAATATCAACTTTTTAATCTTCTATTTTTAAACTTTTTTTTATTTTTTCTAAAAAAAATAAAAATAAAAACTTAATTTCAAAACAAACATTTTAAAAAATGTAATTTTTTAAAATATTTTTATTATAAATCCTAATTTTAGTTTATAAATATTTCACTTACAAACATCAATTTTAGAATATTTAATATTTTTAAAAAAGTTTGATGTTTTAAAAAAATTTCTTATTTTATAGATATTTAATTATTTAAAAACAATATTAATAAAAAGATATTTATTATTAGTAATTAATATGATATTAATAGAAATGAGAAACAGAAAATTTTTGATGAGATGAAATGTGGTAATGTCATGCGTCCATTATAATTACTCTTTTATTAGAGTAGGAAGATAAATATAAAGATTAATGTCATGATTTATTTATGGGACAATTGCATATTTGTCTTTGTAAAATAACTTAATTGTATATTTAACCAATTCAAAATTAAAATTGCATATATCCCCTACTTTAATCTCTTTAATTGCACATTTACCCAAATCATAACAAAAATTGCATATATCCTCTTTCTTAATGAAAAAATTTTCAACTTTACCTATTTTGATTTATTTTGTTAAAAATAAATTCTAGATTGACTTATTTAAATTTTTTAAATTCATATTCACCCATTTTTATCTTTTTTTTTCTTTTTATATTTTTTTATTTTTTTTTTGTTTTTTAATCATCTTTTGCTATTGAGTTTTAGTTGTTTCTTAAACATTTTTCCTTTTTGTGTTCTTTTAATAATTTTATTCATTTATGTTGAGTCTATTTTTTATCAAGTTTTTAGAGTAACAATAATAAAATACAATACAAATATCAAACTTTTAATTTGTTATAGAACTAACAAATTATGACAAAAACAATTACAAACAGTCATGAGTAAAATAGTCATCCTGTAGTTTATTATTAATAAAATGTCAAAATAAGTTAATTTAATATTATTTTTATTAAAGAAAGGTTTATATATAATTTTAGTTTTAAGTTTGGTAAATATGCAATAAAATATATTGAGGAAGGGGATATATTTGCAATTTTGATTTTAATTTGGGTAAATATGCAATTAACAAGATTTATAAGGATATATATGTAATTGCCCATTTTTTTCATCGAGCATACAAGTTTGCTTTATAGTCCAGCACATATTAATGCACCAAGCTCTAGATTTACGAGAATAATATCTAAATTGCCCAGAGTTAAAATCAATATATGTGTTATCTTGATTATTGTAATTCAGATTTCTAAATTCTTTCAAATTTCTCTTAAAAGAAATACTTTTGAATTCAAAATATCAATAATTTGCAAGTACATCAACAATAATCGAATCCCCAAAATGATTAGTATAATCAGTAGAGTAAAAATTTGTTTCAAACCTGAAGTTCAACTACCAACCAGATGATCAAAAGAGGATAACACATAGTGTGAATGAAGAGCCAACTAGTTGAAACCCCGTCAACCACCGACTACCACCCTCGTTAAACCTTCCTTTACCGCGGCCACCACCCTCGTTAATCTTCATTTTCTTCCATCGCAACCACTCCATTACCCCTTATCCACACGTCGAAAAAATGATTGCACCACCTATTGCTTTTTGCTTAAAGTGAAGAGCTTCAGATCTTTGGGAATGGATTTTGAGCCTAGATACCCGCCATCGAGTTGGGTATGTATAGTGGTTAGCCTGAAACATTTCCCGCAAAAAGGAAAATTTCAGCGAATTCATCGGTGATGGTTGATTAGAATAGAGAGATGGGCAACGATGATTGCAAGCGGTCATGGTTGAAGATGGTTTCACGTGGTGGTTGTCTGCAGTCATTAGCGACGGTGGTTAACCGGTAAAGCAAGGGGCATAGGTAGTTGATAAAAGGGTAAGGTGGGGTGTGGGGTGGATTAATTAAATATATTTTTTATTAATACAGAAATGAGTCCCACAAAAATCATATTTTTAAATTTTTTAATGATTTAACATACGGGTATTATTATCATTTTAAAAATATTTAATGGAAAAGTTAGCCTCCAACCAAAGCAGGGACCAAAACTGTTATACTTTTGCATATTTTGTCACTGAGCTTGTAGTTTTCCAAATCTGGAGATCAAAATCGCAATTTGAACATAGCACAGGGACTATTCGTGTAATTTACTATATATTCATCTTTAATCCACTTATATTATCGCTTATGTTTTTTAAATGCTTGTTATTACTTATATGTAACGAACTGTTACATATATGTAACAAGTTTAGTTGAATTTTAATATATCTTATATATGTGAAGCAAAAAAACAATTTATATAGTCATCATCTTCAAGCAACATCTCATCATCATCTTATCTACACGTTTTAGATTCGTTAAAAGAGTGGAAGTGGCTATGAATATGATCTACTAAGTATGAAAGATATTAATCTTTTGTATATATTTTTTATTTCTTTGATTCATGGTCCATGATTTGCTAGAGTTAAAACATCTGAAATGTTACACACCTTTTTATTTTTATTTTTTTTATTCTAGTTGAGGGTTTATTCTTATGCGTTGATTTAACAGTGAGTATGTAAGTTTACCAATGTATTCGGGTTTATGTAAAATTAGATTAGTAAAAATGAAAAACAAAAACGACAGATGATTCTAAAACATATGTTTGATTTTTGCAACTTTTGTGATATGTCATGTTTCGGTTTAATTGCTTTCACTTGATCATGTTCTAGTATTATTTAATTGATTTATAGATGGTGCTTTGAATTAGTAGATAGAGGGTTCGATTTAGCAAATAAATTTTATGTTTAATTTAACTTTTGACATATGTAAAATAAAAAAAGCAAATCATATGTTAATAGCAAGTGGACTTGAATTAAAACCATGATTGATGGCGTTATGTAAGAAACTTGACCATGGTAAGAAAGTTTATGTTCTATTTATTAGATTGTGGAATAAGGTGTTCTATCACATATGTAAAGCCTCTGTCGATTCAAATAGATTGTGGAATATGTCGTTTATGTTGATTTAAAAGAACGGTAAAAATTGATGGTATCGCATATGTAAACCCTCTTCTGATTTATATAACTGCTACTAGAATCCTCTTTTTTTATAAAACTTAGGTTACGATAGTTAATTAAACAAATTTAAATATGGATGTCTATTACTTAAAATAATTAATACTAGTATTTAGATAATAGCATTATAAATATCATGTAAATATAAATACAAATATGTAAAAAAGTACCTCATTTGTGTAAAAAAGTATTAGATGTATATAGTAAAAAGTTACTGACATGTAATATATTATTAATTATATGGAATATCATGTTATTACTTATTATTTATAAATAATATAATGGTACATATTTATGATATACTATAACATATTCATAAGCACACATAATAAGAAGAATTAAATCATTTGAACACTAACATATGAACACTAATTGTCTAAATAATAGTTTACACTTACGAAAAACAATTAATATACACGATAAAGAAAGAACTTACCTTCTGCATATTTCACTGGTACTAAGGACGTTTGTTTCGGTTGCAATTATCTAAATAGTGACCACCAGAAGTAAACATCCCGCTAAGTTTGCATACTACATGTTATCTCTATCTTTACATATTTCACTAATGTTGTTAATTATTAATATGGTATTTGTTTTTCACTTTTAATTTGACCTAGTTGTACTTAGCTAATGAAGCTTTTACATATTACCGCATTCCAAGTTATGTGTATGATGGGGGTTTGGCTTGTAGGTGGATGTTCTTCTCCATTTATGCTGTATTTCTTAACTTGTTTCTATATATGGTATGCATTCTTCTTTTTTGAAGAACAACTCTTGATGAAGGTTTGAAGTTTTTTCCATGTTTCATCAAAAGTTACAAGGGGGCATCAAAACTAATTCCATTACACGAAAGTTCTTTTTATGTACTTTTTGTCTCAATCGATAGGTACAAGGAAAGTTTGATTTGTCTTATATAATAGAAAGTTTGCTCAATTGAAAGTCTACTTTCAAGACCAATAATGCATCAAAAGTAAAAGTTTTGATTAACTAGTTCAATCAAAAGTTCACATTTTTTATTCCTCTTTAGTACTATTATTTTGTGGATTTGATTGTACTAATTGCAAGTGAGCATCAAAAGTGTTTATTTCGATTATTGTACCTCAATAGAAAGTTCAAGGTGTCAAAAGAATTAACTTTCGATTCTAGTTGTTTATCTCAACTGTTAATAGTTTCGATCAGTTGTGCCATCGAATGTTCAGTCCATTCGATCGTAAGTTGCTATTGTTCCTTTGCTAAAATTTTTTAGAATTCCAACCATGTCAATCCAAGTAACGACATGGGGTCCAAACATAATCCATCTATACTTGTGTCTACATTTGACTTCATGGACAGGAAGAAGTGCATGAGATCTTTTCTCAATTTCAATAACCATAACTTATGAACAAAAATTGAAGAAGGACCTCACCACTCGTGCCACAAAGCCACTGATGGTGGTCGTGCTAAGGCCACAGGTTTGTATGATGATCTTTATAACAAACTTGTAGCACGAGACCTCAATGGTTATGGTGCTATCGCAATAGCCCTTCCAATTAAGACATTTAACAATTTCACCAAGTACATAACTGTTAAAAGATCTTTGGCTTGCACTATGAACTCAGTATGAAGGTAATGGTGAGTTGCGGGAGAGCTAGAATGACACCACCAAGAAACACTATGAGATGTTTAGTACCATCCTTGATGAGAGTCTTGGTGAATTCAACAATTGTTACTCAAGCATCAACTTTGAGCTTAAAGTCATGGGCATCTCGTGTCCTTCGTATGACATCAACAAGAAGCTTCTGGATTCACTTCCTACTTATTAGGATGTTTATCGTGTGATCATCAAGCGTACTATAAAGCTTAGTTATTTGTCTTTTCAAGACTCGTTTCTACTTCTTGAATTGTTTAACTTAGATAGTAAGACCTCCTATACTCCAATTGACATCATCCAACCAATCCAACAACTATGTTATAGTCACCGAATAAGGTAATTCATCTCAAGGCTATCAGCAGATCTCCTACACTCCAAGTGCACCATAGCCTTCATTGATTTGCTTTATTTCACCAACTTTGGGCACTCCATTTGATAAGCCCAAGTCTCAGATCTGATTATTCTAGAAGAGCATCTAAACTCGTACTTGCATTCTTAGCCACTTACAAGGATCTTGTTGTTGGGAACCTCAATATAGTTTGTTTCAAATATGGAGCAGATCAATGTCAATGATTTGGAGGATATGGATATTCCCGATGGCAGATAACCATAGTTTTTCTTAGAGCCAAATAGTTTTTCAAGAAGACCAAGAGAGACTAATTCAAGTTGAGCAAGAGGATAGGGTTTGATATCAAGAAGGGACGCTTCTATAACAACAATCAACTAATTAGGCACCTTACAAAAAACTATGGAGCACCAAAAGCTAAGTCTAATACTTCTAAGGGAGAGGATAGCAGGAATCAGCTAGTGCCATTATCTTCCACCTCAATAGCGCTGGTTTTCTATGGTGGAGGAGGATATGATTGAAGTGATTAGATTGAGGAAGTTGTTGCCAATCAAGTTTTGATGGAAAATATTCAAGAAAAGGAGCCTGATAACATCATTGAATGCCAGCTGAGGTAAAATCTAAACTATGATCTAAATTATGAGTAAGGTTAATAATAATGTGAGTCACGAGATGTAGGTCAACACAACTTAATTAATCGAGAGTAAGGTGAAAAACGTTAATCACAAGGAGTAGGTGAACAAAGATCGAATCACCATGAGTAAGGTGAATAGTGATGTGTAACACCATGAGTAAAGGCATGGGCAGCTCAAGCGTTTTTTTTTTTTTTTGGTAGGGGAGTGGGGAGAGGGGGCAGGCGAACTGAAAAACATAGGGCCTATTCTAATGCAATGTTATAAACCTCATCTATTTTTGTGACCCTTTTTGAAAGACCTGATTCATACTTTCAAATTATATGTTTAATTAGTAAATTGTTTCGCATCTAACCTTTTTAGAGAGATCGGCCTTCTAGAAGCTTCGCCAGAAGCGACTAGTCGCTTCCCGAATGCCCCTAGTCACCAGTGTCATTAGTTTTTGACTTTCATTATTCGGATGTCTATGACTCTTTATTAGGGTCGGTTTGGGTCATGTTAAGTAATCGTACTTAGGTCATAGAAAAATACACGTTCGTTAGTATTATCAATATAGTAATAAAACTAAAAATATCAAATTATGACATTTCACTTTAAAACGAGAAGGAGATTTACAAAAGTCACATTGGTTATTATGATGGGGTGGTTTTAATAACTTGATGTAGCAGAGTATAATACATTAAGAACGTGACAAATGGAATTTGAGGTTTATCAAGAGGAAATATTTTTAGTGTAAACTCATGTAGAATGCTAATAAGTTGAGATATACACATTCAAGTATAATATGGAGATGCCTTAGGATATACACGGTCAGGTAAAATGTCTCAAATGTATGGTTAAACCAGGATTTGAAAATACAAACGTCATAAATGAAGTGTTCATAACATATATTTTCACCATGTTTCACTATTTTGATGAAACCTTGAATGGGTATGAGAGAAAAGAGTGAAAGCTTTAAAAAATCACGTTTTCTTCTTTTTCTTCTTATATTTTTTGAGCGATAAATGAACGTTACTGCTTCGGATAATATATGTTATTTTAATTGGGTCCATCTATCCGTTAACAGCCGGGACCACAACCCCAACCCTCTCAAAAGGAAATCTACAACTAAAAAAACTCACTTGCTCAACTCTGAACATTTTACTTATAGTGAGACTTAAACCCAAAACTTTCTTATATTTACATGTATTAAATACCTATATTAACCACTTAAACTAAAAATTATTTCTTTTGATAGCATCTTCCACAATTAAGGTTTATGATTCAATATCTTCTTAAGCTTAAAGTCAACATTTTAAAAATGTGTGATCAACATTTTTCCGGGTAATATATATAATATACTAAAATATATGTGTAGGATTATGAACCCGTGAGAAACACTCATGCTCACATAATATTAACGGCATGATTAGTGTTTGATACTTTTAAGTGCAATATATTAATCTTGTTCTCTTTCTTAGTGTTGTTAGGTTAGTAGTATTTCAACAATATTATTTATATAAACTTTACCAATATCTATTCAAGTTAAAAAATAAATATATTGCTTGTTTTTATAGTGTAATTTATCAAAAAAAAAAAAAAGAAAAGAAAAAAAAAACTAACTTATGAAAACGTTATAGTCATTAAAAATCATGAGAGAAATCGGTTTAAAAGTTAACAATTATAATCACATAATTAGCATGTATTGTGACAAATAATTAAAATGGTTAAATTCATAAAAGAAATTCAAATCCACTTAAACTCTTAAAAACTAATGTAGAAAATCTAAGCATTTGAATTATTATAATATTTAAAGATACAATTAAACACTGTTAAATCTTAACTTTAATTCTTAACTTACTGTTCAAATTAAAAACAAAAAACAAAAAACAAAAAACAAAAAACAAAAAAAGTTTTTAAAAAAATACCATGAAGAGATATTTTAAAAATCAAAATGAAAAAGTAAACGAAGTCACATGAATATTATAATAAGGATTCTTCTTCATATATGAATCTCCATAAACACGAGAAGTCTACTCTTCACCTTCAACACACGCTCCATCTCCCACCATGGCTGCCACAGTGTTGCCCTCTGCTTACCAGGTGTCGGCGGCATCGCCCGAGTGGCTAAACAAAGGTGATAACGCGTGGCAGATGATCTCCGCCACCCTCGTGGGGCTTCAAAGCGTCCCGGGGCTCGTCATCCTGTATGGAAGCGTGGTGAAGAAGAAATGGGCGGTGAACTCGGCTTTCATGGCCCTCTACGCCTTCTCGGCCGTGGTTATCTGCTGGGTTACGTGGGCTTACAAGATGTCGTTCGGGGAAAAACTCCTTCCCTTTTGGGGCAAGGCCGGCCCGGCACTTGGACAGAAGTTTCTGATCAAGCAAGCTGCGTTGCCGGCCTCTGCCCACTACTATAACAACGGCACCGTACGTGTTGTTTTTCTCTTACTTAGATATTGTTATAAGAATATAAAATAATATTACTCTTTTCTTGTGACCTAGTGATATTATTACTGTTAGAAAACAGAGCAATCGATAAAGATTTCGGTTAAACGGACTAATTTAGAAGTTTTGATTTATCTTTTTTTCGTTGAATCCTGATTATAATTAAGTCACTAGCTTCCAAATTAGGAATGTATAAAAATTCATTTAAGAATCTAAATCCGGATTCAGGAATCTAAATTAATCTCTAAGACGGCATGAAAACACCCTTAGATTTTGGTTCTATTTTGAACAAAGTTTTTATATATTTATATTTTTATTTGACCGACGAACACACAGACTTTCTATATTGTAGTTACTTTAATTTTAAAAGTACGATACCTGTATTATTTGAACCTACGACCATTTGATTGAAGATGTCTATTGATGATATTATTAATTAACCTATTTGTAGTAATTTCCAATGAATGATTTAAGAATTCTTTCTTAACTAGATTTTTTCCCAATTAAAATTTATTTGTATTTTAAGTTTTCTCTTTGATAATTCTACTCGATCTCACAACCACGAAAGACCAAAAAGAAGAAAGTATTTAAAGGAAGAAAAGATATCCAATATAAGACATTTTAATGATTTTTTGTGGTGTATAAATCAACCAGATCTCTAATAAAAGATTCCATTTGCGTTTAACGTGAGTTTTTAAAAATGTTATTCAACCATTGTACTAAAGTTTGTGTTAATGTAGCTCGAGACGGCAATGATCACGCCATTCTATCCAATGGCGTCAATGGTGTGGTTTCAATGCGTGTTCGCAGCAATAGCTGTGATTTTGTTGGGGGGATCGCTGCTTGGAAGGATGAACATCAAGGCGTGGATGGCATTTGTGCCATTGTGGTTGACGTTTTCATACACTGTTGGTGCATTCAGCTTGTGGGGTGGTGGTTTTTTATTTCATTGGGGTGTTATGGATTATTCCGGTGGTTATGTTATTCATTTATCATCTGGAGTTGCTGGGTTCACCGCTGCTTATTGGGTTAGTATAATTTTTTCTATCATATTAGAAATTATGACTTTTTATGTCTAAACAAAGATATTTTAATAGTGTCAATGTTATTATTGAAATATTACTATGTAGCAATGAAATAGGTGAAAATGAAATAGGTGAACAGATTTTTTGTCTATATACTGATTTTGAGTATCAAGATTCCTTTTGAAATTACGATTTCAGATTCATCTTTTATTTTCATTTTAAAGTACTTTTTCACATGTAATCTTTATTTTTATATATTTATATTATTTTTATAGGGTACTACTACATTTTCATGTCTATTTTGTCTTTTTACCAGTTTCTTTTCAGAGAATTTGAAATTAAGTGTTTTAGATTTGTAAATTGAATAAACCTAAAATTATTTCACGTATTTCATTAAAAAAATAATATAAATTTTAAACACTCTTATTGAAACTAGATGTTATACAAATATGATATTTTTAGATAAAAATTGACTATGTCTCATTGACGTTGACTTAAAGTTGGAGTATCCTAGAGATACCTTTAATCAGGGATCTTTCATGGGACAAGTGCATTGGCTAAGTCAACTAGTATCCTTAGTTTTAGGTTTATATCTTAACAGATATAATTTCCTGCATTCGATTTTTATTCGGTTTTTATTAAAGGTAATGTGGTTTGTACATAATCTTCCAATTTTAATAAATCATAACTAGAATGGACACGTGATAAAAAGTAAAATTTTTAATAAATAATAAAAAATTCTTCTAAAACATCACACTTTTTAAAAATATATAAAGTATTTTAGAGTTGGTGTTGTTAAAAAGTAAAATTTTTACAAATAAAAAGTAATTAAAATTAGGATTTATAATAAGATAAAATTTTTAAAGTGTCATTTTTAAAAAAAACGTGTGTTTTGAATCAAAATTTATTTTATTTATAGTAAGGAAGATTTTAATCATATTTTATATTAGTATATCAATTTGTAATTAATAAATGTTTATTCCATTTAATATTTTTTATTCCACATTTCCATCTGTGCAATACGCAGGTATATTAAAGCTAATAAATAATTATATTTATTATATCTTTACCCCCTTCCCCTTTACAGAACACGCTTTTTATTTTTATTTCATGTAAAATGGATAGATCACCAATATTTATTATATATGAATCGTTTTTGAAGTATAGTAATAATATTATTTAATTTTTTTATATGAATCTTTCTATGATCGAGTGAGAGAACATTGATTATAACTTTTCATTCACATAGATTTATATATTTATTATATATATTTAATAAATTTTTAACACTGTATAATATCAATATCTACTATCCGAACAAAAATATAATAAAACTAGGTTATTAGCCCGTGTATCACACGGGTTAAAAGTTATATATGTACAATAGCTTTAGTAAACTCGTGTATTACACGGGTTGAATAAATAAAATATTAAATATAATAAAAATTTATAAATTAAATATTTTGTTTCAAAACAAAACATTTTAAAAAAATATATCTTTTTTAAAAATTTTCTTACTATAACTCCTAGTTTTAATTATTTTTTTTATAAAAGTTTTACTTTTTAGAAAACTAAAAGTATTTTGTATTTAAAATAATAATATTTTAGAAAAATTTCTTTTGTAAAAGTTTGTTTCTATAGAAATAATATTAATAAAATGATTTATTTATTAATTTATTAAAAAACTATTATTGATCTAAAAAGAATAAATAATATTATTAGTAATTAATGTAGTTATTTAATAGTAGAGAGAAACGGGAAAATTTTGATTAGAATAAATGTGGTGTTGACATGTAACAACTTTAGTTACTATTTTATTAGAGTATAAAAATATTTATGAATTTTATGACAAAATGTCAAATATATACACTTTATTTATGGATTTTAGAACGCCTAACAATATGCGATGCGATCTTTTATGATTTATTTAACATTAATTAATAGAAACAATTTAAAAGGATGAAATACTAAGAAGTTAAAGTTGATTAGCCTTAGGCCATTTGTCGTTGTACCATTTTTTTTTTCTACGGATCTCACTCATCGTCACATCAATACTTTGTTTTTTCCTGGCAATTCATTTCACTGGTAACGTTTTCTTTATTTTTCTCATTTTCCTTACGTAGTCATATATACAAGTATTAATACAGTGAATTCTCCTAAATTTTATAGAAAAAGCCATCAGGGAAAAAATATAACATTGATGGTCCTGTCTGATGAAAATTTATCCGCTACTATGAATGAAAGCTCAGGATTAAAAAATCTCGCTAGTTTAATAAAATGGTAATTAAGTGTGATACTTTTCAATACCACATTTATTTTTATTAAATTTTCTCGATTATCTCTGCTATTAAATAACTATATTAATTATTAATAGTATTTTTTAATTTTTTTAGATCAATAATAGTTTTTTAATATATTTAAAAATAGATCTTTTTATTAAGATTATTTCTAAAAAAATAAACTTTTATAAATTTTTTTCTAAAATATCAAACTTTTTTTTAAAATACGAAATACTTTAAAATTAATTTTTTTAAAATTAAAATTTTTTGCCTTCCAAGAAAATGTAAAATTTTTATAAACAAAAAATAATTAAAATTGAAAGTTATATTAAGGAAATTTTTAAAAATGATATTTTTTTAATAAAATTTTATTATTTAATATTTTATTTATTTAAACCGTGTAATGAACGGATTTACGAAAACTAATATGTTATAAAAAACTGATAAAAATACGAGTAAGGACTCTTTAAACATAGTAATTAGTTAACTAGTATTTTCGAAGTTAGTTGTAATTATTCTTCCAATCATTTTTCATGGTAATTTTGATTAATAATAAAATATTAAATAAAGTTAGATGTCATTTTCTTTATTAACCTATGTTTGTTGTCATGATTATGACATTGCAATGTTTGTTTCCTTTCATACCCTTTTGTGAACTTCCGTTTGAGGAAACGAACCAATTATCTCAATAAAAAAATTATATAAATGCAACCTTGGCATGATAAATATTCTTTTGTGTTAATTATTTTTTAATTATTAAGATGATTATAAAATTTAGAATTTTTTTTTTTTAAGATTGTGAGATTATAAAAAATTTTACAATTCATTTGTAAATGAATTAAATAAACCATTTAAAATATATATTTTGATTGATTGTGATATTACGTAAAGTATTTTTAAAAAGTTTATAGAGAAATTACTTTTGTTATTATGTGTTTCAAATTATTTATAACCAATTTTCAAGATACGTCTCTAAACGTCTTTTATTAACGTACGGTTTTCAAACCATTGATTTATTTTTTAATTTTTAAACAGTTCAATTTTTAATCATACGATTTAATACCCTTATATTTTTAAAAATGACATTTTTAATAGAAATCCTTTTTATCTCATAAGATTAGAAGTAAGAAAAATAAAGTTCGTCAAAAGCACCCATTATGATAAATAGTTTTCAAATCATCAATTTTGATAAATAAGTTTTCCATCTAACACTCTTTAGAGAAAAAAGTCTAAGATAAACATATATATAGTTCAATATATGTTTTGCTTGTTTGATTTGAAAATTTGTTAAAGCTAATTATATTATATATTAAAAAGCAACTTCACTGCTACAGTGAAGTTTGCTTTTTAATATTTTGGCCACACAAATTTACAAAATGTATATATAAGTTTGTGTTTTTATATATTGACCACATATTTTTATAAAATGTATTTAAAACCCAAATTCTAATTAGGATTAACAATAAAGTTTTATATTTTTGCTTTTTGACACAAAAATTTATTCTTTTTTGTTTTTGGGTTCAAACATTAGTATCGGTATTCGATATTATGGGAGCCGGTATCGGTATACGTTTTTGTGGTTTCCGATAAGCCGACTCGACAACGAAGTAAGTCACGGTAGCGTAAGACAAAAGAAAACAACCAAACTTCGTTACGCGTAACACAGGTGAAGTTTGATTTTTGAACACAAACGTTTATTTTTTTGTGTTTTTGACGTCAAACATTAGTATCGGTATTCGGTATTTAATCGAACTGGTATCGGTATACACTTTTGTGGTTTCCGATGAGCCAACCCGACAACGAAGAAAGTCATGGTCGCGTAAGATAGGGAAAAACAACCAAACTCCCGCGCGTGTAGCGCGGGTTAAAACACTAGTTTATCTATGAAGACATGAGTAAAGATTTTTTTTTATTTCAAAATAACTTATTGCTTTGATAAATATCCATCAGTCATATTTTTATGTTTGATTTAAATCTTCTAGAAAACTCAAAGTTAATTTAAATAAATTTAATAAGAAAACAAAATTAAAGATCATTATTTAAGTCCATATATTAAAAATTTTAATGATAACTAGAAAACAAATATTCCTAATTAACTTAATACAAAATTTTTAATAGCTAAAACAAAATCATTTAGGTGAGTATAACTCCGCAATCCCACTTGGTCCTATTTATAGATATAACATATAATATCTTGATAATTTTATTGGTTGTTCAATATATAAATATCTTTAAAATAAAACTACAAGAATTAAAGTAACATGTTGCTTTAATAATGCAACTTATTTCCCTCTATATAAATGATTCAGCACTTCTCTAGTTACATACTCACACACACTTTCTAAGCTGATCTTTTTTGGATACTCGAGTTTGATTACATTAATTATTTTGAAGGGTAAATAAATTTTTTATGTATTTTTAAGTTCCAATTCCATTAATAAATGTATCAACCAAATGCAATATGGAATTTTCAAAGGAATCCTTCAACTTACAATTCAAATTTCATTCGAACTTTATTTCAAATTCTAACTACAACAAATTTGTTTGCCCCATTTTATCAAAAAAGTTAACGGTGGTTAACTCTCAGTTAGTAAAATATCGCTAGAGAAAAATAAACTTAAAATTGGAAGTGTTTATAAACATTGCCTGAGTTTGAATTAATCTAGAGCAATAAATAAAACTTAAGATTATTAAAATATAATAACCCTTTAACAAAATTATAAAACATAAGAAGCTGTTATATGTAACCACCTTCTAATATCTAAATCTTGCAGGTCGGGCCAAGACTAACAGTCGACCGGGAAAGGTTCCCACCAAACAACGTGTTAATGACGTTGGCCGGAGCCGGGCTATTATGGATGGGCTGGGCCGGGTTCAACGGCGGCGACCCGTACTCCGCCAACATCGATTCCTCCATGGCCGTCCTCAACACCAACATATGTGCCGCCACCAGCCTCCTTGTCTGGACGTGGCTCGACGTCATCTTCTTCGGCAAACCCTCCGTCATAGGCGCCGTCCAAGGCATGATCACCGGTCTAGTCTGCATCACCCCTGGCGCCGGTCTAGTCCAAGGCTGGGCCGCTGTTATCATGGGTGTCCTCTCTGGCAGCGTCCCATGGTTCACCATGATGGTGGTTCATAAAAAATGGAGTCTACTTCAACACGTGGATGATACATTGGGTGTGGTTCACACCCATGCAGTTGCTGGATACCTTGGTGGTATTCTTACTGGTGTGTTTGCTGAGCCCACTCTTTGCTCATTGTTTTTGGCGGTGACTAACTCGCGTGGAGGTGTTTATGGCGGTTCGGGTGGGGTGCAGGTGCTAAAACAAGTGGTAGGTGGCGCGTTTATTATCGGGTGGAATATTGTGGTCACGTCGGTTATTTGTGTGGTGATTGGTGTGGTGATACCTTTGCGGATGTCGGATGAGCAGTTGTTGATTGGTGATGATGCGGTTCATGGCGAGGAGGCGTATGCTTTGTGGGGAGATGGGGAGAAGTACGATGGAACGAAGCATGGTCTTTATGCTGATGATACGGGGCATGGTCGACAAGCGAGTGGTGCTACGCAGATGCTTTGATTCATAAGACTATAGATTGAAGTTGAATACAATGTTTAATTAGTTATAGTGTTTGTATTTTTTAAATATGGTACATCTTATGTGTATTTTTGTTTGTAATTGTATGTGGGAGATTCTTCTTGTAATTGTTATATATGTATTCTTTCTTGTTAAACTCTTATTCATGGTATCGATAGTCATTTAAATGTAATTCTTTAAGTAACCAGTGGAAAAGAATACGCATGTTTTGGCTATGGAAAACTTTTATCCCAGCAGGTTTCTTGTCTGTACATAAATAAAGATGCACCCATTTGGGCAATCAAAGTGTATCTGTCTAGGCATATTGTGTGACTATGTAAAGGTTCACTTGAGTGAATGATTTAATAAGTGAGGGGTCAACCGCCTGGGTGAACCAAATATATGAAAGTGCACCCATCCGGGTGACTTAAGTATGTATGTCCATATGGGTATGATTTATAATCAAAATAGATTTATTTACTCACGCAAGTGACTTCGATATGCAAGGACGCACCCATCCGAGTATGTTTTATAATTAAACAAAGTAAAAGTGCACTTGTCTAGGTGACTATACTATGTAAAGGTGTACCCGTCCGGGTGTCCTAAGTATATCCATCCGGATATCCATTTTAATTGAATTGAGTAAAAGTTCACCCGTCCGGGGGATTATAATATGTAAAGGTGCACCCATCCGAGTGACCTAGGTTTATCCGTCTGGATACCCATTATAATTGAATTGCGTAAATGTGCACACGTCCAGTTGACTACAATATGTAAAGGTGCACTAATACGATTCCAAAGAATTAGGTCAACCCAGTTGGGTCTGTCCAGCAGATATTCAAGTTCATTTTTGACCCATTCAACCTCAGTCAAATTAGTTAGCTGTTGAGAGGGTTAGTTGGTAAATGAGCAGCTAATGTTTAGGGGGTAACTGCAGCAGTTACTTTTGCTATTTAGGTTTATTTAAGTCTTGTTTTCTAGCTATATGTTTTTGTCTTGGTTATTTGGATTACATGTGACTTGTAATAGGAGAATTGCCCTTCTCGAATCGGGCCAACTATCTATCTATTTATCTTTTTATTACATCAGAATTCTCGAGTTTTATCATTTGGTTCCATTGCCGGGAAACGATGGCACCTTTTACCCGGAGTAGTCCACCCGAGGGTAGCGGTTTTAACCTTGGTTCTGTTGCTGCCCAATTGGCAGCCATTGCTGCTCGATTAGACTCTCTTTTATCTTTGAAGAATGATGTTGCAGAACTCAAGATTTTGATGTATGGAACCCACTTCTGGTGCAACAGTCAGAGTGGTGATTATGAATGTCACCCATGTCTTGATGATGAATTCAAGGATGACAAGGAACCTAAGGGTGAACCTCAAAGTCCAGAGACAGATTTGGTCAAGGAGGGTTGTCTAGTGACAGATCTGATCAAGAAGGACTGTATCTGTGATATTCCCATGTTTGAAGTCGTAAGAGTTATGGAAAGCTGTGATCTTGAAGTATCGGATGAGAAGCATGTAGGAGATAATCAAAGTATTAAAGAGGAATATGAAGTCTTATGCAAGGACAAGCTGGAATGGTTTAGATATAATGATCCAGATGTCAATTCTAGTTGTCTGGGTATGCCAATAAAGTTCACAGACCTATGTATAAAGGTGAAGGAACAAGCCACAACTTATGAAGTTATTATGGTGTTGCTGCCCCATAATGAAATTATAAATGCAAATTTGAAGCGTAGGGAAATCAACCTTCAATCACAATTCATTTTGGTTCATCAATGGGTTTATGAAGCGGGTCAGCCTACAATTGAATGGCTTATTGCCTGGCACAACAATTCCCTTCTTTCCGACTTGAGGACAAGTCGTTTCTTCAGGCGGGTAGTATTGATACGATTCCAAAGAATTAGGTCAACCCAGTTGGGTCTGTCCAGCAGATATTCAAGTTCATTTTTGACCCATTCAACCTCAGTCAAATTAGTTAGCTGGTGATAGGGTTAGTTGGTAAATGAGCAGCTAATGTTTAGGGGGTAACTGCAGCAGTTACTTTTGCTATTTAGGCTTATTTAAGTCTTGTTTTCTAGCTATATGTTTTTGTCTTGGTTATTTGGATTACATGTGACTTGTAATAGGAGAATTGCCCTTCTCGAATCGGGCCAACTATCTATCTATTTATCTTTTTATTACATCAGAATTCTCGAGTTCTATCATGCACCCATCCAAGTGACCTCAGTCTATCTGTTCGGATATCCTTTATAATTGAATTAGACAAGATTTGTTTCTTTAAAGATGTGCATTTTATTAAATTTCATATCACAGTAGATAAGATGTCATGCAAAGCCATATACTCAAAGTTTTTACAAGTAACAACACCTGAGCTATTGACCATTCTAGGTGCGGAGCACTTCCTTTCCATCTAAGTGAGCTAATTTGTAAGCTCCTTTTCCTAGGTTTTGTGTAACTTGATACAACCTTTCCTAGTTAGGGTTGAGTTTCTCAAGGGGTCTTATTTTGCTGGGCTCATTACTTCAAAGCACATTGTCGCTAGACTTAAAAGTGCAAGTTCCTACCTCCCTATAGTAGAAATTTTACATTTTTTGTTTTTACTTGGCTTCCTGTATTGCTACTCTCTCTATGTGTTCAGCAGCTAAGTCAAGGTTAATCCTTAGCTCCTCTTCTTGGTCAATTATGTTATAATTCATAACGCAGGTAGAAGGCAAGCCTATTTCAGCTAGGATTACGACCTCCATACCATATGTGAAGTGAAAAAGGGTCTCATTGTTGGTCGTCTTGTTCATTGTACGACATGCCCATAGCACCCTTGAGAGTTCTCCTACCTAGTTATCGCCTTCTCTAGTCAACCTACATTTTGATTTCATCCACCAAATTGCGATTCCTCCTTTCCGCTTCTCCATTTCCTTGAGGATGGGAAATGGAAGTGAAAACTTGTTTGATGTGTAGCTTTTTGCACCATTCTTGCAATTTACGTTCAGCAAACTGTTTTTCATTATCATCGATAATATTTAGAGGTATGCTAAAATGACATATAAGGTGACTCAAGATAAACTTCTTGACATTGAAGGTCGTGATTATTGCAAGTGGTTTCGCCTCAACTAGTTTGGTGAAGTAGTTCACATCTACGAAGAAGATTTTTAACTTTCTAGTAGCTTTTGGGAAGGGACTCACTATATTAATAGCCCGGTTTTGAAAAGCCCAAGTTCAACTATGTGCGACCAACTTATTATTTGAACAAAGATAGAAAGGTGCGTACTGTTCGCATTTATAGCATTTTTGAAGTTCTTCTACAGCTGCCTATGCATTTCTGGACAATAAAATTTGGTTTTGAGTATCTAAGTGAGCACCATTCGTGGGTCTAGGTGGATTCCACATATGCCTATATGATTTCCCTAATCAAGTAATTGGGCTCTTTCTTGTCAACACATTGAAGGAGAGGACCATAAAGTGATATCCTAAACAAACAGTCATCTTGCATTTGGTACCGTAAGGATTTTGTTTACACTTTACTAGCTTCACCTCTATCTAAGGGCAGCTCCTAGTTGTCAAGTACTTGCGAATAGGTGTCATCCATGAGGTGGAGCCTTCTTGGATCATGTTGACTTCCAACATAGAGACTGAAGATTAGTTCCATGTTTCTAGTCCAAATTTTTTCCTTAAGTGTCCAAATGCGACCGACGCTAGCTTCCTCAAAGCATATGCCTTCTTATTTTGACTATGTAGAATGTGAACCACTTCACAATAATAAAATTCATGCATACTCATTTTTGTTTTTTCTAAATGCTGCTCCATCACTATTCCTTTCGCATCGTATGTTTCTGCTATTTGGTTGGCTATGAGGAGCGAATGCACATGGACATAGACTAGCCATGCACTTATCCTTACGGCTAAATCGATGTCCGCTAGTAGAGCTTTATACTCTACTTTATTATTTGTGTTTTTTAAGGCTAAACGGAGGGCGTATGTCACTTTAATTTGTTTAGGGCTAGGTAAAATCAACCCCGCGCGAAAGCCTGCATCATATGAAGCTCCATCTATATAAAGCTTCCATTCATTGCATTGATCGTTCATAGAGAGATGGAGCAGTAATTCCTCGTGTACTTCATGTTTTTTTTCATTTTGAAATTTCTGCTAGGAAATCAGCTACAACTTGACCTTTCATTGTAAGGCATGACTTGAGCTGTATGTTAAAACTTTTGAGTTCAATCACCCTTTTGGCTAATGTACTTACAATTTTGATTTCTAGAGTACATGTTGATTGGGATAACTGGTTAGTACTTCAATATTTTGGTCATGGCAGTACATATATAATCATCAAGACGCGTGAACAAATGACAAATCCAGTTTCTCCATTGTTGATATCTAGTTTCCATGCTTGTAAGAAAACGGCTAATATTATAAATGGGAGTTTGCTTGCAAGCTCCATAAACCAACAATATGGCACTTACCGTCGTCTCAGTCAAGGCTAATTACATCATCAATGTTTCTCCCAAGTTAGGTGCGATGAGTGTTGGAAGACTTTCTTGGTATCGCTTCATCTGTTGGAAAACAGCTTTAATGTGTCATACCCCCAGGTTTGGGTCCCCTTGGGTCATGTGAACCGATTGGGATCATATGATTATTTCATTCCGAAAATCATTTATTGTCAGCGGAATATCATTTGTAAACAATATCATAACATTGTTTTATAAATCAAACTTCAAAACTAAATCATACTTTGATTCATAATATTGTATTACAAAGATCATGTTCGTACTTACAATACACATGATTTCAAAACTAGAGATGCGTCCATCTTTGTATCCAGCTAGTATAACTCACGTATAGACATTAGATGCATCCACCCAAATAATACTATGGCATGATCTAAGTGACATGCAATCATTCTTTACCTGTAAAAGATTTTAAATTCAATATCAATGATATGTTAGTGAATAACATTTATCATACCCAAATCATATTTGTGATCAAGCATGATTATATTATTTAAAATTAACCATGCTTTTTCACAGGATGAAATACACATCAAGATTTTTTTTATTGTACATTGGTAACAGTTTGTTATCGGTTTACCCGTGGGTTCGTAAATGCCTAAAGAGTCATAATCTCTTGGGCACCAAACTATTACCTGCCATGCTTCAGCATGGTTGTAAAAATTAATCATTATGTTAACATCTAGTTTATCTAACTATAAACACAAAATTGCAAGTAATAACAAAACATGTTTTGAATTAGATTTTAAAATTAAATAACAAATACATAACAATGATTGTATATATATCACATGATTTCCCCAAATAATAAAACACAAGAAATGGGCTACGAATACTCACCATGTATGATGATAGTTGTAGGGTTCACAAAAAAGTTTGGATGTTCATGAGTTAAGGGTGATGTTCTAAAGGATAGTAATAAATAATAACTTAGGGTCAGAAGTCATTACAAGAGCTTAAGATGTGGTAGGGAATGCCAAAAGGCAAAAGCTATATTGAAAAATGATTATTGCAGTAATTTTAGATTCTGGACAAAATATTCAATATCTGTTTGAAAAGGTTTTAAAAAAACAAAAAATTTCAGAAACTTATGAAAATTCATAGTAAACTAGTTCAAAGTCTCCGGAACAACTTTCATTTAGGAAAGATTTTATGAAAAGACATGAATATCTGTCAAAACAGCAGCACAAGACAAAAGGTGCTGAAATTCACACTTATCGTGTGAAGACTTTTGTGGACTCATCTGATGGAATTTGAAGACATATAAACTTTCTTTAATACGGTAACTCGATGAACTTAACTGCTGAGTTTTAGTTTTCTCAAATTTTATTTGTTATGCCCAAGTTATGATTAGTTGAAGTAAGACTATATTCTGCCCAAATACTAGTAAGGAACTTATGTGCACTTTTAAAATTGTTAAAGCGTGAAATGGATTAGAATGGGTCTTAACATGTAGATATATAGTATATTAGAGTCCATTTGAGTTATGAATAATATTGAAAGACTTTGGCATAACCATCATTTAAAGAAACAATCTTGTGGAATAACTGAATGCGACGGCATAGCTGTCCATGTGCAAACGGGATTCTTTGTGTTATGTTAGCGTGTTGTTAGCTTGATTTAAGCATGTTAGTGATTTTTAGAAGGTTAGTGAATGCTAAAGGTTAATGAGCATATGATCATGATTAAAATAAAAAAATATATGTACTAGAAGAAAGAATAAACGTAAGAACATGAAATTATATGAACAATAGGTGAATCAAGTCATTGATGGAATTATTCATCTTGTATATTTCTTAAAGCTATCATACAACAATATAGTGTATGTTTGGATGTTAGAATGGTTCTTTATAAATTAAAAAAGTTAAACTAATATAGAAAAATGCATAATGGAAAAGCAATACAAGATTACCTTAGCATTAAAGAAGTCTTGAAGTTACTTATAAAATAACTGGTCAAAATCAAAGGATGAAAGAAATATTTCAAACTGAGATTTATAAAAAATGAGATAATAAAAAGCGAAGCGTAAGGTTTTGTTTTTATAGTTGAGGTCAAAGGGGGTTATGAAAGATGCTAATAGTGACCTACAAGTCATTCAAAACGGGTTTATGATTGTAATTTAAAGAAGATATAAAATAAAATAAAGTAAACTAAATAAAACAATAATTACAATTTAAACTCTAAATTTATTAAAACCTAATTATCAAATTATTAGTTTATAAAACTTTATAAAATTTTTAAATCTTGTAAACTTTGTAACTTAATTATTTATTTTAGTTTTATAATTAAAATCTCATAATTAATAAATTAATTATAAATTTATAAAATTAACTTAATAATTTATAAAATCATCATAAATTGAATAAATAATCAAATTAGTTATGATCGATCATAATAATTTGCAAAATGATTAAAAATAATAGTTGATTATATAAATGACCCCAAACGGGTTCGGTTCTACAATTTGAAATGGGTCAAATGTTATAGCTCACCCATTGGACCCCAGCCACAGCTTGACCTGAGCCAGGGGCATTGCCCCTTGTACCCCATCAGGGGCTGCCACCCCTTGGACCCTGCTTTCAAGGGCTACCGCCGTCAAACCCTTGTTTTTAACAAATGTTTTTAGTCTAGATTTCAGTAATGTTACATGATGTCCATCAAAATTGGTTTTTGTTTAGGAAGCTTTTGAGTGTGGATATAAAGGGTAGGGATCGCTAAACATGCTCTAACAAGAAGCGATTAATTGAAATTAGCTTGCTATTTAGGGTTTGTACCATATTTAGACTTAATGGGGATGACATTTGGGTGATCATTACCCCTAAAAACTTGTCTTCCTCCATTCCAAATGAGCACCTCCCTTGGTTCAACTTCATATTGATGCTTCAAATGAGCAACCCTTTCTTTTGATTACCAAATAATTAGCATACACTTCAATGTTTCTCCTCAATTATCCTATAAATGTTTTACTTATTAGCTTTTGGTAGGTTGCCCCAACATTTTCTAATCCATATGGGATATTAGTATAGCAAATTAAACACAACAATGGTATGGAAAGTTGTTTTTTCTTTATCTTCGCGGACTATCCTTTGTATGCATCTAAGAAACAATTGAACCGAAAAGGTGCCAACGAGTTCACTATCTAGATTATCAGGTAGCGGTTACGAGTCCTTTGTACAAGCATCATTCAACTTCTTATATTCCACACACATCTGCCATGTGTCATTTGCCTTTTTTTTTTTTTCCCCTGACCGGGTTAGCAATCCAAGTGTAATATTCCACTTTCTGAAGTATACCAACTTTGACAAATTCTCTACCTGGTCGACCATGGCTTTACTGCGCTATATACCCATGCTTCCATTCGTTTGAGCGATTGGTTTTATAGATCAGTACGTGTTTAACTGAAGCTCTGCAATATGTCATCATACCCTTGACATGTCCATTGGTTACCAAGCGAATACATCCTTGTTTTTTTAAAGCATCTGTTTAAGTTTTGTCTTGGTTTTTTAGATAATGCAGGTCCAATGAGATCAGTTTGTTTAAGGAATTTAGCATTGACCATCCACATTTTAGGTATTTTAGGGGGAACTGCGGGTGCTTTTGCTTCAACCGTGGTACACTGTCTGTTAATCTGTATTGTCGCGCGCCTTTTAGGGTGGGTAGCATGACTAAACCCTAACAAGGTGACAACGCCATCCTAAACGCTTCAATTGCTAGACGTCTAAAAATACAAAACCCCAATCTTGACTCGGAGACCATCACCGAGAATGACTATGAAAGATATTTTTCCAATTGGTATCACTAGTTCTCCGAAATATCCTATTAGAGGGTATCAACTGCTTTCATTCTCCATTAATCCTCCTCATCCACTTCCTTCAAATAATGTTTGTAAATTATATCAAAGGCACTTCAGCAATCAATAAATGCTTTGATGAAATCAACAAAACAACAAGATGAATGTTGTTGAATGATTTCGCCAAGGATCTTTTTTAAATCTCTTAGTTCAACAAACAACAATCATGGTGTGGAAACCCATGATTATAGTTATGATATCAGTGTGTGTTAGAGTGTGTATGATTGCTAGTGAATGAATGCTTGTATGAGAATAACTGCTTGATTGTATTGACTGTTCAAAAAGCTTACAAAGGATTAGGGTAGTATGCTATTTATAGCCTATACACGCAGCTATTTACAATTATTAAGCTACCCTTATGTAAAAGAAATTACATAAATGATCCTAAGTCTATAAGTTGTCCGCTGTGGATGATAGACTGTCGCATGATTAGTCGTCCGTTGTGAATGTTGAATAAGCTATCCGCTGTATCTTGGATGCTGTCCGCTGTGAACACTTGATGTATGTTTGTCTTTGTTAGTTGTCCGTTGTGGAGTGTTCATCCATTGTGGATGAGCATCCGCTGTGGAAAGTTCATCAGCTGTGGACTTTTGTTCATCCGTTGTGTATGCTTGTTCATCTGCTGTAGACACTTAGAGCTTTTTTTCATCCACTGTGGAAGGTATTCATCCACTGAAGACACTTAGCAAAAATTTCTTTTTATCTGCAATCCTGAAAAAGTAATTTAAGCTACATTAGTGTACTGTTATAAATGTTAATGATTGTTTGAATGTTAGAACACATTATGGTGGATTATGGTAAGCATTATTCTTTTAATGCACTTCTTGAGTCCAACATGCTTTTCGGATGTTGTAGTCCTCGATTCTTACGGTGGTTGACAGTGGTCCTCTAGACTTGGCTTTGTTAAATGGAGGCAATGAAATTAGAGCTTCCATATAAGCTTCTAGTGTTTCTCCAGATCGGTTGCTTGAGGACCCCTATTTACTTGTTGTAGATAGGATCATATTGACTTCAAGGATTTATTTTTGACCTCCTGTATTATTATTTGATGTAGTCATGGGAGGGGGTCATCCTTTAATTTTTTTAACCAGGTGAGCAAGCAACCCTGACTTGATCATGTGTTCAATCTACCTTCTTAGCCAATAACAATTTTTAGTTGTGTGAACCCTTATCGCAATGATATACATAGTATCTGGACATATCCCTCCATGTTGCTTTCTTTCATAGGACTAAAAAAGGCTTAGCTTTTCTACATTCAGGATCTCGCTTGGTGTCTTTATGAGGGGGTGCTGGAATTCTACTAATGTCTAGTTGGTTGTCTGTATCGAGAAAGACTATGAGGCACATAACATATATTTACTCTATCATGTCTTTGGTTCTCTCTTGAGCTCTAACTACGCCTACGGTTAGAAAATCGTGGTTTTATCCATCTATCGGAATCTCTAGTGTAAGTGGCTTTACTTGTCTAGCCAAGTTCTCGCTTCATGTTCCTTATGTCCAAATCCTGATCAACTATGATAGACTTTCCTACGTGTACAAAAACTTTTGCAGGAACCATCAATGCTTCCATGGTTTTAGGCATTTGTTTTGTGTCATGAAGCCTTCTAAGAATTCATCACTTCTGACCCCCTAGATAAAACTGCCCACTGCCGGATGTTCTCTCATTACTCCAATCTACAAACTTTTCTCTATTGTACCTTGTGATGAAATCTTCAACCGACTCATCATGTATTTTGAATTTATCCTTAGTGTGGCAGCGTTGTTGAATAAATTGTTGTAGAAACTTGCTTAATAATTGCTCAAAATTGTCCACACTTTTGACTAGCAAGCTTTCAAACCATATTCATGTGGCTCCAATCAATGTTTATATAAACACATGGTACCAAACAAGGATGGTCCATTGCTCTACCAATCCTACACTCATAAACACGTTGATATGATCATCATAGACAGTTGTTCGATCATATTTTCTGACTGTGGAGGGCTTTTTAAGCTTGGTAGGAAAATATAGTTATGCAATTTTTAGATTGAAGTTGGTTTGAGAGACCAGGATGGCAGGTTTGTATGGCTTGATGAAATCCTGAGTTATAGCAGGAGTAGGTCCCATCAAGGTAGATGGTGTGAACAAGGTAGACTTGTCATAAGATAGTTGCTTCTGCATCCGCCAACTTTAGTATAATATTGTTGTTTTGGTGTCATAGTTAGTGGCATGACCGAAAGGGAGTAAGAAGTGATTGGATGATTTGATGACATGTATGGGGTTGTTAAAGAAATGTGCGTAAATGGTGTAGTTTGGCTCACAAGAGAATAAAAAGGTGTGTGAAGAAGGTGCGAAAATAGGGAAAATAGATTGGGTAGGTGTGGTTATCGATGGGAACATCGGGTGAATACTTGCTGGTTGAAATGTTGTAAACGATGATAATGACTAGAATCTAGTAGTCATAGATGTGGGCCCAACTATGGTTGTGAAGATCCTTTGTGAGGTAAAGCTTGGAATTGTTTTAACGTAGCTCAAGCAAAGGGAGAACAAGTCATATTTTCTACAAGTTAAAGTCTCGTACACTTTCATTTGATCCTACCTCTAGATAACTACTAACACCTTAACTCATTTGATACTCATTAGTATGTTTACTAAGTTTTCTTGAGTCCCAAGTTGGTCTTATCTCAAGAAAACACCCAAAAACTTTAAAAACTCATATAACTATTGTACATATGCGTAACCAACACATAAAAAATGAGTTGGGTCACGAAAAAAGCCCAAAAGTAGGCTCCATCTTTTAGCCCAGGCCGAGGCTAACAGACCCAAAACCAAGGCCCTAAGACCCTATGATGCGTGTTTAATATCATCGTACCTGATATTATATCAATGTACAATCATTTACATAACATCCTTATTAAAAGCCTGCATTTACTAGCCCAAAATAGGTCAATGGGCTATTATTTGAGGCCCAACTAAAGGTCAGCCGAGGGCCAATAAACTTCGAGACTATAATCATGAATCTAGTTATGTTAAAATAGGATACACATGTTAAAAGATGAACCAAAACATGATTAACTAGTCTAGGAACAAGCCCAATGGGCTATGTTCAAGGCCCAATATCAAGGCGTGGACAGACCCAATTTGTAGCCTGTGTTGGCCCAACCATCAATGCCAAAGTTCATATAAAACTTTTTTTAAGAACGATAAACTAAACGGGCCACTAACTAGACAATGTGGCCCAATCGGCCTAAATATGAAGCCACCTCATAATTCTTATATCTACTTAAACCTTACCAATCATTTTAAAGTAAAATATTATTTCTAAAATGTTTGAATAGAAAATGCAACGTGAAAATGAACATTTTTAGAAAATATATATGTTACACGGTCTAACGCATACCCCAACATGACAAAGAACCCAGTTTTAACATTATTAAATATTAAACCTTGATGTATCTTAAACACTTATTTATTTTAGCAAATAATTTAAAATAATGGTAACACTAATTTCCCAAGACATACTACTTTCAAGACAACTATATACAGAGTTAGTGTGTGTGTGTGCATATAATGTACGTATATGAAAACATCGTCTATCATGTTTTTAGAAAACATAACCAAACCAACACGAACTTAAAGATACATTCCACTATAATACAAGAATTTTGACTTATAGTTTTCATCATGTGATACACCCAAGTCACCAATGGTCCACCAAACTCAACTATCATGAACTTACTAAGTTCATCGCCCAACGAATCATCAGCAATTGATGGATGAAACCAACTAAACCAAATACCAACTTGAAGGATGACAAGTGTGCTTAGTCCAACTTTAACTAAATGGGAATTTAACCATAATGGTATTCATCAATTATATAGGTAACACCTCGTGACTTTTCCCACTTATCAGTTTTATGATCAATTGGAACTCGACAGTAAGTTTCACATAACCCTATTTTAATGCTTTTACTTACTTTTGGGGGAGAAACATATTAAACTAAACTTTCTGAATCATATTGCTGCCATGTATGCACACAAGTTCACTCTATTATGTATCACTTAAATTAAATGATCATCACATCGGAAGTCTCCGAATAAACTGAACACAACTACTTAACTACCGGATGTAGCCTATGAATTGATATGGATAGTACTACTAGGGTATGACAACCCTTATTCATCCAACTAATTGAAACACATAAATCCATAGTCAACGATGATATATGCAACTATTTGTCCTATGTACTTGCGTGGGGCATTATTTCATTAGGTTGTGGTTTGTGGGAGTAGTGTAGATACATATAAATAAACTAGGTGATGCATATACATGATTACAACAATAATTCGCTAACCTATGCTACTAATGCAACTGAACATCTTCTCAAGTGTTGAAAACGTATGAGCTCAACAAATTTATGTTGGCCCTTTTTCATACATGTGTTTCAGCCACACTTTCGAATGGCACGCCTAAGGCACATAGGAAGATTTTGCAGCTTAGGCTTAGGAATTCTTAGTCTGATGTGTTATAATCTTTCAAAATATGTACCTCTATACAATTGTGCCTAATGAACGGAGTAATTTACTCACCACAACATCCACCTCATGGGTGATTTTCTCTATGACCTCAGTGGCTTTCTTCAATAGCTATGGGCCATAGCCTATGGCTGCTATCATGTACAAAAACATATTTATATGCAAAGTTAAAACATAATCAATGGCTATGGGCTATAACTATTGTAGCCAACTTCTTCTTAATAAGCCATCCTGTTAAGAATTCTTACCACATCATATCCATTTTCAGATACTAAATAATCAAAAATAAAAAAAGTGTGAAGTGAGATGAAAGAGGAACTGTTTTTGTCACCAAAAATTCAAAACATGTACGATAATTAAGTATGTTATGTAATAGTACATTTATTGTTATAGCAGTAGTTAATAATTGCACCAAAATAGGTGCAATTCATATCAAGTATTAACTTGAAAGTTAGTCTAAAGGAAGCCACATTAGAAACGCAATCAACTTATGGCTTACTTGAAAGCGAATCCATATTAAAATATCTAACATATAATAAAAAAATTATTATACTTGTCACACATGGTGTTAGGTATAAATTGATGATCATGTGAAACTTTTTATAGCTCCTCATACGCATAAACATAGGACAATAAACCAGTAAAAAAAAACTATTAAAATGAGATGAACGTATGAAATAATAACAAATTGCAATTATCTCCTCCAAATCTTTCTACCTCTCAATTATAATCAATAAGTTTTCATCAATCCTCTTAACAATAGTGAAACTAAATTTAGTTGTTAGACTTTTATGTGAAATGAACTCATTGAATCTATAGATTCTAATAAACCAAGCTTTCTAAAGCCACATGTCATTCTCTTAACCTATCTTTTTGCCACTTGTCATTTTTCTAGACATTATCATCTCATTTTTCCCTCCAAAAGGGTATTATAGTAGTTTACACATTAAAACTAATTTCTCTCTTTTACTAAATATCAATATCATTAATTGCAATATTTCTCTCTCTCTCATCTAAATTTTTTAAAATCAATATATCTTTTTAAAGTTAGATTTTATTAAGAAAATAAAAAATCATATTTTTTAATTAAAATAAACTAATAATAAAAAAAATTTTATAATATGAAATTTTAAAAAACATAAACCTTTTTGAAACAAAATATTTTAAATCCTCTTTTTAAAAATATATATATAAAAATGTAAACTTTTCTAAAAACAATTTTATTAAAAACAAACAGAATAATTACAAACCAGAGTTAATAAAAAGATTTTTACAGAAATAAATTCTTTTATAAATTAATACGAATGTTTAAAAATGAAACTATTTAGATAAGAGAGTTAAAAAAATAACATAATTGTTTTATTTTCTTGAACTACTACGTTTATAAAATTCATATCTTATATTAAAATATAGTACTATAAATCTTTGTTTTTATTACTAACTATAATCCGTTTAATAAATAAATTTCTAGCCTATCTATCTATACATCTATCTGTCTGTTTGTCTATCAATCTATCTATAATATGGAAAAAATAAGATAACACGTGACACAATCGTATTATTTACTTAAAGTAGCTATTTATAAGTAATTATAATTCATAAATCGTTTATTTACTTGAAGTAGCTATTTATAAGTAATTATAATCATATTTTATTTTTAAGCATAGTTTTATAATTCATAATTTTTTTTCTAATCATTTAATAATTTATATATTTAAACCGTGTAATACACGGGGTACTAACCTAGTTTCCTATAGCGTACATCATATTGCTTCCAATGTCCTCCAATACAACCTACACACTATACTTTCAATATTGCTGAAAATTCAACCATGTATGATAAATTAAACATGAATTCTAGTATATTTGTGTCTAAAAAGTTATATAGCTTTTAAAACATATTTCAAAATATCAAAACTACATGTTTCGAAACAGATTGTAAACCATTACACGTCAATACATCAATCACTACTACTAAAATCATGTAATAAAAATAAAACATAAAACATTAAAGAAATACACATAGCAACTCCAATGGACAATAATATCCATATATTCAAGTATGTGCATACAACATATATACAGTATTATTTCGTATTTAGGAAACAATTTGAGCAGGTTATGAACAACAATAGTGTAATTAAAATTCAAGTTAAAATAAACAAATCTTATTTAATCCGCAGACTTCCGAAAAAAAAAAACAAATCTTTGATTCTTTCAACTCAACAAATAGGCATCAGTACTCTGAGGCGCTGAAAGAATTGATGATGCCAATAATAACTCCACTTGAGGGTTAAGATTGGACTTGAAATTGAAACTATACAAAGCTAATTTTACCTATTGCTATAACTTTCAATGAGTTCATTTCGTGGAAAGATTCACCCATAAAATCCCAAAACCAGTGTAAAGAGTTGTCCATAGAAGGGGTTCGTCAAAACCCTAAACCGATGTCACACCCTCGCTTATAGCGGAAACACGAGGATGTAACGGACGAGATCGTCATAACACATTGTTAATTAATAGAGAAGCATTAAATGATGTAAAAACGTGTCATGACGTCACCCGACACAAATGGTGACTTGTGTCGTAGTTAGTCAATTCACGACAGCATAGTCAAACATATATAATCCAGATGAATTCCCACAACTCGGGAACAAGTCTAAGTAAAACAATATTCAGAATCATAAAAACAAGTCAACAATAATTGTTTATAATGTTAAGCAATCCTAGCTCTATTCCCTTAGGTTATCACTAAGGCATCATAATTAGCTATCGTCGCTGATTGTTACCTATAAAGATATGCTCAAAAAGGTCAACGTATGTTGGTGAGTTTGCAGGTTTAAGTAATAAATAAACTTGATGCTGTGTAATTGTTTGATAGGACATAAGTGCATACAGTTATAGGCAAGCAATATCACATGTAAACATGAGCCTCACAACTAAACCTATGACGAACCAGACATATATTGTCGGAACATATTCACCCTAGGGCCCGTCCGTAGCCACTGTCAGTCCCAACTAGTATACCAACAAACAAGGGTGGGGTGTCAACCCAATAGTACTATCAATACCTGTCCGTTGGCTCCAACACCGGAGTTAAATAGTTGTGAATAAATAACCACACAGAAAACTCAAGCATGTACCAGATATAAACTTGCCAACAGTAACATATAGTCCCGAATGAATAAATGAGTTCACAGCATAGAAAAAAAGATTGAGCATACTTTTCCTCCTTGATGTTTATAAATAATTGTAATAAAACGGGGCCGCGAAACTCACCTTGTGTAATACAGCAAGTAATGAAATCAAAAAGACTTCTAGGAACGCACGTAAACCCAAGCAATCAAACACCTATCACAATATATAGTTGAACTTGTAACACGTCTAATAAACATTATAACACATTCGATCTTTTTCGGGTCGAGTAGGGTTTGAAGTGCAACTCACATCATGTATATATATACACCTAAATAATCTAGTTAGTCCCATTATTAACATGAGTAAATATATATGCATATAAATAGTATATATGCACACCACTATTATTTACATATATATTTATATATTTAGAATTACATGGCTCACAAGACGCATGCATTATTTCAACGCGATAACACATTTATACCATATCATATCATATATGTATTTACTAATCTTTATTTCAAATTTTAGCTTAATTTAGTTGTTTAAATTATCACCCTCAATTTAGCAAATTAGAAAGTATTTAGCATATCTTACTTATTGCACACAGATTTTGTAAAATCCGTTTGGAGGTCGAGACGATCACGAAATGACGTGAGACCAATTGGATTTTAAAGATAACACATGGAATTTGGTATCCGGAGAAAATCTGATCATTTTAATAAAAATTGAGAGAGTTATGTTTTTTGAAATTTGGACCAAACATTCTGCCAGAAATTCAATTTTGACCAATCTTTTTTTTTTTTTTTTTTTTTTTTTTTTTTTTTTTTTGTCAACCGTTTAGGTGCTCAAAACTTCATGGCTCATGACGAGACCAATAGGCTTGAAAACTAGACTCTTTAAACTTAGTTTTAGACTTTAAATTCATTCATTTTGGATTTCATATGACCAAGTTATCACTCGCACACAATAACCCAATTTTCTCATAGTTAGCTGTCTAAAATACAACCTTTATCCTTTGATCTCAATCCCCCAATTATTGACCATTATTGACCCGAGAAACCAACCGACACTATTTTATGTTCCCATTGACATACTCAACCACACATATGACATGACACCTGCATATGTATACATTCATAATATACAAATACATACATCCACATACATAGTTATATATCACATATATACTTAACCTTAAACACACTATATATATATATACACACACAAACATTTTAATACATATGTACATGTGCTCACATACACACACACCCTGCTAACACACACATTACAAACACACACACAAACCAAATCAAAACACACGCACAACACCATAACACTCACTGTTCACATACATACACACACTAATTCACACACACCCAATATACATTATTCAACACACATTAACACATAATATATACAAATATATATGTATATATATATGGCTGCCATACACACACATGACACATGATCTATATAAACAAACACATACACACAATTTACATATGGCTGCCATACACACACATGATCTATATAAACCAACACATACACACACAATTTACATATACAAATACATATACATATACACATATATATATAGCTTCCATACACACACGTTGCATCACCACCGTGACACACCGACAACACCGACGCACCCACATACACAACATGTCACCATCGAACCACCGAGTCATACCGAAACGATAACGAAACTTAACGAAACGAAATGAAACGACGAACGCTTACCGGTGAAATGGTGCAACGGAGTGACGATGACGCTCGATGGCGGTTCACAACGGAAGGGGGCTGCTCAGTTGGTGGTCGACGGCCGGGGAAAACTCACGGCTACGGTGCACGGCGGCCGGAGGGGATGGTTTCGATATAGGTTTTTTTTATTTATATATATAATAATAAAATTTACACTTTAAACCCTGAATTAATTAGGAATTAATTCCTTTTAGTTTGAATAATATTTATTTTAAACCCTAAACTATATAATTCTACTTTATTTAACCCAAACTTTTAAAACGTAACCCTTAACGAACCAACTTAAAGGTGTATATATATACGAGTTATGACGTGACTCAATATAAATATTAGTGCGTGCAAGTTTCTTGGTGTCGCGAGTACTATTCGATAGGTTTTTTTTCTATAAATGATAATATATATTTATATATATATATACGTATAATGATATTAATAATGATGATGATAATAGTAATATTAATATAAATAATATATATTATTAATCTGTTCTATTAATTTATAAATTAGAGTTTCATGCAACTAACTAACGATATCAATTAATATCATTACGAACTCATTTATTTCACGAAAACTATAAAAGCATAATTGAAAGATAAGGAGCTTCGGGTTAGTTAACGGATCTAAGAGCGACGGATGTCAGAGTATCCACTAGTTGAGATAATTTCGTCCCGAAATTATGCTAGAGTTAGATCCTAAAGCTCTATCCAAAAAACAGATGCGGATACTTCAATTTCATCTGGTCTTCCCGTTCTCATGTAAACTCATGCCCTCGTTAGAAATTCCATCAAACACTAATAATTGAAATCTTGTTGTGCTTCAACCGCTTAACCTCTCTATCCATAATATATAACTGTTATTCTATAGAATAGAACTTCTAATCAATTCGAATTTCCTTGACGAGTATATGAAGAGAAACATCAGCTAAACACTTTTTAAGATTCGATATGTGAGGCGTATCATGCACACCGCTAAATTCCTGGGGTAACTTTAATCAATACACTTCAAGATCAATCCTTTCAGTGATTTTGAATTGTCGCACGTACCTTGGGGCTAACTTTCCTTTCTTTTTAAACCACACAATACCTTTACAGGGAGAAACCTTCAACAAAACACTATCTCCCGCACATAACTCCAACAATTTCCGTCGATTAACAGCATAACTTTTCTAACAATCTCTGGTCGCCTTATGTCTGTTTTTGATTTAAAATATCTTATCGATTGTTTCGTGAATGATCTCAAGACCTATTAACTAGCTTTCACCAACCAAAGACCAACATACTTGTGATCTACAGGTCCTTATGTACAATGTCCCAAATGCAAGTCACACGATGCTCGTATGATAAATATGGTTATAAGAGGACTCAATTAATGGCAAGTGAGTATCCCAACTCCAACTGAAATCAATCACACATGCCATAAGTATGTACTCAAGGTTCTGGATAGTAGCGTTCACTTTAACTATCTGTTTGTGGATGATAAGCGATACAAATGTCTAACTGATTGCCCATTTCCTTTTGAAGAGTATGCTAGAACCATGACATAAGCCGACTATCACGATCCAATATGATCAATTTAGAATTCTTGTCCCTAGCCCAGATTTCATTCACATAGATCCTTGCTAGCTTCTCCATTCTGTAATCTTCTCAAATTTGTAAGAAATAAGCAGATTTCGTCATTTAGTCTACAATAACCTAAATCGAGTCATGCCCGCTACTTGTCCTTAGCAACTTAGTAAAGAAATCCATCATTATGTTTTCCCATTTCCATTCAAAATTTCCTTGTTTCTGTAATGATCCTGAAGGCTTCTGATGTTATGCTTTAACCAGGGAGCAAGTTAAACATCTACCGATATAAGAGGCAATATCCTTTTTCATACCTTGCCACCAATGTTATTCCTTATGATCTTGATACATCTTGTTTGTGCCAGGATGAATGTAGTATTTCAACTTATGTGCCTCAATCATAATCAATTCCCATACATTTCCCCGCTTTGGAACCCATATGTGGTCGATGAAATATTACACACCATCATCTTTGCGTTTCATTTGGTTATCTAACCCAAGGAACTCCTTATTTTTAATATTCTCTTCCTTTAATGCCTTAACCTGCACTGATAAAATCTGAGCTTTAAGGTTTAATTGGATGGTCATTCCCAAAGCTCGTGCACGTAATGGTTTAATACGCTCCTTCCTACTTAATGCATCGTCTCTAATGCAAGTTCGATAGCTTTTGATCGAATTTGTGTCGAAGGCTCTTATAATCAGTTCAAAGGACACACTTCATTCCATAAAAATAGTGCCACCAAATCTTCAGTGATGATACTAGAGTACCCAATTCTAAATCACGCGTCATATAATTCTTCTCGTGATTTTTGAGCTGCCAAGAAGCATAAACAATCACTCTATCTTTCCCCATTAGCATGCAGCCAAGTTGTTCAGGTGATGCGTCATAGATTACCATGAAATCATTTAGCCCATGCGGAAAGGTCAACAT
Organism: Flaveria robusta; assembly: GCA_025506415.1. Classification (NCBI taxonomy): domain Eukaryota; kingdom Viridiplantae; phylum Streptophyta; class Magnoliopsida; order Asterales; family Asteraceae; genus Flaveria; species Flaveria robusta. The sequence continues at coordinate 17,250,794 of CM046465.1, read as the reverse complement.
CGACGCGTTATACAACTTGTCCTTTAATGTTTGAAAAGCTTCTTCCTTCCTAGATCCCCCAATCGAATTTCATATCCATTTGGGTGAACATCATCAATGGTTGGATAATATTTGAAAATTTTTCAATGAACCATCTGTAGTATCCAGCTAATCCTAAGAATTGTCAAATTTTCGAAGGCGTCTTAGGTGTATCCCACTTCTTAACTACTTCAATTTTTCTTAGATCAACGTGAATTCCATTCTCATTAACCACTTGACAGAGAAACTCACTTCACTCAACTAGAATTCACACTTGAAGAATTTGGCATAGAGTTTCTTTTCTCCCAACAAGAACTACTCTTAAATGTTTCTCGTGCTTTTCTTTTGATCATGATAAATGAGGATATCTTCTACAATCACAATCTCAAACTTATCTAGGTATAGCTTGCACACGTGATTCATCAACTCTTTGAATATCGTAGGTTCATTGTCATCGTAAAAGGCATAAAAACGAACTTGTAATGCCCACATCAAGTTCTAAATGCTGTCTCTATTTTGTCGTCCTCATGTACTCTAAGTTTATTATATTCAAAATAGAGATTAATCTTTGAAAACTAGGCCGATCTCTCCACTGAACGAATAAGTCATCAACCATCGGTAAGGGATAAACATTCTTGATTGTTTATTCAATTCACGATGGACTATGCATATTTTAAAGGATTTGTCCTTCTTCTTAATGAAAGGCACTAGTGCACCCCATCGTGAGTGACTAAGTCATACGAAACCCTTGTCCAACAACTCTTGAAGTTTCTTAGAGAGCTCCTGTATCTTCAAAGGTGCTAAATAATATAGCGACTTAGCCATGGGCACCACATTAGGTACCAAGTCCATTAAAAAAAAACTCACATGCTATAGAATAGATAATCCTACCAGATCCCAAAGCCACTTCTGATCTGTCACCATTGCACGTCGAACGTCTTGCCGCTTGGAAACGGTATGAAAACTACTTTCTTGCTCGAGATAATTTCAACCCTATTCTTTGACAGTCGGTCTATTCCACGACCACGCCCTGAGCAGCATTCCCTTTATTTGTATAACCTTGATTTCCATAATAACCTTGACCACGTGTAGCATTTACCTGATTTGTATAACCTTGATTTCCATAATTACCTTGACCTTGATTATCTGCTACTGCCATCACCTGATTATGATTGTTTCTAACTTGTGCGAGTGCCCGGTTCTGCCTAGGAGACACGTTACGTAACGGTTGAAACTCTCACACTCCTAGCATCCACGTTGAATGACTGCCGGCCTAACCGCTTCAACAGGCATAGCTGGGTTCACAAACGTGGCCTTCTTGTCTACCTTAGCACTAGGTTGTTTGTTTGGCTCTTAAGTATCTATCTACTACTGATTAGATTTTTCCAATGTCCCTATAGGTATCATCTTATTAGTCAAGGTATCTGCCTTCAAGATTATAGCAGCTATCATCCTCTAAATCTGTATCACAATTCTCTAGATGTACATTTAAATTCTTTGACCTAAGTGTCATAAGGTAAGGCACCAGATTTGTCAACTCACTGAGTCTATCTATATAAGAAGCATGACCCTACCCCACCATTACACGATTCCATAATTTCAAATTTAACGTTTGCATCTCATTCATCAGACAGTAGTCCTAGTCACCAAAGCTTCAAGCTAATCTCAAATTATGGCTATCGCAGCATCCCTACCTCAGGTTTGAGCTTGGGTATTCTACCATGTTAGAGGTGTACCCACTAGTGAGAAAGCAACATACTCCATCTTCTGGTTTTCAACACTTTAGTTGATATCCATTACAGTTTTCATTTTCCCAAACCAATAAGTCAGTTCTATTGTCCCTTCTTTATGGTCATACTCTTTTGACTACCACATCATGAATTCCTTGTATGTAAAAACAATCTTGTCTCTAGTACCATTGCCCACCATATTATCACTTTCATCATTTTTTACTCCAATCCATCCAGATCATCACATAGGCCAGTTCAGGCGCATCCTTAGTATGTCAGTGATGCTTATATATAGGGTTCCCGTAGCATTCCCACCACATCCACAATATACCGAGAACAATGCTTAAACTGGTTACGTGACATTTGATTACTCCATTAAGGCTTAATGTTAGAACGTTCAAACTTTTAATCCTCTAATTCTTAAGATCAATCCAATGAACAAGGTAATGCATGTGAAGGGAATATCATCACAAAACTGCAACTCTCTGAAGACCACGTACATTTTCAACAAAAAGTCAGTTACACAATTACTGAAATGCTAGGACGAGCAACGTCTCATAGGGGCTAAGATTAATGTCACAATATGAATCCCAAGAACTAGGTAGATTAGAACTTACATAAAATAAAGGTGATAGATGTTTCCTCGCCATTATCAAAGTCTTATAAGGACTGAGACTTCAGCGTCCCAAGATATAGAATGGAAGATTTGTACTAACTATGACCGTTATCTCAAGGCAAGATTTACCAGGCTTCACATGCACTGCAAATTACAATTACGTGTGCACCCGTAATTGAAATTTGCTTTGCATGGTCAACCCCAGCTCATCCTATTTGAGCTAACCCGTCTCGTAAAGTACAAGTGATACCCATGATTAAAGTATCAAGGATATGGTTACTAACCAAAAGTTATCTAACCGAAGTTGTACAGAGTTATCGATTGAGAAAGAATTCACTTGATCAGGGGACAGTCGAAGGAATCCATGAACAATAAACCAAAATCCGATGAATTAGTCATCTAATCTGAGTATGTTGTGTCTCTTGTCTACCGGTGTCATATTAGCCAGCACGTCCGTCTTTTGAGATTCAACTCAACAAGTTGTGAACAAGAGTGCCTATAAATGTGACATCGACAGATGCACGGAATAAAGGTTGTCTTAACAACCTAAGTCCTTAGAAGAATTCTTGTAGTAGCACTTATCAATCCAATTCGAATATAAGTCAAATACATAACAAGAGGATGCGCTTGCCTGAAGTTTCCTCAAGGTAGAAATACATGATACACTGCCATAACTATCTCAAATAAGTTTGCCGAAGATAGCTTGTAAGACAGGCTATGTAAGCATAGCCAATAATGCACTTAGAATGTTCATATGTATATTATTGCACACATAATCCTATTATGCATACTACATGCGGGTACATAGGTTATAGTCTAGGTCGAGTGTTCCACCTAATTCTCTATAACCAATGGCTCTGATACCTATCTGTCACACCCTCGCTTATAGCGGAAACACGAGGATGTAACGGACGAGATCGTCATAACACATTGTTAATTAATAGAGAAGCATTAAATGATGCAAAACCGTGTCATGACGTCACCCGACACAAATGGTGACTTGTGTCGTAGTTAGTCAATTCACGACAGCATAGTCAAACAAATATAATTCAGATGAATTCCCACAACTCGAGAACAAGTCTAAGTAAAACAATATTCAGAATAATAAAACAAGTCAACAATAATTGTATATAATGTCAAGCAATCCTAGCTCTATTCCCTTAGGTCATCACTAAGGCATCATAATTAGCTATTCTCGCTAATTGTTACCTAAAAAGATATGCTCAAAAAGATCAACGTATGTTATATATCACATATACATTCATAATATACAAATACATACATCCACATACATAGTTATATATCACATATATACTTAACCTTAAACACACTATATATATATATATACACACAAACATTCTAATACATATGTACATGTATGCACATACACACACACACCCTGCTAACACACGCACATTACAAACACACACACAACACCCTAACACTCACTATTCACATACATATACACACTAATTCACACACACCCAATATACATTATTCAACACACACTAACACACAATATATACATATATATGTATACATATATATGGCTGCCATACACACACATGACACATGATCTATATAAATAAACACATACACACAATTTACATATGGCTGCCATACACACACATGATCTATATAAACCAACACATACACACACAATTTACATATACAAATACATATACATATACACATATATATAGCTGCCATACACACACGTTGCACCACCACCGTGACACACCGACAACACCGACGCACCCACATACACAACATGCGTCACCATCAAACCACCGAGTCATACCGAAACGATAACGAAACTTAACGAAACGAAATGAAACAACTAACGCTTACCTATGAAATGGTGCAACGGAGTGACGATGACGCTTGATAGCGGTTCACGACGGAAGGGGGCTGCTCAGTTGGTGGTCGACGGCCGGGGAAAACTCACGGCTACGGTGCACGGCGGCCGGAGGGGATGGTTTGGATTTAGGTTTTTTTATTATTTATATATAATAATAAAATTTACACTTTAAACCCTGAATTAATTAGGAATTAATTCCTTTTAGTTTGAATAATATTTATTTTAAGCCCTAAACTATATAATTCTACTTTATTTTACCCAAACTTTTAAAACGTAACCCTTAACAAACCAACTTAAAGGTATATATATATAAGGGTTATGACGTGACTCAATATAATATTAATGCGTGCAAGTTTCGTGGTGTTGCGAGTACTATTCGATAGGTTTTTTTTCTATGAATGATAATATATATTTATATATATATATATATATACCTATAATGATATTAATAATGATGATGATAATAGTAATATTAATATAAATAATATATATTATTAATCTGTTCTATTAATTTATAAATTAGAGTTTCATGCAACTAACTAACGATATCAATTAATATCATTACAAACTCATTTATTTCACGAAAACTATAAAAGCATAATTGAAAGATAAGGAGCTTTGGGTTAGTTAACGGATCTAAGAGTGACGAATGTCACAACCGAAGTCACTAGAACTTCATTTGGACACAAAACACCACCAATTGCCACCTCTTCTTACATATCTGGTAACCGGAAGAAAACATTTAAATTTTGAAATGTCTTACGTTTAAAATTTGAAGTGTGGGTGGGGTTCAAAGCTTAGTGTGATTGTATCAAATGCATAACGGAGTTATACCTCTTAAAATTAAGAGTTTATTGGAAAACTATGATGACACCATTCCAATATCTATATTAATGTAGTGTTTGGGGAGGTTTAAAAGAAAACACAAAAAAGTACTAGTGAATCATTTTTAGACAAACATTTTAATTCTAAAAAGTCAAAGAAAAAAGAAAAAAATTCACATTGAAATCAATATGTTTCACACAAAAAAAAAAAATTCTATTTCACGGGTGTAATCAATGTGATTTTTTTTTCTTTTTGCCATAAAATATGTTTTTTTTAACTTTTGTCTTTAAAATGTGTGGCTATAAGTAGTTTTTTTTTTGTTTGTTCCCCATTAAACCCTCCCTATATAATGTTATACATTATATATATATATACATATAATGTTATACATTATATATATTTCACGGGTGTAATCAATGTGATTTTTTTTTCTTTTTGCCATAAAATATGTTTTTTTTAACTTTTGTCTTTAAAATGTGTGGCTATAAGTAGTTTTTTTTTTGTTTGTTCCCCATTAAACCCACCCTATATAATGTTATACATTAAACCCTCCCTATATATATATATATATATATATATATATATATATATATATATATATATATATATATATATATATATTTATATATATTGCGATAACCGTGTTAAATTTATCAAGATCAAGCAAAATTAATATTTTCTTTTGTTGGAATATTATCATTATACATATAAAATGTTATGTTTTTTTTTATATGTATAAATTCCCAAGTGTAAAAAAATTATTAGAAGTGTAAGTTACACTTAAAACTCTAAATATTTGTAAGATGTAAGTAATTTACACTTGTCAGATGTAAGTAATTTACACTTGTCATATCTTTTTTACACTTATAAATTTGCACATATACATAAAAGAACCTAACGTTATATATGTTTGATGATATTATTCCAATAAAAAAATAAGGATTTTGATTGATCTTGATAATGTTAACATGGTTATCGCAATAAAGGAGGGTTAACATACGTTCTGCACCCTATATATATGTGGAAGGTATCAAATGTTAACTATCATTTATTATGATAACAATGCTATATTTTTAAATTAATGAAAATCATTATTTTTTTTGTTGGAATTGCACATATACAAATATATATCTTTTTAATTATATGCATAAATTTTTAAGTGTAAAAAAGTTTACACTAGTGTAAGTTACACTTACATCTCGTAAATATTTACGAATATAAGTGCAATTTATAATAGTGTAACTTTTTAAAAATAAATACTATTATTGTAATAGGTGTTAATGTGAAGTTTTTATTTATCTTTCATTTTTAAATTAAACAATCTATGTGAAATATAGTTACTTGTATAGAACTAGAATTTAGTAAAGTTTTTGATTAAATAGAGGATTATAATATATCTCAAGTAATCAATAATGCAACCATAGTTTACCTTCGTAGTTAATAGTGCACTAAAATGCAAGTTGGAAGCTTCTATTGGTGTTGTTTTGATAATAAGGATTTATTATGTAATTTGGTTATGCAATGATGAATATTGAAATTTTGTAACTAGGTATTATTTTTATTCATTTCATTTGGTTATATAAATATTTAACACCATCATTCTGCTATAACATAAAAGCACAATTACCTAGTTTTTTTTGTGAGATAGCACGTTTCGTGTTTTGTTATTGTGTTTCTTTTCATTTTCAAACTTTCCCGTTTTACACCAAACCCAAATGGACGCGAACCTATTGTGACCCTGACCAAAATCACAACCTTTAAATCGGCCTGTACTGACCCGGGCCAAAGTAGCATTTTTTATTATATTTAATTATATGTTTTTTGATTTTTTTTTGGTGATTTCAAAGACTAGATTGCCCACAACCCCTTCATGTTCATCTGTAGGATTATCTATAGTCAGATAATGCACTATTGTAAAACATAATAACCCACCTATTAGATTGTTTTTGTAACATCTGGCTTCTTATACCACAAATATTGTTCATTTTATCCATTAGAAACTCATAGATTTGCTTTTGTTCACCGGGTGAAAACTTCTCATACCTTTAACATATCATCAAGTCTCTTTCAGACTTGTTTCACATATGAGCTAAAACAAGTCAAGCCTTGTGTTCAATTGTTAGTTCCAATTAAATTGATTTTTGCTACATCTAATTGAAGTCTTGAATACATAATCTATCATGACAACATCAAAAGTTGTACTTTTTGCGTTGGAGGTAGTACGTTTGAAACCCACCAATCCTAGTTGTTTAGTGTAGGAGCAATCTATCTCCGGCCTTAATACTATTTAGTAATTTAAATATGGATATGTCAACACGTATCCTTTCTATACTTTTTCTAGAAAAGTAAATGCTACGTCAACTTGTTAACTAGTGAACGCATCTATAAAACGTTCACTAAAAAATTAAACTTTTTTCAAACCTAAGTGTTTGCATGTTATCACCTTGAAAACTTTAGTTTTTTCTTTCTTTCTCTATTTGTTCAATAGTGTAAATGCCCACAAAATCTTTTGCGTTTCTTACTAGTTTGATTATTTGAATAATACCACAAGTATTTGCTAGAATCAAGTGTTTGTAAGAGATGTTTAACAAGCTCCCCTCGACCAAGCTGAGAGGCTTGATTCAAAGGCTCACCTATAATAATTACCCAACTCTGATCCCACTCTCCATACTAGTAAACGAGACTTAGGGTTTATCTTTATGCCAACTTTCTTCTAGTTGAATAGTTTTGTCGATTCTAGTTCTTTACCTACCAAATGAAATGGAGACCTCTGAATCATGATCTAGCCTTTCCTAATCATGTTTGCATCTGAGGGCACCGCTAAATAATCACAGCTACACCCTTAAAGTAGTGTTCTTGCCTTTTCGAGCTAATTGGAAGCTATGCATCATGACTGCAATGTTCATTAAACTGTTTCTTGTTTGAAACCTTTCTATTTAGCCTCTAATCTCGTATGGTAGCTTTCAGTCCCATCTTTAGTTTGGGGACATTGCTCTTATGCTTTTTTAAAGTGAAGCCTTTTTATATCGAAGAATTCAACAAATTTTCTATTTTGAAATAGAAATGAGGTAATACATTCGAATTGACAAAAAAGAGCTTGAACTTTAAATACTCGCTTGAAATCGCTCATAAGTAGACTAGTCGAGCCATGTGCTAGTTAAGCTCTGCTCGTGTCTCACTCATTAGCTGGGTCCTTACTTTCTCATTGACTTGCCTATTTGACTTACTTATATTAAAGACTAAATTATAATTTATATAAATTCTAACAATAAATTATAGTATACTATTATCAGCTCAGTATTCAAATATTCAAATTATTAGTCTATGATTATTTTGATATTTTCTAATGTAAAACAAATACAACAATATAAAAGATGATCATAGTCCATAAACCAAGATAATTATTGTTTCAATAAGTTAAAATAGAATAATCATTTTTTTATTATTATATTTAGGGGCGGTTACTATACAAAGTGTAATTTTTATTCGAAACGAACGAAGTCACCATAGTGTGACACGTGTTTTTTTTAGCGGAGGGGTAGTTTCGTCCCGCGCTACAATTACGCATAAAAGTTACATAATTACGCAAGTTATATCTATTATTACGAAAAAAAAAATTACTCAGTTATAAAATATAATTACGTAAGTTATATTGATAATTACGCAACTTATATGATAATTACGCAAATTATATTGATAATTACGCAGTGAATAATCACGCAAGTTATACGCACAACACAGACGTTTTTTTTAAATGTTATTTCTTTAAAAAAACGTATAGCAATACTATACTTGTATTAAAGAGGATAAAATGCTCATATTTATGTTGTATTTAAAAAAAATAATGTCAAATGAAAAAGTTATATGTGTTTAAAAAAACAAAAGAAAGTTAAAAAAAAGTCAACAATTGTACACTATTACCAATTCTACCCCTTGAGTGACATTACTTGCGTGATTATTTCATATTAAATCAGAACCGTTTTATCTCTTAAATTGATGATACTTGTTGATTCGTGCCCTTCAAATGAAAGCAACACTTTATACCGTACACTTTTCCATTATATGTATATGTGTAGGAAATAAAAAGTTTTAGACTAGCTTAAAGATAAGAGAGCTGGCTTGAATATTTGGCTCGGTTTTTACAAGTCGAGCTCAAGCTGTACATTTTGGCTCAATATGATAAGCAAGCTGGGCTCGAATTGGTCATAGTGTTTGTATATATGGGCTGGATATCCTTTTAAATTCTGAGTCGGACACTTTCAAAAAGCCCAAAAGGCCAAAATGCAAAAACTAGGTGTAATTGATTATAAGGCTCTCACCCAAGATGATTCATGCCTCTTACAGCCCGAGAGAATTAATGACAACCCAATTATTTGGCCCATTAATTTGTTGAATAAATTAATTAACTAATTCTCCTATATATGAAAAACACAAGATGATAAAAAGTAAAGAGGGGTATCTTTATCTTTTCAGCTTTGCTGCAAAGGTTATTTTGGTAACTTTACTCTCCTATCTATTTGAGTGCATCTTCTCATTCATTGTTATGTAGAGAGACAAGTAGAAATGGGCTGGGAAGGAGACGCTTCGTCTCAACGCCACCGTCGCACCACCACCGTCTCACCGCCACCGTCGCACCTCTGTCGTCATACCATCACCGCTACCGGCGAAACCTTAAAAGGTTAGCCATGGCAGCGGTGGTTTTGCACTCCAATCACCTCTTTCTTTCCCGATCTACAACATGCAACAACCGTTGAGTCGTTGTCATCGCTTAACGGGTTTGTCAGGACCATAAAGGTTATGGGGTTTGTCTAGGTTTTGGTGTTACGGCTACTGGTGGGAGTGATGACGGTGAGGGGGTCGTCGCGTTGTCACGGGGGGTGATGATGGTAGTGGCTGGTGGGGGTAACGACTGTGAGGGAGCCAGTGGTTGGGGTGATGACGGTGTTTGGGTTTTCGATTCATGGATCTATTTTGTCTCCAAGAGTGTTATAGGAATTCCAGGCCTTTATGAAATTGGGATGTGTACTTGCTTACCGGTGGCGGCGGAGATGGTGGCTGCGGAGACGGTGGCTGCTTCGGCTTCGCTGCCATTTCCGGTTGTTAGCAATGTTTATGACAATGAATGTATACTTGTTGTTCTTTGCCTTTGTCATTTGTAACACGTCGATGATGAAGGATTGTTATCCATCTGAGACAGGTCGTTAGGATGAGGACCTCTGCTATATTTATGACGATCGATGTATATTTGGTGTTGTTTGCCATGGTCATTTGTAAGACGTCGATGATGATGGACTATTTTCCATCTAAGACATAGGTCTCTGGAGTAGTTTTTTATGTCAAAGATGGGCTTTTATTTGATTTGATGCAACTTTTTGGGTTGAGAACGTTGTTGTCTAGTTTCGTTTGATGATGACGAGGGATGACTCCTCATTCGAGACATGCTGTCTTAATGGTGCATCAGAAATGTTGGAAATACGGTTTTGTAGTTTGACGCCGCTTATTTTGTGATCTCATTTGGGTTATGTGATACATATATAGGCAGTGATTAAACTAAAAAACGGTATCCGTTTGTTGGCGTGGCATGTCCATCGGGTTGCAACCACAACGGGCTACCTATACTGAGCCTTAACAATTTTGTTTGTGCTAGAAAAAAAATGGTTTAAAAACAGGTTTACTACTCGCGTAACACGCGATTTAGAATATACCTAGTTATGAGAGAAAATGTTAGAATGCTAGTTACTTATGGTTACCGTATTGAACTATGTCAAATAACCCATGCTCTAATTGCTTCATAAGTAACATCATTGCTTCAACTTATAGACTATATAGAGTAATTTAGATGATAATATCATATTTTAGGGAGTAAACTACACAGACGGTCCCTATGGTTTGATTAAAATTTTGGATATAATCCTTAAAGTTTTAAAATTGCAAATATAGTCCCTAATGTTATATTTATCTTTCATCAATGGTCCCTACTCTATTAGTTCAGTTAGTAATGTTAAATTTTTTAAAATGACTATTTTACTTGTAGAGATAATCAATGTAATTTACATTTTATTTTATTATACATATATGTTTATTATTTAATACACAAATAAAATATGTTTTAAAAAATGTCTTCTTTTAAATGTTTGGTTTATAAAATTTTTTTTAAACCAATATTCGGGTTTTTTTAAACTTTTATAAAAATGTCTTATCTTATAAAAACATTTAAAACTGAATTGTTTAAAAAAACTAAGAATTAGTTTAAGAAAAGATGTTTTAAAAAATGAATGGTTTAAAAAAAAACTGTAGAAAACCAACCAGTTTAAAAAAATTTTAAATAATTAAATAGTTTTAGGATGACGTATAGAAAACGAAAGGTTTAAAAACCAAACATTTAAAAAAAACATGTTTTTAAAATGTTTTTTATTTGTGTATTTAGAACGTATTTTATTCAATAATAATCTTGTTAATAATGAAATTACAAAAAAATAAAAAAAAATTTGAAAAACAAAAAAATAAATTTTTTTAATAAAAGTAATGTTATAGTTTAAAAGGTAAATTAAATAGATGGCTAATTCGAGTAAAATGCTAATTTTTATGATATTTAACATTATTAACTGTTGAATAACAGACTTTAGGACCATATATGAAAAAGAAAAAAAATACTAGGGACTATATTCAAAGATTTTAAAATTGAAGGATCAAATTTAAAATTTGAACATAACCACAGGGACCATGTATGTAATTTACTCTATTTTAGGAGATAATTTTTCATATTAATTAAGAATATAAAAATGTGATTAATTATATTTGACTTTTTTGAGTACTTAGATATGCAAGTGAAACTTTTAACTAAAATGTAACTTGGCGTTTGATTAAAATAATTAACTTGGATAAGAAGTTAAAATAGCATTTTTTTAAGGTAAAAACTTATAATAAAATGGAAAAATATACATATTGTTTACCAACATGTTGAATTATCATACATTAGCAAATAATACCTACAATAATTATATTACTTATTTACAAATTATGTTGCGATTTTAATTTCATTAAACTATACAAGACTTTGTTCGTACTATAGTTTTGAATTGCTATCATATCATATGCGGGGCATGGCCATATAACTATGATCACATGGTTGTGTTTACACCAAAAACATTATTGTCGTGGCCCACCTAATCATAAATATTAATAATCCTTTTAGGTATCTTTTTTAACAACATCAACAACAAAAAAGTTCGACTTTAGTGGGACTAATCAAGATAATTTTGTTCCTTTTCATACTAGTTAAATACTCATACTTTGTTAATCATAAACAAATTTTTAAGTTTTAATGCGGTGGTAATCATCTTAAGCATTATTAGAAGTTTATGTTATCTAGTTTGATTAAACTTGAATATTATATATGCAATTTTTCAGAGACCATCAAATGCTTATCATGATAAATATAGTTAGAATCATTTCTTGAGGCGCATTAAATACTTCTGAATATAAATTAGTAAAGTTGTAAAAGATTATCAATAATTTTAGTGGCATCAAATTATTTTAGTTGTTTGGATTTGCATAAGACTATAGTGAAATTTGAATAAATATTAATACAAAGTAGGAGATGTGATAGTGTATGTTCATTCAAAACTATTATGATTTCTAGCACATAGAAAATTTGGGAGCTTAGTCCCATATTGTAGGACCGGTGAAGGGGTTCAATGCAATCAGTTTCACAATTAGGAGAGACTTAGAACACCTAACAGATCAAATAGGGAACTGGAACCTTTTTAGTGATACTAAGAAACACAAGCAAAACAAGATAAGACAAAACCAAGAACAACAAGTAATTGTTTTCAAGGATAAAGTATATTGCTCTCAAGTTCTTTTACAAGTGCTACAAAGCATAGAAAATAAGATACAAGGACCTGAGATACTTTATGCTACATCCTACAGCCGGCCATACTTTGAAGGCCAGCCGAAAACACTAATCTAGACAACAAGATCAATGTAAAGTCAAAAGGCAGATAGCCTTTTGACTAGTGACTATGACATGCCAAAGCTGACATCCTAATGTAATACAAAAAGGATAAAAGTACATAAAGTAGAAAGTTACAGACTCTAAACCATAATCTATAGTTTCCTAAAGCATGGACCTTTTCACCAACTAGTGTAAGTTGGTGAGTCTACAGAGTGGCAATGAAAAGTTGGTCAGCTTTCTAAAAAAGTTGATCAGAGAAAGCATGTCTTCTCTGTATTTGGAAGAAATCAGTCTTCTATCTTTGAGACTTTAGAAGACTTTGTCTTTTAAGCTTCGAAAGACTTCATCTTTGGATTCGGGAGATTTGGTCTTTGGCTTCGGAAGATTTTACACTTAGAGAAATTTCTTTGCAGTGTGTAAAACTTCCGAAGTAACATCTACCATGCACAAAGTGCATGCGTGCAGGAAGTACCTTGACTGTTTTGGGTGCATCAGCCTTTTTCATATTCCTTACAAACTCCCCCTAGACTGATGCTACTAAAACGGAGAGGATGCGTAACAGTTTGCAGTCCTCACGTCTGGATCAGCAGTGTAGATTATGGACATAGTTGGTCTTCCAGATGCAAGATCTCTACTTTGAATGGAGTTGATTGAATAGCCTCTTAGTGCACTTCCTTAAGATGTTATTACTCATCCTGACATGTTAAGGAGGATGCCTTGGACTTCTTTTTCTTCTTTTTGTCCCTGATGGCCATCCTTTTCCTCACTCTATACTTCAACTGAGGAGTGTGGCCTGCAGCACTAGTTGGGCTTTCTGTATTCTCCTCAGTTGGGTCCTTATCCCCCATTGGTTTAGAAGAAGGGGTTTAGAACCCTGCTGTGGGCAGAAGATGAAGTTGGTGGGTGTAACTTCAGGTTCAGGTTGTGTTGTCTCTTGTGGTTCACCCTTCACCTCAACTTCAGGTACAGCTGGACTTGGTGGAGAATGCAAGTCAACATGCTGACCTTCCTTAATCTTCTACTTGATCCTTCTGATGTGCTCATCTATTGTGGATAGAGACATCGGACCAAGTCTCCTTCCGGAGAACCCATACAACTTTAAGAAGCTCACCATCTTCAGTCTGTCAGCAGACTTCTTCTCTTGTGCTCTGATGGTGGCTCTTGTTTTAGCAGCATGCTCTCTCATCTTTCTCTTAACAGCTTTCCTTTGAGTTTGAGCTTCTTCATCCAGCTGTTTGAGGTACTCAAACTTAATGTATTCGTATGAGAGAGGGTTGAGAGCTGCTACCTGATAGAGACCTGTGGCACTCAGATAGGCTATCATCTTCTGTCTTTCTTGTTCTCTGCCTATCTAAATTTGTTCCTCTTGAACTTCCACAGACTTTTTCTCAGGACTTTCTTGAACTTGAGAGAGTACAGGAGCTTTCTGTTGTTTCTTTCTTCTTTTTTCTTCTTTAATTTTGAGGAGCAGTTTTGCTGCCTCAGCCTCCTTCCTCTCTTTATACAGCTCTCTGTTTGCCAGTTCATCTAATTCTGCTAAAGGGAGAGAGATGATTTCATCTATATTATAGTTCCTAAGTCCCAGATAGTTCAATCTGGCTACTCTTAACTCATCATTCTGAGTGTTAGGCCTATAAGCAACCCTGATTACAGCTTGTATAAAGCTTGAGACTTCTCCAGATTTCTCTCCCCTAGCCTTCCTCTTCCACTCTCTCTTCTCCACCTCAATCTCCTAAGGAGTCATTTTCCTTTTCCCTTTGTCAATTGTTGGCCTGTATGACTTAGGATGGAGAGAGCTTTAGCCTTCTGATGGTTGTGATGAGCTTGAGCTCTAGCCAGAGTGGTGTTGTGATACACCTTCACCTGCAGGTGTGTCACCGAGGGAACTGGGTGCTGAGGGTGAGCTTGTCTCAAGGTTCACAGGTTCTACTACTTGGCCTTCAACTGAGGTTTCCCCTTCAAAGCTAATCTTAGGGTCTGCCTCAGTATCCAGTTGACCAATAGTTTTCCCTGCTAGGCTCTATCTATATAATTGAGCTCTTTGTCTAAATTTCTTCAGCACCCACTCTTGAATCACCTCAGCTAACCTGCCAGCCTGTCTATTTTGGCTTGGATTGATAAGGCGCAGGTTAACTAAGTTCATACCATCTTGAAAACTCAGGGTCTGAAAGTTGAAGAGCTCCTGCTGCCCCTGAGATATTGATAGCACCAATGCCATTCTTGAGATGTCATACCACCATCCCATTATTGGATTTTCAGCTGGGTAAGATGGGGCAGACATGGCCATTGGAATTCCTTCCTCAAACAGTTGTTGAATTATGGCCTCCACATCAGTGTGAGCCTGAGGAAGTTATTGAGTCTGGACAACTGCAAGTGAGGGTGGTGAGTCCTCATTGTCCATACTCATGCCAGAACTCCCAGGTTCTATTGTTGTAGAGACTTTCTTACACTTTTTGGTAGCATCACCCACTTGCATAGGTGAGCTGGAGGTCAAGTCCACTACTTCCACAGGTTTTTGTGGATCTGGTTGAGTTTGTCTTGATGGTCTCTCAGCTAGCTTTCCCTTGAGATCGGTGATCTCAAGTTGCTGGTCATTGACCCTCTTCCGTAAGGTAGTCACTTGAGATTCCAAGTGACTGACCTTGGAGACTAAATATGTGCATAGTTTTTCAAGTTTGTGCACCCTTAGTTTCAGACTCCCTTCATATTCAGATGAAGAATCATAGGGGGATGAGAGAATTAGACTGATGCCCTCTTCCTCATCACCAGCATAGAATTCTTGGCTGCTGGATTTCCTCTGCTCACTAACAGCTTCAAGTGAAGTGTCAATGGGCTGAGTTGCCATAGTTGAGGTCTGAATGATGTAATCACTAGCAATAGTGAGAGCGTCTTCCATATGGACCTCCTGAACTTGTTCAGTGAGATCCACCTCAGTATGGGATGGATGATGTGGGCTAGACATAGGAGTGGCAGGAGCACTCATCTCTCCTTGAGCAAGGGTGGAGAAGAGAGACTCATGGTACTCATTGAATCCCATATCCTTATCATCATAGAAATCAAGGTTGGGGATTGGTTAGTTGAGATCAAGAGGCCAGGGATGGTAACTGTCCCCTGAAGGTTGTTCACTAGAGTTTTGAGACTCTGAGTGAAGGCTTAAGGCTGTTTGGGTGATGAGCTCATCAGGCTGAGCATGAGGAACTTTAGCACTGATAATATGAGAGATGGGAGTGGTTTGCTCCTCAAGGGAAGTGGGAGCTCCTGTGTGCACTTCCTCTTGCATGGGTGATAATATAAGGCCTACTCAGACTGAATAGCTTGAGTAGGGGTTTCTTGAGTAGGTGATGGTTATTGTAGGTTGAAATAGTGGTAGGGAGACAGTAGATGTGGGTTCAACACTAGCTATTGCTGTTAGGTTGTCACCTTAAGCAACGAGCTCTAACATTTTGGGGACAAGGGCTGTTTCGACCCCAGAGAATCCCACAGTTGGTTTTCTCATGATTTTAAAGATGCCGGGCTTCATCTGTCCCAATTTTAGAATTCTACCTGTTCCCTCAACTTTGAGCCCAGTTCACAGTTAAGAATGTGCTGGACATATCTAAGGAACATGTAGTATTCTAGGGAGTCCAAGTTAGAAAGCAGATTAAGGTAGACAAAGTGTGAATACCTAAACTTGACCCCTTGAACCAGTCCATGGACTATGAACGAGAGATCCTCAGGAATCTGGTCCCATCCTCCATGCTTGTTGGACAAGCTGTGTATGACAACATGGAGGAGGTACTTCCACTGGGAAGAGACCTTCCCTTTCCTGAAGGTTCTGACTGAGAAATCTCCCTCATAGCCCATCTGCTCAAAAGATTGGTTAAAAGCAGATTCGGGGAAGGACAAATAACCTTCTGCATCATCCAGCTGAAGATGAGTGTTGATGATGGTCGGAGTGATGAAGATTGTCCTCCCCTGAACTGTGGCAGACAGTGCCTTCTCCCCATCCATGGTGACCTCTTGGCAGGTCCGCGAGAAGTCCAGAAGATGATCCTCATAGAGAGGAGGATCAATGGTGAGGGAGGTGAAGTAGTTTGACAAAGAAAGGAAACGGCAAACCTCTGAGAAACCAGGATCTTTCTCAGAGTTCAACAGAGCAACCTGATTGTGTTGCCTGTGAAGTTGGATGGAGAAATCGGGTAGGTTTATGTGATTTTGGTTGGCCATTTGACTAAGCTTCGTCGTGTAGGAAGATAAGAATAAAGGCTGTTTGTGGGTGAATTTAGGTTACAATGATGTTGCAGATGAAGAGTGAAAAATGAAAGATGGGGAAACTGTTAGGTAGTTATATGAAATGGATTTGAGACAAAGTTAATGCGAAAGGAAAAACTTTGAAATCCGAATGTTGGTCCCACCTCTGAAAAAGTGCCTAAAAGTAGTTTTCTTGAAAGTCGAAAATCGTTCGAAGGTAATTTGGCTTTTGAAGTTTTTGATAAAAGCTTTCAAAGCCAATTTGGCTTCAGAAGATATTTCTAAGAGTTTTGAAAATTTTGCTTTGGAAGAAAAATACTTAGAGTATTTCTCACTTCATAGAGATAAGTACTTTCGAAAGAAAGTTGTTCTTTAATAGCATATGAGTACTTGTGAGTAAATTTGGCTTCAGAAGATATTAAAAAGATTTCTTCCGAAGGCAAATTATCATAAGCAGTTATTTGATATTAAAGACATAATTTTGCTTCCGAAGGTAACTTAGTTTCTTCCGAAAATAAATATGTTCAAAATTCTAAAAAATCTAAGGAATATTTTCTAAAAGACTCTTCTTTCAAGATAGTTAGTGGCTTATGAAAGTGATAAAATAGACAATTGAGTACACATAGATTTTAGAAATAATATTGAATCTAAGTTTAAGAGAAAGCTACTCAAAGATAATCATCCCAATAGCTGATATGAGATACTTAAATCTCTATTCATCAAAGGCTTTGGTGAACAGATCAGCATATTGTTCATTTGTGTGAACTTTGACTAGTTTGATTAACCCTTTTTCAAAATTATCTCTAATTAAATGATACCTGATGTTGATGTGTTTGGTCCTTGAGTGCTGCATAGGATTCTCTGTAATAGAGATATCACTATTGTTGTCTATGTGGATGGGAGTCTCTTTGAAGTTGAATCCATAGTCTAGCATCTGATTTTGAATCCAAAGCACTTGAGCACAGCAGCTAGTAGCAGCAATGTATTCAGCTTCAGCAGTTGATGTAGATAAACATGATTGTTTCTTGCATTGCCATGAGACTATCCTTCCACCAAGAAATTGACATCCCCCTGATGTAGATTTTGAAGTCATGTTACAGCCACCATAATCACTATTTGTATAGGCATACAGATTGAAGTCAGAATTCTTTGGATACCAAAGGCTTAATGATGGAGCACCTTTGAGATATCTTAGAATTCTCTTGACAGCAACCAGGTGTGACATCCTGGGGTTGGCTTGATATCTGGCGCAAAGGCATGTGACAAATATGATACCAGGCCTGCTGGCTGTGAGATACATAAGCGACCCAATCATAGCCCTGTAGAGATGCTCATCCACACACTCCCCCTTAAGATCAGGTCCAAGGGAGTGGTTTCTTGCTAGGGGTGTCTTTGCAACCTTACAGTCAGTCATGCTTAATCTTGTTAGTATGTCCTGAACATACTTTGACTGACTTATGAAGATGCCATTATCAACCTGCTTCACTTGAATTCCTAAAAAGAAATTGAGTTCTTCCATGGCACACATTTCAAATCTATTCTTCATCAGCTTCTCAAAGTCTCTGCAGAGCCTTGGATTAGTTGACCCAATGATAATGTCATCAACATAAACTTGAACCAGCATTAAGTCATTTCCTGTTCCTTTGATGAAGAGAGTTCTATCTATAGTAACCCTTCTGTAGCCATGTTGACATAGGTACTTAGATAGAGTCTCATACCACTTCCTTGAAGCTTGGTGCAACCCATAAAGAGCTTTATCAAGCTTGCAGACATAATGAAGATGATCTGGATCTCCAAAGCCAGGTGGTTGTTTGACATACACCTCTTCATCAATCACCCCATATAAGAAAGCGCACTTGACATTAAGTTGGTAGACCTTGAAATTCTTGGATGCAACAAAAGCTAGGAATATCCTAACAGCTTCAAGTCTTACTACTGGAGCAAAGACATCAGTGTAATCAATCCCTTCCTCTTGAGTATACCCTTGAACAGCTAGTCTTGCCTTGTTTTTGATGACAAGTCCTCTATCATCTTTCTTGTTTCTAAACACCCACTTGGTTCCTATGGTAGTCTTCCCTGAAGGGACAGGACATAGGTTCCAAACTTTTTGCACTTTGAATTGAAGCAGCTCCTCTTGCATAGCTTCAACCCAACTTCCATCCTTTAGAGCCTCTTCAACTTTCTTTGGCTCTACTTGGGATAGGAAACAAGAGTAGAGACAAACATTTTTGTCATGGGTTTATCCTCTTGTTCTTACCCCCTTGTCAACTTCTCCAATGATGTTTGTGGTGGGGTGAGACTTGTGGATCCTGAGTTGAGGAATCACAACAAGTTGATTTAAAAGATCTAAATTTGAAAAATTTTGATCGAGCAGAGTAGATTCTCTCACCACATCAGCACACTTATCAAAAGAGACTTGATCCAATGAGTGTGTGACATCATTAATGTTGTCTTCCATGGAGTGATTGTTAGCATCAAGAAATTCTTGATCACTGTCACCACCACCATTTCCTTCTACATTTGAAGCTCCTTCTTTTAAGTTATGTGCCTCTGAGCTAGAATTTGAAGGCACTTCAGATGTATCAGCTGGATTTGTCATAGTTGTGCTAATAGGAGCTCCATCTGCAGAATTTGTTACCACTGGAACTGAAGTAGATTGATTTGAAGGTCTTCTTAGCTTAATCTTGGGTCAGGATCTTCTGTTGATAGACTAACTGTAGATCCTGAAACAATCTCACAAAACTTGTTAACACAGTTGGTAACTAAATCAAGATCAAAAAGCCAATCTGGACCAGAACCTCTCACACAAGGAGTGTGTTCATTGAAAGTCACATTGGCTGACTCATCAACTATTCCAGTTTTGACATTGTATACTCTATAAGCCTTGGCTTGAGAAGAGTATCCAATAAAGTATCCATCATCTGATTTCTCATCAAATTTGGCTATCTGAACTTTGGTATTCAAGATTGTGCAAGGACATCCAAATGATCTGAGGAAACCAATGAAAGGTCTCTTTTTGTGACACAGTTTATAAGGAGTTTTACCATGAGTCCTAACCACTAAAACGCTATTCTGCACATAGCAAGCAGTGTTCACTGCTTCTGCCCAGAAGGTGATAGGCAGTTTAGAGTCGGACAACATGGTTCTTGCAGCTTCAATTAGTGTCCTGTTTCTCCTCTTATTAACACCATTTTGCTAAGGAGTCCTGGCAGCACTATATTGTCTTGTAATACCCTTTTCATCACAAAATGTATCAAGGATTTGGTTCTTAAATTTAGTTCCTTGATCACATCTTATGATCTTGACCTTGTGATCAGATTGACTCTTAATCTTTAGAATGAAATTTTTCAAGATTTCAGGAGTCTCATCCTTAGTTCTAAGGAAAAAGACCCCAGTAAATCTAGCGAAATCATCTGTGATCACTAAACAATATGAGGTCCTTCCTAGACTGATTACACTGGTGGGGCCAAAGAGATCCAAATGTAACAAGTGTAGAGGAGTAGTAATGGAATTTCTTTCCTTTGGCTTGTGAGATACCTTGTGCTTCTTCCTTTTCAGGCATGCAACATAATGGTCATCACTTGTAAACTCTTTCTTTGGCATTCAAGTTACCAAATCATTCTTAATTAATTTATTCATGTTTTTTAAGTTTTACATGGTACATTCTTTCATGCCAGAGAAAAGATTCATCATTATTTGCCTTAGATAGAAAGCAAGAAACTTCTCTTGAGAGGGATGTTTCCTGTAAGTCCATCTTGTAAACGTTCCCTTTTCTGGGGCTCTGAGTAAGATATGCTCCTGAGGAATGACCACCCCGGGCTTGAGAACAATGGACTCATGCTCAGTGAAAAACATGTTGTGTTTTTTATCATAAAATTAGGATACACTCAGTAGATTGTATCCAAGCTCCCTGACAAAATTTACCTTCTCAATGTTAAGCTTACCATTTGTGACCATGCCCCTTCCAGTAATGTAACTTCTTGCATCCCCTCCAAATGCAACAGGCCCTCCATCAATTTTCTCAAAATTTTGGAGTAGAGAGCCATTGCCTGTCATGTGCCTAAAACAGCCACTGTCAATGATCTATGCATCCCTGTTGATCTTTAGCTGTTCCAGCACAAAAATAGATGATTAGTTACATTTGGAAACCCAAGCCTTGCTGGTCTTGTGCTCATTAAGATCAACTGAAGACAATGCAATAGTAATTGATCCTATGTTCAAGCTTTGCGGACCAACAGCTGTTGTTGATGAAGAACTTTTAGTCACATGGTCTTTCTTTGTCTTCCACACAACCTTTGAAAGCTTAGACTTGACCTTCAATACTTCAGAAGTTTTGATAACTTCGGAAGTTTTGGAGACTGGACCTTCGGAAGATATTGCTATCATTGCAGCAGGCTTCAGTACTTCGGATGCATTCTTTTCTTTCGAGACCAACTTTTCTTCCGAAGGCAAGTTTTCACTTGTCTTCTTTTTCATTTTGGAGCTTCCGAAAGGAAAAGATTTTCCATCAGAAGCTGGCTTCTTCTTGATCTTCTCAGAAGTTTTCTTTTTGATCATGTGGACAGTGCTCTTAGGATTGTAAATGCAATCCTTTGCCAGATGAGAAGTAGTACCACACATGATGCAATCCATTTGCTTTCTACTGAGAGTCTTCTTTTGAGAACAAGACTGATCCTGATCACTTTCCATCTCCATCTTCTTCTTCACAAATGAAGTAGTAAGCCTTTTAGGGTGTGACTTGCTGTTGGATATGGATGGTTCAGGCTATGTAGTAGTGGTACACAACTGATCAGCCTTCTTCTTGTTGCTGGGATGAGTTTGACAGGAACTAGAACCCTTGGTACTAGGATTCATAGTTGAATGTTCAGCCTTTACCACTTCAAATCCTGCAGAGATGAACACTTGTTTCTGTTTAGAGTTGAAAGTGGCCTTGATCTCTTGAGCTTTCTTGGACTTTCTCTTGGCTCTTCTGATCAAGTTCTTTCTCTTGGACTTAGTCATCCCAACTGCATTCTTCTCCTTAGGAGAATGGTGACCCTTCTTAGGATGATCTTTCTCACTCTTCTCATATCCATCCTTCACTATCACCTCTTCATCCTCTTCACTCATGGGGTCTATGAGGGGAAGCTCATCTTCACAAGTTGCACACCTTGGAGATCTTATAGATAGTAAGGAATGTGGAGGAGCTATCTCGGTAAATCCCAGTCCCTGCTTATTCTGATAACAAACTTTGGCATGCAGAGATGAGGATATCATGTTCTTGAAGGTCTCTTCTTCAAGAACACAATTTTCTGCCCTGGATTTGCTGATCACAAGCTCAGCCTGGCATTCAGTTAACTTAGTGATGAGATTCTTGATCTGTGTCCCGTAGTTGGTGTGTTCATGTTTAAGAGTGGAAATGGTTTTCTCAAAATCTTCTATTTTTAGTTTATATCCATTTTCAGCTCTTTTGAAATCAGATTTTAGAATATTCAAAGACTCAAGATCAGATCTCATCTCTAAGTTATAGGACCTATATTTGTTAACTTTAGCAATACATTTAGGATACAAAGATGTTCCAATACCTTATCTTCATCATGATCTGCCATCAATGCTTGGTTTGGAGAAGCATCTTCAACCTGAAAGCTCCTGTCAAAGCCTCCTTCTTCAATAGCAACTGCAGCTTGTTGCTTTGGCTTCTCATTTTGGGTGGCTCCTTTAGTGTAGTTTGGTCTGGTTTGTGCTTGGCCATCATTTCTTCTAGGTGCCTTGCACTCTCTAGTAAAGTGTCCCATTTAGTTACAATTGAAACACTTCACTTTGCTTTTATCCGGTACAAACTTTCCATTTGCTGCATTGCTAGGAAACTTCCTCCCTTTTCCCTTGTAGAACTTTTTGGCTTTGTTATTGAGAAGAGTCATCTGTTAGACTATCTCCATGTACTCCAGATCATCTGGATGGATACAGTCCAGGTCTTCAAGGGTGAAGAGAAAGTTATCTGAACTCTCATCAGCAGACACAAAAGCATGAGAAGAGCTTGTCTCTTGGAAAAGACTTCCTTGGATGTAGGCTCTCCCTTAGTGTCTTAGGGAATGTGATGAAAGGACCCTTTTGTGAGTTGTCAGGGTAGCAGATAAGATGATGATGAGGTTCTTTGCAATGCCTTTCAACCACATGGAGGGCTAAACTCTGCTGATTGCTGGAGTTACCAGATGGATTTTGCATGTTCATCTCCATCTGGTAGCCATTTAGGATACCATACAACTCTGTAAGAGTAAGAGTCTCGAGGTTCTCAGTCCTCTTGATAATAACACAGTAATGGGTCCACTGTCTAGGATGAGAGGACATGAACTTACTTACAATGTCCCTATTTTCAAGAGTTACTCCAACATCCATTAGAGTGTCCACAATCTCAACATGCCTAAAGTATTGTTGAGTCATGTTTTCACCTGTTTTGTAGGTGAAATTCTCAAACTACTGCTTCAAGAGGTCCTTTTTGTTTTCTTTTGCTTCAAAGAACCCCTCATACATGAGCTTCAGTGCATCCCATAGCTGCTTGGCAGTTTTGCACTTCTTAAAGCCCTTGTAAATGGAGTTTGGAAGAGCAGTCTGAAGGGTAGTCATGGCTTTCTAGTCGATATCAATATTCTTTCTATCTTCTTCAGAAAAGTCAGCTACCTCTTTTGGTATCATGCCACCTCCAGTAGCAGCTGAAGAGGTGCATGGAATGTAAGGTCCAGAGATAACAGATTCCCACATCCTGAAGTCTTGTGACTTGATGAAGCCTTCCATTCTTTGACACCAAGTGTCAAAGTCTTCAGGAGTGATTAGTGGGGACTTTGTCATGGTGCTAGTCTCCATCTCAGCCTTTGTGAGAGCTACCATTTGAGTTGTTAACTATTTTGTGAAAAACTAAGAGATCTAAGATAGTGAGATCTTACAATCAAGAGCCTGAAAGCTCTGATACCAATTGCAGGACCGATGAAGGGGTCCAATGCAATCAGTTTCACAATGAGCAGAGACTTAGAACACTTAACAGATCAAATAGGGAACTGGAACCTTTTTAGTGATACTAAGAAACACCAGAAAAACAAGATAAGACAGAACCAAGAACAACAAGTAATTATTTTCAAGGATAAAGTATATTGCTCTCAAGTTCTTTTACAAGTGTTACAAAGCATAGAAAATAAGATACAAGAACCTGAGATACTTTATACTACATTCTACAGCCGACCATACTTTGAAGGCCAGTTGGAAACACTAATCTAGACAATAAGATCAATGTAAAGTCAAAAGGCAGATTGCCTTTTGACTAGTGACTATAACATGCCATAGCTCACATCCTAATGTAATACAAAAAGGATAAATTACATAAAGTAGAAAGTTAAAGACTCTAAACCATAATCTACAGTTTCCTAAAGCTTGGACCTTTTCACCAACTAGTGTAAGCTGGTGAGTATGCAGAGTGGTAGCGGAAAGTTGGTCAGCTTTCTGAAAAAGTTGATCAACGAAAGCATGTCTTCTCTGTATTCGGTAGAAATCAGTTTTCTATCTTTGAGGCTTCGAAAGACTTTGTCTTTTAAGCTTCAGAATACTTCAGCTTTGGCTTCGGAAGATTTGGTCTTTGGCTTCGGAAGATTTTACACTTAGAGAAATTTCTTTGCAGTGTGTAAAACTTTCGAAGTAACTTCTACCATGCACAATGTGCATGCATGCAGGAAGTACCTTGACTGTTTTAGGTGCATCAGCCTTTTTCATATTCCTTACACATATGTATGGAGGTTTTAAAAGGGAAGCGCTTCTAACGAGGTTAAGGCGCAGCCCCCGAGGGTCTCGGTGGGCGGTTAGAATGTCCCCAACAAGTTTAAATTTGATAACCATGTTGATTTAAGCCTTTGAAAAAGTAGTTTTTTTTCTTGGTTTGGGAACAGTAATCATGATCAACAACAATTTAGATCTACATTAGGATCGACAAGAACTTCTATCAAGTAATATAATCTATCAACATTAAATGTACACTAGTAGCAACCTAGACGATCAGAAGTGACGAAGTCACTCCTCACAAGCTAATCAACAAAAGAAACTAGTTGAGACCGAAGAAGTTTAGGAGTAACTGGTACTGGTTAGCAAATAACTATCTAAGAGTTTTGTCATGTTTCTTTGGGCATTATTCGTCGGGACTATGGAGAGTATTATTGAAATATTTCAATTTTAATATGAACATACATATTTCAATTTTATTCGCAGGGATTATCGAGAGTACTATGGAATATTATTTGGAACATGACGAGTAGCATATGAGCTCGTGATATGCCCAACAAGTTTAGAGAATTAGATAAAATCAAAAGGCATAATTTAGATGATGGTAGAAGAAGATGTACTTCTTTCTTACCTATATCGAATATGTGGAGGAGAATACTTAAAGTAAACTAGAAGAAGATCTAATGAGGATTTAAACAAATTAAATATTATTTGATATGAAAAGTTGCACATGAACAGTTATGATTTTGAGTAATGTTTTTAAATAAAGAAAAACACACATAAAGCAAATCACATTGAGAATTCTAGAATGCTTAATGCTCAGTTAACCATATAAATTATTGCTCCAAAACTAATGAATTCAATTGACAACCTACAACAATTCTCTAGAAACACTATTCTAACAGAAGGACCATATGAGCTTTACGTACACGTACCCCACGTACAAGTACACGTACACGCACACGTACACACACACGCACACGCACACGCACACGCACATGCACACGCACACGAACACGAACACCAACACGCACACGCACACGCACACGCACACGCACACACACACGCGCACATACACATACACATACACATACACATACAAATACACATACACATACACATACACATACTCATACACATACACATACACATACACATACACATACACATACACATACACATACACATACACATACACATATACATACACTTACATATATACATGTACATGTACTTATATATACACATATACATAAACATACACATATCTTGATCTTACTTAATGATATTCTTTATTGCCAATGAATATTTGTGTTTAGCCTTTGCATTTTTCTTCAAAGTATTCTTTAAGCTCTTTAGACGTTGCATAAAGATTTTTGAAGAGTAACATATAACTTCCTTAAGTAAAAAAAACTTTGTTTGTAATAACTTATTGGTAAACAACAAGTTTTCTTTTTGTAGTAACTTGGTCATTAGTAGTAAGTTACTCTTAGAAACAACGTGTCTAGGTAGTAACTTGATTTTTACACTCCATCGAAGCAACTTCTCTTTGTAGCAAGTTGTGCCACAATAGGAATCATAGCTCAATAGCCCTTTTTGATAAAAACAATTTGTCACTAGTAGCAACATGGTCTAGCTGTTGCAAGTATCCTTAGTAGTAAGAATTTACCATTAATAACTTGTTCTTTTAAATTCTACATGTTGTTTTAAAATTTTGTAGGTCAGCAAAAGAGCTAACATGTATTAATCTATGATCATATCAAAAACCTTCCATTATGGCCCACATACGAAATCAAGAAACAAAAGTACATAAACACATGTTGTGTTGGAGTTACGCCTTACGTTAGCTGACGCAACATATGAAATACACATAATGATTTACACACCCAAGAATCGAGGTCTATGGTGCTAGCTCAAACATGTGAATAATTTAAATTGAACATGTTTGGTCTATCTATAGCGTATGAAATATCACTAATGATTCACAACTTTGGTTGAGATCACCGTTCTCGGTTTCTCTATTCGCTTGCAACTTCTTCAATAGAGAAAAGGGTGGCCGAATTTTAGGAGCAAAACAATAGTTAGTGCTGTATGTCTGGCATATTTTGGATTATTTTATAATCCCATGGATAAAGATCGTTAATTTTAAACTTTAGGCCTAAGTTATATATTGGTAGTTCTCTGGTAAAATAAGAGTAGTTCAGTAGTTCTTTTGTGGCTATCATCAATTCATCAATTCCCATCTCTAGTAAAAAGCCCTAGATGACGAATATCATCTAGATATACTTACACCACTGACACGTATATTAATAATAACCAATATAAACACACTAATTAATGCTAAAGTTAATCATCTACAAAAACATATATATTACATGATAAAAACCTCAATACCTTACTATTTAATTTAAATACATAATCCAACCAAGCCGGTGTTTCAATTGAAGTTATGAATCATCTAAACCTAGATGAATAACAAAAGAGCTTGATGAACCAATAAGAGAGTGAAGCTACCAAAGACTCAAAGATTCAACACCGGCTATAAAGTACCGAATTCTGCTAAGTGCTGAATCACTACCAATCAGCACAGCCGAATTCTACTAAGTGCTGAATCACTGCTAATCAGCACTTAACTTGATAAGCTGTTGATTGACTACTGATCTATGCTCACTTGATGAGCTACTGATCGACTAATACACTAGACAAGACTGTTTGTACCGAAGTACATTGGCGGCTGCAATGTTATGCCTTTCGAAGACAATATTGTACTGAAGCTGCTAATCTATGATGTGCCAATTGCCTGTTTGTGATGTACATATGTTACTCTAAGCTTGGAATAGATGTATAAATACGTCTCACTTATATAGTTTTGAGGTAACCTTATTAGCTCACTTGTTATCTAATGATGTACACTGATTTGTAATCGAAAAAAATTAGTCAAGTGAATACTTTGAAAGAACATCTTATGTATTTATTTTTATTCAAAGTATATGTTTGTTTATTTGTTAGACAGTTTACTTATATTCTGTATTTTTCATCTGCCGATCACTAGAAAAGTCTTGTTATTTCAATACTCTGATCAAACAGAGTTACTCATAATGAATATTGGGAAACAAAGCAAATACAAAACATAAGTCATAATGAACAGAATAATAGATAAATAGATGCAAGCTATGTTTCTTACTTGTCAAAGTGTTCCCAAGGCAAATGATTTTTCTTGCACTATACTACTAGATTATATAATAGATTGTCTTTGATAGATTGGTTAAACTAGACTTTCTACGGATCAATAGATATTAGATGCTGAATCTTTATTAACTACTTTCTAACAAACATATAAACATGTAACTAGAATGAAATAACATATAGGAATTATTTCAAAATATTCGCTTGATTATATTCACTAATTACATAATGTAATAACAGGAATACAAGTGGGTAAAAACAGCTAACCTCATAACTATATGAGAGTGATATATTTATACTATGAAAGTTAAAAACTAGAACTAATCTTGATTGTCTATTATAGGTTTATCTACACATTATAGCATACAATGAAAGTGCAATGTAATTGGCTATAATACAATGTACACAATAGAAAAAAAATTAGCACAATAACAAATCAATAGCTATAGTGTAATGGTATCACCACTAGTATTCAGCACTAACGTCTTTATCTACAAAAATAGTGAATCAGCACATCTTCTAATACTCAGTAGATATGTGTAGTGGCGGTTCATAGTAGCTTAGAAGATAAGTCATCAGATGTAGTCTTCAGCAGGTAGATTTCTCTTCGATACATTAACTTTATCAATAGATACTATCATCACTTAGTTTCAAGATGCTTCATCCTTTCTATATCCAAAGAATCTTCTTTATAGGTGTTTTTACATAGTGACGTATGACGCGAACTGAGCGATACGACCGTATGCTATCTTCAAAGTTGGCTATCATCTTTTTTTCCTTGTTTTTGCTCCAATTGAAGGCATATGGTCATATGCTATCCTTAATTTGTTATTTGTTTTTCTTTTTAAGGCTAATATATTCTAATTCTCCTAGTTTTACCGTCACCTTTTCATAATATCATGAAAATTTACAAATGAAGCTTATGACTTTTTAAAATAATATAAAAACGTTGGTAAAAACCAATATAAGTATTGAAATTGGATAGACGTATTGATGTATAATTTGTAAAATATCAAAGATCCCTCACATAAAAGTTTCTTGTCATCAAGCAAACTCTCTATAGTAAAACTTAAATAGACTCCATAGAAAATAACATCGTTATTACATACTTATTATAATCTAAGACCCTAGTGCATATCTAATATCTAAATATCATTTATAATTTTTATGCTAGACCAAGATTGGTAAATTTGAAAACACTTTTAGTTACCGAGTAAGCTTAATTTCGCATTGATCATAAAACTAAGTTTAAGCTAATTATGTTTTATTGAAAAAAGTTTATGGAAATCATTTTTCTCGATTGAAATTCCAAACATACTCATTCACCTTAGTTAGTTATTTAAACACCTTGTTTCTAAATCTCCCATTGTTTCAGACGTACTCATTCTCCTTGAAGTTATCTAATGTTAGTCATCAATTACACTTATGCAATTTCTCTTAATTTTGAACTGGATTGTACTTAAATCTCCATACTTGCTAATTTCAACAACACCCCTTTCTTTCAACATTTATCATCAATTTTCTCTTGTATAATGATCATGATTGTTGGATTGGATTGAACTTGTATCTTCACACTTGATGATTAACTAAGTGTTCATGAACATGTATGTGATATATGCTTATTTTCAATTGGAAAGTTAAGATCACTAGTCATAATTTCAAGTCATTATCAAAATAAAGGATTATTAACATTCATAACCCATTTGATAATTTAATTTCACAAAGTATATTATCATAACAATCTTACTTTTTGGAAATGATAAAATTACTTGACTTGTGAAGTATGCATATGTTTACAACATAACTTACCTTAGCAAATCAGCAAGTCTAACTTGTTTTGCATATGAAGTAAACAAGTTATCTTCCTCTTCTCCCCTTTTTTTTGTTTTTACCAAAAAGCTAGCTCCCACTTAATGTGTACTCCCCCATAATGTGTACTCATTTTTAATAAGAAGGTCCCTCTTAAATTAAGCTAATGTTCTAGCAAAAAAGAGTTAGGAACCACAAATATGAGCATAATAATATATATCACAATATACTTAGCAAAGCATATTACATCATAGTAAACCAAATATAATAACAAGCATGCCAACCCAAATCATTCATCATTTACCTAAAGTATAACACATACCATAATGTTTACTACAAAAGATAGGGATATGAGCTTACCAAATTTAGTCTCAAGAAGATCAACCTTATAGGTTGTCCTAGCATTGCTCAAAAACAACCAAACTAAGGCCAAAATGTTAAGGCCTTACAAACAAAATCCAAACAAGTGTTGAAATATTTTGAGCACACATGCCTTATAACAAGTCTTTTTAATCTTTACGGACTGGTACGCGATATATGTTCATTCTATATTGACAGCCTAAGATCACATGTGATAATTTCAAGTCACAATTGAAATAAGGAATTATTAAAATTCTTGATTGATTTAATAATTATTTTATTATCTATTGGTATCCCAACAATCATACTCCTTTAAAAGGATCAAATTTACACCAACCACAATGAAAATCTACATTATTCATGAGGACTTCTAATTAGGTTGTAATGCGCTAAGATATAGGTATGGAAATAGAATATTTGATTGGCTAAAAGTGGTTAAATAAACAACATAATTAGGCAAAGTGATCTCAAAACTAAACAACCGAATAAAACTAATTCTTTGAACCACTTTTAAGTCTTGTTCATCTTCATATATTTTTAGGTTGTTGTTCTTTGTGATACTAACTATGAAAGCAATTACTAACCTTATTTCAGACACCAGCTAAACCATATTTTTAACACATAAAAGTTTAACCATAGAAAGGCAAGTTGGGCTAATATGTGGGTTAAGTAAATGAAAAGGTATAGGTTCAAAGTTGGTAACTAAAGGAGAACATTCTAGTATGAAATACAAAAAAAGGCTACAAAAAGGGCAAAATTCTTATCGCACTAGCATCTTCATACAATTTTACCAATTCATGGTTAAAGAACTGAAATTATGTGAAATTATGATACTATGAAGGCCCCACCATTCTTTCATCTGTGTAAACGAGAGGGCACAAGGTTAAAAGTGTCAGTAATGCATTTTGTAATCTTTTGGTTTGCTAAGTCTAATGAAGTGGTCCACTATATTACTTTTTATAACAACTTGGTTGAGATGACATGTCCTAAAGCTCGACAATCAAACACACCTATAAGTCCGGTTAATATATATATAGGCTTCAAATAACATATTAATTTGAAATATTGCATTTTCATATTTTGAGAGAAATTTTTACCAAAACAATGTTTAAAATTTGCTAAGTTGATTGATTACCCTATCCCCCACACTTGAATTGTATATTGCTATCAATATACAAAAAAATATCATAAATTATGGTTATGAGGGTGAAAAAACACTTCTTTGGTAGGGGTATCAGGTCAACTTCAACTAAGCAACTGTCTCCTCCTACCTAGTGGCTAAAACATCCCGTTGAGCAACTATGGTAACAAGAATGCCCATTTGTCCCTCCAATGTATTTTGTTATGCTAGGATTCCCATCACATGTTGTAGGGCACAAACCCATATTGATTTGGTTTGATAATAGTAACTCTTGTGGGATCTCACTTGGTTGGCTGAACTTGTGGTTGTTGCTACTGAAGAGCTATGGTGTTGGCATGAACAACCTACTTCTTTACTTGTGCATCTACCTTTTGTTGTGCCTTTTGTTTCATTATCCACATGATATCATATTTGGTGATTGGATCTGCTCAATCATGCTAATTCAAGCAATAGCCTCCTCGTTAAGATAACCCTAAAATTTAACCCATGAAGAAGTTTTAAACATTAATATGAAACACATGAATAAAAAGACATTAACATTTTGGATTTCAAATAATTATGCTTAAAAAGTATAATTAAGATCATAAACAAAAAGCTAGAACCAAAATAGGCTCAAACCATATGTACTGCATACAATTCGTAGTATGATTCGCGACATGTTGTAATAGACAAAAACAAAACATGTAAACTCTATTTACCTAGTGCTACGTTTACATGTTTCAATGTATCTAGATAACTAATTACTATCCAAAATATATAATATAATAAATATTCAAACCATAAATTATTAATAACTATGATACATATACATATAAAGAGTTAGCCTAAATGATTTGCATCACATTCGCATGTTTAACTATGCATCACGTTGGAACACAACACTAACTTAGTATAATAAAAATATTGCAACCATGGGACTTTTATTTTGGAGAGGGAGCTGAATGCATGAAAGTGACACGGTCCGTCATGACTACTAAATTCGAGATTACAAATAATTATAATTTTATAAAAATAGAGTTTTCATAAATATTTTAGTTAATAAATATTTATTTGAACCTAAAACAAAGTAATAAGGTTCGAGAGGAGACGCGACATGGAAAAATGGTAATGTCAAGATGAGACTTTATTGGAAGATATTATTGAAATCTTAGATATGAATGCATGCTTTATCTTGTTAGCCTCATGTTTACCTACCTATTTTTCTAATTTTTCATAAAATGACTCAGGAGATAGAGAGAGAACTGAGTGGGAAATGGGGGATGGTAGCCAGCCTAAGATAGGCAACGCCACCGTAGGTAGTGGTGGATCATAGTAGAGCCACGTCGGCTCTACTTTTGTAGTGAGTGGTGGCTAGTGGAATGCATGAATGGGTAGACCTTGAGCCCCAAGTCATGACGCTGATTGTGATTTAGAGGTTCATGTGACGTGGTGGTGGCTATCGAGGCTGGTATCAATGGAGGAGACTCTCGCACTAGCTTTGAACTGCCTATGGCGGTGGTGATGGTGATTGTCATCATCTTAAGACAATAGCAGCATCATCCACCTAATCTTGACCTCCATCACCCCTTCTACCTTTTTGTTAATTCTATTGTGCTCGCCAAACCTTGATTTTTAGTATATAATGATGGCGGGGTGTGTAGGTCGGGGTGGTGATATGGCTAAAAGCAATGATTTTGAGTTGTGTGTTTTCTTGGCCAATAAAAGTAAAAATTAAAACATTTACTCTATTATACATCAAAATATAACTTATATATGGTCCATCTATTGTTGCATGCATGATTACTAGCAAGATCTATGATTCTGGATGAACTCTAGTGTGATTCCACTTGGATAGTTGCTATTATCTGCGTCTGTAGGTGGTAGTTTCTCACACCCCTTCTGATAGAAAAAACGCGAGGATGCGACACATTGGATTGTCATAACAAAATCGGGATCTATGAGATTCCCCAAATGCATTATTTGTCAATGGATCATAATGTAGCCTCACACATAAAGAACTAGTATCAAGAGTGGTCAATACCATAATGAAATTTCATCCATGCACAAGGAATGCCAATGGTTCTAACTTGGAACAACCAAAATACAAATCCAAAACAATCCAACAAATATACAAATCCAAAAGAACTACCAAATAAACATTATCAATCAGTTGTTTATTGCTCTTGAGAGAGCGGTCTTGTCTAGCATAACGATGCAAGCACTCAAGCATTATTACCCAAAATACATGCTCTAAAAGTTCAACATACATTGATTAGTTCATAGGTTTAAATAGTCAGAATAAGTTGGTGTGTAAGTCAAGTTCAATATATATGTGTATACAAGTACATAAGAAGTCATAGCCTACCAACATATGTTCAAGACCAAACCTAAAGATGAACACGCACTAAGTACAAGTCTAACACAACTAGATTATATTCACTAAGGGCATTACAGGTCAAGTTAGTTTTAGCTAGCGTGCTGACAACGGGGGTGAGGTGTCAACTCATTAGTACTAAAAATACCTTTCCGCGGCTCCAAAACTGGAGTTTGACACTCATGAATCAAAACATGGGACTTAAGTTATCAAAATAAAATAGGATTACTAAAGGTTAGGAATAACCTGATTGATTGTAATCCACATAGTCTAGTCCTTAATCTCAAACCAAGTTCTTATTTTAATATAGAACATTGTTCATTATCATTTCAAATTTGATATATGTCCTTAAGGTTTCCAATTCCAAGTCGTTACATTTGTTGTCTTCTTCATGTTTTTTTATTTGCCATTTTCCATGTTATAAATGTCATAGTTCGAGTTTAATGATTAGTTAGCCTTGGGTTTGTTAACTAATAACATCTTAAATTCTATTCTCATACAGCTTTCTTAACTTGTTACAGTTGTTTGTTCATTCTTCTTGAAGATTGTACATTAGTTATAATATTTCAACTTGTAGAGCTGAACATGTATTAATTTTGCATAGCCTTATTGGAAATTTAAACGATATAAAAAATTACAAATTAGGCATCATTGGAAAGCTAAGACCCTAAATTAAATCCAATAAAAACCATCTTAAATGGGTAAAGTATGTAAGAGATATGACCTCTTGAACAAGTACCAACATTCTGCTCGAGAATACCAGATTTGAACTTTGTTTTATTAATGCGTTTGGAGGAACAAACAATGTTCGATGAAGGTGAGACCATTTGGTTTACTTAAAGCACTAGCTAAAATTACATCTAGATGTAACAGATAACTATGGCTCTGATACCAATCTATCACACCCAAACGACGGTAGAATCATCGGGGGCAAACGAAATGTGAATCTATTATTCATAACACATGGATTGTAATAAGTTGAAATAATATCATATTCCATTTTCATTGATTAAGACTAATCAAACAATACATTACAATTAAATATAAACACAAGAAACATAATAAAATTTGTCTTTAATTTTGACTAAGTTCAAGTCCTAAATATGCATATAGAAGTCCACTAATCTGCATTTTTGAAATCATGTGAAAAATAACGAGTCAGTTAATGAATTAGCTGACGAGTAACCATAGGTTTGAATATATATATATATATATATATTCAAATGATGGAAAAACAATTCAATTCATATGAAAATGTCAAGACTTATAAATGCAATAGTGTAACATAAAATACAAACCAAACACAATCAAACCAAATGATTGAATTGACTCGTTCCACGGGCGAAGCCTTATTATTTATTGAATTAATCCGATTCTAATCACCACACAAATATTCATACGTGGTGAGTTTGCCAAACCAATAGATCTATCTTTGTTACTATAACTGAATGAATAAATGATTACGTTATCATCTAGTTTATCTAACTACGCATGTATAATTACAAGTAATAACATAGCATGTCTTGAATTGAATTTTAAAATAGAATAACAATAATTGAATATAAATATCACATGATTTTCCCCAAAATATAAAACATGAAAATGTGTTATGAATGCTCACATTGGTAGATATAATTGGTTTGAATTTTAGAATGTAAAAATAAACATTAACGGTCTTACTCATGGTTAACCTGAGAGTGGCGCATAAAATTATAATAATAATGATTTAAAGTCTAGATATAAATTAGGGTTTTAATTTTTTTGAGATTTAGGTGTTTACAAACTGTAAGGTATACTTGAAAGGCTGATGCAACCAAAGTAGCCACATAGCTTCCTACTTACATGCATGTGCATTGCAGAAGTTACTTCGGAAGTTTTACACTCCTCACAAGAAAAAAACAGTCTAAGTGTAAGATCTTCCAAAGCCAAGACCAAAATCTTCTAAAGCCAAAGATGAAGTCTTCTGAATCTTAGAAGACAAAGTCTTCCGATGCCCACAAGACAGAAGACTGATTTCTTCTGAAGACAGAGAAGACACGCTTTCTCTGATTTACTTTTTCAGAAAGCTGACCAACTTTCCGCTGCCACTCTAAAGACTCACCAACTTGCACAAGTTGGTGAATAGGTCCATGCTTTAGTAAACTGTAGATTATGGTCTAGGTGTCTGTAAATTTATACTTTGTACCTTCTATCCTTTTTGTAATATATTAAGATGTGAGATATGGCATGTCATAGTCACATGTCAAAAGGCAATCTGCCTTTTGACTTTACATTGATCTTGTTGTCTAGATTAGTGTATACAACTGGCCTTTAAAGTATGGCCAGCTGTAGGATGTAGTATAAGGTATCACAGGTCTTGTATTTCTGAAAACACTTGAACACTTTGTAACTTTATAATAGAACTTGAGAGCAATATACAACATCCTTGAAAAACATATCTACTTGTGTTCTTTTACTTAAAAGTTCTTAGTTTCCAAAATAGTCAGTTCCTTATTTGATCCTGTAAGTGTTGTTCATCAAGTTCACTCTCCAAACATCTTGTGAAACTATTGCATTGACCTCCCCAACCGGTCCTGTAATTGGTATCAGAGCTTTCTAGGCTCTTGATTGTAATATCTTACCATCTTAAATTTGCTCAGTTTCACAAAGCACTTACTTGCTCAATGGCAGCTCTCTCCAAAGTTGATATGGAAACCGGCACAATGACAAAGTCTCCACTGATCACTCCTGATGACTTCAATACTTGGTTCCAAAGAATGGAAAGGTTCATCAAGTCTCATAATAGCACGATGTGGTGATCTGTTGTCTCTGGATCTCATGTTCCATGCACACCTTTAGCAACTACTGCTGGTGAGATGATACCAAAAGACGTGGCTGATTATTTTGATGAAGATTGTAAGAGAATAGATGTAGATCAGAAGGCCATTACCGTTCTTCAAACTACTCTTCCCAACTCTATCTACAGAGGCTTTAAGAAGTGCAAGACTGCCAAGCAGCTCTAGGATGCACTGAAGCTTATGTATGAGGGGTCTGAGGAAGCCAAGAAGAACAAGAAAGACCTCATGAAATAGTAGTTTGAGAACTTCACCTTTAAAACTGGTGAAACCATGACCCAGCAGTATTTCAGATATGTTGAGATTGTTGATACTTTGGTGGATACTGGTATCAAACTGGAGAATAGGGACATTGTGAGGAATTTCATGTTCTATCTTCCTAGAGAATGGACTCACTACTGTGTTGCCATTAAGAGAACTAAAAACCTCTCAACTCCTACCCTTACTAAGTTGTATGGTATCCTGAGCGGTTACCAAATGGAGATGAACATGCAAAATCCATCTCACAACTCATCCAGTACCCACAAGAGTTTTGCCCTCCATGTGGTTGAAAGGGATAGAATAGAACCTCAACATCATCTTCTTAGCTACCCTGACAACTCACAAAAAGGCCCGTTCATCACCTTCCCGGAGACACCAAGGGAGAGCTGCATTCAAGGAAGCCCATTCCAAGAGACAAGCTCTTCTCAAGCCTTTGTGTCTTTTGAGAAAGTTCAGGCAACTTTTTTTTTTTACTTTGGAAGACTTGGACTGCATTCATCCAGAAGATTTGGAGTACATGGAGATTGTGCAACAGATGGCTCTCCTCACTCATAGAGTCAAGAAGTTCTACCAGAGGACAGGGAGGAAGTTTTCTAGGAGTGTATCCAGTGGAATGTTTGGGCTGCATAAAAGCAAAGTGAAGTATTACAACTATAACCAAATGGGACACTTTACTAGAGAGTGCAAGGCACCAAGAACAAATAGTGGCTAGGCACAATCTAGACCAAACTACACTAACGGAGCTCCAAAAGCTAAGAAGCCCAAGCAACACGCTGTTGTAGCTGTTGAAGAGGGAGGCTATGAGTGGAGTTTCCAGGTTGAAGATGCTTCTCCAACCCAGGCCTTGATGGCTGATCATGAAGAACCTAAGGTAACAGAACATCTTTGTACCCTTGAGTGCATTGCTAAAGTTAGCATGTATAGGTCCTACTACTTGGAAGTGAGATCTTATCTTGAGTCTTTGAATATTTTAAAAGTTGATATTAAAAGAGTAGAAAATAACTATAAACTTAAAATAGAAGATTTAGAGAAAACAATTTCTACTCTTAATCATGAGCACACAAATTACAGGACTTAAATCAAAGATCTCATAGCCAAGTTAACTAAATGCAAGGCTGAGCTTGTGATCAGCAATGCCAGGGTAGAAAGGTGTGTTCTTGAAGAGGAAACCTTCACAAACATCATATCTTCATCTCTTCAAGCCATAGTGTCCTATCAAAACAGGCATGGACTAGGATCTAGTGAAATAGCTCCTCCACACACTCTATTATCTGTAAGACAGCCAAGGTGTGGAACTAATGAAGATGAGCTTCCTCCAGAAGATCTAGTTCAAAAGAAAGATGAAGATGATGATGAAGAAGAGGAGATGGTGAAGGATGAATCTGAACTGAGTGAGAAAGTTCAATCCGATAAGGGACACCATTCTCCTGGAGAGAAGAAAAGGACAAAGATGGCCAAGTCTTCCAGAAGAAAGTTGATCAGGAATGCAAAGAGAAAAGCCAATAAAGCCCTGGAGATCAAGCCCACATTTGACTTGAAGCACAAATAAGTATTTATTTCTTCTGGTTTGAGGTGGTGAATACTGCAAACTTAACTATGGATTCTAGTACAAGGAGTCCTAGTTCAAGTTCAAACCATCCTTGTTAAAAGAGACAGGTTGATAAAAGGTGCACTACTGCTACACTACCTAAACTATCCAATTCCAAGAGCAAGCCTATCCCTAAAAAGACTGTTGCATCATCTGCAAAGATGAAGAAGGAATTGGAAAGTGATCTAGCTCAACCAGCCTCTTAGAAGAAGTCTCTCAGAAGCAGCTCAGCTACATGCATCATGTGTGATAGTACTTCTCATCTACCTAAGGATTGCATCTACAATCCTAAAAGTACTGTCAACGTTACCAAGAAGGCTTCTAAAATAAAGAAGAAGAAGACGGCTTTAGAAGGAAAGTTACTTTCGCTCGGAAGCTCCAAAATGAAGACTCAGAAGATAAGTGGAAAATTGCCTTCAGAAGATATTTTGGTCTTGGAGAAAGGAATGCTTTCAAAGTACTGAAGTCTGTAATGGATGCAAAAACATTCAAAGGTTCAGTCTGCAAAAATTCTAAAGTTGTTAAAACTTTTGAAGCATTGAAGGCCAAGTCTAGTCTTTCTAAGAAGGTATGGAAGATGAAGGAAGGCCAAGTGACTGAAGTTTCCTCATCATCAACAGCTCAAGATCCCCAATGCTTAAACATAGGATCCATAACTGTTGATTTATCTTCTGCTAATATTAATGAACCCAAGACAAGCTAGGCTTGGGTTTTCCAATGTAACTAACCATCTCTTTTTATGCAGAAACAGCTCTAGACCAAAAGGAATGTATGGATCATTGACAATGGCTGTTCTAGGAACATGACAGGCAATGGCTCATCGCTGTAAAACTTTGAGAAGTTTGATGGAGGGCTAGTTGCTTTTGGAGGAGAATTTGGTGGTTA
Organism: Flaveria robusta; assembly: GCA_025506415.1. Lineage (NCBI taxonomy): Eukaryota > Viridiplantae > Streptophyta > Magnoliopsida > Asterales > Asteraceae > Flaveria > Flaveria robusta. The sequence continues at coordinate 17,211,400 of CM046465.1, read as the reverse complement.
CATCACTGGAAGGGGCAAGGTCACAAATGGTAAGCCCAACATTAAGAAGGTAAACTTTGTCGAGGAGCTTGAGTATAATCTTCTGAGTGCATTTCAATTTCATGACCAAAAATAACATGTTCTTCAATAAATATGAGTGCATTGTTCTTAAGCCTGGGGTGATCCTTAGGAGCATATCCTGCTCAAAGCCCCAAGGAAAGAGAACATGTACAAGATGGATTTGGAAGAAACCTCCCCTTCTAGAGAAGATTCCTTGTTTCTATCTAAAGTCACTAGTGATGAGTCCTTACTCTGCCATGAAAAAAATATGCCATGTAAACTTTAAGAACATGAATAGAGTAATTAAAGATGATTTGGTAACTGGAATGCCAAAAAAAGAGTTTACAACTGATGACCTTTGTGTTGCATGTCTGAAAGGAAAGCAACACAAAGTGTCTCACAAGCCAAAGGAAGTCAAATCTATCACTACCCCCTTCACTTATTACACTTGGATCTGTTTCGCCCCGCAAGTGTAATGAGTTTAGAAAAAACTTCATATTGTCTTGTAATCACAAATGACTTCACAAGATATACTTGGGTCTTCTTCCTTAAAACTAAGGATGAGACTCCTGAAATCTTGAAGTCCTTCATTCTAAAGATTGAGAATCAATCTGATCACAAGTTCAAGATCATAAGATGTGATCAAGGAACAGAATTCAAAAATCATATCCATGATTCATTTTGTGAAGAAAAAGGTATTTCAAAACAATATAGTGCTCCTAGGACTCCTCAGCAAAATGGTGTTGCTGAAAAGAGAAACAGGACACTTATTGAAGCTGCAAGAAACATGTTGTCTGATTCTAAACTGCCTATCACCTTCTGGGCAGAGGCAGTGAACACTGATTGCTATGTGCTGAACAGAGTTTTAGTTGTCAAAACTCATGATAAGACTTCTTATGAGCAGTGGCACAAAAGGAGACCTTTTATTGGTTTCCTTAGATCATTTGGTTGTTCTTACACCATCTTAAATACAAAAGATCATTTAGTCAAATTTGCTGAGAAATCAGATGATGGACATTTCATTGGATACTATTCTCAAGCTAAGGCTTATAGAGTATACAATTTCAGAACTAGAGTAGTTGTGGAGTCAACCAATGTGACTTTCATTGAACACACCCTAAGTGTGAAGGGTTCTGGTCTTGATTTGCTATTTGATTTTGATTTAGTTACCAATTATTTTAACAAATCTTGTGAAGATATTTTAGGATCCATAGGTAACTTATCAACAGAAGATCCTAACTTAACATTTGAGCTGAGAAGACCAAGCATGAATATTACTTCAGCTCCAATGGTAACTAACCTTGCAGGTGGAGATCCTATCAGCACTACAATGACAAATTCAGCTAATACATCTGAGGTGCCTACAAATTCCAGCTTAGAGGCATAAAACTCAAATAAAAGACCTTCCAATATAGGAGGATGTGGAGATGGTGATTCTAACCAAGAATTGCATGATACTGATGACCTCTCCACTGAAGAAAACATCAATGATGTTACACACTCATTGGATCAAGTCAACCTTGATAAGTGTGCTGATGTGGTGGGTGATCCTAAATCACCATATCTGAATTTCACAAACTTAGATCTGGCAAATCAACTTGCTGTGATTTGTTAGCCGAGAATCCACAAGCCTCACCCTACCACAAACATCATTGGAGATGTTGAGACAGGAGTGAGAACAATATGAGAAACCCATGATAAAAATGTTTGTATGCACTTTTGTCTCTTGTCTTAGATAGAGCCTAAGAAGATTGATGAGGCTTTGAAGGATGGAAGTTGGGTTGAAGCAATGCAGGACGAACTACTTCAATTCAAAAGACAAAAGGTTTGGATCCTATGTCCTCTTCCACATAGGAAGACTACTATAGGAACCAAATTGGTTTTTAGGAACAAGAAGGATGACAGAGGACTTGTCATAAAAAAAAGGCTAGACTAGTTGTTCAAGGGTACACTCAAGAAGAAGGGATTGACTACACTGATGTTTTTGTTCCAGTTGCAAGACTTGAAGCTGTTAGGATATTACTGGCTTTTGCTACATCCAAGGATTTCAAAGTCTATCAACTTGATGTCAAGTGTGCTTTTCTATATGGTTTGATTAAAGAGGAAGTGTATGTCAAACAACCACTTGGCTTTGCAGACCCAGATCATCCTGATTATGTCTGCAAGCTTGACAAAGCTCTCTATAACATGCATTAGGCTATAAGGAAGTGGTATGAGACACTGTCACAGTACCTTGTCCAACATAGTTTGAAGAGAGGTACCATTGACGGTACAACTTTTTCAAAGGAATAAGGAATGACTTGATTCTGATTCAAGTTTATGTAGATGACATTATCTTTAGGTCACCTAATCCATGTCACTGCAAAGAGTTAGAGAAGCTGATTAAGAATAGATTTGAAATGAGTGCCATGGGGGAACTCAATTTCTTTCTAGGAATTCAAGAGAAGCAGGTGGACAATGGTATCTTCATAAACCAGTCCAAGTATGTACAAGACATACTGACCATATTTCATCTTACTGACTGCAAGGTTGCTAAGACTCCATAACAAGAAACCACACTCTAGGTACTGACCTTGAGGGGGAGTGTGTTGATAAACACCTTTATAGGGCAATGATTGGGTCTCTCATGTACCTCGCAGCTAGTAGACCTAATATCATGTTTGCCACATGTATTTCTGCAAGATATCAAGTCAACCCCAAGATGTCTCACCTAGTTGCTGTCAAGAGGATACTTAGATATCTCATAGGTGTTCCCAAGCTAGGACTTTGGTATCCAAAGTGTTCTAACTTTAATATGTATGCATATATAGATAGTGACTATGGTGGCTGCAACATGACTGCAAAGTCTACATTAGGGGGATGTCAGTTCCTTGGTGGAAGTATAGTCTCATGGCAATGCAAGATACAATCCTGTGTGTCTGCATCAACTGCTGAAGCTGAATATATTATTGCTGCAAGCTGCTGTGTTCAAATACTTTGGATTCAGAATCAGATGCTGGACTATGGATTTAACTTGAAGGAGACTTCCATCCATATAGACAACAACAGTGCTATCTTTATTACAGAGAATCCTATGTAGCACTCTAAGACAAAGCACATCAATATCAGGTATTATTTGATAAGAGATAATTTTCAAAAAGGCTTGATAAAGTTGGTCAAAGTTAACACAAATGAACAATATGCTGATCTGTTCACTAAGGCATTTGATGAACAGAGATTTAAGTATCTAATATCAACTATTGGGATGATTAACTTTGAGTAGATTTTCTTAAATTAATTTCAGAATTATATTCTATAATGTGTGTCTTTAATGTTGTTTATTTCACCACTCATATAAGCCCAGTTATCTTGAAAGAAATTTTTCTAGCTGATATTCCTTAGACTTAAAAAAATTTGAAGTATAATTTCTTTGTAAGAACCTTCAAGAAGGGAAAGGTCTCCTCCCAATGGAAATACCTCCTCGATGTGGTCATTCACAGCCTATCTAACAAGCATGGAGGATGGGATCAAATTTCTAAAGACATTTCCTACATAGTCCATGGAATGTTTCAAGGGGTCAAGTACAGGTATTCACAGTTTGTTTATACCAATCTACTTGCTAACTTGGACTCCTTGGAATATTACATGTTCCCTAGATATGAGCAGCACAATCTTAACTGTGAACTGGGCTCACAGTTAAGGGGAATAGGTAATGTTCTTAAATTGGGACAGATGAATCCCGATATCTTTAAAATAATGAGAAAACCTACTGTGGGATTCTCTAGGTAGAAACAGCCCTTGTCCCAAAAATGTTAGAGATCATTGCTCAAGGTGACAATCTTGCAGCACCAGCTAGTGTTGAACTCACACCTGCTATCTCCCAGCAACCCTCTCAACCTCAAACAGCCATCACCTACAAAAGAAAATCCAAACGATACCCTGCACAGGCTATTCAGTCTATGCAGGCCCCCATATCACCAACTATGCAGGAGGAAATGGAAACTAGAGCTCCTACTTCCCTTGATGAGCAAACCACTCCCATCTCACCAATGATCAATACTGAGGTTCCTCATGCTCAGCCTGATGAGCTCATAACCCCAACAACCTTAAGCCTTCACTCTAAGTCTCGAAACTCAAGTGAACAACTTACAAGGGACAGTTACCATCCCCCGCCTTTAGATCTTAACCTACCAATTCCCAACCTTGAATTCTATGATGTTAAAGACATGAGATTCAGTGAGTACCATGAGTCTTTTTTTTCCACCCTTGGTCAAGGGGAGATGAGTGCTCCTGCTTTTCCCATGTCTAGCCCACATCATCCACCCCAAACTAAGGTGAATCTCCCTGAACAAGTCCAGGAGGTCCATATGGAAGAGGCTTTCATTTGTACAAGTTATTACATTTTTAAGACCTCAACCATGGCAACCCAGTCCCTTGTCACTTCAATTGAAGTTGTCACAGAACATGGGAAATCCAGCAGCCAAGAACAATATGATGGTGATGAGGAAGAAGACCTTGGTCCACTTCTCTCATCCCCCCATTATTCTTCATCTGAAGATGAGGGGAGTCTGCAACTAAATATGCAACAATTGCAACAAACATGCACCTATTTAGTTTCTAAGGTAAGTCACTTGGAATCTCAAGTGACTGCCATGTCAAAAAGGAATAATGACCAGCAACTTGAGATCACCGATCTCCAGGGAAGTTAGCTGAGAGACCACCAAGACAAACTCAACCAGGTCCACAAGAATCTGTGGAAGTATTGGACTTAACCTCCAGCTCACCTATACAAGTGGGTGATGCTACCAAAAAAGGGGAGAAAGTTTTTGCAACCAAAGAACCTGGGAGTTCTGTCCTGAGTATGGACAATAATGATTCACCACCCTCACTTGCAGTTGTCCAGACTCAAAAACTTCCTAAGGCTCACATTGATGTGGAGGCCATACTACCGGAACTCTTTGAGGAACGAATTCCATGGGCCATGTCTGCCACATCCTACCTTTCTAAAAATCTAATAGTGGGATGGTGGTATGACAATGCAAAAAAGGCCTTGGTGCTCTCTAGGTCTTAGGGGCAGGAGGTCTTCAAATTTCAAACCCTGAGATTCTATGAGAGTATAGCTCTAGTTGATCTGCCACTTGTCAACTAAAGCTAAAATAAACAGGCTGGCAGATTGGCAAAATTGATATAAGGATGGGTGCTGCAGGAGTTCAGAAGAAGAGCACAACTATATAGACAAAGGCTAGTAGGGAAAACTGTTGATCAACTGGATACTGAGTCAGACCCTAAGATTAGGTTCGAAGGGGAAACCTTGGTTGAAGGCCTAGTAGTGGACCCTGTTAACCTTGAGACAGGCTCATCCTCAGCACCCACTACCCTTAGTGAAATGCCTACTAGTGAGTGTGTATCATAACCTCGTCCTGGCCATAGCTCAAGATCAGTACAATCATCAGAAGGCCGAAGCTCTCTCCACCCTAAGTCATACATGCCAATAATTGACAAAGGGAAAAGGAAAATGACTTCTGAGGACAATAAGGAGGAGAAAATTGAAAGGAAGAGGAAGACTAGGGGAGAGAAAATAGGAGAGATCCCAAGCTTCATGCAAGCTACAATCAGAGCTGCCCATAAGCCTAACACTCAAGATGATGAATTAAGTGCAGCCCGCTTGAATTATCTGGGATTAAGGAGCTACAACATTGATGAACTCATTTCTCTCTCCTTAGAAGAGTTGAGTGAACTGGCAGACATAAAGCTGTATAAAAAGAGAAAGGAGGCTGAGGCTGCAGAACTGCTCCTCAAGATCAAAGAAGAAAAAAGAGAAAGAAGCTCTACAAAGCCCCTATCTTTTCTCTGGTTCAAGAAAGTCCTTAGAAAGATACGGTGGCTGTACAACAAGAACAAACTCAGATTGGCAAAGAACAAAAGAGACAGAAAATGATAACCTATTTGAGTGCCATAGGTCTCTATCAGGCAGCAACTCTCAACCCTCTCATTTGAGTATATTGAGTTTGAGTGCCTCAAATAGCTGGAAGAAAAAGCTCAAACTCAAAGAAAAGCTGTTAAGAGGAAAATGAGAGAGGAGGCTGCTAAGTCAAGAGCCACCATTAGAGCACAAGAGAAGAAGTCTACTAATAGGCAAAAGATGGTGAGCTTCTTGAAGCTATATGGGTTCTCTGGAAGGAGACTTTGTCCTATGTATCTATCCATGATGGATGAGCATATCAGAAGGATCAAGCAAAAGATAAAAGAAGGTCAGCTGGTTGACTTACATTCTCCACCTAGTCAAGCTGCACCTGAAGTTGAGGTGAAGGTTGAACCACATCTAAGCCAACTTCATTTTCTGACCCACAACAGGGTTTTGAACCTCCTACTTCTAAGCAAGTGGAGAAAAGGGACCCAACTGAGGATAATACAGAAAGATCATCTGGTGCTGTAGGCCACTCTCCTCAGTTAAAGTATAGAAAGAGGGAAAGGATATCCATCAGAAGGGACAAGAAGAAGAAGAAGCAGAAGTCCAAGGCATCCACCTCTGCACCTCATAATAAGTCTAAACATACTGAGGTTGCTCAAGAAGAGGCTGCTCAGCTAACTCCATCTCAAGCAGAGCCTCTTGCAGTTGGAAGACCCATCCTGTCCTGGAGCTTTGCAGCAAATCCAGACAGATGGTATGTCGTCAGAGATCAGGGAGGTCAAGATGTCTATCTCTGGCAAGACATGTTTGATCTACCTATGTATGATCTCTATGACATGGGAAGATACTATGATAGCCTTAGAGATCCTAACCAATTTATAAAGAAAGGAATGGTCTTGATCCTAATGAGGACTGTCAATTTCTAATTATCCTTCTCTGTTTTGGTAGCATCAGCGTAAGGAGAATTTGTAATGTATACTTGAAAAGCTGATGCAACCAAAGTAGCCAAAGAGCTTCCTGCTTGCATGCATGTGAATCGCAGAAGTTACTTCTGAAGTTTTACACTCCTCACAAGAAAAAAACAGTGTACCGTGAGGGAAAGGTGAAAAGATCCCCCATTGAGGAGTGAAATAGAACATGAAACCGTAAGCTCCCAAGCAGTGGGAGGAGCCCGGGGCTCTGATCGCGTGCCTGTTGAAGAATGAGCCGACGACTCATAGGCAGTGGCTTGGTTAAGGGAACCCACCAGAGCCGTAGCGAAAGCGAGTCTTCATAGGGCAGCCCCATGTACCTGTCAAGGTTGAACAACACCAATTGTAAGCCGACACTCAACAACAGGCGTTACATCCTCTCGATCCGATTATACAGGCTAGCAATAGAGCTGGAGGAGATGCGGAAACCCCTCAAAACTCAAGGAAAAAGGCTTCTTCCGGAAGAGTTAGAAGCCAAATATGAAGTCTTCCGAAGCTTAGACAAAAGTATTCATCTTTAAAATCAAGTTGAGCATTGCGTTAAGATCTTAGTTTAGTCCCAAATGGCTTAGACACCACCTTCAACTATTCACTTAAGCTAGAAATGTCCTCTAAGAACATTACATTGCTTCGAATCTTCATTTATTAAGCTTTGGCTCAAGAAACGATTCAAGGAGGCCGACAAGCAAATCGAGGTTAATTTTTTGTTTGTGAGAACTCACATATTTTTAGTTGAGGTCGGCTAGTCGTTACAACGCGCATCTTCTAGGTGATACACCCTACATCAGTTGTCACCTCTCCATGCATGAGAAGTGTTGTGCATGCATTACCTCGAGCCCCTTTTGGTGATGTAGTTTGCAACCAAGGCAGATCCGGCCAGCATTCACATGTCGTCTTTTCATGGTTTCCTTAGCCAAAATGATGAATCCCGCATCCACTATTAGATGTGTGTTACATCGCCAATATTTATCAAATTTTGATTTTTCTTCATTTTTATCAACTATACTATTTCTCCAAAATACTATTTCTCATAAATGATTGGTCTAACAATAAGAGCATAAGCAATCCTTGTAGTTTGAAGTTTACTTAAAGTTAGATTAGATAGAATTTACACAAGAAACAAATGTGTAAGATAATTTAATAAATCATAATCAATGTTGTGTCAAAATCGATGAAGAAGTCTGTTGTAGGACCGTTTGAATGGTTAGCAACTCAGTTTTTCACAATGAGGAGAGACTTAGAACACTTAACAGATCAAATAGGGAAAGTTGTGTAAAGTTGGTGAGCCTGCAGAGTGGCAGCGGAAAGTTGGTCAGCTTTTTTGAAAAGTTGTTGATCACAGAGAGCATCTCTTCTCTGTCCTCGGAAGAAATCAGTCTTGTATCTTTGACACTTCGGAAGACTTTGTCTTCTAACCTTCGGAAGACTTCATCTTTGGCTTCGGAAGAATTGGTCTTTTGGCTTCGGAAGATTTTACACTTGTGTAATTTTCTTATAGAGTGTAAAACTTCCGAAGCAACTTCTATCATGCATAATGTGCAGGCATGCAGGAGACACCTTGACTGTTTTGAGTGCATCAGCATCTTCTATAATCATTACAAACTACCCCTACGCTGATACTACCAAAACAGAGAAGTTCTTAAGCAGTTGATAGTCCTTATTAGGATAAGAAGCATTCCCTTCTTCATTAGTTGATCTGGATCCTTTAGACTCTCATAGAACCTTTTATTGTCAAAGAGATCATGTAGAGGTAGATCAACCATGTCCTGCCAGAGATAGACATCTTGACCACCTTGATCTCTGACTACATACCATCTGTCTGGATTTGTAGCAAAAGCCCAGGACAGAATGAGTCTTCCTAATGCAAGAGGCTCAAACTGAATTGTAGTTGATTCGTCAGCCTCTTGTTGCACATCCTCAGGATGTTTTGACTCATCCTGAGGTGGTGAGGTGGATGCCTTGGACTTCTTCTTTTTTCTTCCGTCCCTTCTAATAGCCATCCTCTTCCTCACTCTATACTTCAACTGCGGAGCTTGGCCTGCAGCACCAAATTGACTTTTTGTGCTTTCCTCAGTTGGGTCCTTGTTCCCCATTTGATCAGTAGGAGGGGACATAGAACCCTGCTGTGGGTCAGAAGATGAAGTTGGCTTAGTTGTAGCTTCAGGTTCAGGCTGTGTTGTCTCTTCAATCTTAACCTCAACTTCAGGTGTAGCTGGACTTGGTGAAGAATGCAAGTCCACAAGCTGACCTTCTTTGATCTTCTGCTTGATCCTCCTGATGTGCTCATCCATTATGGATAGAGACATAGGACCAAGTCTCCTTCCAGAGAACCCATACAGCTTCAAGAAGCTCACCATCTTCAGTCTGTCAGCAGACTTCTTCTCTTGGGCTCTGATGGTGGCTCTTGCTTTAGCAGCTTCCTCTCTCATTTTTTTTTAATTGCTTTTCTTTGAGTTTGAGCCTCTTCATCAAGTTGTTTTAGGTACTCAAACTCAATGTATTCAAATGAGAGGGGATTGAGAGCTGCTGCCTGATAGAGTCCTGTGGCACTCAGATAAGCAATCATCTTTTGTCTTTCTTGTTCCCTGCTTATCTGAGTTTCTTCCTCTTCAATAGCCACAGACTCTTTCTCATGACTTTCATGAACTGGAGAGAGGACAGGAGCTCTTTGTTGTCTTTTTCTTTTTCTTTCTTCTTTGATTTTAAGGAGCAGTTCTACTGCCTCAGCCTCCTTCCTCTTTTTGTACAGCTCCCTGTCTGCCAGTTCATCAAGTTCTGCCAAGGGGAGAGAAATGATTTCATCAATTTTGTAGTTTCTGAGTCCCAGATAATTCAATCTGGCTACCCTTAACTCATCATTCTGAGTATTAGGCCTATGGGTAGCCCCGATTGCAGCTTGCATGAAGCTTGGGACTTCTCCTGATCTTTCTCCCCTGGCCTTCCTCTTCCTCTCTCTCTTCTCCTCCTCAATCTCCTCAGGATCATTCTTCCTTTTCCCTTTATTAATTGTGGGCCTATATGACTCAGGGTGGAGAGAGCTTTGGCCTGCAGATGGTTGTGATAAGCTTGAGCTTTGGCCAGAGAGAGGTTGTGAGACACCTTCACCAGCATGTGTCTCACTGAGGGTACTGGGTGTAGAGGGTGAGCCTGTCTCAAGGTTCACAGGTTCTTTTGCTGGGCCTTCAACTAAGGTTTCCCCTTCGAAGCTAATCTTAGGGTCTGCCTCAATATCCAGTTGACCAACAGTTTTCCCTGCTAGCCTCTGTCTATATAAAATTGCTCTTTGTCTGAATTCCCTCATAACCCATTCTTGGATCACCTCAGCTAGTCTGCCAGCCTGTCTGTTTTGGCTTGGATTGATGAAAGGCAGACCAACCAAGTTCATACCATCATGGAAACTCAGGGTCTGAAAGTTGAAGAGTTCCTGCTACCCCTGAGCCCTTGATAGCACCAATGCCTTTCTTGAAGAGTCATACCACCATCCCATTATTGGATTTTTAGCTAGATGGGATGGGGCAGGCATGGACATTGGAATTCCTTCCTCAAATAATTGTTGAAGTAAGGCCTCCACATCAGTATGAGCCTGAGGAAGTTGTTGAGCCTGGACAACTACAAGTGAGGGTGGTGAATCCTTATTGTCCATACCCATGACAGAACTCCCAGGTTCTGTGGTTGTAGGGACTTTCTCCCTCTTTTTGGTAGCATCACCCACTTGCATAGGTGAGCTGGAGGTCAAGTCCACTACTTTCACAGGTTCTTGTGAACCTGGTTGAGCTTGTCTTAATGGTCTCTCAGCTAGCTTGCCCTTGAGATCGGTGATCTTAAGTTGCTGGTCATTGACCTTCTTCTGTAAGGCAATCACTTGAGATTCCAAGTGACTAACCTTTGAGACCAAAGAGGTGCACATATTTTCTAGTTGTTACATCTTTAGTTTCAGACTCCCCTCATCTTTAGAAGAAGAATCATGGGGGGGTTGAGAGAGTTGGACTGATGTCTTCTCCCTCATCATCAGCATAGAATTATTGGCTGCTGGATTTCCTCTACTCACTGACAACTTCAGTTGAAGTGTCAATGGGCTGAGTTGCCATGATCGAGGTCTTAATAATGTAATCACTAGCAGTAGTGAGAGCCTCTTCCATATGGATCTCCTGAACTTGTTCAGGGAGATCCACCTCAGTTTGGGGTGGATGATATGGACTAGATATGGGGGGGGGGGGCAGGAGCACTCATCTCTCCTTGAGTAGGGGTGAAGAAGAGAGACTCATGATACTCACTGAATCTCATATCCTCATCATCATTTAATTCAAGGTTTGGGATTGGTTGGTTAAGATCTAGAGGCTGGGGATGGTAATTGTCCCCTGAAGGTTGGTCACTAGAGTTTTGAGACTCTGAGTGAAGGCTTGAGGCTGCTTGGGGTATGAGCTCATCAGGCTGAGCATGAGGAACCTCAGCACTGATAGTATGAAAGATGAGAGTGGTTTGCTCCTCAAGAGAAGTAGGAGCTCCAGTGTCCACTTCTTCTTGCATAGGTGGTAATATGGGGGCCTGCTCAGATTGAATAGCTTGAGCAGGGGTTTGTTTGTGTTTTCTTTGGTAGGTGATGGTTATTGTTGGTTGTTGGGGTGGATGAGAAACAGCAGGTGTGGGTTCAACACTAGCTGGTGCTGCTAGGTTGTCACCTTGAGCAATGAGCTCTAACATTTTTGGGACAAGGGCTGTTTCTACTCTAGAGAATCCCATGGTTGGTTTTCTCATTATTTTAAAGATGTCGGGCATCATCTGTCCCAATTTAAGAGTTTTACCTGTTCCCCTCAACTGTGAGCCCAGTTCATAATTTAGAATGTGCTGGACATATCTAGGGAACATGTAATACTCCAAGGAGTCCAAGTTAGATAGTAGATTAAGGTAAACAAAGTGAGAATACCTGAACTTGACTCCCTGAACCAGTCCATGGACTATGAAGGACAGATCTTTAGGAATCTGGTCCCATCCTCCATGCTTGTTGGACAAGCTGTGTATGATGACATGGAGGAGGTACTTCCACTGGGAAGAGACCTTCCCTTTCCTGAAGGTTCTGACTGAGAAATCTCCTTCATATCCCATCTGCGCAAAAGACTGATTTACAGCAGATTTGGGAAAGGACAAATCACCTTCTGCATTATCCAGCTGAAGATGGTTGTTGATGATGGCCGGAATGATGAAGCTTGTCCTCCCCTACACTTTGGCAGACAGTGCCTTCTCCCCATCCATGATGACCTCTTCGCAGGTCCGCCAGAAATCTAACAACTGATCCTCATAGGGAGGAGGATCAATGGTGAGGGAGGTGAAGTAGTTGGACAAAGAAAGAAAACGACAAATCTCTTAGAAAGCAGGATCTTTCTCAGAGTTCAGAAGAGCAACCTGATTCTGTTGCCTATGAAGTTGCATGGAGAAATCGGGTTGGTTTATGCGATTAAGATTGGCCATTTTTAGAGAGCTTCGACAAGAAGAAAGGTAAGAACAGGGTCGGTTTCTAGATGAATTTAGGTTAGAAAAGTGTTGCGGATGATGAAAGAAAAGTGAAAGAGGGGGAAACCATTGGGTATATATATGAAATGGATTTGAGACAAAGTTAATGCAAAAGGATAAACTTTGAAATCCGGATGTCGGTCCCACCTCTGAAAAAGTGCCCAAAAGTAGTTTTCTTGAAAGTCAAAGTCTTCCGAAGGTAATTTGGCTTCAGAACTTTTTGATAAAAGCTATCAAGACCAATTTGGCTTCGGAAGATATTTGTAAGAGTTTTGAAAATTTTGCTTCGGAAGAAAAATACATAGAGAATTCTTCACTTTTTCAGAGATAAGTACTTTCGGAAGGAAATTGTTCTTTAATATCATTTAAAATACTTAAGGACAATTTGGCTTTGGGAGATATTCAAAAAATTTCTTCCAAAGGTAAATTGTCATAAGTAGTTAGTTGATAGTAAAGACCTAATTTTCTTCCGAAGTTAACTTAGTTTCTTATGAAGAAAAGAAGTCCAAAATTCTAAAAAATCTAAGAAATATTTTCTAAAACAATCTTCCTCCAAGTTAATTCGGGGTTAATGAAGGTGATAAAATAGACAACTGAGGACACACAGATTTTAGAAATAATATTGAATTAAAGTTTAAGAAAGAGCTACTCAAAGTTTATCATCCCAATAGCTGATATAAGATACTTAAATCTCTGTTCATCAAAAGCTTTAGTGAACAGATCAGCATATTGTTTATTTGTGTGAACTTTGACTAGTTTGACTAACCTTTTTTCAAAATTATCTCTAATTAAATGATACCTGATGTTGATATGCTTGGTCCTTGAGTGCTGCACAGGATTCTCTGTAATAGAGATAGCACTATTGTTGTCTATGTAGATGGGAGTCTCTTTGAAGTTGAATCCATAGTCTAGCATCTGATTCTGAATCCAAAGCACTTGAGCACAGCAGCTTGCAGCAGCAATGTATTCAGCTTCAGCAGTTGATGCAGACGCACAGGATTGTTTCTTGCATTGCCAAAAGACTATCCTTCCACCAAGAAATTGACATCCTCCTGATGTACACTTTGCAGTCATATTGCAGCCACCATAGTCACTATGTGTGTATGCATACAGATTAAAGTCAGAATTCTTTGGATACCAAAGGCTAAGTGATGGAGCACCTTTGAGGTATCTTAAAATTCTGTTGACAGCAACCAGGTGTGACATCCTGGGGTTGGCTTGATATCTAGCATAGATACATATGGCAAACATGATATTAGGCCTGGTGGCAGTAAGGTACATGAGAGACCCAATCATAGTTCTGTAGAGATGCTCATCCACACACTCCCCCTTAAGGTCAGGTCCAAGGGAGTGATTTCTTGCTACGGGAGTTTTTGCAACTTTGCAGTCAGTCATGCTGAATCTTGTAAGTATGTCTTGAACATACTTTGACTGACTTATGAAGATGCCATTATCAACCTGCTTCATATGAATTCCTAGAAAGAAATTTAGTTCCCCCATGGCACTCATTTCAAATCTATTCTTCATCAGCTTCTCAAAGTCTTTTCAGAGCCTTGGATTAGTTGACCCAAAGATAATGTCATCTACATACACTTGAACCAGCATCAAGTCATTCCTTTTCATTTGATGAAGAGAGTTCCATCTATAGTACCCCTTCTATAACCATGCTGACATAGGTGCTGAGATAGAGTCTCATACCACTTCCTTAGAGCTTGGTGCAACCCATATAGAGCTTTATCAATCTTGCAGACATAGTCAGGATGATCAGGATCTGCAAAACCAGATGGTTGTTTGACATACACCTCTTCATCAATCACCCCATATAAGAAAGCACACTTGACATCAAGTTGGTAGACCTTGAAATTCTTGGATGCAGCAAAGACTAGGAATATCCTAACGGCTTCAAGTCTTGCCACTGGAGCAAAGACATTAGTGTAATCAATTCCTTCTTCTTGAGTATACCCTTGAACAACTAGTCTTGCCTTGTTCTTGATGACAAGTCCTCTATCATCCTTCTTGTTTCTGAACACCCATTCGGTTCCTATAGTAGTCTTCCCACGAGGAAGAGGACATAGGTTCCAAACCTTCTGTCTTTTGAATTGAAGCAATTCCTCCTGCATTGCTTCAACCCAGCTTCCATCTTTCAAAGCCTCCTCAACTTTCTTTGGCTCTACTTGGGATAGAAAACAAGAGTAGAGACAAACATTTTTGTCTTGGGTTTGTCCTCTTATTCTTACTCCCTTGTCAATTTCACCAATGATGTTTGTAGTAGGGTGAGACTTGTGGATCCTTAGTTGAGGGATCACAGTAAGTTGGTTGGAGAGATCCAAATTTGAGAAATTTTGATCAAGCAAAGTAGATTCACCTACCACATCAGCACACTTATCAAGAGAAGCTTGATCCAATAAGTGTGTGACATCAATGATGTTGCCTTCCATGGAGTCAGCATCAAGAAATTCTTGATCACTATCACCATTTCCACTTTCTTCTACATCTGGAACTCCTTCCCTTTGGTTTTGTGCCTCTAAGCTAGAATTTGAAGGCACTTCAGATGTATCAGCAGGATTTGTCATTGTTGTGCTGATAGGAGTTCCACCTGCAAAATTAGTTACCACTTTAGCTGAAGTGGATTGTCTTGAAGGTCTTCTCAGCTCAAATCTTGGATCAGGATCTTCTGTTGATGAGTTACCTGTAGATCATGATACATTCTCACAAGACTTGTTAAAACAGTTAGTAACTAAATCAAGATCAAACAGCCAATCAGGACCAGAACCTCTCACACAAAGAGTGTGTTCATTGAAAGTCACATTGGCTGATTCATCAACAATTTTGGTTCTGAGATTGTACACTCTATAAGCCTTAGCTTGAGAAGAGTATCCAATGAAGTATCCATCATCTGATTTCTCATCAAATTTGGCTATCTGATCTCTGGTATTCAAGATGGTGCAAGGACATCCAAATGATCTGAGGAAACCAATGAAAGGTCTCCTTTGGTGCCACAGTTCATAAGGAGTCTTACCATGAGTCTTAACTATTAAAACTTTGTTTTGCACATAGCAAGCAGTGCTTACTGCTTCTGCCCAGAAGGTGATAGGCAGTTTAGAGTCAGACAACATAGTTCTTGCAGCTTCAATTAGTGTCATGTTTCTCCTTTCAGCAACTTTCTAGTACTTTGACTTGGCTACATAGCGGTTATCATTCTCACTATGGCGCTTTCTCCTCTTTCTGTTTTATTAGAATTCCCTCCATTTTGCTGAGGAGTCCTGGCAGCACTATATTGTCTTGAAATACCTTTTTCATCACAAAATGTATCAAGGATTTGGTTTTTAAATTCAGTTTCTTGATCACATCTTATGATCTTGACCTTGTGATCAGATTGATTCTCAATCTTCAGAATGAAATTCTTCAATATCTCAGGAGTCTCATCCTTAGTTCTAAGGAAAGTGAATCTAGTGAAATCATCTGTGATCACCAAACATTATGAGGTCCTTCCTAAACTCATTACACTGGTGGGGCCAAAAAGATTCATATGCAACAAGTGTAGGGGAGTAGTGATGGAGTTTCTTTCCTTTGGCTTGTGAGACACTTTATGCTGCTTCCCTTTCAGGCATGCAACACAATGGTCATCACTTGTAAACTCTTTCTTTGGCATTCCAGTTACCAAATCATTCTTAATTAATTTGTTCATGTTTTTAAAGTTTACATGACATATTCTTTTATGCTAGAGAAAAGACTCATCACTATTTGCTTTAGAAAGAAAGCAAGACACTTCTCCAGAATGAGAAGTTTCATGCAAATCCATCTTATACATGTTCCCTTTCCTGGGGGCTTTGAGCAGAATGTGCTCTTGAGGAATGACCACCCCGGGCTTGAGAACAATGCACTCATGCTAAGTAAAGAGCATGTTATGCTTTTGATCACAAAATTAGGTTACACTCAGTAGATTGTACCCAAGCTCCTTGACAAAGTTTACCTTCTCAATGCAGAGCTTACTATTTGTGACCATCCCCCTTCATGTGATGTAACCTCCTACATCTCCTCCAAAAGCAACAAGCCCTCCATCAATCTTTTCAAAATTTTGAAGTAGAGAGCCATTGCCTGTCATGTGCCTGGAACAACCACTTTCAATGATCCACACATTTCTGTTGGTCTTTAGCTGTTCCTGCATATAAAAAGATGATTAGTTACATTTGGAAACCCAAGCCTTACTCATCTTCGGCTCAGTAATATCAACAGAAGACAATGCAACAGTAATTGATCCTATGTTCAAGCTTTGAGGATCAGCAGCTGTTGTTGATGAAGAAATTTCAGTCACATGGTCTTTCTTTGTCTTCCACACCACCTTTGGAAGCTTAGACTTAACCTTCAACACTTCGAAAGTTTTCACAACTTCGGAAGTTTTGGAGACTGGACCTTCGAAAGATCTTGCCTTCACTGCAGTAGACTTCAGTGCTTCGGAAGCATTCCTTTCTTCCGAGACCAATTTTTCTTCCGAATGCAAGTTTTCACTTGTCTTCTTTTTCATCTTGGAACTTCCGAGAGGAATCTCATCTTCACAAATTCCACACCTTGGAGATCTTACAGATAGTAAGGAGTGTGGAGGTGCTATCTCAGTAGATCCTAGTTCTTGCTTATTCTGATAACACACTTTGGAATGTAGAGATGAGGATATCATGTTCTTGAAGGTCTCTTCTTCAAGAAACACATTTTTCTGCCCTGGCTTTGCTGATCACAAGCTCAGCCCGGCATTTAGTTAACTTAGTTATAAGATCTTTAATCTGAGTCCTGTAGTTGGTGTGTTCATGTTTGAGAGTTGAAATGGTTTTCTCTAAATCTTTTATTTTTAGTTTATATCCATTTTTAGCTCTTTTAAAATCAGATTTTAAGATATATAAGGACTCAAGATCAGACCTCATTTCTAAGTTATAGGACCTGTATCTATTTACTGTAGCAATACATTCAGGAGTGCAAAGATGTTCCAATACCTTGGCTTCATCATGATCAGCCATCAGTGCTTGATTTGGAGATGCGTCTTCAACTTGAAAGCTCCAGTCAAAGCCTCCTTCTTCAACAGCAACTGCAGCTTGCTGCTTTGGCTTCTCATTCTGGTTCACTCCTTTAGTGTAGTTTGGTCTGGCTTGTGCTTGGCCACCATTTGTCCTAGGTGCCTTGCACTCCCTAGCAAAGTGTCCCATTTGGTTGTAGTTGAAACACTTAACCTTACTTTTGTCCAGTCCAAACTTTTCATTGGCTGTATTGCTAGAAAACTTCCTCCCTGTCCGCTTGTAGAACTTCTTGGCTTTATGAGTGAGAAGAGCCATCTGCTGGACTATCTCCATGTACTCCAGATCATCTGGATGGATACAATCCAAGTCTTTAAGGGTAAAGAGAAAGCTACCTAAACTTTCATCAGTAGACACAAAAGCATGAGAAGAGCTTGTCTCTTGGAATGGACTTCCTTGGATGTAGCTCTCCCTTGGTGTCTCAAGGAAGGTAATGAAAGGACCCTTTTGTGAGTTGTCAGGGTAGCAGATAAGATGATGTTGTGGTTCTCTGCAATCCCTCTCAACCACATGAAGGGTTGAACCCTGCAGATTGCTGGAGTTACCAGATGGATTTTGCATGTTCATCTCCATCTGGTAGCCACTGAGGATACCATACAACTCTGTAAGAGTAAGAGTCTTGAGGTTCTCAGTCCTCTTGATGACAACATAGTAGTGAGTCCACTGTTTGGGAAGAGAGGACATGAACTTCCTCACAATATCCCTGTTCTCAAGAGTTACTCCAACATCCATTAGAGTATCCACAATCTCAACATACCTGAAGTACTGCTGAGTCATGGTTTCACCTGTCTTGTAGGTGAAATTTTCAAACTGCTGCTTCAGCAGGTCCTTTTTGTTCTCCTTGGCTTCAGAGGACCCCTCATACATGAGCTTTAGTGCATCCCATAACTGCTTGGCAGTTTTGCACTTCTTGAAGCCCGTGTAGATAGAGTTAGGAAGAGTAGTTTGGAGGGCAGTCATGGCCTTTTGATCGATATCTATCTTCTTTCTATCTTCTTCAGAATAGTTAGCCACCTCCTTTGGGATCATGCCACCTCCAGCAGCAGCTAAAGAGGTACATGGAATGTAAGGTCCAGAGACAACAGATTCCCACATCCTGGAGTCTTGAGACGTGATGAAGCCTTCCATTCTTTGACACCAAGTATCAAAGTCTTCAGGAGTGATCAGTGGGGACTTTGTCATTGTGCCAGTTTCTATATCAGCCTTTGAATGAGCTGCCATTTGAGTTGTTAAGTGTTTTGTGAAAACTGAGAGATCTAAGATGGTGAGATCTTACAATCAAGAGCCTGGAATGCTCTAATACAAATTGCAGGATCGTTTGAAGGGTGAGCAACTCAGTTTTTCAAAATAAGGAGAAACTTAAAACACTTAACAGATCAAATAGGGAACTGGCAGGATAGTTTGATACTAGGATAACAAAAGTAAGCAAGAGACAGAAAGCTTAAGAACAAGTTAATTGGTTTTCAAGGAAGATGTATATTGCTCTTAAGTTCTATTACAAGTGTTAAAAAAGCATGGTAATAAAATACAAGAACGTGAGAAACTTTATACTACATCCTACAGGCTGCCATACTTTGAAAGCCAGTGGGAATCACTAATCTAGACAACAAGATCAATGAAAAGTCAAAAGGCAGATTGCCTTTTGACATGTGACTATGACATGTCGTAGCTCACATCCTATTGTAATACAAAAAGGATAAAAGTACATAAAGTAGAAAGTTACAGACTCAAAACCTTAATCTACAGCTTCCTAAAGCATGGACCTTTTCACCAACTTGTGTAAAGTTGGTGAGCCAAAAGAGTGGCAGCGGAAAGTTAGTCAGCTTTTCTGAAAAGTTGTTGATCACAGAGAGCATGTCTTCTCTGTCTTCGAAAGAAATCAGTCTTCTATCTTTGAGGCTTCGGAAGACTATGTCTTCTAAGCTTCGGAAGACTTCATCTTTGGCTTTGGAAGAAATGGTCTTTTGGCTTCGGAAGATTTTACACTTGTGTAATTTTCTTGTAGTGTGTAAAACTTCCAAAGTAACTTCTACCATGCCCAAGGTGCATGCATGCAGGAGATACCCTTACTGTTTTGAGTGCATCAGCCTCTTGTATAATCCTTACATCTATTTTGTGACTTTCTTAGTCAAAATTTGAATTAGAAAAGTCACCTCTCCATGCGTGAGAAGTGTCGTGCATGCATTACCACGAGCCCCTTTTGGTGATGTAGGCTGCAGCCAAGGCGTATGCGGCTAGAATCGGTGTCCATGAGTCCGGCACCTAACCATTAGTCAGCATTCGCATGTCGTCTTTGCATGGTTTCCTTAGCCAAGTCGATACATCCCGCATCAACTATTTGATGTGCAATACATCGGCAATAATTTACCAAATTTTGATTTTTCCTCATTTTTGTCAACTATACTATTTCTCCAAAATATTATGTCTCATAAATGATTGGTCTAATAATAAAAGCATAAGCAATCCTTGTAGTTTAGAGTTTACTTCAATTTAGATTACCTAGAATCTACACAAGAAACAAATGTGTAAGATAATTTAATAAATCATGATCAATGTTATGTCAAAATCGATGAAGAATTCTGTTTTTGTGACATTCTTAGTCAAAATTTGAATTAGAAAAGTCACCTCTCCATGTGTGAGAAGTGCCGTGCTTGCATTACCTCGAACCTCTTTTGGTGATGCAGTTTGCAGCTAAAGCATATGCCGCTAGAATCGGTGTCCACGTGTCCGACACCTAACCATTAGTCAGCATTCACGCGTCATCTTTGCATGGTTTCCTTAGCCAAGTTGATGCATCCCGCATCCACTATTTGATGTGCATTACATCGGAAATAATTTACCAAATTATGATTTTTCTTCATTTTTGTCATCTATACTATTTCTCCAAAATACTATTTCTCATAATTGATTGGTCTAACAATAAGAGCATAAGCAATCCTTGTAGTTTGAAGTTTACTTAAATTTAGATTAGCTAGAATCTACACAAGAAACAAATGTGTAAGATAATGTAATAAACCATGATCAATGTTGTGTCAAAATCGATGAATAAGTCTGTTTTGTGACTTTCTTAGTCAAAATTTGAATTAGAAAAGTCACCTCTCCATGCGTGAGAAGTGTCGTGCTTGCATTACCTCGAGCCCGTTTTGGTGATGCAGTCTTCATCCAAGGCATATGCGGCTAGAATCGGTGTCCACGTTTCCGACACCTAACCGTTAGTCAGCATTCACGTGTCGTCTTTGCATGGTTTCCTTGGCCAAGTCGATGCATCACGCATCCACTATTTGATGTGCGTTACATCGGCAATAATTTACCAAATTTTGATTTTTGTTCATTTTTGTCAACTATACTGTTTCTCTGAAATATTATTTCTCATATATGATTGGTCTAACAATAAGAGCATAAGCAATCCTTGTAGTTTGAAGTTTACTTCAATTTAGATTAGCTAGAATCTACACAAGAAACAAATGAGTAAGATAATTTAATAAATCATGATCAATGTTGTGTCAAAATCGATGAAGAAGTCTGTTTTGTGACATTCTTAGTCAAAATTTGAATTAGAAAATTCACCTCTCCATGCATGAGAAGTGTCGTGCTTGCATTACCTCGAGCCCCTTTTGGTGATGCAGTTTGCAGCTAAAGAATATGCCGCTAGAATCGGTGTCCACGTGTCCGACACCTAACCATTAGTCAGCATTTACATGTCGTCTTTGCATGGTTTCCTTAGCCAAGTCGATGCATCCCGCATCCACTATTTGATGTGCGTTACATCGGCAATAATTTACCAAATTTTGATTTTTCTTCATTTTTGTCAACTATAGTATTTCTCCAAAATACTATTTCTCATAATTGATTGGTCTAACAATAAGAGTATAAGCAATCCTTGTAGTTTGAAGTTTACTTAAATTTAGATTAGCTAGAATCTACACAAGAAACAAATGTGTAAGATAATGTAATAAACCATGATCAATGTTGTGTCAAAATCGATGAATAAGTCTGTTTTGTGACTTTCTTAGTCAAAATTTGAATTAGAAAAGTCACCTCTCCATGCGTGAGAAGTGTCGTGCTTGCATTACCTCGAGCCCCTTTTGGTGATGCCGTCTACCGCCAAGGCATATGCGGCTAGAATTGGTGTCCACGTGTCCGACACCTAACCATTAGTCAGCATTCACGTGGTCGTCTTTGCATGGTTTCCTTAGCCAAGTCGATGCATCCCTCATCCACTATTTGATGTGCGTTACATCGGCAATAATTTACCAAATTTTTATTTTTCTTCATTTTTGTCAACTATACTGTTTCTCCGAAATATTATTTCTCATAAATTATTGGTCTAACAATAAGAGTATAAGCAATCCTTGTAGTTTGAAGTTTACTTCAATTTAGATTAGCTAGAATCTACACAAGAAACAAATGTGTAAGATAATTTAATAAATCATGATCAATGCTGTGTCAAAATCGATATAGAAGTCTGTTTTGTGACATTCTTAGTCAAAATTTGAATTAGAAAAGTCACCTCTCCATGCGTGAGAAGTGTCGTGCTTGCATTACCTCGAGTCCCTTTTGGTGATGCAGTGTGCAGCCAAAGCATATGCCGCTAGAATCAGTGTCCACGTGTCCGACACCTAAGCATTAGTCAGCATTCACGCATCATCTTTGCATGGTTTCCTTAGCCAAGTTGATGCATCCCGCATCCACTATTTGATGTGCGTTACATCGGCAATAATTTACCAAATTTTGATTTTTCTTCATTTTTGTCATCTATACTATTTCTCCAAAATACTATTTCTCATAATTGATTGGTCTAACAATAAGAGCATAAGCAATCCTTGTAGTTTGAAGTTTACTTAAATTTAGATTAGCTAGAATCTACACAAGAAACAAATGTGTAAGATAATTTAATAAATCATGATCAATGTTGTGTCAAAATCGATGAAGAAGTCTGTTTTGTGACATTCTTAGTCAAAATTTGAATTTGAAAAGTCACCTCTACATGCGTGAGAAGTGTCGTGCTTGCATTACCTCGAGCCCCTTTTGGTGATGCAGTCTGCAGCCAAAGCATATGCCGCTAGAATCGGTGTCCACGTGTCCGACACCTAACCATTAGTCAGCATTCACGCGTCATCTTTGCATGGTTTCCTTAGCCAAGTTGATGCATCCCGCATCCACTATTTGATGTGCGTTACATCGGCAATAATTTACCAAATTTTGATTTTTCTTCATTTTTGTCATCTATACTATTTCTCCAAAATACTGTTTCTCATAATTGATTGGTCTAACAATAAGAGCATAAGCAATCCTTGTAGTTTGAAGTTTACTTAAATTTAGATTAGCTAGAATCTACACAAGAAACATATGTGTAAGATAATGTAATAAACCATGATCAATGTTGTGTCAAAATCAATGAATAAGTCTGTTTTGTGACTTTCTTAGTCAAAATTTGAATTAGAAAAGTCACCTCTCCATGCGTGAGAAGTGTCGTGCTTGCATTACCTCGAGCCCCTTTTGGTGATGCCGTCTGCAGCCAAGGCATATGCGGCTAGAATTGGTGTCCACGTGTCCGACACCTAACCATTAGTCAGCATTCACGTGGTCGTCTTTGCATGGTTTCCTTAGCCAAGTCGATGCATCCCTCATCCACTATTTGATGTGCGTTACATCGGCAATAATTTACCAAATTTATATTTTTCTTCATTTTTGTCAACTATACTATTTCTTCAAAATACTATTTCTCATAAATGATTGGTCTAGCAATAAGAGCATAAGCATTCCTTGTAGTTTGAAGTTTACTTAAATTTAGATTAGCTAGAATCTACACAAGAAACAAATGTGTAAGATAATTTAATAAATCATGATCAATGTTGTGTCAAAATCGATGAAGAAGTCTGTTTTGTGACTTTCTTAGTCAAAAATTGAATTAGAAAAGTCAAATTGTTCTTCTTTTATATAGTGTCGCATTGATATGTTTTGAAATTTACTTGTTTTAATCAAGTTATTGTGATTAAACCTATTCTAACATTTTTAAAAACTCATGTTAAAGGATTTAACTTCAATTTAGCTTGTTTTATTTTCAATTGATTAATACCCCTATTCATGTGATTATAATTCAAACTTATGATTTTTGAACCATTTTTGTTAATGATAGTAATAACAAGTTATTTTGTGTTTACTTGAATGATTTAAACATGTTTTGATCATTAATATCTAATTTTGAAGCCTATAGTTTGTTCAAGTTCTCGGTCAACACTTAAACACTAAGTTGGTTCATGAGCTAATTCAAATTTTGTCTGACAATCATCTTATAATCCATATTAGTAGCGTATATGATCGGTATAGGCTTGGAATCAAATGATATAAAGATTAGATGATGGATTAGTTGATGAATGTCTGAAATTAAGTCATGTATCTCCTTTAAATAGATTAGTTGGCTTTAAAATATTGAAATTTTATAAATGCTAAAACATTAATGTTGAAAACGAAAATTTGAAAAATAGATTAGTACGTTGTTTCCAAGTGGCAAGACGCTCGATATGCATGGTGAGAGACCAAAAGTGGATAAGTGACATATCATGGGCATGAAAATGGAGGAAAAGAATACAGAAGACATACATGTTGTGTGGGACTTTTAGAAAGTGTTTCTTGAGGATTTGGCAAGATTTCCACCTCCACAACACGTGAGCTTTTGGATTGATTTGGTACATAACGTGATGTTTGTGGTTAAGGCTTCGTATTGTTTAGTGCCTTCATAGATGTAAGAGCTGTCTAATCTACTATAAAAGCTATTAGACAAGGGTTTTGTACAACCCTGTCACTCACCATGGTGTGCGCTAGTGTTTTTAAGTCAAGAAGAAGGATAAATACTCTAGGAGGTCCATAGACTATCGGGAACTGAATAGAACTTGAATTACTAAAGAGAGCAACAGAAGAGCTAAAGAGAAAGAGAGCAACAAAACATCATATGAGCTGCTATTTCATAGAATACCTTTCACAGGTTTCTTCAAGTCATTTGAGTGTCTTGTACCAATATAAACACCAGAGACCATTTAGAAAAGTTTGCTCCCAAATCACATGAAGGATTCTTTGTGGGTTATTAATTAGTCTCTAAAGCTTTTAAAGTGTTTAATCCAAGATTAAACTTAACTAATGAAGCCAAAAATGTTCAATTCAGTGAGCACTCATTTCCTAAATCATCAACCGGTCTAGATTGGTTGTTTGATGCTGATTCTTTATTAAAATCATTTAATGAATATGTTATGCCAAACGCATATATGAATCAAGCTAGTGTATCATCATAAACACTTGATGCCGATAAAGATGATTTTCCTATAATACCACCACCATCTTCTTCACCTCAAGCATCAGATGTTTCCTTAACAATTGATCCTATCAGACAACAACAACTGAAAGTGCATCAACGAAAGCAGGTCTAAGCACACGACCAACAACTTCTCTAGAGACATCTCTTGAAGTACAACAACATACTCAAGCTCAAGAACCTGTTGATACTGTGGCGAGTCAATCTGATGAGAATCATCAAAGTGCTTCTGAATCCAACATTTAACATTAGGTAGCCTATGATTATTTTCATTAGTTACCCACTCACGTTCATCCAGAAGATGCTTCTCACCAACAAGACTTGAATGTCTCTAATCTTTATGTATCTATTCATGGAGATGTCATTCCAACTTTAAGGATACACTAGATTCATCTAGTGTCTAACATCATTGGTGATATAGATGAAAGAATGATAAGAAGCAAGTCAAGTGCTTCCAACATTTGTTTGCGATTATGCTTTTTCTATCAAATAGTACCCAAGAACATCAAGGAAACTTTTTAGGATAATAATTGAATCGAGGCAATGAAGTAATAATTGCTTCAATTCAAAAACAAGAGGTATGACAACTAGTTGACCTTCACGAAGGACAGTATCATATCAAAACCAGATGGCTATACAGAAACAAGACTAATGATAGAGGCATTGTCATAAAAACCAAAGCAAGATTGATAGCCCAAGGTTACACTCAAGAAGAAGGGATAGATTATGATTAGGTGTTTGTACTTGTTCCTCAACTAGAGGCCATCATATTGTTCCTTGCTTACTGTGCATCCATGAAGTTCACCATGTACCAAATGGATGTCAAGTGTGCCTTTCTATACACGAAAATAGATGAAAAAGCCTATGTTAGTTAGCCACCAGGCTTTAAAGACTCGAATTTCCTCACAAGGTACACAAGCTTGACAAAGCTTTGTATGGTTTTCATCAAGCCCCTCCAAAGTGGTATGAAACATTGTCATCTTTTCTCCTTGAAAATGGGTATGAGAGAGGAAAGATAGACTAGACTTTATTCAGAAAGAAGAAAGGACATGATATGTCGTTAGTCCAGATCTATGTGGATGATATCATTTTTGGCTCAACAAATTAGCAACTATGAAAAGATTTTGATAATCTCATGCAATCCAAGTCTTAAATGAGTGCTCTAGGTGAACTCACATTTTTCTTAGGGTTGCAAGTACATCAAACATTAGATGCAATCTTTATCAACTAATCCAAATATATGGATAACATGTTGAAGAAGTTTCACTTTACAGATTGACAATCTATCAGAACTCTAGTAGATACAAAGATGGCGAATTAGTTTATCAAACTCACTATCGATCAATGATAGGCTCACTCATGTATCTTACTGCTAGTAGACTAGACATCATGTTTGGAGTATTCATTTGAGCAAGATATTAGGCAGATCCCAAGGAATCACATGTCAATGCTGTCAAAAGAATATTCAAATATCTTAAAGACAAACCAACTCTTGGTTTGTGGTATCCCAAAGAAGGCAACTTTAACTTTTATGCCTATGTAGACAGTGACTATGAAGGATGCAACTTCAACTGGAAGTACATATCTGACGGGTTGATAGATCCTTGGTCCAAGACTTGTTTCATGGAAGTGCAAAAAGAAGACAAACATGCCAGGTTCTACTATAGAGGCTGAATGCATTGCAGCATTCGCTTGTTGTTTACAAGTACTCAAGATACAAAACTAGATACTTGTTATGGGTTCAATTTCTTTAACATTCCGATACACATTGACAACACAGTTGCCATGTTCATAACTAATAATCACTATAACAATCAAAAACTAAACACATTGAGATAAGATATTATTTTTGAGAGATTGTGCTAAAAAGGATTAATCAACTTGATTCAAGTTCACACTAATAATCAACTTGTTGCTTTATTTACTATGGCATTTGAAGCTAGTAGTTTTGAATTCCTTGTATAATCAATTGACATTATTAATCCATAATGAAAAAATTCAAAAATAGAATAACTTGATTAATTTCTTGATCAATGAGTTTTTCAAATATTTAAAATACAAAAAACATTCAATATTTATTTCTTTTTAAATATTAAAAAGACAAAAACAAATAAAAAATAAGAAAAATAACAAAACTATATCTTTATTCTAAATAATATAGACTAGGCTAATTTTCACATGACAAATGATATACTACAGTCGGTATATCATTTGTAATGCATTTCTTAAATTATTAAAGACTAACATACCTTATTTGATGTGTGTGTAGGTTCAGCTTGGAATTGATGATATATGCTTTTGTGATAAACTAAAGCATAATAGTCCATTATGAAGCCATTATCTTATGATATGGGTAAGTATTAGCCTATCTAAGTAGGTGTGTGTTTAAACTAAACACACCAGGTAATGATATTTTATGAATCTGATTCCCGAACATCAGTTTCTTCTTTGTTTTGCTGAGCAAAAACATGGAGTAAACAAGGCATAAAATGATACTTTTCATGAACCAAAAAGATTTCCAACGAGGATAGAGGCTGAATGCATTGCAGCATTCGCTTGTTGTTTACAAGTACTCAAGATACAAAACTAGATACTTGTTATGGGTTCAATTTCTTTAACATTCCGATACACATTGACAACACAGTTGCCATGTTCATAACTAATAATCACTATAACAATCAAAAACTAAACACATTGAGATAAGATATTATTTTTGAGAGATTGTGCTAAAAAGGATTAATCAACTTGATTCATGTTCACACTAATAATCAACTTGTTGCTTTATTTACTATGGCATTTGAAGCTAGTAGTTTTGAATTCCTTGTATAATCAATTGACATTATTAATCCATAATGAAAAAATTCAAAAATAGAATAACTTGATTAATTTCTTGATCAATGAGTTTTTCAAATATTTAAAATACAAAAAACATTCAATATTTATTTCTTTTTAAATATTAAAAAGACAAAAACAAATAAAAAATAAGAAAAATAACAAAACTATATCTTTATTCTAAATAATATAGACTAGGCTAATTTCCACATGACAAATGATATACTACAGTCGGTATATCATTTGTAATGCATTTCTTAAATTATTAAAGACTAACATACCTTATTTGATGTGTGTGTAGGTTCAGCTTGGAATTGATGATATATGCTTTTGTGATAAACTAAAGCATAATAGTCCATTATGAAGCCATTATCTTATGATATGGGTAAGTATTAGCCTATCTAAGTAGGTGTGTGTTTAAACTAAACACACCAGGTAATGATATTTTATGAATCTGATTCCCGAACATCAGTTTCTTCTTTGTTTTGCTGAGCAAAAACATGGAGTAAACAAGGCATAAAATGCTACTTTTCATGAACCAAAAAGATTTCCAACGAGGAACACATCCCAAAGTGGATGATCAATAAAGTCCATCTTATTATACATTCCAAAGTGAATGAATCAAAAATATGAAAACAAGTGTGTTGGTGTTCAAAAGTGAAGAAATTACCAGAGTATTTTAGTCTATGCAAGTCTTGAATGCACAAAGATGCCTAAGATTTTGTTAAAATTGGAAATTTGTTTCACACCGGTGAACAAATAAAACCAAGTGAAAACTAATAACATCACTCAAAAGTCAAGAAAAGTCAAAGTTAGTAGAATAGTCAACATCTATTAGAATCATTAAATTTTGTCAAGTTCAAAGTTTAATGCGGGTGAAGGTAACTCAATCATTTCAACCAATGCAAGTAGTCATTTGTTGAAAATAAGTTCAAGTGACAAACAAATGTGAATAATAGTGTTACACCACAAATGTGAATGGCCAAACACTTATGTAGCTAAGTGTTGTTCACTTGTATTTAACTTAATGAGGTGAAAAGGGTCAATGTTAGTAATAGTGTTATTGTTAGTTGATCTTGAGAACTTTCTAAGTGTTATGACTTAGTCAATGCTAATAAACAAATGCGAAGCACAGTACTCAATAGTAAGTGTTCATAAGCATTTGACTAATGCGGGCATAAATTAATGCGGAAATTGTGTTCTAAAACAAATGCGAGTGCACTATTCATCGTATTTGTTAATGCGAATGGGCTTCGTACAACACATTTAAAAAAAGGCATACAATAGTAAATCACTAAGTATGCATCTGCATTAATTAATGTGAGTAACTATAGCAAATAAGACTGTTATTTGTTCATCCGCATTTGTTAATGCGATGAATAGTAAACAAGTACGCAGCAAAAGTACAGTTAGTAAAATGAAAATTTTATATTTGTATTTTTTTAAACTCATGTGCAATTTGAAATGAACTTAGTCTACCTATTTAAACTCAAATCAAAAGCTCATTTAATATTAATTTAAATTTAAGTGAAATTTATAGTGTGACCGGTATGTTCTTGACCCTTCATAATCCAAACCAATAAAAAACATGGATTCATATCGCTACTGATCATTGTGACCATCTTATTTTGATCTTCTACCATCTGAGTATCGATTATAAGGTGAATGATTAATCTTGAACCCTAAGTTCATATCAATACTCAAATAACAACCGATGATGTTGTTCATGAACCGTAAGTTCAAGAAATAAATATTATGACAAACAACAAGTTAATACCATTGTTTTGAATCCAAATGAACCATAAATGATGATTATTAACCAAGCCAAAACAAACAGGCTGAAAGGTTAGTAGAGAGGATTCAACAAAAATGTCTAAAAAGTTTAGAAAAAGAACAAGCCTATATAGACATAGGCTAGCAGGGAAAACAGTTGGTCAACTAGATACTGAGTTAGACCCTAAGATTAGCTTCTAAGGGTAAACCTTAGTTGAAGGCAAAGTTGTAATCCTATAAACCTTAAGACTCCTGCTCCTTCAGACACAGTTACCCTCATTAGGATATCAGCTGGTGAAGGTGTCTCACAGCGTCTCGCTGGCTAGAGTTTAAGTGCAAAACAAGAACAAGAAGGCCAAAGCCCCTCCTCCCTGAGCCACATAGGCATGTGGTTGACAAGGGAAAAAGATTCTTATCTTCTAAGGAGGTTAGGAGTAGAAAAGGGAGAGGAAGAGGAAGGCTAGGAAAACACAAAGAAGAGAGAGCCCTAGCTTCATACAGGCTGCAATCAAGGTTGCCCACAGGCCAAACACTCTAGAAGATAAGTTAAGGGCAGCCATATTGAACTACCTTGGAGCTGGGGGTATAATGCTGATGATCTGATCTCTCACCCCCTGAATATGTTGATGAAACTTGATGAAACTGAGGTGTCTAAAGAGAGGAAGGAGGCTAAGGATGCTGCTATGCTCCTCAAGATCAAAGAAGAGAGAAAAAAAAAGAAAAATCAATCATGCTTCTGTCCTCTCCCAAGTTCAAGAATTACTTGAGGTAGGGACTCTGGTTGTAGAGGAAGAAGCTCAAGTAGGCAATAAACAAGAAAGACAAAACATGATAGCCTACTTGAGTGCCACAGGTCTCTACCAGAAAGAAGCTTTACTCCCTATATCTTTTGAGTATATAGAGTTTGAATGTCTTAAGCAGATGAAACAAGAAGCCAATCAACAAACAAAAGCTGCTAAGAGAAAGATGATGGAGGAAGCTAAGAAATCAAGAGCCACCATCAAATCCAATAAGAAGAAATCTAAAGATAGACAGAAGATGGTGAGCTTCTTGAAGCTGTATGGGTTCTTCGAAAAGAGACTTGGTTCCATGTCTCTATCCACAATGGATGAGCAAATTAGGTTAATCAAGTAGAAGATTAAGAAAGGTGAGCTTAAAGACTTGCATTCTCCATCAAGTCAAGCTGCAACTAAAGCTGAGGTCAAGGTTGAACCCTAATAGACAATAGAACCAAGACCTGCTTTTGATTCATAGCCAGCTTCATATTCTAACCTACAGTAGGGTCCTGAAGCTTATTCTGAACTTGTGAAGGGGAAGGAACAAACTGAGAAGGAGAAAAAAACACATGGTGATTAAAACCAACCTTCTTAGTTAAATTATAGAAAAAAGAAGAGGATGGACATTAGAAGAGACAAGAAGAAAAAAAAAGAAGTTCAAGGCATCTACCTCTACACCTTAGGATGAGTCAAAACATCCTGAGGGTGAACAAGAAGAGGCTGCTCAACCAAATGCATTATTTGTAAAGCCTTTTGCTGCTTAGAGACCCATCCTATCATTGGGTCCTCTCCAAACCAAGAAAAATGATATGTCACATGAGATCAAGGAACTCCATAACCAAGAAAAATGATATGTCACATGAGATCAAGGAACTCCATAAGTATACTTCTTGCAGAATATACTTAACCTTTCTAAGCATGATCTCTTGGACATAAGAAGATACTATGAAAGCCTGAAGAATCCTGAACAACGGATGAAGAGAGGATGGCTCTAGTTCTGATGATGACTGTAAACAAGTGAAAGATCAAGACCCATAGTTATGCTCAAGATTTGGTACCATCAGCCAAGGGGGAGTTTGTAAGAGTTTATATTAAAGGCTGGTGCTAGCCAAAGATCTCTGAGCAAGCATTGAAGTACAAAAAAGTTACTTCGAAAGATTTGAACATGCACAAAGATGAAATTAACTAAGAGTCAAATCATCTTCACCTAATCCATAACTGGTCCTACACTAACTATAATGGTACTCTTTTCCTCTTTTGGCTTTTCTCTTCCTATTTATCCTATCATAAGCAATCTTTAAAATTCGAATACACTTCAGTAAGAAAGTCAAATCATCTTCACCCAATCTGTTTTCTAGGCTTTTGAAGTGCCTAGTAAACATATAGTGAATATATGATTTATCTAGCAACCGCACTTCATAGCCACTTAATAATCTGATATCTGGGCCCATTTTCCCTTCCCATCTCCTTTCTATGACCAACCCATAAGTTTTTTCATCATATATATATTTGAAATTGACATAGTGGAGTTTGTCTCAAATACCCTCTTTCTCTTTAGCTCTTGGTTTGGATTTGCTTTTCCTTTTAGAATTAGCAACTCTTCTACACTTTTCTTCTTTTTCTTGTTACCAAAAGGGTTGATGAAGAATTTATTACTTCTTAAGCATATATCGTTGATTGATTTGAAGTTATTTGCCCTTTTCGACATCTTTAGAATCTTTTCAAACTAGTAACCCCTAACCATTGCAACATGATTGATCATTTCTAAATGAGCAAGCTCTTGAGATCATGAATCTTCAATGAATTGACAAGATCATGATACTCTATGAAAAACTGAACCAATCTAGAAATCCTTTTTACCATAAACATGTTCCAATCAAAATCATACTTCTAGGAAATGATTTTAACAACTGTTTTGCCTTTGGGAGCAGATACACCCTATTGCATCTCTGATATGGTCAAAGCCTCTTGCAATTGCAATTAAGAAGGCTGTTAGAACCAATCAATATTCTTGGTTGGTAAGGCTGCCAATGTATCATGGTCATCTTGGGTGAATTGTACTTGTTGTGTCGATGTTCTTGATCTTGGTTGATTGAGTCACTTATTTTTCAATAACACTCATCTTATCTTTCTTTTCTTGAATATACTTGAGAATAACAGCCTGAAGAGAATTGGTCTTTATTAGATATAATTTTTTCTTGGTGAATCCAATTCTGCTTAAGTACTCCATCATTTCCCTATTAATCATTATATAGGGATTAGGAAATAAATAATGGGATGATAATGGGATGATTTCCCTATCAATTATTATAATTTTTTCTTGGTTCTTTATCTTTCTTTTTCTCTTTTGTTATCTTTTGCTCATATTTAGTTCCAACAATACGATCCAACGGCTCCTAAGACTTCAACGCCTTCCCAGTCATATTCTTATAAGTCATATAAAAAGACTAGGTCAACATCACATCCATCAATGATTAGGAACATGACTTTAACCATAAGGTCATTAGTTTGTGCTTTCTCCGCTATAAATCTACTAGCCCTTTACCTATCTGCTTGCCTTCAAAACCACTGTCATAGCTAATGTTGGAAAACATTTCAAAATTTAATCTTCAATAAGCTCATGAGGCTCTCCAACATCATTACCAAACTATAAACATTGTCTCATAGTTTGTTTAGTGATAATCAACTCATGTTGGGCATCAATTCTTCCTGATAGTTTTGGAATGTCATCAACCATAGCTACTTTAATAGTTTACCAAATTGATTTGATGAAGCTTTCGAATATAACTAGTTTCATTTTTATATCATGTGCCACTCTTGTAGTCTGAGTAAATCTAATCATGTTCTAAGATCAGCAGCTTTAGGAACATCAGGGTCAAGAAAAGTACTTACATTGTGGAGCTTACTCCAAGTTAAATTTGCCATAATCTGCACAAGAGACACATGTATGATATGATTTTATGATGATAGTTATGTTAAGGTGATTTAATTGAAATTAGTTGGATTTTAAAGATGAATGGTCCTACTTTGACTTGATAAAAGTCAAAATCATCTTTTTATTAACCTACTATTTGATTCATCTTTATCAAAATCAAACTGATGCTTATCAAGTTCATTTGATTATTCATTTTATCCTTATTTCATGACTTGTGAGAACCTTTTAATCATCATTTTGTTGGTTAATAGTGACTTTTCTAAATCTTCTATTTTAAGTTTATAATCTTTTTCTACTCTTGTAAAATCATCTTTCAAAATGTTTAAGGATTAAAGATCAAATCCTACATCCAAATTATAGGACCTATACATATTAACTATAGCAATGTATTCAGGTGATAAGAGATGTTCCAATACCTTTGATTCATCATGATCTGCTATTAGTGCATGGTTTGGAGAGACATCTTCCACCTGAAAGCTCCAGTCAAAGCCTTCTTCTTCAGTAGCAACTACAACTTGCTGCTTTGGTTGGTTGGGCTTCTCAGCTCTAGGAGCTCCATCAGTGTAGTTTGGCCTTGACTGTGTATCGCCACCATTTGTCCTTGATGCCTTACACTCCCCAACAAAGTGGCCCATTTGGTTACAGTTGTAACACTTTACCTTGCTATTATCCAGTCCAAACTTTCCATTAGACACATTGCTTGGGAACTTCCTTCCAATCCTTTTGAAGAACTTCTTGGCTTTTGAGTGAAGAGATTCATCTGCTAGACTATTTTCATGTACTCCAGATTATCTGGATGGATATAGTCCAAGTGTTCAAGAATGAAGAGAAAGTTGCTAGAACTTTCATTGACACAAAGGCCTGGGAAGAGCTAGACTCTTGGAATGGACTTCGTTGGGTGTAGCTTTCCCTTGGTGTCTCCAGGAAGATGATGAAAGGAACCTTAGGTGAGTTATTAGGGTAGCCAATAAAATGATGTTGTGGCTCTCTATAATACCTTTCAACCACATGAAGGGCTGAACTCTTTTGGGTGCTGGAAAAGCTGGGGAAAGGATTCTGCATGTTAATCTCCATCTTGTAACCGCTCAGGATACCATACAACTCAGTGAGAGTGAGGGTACAGAGGTTCTCAGTTCTCTTGATAGCCATATAGTAGTGTGTCCATTCTCTGGTAAGAGAGAAGATGAACTTCCTCACTATGTCCCTGTTCTCAAGCTTAAAGTCAACATCCATTAAAGTATCTACAATCTCAGCATACCTGAAGTATTGTTGAGTCATAGTTTCACCTACCTTGCACATGAAATTTTCAAACTGCTACTTCATGATGTCCTTCTTATTCTCCTTGGCCTCATCTAATACTTCATACATCAGCTTTAGAACAACTAAAACATCTCCTCATGGCTGTCAAAAAGAGCCTTCAACAGGCTCTCCTGCTGCTCGATGGGGGCTGCTGAAAGCACCATCAAATCACCACCCAAAACCCTTTAAATTCTAGTTTAAAAAGGGTGAAAGAACCATTATACATGTAGAATAGATCAATGGGCAAAAGGCATGCACACACCTTACATCATGATGGTAAAAGTGGACAGGAACTAGGTACAAAAGGGATGGGAATGCTGATGGGATGCTGCTCAAAAATACTGCCGCCTGGTACTCGATTTTTGCTGCAGAAAACTTCTTAAAGCTGCATTAAAACTTATTATTCACAATACTAATTACCAGGAGACTATACCCTTAACTTAAGGATTTAAAACCTTAACATCACTCATTTAATGTATGGACAAAAGATGACTGAAACTGGTACAAGAGGGGACTTATTTGCTGCATCGCATGGCTCAAGACAATGCAGCCCATGCTGCCACAAAGGTCTTGACCATCACCATCCCTTCTTGTTCAAAGATGCCAAGCATCTAATAATGACATCTCTTCCCAAAGTTTCCTATATAATAAAACTTAATATCACTTTGTTGCACACACCAAAACCCCACTTATTAGATAGTAAAACAGTCCAAGGAGTCATGTTGCTGCTGCTACGATTGTGAGAAGGAAGAAGAGCTCAAGTGCACGGTTTGGACCTCTTACACGTGTTTCTTCTTGCACCAACACTTACCAACGGGTATGAACTTAAAACCACTTAAACTAAACCTTTTAAATGATATATTAGTCATTAATAAGGTCCATGACAGGTTAGCAAACAAAGTCCAGGAAAGAACATGTACCCGGTCATAATAGGGTTTTTAGGACTACGCATACGTTGCAGAACTGAAGTCACCCTAAGCACACACTTAAACCATGATTTGAAACATGAAATAGATACTTTTCACACTTAGTATTAGTTCTTTAACATGTGTGATACTCAATCTTTAGTTAAAAATTTAGAAGACATAACAACAAGGCTGTGAAACTAACATGGACAGCAACCTGACAGATTCATAGACCCGACTTTAAGAGGTTGTAACTTGGTCAAAAATAAACCAAATGAGGTGTTTCTTGAGCCTAGAATTATTGTCAACATGTTATCTTTCAGACCCAACTGGTCTCGTAATTTTACATGGAGATTTGGTCTCCCAAAAGTGCAAAATAAAATTAAGTGTCAAAAGTAACTTTTTCTGACAGAATATTAACCCCATTTTACAAGGCCATAAACTTGTCAATGCTTAACCAACAAACGTGATTTTTGTGTCAAAGGTTAGCTTAATGTCTTAGCTTTCCAACTCATATACGCACACCTGTTAATAATTAGTTTTGGACCCCCATCCGACCAAGATACGAACAACAATCCAGAAAATGTGCAGCAGTGAACATTTACTTAGGAGCTATAGTTGGTCATTATAATGCATCAATGCAAGTTACAAGTAGACGTATAAAAATATGACCTATGGGTAATAATCTAGATATTAGATGGATAGAAACCTCTCACTACCATGAGTATGTCACACACACATTACTAAACAAGTATACACAATCTATAACATATTATACTGCCTGATGAACTTTACAAATAAACTCAATGGTTTAATCTAAGATAAATTACACATTGACGTACTAAACTCACCGACGAACCCTATGTATATATATGTGTAGGAAGCACATTGGTTTAGCATCATCACACTCTAGACCAAGTAATCTCTAAACCACTCAACAGCAACAGTGAGTTCTCGTAGCCCATTTTCACTTTTAAATGCTTTTGGGGGAGAAACACGCTTGGAACAACAACAACATTTGAATCATTGCTTTATATGTTATGTCTATTACTTGAATATTGCATGAGTTTACCTTATCATTATCACATGCTAAATTCCCCATTCAAACAACGCAACCAATTAACTCTTGGATAGAGAAGCTGGAACATATTGATAATACTATCGGGGTAGGCACCCCCATTCTCTAGACTCGTTAAACGCGTCAATCAATGGTCGCTTCAATTGAATGTTTATTTCTGCAACAACAACAACCAATACTCGTGATAAGTATTGGAGGGGTTTTTAGTTTTCTCATAGCCATAGTTTCGGTTGTGGGCTTGTGGCTATATGTCTTGTATTTACATTCATATATACTGCTTGATTCAATTTTACTTACTACCGCTTACCATAACAACTGTTTATCGAGTCTCAACTCTACGAGCTCACCAACTTTTAGTTGACCTATTTTAGCGTGTTTTGCAGATGATAATTAAGTGTGCTATCTTGGAAGTCAGTCTTTTGCGCATCTAGGCTACAATGGAAGATTGTTTAATATAGATTTATGATTTAAGTCCATATGTGTAATCTCTATTTTGTAACCTAAGACAATGATGTAGAACCTATATCTTTTGAATGCATTACGTTTAGTATTTTCTTGTACCAAGTGTTCTCAAGATACTTCATTCGTCACTCGCTCGCGTTTCCGCCTTGGTGAGGGTGTGACAGATTGGTACTAGAGCCATAGTTATAGCGAACTAGGGTGTCTTAGATAGTTCCCTAGACTATAACCCTAAGCTCTACAAGTAAATGCCCTAGCATATAAGATTTGAACGGCATATATTAATATTATGTTTCTAGTCATGAAAGGTGCTATTCCAGTATAATAATATCGCTCTCACAAGTGCCATAATTAACATGTATTTAGAAAATACCACCTAGACGAGCAACCGAACCAAACTTGGCCGAAATCTTTATGCAACAACTGGCCGACGCAATGCCGACCATAATCGCTCAAGTAAGCCACAGCCTTCTGAATTTCGACGAAAGTGATAGGGGAAATGGAAATCACGGAAATGGTGGAAACAGGAATGGAAGCGACGCCAATAGTGGCCATGGTGGGAATGAAAATGATAATGGTGGGACTGGTGGAGATACCACTAATGAAGATACAGGAAAGAAAGGTTGTTCGTATAAGATTTTTATGTCATGCAAGCCGAAGGATTTCAATGGAACTGTAGGAGCAATCGGGATTTTGCGCTGGATCTAGAAAATGGAAGATGTACACGATATCAGTGACTGCAAAGACGATTGCAAGGTTCGTTGTGCGGTGAGTTCCTTCCAAGGAAAGGCTTTGACCCAATGGAACACGCAAGTCTAAGCTCGAGGAAGAGAGAATGCTAACAAAATGTCTTGGGAGGAGTTGAAGAATTTACTCATCAAGGAATGCTACCCCAAAAACGAAATGCAGAAGATGGAGTCGGAATTGTGGAACTTAAGCATGCAAGGAGCTGAGCATACAAACTACACCAATCAGTTTCACAAGTTGGCCCGACTGGTCCCTCATCTTGTCACTCTAGAATCCAAGATGGTTGACCGTTATCTTTGGGGCCTCATACCGCAGATTCGCTGCCACGTCCGCACCAAGGATCCCGCCACTCTCCAAGATGCTATCTTGTTGGCCGGGGCACTAACGGACGAAATGATAAGGTCTAGAACCCTTACCAAAGGAAGCTCTGGTGACAAGAGGAAGGCCCTGGAAAGCTCGAGAAAACCTTATCAGGATGCAAACAAGAAGCTCCAAACCATCAAGCATTTCGCAGCAACCACCTCCACTCCCAACACAAACACACTTGCCCTACCTCTGCCAAAGGGTGGATACACCGGCACTGACCCCAAGTGTAACAAATGCCCTTTCCGTCATTAGGGCCCTTGCCCTATCTATGAAAAATGCCAACAGCAAGGGCATTTTACCAAGTATTTCCGAAAGGGCAACAACAACCTCTGCAACCCGCCTACCTACAACACCAATCGAAACCTTCAAGCCAACAACAACCGTCAGAACCCGAACAACAGCAACAACAACCGCAACAATAATCCGGGGACATGTTTTGAATGTGGAAGCGCTGATCACTTCCAAAACGTGTGCCCCAAACTGAATCAAAACCAAGCTAACCTTGCTCGAGGACGAGCATTTGTGCTTGGAACTAACGAAGCCCCCTAGGACCTGAATGGTGTGACGGGTAAGTTTCTTCTCAATAACCTCTATGCCTTTGTTCTATTTGACTCTGGTGCTGATAGATCATTTATGTCAACTGAATTCAAATCCCTAATTGGCCTAGAGTCTAATAACCTAACTGCACCTTATACCATAGAACTAGCTAATGGAAAGTTGATTGAAGTCAATAATATCATTCAGGATTGTTTATTAAACCTAAATGATCATGTCTTTGAAATAGATCTCCTTCCCATCGAACTCGAAAGTTTTGATGTAGTCGTAGGAATGGATTGGTTATCTAAAAACCAAGCAGAAATCATTTGTCATGAAAAGACCATACGTATCCCACTACCCAACGGGGAAGTCCTCATCGTACATGGAGTGATGTCTGAAAGAAAACTGAGAATAATTTCATGTACTCAGGCATGAAAGTATCTAAGGAAGTGATGCCACGCCTTCCTAGCACATGTGGTTGAAAAGAAACTAAAGGAGAAAAGCATCCAAGCTATTCCAATAGTACGGGAACACCCAGAGGTGTTTCCTGAGGATCTGCCAGGATTACCTCCTACCCGACAAGTTGAGTTTCGAATCGACTTGATCCCTGGAGCTGAACCGGTGGCGAAATCGCCGTACAGACTAGCAACATCCGAAATGCAAGAGTTGTCTAGTCAATTACAAGAACTATTAGACAAAGGTTTCATTCGACCAAGTTTTTTACCTTGGGGAGCTCCGGTCTTGTTTGTCAAGAAGAAAGACGGGTCCTTCAGAATGTGCATTGACTATAGGAAGTTGAATAAACTCACTATCAAAAATAGGTATCCGTTACCCAGAATCGATGACCTGTTTGATCAATTGAGGGGTGCGACGTACTTTTCAAAAATTGATCTTAGGTCAGGATACCATCAACTGAGAATTTAGGAAGATGACATACCTAAGACAGCCTTTCGCACTCGGTATGGACACTATGAATTCTTAGTAATTCCTTTTGGCTTGGCAAATGCACCAGCTATGTTCATGGATCTGATGTATAGGGTGTGCAAGACATACTTAGACAAGTTCGTGATTGTGTTTATTGATGACATGTTGATCTATTCACGGTGTAAGGAGGATCATGAGAAACATTTGAAATCCGTACTTGAATTACTTGCGAAGGAAAAACTGTATGCTAAACTCTCGAAGTGTGAGTTTTGGTTGAGAGAAGTTCGCTTCCTTGGACATGTAATAAACGAGAAGGGAGTCCATGTGGATCCAAGCAAGCTTGAAGCAGTCAAACGGTGGGAAACGCCCACGACACCCACTGAAGTTCGACAATTTTTGGGTTTAGCCGGATATTACCGGCGATTCATCGAGAATTTCTCAAAAATTGCCCAACCCTTAACCGCTTTGACCCAAAAGAATGTGAAGTTTGACAGGACGAAAAGACAAGAGGATGCATTCCAATTGTTAAAACAAAAGCTATACGACGCTCCAATTTTAACATTACCCAACGGAACCAATAATTTCGTTGTGTATTGTGATGCGTCACGTCAAGGTTTAGGCTGTGTCCTTACGCAAAAGGATAAAGTCATTGCCTATGCATCACGGCAACTCAAGGTTCATGAAAAGAATTACACCACCCATGACCTAGAGTTGGGCGTCATAGTCTTCGCCCTTAAAAACTGGAGGCATTATCTTTACGGGACAAGATGCGTTATCTACACGGATCATAAGAGCTTGTAACACATACTAGATCAAAGAGAATTGAACATGCGACAAC
Source organism: Flaveria robusta (assembly GCA_025506415.1). NCBI lineage: Eukaryota > Viridiplantae > Streptophyta > Magnoliopsida > Asterales > Asteraceae > Flaveria > Flaveria robusta. Next base: position 17,171,151 of record CM046465.1, on the reverse strand, counting down.
GAAGATGGGTTGAATTATTGAACGATTACGACTGTGAGATTAAGTACCACCCGGGCAAAGCCAACGTTGTGGCTGACGCCTTAAGCAGAAAAGAAAGGGTTAAGCCCATAAGAGTACATGCTCTAGGCATTACTATTCAGACAAGTCTCAAGGGTCGAGTCCTGAATGCACAAGGAGAAGCAGTTTTGAGAAATGATCTAAAGAATGAACTCCAGTGTGGAGCAGAAAGGAAGCTAGAACGTGGGTCTGACGAAGTACTTTACTTCCAAGATCGCATGTGGGTCCCCAACTCAGATAACCTCAAGAACCTAATCATGGATGAAGCCCATAAATCCAAGTATTTAGTTCATCCTGGATCCGAAAAATGTACGAGGACCTTAGAAAATTTTATTGGTGGCCCGGCATGAAAAAGGACACAATTGTATATGTTGGGAAGTGTTTGACCTGTTCAAAAGTCAAAGCCGAACATCAACGGCCGTCAAGTCTACTTCAGCAACCTGAAATCCCTCAATGGAAATGGGAACAAATCACAATGGATTTCATCACCAAATTGCCTTGAACTTCTTGTGGTCATGATTCGATATGGGTCATAGTCGATCGATTGACTAAGTCCGCCCATTTTCTTCCCATCCGAGAGGATTACAAATGGAGAAATTGGCCAAAATCTATGTGAATGAGATTGTTGTCAGACACGGGGTACCAATCTCAATCATTTTGGATCGGGATAGCTGATTTACATCTCGATTTTGGTAATCTCTACAGAAAGCCTTGGGGAAACGTCTAGACTTGAGTACCGCCTACCACCCTCAAATCGATGGACAGAGTGAACGTACCATCCAAACACTTGAAGATATGCTCAGGGCTTGCGTGATCGACTTTGGTGGCAATTGGGACTCCCATTTACCCTTAGCCGAATTTTCTTATAACAATAGCTACCATACCGGTATAAAGTGTGCACCGTTTGAAGTCCTATACGGACGCAAATGTCGGTCACCCGTTTGTTGGGCAGAGGTCGGTGATCATCAAATTACTGGCCAGAAGTCATTCAGGAAACTACTGATAATCTTATCAAGGAAAGAATCCAGGCTGCAAGAGATCGACAAAAGAGTTATGCGGACAACCATCGCAAACCACTAGAGTTTCAGGTCAGCGACAAGGTACTACTTAAGGTCTCACCTTGGAAGGGTACCGTCCGTTTTGGAAAGAAGGGTAAACTCACTCCTAGGTACGTTGAACCATTCGAAATTCTAGAAAGGATTGGTCTAGTGGCCTACAAACTTAAGCTACCCCAGGAACTTAGTGGAGTACAAAACACTTTTCATGTGTCGAATCTTAAAAAGTGTTTAGCCGACGAAGGGTTACACATACCGACGAGAGATATTCGTATTGATGACAAGCTTCATTTCATTAAGAACCAATCGAAATTATGGATTGAGAGGTTAAGAAAACAAAACGAAGTCGTATACCGATAGTCAAGGTCCGATGGAACTCCAAGCGTGGTCCGGAATTCACGTGGGAACGCAAGGATCACATGAAAGCTGAGTACAGACACCTATTGTCGGACAGACTCAAAAACAATCTTACCACTTGAATTTCAGGACGAAATTCTCTCAACTGGGGGAGACTGTAACATTCATGAATTTTCACGTAACTTTATAGCCTATGCGTTAAACTCAAAAACTCTAACTCTCGTCAAACCGTAATATTTTCACTTAAATTTGGGTTATAAGCTGATGTGCCTTAGACTTAATTAGGGATTAGATTAAGTACATATTTACATATTGTGAAGTTTAGTGCATCAATGCAATTATGTGATAATTCATGATGATAGCAAATAATAACCTTTGACATATTATTTGAGCATGCAATTATGCATGAAGCTACCACCTTTGCATGAATTTTTAATCATTAAACAAAATTCTTAGTACGTTAACATACCAAGTTTAATGCAACAAGACATCTATTAGTATTTCATGAAAGAAACTATAAACCTGACTATGACACTTATAACAAATTTGATGGTTCTAGTAACCCAAACATCCCACTCGTCATTCGAAAACCTCAAATACATAGCTAATGATCACATAAGAAAATCATCAAGCATGAATCACCAAATCCATTAACATAAATTGGCAAATTTAGGAACGTAAATAAAACCATATTCATGCCCTCATGATACTCCATTTATTGAGGCCAAAAACAACCCCAAAACACTCTTAAGACTCCCAATACATAATGCTAGATACAAGGGAGACTAAACCATAAACTAGTGGGTAATAGAACAACTAAAACATCACCTCATGGCTGTCAAAAAGAGCCTTCAACAGGCCCTCTTGCTGCTCGATGGGGGCTGCTGAAAGCACCATCAAATCACCACCCAAAACCCTTTAAATTCTAGTTTAAAAAGGGTGAAAGAACCATTATACATGTAGAATAGACCAATGGGCAAAAGGCATGCACACACCTCACATCATGATGGTAAAAGTGGACAGGAACTAGGTACAAAAGGGATGGGAATGCTGATGGGATGCTGCTCAAAAATACTGCCGCCTGGTACTCGATTTTTGCTGCAGAAAACTTCTTAAAGCTGCATTAAAACTCATTATTCACAATGCTAATTACCAGGAGACTATGCCCTTAACTTAAGGATTTAAAACCTTAACATCATTCATTTAATGTATGGACAAAAGATGACTGAAACTGGTATAAGAGGGGACTTATTTGCTGCATCGCATGGCTCAAGACAATGCAGCCCATGCTGCCACAAAGGTCTTGACCATCACCATCCCTTCTTGTTCAAAGATGCCAAGCATCTAATAATGACATCTCTTCCCAAAGTTTCCTATATAATAAACCTTAATATCACTTTGTTGCACACACCAAAACCCCACTTATCAGATAGTAAAACAGTCCAAGGAGTCATGTTGCTGCTGCTACGATTGTGAGAAGGAAGAAGAGCTCAAGTGCACGGTTTGGACCTCTTACACGTGTTTCTTCTTGCACCAGCACTTACCAACGGGTATGAACTTAAAACCACTTAAACTAAACCTTTTAAATGATATACTAGTCATTAATAAGGTCCATGACAGGTTAGCAAACAAAGTCCAGGAAAGAACATGTACCCGGTCATAATAGGGTTTTTAGGACTACTCATACGTTGCGGAACTGAAGTCACCCTAAGCACAGACGTAAACCACGATTTGAAACATGAAATAGATACTTTTTACACTTAGTATTAGTTCTTTAACATGTGTGATACTCAATCTTTAGTTAAAAATTTAGAAGACATAACAACAAGGCTGTGAAACTAACATGGACAGCAACCTGAAAGATTCATAGACCAGACTTTAAGAGGTTGTAACTTGGTCAAAAATAAACTAAATGAGGTGTTTCTTGAGCCTAGAATTATTGTCAACATGTTATCTTTCAGACCCAACTGGTCTCGTAATTTTACATGGAGATTTGGTCTCCCAAAAGTGCAAAATAAAATTAAGTGTCAAAAGTAACTTTTTCTGACAGAATATTAACCCGATTTTACAAGGCCATAAACTTGTCAATGCTTAACCAACAAACGTGATTTTTGTGTCAAAAGTTAGCTTAATATCTTGGCTTTCCAACTCATATACGCACACCTGCTAATAATTAGTTTTGGACCCCCATCCGACCAAGATACGAACAACTATCCAGAAAATGTGCAGCAGTGAACATTTGCTTAGGAGCTATAGTTGGTCATTATAATGCATCAATGCACGTTACAAGTAGACGTATAAAAATATGACCTATGGGTAATAACCTATATATTAGATGGATAAAAACCTCTCACTACCATGAGTATGTCACACACATTACTAAACAAGTATACACAACCTCTAACATATTATACTGCCTGACGAACTTTACAAATAAACTCAATGGTTTAATTTAAGACAAATTACACATTGACGTACTAAACTCACCGATATATATGTGTAGGATGCACATTGGTTTAGCATCATCACACTCTAGACCAAGTAATCTCTAAACCACTCAACAACAACAGTGAGTTCTCGTAGCCCTTTTTCCCTTTTAAATGCTTTTGGGGGAGAAACACGCTTGCAACAACAACATTTGGATCATTGCTTTATATGTTATGTTTATTACTTGAATATTACATGAGTTTACCTTATCATTATCATATGCTAAATTCCCCATTCAAACAATGCAACCAATTAACTCTTGGATAGAGACGCTGGAACATATTGATAGTACTATCGGGGTAGGCACCCCCATTCTCTAGACTCGTTGAACGCGTCAATCAACGGTCGCTTACATTGAATGTTTATTTCTGCAACAACAACAACCAATACTCGTGATAAGTATTGGAGGGGTTTTTAGTTTTCTCATAGCTGTAGTTTCGGTTATGGGTTCATGGCTATATGTCTTGTATTTACATTCATATATACTGCTTGATTCAATTTTACTTACTACCACTTACCATAACAACTGTTTATCGAGTCTCAACTCTAAGAGCTCACCATCTTTTAGTTGACCTATTTTAGCATGTTTTGCAGGTGATAATTAAGTGTGCTAGCTTGGAAGTCAGTCTTTTGCGCATCTAGGCTACAATGGAAGATTGCTTAATATAGATTTATGATTTAAGTCCATATGTGTAATCTCTATTTTGTAACCTAAGACAATGATGTAGAACCTATATCTTTTGAATGCATTACGTTTAGTATTTTCTCGTACCATGTGTTCTCAAGATACTTCATTCGTCACTCACTCGTGTTTTCGCCTTGGCGAGGGTGTGACAGGAATACTTTGTCTTCAGGATTCAAAAGACTTCTCTTTTGGCTTTGGAAGATTTCTGTCTTTTGCTTTGGAAGATCTGACACTTTGTTAATTTCATATTTGTGCATGTTCAAATCTTTGAAAGTAACTTTCTTGTACTTCAATGCATCCTGAGAGATCTTTGGTTAGCATCAGTCTTTAAGATAAACTCTTACGGTTTGGGAGTATGGTCAAGATGGAGATAAATGTACATGGTGATCTGGTTATACATAGAGATGGGTTGTCAACTATAGTTAAATATGAACCGCTGTCCTTGGGACAGATCCCAATAAAAGCTATTCGGAGGATTAAATAGATGAAGATTCATGTGCTAGACAATAGTAGGATGAAAAAGGCCAAAGAATTTGCTACAATGATCAAATCTTTTCTAGATCCATCCATCAGACCAACCTCAAAGCCTGCAATTACATCAACACAAGCACGAGCAATAACAAAAGTTCCACTAAAATCTTCAAAACATCCATCACCTACAAACCCTAGAAATACATAAGCTGCATAATCTTTAGGGGGAGTATTATTGGACTCTTAAAGGATCACGCATATCAATTCAAGTGGTGATTAGAAAGTTGTTCTGGTTGGAAAAATATTAAAAGTCAAAAAATAAATATGTTTGAGGATAATGAATAAGGACAAAGCATACGTCTAAGTGTTTTGCATCCAAATTAGTTATACACGGATGACTTAGACAAATATGGCTAAGTAATTATTCATCCACATATGACTAATTCGGATGAACAATAAAAATACTAATGAAGAAAACAAAAGATATGCGGATAATGTTTTAGTCATCCGCATTTGTCAATGCGGATGTACCAAAACAAATGTGGATTGAAGAAAAAGTAATACTTATATAGTTTTGTACTTTTAGACTTAGATTATCTAATGTAATTTTGTTAGGTTAGTTTAGTCAAACATACAAGTCATGTATATGACCTATAAATAAAACAGTTTCTTTCAAATGTTGTAACCCTACACAAACCCTTAAACCTACTATATTTTAATCAATCCATTGTAAATATACAAGTTTATGAGTATGTCGCTTATGTTTGATCTTTCTTATTGTAATTTTGCTACAATTATGCATTGATATCTATCAGTATATTCAATCCTCATTGATTCTAGCCCAGTCATTCTTCATCGTCATTGACATCTACATCATTAGTTCCTTCGATTTTGATTGTGTTCTAGCATTCAAGGTTGATTTTTATGCAACATCTAATCATCTACACATTCTCTAGTAAGAAATTTGTTCATTTTAATGATTCTAGTTCCTATTGTTCACTTGTTTAATGATTTTCATCATTAAACATCTAAATCATCATCTAATGTTCATCTATTCTTGATATTGTGCTTCGGATCGTGAAGGATTATGCGTTTCAAAAGTTGGACTTTCTAACTGCTATAAACCCTAGTTTATGTGTTCTTGTATTCTTTAGATTTGTTTTATTGGATATCAATCTATAGTAATCTAGTCCTTATGGACAATTAGGAAAAATTTTCATAAAAACATTAAGGAATGGTAATGGATTTACTAAACGCAATTAGATGCGAAAAGAATGGATTAGGGGTGTTAGTCGACAAAGAACATAGACCGAATGAAAAAATTTCTGATTTAATAAGGCAGGACCATGATAAATCACAAACTAAAGGTCTAAATCAATTAATAAGTCAAATAGTTTATAAAATAAATGTTGGTTTAGGTCTCGGGTCAATAATGGTCAAAATTGTAGTTTTAGGAGAAAAAGGACAAGGATTGTATTTTGGATAGCTTGCTATCAGAAAAATTAGTTATTTTGTACATGTTATAAACTAGTTATACGGAGTCCAAATGGGCCAAATATTATATCTAACAGCAAATTCAGAGAATCCTCTAATTAAGCCTAGTGATCTGGACTCAATCTAACATCGTTTGATCCTCCGGATGCAATAAACAAAACTGAAGGTCATGGCTGATAAATTTAGACAGAATGTTGGTTTATGTTCATAAGGTCATATCTCGCTCATAATTCATCTAATTGAGGTGATTATATTTCTAGAAGGTGTTCTATGGTCTTATCTTTCAAACAATGCCTATTATGCATCGTTTCATTATCGTTTCGACCTCCAAGCAGCTTACGCAAAATCAATACACTATCAACTATACACGTTAAATGTTTTTGTAGAACTTAAATGTTAAGATTTAAGACTAATTAACTAAAGCAAATTAAGGATTATGTTCAATGATGGATTCTAAGAAGTTTAAGGATAAGAACATATAAGGTTAATTAATCATTAAACATGGGCTAATGCATGTTTAATTTGGGATGCAAATATCAAAAGTACACGTTAAAGACTTGGAAACAAAAATAAAATAGGATTGTGAAACTTCAGGTAGCACATTGAAATTGGAATGAAAAACGAAAAATGTATTCATTAAAATAAGTACATGGTTGAACATTAAGGACTATACTACGAGAATTAAACACGATTAGGTCTTCTCGACCTTTAGTAATCTTATTTTGTTTTGTTATCTATAGTATTTGCTATACTTGTTATGGACTTTGGATTGTCCTATCATTGAGGTGACTTTCATGACCCTTTTTAATATGTTTTACTTAGGGGGAAAACATGCACAAAGTATTTGGACTGTTACGTGTTAAATTTGTTTTGGACTTGGATTGGACTTTCATATGTGGTTTGAGTTATAGGATCAAGTCTAAGCTCCCTTCATGAGTATTTTCGCTTATTTTGGACTTGGATTAGATTGTCCTAGAAAAGTATTGTTAGTACTAATTGGTTGACATCCCACCCTTGTTGTTAGTATGCTAGCTAAGATTGACTTGGCTAGTGTGTGCCTTTAGGTAAATATAATCTTGTTATTTAGAATTGGGCCGGTCACGAGCTTATGTTGGTTTCTATGATTTCTATGTTTGCATATACACATATAATTTTGTACAAGACTCACATAGCAACTTCATATGTACTTATAAACCTATGAACTTACCAAAGTATGTTGACTTATTAGAGCGTGTCTTTTAAGATAAAAATGCTTAAGTACTTGGATAATGGACTTTAAACAAGACTACTCCTACAAAAGCATTAGATATTTGAAATATTGGTTCTGGATAATATATAATTGTTGGATTTTTAATTGGTTTGGATTGATCTATATTGGTTGTTATGGTTTGGAACTTTTGGATTATTTTTGCATTTATGGAATAATGTTATGGTGTTGATTTTTCTTGACACTTGTTATTTTGTGTCGGCTGCGCATGATCCATTGACGGACAATTTTTTAGAGATTCTCTGAGACCCCCAATGTGTTATAACGATCATGTCCGTTACATCCTTGTGTTTCTGCTACCAGTGAGAGTGTGACATTATATCAAGTTAGTTATTATTTATAATAGTATTATTATTAGGAGTACTATTAGTGTAGTATTATTATTTTTAGGCTTTATGATTATTGTTAGGGGTGGGTACTGGGTGGCCAAGCCTTAATTAGGCGTGCACTGAAGTGCTTAAACAAGGCAGCATTAAGCAATACCAACAATGATAATAACTAGTTAGTAGTAGCATTACGTAACTTAGGATTTTCTAAACTATATATAGACCTGAGATAATTCCAAATTGTACTAGAAACTATTATTAACTATTGAGAAACTGTTAAACAGGTGAGTTATCATGTTTATTTAGAAAATTATGATTATATACTTGTTCTGTCTAAAATGGTAATATACAATAATGTTTGTTAATGTGCAACTATTAGTACGGGTATATTGGGATCCTTATATGTTTAATGAGATGTGTCAAAATGGTTGAAAAATAGTTAGAGTTCCTCGTATGCATCACCACACGTGATGGCTGGGGGTGTATGACAAGCCACTACTAGTGTTTCTGAAATGTCTTCTTGTATTTGAATTCCCTCTTCATCAGATGATGAATCGGTTTCTTTTGAAAAACTAGTAGATTCACTAGAACTTGATTGATTAGCAATAGGAGGAGACATGTGATATGGAGACATGTAAGTAGACTATACACGTGAGGCTTCAGGTCGATGGGATGAAATGTGAAGATCACCAACTATTGAAACCTATGGTGACATTGCATGCTCAACCTCTGCTTCAACATGAGCTCTTTCATCAATAATGGGCATATTGAGATCAATGGTTTGCTAAATTTTTTCACCTTCTACACCACCTTCATCAACATTCTCTTCATTAATCTACTCGAGCATCCATGAAACTAAAAAAAAGAAGGTACCATTGTAGTAATTCCTTAGATCTCTCTTTTTGATGTACTTATAAGATTGGCATCATAATATGATAATTTCATGGTAGGTACAATTCAACTAACTCAAGAAAAGACTAATTGATCAAATGTAGAATGACTGTTGGGTACATCAGAAACTTTTATCTTCAACCATCTTCGGCGTTGGAGATCATGTCATTGAATACATAAGAAGACATATTATCACACCCCAACCGATGATGGAATCATCGGGGCAGATGAAGTTAAATCGATTGTTCATAGCACACGGTAATAAATAAGTTGAAATAATATTAATTGTTATTTTCATTGAATAATACTAATGAAGCCATTCATTACAATGAAACAAAAACACAAGTAAACATAATAAAAATGTCTTTAATTTTAACTAAGTCCAAGTCCTATATGAGTGTGTAGAAGTCCACTAAGTTGCATTTCCTGAAATCATGTGAAAAGTAATGAGTCGACTAAAGAATTAGCTAGTGAGTTTCATACAAATATAGATTGATTTAAAGATTGAAACAATTCAATTCGCATGGTAATGTCAAGACTTATAAATGCAATAGTGTAACATAAAAGATAAACCAAAAACAATCAAACGTAATGACCGAATTAACTCGGTCCATAAACGAACTGACTGTATAAATCCGGTTCTAATTACCACTCGAATAATCATATGGGGTGGTTTTATCAAACTAATAGATCTATCATTGTTGCGGTGGTTATATAAATTAATGATTGTGTTAACATGTATTTTATCTAACTATGAACACATAGTTACAAGTAATGATATAGCATGTATTAAATTGAATTTTGAATTAGAATAACAATGACTAAATTGTAATCACATAATTTCCCCAAAATATAAAACACATAAAATGGGATATTAATACTCACATGATTGTTATATGTAGTTAAGAGAATCACAATCTAAAATACACATCAAAATTCCTCTCACGATAACCTAAGGAATGGTATCTAAGTTTAGAATAATATCATGATTTAATATCTAAGTATTCATTAGGGTTTCAATTGTGATTTGAGATTTTAAAAAATAAACTAAAAATAGTGTACTTTATTTTTATTATTTAATTTGATTAAATACAATAAAATAAATTGATTAAGTAATTGGATTTAAAAATAATAATTAATAATAAATGAAATAGGATTATTAGACATAATTAAAATATTTAGTTTATATTAATTGAATAAATATATTTTGAACATTAAAGTGTGAAATATAATTTATTTAATAAATAATCATTTAAAAATTTGGTTTAATAATTAATTATTTAATTAAATTGTATTTATAATAATTTTTGGTTTAAAATTAAGAATTGAATTTGTAATAATTCTTGGTCTAAAATTAATTTGAAATAATATTTGATTAATTTAGAATAATTTTTATAAACTTTAAAACTTATGAAAATCTTTTATTTATTTTTTATTATTTTAAACCTTTAGAAATAAAGAAATTATGAAATTAGAATTTTTCAAAACTAATAAAAAGCTTATGAATTAATGTTATTGAATAGAAATAAGTTTTATATGAAGTTGATAATATATTATTATTTTTTAAATAATATTAATTCAAAAACCCTAAATTTCATATGAACCCTAACACTGAATCGATTCAGTTGAACATCTTATTGATGTTGATACTCGAATTAAACATTTGGGTTTATGTTCCTCACATGAAATCGAGTGTGCATGTAAATCTAGTTACCTAGATTAGAGTCGAATTGGTGTTATTAAAAGAAAGACAAGTTTTGACTACTTTTGATTTGAACCGAGTTGATTGTGGATCAATTGATTCAATTCTTGCATTGGGAAGCTTCTAATGGTAATGAAGAGCGATGAACTTTATCAATTTCAATTAAAAAAGCTTGGGAGATGATAAACAACTGAGTTGTAGGTTGAGATAATGCCAAGATTATATAATCAATGTGTGTGTGTGTTTGTTTTTAAGAGAAATTAAGTGATCAGGGAGAATAAAAGGATTAAGATGATGATTTCCCTTTGATTAAATATGTTCAACTTCATCAGTTTCAAGATCAACGAGTTAAAGGTTTGATTTGGGAGTTTCGAATTTGATTTGATTTCCATTTCATTGTTTCAATTAAAATTAAATAGATGTTTGAACTTGTAATTATCTCAAATGCTTTTCAGGTTGAACAATTCACTCATTTGGTTATGATTCGAGCTAAAACAGTCTTGGGTTTGAATGATATTTTGGTTTTTTTTTTTTTTTTTGAACTCTTATAGCAGCAAGTATAATCGAATTGAAACAGTCCTCGAGTTCGAAACATCGTTGCGTTAATTGAATTGATTTGCTCAAAACTCGCGGTTTTAGTACCAGCCGAAGTTTAGCCGGAATAGTGGCTGGAAGGGGATTCGACGGGAAAGGGGGTTTGGGTTTGATTTCAAAAGAAATTACAATTTGGTCTCTGTAGTATTTAAATGATATTATTTTACATAGCAACTTTTTAAAATAAGTTTTAAAATTTACACTTTCACCCCAAACTTACAAAAACCCTAATTTAAATAATGACTCAATTTATTTTATAAAATCTTTATAAACTTTTTAAATCTTATAAAAACTTTGTAATCTAATTATTTATTTTAATTTAATACACAAAATCCCATAATTAGCAATAAAAATTTGCAAATTTATAGAATTTTATTTTATAAATTATAAAAATATTAAATTGTTATAAATCATTAAATTGAATAAATAACATACTTATTGTATTTAAAACATTAAAATAAATAAAATAACTAATTAATGAATTTTATTTACATAATTGACCCAAGCGGGGTTCGATTTACAATACAAAATGGGTCAAATGTTACGGTCTCCCCTAATTTAGTAAATTTTGTCTCGTAATTTAGTCATGAGGAGGCCGGTGCGAAGTGATAAGTATACGTGGATTTCATTTGTTCTTCACGTTCCTAGGTGAACTCTAAGCCACGCTTTGAATCCCAGCGAACTTTGACTATTGGTATTCGACTACACTTAAGTTGTTTGACTTTTTAATCCATGATTTTAATAGGTTTCTCGAGAAAGTGCATAGAATCATCAATTTGGACTTCATCGAGTGGGATGTGGAGATTTTCATCGGCATTGTATTTCTCGATCTTTGACACGTGAAACGTTCGATGGAAATTGTTGAGTTCTTGGGTAGTTTAAGCTTGTAAGACACCTTCCCAAAATGCTCAAGCAATTTGAATGGACTCACATAACGAGGTGCTAATCACTCCATTCCAAGGTAATGCCTTAAGAAGCACGAAATCACCGATATTGTATTCCATAGGTTTTTGTCCTTTATCGACATAATATTTTTGACGATCTCTAGCAGCAAGCAAGTTATCACGTATCACATGGATTTTGTTAGTAGATTCTTGAATCAGTTCAGGACTCGTGATTTGTGCTTCACCAATCTTGGACCAACAAATAGGAGATCAGCACTTGCAACCATACAAGGCTTCAAATGGTGCCATCTAGATGCTGGTGTGATAAGTGTTATTTTTTTGAAATGGCATATTTATATAAACCACACCTAGCAAGATACTAGGTGGGAAAACAAAATTACATTATCAATAGAGGGTTTTTAAGCCACTGTATCCAGTTACTTTTATATTTATCGGTTCTACTACTATACCAATGGAAAAAAAATTGCTTAACATCATCAAGTAGAGTTTCCTTTTTGTGACAGTTCTTAGAGAAAATCATATCATTTCTAAATCACCAAATAATCAAACACGTGACAAAAATAATCATGCCCATCAAATGTCTTTTCTTTGATTCATGTGTTGATTTTCAACCCAATTTTCCAATTGAGTTGGCTCTTTCTTGATTGGGAACGTCAAATCCAAGCACACCCCAATCGACCTCTAAAGGCAATTGTTCAAAAAACATGAGCCATACAAATAATCATTTGTCTCCGCCTCAATATTACATATAGGACATAAAATACATGGAATGTCAAACTATTTTTTATCCATATTTACTCGCGTGGATGTCTGTTGATCAAAACTTGCCAAGCACATAAATTCACTTTTCTTGGAATACCTCCATACCAAATTGTTGGATGAGATCCTTTCGAAAACAAAAACTCATCAATAATCTCTCGGACTACTTTAATTGAGAAATTCTTAATCTCCTCTAACATCCACACCCATGTATTAGGATGGTTCGGAAGCTCCACCTAGCCCAGAGTTGCCAATAACTCGAAAAGTTGAAAATTTCCAATCTATCTTTGCCAATTCCAACTACTTGCATCCACCCTATGAAAAATCATGCAATCCTTATCCATTTACAAAGCAAATAGACGAGGGTAATGAACCGACAATACCTCATCATTTAACCAACATGCCTTCCAAAATCTAGTGTTATTCCCTGGCCTAACTTTTTTTCACTGATGATAGGAGAACAATTCCCAAGTCATCCATTTTCTTAAATAACTTACACATAGAAGACCATATGAAGTATCCCTTACTACTCCTCACCACTGACAATGAATCTACAATCAAACCATACAAAGAAGTAAGGATGTCAACTCACAAACTATCCATTGAATTTACTACCTACCATCACCATTTAAGAATAAGCGCTCTATTAAACTCCTCCAACGACCCAATTCTAATACATATAATCTAGGTGTGCATAACCATCCTTATTTTTAAGTATGTTAATACAGCTAACCAAGTTGATCCTTATTTTTAGGTACCAAATCAAAGAGGTCAACCATATCAAAATCCACAGTCGGTTTATAAAAACCAAAGCTACAATCAAGGAGGGTACAAAAAGAGATATCAATAGAATTAACATCAAAATGTTGACTTAGAAAACCTACGGGATCATTTGAAGAAAAAGGAATCCGATGAATGCTCGAGTTATGGAGATGATGTTTGGGTAAAAAAGGAATGACTTAGAAACCTACGGGATCATTTAAAGATTATCTAATTAGGTAATTCCAAAGGCAAGCACCCCATTCTACCACCATGAGTGATGACAGTTTCGGTCAGGCTAAAGACCTAAAATTTGTGTCTTATTAGTCCTGTTTTTGGTTTAGTTATGATTTTATTTTATTTTATTTTACGAACATTGTGGGTATGTTCACTAGAACCTCTCAGGAGACTACGCTCATTCACTTGGGCCTCCTAGGTGGTTTAAAAGTCTTGTTTCATATGCTAAATGCTACTATGATTCCGACGAAAGTAAGTTGAGGATTTTTATGTTTAAAGAGATTTTTTTCTAGTTTTTATTTCAAAAGTTAACTATTTTAAATCAAATTTTCACTTAAAGGTTGCATTAAGTACAATACAATGCTTTAACTATGAGGAAGGGGATGCATTGCTGATTGGCATGTGTGATGTTGTAAATAAACAAAAATATGCTAAAATTAAACAATTTTTGTGTAAATCGTGACATGAGAGGTTCGTTTCTATATGGTTTTTACTATGTTTTGTAGATTAGAGGATAAGATGATAATGATTACTTGAACAATTGAAAATCTTGGCATTAAGATATAATCAGGTGTATTTGTTTCCCTTATAAATCATTAAAAATAGTTATTGTAATTAGTTTTAATTTTTGGTTGTGAATGGTGAGTCCCCGACTAATTATAGCTTTCTATTGAATATGTTAAGATTAGTCATGATATTAAAATTCCCTTGTTACACACCGTTAATTAAATTTGGTTAGTACAATGAGGGTAATGAACATATCACGTGTGAGGATAAGGGAATTTAAGAAGAGTTTTGGAAAACAATGATAAAAATTGAAAAAATTTAAAATTATTGCAAACATTCAAGTAAAGTTGATTGCTTTTAAAGACTATTTTTGATTTAAATCACTAGTTAGTTACTTGTTAAGATATTGGTATAGGTCCTTAGTCATTATCATAGTCACATATTTAGTAGAAAAATTGATAATATTGTCTAATCAGGAGAAGCAAAATAGCACGTGAACCCTTCAAGCATGTTAGTGTTAGGTTTAATCAAGAACTAAGGAATGCATGAAAGTTATAAAGGCATTAGAACTAGCCTTGTGTTAAACCTGTTTGTGTGTTCCCGACCTTTAAATTATTCATTAGTTGCCCACGTTTGAGCCTTTATACCTTTTCTTTGACTAAACCAAAAATTTAACCATATAGCCTTTGTTAGCCTTTTCGTAATAACCAAGCAATGGATTGGGTTGGTCAAATGAATTTATGTTAAATTGCTTGATATTTGTCCAAAGGCCATGCCCTAAGCTTTGATAAATCAATGCAGATGTTTTCAAAATATATACAATAGTACATACATTAAAAAAGGTCACATTGTTCGAAGAATTGGAAGTTTGACGAATGAGCTCAAGGACCAATGTATCCATATTGAAAAGAAGGACAAAATTACCCCAATTGGGTGAAAAAAAGTATCTATTACACAAGAGATTTATGCAATTGGGTCAAAATCTTGCCCAGAAGTATTAAGAGGGTTTAAGTGATTTTAATAGAAAACAAGCTTAACCGAATTAAAAAGTTCATTGTTTTAGTCAATGTGAATATCCCGTTAAGCCAAATAAACCCATAAAGTCCTCTTGATTCATGTGTAGCTTAGGTGAATGGTGAAAATATGGCATTGCATCAATGAGGGGGAAGCTTCAAGGTTTGTACGGCTTGGTTTGATAGTTTTTTTTTTTTTTAAAACAAGAATCTTGATCATGAAGAAATAGTTTTCGTTGGGTATGACTTTGGACCTTAACTAGAAATTGGCGGGTCATTGGTAATGTGTGTTTGTAATAATGGATTGATAAATACAATTAAGCTTTTCTTGAGGACAAGCAAAAAAGTAAGTGTGGGGATTGTCATCGGATGGTGAAAGTTCAATTTTTAAATTCTTTATTTTTGTGTTTTACGTGTTAATTTATGATAAATGGAGTTACGTTTGGGATTTGTTGTGTTTTAGGTGAAACATGAAAAATACAAAGAGTATGAAAGAATCAGAATGTAAATCGGAAGCGGGGAGATTAAGAAACTTAGAAGAAAGGTTGCGGGAGCATGGAAACATATAATAGACATAACTTGAGTTAGGAAAAGAGTTACAGTATCCACGACCTATTAACAGAAAGCTCTCAAAAAGTTACAAGTGAAAATCAAAGGTGCAGTAGTAATGGCGCAACTGACGCAACTATGGGCGCTACCAATTCCACCGGCATTAGAAGCACCGTTAACACCACCGTCGATCTGCAACTTTCAGCCCACTTTACGTTCGGGGTGCCACTGACTTCATTGCTGGCACCACTAACGTCGGGTTACGCGTTTTGGTGGATTTTGACCTGTTTGTGAGATGTTTAAAAGGGTAATTAAGCATAAAATGAAAATATCCTTCCATGGCTGCAATCTTGGATGAAAAGTAATCATTTTTCATCATCCTAAATGCTTTTCAACATCAAAATCATCCAAATCCACATGTTTAATTCAAGTTACTTTGAACAATCAACAATGAGGCAAGGCTAAACCATTTGTGGTTCACTTCCCTGGTTCACTTTGGGGGACTGGTTTGTATAAGTTTTTGTGTTTTTAAGTTTGTAATCTAGTTTTGAGATTAAATTATGAACCATTTAAGCTCAATTGATTCAATTTGTTATTTGATCAAGTAAACAATTTTATTATAATTAGGTCCCTAATTTTAATATCATGACTTTGGTTCCTGTTAATCATTGTGTAATTGTTTTGAAGTTAGGTTTACATTCTTGAATTTTTGGTTATGTGAATGGAGTCTATTAAACTTTAATCTGTAATTATCACTTGCATCTCATCACGTATAGAGTCACCATTAATTACTTCTCGCTAGGTTTTACTAACATAACATAATTTTGCCAAACCATAATCTCGTAGTTGGTTGTTTTTTTCCCAAAATTGTTAAAAACCTAAACTTTACTTTTACTAATTTCATAATTTCTTAAATCAATCAATTAAACAAGCTTCTTTTCAATATCTAATGTATTTAGTTTAGTTGTTACTAGCACTGTCCAATGATTTCCTGTGAATTCGACACCATTATTGTCATTTACTATTAACGGTGATCAGACACTCTTTTAAGTATATTTTTAACCAACCACACAAGATCAATCAATACTATCACATGCCATCGCTAGCCACCATCATCTACAGTCTCTCCCCTTCTCTATTGGTTAGTACACAAACAATCTTTGTTCAGTTCTCTACCCACAACGGCCGTAGTGGTTTCGTAGGTGTGAACGACAGACATGGAAAGAGATTAGTCACTTTGTCCTAGACAGCAACAGTGGTTCTAGTCTTATGGTGGTCGTAGTAGCCGATGTTGGGTGCAAAAAAGATGGTTTTGGTATGATGATGGCTTCAAGAATTAGGTCACCGTAGTGTTTTTATCATGATTAATGAATAACAAGAAACGATGACACATGGACCAACTAGGAACTAACACGCGGTCCAATCAAATAACACAACATGGCTAGGTTCGCTAATGATGATTTAATATGTTCACCCAATTTCAAATTATAATAATTATAGAATTTTTTCATCATTTAACAATTACATTTCTGGTCATCATAATTCTCAAAACACTTTAAACTTCAAGGTCATAAAAACTAAGAGTATTTAAACGTTTCATAATGTATGTATTCATGCACCTATGTTAGGTTGTTTATGACCTACACAAAATTAAAGACTTAGAATAAATACTATAATATTTATAATATATATTAAAAAGTTTGGTCGGTGACTACAGGATATTTGAGAGTTTCACAGATTAACCACTAAACTTGATTAAATTGCAAAAAGATCCCCTGAACACCTCTCATCTTTTAAATCCTTACTTCCTCTCTAACATCCTTTTCACCTTCGATCACCAAATCCGCCATGAGAGGTCCGTGGAGTTGCAGTGTCAGAGGATTTGATTTTGACATTGAGCGATATTTACGGGTAGGTCTACTAAGAAATCAAATGGAAAGTAATTAGAACTTCCACACCGTCATCGAACTGGGGGGATTAAATAGGCACCATCGGCTGTGCTCGGGACAAATTTAAAGTCGTTGTGGTCGCCGGTGAGGTTAGCGGAGGAGGTGGAAGGGTTTAGCGGTGGCAATGGCTGTCGTTGCCGCCGCAGGGAAGCCATCATGAATGGCGTTTCACTCCCTCCTCTCCTTCTCAAATTCCTCACTCTCTCTAGAATACTATAAAATTAAGTTTTTGGTGGTTTGCGAAAAGGTGTCACGTTTGTCTTCGAAGCAATAACACTGTTCTCATATGAGGTCGGATTAATCCAACACCGATTGTTCTCACCATAGATTTTGAAGAGCAATATTTATGTGCTTGTGAATGGTGATGATAGAAAGAGGGTTAGGATTTAAGAGTGTAGAGAAGAAAAAAAGAGTTTCTATTTCTACACACATATTATAAATCATAGTTCATAAAATGTTCACGTCTGCATGGCGATTTTGAAATCGCGATTTAACCATTCCAATGTGTAGAAATTTTGATTATAAATTAATAAAATATAAATTAAGTGATTTTTGAGTTTGCCTACAAATAATGAACTCTGCTTCTAAGTTCTTTTTACAATATCATGACCTCTACTTTAACTATATCTAAAAAATATATTTAATATAACTTCTATAACTTTTAAATTTTTACTTTTTTAACTATATCATGAGCATATGTTTCGAAATTTTGATATGTACTAAAGATGTAAGTAGGTGACTACAGTAGCCCCAACCATCATTATGTATAAGTCCTTAAACACAAGCTACCATCATTAATACACGAGTTTATTTAATTCAATTTTTTTTGAGAGTATAAATATTAATTATCACAAGGTTTATCAAAGGAGAGATTTAGAGGGTTGAGGGTGAGGGAACACACCCGGGTTAGAACCCCACTTCCCTTCTTTTTTCCATTGAAAAAACATATTATTTTAAATTTTTAATTCCTTTTTTCTTTGAACTTTCCGTTGCTTTTAATGGTTATGTTTAAGTTGATTATGTTCACTAATGTTTAAATATTGTTTTTTTAAACGATTTTACCTAATTTGTTGACTATTTCGTTATTTTACAATCTTTTTACCTATAGTAACGAGCGGATCACTATTCCATTACATAACCAAACCTTAAAGTATACCATTGCATATTTTCTATTCCATTACACAACCAAACCTTAAAGTATACCATTGCATATTTTTGCAACCTAAGAACAAAAGTGTTTTCTAAAACATTAGTTCTATATTACATATCTACTGCATAGCTTCGTCGATATGATTCGGTTACGAAAGATCCCTGCGGCAACGCCCATGATTCAAATTCTAGTTATTTATAATGCCTATTAAATTTTCTATTTATTTCTTTCGGCACTCAATTAACTAAACCATAAAAAGAAAAAGGTGTATAAATAGATAAATCTTTGGGTCAGCACTTAGACTAGTTTTGTTCAACGACGCAACACGTTGGTGCTAGAGCTTTTGACATCAAAATAAAATTCCTTTTAACATACTAATATATTTTTAAAAAATTATTTAAAATATTTAAAAAATAAAATCTTATTATAATAAAATTAGTAACCAAGTAACTTGGGTTGGCACATGTCGACTTCGATGAATTTTATATCTTTATTTCTCTACTCTCTCTTATAAAAATAATAATTTGGTATAATTAAATATTTAAAATATAAACCTGTTTATTTTAATAACTTGTTAAAACTTACTAAATCATAAGATTTCAGTTATATCTAATCTTATAATATAATTTTATTATCCTTCAATCTTTATTGTTTGCTATTACTTATTATTCAATATTCTTAAATTTGTATTATTTTAAATTTTATTAGTAGCTAATGATAAACATACAAAATTTTAAAATAACTGATGGCTTAAAATATATTAAAACTAACTTTACAATACACAGGTTAAACAAAAAAAAATATTAAATAAAATAAAAAATTATTAGATATAAAATGTTATTCTAAGATAAGATGTAACTGAAATCTTTCTTATTACAAATACAATGAAAATTTTGTTTTAAAACAAAAGTTTTAAAAAATATTATTTTTAAAAACATTCTTACTATAACTACAATTTTAATTATTTTTTGTTTATAGAAAACTTAAATTTTTAAAAAAACTAATTTTAAAATATTTTATATATTAAAATAAATTGATGTTTTAGAAAAAAAATATACTTTATTGTGTTTCTTTATAAATAACACTAATAAAAAGATCTCTTTCTTAATTTATTAAAAAAACTATTTTAATCTAAAAAATTAAATAATATTATTAATAACTAATGTGATTATTTAATAGGAGAGAAGAGCGGAAAAATTTTGGTGAGAATGAATATGGTGTTGACATATGTCTCTCTTAGTTACCCTATTATTAGAGACTAGCTTTAGTAAAATCGTATATTACACGGGTTGAATAAAAAATATTAAATAAAATAAAAATTTATTAATTATAAATTTATATTCTAAAATAAGATATGATTCAAATGTTTTTTATAATAAATAAAATAAAATTTTTATTTCAAAACAAACGTTTTAAAAAATGTCATAATTAAAACCTTTTTCTTATAAACCTCAATAATTATTTTTTGTTTATAAAAACTTTACTTTTTAAAACACCAAATATAAAATATTTTGTATTTCTTAAAAAGTTTGATGTTTTAAAGTTTTTTAATTTTATGAATAATTATTTACTTAGAAATAGCCTTAGTAAAAATATCTATTACTTAATTTATTAAAAACTATTTTAATCTAAAAAATAAATAATATTATTAGTAATTAATGTAATTATTAAATAGAAAATAGAAGCGGAAAAAAATATTGAGGAGGAATATGATGTTAATATGTGTCCTTACTAGATAACTTTTTATTAGTAGGGCTGGCCCAATAAGGTTATTGGGCCAGGAGGTGGCCTAAGGCCTCCACATGTTGAAGGCCTCAAGTTTTTTCAGTGTTTGGGCTAGGTTAATTACAGTTTTGGGTTATCTACTACGTTTTGGGCTAACTGTTCTGTTTTAGGCCAGACTAGGCTTGGTATTAATTTTAATTTTTAAAACTTGGGCCTGCTAGAAAAAGATTAAATGGGTTAACTATTTTGTCAATTGAAAAAGATTTATCTTATGAGATTAAGTATGAAGATTTGATTAAAAAGTTTACTTCAAAAAAAGCTAGAAAAATAAGCTTTATATAAATGTTTCGCATGTTTTTTAAATATATAAAAAGTACATTAAATAAATTTTTTTAACTCCACAAAATATAAGCTATTTAGTTTATTTTTGCCGGTAACAAGCTCGGATAAAGGAGAAGGGTTTTTATTAAAAACTTAAGAAAAAGGCCTCCAAAATTAACTTCGCCTTAGGCCACTAAAATGATTGAGCCGGCCCTGTTTATTAGAGTATGAACATGAAGATTATTAAAATCGTGTACTATAAGTATGTATGCAGTGTGATATTAACATCTCATAACTCGATATTCATGAAAAGGAAAACATAATTGGGCAACGATTTCAAGCGAATCTTAAATGATGTTGATTTATTCAATAACAAAACCATGAAGGTCATTTTCCATTCTCACGTGGGTTGTGATCAGGATTCAGGCACGACCTCCAAAATATCAATTAAATATAAAAATAATTAATATTCACTACTTCAGTACCATTCAATATGTTTGCATTATATTTTAAACTAGTGTTTTAACTCCCGCTACGCGCGCGGGAGTTGGTTGTTTTTTCCTGTCTTACGCGACCGTGACTTTCTTCGTTGTCGGGTTGGCTCATCGGAAACCACAAAAGTGTATACCGATACCAGTTCGATTAAATACCGAATACCGATACTAATGTTTGACGTCAAAAACACAAAAAAATAAACGTTTGTGGTCAAAAAGCAAACTTCACCTGTGTTACGCGTAACGAAGTTTGGTTGGTTTCCTTTGTCTTACGCTACCGTGACTTACTTCGTTGTCGGGTCGGCTTATCGGAAACCACAAAAACGTATACCGATACCGGTTCCGATAATATCGAATACCGTTACTAATGTTTGAACCCAAAAACAAAAAATAAAAAAAAATTGTGTCAAAAAGCAAAAATATAAAACTTTGTTGTTAATCCTAATTAGAATTTGGGTTTTAAATACATTTTATAAAAATATGTGATCAATATATAAAAGCACAAACTTATATATATATTTTGTAAATTTGTGTGGCCAAAATATTAAAAGGCAAACTTCACTGTAGCTGTGAAGTTGTTTTTTAATATATAATATAATTGTATAAATAACACCATAGTAAAGTTTGCTATTAAAAAAACAGATGCATATATTACACGTGGCAGTTTTCTTGTGAACAATTTAGAGGAAAATGGAATCCGACAACTTGAATGTCTCAATTTTGTTAACTTTTGTTGTTGCTTTTTTATTTTACCTAGGATTATTTTTCCCGCGCTACGCAGCGGGAGTTTATCGTTTTTCTCCGAGCTACGCAGTGTGATTTTGGTCTTTATCTTCTCAGCTCGCCAAAAACCATAAAAACGAATACCGAATCGAAAAACATATAAAAACGAATATTGAAACCAATTCAGATAATACCATGACTTCAATGATGTTTTACGCTCGAAATTGATTCGGTTCATTACGATAATAATGCTTAAATAATAATGTAACCAAAAGGGCTAAAATAGTGGATTTATATTATATTTTTTTAGAAAAATACGGGGACCAAAAATGACATTTCACAAAAAAATCAAATGTCAAAAAGAAAACGTGTAACTTTTGTGCCTAAAAACTCAACCCATAAAATTGGCAGCCCTCAACTAAAAAGACAAACTTGCTGGTCAAAACATAAGAATATTATACTCTACTGTAGCTCAAAAGTTCCTTTTTAATATAGAAATATAATTATGTTAATAATTCTCATCACTCCTTAATTATGCTATCATTAAAAAAAAAATTTAACAAATATATTTTAATAATCCAAACTATTAATTATTGATTAATATTAATTCTAGCTAACAATATGATAATATTGATTTTAAATTTTAATTTTGTTACTAATAACAGTCTTATTCTAACTGTTCGTTAACTACGTTAGTTTTTATAACGTATCACTTTTTTAGCCATAGTCATTTACGTTGACTTTTTTCAAGTTTCATCACTTTTTTTAAACATTAATAACTTTTATACATTATATTATTTTATTATAAAAGTTACACCATAAAAACGAGTGTTTTTTATATTTAAAATGAGTACAATGTCGTTATATAGATAATATTTTTTCCCGTCTTAAGTTCATGTGAAACAACCTCATCATTATGCTTTTAGTGTAGTTTATTATGTATTTTTGTTATTTGTTGCGTATTTCTAAAAACTATTGTGTTTTTTTAAATGATGGATTTAAAAAAAAAAAACATAAAACTGAAATAACATTGTCATGTAATTCTCATATGTAAAATACAATGATAAATTAACAATTAATTAATCTAATGCATTAGAAACAATCATATAAAACATAAAACACAATGATATATCTAATTGTGTTTTTACTCGTCATTTTGTTATCTTTGGACACAATGAGTTTTAAAAAAACATATTGATGAAATAATATTATTGTGTACATGTAGTTGTAATACATAATAATGAAATAATTACAAGTTTACATAATACCTAAAAAATGAAAAAAATACACACTAAATGTTTCTAATATGTAAATAAAATGATCAATACATATAAAAAATGATGAAAAATATTTTTTTCTTATAACCCTACCCTAATTTTAATTATAGAGAAAATATATTAACTATGTTTTTACTTGAGACTACCGGGAAAAAATATAACTCTTTTAAATAATCTTCTTTTGTTATTTATTGTTATTAAATCCTATTTTGGTGCTTTATAAAGGAATAAATTGTTAAATAACTACGTTTAAATCATCATATATCAATATATATTTTTATACAGTAGATTATATCTATTTAGATGTGTTTAAGTGTTTTTAGTTAGTGTTTGGTACGCATGAATAAAAGTCAGAATGGAATGAGCTATTGAGGATTAATAAAAAAAGACATGTTTGGTTGGTGATGATAATGTAATGAACCATTACATAGTTGATTTTATTCCGTCAAATTCATTCTATCCCTCCCCCCCCTTGTTTTTTTTTCATTCATTTCATTCTTTCATCATTAATCACCAACACCACCCACTCACTCACCACAACAACCACCACCGGCCACCAAAATCGATCGTCACCGTCCACCGCCACCCACCGGCCCCTACCGCCGCCGGCCATCGACAATCACCGCCAACCAACGGCCACCCGCGCCGCCGCCAACAACAACAACATCCACCGAGAACCATCACTGCCATAAACACTTTTATATTTTATTTTTTTATTTTTTCCTACCTAACAAACAACACAAAATAATTATTTATTTCATTCTTAAATTGTAACCAAACACGACAATAA
Organism: Flaveria robusta; assembly: GCA_025506415.1. Lineage (NCBI taxonomy): Eukaryota > Viridiplantae > Streptophyta > Magnoliopsida > Asterales > Asteraceae > Flaveria > Flaveria robusta. Next base: position 17,146,607 of record CM046465.1, on the reverse strand, counting down.
AATATAATGATTCATTTTATTATTTCATACATTCCATTCATTCATTCATTACATTTATTCGTCCATTAAATTAACTCATATCAAACAGAATCTTAGTATTTATTATTGTGTTTAACTATTTTTAGCAAACAAAGGTCATTTTAGGCCCAAATAAATGCAAATAATTAAATAATACTTAGATTAATCAAGAAAAGAATTTTTATAAGGTTTCTTACGGTATATAGATCTTGAGAAAATTATTGAATTAGGTCATATTCTGTATTTTTTTTATTTTATATTTTAATGTTATAAATCCAAATATAGATATTTAACTTATTTATAATTAGTTTATAACTTTTGGGAAGGAAACGATTATTAACCCTCTATTATTATGATAACCCACGTTAACCCATCAAGATCAATCAAAATTATTTTTTTTGATAAAATTATTACACATTATGCAACATTATTTTCTTCATGTGTATATGTAAATTAATTATAAAAAAGTTAACAAAAGATGTAGTTACACTTGTACAGGTAAATATTTATAAATAGTTGTAGGTGTAAACGATATCTTAATATTTTTACGCTTGTAAATTTACACATATACATAAAAGAACATAATATTCTATATTTATAATAATGTTATTCCAACAAAAAATAATAATTTTGATTTATTTTTATGAATTAACACGGGTTATTGTAATAATAAAGGATTAGCATACACTCCCAAACCTATATTTCTATATGTTACTACATTTATATTAAAGAACTAAAATTGTACTTTTGGATTGTAACATATTTTTAAGTATTTGTAGTGAACAAGTGTTTTCTCCCGCGCTACGCGCGCGGGAGTTTGGTTGTTTTTCTCTGTCTTACGCAACCGTGACTTTTTTCGTTGTTGGGTTGGCTCATCGGAAACTAGAAAAGCGTATACTGATACCAGTTTGATTAAATACCGAATACCGATACTAATGTTTGACGCTAAAAACACAAAAAATAAACTTTTGTGGTCAAAAAGCAAAAATATAAAACTTTGTTGTACCACCTCACTTGCCTTCATCATAAAAGAAAACCAAAAGAATAATCCTAGTTAGGATTTAGTTTTTAATATCAATTTGTAAAAAGATATGGCCAAAATATTAAAAAGCAAACTTTACCCGCGTTACGCGTGCGGAAGTTTGGTTGTTTTCCTTTGTCTTACGCTACCGTGACTTTTTTCGTTGTCAGGTCGGCTTATCGGAAACTACAAAAGCGTATACCGATACCGGTTCCGATAATATCGAATACCGATATTAATGTTGGACCCAAAAACACAAAAAATAAACTTTTGTGATCAAAAAGCAAAAATATAAAACTTTGTTGTTAATCCTAATTAGAATTTTTGTTTTAAATACATTTTGTAAAAATATGTGACTAATATATTGAAAAACAAAATTATATATACATTTTGTAAAAATATGTGGCCAAAATATTAAAAAGCAAACTTCACTGTAGCAATGAAGTTGCTTTTTAATATATAATATAATTACATGAGTATTTAAGGCTAAAATTAATAACAACTATTATAAAGACGAATATTTTATATTAATAAGTATAGATTTTATATTTTATATTTTTTTAAGGTTTCATACCATCCATAAGATATGGGAAATATGTTAAATATTTTATTAACCTAATTTCTCTAATTCTTACTATTTTATGTATTTTCTATGCTTCTCAAATGCCAATTATCATAATAGATATTAAATGTAGACATGGGCCTATTTTAGTATTTTTCTAGATTTAGAGTTGTATTATTAAGGTCTTCGTAAATTTTTAGGATTTTTAGAGGTGTTTAAATATTTTTATTTAGATTTTCGTATTTAACCTATTCAAATTTGATACTGTTTTAAGAAAGCTATTTAGACGATTCTTCTTGCCAAAGTATTTATTTTAACTTGAGTTCTCTGTAAAATTCGTTCTTGTCAACTTTGGCTCGTAAAGACCACTTCTTGAATTATGACATCCAACATCCAAAGATTAACTCAGTTAACGAAACTTCATTAGATCAATTGAGTCATGCATGCATATCATGTAATCACATACAAGTCTGTTCTCAAACGTTGGTGACCTAACAAATGAATAATATTAATTTAAATAAAATTATGTGGTTTAATACGAGATTATATGAAATAGATGTGTTACATGTTTTTTTTTAATGATTTATGTGTTATCGTATAGTTACGAGAATTATATTTTGTTAGTCAAGATTATGAAATTGTAAGTGTATCTAAACTGATTTATGGTATGGTTTATGAAATTAATTTCATAAAAAGAGAATTAACATTTGTCCTTAAAGGGGCTCATTGTAAATAATTTAATTAGGAGATCATTATAAAAAATTTAATATCTAAACCCTAATCCCCCCACCCCTACTCAAACCATCTCCACCCCCCCCCCCTTCCTCCTCCTCCCTCGTCCTCCCCCCCCCCTTCCTCCTCCTCCCTCGTCCTCCCCCCCCCCTTCCTCCTCCTCCCCTCCCCCCCCCCCCCTCATCCCCCTCCCCCTCCCCCTGCCCCTCCCCCTGCCCCTCCCCCTGCCCCTCCTACTTTATTTTAAAAGATTATGTATTTCATGTAAACATAGTGTAACGTTCTCATTGAAAGTCCTTACTCTTTCGCAACATTAAACAAGGTTAACTAGTGAGGAATATTGGGTAGTTCTACTGGGCGCAACAAACCCCCTCGTGAAACTAAAGGTCAAGCGGTGTAATATTATCCTAAACAACAAACACAATGCTAGGTCTTGGTACGACATGGTGGAAGCAAACAAACAAAATCAATCAGCTTTGATCACAAAACACTGATGTAATATGTTTTTGTTATAGACTAGCTATCTATTTCAATACGCTTTGCTTATGATACTTCAACTCAAATGCTTTTACTTGTTTTGCAAACTCATGAACTCACCAACCTTGTGTTGACATTTTAGTATATCATTCTCAGGTCGCTAACTCTCAAGTGCACTTAGGAGCATAGCATAGTCTCATATCTTTCAAATATTTCAACTACATTACTTATTGCATGGTTTTTAACTTTTGGTTTTGGGCACATGTCTTTGCGCATTTACTTTTACATAAATGGCTTTTGAACTATTTTGGTTTACGCTTTCACAAACCTTAGTAATTACACTATAGTGGTTATTTTTTAAACTCATATAGTGCTCATTTCGAGTAATTAATGATGTTGATCCTGGTTTGTTCACACACCTCAAGCTAAAATCCCATGCATGGAATTTGAGGGTGTGACATGAATACGAGTTTGTGCTAAAAAAATTTACTAATGAATTTTTAATTATCCATTGCCATCAGTTTATATTATGAACCTTGTATTTGGCACATTCTATTATTTTTAATGGTTTGGGAAAGTTGTATTACAAGTGTGCATATAAAGCATGTGAAATCCCATATGAACATTTTAACAACGAGTTTGCGAGTTAGGATTTTTGTATCTCTTTCTAGGGCTAAGACGAGAGGCTTCCAAGAACTTAATATGGACTTCAAAAGGTGGTGATTCTTTTGATTTCCATGTTCATATGAGTAGACAACAATAGTTAAGGTCAATAAAAGGGCTAAACATGGCTGTGAATGAAAGGAGTTGAACTTATAATGAGTTTAGAAGAGTTGTACGAGCATAAAGGCTCTAGAAATCACAAAACAAGAAGAATGTAAGGTTACCTATGATGCCTTTAGAACTCCTGATTCTTTTAGACGTATTTAAGGTTAAGTATTTAAGGTTGCTTTTTGGGCTCAAATGTTGCTGGGTTTTCAACCAAGATTGAGATTATTGAAATCAAAGTAATTAGAAAAAAGAATCAGGTAATTTAGAGTTTTCTTTATACTTTAAACTAGACGATGAAGATAAAATAGCATAATATCTCAAGTTCCTTCATAGTCTCACTTTGAAGCTACTTTGAAAGTCAAATTGATGGTGGATTTGAGTGAGATTGGTTGAAATCTTTGTGGAAGAGATTGAAGGTTATTTTTGAAAGAAGGATGGAGTGATTTCTTCAGTGTGTAGTGAGATATGGTTCTTTAAAGTCGAATGATGCATTTTGCCAAAAGTTTAAGAGAGGGGGGAGAGAGAAAAAGAAAGAGAGAGAGAGTGTGTGTGTGTGTGTGAGAGAGAGAGAGAGAGAGAGATATTTGAAGAATCTTTGCATGTAATTTAAGTGATAAAGATACTTTCTTGAATGTAGAGAGATTTGATGAAGAGATTTTGTAATCAAGAAAGATCTTGAGTGTGGAAGAGCATTTTAGAAGTATTTTTTTTCACAAGAACGTAATCTTGCGTGATATTTTCATCTTTGTGTGAGAATACCACGTGAGTGTAATCCACCTTGCGTAATTATTATTTGTTTTTGCGTGATTATTACTTGTTCTTACGTGCTATCCCCCCCCCCCTCCTAATTCGTACGCTTTGCATGAAAAACACACTTTGTATAGTAACCGTCTCCATATTATGTAATTGTATGTATATAAAGTATATGAATTCACCAAGGCTTGTAGGAGAGAGTGTTTATATAAATGTTAGTATAATTATATAAAAGTTATCATATGTAAAGTATATATGTTGTATACTAAAATATATATGTAGGTTTATTGATTATGTAATCTAAAAATATTGCTAGATATAAAATGTTGGTGCGAGTTGCAAGCACGTGCTAGACACTATGTGATAAAGTATTGCAACAATCCAAGTTATGTTATTAACAATAATAAGAAAGATGATAACAATAAGGATACTAAAACTAAAATATTAATATGTGGTTGAAAAAATATTACTACTTTGAAAATGGATCATATGTATAGATACTCGAGAATCGAAAATTTTCAAATTGGTCCCATTTTTGAGGTAGTTACAGTGTGCCCTAGTTGAAGAAGTTTCATCCTTGAAATATCATTTATTTATCTTTTATAGTTTAATAAGAATCATTAAAATTAGTTACGAGCATGGAGAAGGTTTTGTCCTTTAGTGGACCATGACTGGATCCCTATAAAAAAATTATTAGCATGCCAGAGTTTTAAGTGTGAGCACACTACACACTAGTAAGTTAGTTTTCACAAACAAAAATAACAAGGATCACAATAAGATTTAGGAAATCATAAGGTTATATAGCATGATGATGTGGTTGGTATACATACAACCTAAAAAAAACATAATCTCATGATGATTTTCTTGCATGAGGTATCATAAGTTGATAGTGACACACTCTGAGATAGCAGAGCTATCCCCAATGGTTGATAAATGATAGGACAATATGAGAAAAGATACATGTAAGTGATAATTAAGTCATTTTGGTGTGACCATCTAATTGTGGGCTTAGGTATGATGTTACCTATGTGTAAAAGGGTAGGATATTATGTTGTAGTGATAACACACAGATGTACAAAATCTTCCATAAACGGATAAAGGTAAGGCTTAATGGATGAAAGAAAGTAAAAGTACAATGAGATGGATCACCTACACTGTTAGAAGGGTAATATAATGGTCTCAGATTAGGTAATGACCATTCGGAGTAACAAGTCATCTATTTCACAAAGCTCACCTCTAAGGAACGAGGGATTCTTATCATTATTGAACAAGAGATACTTACTGATGTCGTGTTGATTAGGAAGAGTTAAAAGGTTCAATCAGTCGCCCTAAGACAATGATATGTCACTAAACCATATAACTTATTTTACTTGGATTAGAATGGTTCAAAGGAAATGATAGCAGTTTCCTAGCGTATGGAGTAAACAATGATGGCCAGAGTATGTCTTCATAGAGATATGATCTCTAGATTTTAATTTTGAGTTGGATAAACCATGTATTGGAATTTGTTTTAATTTGGATCTTAATGGAATAGATGTTGAACAATCAACTTGAAATTATCTTTCCTTTTAAATTAGAGGTCGAACCATCCAGATTATTATATTCATCAAGGATAGTAGATGAAATAAGTTTGAGAAGCATGTTGAGATGAGTAATAATGAAACTAAGAAAGTTTTTGGTGATCAAGAATGGTAAAGGGAGATGAAACCCTATTGGTTCCAAAGAAAGTGAAACATATTTCTTTAAACCCACTATGTTACGCTGCATATCTACTACCTTATTGTAACCAGTTAGAAGGTGGTAGACGACATACATGAGTTTTGTGATATTTTAACCTTTGCTTCTTGGAGAGCATTTTTAAGGGACAATGATGGTTTTTTTACTAGAATAGAATTCTTTACCACCTATATTCTCCATTATCACTAGTCGCAATTGATTGAAGAGCTTCTGGCTTCTTTTCAGGCCTTTGGTAAATAATTTTGAGTTGCTTATCTTGCATTCTCGACTCAAATGATCAATTTTACAAAATAGAGAAGTTTGATAAAGTCTTGTTCTCAATTATCATGGACATTATTAAGAAACTTTGACATAATAATTTTAGGTATTGGCTTTGAGATGTAAAATGCTAGTCATTGGATATCCATATTCCAATGTAGAAATCTCCAAGATACTTGCTTTATCTTTAGCTTTTAGTAATAAATGATGTGGATTTATTCTTGACTAAGTTGAGCTAGTCAAAGATTCAAATAAAATAGATCTTGAAAAAAGATATGGTCTTCTAGAGTTTAGGTGGGTAATGTTCATGAAAGGGAAATATGTAAAGGAAGAGAGTCTCCTAAGAATTAGGAATTCATTTACTAGTTACTTGTGTGATTGACTTTTTGTACTATAAGTTTTAGTACTTCACAGTTGGCTCATAATTATGAAACAATTTGGAATATCGTACTTATTAATGGTGTTTGACTTGTTTATTAATAACAAGATGAGGCATTAATGGTTGCAAGAAACTTATTGTAAGCATATGTTGAAAACATTGCCTTACAAAGCGTGGTTGTTCTAATTCAAAGATGGGTTATCTACCATAAGATCGAACAAAATTGAAGACAAATCTAGTGCTCGAAGATTAGAGATAATTCATGAGCGATTTAAGATTTTTGATGTTACTGAATGTTGTTACTACTTTTTGATCGCATCAATCTGGTATGAGTGTCTTACAAAATTAGTCCTTATATAGCAATGTATTGAAGGTTGGTTGTGGATAAACTATGATTGAAAGTAGATCTAATGGATTTGGGGTTTTGATAGAACTCTAAAAATTACTCACCTCAACATAAATATATAGGGTATATTTCTCTTTACTAAAATGCCTTTTAGCTTATTTTTATAAAATGTCACATGTCAACACCCTATACTTTCTTATTCTTTTTAACCAAAAAATATTTTTTAGAGTAAATTACTGTTTTGGTCCCGGTGGTTTGACGAAAATGACGATTTGAGTCCAATAATATATTTGTTACATTTATAGTCTAATAGTTTCATGGTTTGTTTCAATTTCTGTCCACACCCCTAACTCTCGTAAAATTCTCTGATAAGTTAATATGAAATTAGAAGTTTACCCCTATGATTAAAATACAAAATAATAATTAAAAACAAATAAAACCCCACCCCGCCCAATCTGCTCTCTCTCTCTATAAACAATCCACTACTACGCATCGATGGCTAGAACATCCCCACCGTCCATCGCCTTAGGTGGTCACAACCCCACCACTACACGGTTCCTCTGGTGGCTAGAACCCCACTACCACACGCCATCTCTAGTGGACAGAACCTTGCTCTCGCATGCCTCAAGCACTACCACTATCAAACACCAAGCATATGAAACCTTCATATACAACGTAAGGTTTTGAAAAACCCTTTTATTCTCATCCTCTATGGTTAACACACCACAACCAAAGTGTAAAGAGAAATCTAAGAATAAAAAGAGCTCAAAACCCTAACCCCAAACTAGAGAGTAGAGAGAGCTTCATCGTCAAAGCATCACCATTGCCAAAAATGTAGCCTTAAACATGTTCAAAGACCATTTAAGATTTTAATGTTCAAGTAGAGAGCTTTACGACGATTTGGTGGTCGTCGATGGTTTTAGGTGGTCAGGTGAGCAATGGTAGTGGTTGGGGTGGAATAGGATGGGAGAGAAAGGGGGACGGGTTAAAGGTGGTGTGGCTTGATTAGGTGGAGGTAGGCAAGTTTCATGTGGTGGTGGTACGCGATGGTGGTGGTTGTGGTTGTTGGAGGTGGAGGTGATGCTGGAATTTCGAGAGACAAGTAGTGTGTGTGAGAGAGGAAGAGAGAGGAAGATAAGAAAGAAGAGAGAGATTATGGGGTCGGGGATGAGGATGGGGGGTTACTCAATCCAAGGGTACAAAGGTCTCTTTACATTATTTAACAGAACAAACACAAACTATTAGACTGTCATTGCAATAAATAAAAGAGATTTTTAAATATTTCCCTTCTTAATACCATAAGTTACATATTTTCCAATGCATAAAATTAATTATATATTTTCCATTTGTAATACGTATATATTACATATTTATTCATTTCATTAAAATTAACCTATCAAATAACTATTTTTATCTTGTTTTTATTAAGGGATTTTTAAGTAGTGATTTTTTTGTTATTGTAATTGTTTAACACTTTGACAATTGTGTTTGTATATGGATATATAATTTTGATTATCGGTGATTGTTGTTTTGAAATAAAAATTTAAACTTTTGTATTTGTAGTTGTAATTTTATAATTTTTATTAATATAAAATACTTTAACTTGAGGAAACATGTATGTTCTAGGAAGATAAATGTGTAAAAATAATAATATTTTAATAAAATGTGTAAACATTTAATATATATGTTTTATAGAGAGGATATATGTAATTAATTTTCGGGTTATTGAATTTTAATAATCTCATCTTTCATTTATTGCTTAAGATTAATCCCAACTCAAGAATTGTTACAGAAACTCTAAACTTTGAGCTTATTTTCTGAAAACCATCCTTTACTAATTGAGAGTTAACCATCATTAGTTTTTTTGGTGAAATTGGGCCAACTTTAAGCCATTTTTCAACTCCGTCGCTACCTATCCTTCAACAGGTCTGTTTTAATGTCTAGCCATCATCTTCACCTGAAATATAACTCCAACAAGTTTAGTTGTTCAGATAAGGAGGTGGAGATTAGCGGGTTTTAGGGTGTAGAAATTTCAAATTAACATACCTGATAGTTGATTTTGACTTTCTGCTTAGTGTTTTGGCCATATGAGTAGTTCACGTCATCAAAGAATTAATGGTGTTAACTCTCAATTAATAAGGGATCGTTAGAGAAAAATAAGCTTAAAGTTGGGAGTGCCTGTAAATATTTTTTGAGTTGTGATTGATTCTGGCCAATAAATAAAAGTTGAGATTATTAAAACTTAATAAACTTTATTTTTTTAGCGTGGATATATATGTAATTAATAAGTTTAGGAGGATAAAATATGTGAATGCCCCTAAATAAAATATTGGATTGAAAGCGTAATTCTCACCAAACCACGCATACAAAAATATTAATTTATTCTACTTTTTATTTGATTCTACTTTTTGATTAGGGATGGCAATGGGGCGGGTTTAGGACGGGTATAGGTAATCTCAATCCCATACCCAATTAGAAAAGTGTGTCCCATACCCAGGCCAAAACCCGTCGCGTATGTATCAGGTATTTACCCGTCGGATATCGGGTATACCCGTCAAGGTTATAAAAATTACTCGTTGAGTATACCTATCGGGGTATCTATACATCATATAAAGTTATACTTGCATATACGTATTAAACAATATTTTTTGTTAATTCTTAATATTTTTTTGTTTTTGTTCTACTACTACTACCATCAAAATTTTAAAATTTTTATTATAAATTTGTAAGATATCATATGATGCAAATGATATGAAGTTTAATAGCTTATATTAACACATAATTATTAAGTAAAAAGATACTAAGTAAAAGATATAATTATATATAATATAATTATTAACTATAATAAATTAATAAATAAAATAACTTCGGGTATATAATCGAATAAACAAGTATGATTAATCGGGTAATCGTGTCGGATGAACGGGTATACATTGCAATCCCATACCCGTCCCATACCCTCGAAAAAAATAAAAATCAATCCCGTACACATTCCCATTCCAGCTTACCCGATCCCATACCTGTCCCAAATGTCTCGGATGTCGAGTAATACTGTCTGTCGGGTTCAGGTTTCATTGACATTCCTATTTCTGATGATAAATGATGTATTTGCTTTACAATCGAGCATGTAGTTTTAATAATATCAATGATAGTTAATAGAAATAGACCTAAGTATTTATAAAATATCCATGAACATATTATTTTTACTATTTTTCTTATACTTCCATCATCAATTAATAAAAAAACAGAAGAAAAAACACCCACTTGTCTGAATTTTAAGGTCAATTAATTGACACAAGAGGACTCCACTTTTGTTCGGTAGCTTCCCAAAAAGCGAAGAACACTAACCACCCCCTCAAACCCACACAGTTTCACTGTCCTTTGCTCTTTCTACACTCATCTCTTCATCCCAAATATGCCCTTTGTTGCAAATTCCCCCAATTTCTGAATCTTTTTACTCCATTCTTCATGATTCGACCCTAATGTAAGCTGTTCATTTCACTTGTTACACTTACTGTAGATCCGCAAATACTGTACTGGGGTTTTGATTTGATACCTTTCTTGGATCAATGTGAGTAAAGTTCTCATCTTTTTTGATTTGATCTTTTCTGGGTTTTAAGTTTTCATTCTTGATTCAAGAAGTGAAGTTCACAAAATCAGTTTTTTGATTCTTTTCTTGTGCATATTGGTTATTAATTGATGTTCTTGTGTGTATAAATCTCAGGTTTTGAGCTTAATTCAAAGGGGGTCTTGCAGATCGATTCAAGCTGGTATGAATGAGTATCTTTTAATTATGTTTAATGATTCTTGAAAATGGTTGAATCATTCATGCTAATGTGTCTGTTTCATCATGTGAATGTGTGTTGAGATGTGGATTTATGTTCAGTTTTGTGATTTGATTCTAAATTTGGTTGATTGGAAACAGATTTGGTGATCATTGGATCAATCACGAGATGATGATGATGAATGTTGAGCATGTGTTTATGGTTTTGGTTTTATTTGGTTTCTTGATTTTCACAAAGTCGGAGGTTTATATTGTGACAATTGAGGGAGATCCAGTGATAAGTTATAGGGGTGGCATTGATGGTTTTGAAGCCACTGCTGTTGAATCTGATCAGAAACTAGATGTAACTAGGTTAGTGTTCTTAAAAATCATATATACTTTATACTTTCAATTTTCGAGTTTTATTACAGTTTAAACTTCATATTGATCGCGGTTTTGTAAATTGTTTTGCTTTGTACTCAGTGATTCGGTTACATCATACTCTCAACACCTTGAAACGAGGCACGATACGCTTCTTGAATCATTGTTTGAAGATGAAACGTACACGAAAGTATATAGCTACAAGCATCTTATCAATGGTTTTGCAGTCCACATGTCTCCTGAACAGGTCACGATCCGAACACTTGTCTGTTTATCTTTCATTTTAAACAGATTGAAAGACACAAGTAACATGTAACAATTGATCCCACATTGATAGAAAAATAAGAAGCTAAGTGAGGGAATTTGTTAGTTGTAACTAGGGGTGTAGATTTCTGACACGACATGAAAACAGAACCATGAACCTAACACAAAATATGCTAAACGGGTTTGGGTCAGTTTTGGGTAAACGGGTCGCTCACAAGTCAATCTGGCGTGCTTTAACCATATATAAAAGTGTTTGTTTTGGTCATTTATGAAGAACACGTAGTCTTATAATCATGTTTTCGTATGCATATTAGTAGGCAGAAACGCTTAGGCGAGCCCCGGGTGTGAAGTCGGTTGATAGAGATTGGAAGGTGAGGAAACTTACGACACACACACCACAGTTTCTAGGACTACCGACCGGAGTGTGGCCCACTGGTGGCGGGTTTGATCGAGCAGGAGAGGATATTGTGATAGGATTTGTGGATTCTGGTATTTTCCCGCACCATCCTAGCTTCCAAAACACCATTAGCGAGCCTTATGAACCGCTTCCAAGATACCGAGGGAAATGTGAAATGGATCCTGATACGAAGAAGAGTTTCTGTAACGGAAAGATCGTAGGGGCTCAACATTTTGCAAAAGCCGCTACGGTTTCTGGTGCATTCAATCCTGAGGTTGATTTTGCTTCTCCTTTGGATGGTGATGGCCATGGAAGGTTGGTGTTTTTTTCTTTAATATTAATATCATTTATTGGCTTTTGTTTAATGAATTGATTACTGTTTCACAGTCATACTGCAGCGATTGCTGCTGGAAACAATGGCATTCCTGTACGAGTGCACGGGTATGAATATGGACGAGCAAGTGGAATGGCTCCTCGTGCTAGGTTTGATCACTTTTTCCTATTGTTCTAACATGAAATTTTAAAACTTTAGCTAAAGGTGGTTGCTTTTTGTGAACGGGTTGATTGGGTCGTGTTTCATTTCAAAATTAGCTAAAAAGGAACTGTGTCAAATGGGTCTTTTGGGTGGAAATAATGTAGCTTTTGGGTGTATTTCACACAATAAAAGTTCATAAAAAAAAGTTGGACAAAAAGTGTTCCGGATCAACCCCACCCAACCTGGCCCATAAGAAATTATGATAGTGTTTTGTATATTTATCACATTTTCGCCATAATCATTCGTTCTTATGGTCTCTAGTGTTTAATACTTTAATCATTCTCTTGCTGCAAGGACAAGTGGACAACAACTTTTTTTGACTCAAGTCATTTTGAATCATAATTAACAAGTCCAAAGTTTCCAACAGTCTGTTATTTATAAATTATACATACAGCTTTCCAAATAATTTTATTGTTATTGAAGTAATATAATTTTTCAAAACATGTGAGACACATTCCTATCATATAGTTTTAAAATTCGAACAAAAAAGCGTTTCGGGTCAACCTCAGTGCAAAACTACCCTTTTTGACCCGTTACACAACCCACAAACTCGAACCCCATAAAACTAAACGCCCGAATAATGATCGATTTAAACAGGATCGCAGTGTACAAGGCACTCTACAGGCTCTTTGGAGGCTTTGTTGCTGATGTAGTTGCAGCCATAGAACAGGTTTCAGTTTTTCTATAATAACAAAACATATTTTTATTTAGATTGTTTCAGTATCGTAATTATGTCAGCTAATCCATTAACAGGCGGTTCATGATGGTGTTGACATTCTGAACCTCTCGGTTGGACCCAATAGCCCTCCGTCTACCACAAGGAGTACGTTTTTGAACCCGTTTGATGCTGTACTTCTATCAGCTGTAAAAGCTGGAGTTTTTGTTGCACAAGCAGCCGGAAATGGTGGCCCGTTTGCCAAAACTTTGGTGTCTTACAGTCCTTGGATTGCATCTGTAGCTGCTGCTGTTGATGATCGTAGATATAAAAACCATTTAACGCTCGGGAATGGGAAGATCCTATCTGGAATCTGCATGTCACGTATGTTCTATTAGTCTCTAAAACGTGTTGATAAATTGCATCGCCTTTTTTATGTCTTTTGGCTCTAGTATGACCCGATAATAATGAATGCAGCTGCTACCCGTGTGAATCAAAAGTATACCCTTGTGGCAGCGAATGATGTTTTGTTGGATTCTTCCGGAAAGTCAACGACTGCGGATTGTCAGAGACCCGAAGTTCTAAACAAAAATATGGTGAAAGGGAACATACTTCTTTGTGGTTACTCGTTTAACTTTGTAATTGGGACAGCATCGATGGCTAAGGTGGCTGAAACCGCCAAGACTCTTGGTGCGGTCGGGTTTGTTCTCGCTGTGGAAAATGCCTCACCGGGCACGAAATTTGATCCTGTACCCGTCGGCATGCCTGGAATTCTCATCACTGATGTCAGCAAGTCAATGGTACTTGACACTTCTATACTAATTTATTAAAGAGTTAAATTCATTTTTGCTCCCTAAGGTTTGACAAAAATAACCATTTTGCTCCAAAAGATTGAAAACATCAATTTACCTCCAAATGTTTCATAATTTGTTTTAATTTTAGTCCAAAAGTTTCATCATTGTTTCAACTTGAATACAAAATAATAAAACTTTTGGACTAAAACTGAAATAACTTATGAAACTTTTGAAGGTAAATTGATGTTTTTAATCTTTTGGATGAAAATGGTTACTTTTGTCAAAACTTAGGGAGTAAAATTGAAATTAACTCTTTATTAAATTACTAGCTTTAATAAACCGGTTGAATGAATAAATATTAAATATGATAAAATTTTAATAGTTATAAAATAATATTCTAAGATTAAATATGATTAAGATTATGTATAAGTAAGGACTATAAATAATAAAATAATGATATTAACTTTTTAGTCTTTTGTTTTTAAACTTTTTTTGTATTTTTTCCGGGAAAAAAATAAAAAATTTTGTTTCAAAACAAACATTTTAAAAAATGTAATTTTTTAAAACATTTTTATTATAACTCCTAATTTAATTAATTTTTGTTTATAAAAATTTTACTTAAAAACATCAATTTTAGAATATTTAATATTCTTAAAAAAGTTTGATATTTAAAAAAAAAAATCTTATTTTATAAATATTTATTTTCTTAGAAACAATATTAATAAAAAGATACATTTTTTAATTTATTCTTAGTAATTAATGTTATATTAATAGGAGAGAAAAGCAGAAAAATTTTGGTGAGATGAAATGTGGTGGTGCTATGTTTTCACCATAGTTACTCTTTTATTAGAGTAGAAAGATATCGAATTACCAACATTTTGAAGATTATAAATTTTTTTTGTATTGTTTCAGGAGCTTATCGATTACTACAATGTTTCGACTACAAGGGATTGGACTGGGCGAGTGAAGAGTTTTAAAGCAGTGGGGTCTATTGGAAACGGGTTGGAGCCAGTTCTTCACAAATCAGCGCCAATGGTAGCATTGTTCTCGGCTCGAGGCCCAAATATCAAAGATTACAGCTTTCGAGATGCGGATCTTTTGAAACCCGATATTCTAGCACCTGGTTCTTTGATTTGGGCTTCATGGTCCCCCAATGGAACAGATGAGGCTAATTACATAGGTAAAAAGTTCAGGTTCAAAACTTTTTTATTGTGAGAACAGAAAAGGAACACTCTTTGGAGAAAATGTGCCAAAGTGGAGGACAAAGTGGGTGGGTTGGGTAGTGGGTCAAAATGATAAAATGATTAATCATTGTGCTTCAAATTTCTTTTTGTTATAAATGATATGTTTGTTATATATGATTATAAAAGCTATCTTATTTTAACGCTAGGAGGTTGTATGCATTAAAAACAGACTTTCGAAGAATTTCTTTAACTAAAGTTCTTGATTTTAGTTGACTTGTTGATAAGTAATGGGTCAAAACTGCCAACCCTAGCGGATAAAAATGAAAACTAATAGTATTGAATATTGTTTTTTTTTTTTTGATCGATCAGGAGAACACTTTGCGATGATCTCCGGTACTAGCATGGCTGCACCGCACATAGCTGGGATTGCGGCTCTTGTGAAGCAGAAGCACCCTCGGTGGAGCCCAGCCGCCATCAAATCAGCCTTGATGACAACAACCAGTACGCTTGATAGAGCCGCGAGACCAATCCTCGCCCAACAATATTCGGGCTCTGAAACAATGACGTTTGTCCGGGCCACACCGTTTGATTATGGCAGCGGTCATGTTAACCCCCGAGCCGCTTTGGATCCAGGCCTCATTTTCGATGCAGGTTACTCTTTTTTCAACTAGCTTAAATGTTATTGTTCTAGGATCTAGTGGTGATGATTTTAACTCATTTACTTACAAAAGGGTGATTTGGGTTGTGATTCATCTCAAACGGGTCAAATAAAGATATTACTTAAAAGGGAAACGAACAAATGGGTCGAACGGGTTGAAAGTAGTGCTGGCAATTTCCTATATGTTTATGACACGATTAGCCCTGTTTAATAAAAATTATATAATTTATTTTTCTAAAAGTTTTTAAAAATAAATAAAATTAGAAGGCTAAACTCTATTATTTCTTATTTTTGGTTCACAAAAACATTTAAAAAAATTAGAGGTATGATATATAGGTAGTTAAAAAAGTCATTTTCATGTTTGATACGTGTGCTACGCGCATCATCTCTAATCTGTTAAGCACGATAAGACCTGTTTTGTCAGCCCTAGTTGAAAGTGATCCAAAATGTATTTTTAATGAATACAACCTCCTAAATCCGTGTATTTAAACATATGGCTTGTTTTTTTAAAGGTTATGAAGATTACATCGGGTTCTTGTGCACCACACCCGGGCTCGACTCACACGAAATAAGAAACTACACACACCTGCCATGCAACTACACACTTGGCCATCCATACAATCTGAACTCACCATCGATCACGGTTTCCCATCTCGTAAGAACCCAAACCGTGACACGAACCGTCACAAACGTCAACGAAGAAGAAACATACAAGATCACCGCTAGAATGTCACCAGCCGTAGCCATTGAAACAAGCCCAAAAGCCATGACCCTTAAACCAGGTGAATCTCGTAAGTTCACTGTGACTCTAACCGTACGGTCAGTCACTGGGACCTACAGCTTTGGGGAGGTTTTGTTAAAAGGAAACCGAGGGCACAGGGCTCGAATCTCGGTTGTAGCCATGGGCTATGACCGGTAGTTTGTGTGTGGTTAATTGTTTGTATAAGTGTTGGATAATAAGACTTAGAGAGGGTAGTTGTAAAGAGTATTAAGTTTTGAAGGGTGCCATTTCTTTATGGAGCTTTGGTTGTACTTTATGCTTCTTCCATTGTACACCGTACCGTAAGAAGAATGTTGGGATGCAAAGGGCTGGTCTGCCGAGCTCGAAGCAACGTAGCATTGTATTTGATTAGCGTTTGAGTCGAGCTAGCAAATTTTCCGCTCGAGTCGTGGGTTAGCTTGGCTCAGTGAAGTGTTGTTTTGATTATGTTCATTTAGAGTTATAACTGTTAGAGTTGCATTGTAATGTTGTAATGATTTGTATTTCATGTAGTAGAGTTTATATATTTTTCTTAATATCAAAACTATGGGTTTTGAAAATGTTTGATTTCATTATTACTTGACTAGCAACATGCTACTGAGTTATTATTATTTTTCCTTCGAAGATTGATCTTAAATATGATTATTAGCTAATATTAGGCACCCACGTGTTCAATTCTACCAAAAGAGTTCCTACCTGGTTTTTAGTGCTGTTCAAATGGCTTGACGCTCGAGAGTCGTTCAAAAAAATTGGAAAAGTTGTTTGTTAGATTTTGGCTCGGTTGTAAATAAGCCGAGCGGCTCAGTTTGCTTTGTAAACCAACCGAGCACGAGCAAAGGTAAGTTCGCTCACTGCTCGTTCGGTTTCACTCGTATTATTTTTAAATATAATATTTATATCATATTATATATATATATATATATATATATATATATATATATATATATATATGTGTGTGTGTGTGTGTGTGTGTGTAATATGTTTGTTAGTTTATTTATTTATTTACCACATTACCATTTAAATTATTTATCATTTTACCATTGGTCCCTTTTAATTTTTGAACTCAAAAAATCAAGTAGTCACCACCCTAAATCAAAAATCCTTAAACGTATTAACGCACTCACTCACCGCTTTACTAGTTTCATTCCCATGGGCAAGGTTGTTGAATGGTCACAGAAGAAAAACAAGTATAGTGGACGTGAAAATGGTCGCAGTGGAGATGGTGCCCGTGGGTTTTACCGTGACTTATTCGAGTTCGAGTTAAAACTTTATTTGTGTGTTAGATTTTTATTTTGTTGAACTTATTTTGTATGTTTTCTTTTCGTTGCATTATTGAGTTTGAATCGAAACTTACTTGAATAAATAGTTAGTTTTATACTAAATTGTAATATGAAATTGACCCAAACCGAGCATAACCGAGCGCTCAGTTATAAACCGAACCGAGTTCGAGCGAATATTTTTCGCTCGAATTAGTAAATTCGAACTAAACCGAGCCGCTTGGTTTGTAAACGAACCAAATTTGAGCAGATTAGCGTTCGGTTTGGTTCGATTCGTGAAGAGCCCTACCGGTTCCTATATTTAAAATGGCCGCACCCTTCTTGCCTATATAGTTGTTTTTAATCATCGGGGACTGTTTTAAATATTTTGGATTATTTTACTCCATTAGGTTAGTAATAATATGGTGGGATGTGTTGGTTGATTATAACACTTAGAAAATGCAAAAACAAACTTAAATAAAGCATAAAACACTCCTGTCACGAGCGCTATGGCTTCCGAAAGGACTCAATCGCATTATTCTGTTGGTGTTGGTTCCTCAACCAAGTTTGTAAACTCTTTAAATAATTTTATTTTTTTAATTTAAAAAAAATTAATACCGATTGGACCAGTTTTTGGACCAGAAGTGGTCTAAAACCGAGTGAAACCAATTAGTACTAGGAATAGCTTTCCTTAGACCAGAAGTGGTCTGAAACCGAGTGAAACCAATTAGTACTAGGAATAGCTTTTCTTAGACCGAACCAGAACCGGTCTTTACCTAACCTGGTTCCTTACCTAACCTGGTTCCTTACCTAACCCAGATTTTCCTTTTTTTGACCGGACGAAAACCAGTTTTTACCTAAATCGGTTCTTAAACAAGAACCGCTCGGTGCACCTCTATGTTGAGAGGTGTCCCTCCCAATGATGGACCTAGGAAATTTTTTCTTGAGTTTGGAAATTATTAAGGATTGGTTGTCAGTAAATATAAATTTGTATAAAACCCGTTTACAATATGTTGATTTAAATGCTAAAATCATGTGTGTTTCACAACACATCAGATTTCTCATGCTCCATAAACATGCAAATGATCACATATTTAAACCAGTGGCAAGTTATTTGAGCTCAAATGTATCATGATAAACATATATACATCCACCATGATATAGGAACACACACCAAATGTTTCCATACGCAACGTACGGAAAAATCTTGAATATCAACCCTTTAAAGGAATCACCATCAATGAACACTTGTTTCAACATCCAAAACAATCGTCCACTTTATAGTTAACAATATCAATGTCTATACAATTGATATTGGAAGTATCATACTTAGCAATGGTTTCAGTTCATAACATTCTATCTTGACTTACGTAATGATTTCCATGCTTCTAATATGATCTTAAGAACACGCCTCCCAAGCATGTCCCATTCATTGATGATCTTTTTGGTAGAGATTTTCGATCCAAAGTCACGCTTAGGTAAAAAGAGATCTTCGATCCAAGCATGTGTTATCTACAGCAAGGGTAGAAACCATTCTCATGTGTTGCCTTTAGAATCCTTCTTTGTTTGACCAAAAAAGATGTTGAAAATGTACAAAGTTGAAAACATTAGACATGATTATTTATTTTTAAGCAAATAGCTGAAGTGTTCATTTTTATTATCATAAAAAGTAAATTACAGAAAAAGATCTTTTATCTTTATAACTTATTTTACTTTTAAATCTTTATCTTTAGTAATTACACTAGACAACATTATGTATATGGTTTGTTTTATTCTTGATCGTTTGGTATAACGGTTGTTAATTTGAATCATTAAGTTAGATCACATGGTTATCACATTATAGTATGTGTAAAAAAAATATCCAGACGGCATAATTCAAAAACAAATAGACGTATTAAGAAAATATGATCAGTAATACATTGAGACTGGCGAGTAAAGCATCAAACAAATTCTATATATTTATATCATTATTTTTTTAAAGCTAGTTCTATAAACATTTATTGTTACATATAATTTAAATATCAATAATAAATGTAATACATAGAAATTTGAATGCAAGCCACGTGAATTTATTTAGTAACATATAATCAGTAAAACGTTGAAACTGTAAAACGTTAATACTGACGGGTAAAATCTCAAACAAATTTTATATGTTTTTATCATCATTTTTTTAAAGTGGTTATATAAAAACTTATTGTATCATATGATTGAAATATCAATAATAAACTTAATATATAGAAATTTGAATGCAAAGCACATAAAGTTATTTAAATGCATTTGTTCAAATTAGAATGTTAGTTTTATAAAAATTTATGGTATCATATGATTATGAGAAGCATCTAAACTATGTGGCATGCATTCTAATTTTTATGTATTAAGTTTATTATATTTTTTAAACAACAGATTAAGTTTATTAATGACATATAAATTATACGAAACAATCATTTTTTGTTTGTTGTGTTACTCGTCGGTCTCAACATTTTACTAATGATATTTTCCTAATACCTTGATTTTTTTCGATTATTTATTTATATGTTTTTATACACATATATTTTCATATGATAAACATGTGACCTAACTTAATGACATAAACTAACAACCGTTAGATTAAAGTACCAATTATGAAACAAATGATATACATAAAGATTATTTAGTATAATTAATAAAGATAAAGATTGAAAAAAATCAACTATATAAATAAAGGTCCCTTTCTGTAATTTACTTTAAAAAAAATAAAAGATTATTGGTACATAGATGCGACATCATCTTATGTATCTTTTGATTGTTCTAAGATAATACCTTGTGAGTTGAATACTATCTAAGATTGATCATACGCTCATAATCTGATCATCCTTTAGGGTCCATCCTACCAAACGATCAACACAACGTTACAAAATGCAAAATTGAGGCACTAGATTAAATGCATTGTTTGATCATAGAATAATGAGTTAATTACACGATTGGTCCTTGTGCTTTAATCATATTGCAATATTGATCTCAACTTTTAAGAAATTACAGGTTTGGTCCTAAGTGTTCACCCAGTCGTAACAATATTGGTCCATTAGTTGGACGGCCATCTCTTTTGGCCATCAAGTCCCCTCACGTTCGTTCCATGTGGGGATAAAATGGTCATTTCGTCTTGTAAACGTTGTGGGTACTTCATTTCACCGCACATCCCTATTTTTCAGTTGATGCAATTCCCTCCCAAAAATCGTTTTCTTTTACAATTCCGCCATTGTTTAACTCGCAAGCTTCTGAAACCCAACGAGATCTCTTCGCTACACCATAAAGGAGCATAAGAATGCCTAAATCGTGGGTAATCAAGGGAAAGGGGGAGGTTTTCGATCCTGATCTTGTATAAGATAAGAATTTGAAACCTAAATTGTGGATAATTAGACTTTTTCTAATAAAACAAAGAAAATCAGAAAAAGCCTAATTACTCACGATTTAGGTTTCAGATTCTTACCATATACAAGATCAGGATCGAAAACCTCCCTCTTTCCCCTGATTACCCACGATGTAGCCATTCTTATGCTCCTTTATGGTGTAGCGAAGAGATCTCGTTGGGTTTTAGAAACTTGCGAGTTCAACAATGGGGGAATTGTAAAAGAAGATGATTTTTGGCATGTAAGTTCATCAACTTAAAAATAGGGATGTGCGGTGAAATGAAGTACCCACAATGTTTACAAGATGAAATGACCATTTTACCCTCACATGGAACGCATGTGAGGGGACTTGGCCAAAATAGACGGCCGTCCAACTTAGGGACCAATATTGTTACGACTGGGTGAACAATTAGGACCAAACCTGTAATTTCTCAAAAATTAAGACCAATATTGCAATATGATCAAAGCACAGGGACCAATCGTGCAATTAACTCAAATCTTAAAAATTCAAGACTCACTGTTGATCACTTGTTTTATAAATATGAACCTAAAGTAAAATATGTGAATGGATGTCCAAAAAGAAGATTTTCAGAGTTATACTTTGGACAAAAATAATGGTTTGATTTATTGTAAGAAAAAGATCAAGTTTATCAAAACAAACAAAACCTATTTTCTTGTTAAAAAGAATGATGTCTAGTATCTTTCCCCTCTCCTTACTTGAATGGCAAAATTTTTGGATATTCTACCTTGGCGTTCCTGTCCGAAAAAGGTTTTTAAACACGTTTTGATTTATTGTAACGAATGAAAATTATAAGAGATATAAGTTCCAAGAGAAGCGCTCGATGCATAGTTTGACCCTAGATTTTGATCCGACGCGTGCAAAATTATAAACACCTCGATGAAAACACTATTTCAACTTGGGTTATAATCATTATTTGTTTCACTCTACAAAATTTTAAACCACAGTTTCTACATTATATATTTCAAAGTTAACATAAAGTAGATTTCTAAAAACCTTTCTACCTCACCAACAACTCAAACTTGGCTCAATTGTTCATCTATACTTGTTCTTCAGTTCCAAAAACAGACCCAAGTTTGAAAAGAGTGAGGTGAAAATCGTTCGGCCTAAATGGCTTTGTCCTTGACCCGACCAAAGAATCAGGACTAAGCGTATCATACTGTTGTATAACTAGAGAAAAGATCAATCATGGTGTCTAATGTCTCGGGCAAGAATTTTCTTGCAAATAAGTAACAAGGCCGGTTCATGCCATTCCACATACAAGGCGTAACTGTGGTTACCCTCTGCAAGAAAAAAAGAAATCTTTGAGACTTAATAACTACATTTTATTGAGTAAAAGGGACAAAGGCAAGATTTAGCAGAATGGCACCTTTTTGTCGCTTGTTTCATGAACACTTTCCCTGATCGACTGCAAGATTCAGACAACCAGAATGAGTTATGATACTACAAACTGAGGATGTGTTTGGATTTGCAATTTGTAATTCATTAGCTGATAGTTGTGATTTGAGTCTCAACAATCATACTTTTATGTTTGGATGATCAGAGATTTATTTTTTATCATCTTGCTTATGTAAGGGTAAAACAATGGTAGCTTTATAATTTATTGATTCTAACTAGACACTTTTAATGGCATGACAAAAAAAAAAAAAAAAAAAAAAAAAGGTCTACCCTTTTCTCACAAAAATATGTTTTATGGTATAATTTTTCAAACACTATAGACATTTGGTTATGCTTGCCTCATTATTACGAATAAATAGTATAAGCACATCCTAACACTATGTTCTATAGCCTATTTTATTACAGTTATTCTGATTATTCAACATCATATAATCACTTTCATGATGAACATCCGACTGGACCAAATATATTATAAAAGTGTTAGAATTTGGTAAACTGAACAATTGTGAGATAATATAAGTAATACCGGCATACCGCGAGATTTTTTATGAGCTGGTAAGAAATGTCCTTCAGCCCATATGATTTCGGGTGCCATTTTCGTTCTGACCAATCCACATGTGTCACCGACCAGTTTGCAATCCCGGTAGGATCAAACATCTGAATGTTCAAATCATAAAAAACAATAACTTCAAAGAGTCAACATTTGACTTTTTTCACACTTCAGTTTGGAAAGTACTAAATCAGTAAATCATATATAAATGCTGAACAAACTTACATGGAAAAAGGTTGGGAAATAATGTTCGTCCGCATAGCAGTTGCGCCCATCCATACCAGGCTGTAGTACAACAAAAGATGATCACATAAATTATGAACTTTTAAAAAAGAACCAAAAACATATTTAAAAAAAATAAAGGGGGGGGGGGGGGGGGGGGTTTTGAATCAGCCCATTTATTAGTAAATGAGTAAAATTATTATCTCTACTATAAATTCATCAAACATTTAGAAACCAAAGAATAAAGAAATCCCCACCCTACAATAATCTCTGAACTTTGTATAGTAGAGACTATCAGCCATAACCATAATAGCATGTTGGCGCTTCATTGTGAACCACTGCACAAATTCGACAGTACAACTTAAGATAAATTTAAATACAGCATAAAAATATTCAACATTTGGCATATTTACTGAATTCAAAATCAATGCATATATAGTAGTATGATATGTTAATGAGAGTATTCGGATTTATTGTTTGAACCAATTACAATATTATTGTGATCAGAAGTTGCAGCACTAAGTTTTTAATGTTTGGATAAACATGCATTGCTGTATCCTTTTCCTTCACAAAAGTGTCCTTTTTGGTCATATTACCTATAGATAGCTTATATATATAGGGTTGGGTTCAAATGAAAACCACATAAACACATTGATATTCTATATTCAAGAACTGATTATCAATTCTGATCATACACCATCACATATTCAATTCTAAGTTGCACATCCAAAAGCCCCTTAAGACGCATTTATTTTGTTACAAAAATGATAAAGCAAAGTTGAAACCTGAGCACCCTTCCTAAAGAATTTTTTCTCGACTTCAGGTAGCATATGGTCTGAGTACCGACCGTTTCCATGTGGACCAGGATCCTCAAAGCTGTAAAAGGATTAATTAACAAAGAAACAAGTTTTCTTTACCTGAAATGATATAAAAACATGCCAACTCGAAGAAAACGGTAGTGAATTCAAGATCTATGTACGAACCTGTCAATAAAGCTGACATTTGTGTACATAAGATAGTTGTATACATAGTCAAAATCATGCAAAGGTACACAGCTGAAAAACAGAATTTCATAGCAAAATCAGATACTAATTAGCTCAAGAATGATAGGTGCAATTCTGCCCCATTTACATATTAACAGGGAAGTTTGGCTATGCTTTATCTCTAACAGGTTTATAAGTTATATTTAAAAAGTCCTGCAAAAAAGGACAATGGTCAAACAGTGTGTTTCTAATGCATATAACCTCCTAAATCATTTCTCAAAGAATTGAATTATTATTGTAACAGTTTTTGGTAAGCATATTTATCACACATTACTTCAAAAGGATAAAACTTTTACAAAAAATATGCTCAGTTAACCCAACCCATACATGAAATTACCTGTCCCTTTTGCCACTTAATAAAGATTCATGTACAGAGAGAGAGAGCCATTAACCTGTCAGAAAGTAAAACAAAATGCTGATTGTCAGGGTCTTTAAGTGCATTTGCCAAAAGTCGTTTCTCAGCATCAACCATTGAAATTTTTCCCCAATCTACCTGCACAAAGGATCAATCAATTTCATTTATTGATAATTGATATTGAAGAATTGTTTTTATTCTGGAATTTATCTTTTGTTTATTGCACACATCTATAACATATACATAATACGAATATACAAACATACACAAGAGTGCTGCTACAATATATGTACAGACCTTATCACTGCGAATCTCCCGATTTTGGAAGTAACGGCTAGAATGGATGGGTTTGACTTTGGATACATGAATATGGATTGAAAATCTACCTTCATGCCCCTACAATATGTAAAAAGGGCATCAGCTATATGTACAAGTATATACACAAAAAACAAAATTTATATTTGGAGGTGGCCCAAGTGATCATTGTAATTTGAATAATGAAAAATAAGGTAATCACTGTACCTAAGTAATTTAAATTAGGGATAACTAGGTGATATTATCATACCTGAAAAAATTTGTCCCACAATTTCTCAAAAGCCAATGATCCAGGGCTTAAGAACATGAAAGCAATCTTGGGATTTTTTGTTTTGATTGATGGAATGTTCAACAAATTCTTAATTACAACACGAGAAGCAATCTCTTGATCACTAAGTTCTCTTTCAGGAGGAGGAAGCCATCTGGAAATCTTCTTACAACTAGAAGACGAAAATATATAGCAAGCAGTAGAGTCTCGTGGTGGATAGATATAGCCCACAACTAAAAACACACAAACTAATGTAACCAATATAATAATCCACGTGGGCTTCTTTAAATGAGACCGTTTATGCATGTCTTTGATGCCCAGAAGCACACCTTAGCTAGTTACATGTAAACTTATGCATCACACATATATATCCAAAAGGATTTCCTGATGCTGCAAGCAACAAAATAGCATTATAAAAAGAATAGATTGAAAATCCTATGAGTTGAAGATCAATTGCATCCAAAGACATGGATATAAGCTAATAAGTAATAACTTCTGGTAGGTGAAGCATGTTGATCAAGGGTATCTAGACGTGCGTTTTGGAAGTGATTGCCTGATATAAAATTATGAAATCTAATTAACCCTTTGTCATAAAATATGGCGTAAGAAATAGTGCTTGATATTGCTTCCGTTTCTTGAGGTTTGTAATAATCACTTTTAATGGTTTTGAATGTTTGGCAATTGTGATTACATAAGCAATTTGATTCTACAAGTTCATAATCAAATTTGTTGCAAATTATATAATCAGAAAATCCTAACCTTCACTTCAAAAGCACATGAAAACACTCTAAAGTAATTATTAATGCCCATTTAGATTTGTAATACTTAATTCTTGTGTACCAGCAACAAGAACTCATTTATCTAGTTTGGTTTCAACTACCTTCACTTATATTCATCAATCCAACAACCCTTGAAACTAAGATCACTATAAAGCACCAAATTGATCAAACAAATTGGCATATCTAGAAAAGGCCAAAGGGTAGTCATGGAGATTACAAAATCAAATTGACCTACTTTAGAACAATTTATCAAACAAAGATAGAAGTCAACCTACCAATCCAACTCCTAAATGCAAAACATAGAGACCCCCAAATTCCACTCACAACACATGCCTTTACACTTACACACATGTAACATACTATTTTAAAACAATCTTCAAATACTTGACCATAAACCCATGATCAAAAATCAAATCTTTAAACAAAATCAAAATCGAAACTAAAAGAAACCCTTGAAGAATCTTGAAAATTCACGAAGAACGCGAGATGTACCCGAGTCTTTTTTGTCTGATTAGTCAAGATCTGAAGATAGTAAGAACTGAACGAAGGGGATATAGTATAGATAGATGTAAAATCAAGAATGGTGATTGGTGATTAGTGATTGAGGGTCGTCAATAGAGTCCAAAGCACGAGAATTTCAGAAGTGGGATGCCAAGTGGTACGCATAAATGGATTTTGCGAAGTTGGGGGTTGGGTTAATGGTTGAATTGGGTTGGAATTAAATTGACCCGTAACTATCAAATTATTATTATTATTCCAATGCAGAAGGTCATGATCTTTTTAATGTTTTCTTTACGGCAATCAAGTTTTACTAGGTTAATTTGAAGGTTAAATACCTAATGAAATAGAGTGATTGAGGAATATAATCATGTTAACTTTTTAATATTAATTAAAGTCATATTTTTTATTAAAATTATATCATTACACGTATACAAAAATATTTTTTTTTATGTATATATGTAAATTCGTAAGCGTAAAAAAATTTACACTAGTATAAGTTAAACTTACATCATGTAAATATTTAAAGATGTAAGTGTAAATTACATTAGTATAAACTTTTTTATACTTACGAATTTATATATATACACATAAAATAACATATTTTCGTATATGTATGTTATTCTAACAAAAATTAAGAATTTTAATTTATCTTAAAGAGTTACCACGGTATCGTAATAATAGAGGGTTAACATTTAAATCTTACCCTAGAGTGATTTTGATGGGGAAATTTGGAAAATACATAAAGGATGAATACAAGAGAAAAATAGGATATTTTTGTAACGTGTGGAGTGAGATATCAAGTGATGAAGAGACTAGAAGTTTTGCAGGAACATAAAAGAAAATAGTGAATATAGAGCGCATAAGGGGGTTTGATTAGAGTACCATTTAATCCTACCTTGTTAAGGGTGGGCAAGACACACCCGCCATGAGGTCACGGCATATGCCTGCGCCGAGCGCAAAACTGCCGCCACCCCCTTCTACGTTGTATTTTTCCTTTTTCATGGCATATACACGTCGTGAACTCTTGTGTGTGTGTGTGTGGTATAGTGGTGTGGTGTGGTATGGTGTGGCAACACCCCCGCCATCAAATTTGAGGATGTGATGTGACATGCAAAAATATGATTGGTGGGTATGTAGTGTAGTGTGGTGTGATATGGCTTATATGGTGTGAGTATCCCTCCCACCTTAAAGATTTAAACTTTAACTACTTGGTAAATTAAAAATGTTAAAAAGAATTTCAAAATTTATTATAACTTTTATTAAATGGTGATCCCTACATTTATCTCCTATTTCTAAACTACGTTAACATTAATAGGATTTGAACTTTATTTTTTTTTTTCTCAGTATTTGACTCCTAAAAGTTATTGAAAATATTTTTTCTTGATGACAAAATATTTTCACCGGTCTTACTAAGAGAAAAAAAATACTTTTTCTTGATAAAACTCAATATTTTTTCTTGATAACAATTAAAAATTGAGAGGTTTTACATTCGAGTCTTACTAAAAGAAAAAATACTCTAGGTTGAGTCAAGGGTTTTCTCGGTGGTGGGTTTTCTTCTGAGAGTGTTAGGGGTGTGGTGTCGGCGGGGAAACAAATAGATTGGCCCAATTAAGATATCATTTAGGTGTTGTTTGTTTTTTCTACAGCAAAATTTCTGTAATCTATGAACCACATCTGCAGACATATACAGAAGAATAGGTGGACCAAACGTCTGCAATCTATAACAAGAAGAGTGTCTGTTTTTTAACATCTACGGAGTGCTAAAATCAACTAGTGGTAGTATACGGCGGTGCTGGACGATGGTGGTGATGGTAGATGGTGGGTTGTGGCGGACGGTGGGTGGTGATGGTGGCGGACGGTGGTGGTGGTGGTGGACGGTGGTAGCGGTGGACATGGGTGGTGGTGGACATGGGTGGTGGTGTTTAATTCTTTGCAGACTTTAGAAGTGTTTGTGCCAAATCTACATCATGCAGACCTCGCATAGATTTTTTTTAATGAAAAGTCTTTCAAAAAACAAACACTCTACAGAGCTCAATGTTTTATGAAAAAACAAACACCCCCTTACCCTCTAAAGCATGATTGTATAATTTTCCTTTCAAAAAACTGTATTTTATCCCCGATAATATTTTGAAATTAATGTAAAACTCCTTGTAATGTATTATAGTTTCTAATTTACTTGTATTTTTCGTTAAATAGATAGAGTTTTACGTTAATGCAAAATATCACCGTCTTCATATATTATATTTACTATATTGGTCATGTATTTAACGCATGTTCCTATGTTAATTACGAAATTTTAGGATTTATACTTATGCTTCAATTGATTCGGGATTAAATACAAATTAATTTAATTCAACACGAATGTGTATAGTGAAAGTAAACAAAATCGTAACAACTTAAATGAAAATAGATGAAAAACAATTATAATTGAAATACAATTATGGCATCCGTCATCAAAACATGTACGTTGACCATTTATTTTGACTTTTTGATTTTGACCTGGACTAAATATAGACTTTGACTTGAAACTGAGAATAGTATATTAAGCTCGTATAGACACGTTAAGTTCTAGAAATATGCTTTATGAGCCTAATAGGTGCTAATAGCCGTAGGATTTGTGATAGAGGGATGTTCACCGGACTGGATGTAGTACGATGATTATGTGCTTTGTACCTGATTAAGGACTAACAAAATGTAAAATATTAAGATTTACGTTACAAACGCAACAAAAACGACATCATTGGACTTTGCCTAAAGTCTACTAAATAAACTTAATTTAATTCAAAAACATAAATTAAATAATTTATATAGCATATAACAATTTGTTGGAATCGCATTAACGCGTAAAATTAAAAAACGCGAAAATTGGATGAGGCGTTGATCGGGACGAGACGAAATTAGACGAGACAGGCCGGGGCTCCGGAAAGGGCCACCCCTTCCTTTTTGCGTTAGCAAACCCTTAAAAAGGAGGGTTCCTCTTTGATTTTCCCTTCGTTTTTTTTCATTATCTACTCTTGTTATTCAAGTATTCTCTCTAGAGAAAACCCTAGCTGCCGTCATGTTTCTTCTTATTCACCAATCATCATCAACATCTACTTAATCATCAACATCAATTTTGGATTTTGTTTTCTTCATTCAAGATTAGATTTTAGTCAAGTTTTGATCATCTACATTTTTACCTGTAAGAAAATCTTTAATTTTAATGATTTTAGTTTCTGTTGTTCATGTTCTTGATTATTTTCATTATCAAACATATAAAACATCATCTAATGTCATCTATTCTTGGTATTATGCTTCGGATCGTGAAGGATTGCGTGTTTTGGGACTTAGATCATCACGTGCGGGTAAAACCCTAGATTTACACTTTCTTTTATAATGGTATTCGTTTGATTCGTGGATCTCTGGTCCTTGTGGAAAACTTGGGAAAACCTTTTTCATAAAAGTTATCAAAGGAATCATAACGGAATGTTCAAACTTGGATTAACGTGAAAAGTAATTGAATTTTAGTGCTAATCGACAATAAATGCGAACCGAATAAATAAATCATGACTACTCAAATTGGGACTGAAAACTATGATAACATAAGGGGTCTAATGCAATGTATAGGTCAAATATTCCATGGATTAAATGCCCATTTAGGTCTTGGGTCAATAATGGTCAAAATTTGTGGTTTGGGATACAAAGGACAAGGTTAAGATTTTGGACAGCTTGCTATTAAAAAAATAGAACGTTTTGCACGGGTAATAACTTGATTATACGAAGTCCAAATGGGACAAAATTTATGCCTAAAAACAAGTTCAGAGAGTCCTCTAACCAAGCCAAATGCTCTCGCGTCAATCCGACATTGTTTAGTCTTCCAAACACAATAAACAAAATTAAAGTTCAAAGTTGTTAAATTCGAGCAAAATGTTGGTTTGTGTTTGTAAGGTTATATCTCCCTCCAATTTTGTCCAATTAAGGTGATTCTTTTTTTTTATTTATTTTAGTTTAAATTATTTTTTCAAATGGTGCCTTATATGCGATGTTTCGTTATCGTTTTAACCTCCAAGTAGCCTACATAAGATCGATGTGCGATCAGCTCTACAAGCTGAAATGTTTTTTTTATAAACTTACATGTTAAGGTTTGGGATTAATTAACTAAAATAAGTTAATAATTTGGTTAAAGGAAATATTATAAGATGTTTATAGATAAGGTCATGTAACATTAATTAATCATTAAACTTGGGCTAATGCACATTAATTTGGGGACGAAAATAATAGAAGTACACGATAAGGGTTGGAAAATTTAAAAGCGCAATTGGGAAACATAAGGAAGGACTTTGAACTTAGAATAATAAATAAACAATGTTTTCATTAAAATAAGTATGGTTGGGCATTAAAGACTAGACTACGAGAATTACACCCAATTAGGTCTTTTCGACCTTTAGTAATCTTATTTTGTTTTGATATGTATAGTTACTTGCTACACTTAATTATGGATATTGGATTGTGCTATCATCGATATGAGTTTCACGGACCCTTTAATATAATTTACTTGGTGGAAAAGCATGCTCAAAGTTTTTGGACTATGTCGTGTTAAATTTGTTTTGATTTAGATTGGACTGTCTTGTGTGGTTTGAGTCATAAGGTCGAGTCTATTTCCCTTCATGAGTATTTGTGCTTATTTTGGACTTGAAGTGGATTATTTGTAAAGAGGTATTGTACTACTAATGGATTGACACTACATCGTTGTTGTCGGTATGCTAGCTAAAATTGACACGAACTATGCGTGCTCTATGATGAATATAATCTGCTTATTTGGACTGGTCATGAGGTTATGTTGGTTTTTATGAATACTATGTTCTCAAACAAACATATATTTTATACATGCTTACACGGTATCATATTTTGTACATGACTTGCATGGCAACATATTTTATAGTTATAAACTTGTGAACTTTCCAAGTATGTTAACTTTTTAGAGCATGTCTTTTTATGTAACAATGCTTAAGTACTTTATAATGAACTTTAGACGAGATTGCTCCTGCAAGAGCAATAGATATATTGGACTATTAGGATATTATTTTGGATTATGTTTACGGGATTGGATTATATGTTGGTTTGGAAATGTACTTTGTTTAGATTGGATTATATGTTGGTTCGTGCAATTATGGAATAACGCTATAGTATTGATTATTCTTGACACTTGTTCTTTTGTTTCGGGCGACATCTTGATCTATTGACAATGAATTAATTTAAAGATTCTCTTAGACCCCCAATATATTATGACGATCTCGTTCGAGTTTTCGCTACCAACGGGTGTGTGACAATAAAGGGTCATTATAGATTAATAGAACCATTACAAGATTGTAGTATTACAATGAATGTAATCCCGGTCAAATTATGTTCTCAGTCACAAAGTTTTTTTTTATCACACACACAAGCTCAATGAACAAATGGTTCACATAAAATTACATGAGAGAAATGTTAGGGACCCTTGTCTTGTTTAAACATTTCAAAACATACAACAACAGAAGACTTGATCAAAAGAGCAAAATGAGGATGCATTCATTGATATTTAGATGTCAGGAGATAAAATACATGGTAAATAATTTCATTAAATGACAGGTCCAGATAGGTCACTTAGGTAGCATCATATTGATGTGAATACTGAATACTTACATTTTGGACAAACATCCCTCAAATAATTTAATAAAATTACTATCAAAATACATATCATGTGTAGTGTGCTCTTTAGGCAAAATAACCTTTATGTCCTCAAAAAAAAAAAAAAAAAAAAAAAAAAAAAAAAAAAAGAAAACTATAACTTACATCTTTTATTTTTGGAAAAAAATCAAATGGATATATGAAAACATATCAATCTCTATGTGGACATTTTAGTAATTTATTATCTTCGGAAAAGCATCTTTATACGGGCAAATGTGAGTTTCTCTAGCCACTTGAATGTGGCATTTGCTCGATAATATAAAATGTCGTTCTTTGACATTATGAGGACAATAGTTGGGTATAATGTGAAGTGCAGTGAAAGGCGTATTTAGTCGAGATGAGATATGTTTATCTAGATGAATGTTGAAAACCATTAATGTTAATATGCGTATTACCATCTCCTACACGAGGGCACACAAATCTATATGTCATTAAACTAATCAAATAAAATCCAATTGCTCATAACAAATAATCCTCTCCATAACTAATCTCCAAGAGATAATTAAATATGTCCCATATGTAAATATATGGTTGTACGATGTATATCTATCGTCAATATGGTGTACCAAAATGAAGTAAAAAAACCTGAACAGTTATATTGGTTTTAATTTTCATTATAATGACCGGAGAAATATTGCACCTTAGGGGGAGATAAGAATAAGTAAGCACGTTAATACAAGAAATAATGTGAAATGTATCACAATATCAAATATAGATCTCGGAAGAGATTAATATGAATATGAAGTCCAACATGTCATACCTCTATAAAAAGTAACAAATGAGTTACTACATGCATTTCCAAACACAAAAAAGTGACAAAGTCGCATTTACAAGTATTTAATTCATTTGCTTGAATTGAAATAATCATACAATAAAAAATATGGAAACTAAATCGGTTCCATATATAAACATCCATAATAAAATAAAAAAGCAGACTAATATAGTTAGTATAACCCATAAAAGATTATATACGAACCCCCAAAAGAGGTAAACGTCACAGAAGAGACTAATACATTTCCTGTAGAAAATAATTATCCTCTAATAGAGCTAATGTCCTAAAAGAGACCAATATAATCAGAGACTATCGAAATCCCAGAAAAGGATAATCAAGCTCTAGAGAAAACTCGGGTGACAAACAAATATTAGACATACGTTATGTACAAAACAATATGATATGAAATAAAAAATGAAATACATATTTGCATGTGTTA
This sequence comes from Flaveria robusta, assembly GCA_025506415.1. Lineage (NCBI taxonomy): Eukaryota > Viridiplantae > Streptophyta > Magnoliopsida > Asterales > Asteraceae > Flaveria > Flaveria robusta. The sequence continues at coordinate 17,113,153 of CM046465.1, read as the reverse complement.
TATCAATAAATGTTATCGATAAGAAAGATTATGTATGTAAAACTATATAAGAATAAATACAGAGATGACCGTCTGACATGACAAAACATGTGAAAGGCTAAATTAATATTGCTTGATAAGCGAAAAGTTTTCAGACCAATAGTCTAAACACCCATAAAGGTCAAATCAGTAGGTTACAAACGAGTGTCTTTAAAATAAAAAGAAACGTAAAGAAAGATATTGTGTGATATTAGGCGCAATTTGTAATACAATGGTTTTTCTCAAATCCTAGTAGTTGACTATGAGAAAACGTAGTCCCTTGTAGTTAACGTGATAGCCCTACCATGCTTATCGACCTTACAATCTAAGAACTTTAGATGAAACCTACAGATATCATCACCATACACTTATATGGCACACTTGAAAGTGATATCTATATGAAAATCCATGAAAGGTCTCGAGATATGAATACTAGATATCTATTCCCAAACAACCTGGTTATATGTGATACAATGGACTCATTAAAAAATGGGTTAACGGATTTAAATACTCTCAACTATTGGGAATTGGCTGCTGCCACCCCCAAGTATTATTTTGACGAATATAACTCCCAAGTAAACACTTCGGTGTCTGTATCACCCGTCGTTTGTCAGAACCCTAACGACGTTAACTTTCTGATGATGTGGCACACATACGTGTATGGGCCTCGCTTTTGTGGCAGCTGACGTGGTTAAGGCCACATCATCAGTCGTTAGAGTTTTGACAAACGACGAGTGATACAGACACCGAAGTGTTTACTTGGGAGTTATTTTCGTCAAAATGATACTTATGGGTGGCAGCGGCCAATTTCCAATAGTTGGAAGTATTTAAATTCATTAACCCTAAAAAAATTTGAGGTAAAAGTTTGACAGAATCAACTAGGTTGCCTTATGCAACTTAATTGTTTTCTCAACCTATAATTCAAGCATATTTGTTATCGATTTGACAAGATGTTAGTACATTTTAATATGAACAATGTTCATATACTAAGCACACCTATGTTGTTTGATCGCAATACATACATATGTATCCTTACCGTCCCTAGGTAGAGGGTGAAAAAAATATTTAATCTAGAAGTATGATACTTAAGTATGATTGGTCCACTAGCACATCTCATAGATATCACAAAATATGATATTACAACACCTGTGCTAGTGAAATATAATTCTAATCCAACATGTTACATCTTTTTTTTTTCTCTTTACTAAGTTTTTGTCCATTTGAGTTTTTTTTAGAAAGATTTTTGATAAGGCTAAACAACTGATTCAGTAGAATCAGTGACCTTATACGTCCCAAAATGCTGATTTAACATAATCCTAAAGTATGTTGTAATTATATATGAGGCGTGTTGTACTTTTTTCCTTAGTTATGATTTTGTCCTAATAGGTTTTCCTAACAATGTTTTTAACGAGACAAACTTTACAAACAAATCAAAGAATAAATTGATTTTTGTAGGACTCAAGACATGAAAGTGCAATATGGGGAATATATGAAAGTGTCCACTACGGCACTACCTATCAAATACCAAATGCTTAGAGCATTCACAGTAGGTTTCCTATTTTGATGTGAGTGTGTGCCTTATATTATGGGAGATGGTTGTTAGTGGTTGTAAGTGAAGGAGATGGAAAATATATGGGGATTGTACCGTGATTCCCCATATTTAGGGAAACACGGTACAACCCCCATAATTTTTTTAATATTTTTAAAAATGGTTGTGAGTAGAGGAGAGTGAAAATATAATAATAAAGATATTAAAAAATATTATTAATTGAAAGATGGAGTAAAAAGTTAATGTGTTTAGTGTAAATATGAAGATGGGATTGCTAGTGTGAATGCTCTTAGTAAATGTATCACAACAGTATATATTTACGAGAATCCTAATGCCTATATCATTGATCTCACCAAAATCAAGATAACCCTAAAAACTATAACGGCGACGTTCTTGTACGCGTTCAAAATCGAACTACGATAAAGTGCGTTAATCTGCTAGTATATATGGTGTATGTATTTGATATGTGAGATCCATAGAATAAATCAATTTTCCCCTCCCTACTCTCTTTCTTATTTTTGTCAAATAGTATATATTTTTTAAATTTTTTATAAATTAACTACAAAACTTTTGTACCTTGAAGTTCGACAATAAAGTTTTCATTTATAAATTTTTAATAATTACCATATTGTCTCATCAACTTCAATTAAACATACAATATATATTTATTAAAATATTTTTTTCCAAAAACTTATTATAAACTTTTGTTTTTTAGATCATGATTCTCAATCAACTTTAATTAAACTTACAGCCTAGAGATGTGTTTAACTAGTTTCATCGTAATTTTTGACGTAAATTTTATTAAAAAGCATAAATATACAAATAATTAAAACTACTTCACGATTTAGCTTTTTATGTATAAATTGATATGGATTATCCTCTCTCATGATCATCTGATAGAATTTTTACCACAAAGTTATTATTTATAACACTATATACAGCTTATTTACAAGCAAACTCCCTAAGCTTTAATTTGAGTTACAATTTACACCCTAAACTTTCTGCTTAGTTTTATATTTTTCCCCTACAATACTACAATATGTGGCTCACACACAATTATTTGTTCATTTTGTATTTTCTTATAACTTTTAAAATATGATATTTTATAAAATTCTAGTTATACATGACAAGCATTTTTTTATATACATATCGTTGCAAACTTACTCAAAACTAAGATAATAGACATTCATGACGTTACAGGTTCCATTTTTACAGCTACTTTTTTTCTAATTTACAACAAAAATATGACGTCTTGTATTCCAAATTTACATTGAAACGTGCTTATTTCTATTAATGTTCCAATATGACTTTTGTTACAATTTCGGTTTTTAAATGAAGTTATGAATATTATGAACACCACGCCACAAGCGTTGGTTTGCATCGACTAGTTTTAAAAAATCAAAATTAAATGGGAGTGTCATCAACCAACTAATCATGCAACATCTGCATCTTTTATGAAACATATATTTTAAGACTTGCAGATTTTATCTGATAATCAATTTTAGCGGAGTTTCGCCAGAAAGTTACATCAACTAAACCTGCAAATCAATCTATAGTCCATGAAAGAGTTCATTCAGTTATCACGGTTTGATAATATTATATTGATTAGCATGTCCTGTCAACATGGACAATGCTAAGAACAAAACATACTTGTAACTGTATGCATATAGGGAGGTAAAACGGGTCTTATATTGATGACCAAGATATCATTTTCCAATCTTTTGTATTTCTAAAGCTCAGAGTCTATCAGGTAGGATTAACATACTAGTGATTTCGGATTTGTATGATGAAGGTAGAGTCACCTTCTACCAGGAGCAGGTATTCCATTCTGAATGTAAACCACCACCCGGATGCAGCTGCTAACTGCTCTAGATTGTATCTGTTCAATGTAGAAACGAAGGCCCGCTTAGAAACATTTGGTCCGATTAAGAATAGCATGTAAAGGTGGCAACTTTCAACTAATTTAAGCGTGGGTCAACTCAGGTTAAGTGTGATCAATAAAAGGCCAAACAGATGATCAGTCAAATAATAATAATAAAAAAAACTAAAAACAAGAAAACGGTTAAATGGGTTAAAATTCACCCATGTTAATGCTCTAGAATATCCAAAAATCATTTTAATCGAAAATAAAAACATATTACTATAGTCACATTTTTTGTAATCATAGTTGACGCACTAGTTAAAAGTGTTACAAGTCAACCTAACCCAACGACCTGAAACCTGTAAAAATATTACACCTTTTGAAACATTACACAAACCGTTCATTTTGCCACATCTATCAATAAATCTTTAAAAGACCCAGGGCCAATTATAGTAGGGCCTGATTAGGACACGAGACCAGTCCTAAAAGTCATTAAATTAAGACAATTACAGTCTCTGGTCTCCCATTATGTTAAGTCAACAATGAACCTCGTAGACGTTTACTTAAACACAGTTACTATCATGCAATATTACACTAATTTAAACAATAGAAGAACAAGATGTGTTTCCTATTCATTAAATTCTATTAGACTAGGTTATTATTAGCGAATAGTTTAGGGTTAATTATGTAATATTGTCCTTTATATAAAGGACCCTCTATTGTAACCCTAAACACACACAATTACTCAATACAATTACAAGGTTTAACTTGGTATCAGAGCCAGGAGGGCTCGACCATCGCCGAAACCCTAATCAGGGCGGCCGGCCGCCGCCACCCTGTCCAACCATCCATCATTGCTTCTTTTACAATAACCACCACTACCATCTTCACCTTTAATAGGCGAATACAAACCGCCGTCGTCTCTGTCCTTTCACACAACCACAGCCGCCACTAAACCCTAAACCTAGCCGTCGCTAAACCCTAACCCTAGCCGCCGCTAAACCCTAACCCTAGCCGCCGCTAAACCCTAACCCTAGCCGCCGCTAAACCCTAACCCTAGCCGCCGCTAAACCCTAACCCTAGCCGCCGCACACAACATACGATCGCCATTGCTTCTTCTCTTCCATCCCACCCGTCATCGCATACAACGCGATGCTTCACCTTAATCCCTGCTGCTATACAACAGCGGCTTCGCCATACAACGGCGGCGCACCTTTGTGCAAAGATTTCATGTAAGAAGAACAACCGGTGTTCACGATCGGCGACTGTGGGCAGAAACATGGTTGTCGGTTAAACAACGGAGACAATTGGGTGCAAAACCCTTATTTTTTGAATGGACGTGGTGAGCTCGGATGGGGAGGTTTCCCGCACATGGATCAAATGGTGGTGTTAGGCCCTAGTGACTTGGATCAAGACCAATAGTTTACTTATTTTATTATTTACAGTTTTTAGTTCTATGTTTTTTTAGATTTCAAGCTAAATCTCTCCCGAGCTTAGCTTGCGGGGGGATATTAGACTAGGTTATTATTAGTGAATAGTTTAGGGTTAATTATGTAATATTGTCCTCTATATAAAGGACCCTCTATTGTAACCCTAAACACACACAATTACTCAATACAATTACAAGGTTTAACTAATTCCATCCATCATCTGTTCTTTTGTGGGTATTATCTCATTTGCTATCATGTCAAGCAAATGTAGAGGTGCCAGTTTCAGCCTATTGGCCTAACGAGCAAGAACAAATAGGCATGATGATGAGGGGAAAGGAGGTCGTGGATGCTATAGGCTTCAATATTATCAGGTCATATGAGTTGAGAAACTGATGAAAATGGGTTCAAGATGGGTCATTCTTAATACGGCTTTTAATAAATCACTTTTACTGCAACTGAAAGCAAGACTTAACCTGATAGACGTATCGCTATAGGACTATCTTGATGTGCTTGTCTTTTCGGGATGCACACGTTTTGCCCTACGTCGGGAATGACCTGTATGAGAAGTACGAGTACGCCTTCTAGGTTTTTTGCTGCAAAACACAAATTTACACACCACATTTAATGTAAACGCTGTTTTTTTAATATCCACAGAAATGAAACGACTTAAAATCTTAAATAGAGTTTTCATATGAAACAAACCTGAAAAAAGATGACAGCCATGTAAGCAGAATCATTACAGGAAAAACCATAAAAGCAGAGGCCTACAAAACCATCTCATTCATACAACAATATAACCTATGTACAAAAACTAAAGGCAGCAAAATCTGCCAGGTCAGTAACAGGAGTACGGGGACAAAAAAAATAGCCCGTTTCCTTTTGAGCTATTTCTGCAATTTATCCGTTTGAGCTTTTAAACATAACCCAAATTGACCATTCAGAAGCAAATGGCTCAAAACTCAACTGATTTCTTCTTATCAAAACTCAATGCATAAAAAGGGCACATACCATAAACCACACCATCTCATTACTAGCAAGGGGACGTGTAAATTCATTTTCCTTCAGCACTTTATTAATGTTGGCACGAAGCTACCAAATAAAAACAAGATCAGCGGTTTTGGCCAGGGAGTATTGAACAAAACCAACTAAAATTATAATAAAACCAAATAATTTGTTTTTTTATTTTCAGCACAGTGAAGCAGAAATTTACCTGGCGATGGTATTTTAGGGTCGTCTTAGAAAACCTTCTATAACCACGGAGTACTTTCTTAGTATAAGGCTTGAGAAAAATGCGTGTTTTATTAATATGAGGTCTCAGTGTCTTTGAAAGCTGATTAATGTAGGGTTTTGTAAACTTCTTAGCTTCCTACAAAGATATGGCACAGAATAAAATGGTAACAAGTTATAGCTATCAGATTTTTATATATAAATGCTTCCACAGTACCACAGTTTAATGAATGTAACGATTGGACAAAGCCTACAATACCTTAACGTATGGATCCAAAATAGTTTGTATGCTGGTAATGTGAGGTCTTGAGGTTTTCTTAGTTTCATTGTAAATTTCAATAGCCTTTGAGGTAAGTATTTGCACGTGTGGTTCCATATTTGTCACAAATATAAGCCACTGATCCTTGATGGAAGGGATCCACTTCTACAAATATAGGAGACAATATTAGAAATTCCCATAGAGGATCAATCAAGAAACAAAATATCAACAAGAAAGGGAAAATTTTGTAAAACATAGTTTCTCAAATAATTCATTTCTACAGAAAAGAAAATGTGTGAAAAAGCTTTGAAAAAACTGAAATGTAAGCATATCCAATAAATAGGGTGTGTGTGTGTGTTTTCACAGTATCATTAATTATGAAAATGCGGGTCAAATAACTAATCTTAATACTTCTAACAGAAATCAGTTCTACAACAGGACGACGCATATACAACAGATTATCCAAAACTGGTTTTTCGACCCTAAATAATCAGATACTCAACGATAAAAATCACTTTATTCAAACACCCCTCACGTGCAACTTTATGGGGACAAACTTACTGTGTGAAAATCATCAATGTATGGTCGGGCCCACTTTCGCACTTGATCTACTGTTTCCAGTGCCTGTAAAATTTTAACATACATTAATTTAGAATAAGAAGAACAGGCTACCAATAAGAATTGCTTGCTAACTAAATGTGGTTGTCTGACGAAATCTGATGTATTCAGAGCATTCACAGTGGAATCTCCATCTCCATCCATATTGTTTAGAGATTTCTTGTATTTAACATCTCCAATTGGATCTCCATCTCTATCTCTATCTATTAATTTTAGAGTTTTGTGAATAGTGGTTCTCTAAACATAGAGATTCACTATTCATCAATCTATATATTCTTTGTGAGCGTGTAGAAAAATATGAAATTAAGTTAAATTTAAAGATGGAGAAGGAGACGCTATTAGGAATGTTCTCAAATCAAATGCCTTAACAGTTTGTTCGGATGTCCAATGGAAATCAATATTTAGCCCAAACATGTAGACGTTATAAACTATAGCACATTAGTTACATCAGAAATCAGAATAACAGGAAACCTTTTGAGCAGCAATATCTAGAGCTGGTCTTCCATACACATTCCAATGAGTTACCAGAACTGACTGCACATAAGGAAACATGACCAAATGAAACATTAAAGTTACCCCAAACAAAAATTTACAAAGAGATATACAGAGGTGAGAATTTTGAACCATTTTACTCATGCGTGGGTAATTTGTGTTATGATTTATTTCTAACAGGCAAAATGAGCAAAATAAAAAAGTTAAGCAAAATAAAAAAGGAGATGAACAGGTCGAAAGAAGCCTCAAGTGCTTTTCTAATATATTATTAATGCATAAACCTTCTAAATTGTGTTATTCACAAAATATGATTAGTATTGCAACAGTATATGTTTTCGTAATTGCGTTTGAAGACAAATTCTCTGTTACGAAATAACAAAGAAGTGCTCCGAATCAACCCAAATCCCATGCAAAAATTAACCTTACAATCTCGATGGATTTAATCTTGATATATTAATAAAAAGAAATTTGATAAAATAAAGAGATTTGGTAAATCTAGGAAGACAAGGTTTCGGTAACATGCCACTCCTTAGGAAAGTCTAGTTGTACAAGTTGTGATGATGAATTTGGTTAAGTTTTTAGTATAGGTAGGAGTCTAAACAGTCTTGCAAATGTGTGGTTTAATTATTATTAAAAAAAGGAGTAGTGGGTTGTGTTTTACCCACGAAAATGTTGTTGGTTTGTTTCTTTTTATCCAATTGTTAACAACTGGTATCAAAGCAACAAGATCAAGGGCTGTTGAAGAGAAAATCAACCACCATCATAGGCTGCTAATCAAATTGGAGGGTTGCTGATCGATTTCTGAAGGCTGCTGGACCGATCTGTGATAGATCATTTGAACAGTGTTCAATTCAAGCAAAAGATGATCAGCAATTGGTTTGAATATCAAGAAAGCTGCTGGTAGGGTCTGATCAGCAAGAAAGCTGCTGGTAGGGTCTGATCAAGTGCTGTGAAGATGATCAGGCTATGAAGACAACCTGTGTGATTCAGGTTGGGAAGAAGCCATGAAGGCTGTGAGGAGATTAGATCTGTGATAGATCGATTGAGAAGATCTGAGCGATTCAGATTGCAGCGAGGGCCTGATCAAAAGCTGTGAAAGCCTCCAGATCAGTTTATACAAAAGAATTTGCGGGACAATCAGATCAAGGAAGAAGAAAAGGGGTGATTTCAAACAGTTGCAATCAATGAAGAAACTGTGTTAAGCAGGCAAAATTGTTATCAGTGATGGCAAAACCAACTGGTGAGACTGTTGTTCCAGTCCAAGAGCCAAGCAATGTGAGTCTGCAGTATTCGAAACTTACCACAAACAAACTACACTGTGTGCTACTGTGATCTATTACCCTTCGTCGGCCCTTGCCGCCTTCCTTAACAAGCCCTCGAGCCTCCTTTGCGCCGCCTTCCTAATAGAAGCCGCCGGGTTGACCCCGAAGGCCGAATTCTATGATGAAGATCATCTTGGCTGCACATGGTCTGCGAGAGGCCAGAGATCTCTTGACGGGAGGCGCAGTGTAGAGAAGGAGATTCATGGCGAAGGCCATGATATACCAGTCGATGCGTGCAGATGTCCTTTTTCAAGAATCAAAGCATAAGGATCCGAAGGATGGGTGGGAAGCATGACGGGTCAGATATTTGGGAGCCGAGAGGGTTTAAAAGGCTTGCTTGCAGATGCTTAGGAGTGAAATGGAAGCAATGAAGATAACTGAAACAGAGACGATTGATGAATTCACAAGAAAATTAAGTGGACTACAGTCAAAGTACAAAAGTTTCGGATGTTCACTTGACGAAGAGGTAGTAGTGAGAAAATTTCTGAATTTCATGCTAAAGAGATATTTGCCAATAGTTGCCTCGGTTGAACAATACTAAGAGATCAAGAATACGATACTTGAGGAGGAGCTGGGTCATTTGAAGGCTTATGAGGAGCAAGTGAAAAACGAAGACTTAACTAACAATGTTCATAATAAATTGGTACTGACTTGTAATGATGAAATGGTTAAAAGAAGATGTGGCAATTGAGATTGTTCTCATGGAAGAAACCGGGACCGTGGAACGGGAAGGGACTGTGAGGGCTGGTCTAGTTCAAAAGGTAATGATAAACAAGAGGATGAAGGACAAGAGACAAAAGAAGGATGTAGCAAGTCATGGGTCAAATGGTATATACGTGAAGAATCTGGCATTTTGTGTATAAGGGCCCAAAGTCAAGCCAAAGAAGGAAGAGGTCAATCTAGTTCAAGAGGATGATGAGCGTAAACTTTTTGATGGTAGATGGAACAATATCACGATTTAAGGGGTGAATGATGAATTTAATCTTGATAAATTAATAAAAACAAAGGTTTAGATCAAATACAGAGATTTGGCAATCTAGAAAGATAAGGTTTGGCGACTTGCAAATCCTTGAGAACTTTAGTCTAGTTGTGCAAGTTCTGATGATGAAGTTGGTTAAAGTTTTAATATAAATAGGAGTCCAAAGAGTCTTGTATTTGATTATTAATAAAAAAGTAGTCTTGGGTTGTGTACTTGTGTTTTAGCCACGAAAATGTTGCTGTTCTTTTGTTACTTTTAAGCCAATTGTCTAACAAATCTTAAGTCATTTTGAGCCGCTATCCCACCCACCAACCACTCATTTTGCCACCTCTTGAAGATACATAACACAATTATCTTAGAAACAGAATAAATAAGAATATACCTGATAGTGAACTAAATGAACTGCTAGCCAAGATGGAAGCCATGACTCATGGACCTGATGCACAATCAAATAGGAAAAAATATAAACTGCATCAAAAATCAAAATGCAACACAGAAGGCAAACAAAACATGTAAAATTAGAGGGTGAAAGTAGAAAACTAATAATATCAACATTAGAATGTCATATACCTCTGCCAGTTCTTTAGAGTAACGAGCAGCATTTAATTGGACTCTGATTCTTTCTTCCTGAAGAAACAATGGTGTCATTGCAATTATCAGAACAAAGGTAACCATTTTTACCTTAAAAGCCTAGTTTCAACAAACCTCGGCCTTTCGTAGAGCATGTTCTGTATTACGAATTCTAATCTTCTGTTCTTCATTTATCCTCTGGAGCTGGAAATAGAGAAGTAATTGGAATTTAGAAAGACAAAACATATTATTTTAATGTTTAATGTTTCAATCCTTAGATTGTTAAGGAATCAATACCCAAACTCAAGTTGAGTGTAATAAGCCATATATAAAAAGCCATTTTTGTATGAATTGTAATCTATAATCATATAACAGACTACACATTACTTCAATGGATTCATGTATGTCGATTGCAATACAGAAACAAGTTTATTAATAGAAATTAGGAAGTCAAAACAAGCATGTTGCTGGAAATGGCATGAAGTTATACTAAGACATCGAAAAGGAAACAAGATACCATCCAATATATTGCATTAGTAACATAAAAGAGACTCGTGGGAGCAGAAATAACTGTCGTAAACAATATAGTTACTCGTATCTCCTTTTACATAAAAGTAATAATTCATGGTACTTACCTTTTCAAGTTTCATATTCAGTTCAGAAATTCTTGTCTCCGCAGCATTTATTCGAGCTTCCAGTGCTGCTTTTTTTGTGTTTTGCTTTGATATTTCCGCTTTAAGATTTTCAACCTATTAAAAAGCACTTGTTAAAGGGATTCATCAGTGGGAATATATCTAACAATTATAATGAAAATCACCAGCTTTATAAGTTCACTAGCTCGTGCATGAGCCTCGCCCTCTAATTCCCTGGCATAAGAAGATTCCTTTTTCTGCCAGCAAATCATATAAAAATCATGTCTAGCAATGTGTGAAAGTAAAAATCATCCAAAACTCCAGACAAGAAAAGTTAAATATCCACCTATTTGTTTCTACAAAAATTGAATGGGGTCAGGAAAATTTACAACGATGGCTAATTCAAGAAATCCAAACACAACTTTTGCTCTAAATCTCTAATGTCTCAAATTACATGTATAAAGTTGATACAAGAATCTACGAAAGATAAATAGCAAACAATTAAAAAACTAGCAACTTGATGAAAGAAATAGCATAAAAATGCAATTCAGGATCGTGAATATCAATTTATATCAAGTTAATTTATCACATCTAAAATTTAATTACCATAAGTAAATGTAAGCAAAAGCTAACCTGGAGAGATTGAATTTCACTATGCAGGGAGGCCAAACTATTTGATTTCTCAAGAACAACCAACTCCAATTGTTTAATTCTTTCATCCTTGGAATTAATTTCACGGCTCCTCTCGTCAATGCTGGACTCTGACAACAAGATTTAACAAGATGAGCAATTTTGTGCAGAGGTTACCTATTAAAACTCATAAAGTAGTAATAGTCAAAGAAATATATCAACTAAAAACAAAGGCCTTTCGATACAATTGAAGTTCAGAAATAAACATACTTCAATAAATTTCAGTTACAAACAGTGGTTAAGACTCAAGATACTTCCCCCATTCAGATATAGCAATTCCATATATCAAATAGTTACTTCAAAAACAGATCTTCTTAACAGTTATGAACAAAAAACACATAAATCATTGACCTTCAGAACAGAAGCAAATGGAATACAAGAAACCACCACAACATACAACACAAACTGCAAGCAAAACCTATTCAATTCAAACAATTTCATAATATTTCATATATCGATAAACCCTAGAGTTCACACTAACAGTTAACAAACAAAACACACAAAGAAAAACCTAAATATAAGCACATCTATATTCGTCATATAACACATGCGATCACCAGCCTTAGAACAAACTCAAACCAAACTGATTTCACAGTTCATTGTACACGAGAACAATTAGCTTGAAGCCTAAGAACACAAAATTAAGAAGAGAAATCAAAACCTAAATTGAGAATCTTTGATAGGAGCTGTTGGTGCTTGATTTTGAGAGATGAATCATCCGATTGTTGTGGTGCTTCGTGGTCATGATGAAGGGTTTGTGAAGATACGTAAGTAGAGAGAATTAGAGCGATGCAGAAGAAGAGCCATCGTTTAGGGGCCGCCATTAGAGGAAAAATCGAGCTCCGAAATGAAAGAAGGGAGATATTCTAGCATGTGAGAGAAGAAGGGGGAAGATTTGCAATTTTTGATCATGCAACTCTTGACAAAACCCAAACCCAATAAAAAAAATAATTTTTTTGGACAACACAACTCGTTTAAAAAATAAAATAAAAAAACTGGTCGGATTTAGGTTGAATAGTATATAAAACAAGTCGGGTTCGATTTGGGTCGTCTTAAAATCAGTTGACTTGTTAACATGTTTTAATAATATGTGTTTTATAAAAGAAAAATAAGGTTCTTTTTTTAAATTTTGCATTAATAGATTATTTTTAGGTCTTTTTTTAATTTGTAAGTTTAACTTCTAACTTAAGTTTCGAACTTTTATTTAAAGTTTTCATAAAAGACAAGCATGTAACTATAAAATCTGACATCTACTAATATGTGCAATTTAAAATTGAAACTTAGTTTTTAAATTACCATTGATTATTTTGACCTTTTTAAAAATGGGTTAAACAGGTCAGGTTCAAGTTACGTTATTTATGTGAGTTTAGGCCAGGGTTGGAATTTTTGGGTAAGGACGGCGTAAACAATGCTAGATGCTCTTCAACGATATATGTAGTTTTAGTTAAACTTAATTGATATAGTTATGTATTAGCACATAAGGCGCAAACTTAATTGCCCGCCACATCTTTGGCTCAGTGTAAATGGCATAGTTGTCAAACTTATAAGCCCCAGAATAATCATTCACATATGTTAGTCTTGGTGATTTCATGTTTGTACCAATCTTTGAGTCAAGATTGATGTGAACATTGAGATTATTCATATGTTATTTAGTTGACATCTTTAAAAATCAAAGTTTTCTCTTTTGGAAGTTTTTCACAAAAATAGAAAGTTTTCATAAATGTCCAAGTTTTCGATTTAAAAAAACGAAAACTATTAAAAAAATAACACCTCAAAGTTTTCTCTTTTCTAGACAATTAGACAAAGTTTTTGCTTATCAGATTTAGCGAAAACTAGTCTAAGAATAAATAAAAGTGAAGGCTACTGAAACAATCCCAACTAAGCGAAAACTACGCAAAAACTATCAATGATTTGACAAAAAAATACTAAGTTCTCACTTGTTCTAAGTAAAAGGCCAAATTAACAGCAAATTCTTCAAACCGTTGTTCATTAGCTTCAACAACAAAAACAGACCTAATTATACTCAAGTTGAACATCTTCACCATAGAAATTACACAATTAACACACTAAATCATCTGTAGTCACCGTAGAACCTTCGAAACCAACTATAGCTGCAGATTAGCCCAATTACACCTAAAACTCAAACGAATTACCTCATAATAGGGGAGCACACGATGCGGTTTAATGCGGTTAAGGCCATTTTCAAATAGAAACCCATAGTTTGGTTAATACCATTCTTAAATCCAAAACCAAAACTGAAACTCAGTCAACCACACTTTGGTCAACCCTTTGTTATATATTGGCTATGGTTAATTTTGGTTATTTAACTGGTATATTTAGCATGGCCTTTTGAACAAAACTTTTAACTAATAATTCCATGTTTTGAGCATGCATGTTATGTTACGATCATGGTAGATTAATTGTTGGGATCACTTAATGTGTTAGAATACAATGGTTAGATCATATGGATTTTACTTTGGGAAATTTGATGTTTAAATGCTAGTGAATTAATTGTTGATGTGAATATATGATATGATGGATTGATGCTAGAAATTTAGGGTTTTATATCTTAATGGTGATGTTTTAAGTCTTAATGGTATGTTTGGATTGTCTTGCTAGTATAAGTCATGTTTGGGAATGTGATTAAAATCATATACGTATGTGAATCTGAGGCCCTGCTTAGTAGGATTGGCATGGTTTAGAATGTGAAGTAGTAAGTTACTTCACATGGCATGTAGTGCATGGTTAAACGCTATGTGTGATTAAATATGTTTGGAATTATTTCTGATAGTAAAGTACATGGTAGTTACTTGTTGAGATTCATATGTATTGTGTGATAAGTTATGGTAGTGCGATAATCCTACTAGGAATTAGGTTTTGTTATGTGTTATACGTGAATAATTTGAGTTAAATTCACAAACAACCGGTTGCTAAATAAGAACAAGCATGATTTCACTTAACATGTTACCAATAGGTCAACTGGGTCAAACAGATTCATATTTTCAAAATCACTTAAATCAATGGGATTCATTGAACGTTAAGGGTTTGTTAAACTGTCTTGTCTTGCGCGTACTTATGTACTCACATATTCAAGGTAACCTTTGACGAGTTGTCTGTCAATTCATCGTTAGATTTCATTTCTTCTTGCTTGCGATTCAGGTGAGTTCAATGCCACTCTTTTACATACTTCTATTAGGGGAGAAAACATATTTTCAAATGCTTATTTATTATAAGTTGTATGTAGCATTAATATAGTGTAAATTACCATTGAGAAAGCCTCTTTAGCTAAGCGTGCTCAACACAAAAATTTATAAATTAATTATGTGAAAAGGATTTTGAAATATAAACGAATAAAATCAACAACAAAAGTTAGATATAAAGTCATCCTAACACACTACATTGAATGTGAGGAACAAGAATAGTGACTCCAAATCTAAATGATTCAAATCTAAATGATAATAACAAAATCATCACAACATAAAAGTTTACAAAGTAACTATGCGAAAAAGGATCTTAATTATTTTTGCTCGTTCTCACCTCATATAGATTTAACATCATTGGATGGAAATGGATTAAAATCCAACCACTTCAAACCCACTTTGAACACTTAATCTCAATAGATGAAGACTTACGGGCACACACCACATCGAATGAAAATGGATTAAAGTCCACCCATATTGAGTATTTGCATATATGTAACTATTTACATATGTTTTTGTTTTACGTATGCGTAAATAATATATGCATATATTTTTAAACTAATCATGTTTTTATGTTTTGGAAATTTGAAAGAAACAAGAATCTAAGGATTTATCACTTAACTCTTTGAAAAACAATCATCATACATTTTTGTTATGAACCATATATGAATGATGGAAAAAAGCATCATAGTAATATTAATATAGCATACCTTTGTTTCTGTAACACTTCCTCATTAATATAATCTCTATATCTTTGCTTCTAAAACACCCACTTCAAAAGATAATCTCTACACAAATAAAATAATCGACAATTATGCCACCACAATCGTCGCTCATTGGATTTTTCTCTCTAATAATCAACCAAAAATACTATTTTGTAATGGGTAATATGATAAATATATAAATATTTTCTCTTTCGTATGATTCAATTTCTTAAATAGATGCTCCATGCTCATAGACATCACCCATGTCCATGTATGTTTTGACTGGAACTAGGGTTTTTGAATATTAAAACTATGATTTAAGAAAGAAAGTAGGGAATGATTATAGGAGAGGTTAGGAAAGATAATAATTTAGTGTTTATAATACCCTTTTCTTATTTAATTATAATTTTTAATCTTGTGTTTAAATACCTAAATGACATCATTGTTTATAACCATTGATTAAATAATCTAAGGTTTAAATGAGTTCTTGTAGATCTGAAAATATTTAGAAGTTCTGAAAAGATCTTGACCTTATATTAATTTATATATATATATACATACTTGTAAAAGTTTATCTTAAAGGGTGATGCTAACCAAAGATCTCTCAGCATGCATTGAAGCACAAAGAAGTCATTTCGAAAGATTTGACCATGCACAAAGATGAAAGTAACTAAGTGTCAAATCTTCTGAAGCCAAAGATAGAAATCTTCTGAAGACAAAAATCTTCTGAAGCTAAAAGTGAAGTCTTCCAAAACCTGAAGACAAAGTCTTTCAAAGCCTGAAGACTAATTTGTTTCAAAGACAGAGAAGACATGCTTCTATGATGTACTTTTGACAAAAGCAGACCACATTTTTATTGTCTGCTCTGAAGACTCACCAACTTATATAAGTTGATGATTACTTTTTACTTTTGTTAACTTTTCAGTATGGTGTCTTTGTCTGTAACTTTCTACTTTTGTACTTTTATCCTTTTGGTAATATATTAGGATGTGAGCTATGACATGTCATAGTTACAAGTCAAAAGGCAATATGCCTTTTGTTTTGACTCTTCATTGATCTTGTTTTCTAGATTAGTGTCCAGCTGGCCTTTAAAGTATGGCAAGTTGTAGGATGTAGTATAAAGTATCTTATGTAACCAGTATTAGGACTAAGCTTTGTAATACCTGTAAACACTTAAGATCATCCTTGAAAACTAATATGTTCTTGAGTGTTCTTATTTGATATTCTTTGTTTCACTGCCTGGTTCCTTATTTGATCTAGTAAGTGTGCTTAGTTGATAATTCCTTAAATGTGAAACTGTTGTGAACCATAACCAGTCATTCAATTGGTATCAGAGCTTATCAGGCTCTTGATTACAAGATCTCACCATTTTGAATCACTCTTCAGTTTCACACTCACTTATTTGCTCAAATGGCAGCTCTTTTTAAGACTGATATGGAAACCAGCACAATGACTAAGTCTGCACTAATCAACCCTGATGACTTTGATACTTGGTGCATGAGAATGGAAGGCTTCATCAAGTCTCAAGATAACAGGATGTGGAGATTTGTAGTCCATGGACCTCACATCCCAAGCACTACTTTAGCATTTGCTTGAGGTGGGATGATACCCAAAGAAGTGGCTGACTATTCTGAGGAAGACCGGAAGAAAATTGACATTAATAAGAAAGCCATGATCGCTCTTCAAACTGCTCTTCTAGCATCCAAAAAAGTTTAGCCCTTCACGTGGTTGAAAGGAATTGCTAAGAGCTACAGATGCATGGGTTCCACCACATATGTTTTTTGGTTTAACGGTGAACCAAGAGGCAATTTAAATGTTTATAAAGATTTGCGTATCAAGGTTCTTGTATAATAGTAAGGACATTTTAATCTAAGTGAAAGTTCTATTAAATCATTATGAATTATTTCTTTAACTTTCATACCTTCTGGATCAGAACCTAACAATAGAAAAATGCTAGTGTTTTGATAATGTATTTTATATATTTGTAAAGTGAATAGTTAAATATACAGTCAAACAAATCTCTGAAGATAACGTTAATATCACAGAAAAATAGTTCTTTAGTACCAACGTGGAAGTTCATGGTTCAATCTCCCATACCTGAGTATGTTAAGAGCCTTTTATTTTCTTATGTTTTGAATTGTTAGAAACCTTTACTCAAGTTTGAATGGATTGTTTTTACACGCGAACATCTTCTAAGTATAAGTTAAAACTTAAATACAGAGGCTATTTTCGATTAACTAAGAACTCATCACGCATAAAATGATATTGTTTTGGATCTAAAAAATGTGTTTACATTGACATGTTCACATATAGATTGGGGAATTTAATCCAAGAGGTTACTAGTCACCATCCGTCAAATGGGGGTCTCATTTTCTTAATTTGTTTTATTGATAAAAATGTGATCGAGCAATCTTTCATTTAGCTTGATTCTAATGATAGTTTTGATTTGATGCTTAAAATGTGTGTGATGGAAAAAGGGATAACCATTTACATGACAATAGACGATAATATCGATTCCAATTCAATACAACAAAGGTTAAAAACACTTTAGTTTTCATGAAATATTTACATATTGTTTACTGGATATAATCTTCATGAGAATTTAACGTCTTATACAGGGTTCAAAATGAAGTTATTGATGAATTGGATAGGGAGCAAGAATCAGAGTATTTGCTAAATGATGAAAATTATCATAGCCAATACAGAGTGAAATGAAGTTGATTTCAAAATTTCACGAAGAGAAAACAAAATCACAAAGCAAGAAAACTCCAACTATGATCGTGAACTCAAAGTTTTTTAAATATGATTGAGTTTAGAAGAGCCTTGAACCACTATGCACTCATGAATGAATTGAAGTACATCGTTGAGAAGAGTGACCCAACCATATGCACAGCAAAGTGTATAGACAAAAAGTGCAAGTAGAGAATTCATGCTTCCATCACACAAGATGAAGTTACATTTGATGTATTTATATAAACAAATAAATATTATATTTTATACTTTTATATTGTTAATAAAACAAGTAAAATGATTTCTTATAATTGATGCTTATACGTGAGTTCATCTTTCTATTATTATATATTTTAATAAAATATAACTGATCTTTCTAATAGCTTTGAATTAATGTTTCAAGTGTTAAATGCATTCTTAATTAGTTTATATTAAGTTAACCGAACATTTTAATATTGAAGTGTGAAAATTTTTTATTATTATAAAACATAAGTGATCTTTCAAATATGCTAATTAAATTTTGATTTGGAAGGTATTTTAAAATCAAATTGTGCCTTAGAGTTTTATTATTGGTTAGATTAAGTTAACTAAACATTTTAATATACTTTTTATAAATTGTATAGGTCTGGACATTGTAGAAGCTCATTCTTGCACTAGAATCAATAAAGGTGGTAATAAGCTTGCAACTCAAGGGTGGATTGCTAGTGTAATTATAGACAAGCTAATATCTGATGGGGATGTCTTTGTTACAGATTTTCAAAAATGGGTTACGAAAACTTACAATGTTGATGTACCATATCTAGAAGTTAGAGATAAGGAACAAGCATATAGTGATATATATGGTAAGTGGGAAGACTCATTCATGAAGATGAATGATTTTGAAGAGGAACTCATAAGTAGAAGTCGAGTAAGTGTTGTTGACATTGACTTTGAAACTAATGGTAACAAGAAGCTATATCTATGTTTTTTATATCATTAATATCGTGCTCGAAGGGGTTTCTTGATAGTTGTCGTCCGTGCATTACTCTTCGTGTTTGTCACCTGAAAGAAAAGTTCAATGGAGTACTAGTTGCAGCCACAAGTGTAAGGTAATAATTCTATTTTTCTAGTAGCTTTTGGTGTACTTAAATCAAAGAACAATAATTTATGGATATGGTTTCTTCAATTGCTTAAAATAAATGGTACACCAAATGATCTTGTTTTCTCATCAGACATGCAAAAAGGTCTAGAAGTAGCAATAACACAAGTATATCCTAGTGCTAGACATAAAGAATGCATTAAACACTTATACAACAATTTCAGAAAACATTTTCATGGTGAGATCTTTACTAGGAACTTATGGCGAGCTGCTAGAACCTACAATGTTACCGAATATGAAAGACTATTATATGAGATCGCAAAAGCATGTAAAGATGCAGTTACATATATAAGTGAGAACCATCAGAAAGTATGGAATCCTTGAAAGTTTGATATAACTTCCAAGTGTGACTATATTACAAATAATATCTCAAAAACATTTAATTCATGGATAGGCGAACTACGTTATATGCCGGTACTTGATCTCCTTGATTCTATTAGGGAAAAGATAATGGTAAGGTTTGATAAAAAGAAGGTTGATTGTAAAAAAAATGGAAGGGCATATTGGTACCTAATACTAAGAATTACCTCAACAAAATCTCTAAGGTAAGTGAAATATTTATCTATTTTTTGTTACCTATTTTTAAGAGCTAAACATATTAATATAAATTTCCTAACATTGTTTCTCTGTTATATGTAGAACTTGGGTTAATACGAGGTTTGTAGAAGCAGTGAACAATGAGAAGGAGTGAAATACATGAGAAAACACCAGGAGGTCTTACTTGATGAGCAAAAATGCAGTTGACAGGTTTGGCAAGTTAGAGGTCTTCAATGTGTGCATGCAGCGTCGTTTATTGCTTTCACAAGAGAAGTAAAATTGGATCAATATGTTGATTCATATTTTACTATTGAGAAACATAAATCAGCTTATGTTCTAAAAATTGCTCTGATGCCTACTAAGGAGCAATGGGTTCAAATATATACATGGGAGAAGACATACCCACCTAGCATCAATTGTCTGCCTGGGAAACCATGAAAGAATAGAATCATACTGCATGACGAGTCTAAAAAAAGACATAGATGTTCGCGTTGTGGTGAGTATGGACACCATGGAAGAACATACAAAGATCTAACATCTTAGAGTTCTTAAAAATATCAAGCATCAATCGTAAAAAAAGACATGGGAAGAGCACACAATCTTCGGAAATATAATTCTCTCAAATTGTTGTGCATTTATGATTTTATAGGATTTTGGCAACTTTTTTGCATTTGTTTGTACATTTTGTGCTATCTTTTGATATTGTGAAAAACAATGAACATTGATTGTTGTCTTACTTGTGTTCTTTTTAATATTTGTTATAAAAGATAATTGGTTCATCCATATGTGACCTATGCATTATAAAAAATAGTAAATTATAAAAAAAAAAGCGACATTACATTCTTTAAGCGAATTGGTAAATTCAATATTTTGAGAAAACTACGGTTTATTGGATAATATATTATTCCAAATGGATATATATGATATTTTTCAACTTTTAAAGAATATAAGAGTAAATTAAATTAAAATTGATTTTAATAAAAAGGGTAACTTTGAAACTTTCATTAGGCTTTAAGGGCGTTTTTTAAGTTTTGAATGAGTATATGTGATGTTTTTCAAGTTACTGGACATATATGATCAAATTGCCCCAAAACGTTAAATATATATTAATTCAGTAAGTGGGTCAATATGGACCTAAAATAAATTTATAGATTTAGTCTCGGGTCAAACATGGCCAAAAACCTAAATTTGAATGAACTAGACAAGTGTTGTGAATTGGACAGAAAGCTGACAAAAAAATTTGGTCAACTTGTATAGGCCATAACTTGGTCGTAAAAAGTAAAAAAGAAGTTTGAAATTATGTTCAAATGTAAGTTCATAGAATCCTATAACTAACTCAAGTGGTCTCACCTTAATTTGACTATGTTTAGTCCTCCAAACAATAAAAAACAAATTCAAATGTCTAAACTTAAAATTTTGAGCAGAATGTTAGTCTGTGTTCACATGGTCATAACTTTCACTTACTTAATCCATTGAGTTAATTCTTTTCTTTGGATTTATTTTAATGTCTTATCTTTCCAATGACACTAAATTTCAGTTGATTCATTATCATTTCGATCTTCGAAAAGCTTACGCAAGTTAAATGCGCGCACAACTCAACAAGTTGAAATTTTATATTAAAAATATAAACTTCAAGACAAACATTTAAACGAAAATAATAAGTTGATAAATGTGAACAATGATTGAACGTAAGACATTTAAAGGAACCTGAAGTTAAATAATCTTTAGACCCTAACATGAATTGATCAACAAATATAAAGACTCTACACTAAGAACATTATAAATAAGACATGGCACTTGACATAATGAACAATTATACTTTTATAATTAAGTACATGGATGAACACTATGGACTTGACTACATGGATTCAACCAATCGGATTAGTCCAATCCATTAGTAATCCGACTTTGTTTTGGATAATGAAGTTATTTTGTAACTTTTAGACTTTTGGGCTTACATATTGTATTGCTATATGGGATGAGCTACAAGACCTCTTTTTATTATATGTTTTACTTAAGGGAAAAGTGTGCTCAACTGTTTGTAGACTGTGTTGTAGTTTTTACTTATTGGACTAAAATGTGTGATTTGTAGATTGTGTCATGGTTTTTACTTATTGGACTGACGTGTGTGGTTTCGTTCATAAGATTGAGTCAGATGTCCTTCATAAGGTGCTTTTATTTGTTATATGATGACTTGTGCTTGTGCTTGTTTTTGGAACATACGTCATTAGGTTTGATCATGAATTACTTTGGTATCTTTGATTGCTTATTTATTTATTCACATACAATTAGCATACTTGACTTACGTGGCAACTTATTTATCTTATTAAAATTATGAACTCACCAACATATGTTAACGTTTTAGAGCATATATCTACAGATAATAATATTTGAGACTTATTTGAATGGAGAGACTCACTAATGTACTTCTCGATAGCCCGAGATAAAGGAGTAACCATGTGAGGAACAAGCAGACTCAGTTCATAGAATCTATTGGTGTAGGCTAGATTCTTTCCACTTTCCTAAGACAAATCCTAGAATTCGGCTTCCCATTTTTTGATTTTGTTTCTCGGGAAAAATTCTCGAATCATGAGTTCTTTGACTTCATCCCAAGTCAATGCCATAGCATCATCAGTTTCACAGGAAGACATGCGTACCTATAAGAGGTTTTGAGAAAATGGTTCAAAATAACAATGAGATGTTTTGAGTGTAAACATTCGGTTCATAAACCAAAGCTAATATGTTGACTTATTAAAGTATTAGGTAAACTACAACCTTAAGGAAGATACGTGTACCTATAAGAGGACACCCACCCCAAGGGTTCAAATGTAAAGTAAATAGATCCATCAGTTGATTAGGATTTATATGAATAGTTTTCCTAGATAGAACACCACAAGATACATGCATCCAACTCTTCTAACATTGTATTTGCTCAGTTGTGGGACACAAAATTTGATAGAATTGAATAATCATTCAAAATCTGAATTTGAAAACCATTTGATTTAGGCATAATGCCTTAGAATATAAAATGAGAATTGTGTGTACATTGATTGAAATGAAGGTATAAGGAATAAAGACACAAGGCATCTCACATAAAGTCCTATCTAAGCATATAAGGTACATTAGAGGACACATGTGTGAGGTACTTAGTTATAGTCACCATGGCTTCGAAACCAATCTGCTACACCCCAACCGATGGCGAAATCATCGGGACAGATGAATATGGAATCGATTCTTCATAGCACATGAAATTAAATAAGTTGATATAACATTAAATGCCATTTTCATCAAATAATACTATTAAAGTAATTCAATAGATCCAAACAATAATCCAAACAAAGCAAAAGTCTTTTATTAATCTAGGTTCAAGTCTTAAATAAGCATGTACAAGTCCTTAAAACTACATTTTCTGAACTCATATGAAAAAGTAACGAGTCAGCTAAAAGATTAGCTGGTGAGTAAACACATGTTTGCACACATATATAGGTTGATTAAAATAATTGAAACAATTCAATTCACATGATATTGTCAAGACTTATAATGTAATAATGTAACATAAAAGACAAACCAACACAATCAAAACTAATGATTGAATTGAATCGATCCGTAGATAAAGTCTTATGATTGATTGAATGCATCCGGTTCCAATCACCACTCGAATAATCAAATGGGGTGGGTTTTTCAAATCGATAGATCTATCATTGTTACTATGGTTGCATGAATTAATGATTGTGTTAATATTAAGTGTATCTAACTATGCACACATAATTGCAACTAATAACAAAGCATGTTTTGAATAGAATTTAGAATGAATTAGCAATAAATATCAAGGATTGAATATTGAATCATATGATTTCTCAAAATATAAAACACATAGAAATAGACTATGAATACTCACTTGATAATTGAATATGATATGAATTTTAAAACGCTACATTAGACACCAACGGTTTCCTCATGGTTTTAACCAAAGGAAGGGTTTCTTGGATTAGAAACAATATAATGATTAAACACTAGAATGATTTGAAAAAGTAACTAGGGTTTTAATTTAGAATTTGGGTTTAAATGATTTTAAAATAAGGTAATGAATTTGTTAAACTTGTTTATATAGAATAAATTGATTAAATAATTAAAATAGAGAGTAAATAATTAGTGAAATAGAACTATAAAATATTATTTGAATATTTAATTTATAATAATTGATTAAATAAGATTTGAAGATTAAAGTGTGAAGAAAAGAAATTATTAATTATTTAAATGAATTGTAAAATAATTTGAAATAATTTATGCTTGATTTTAGATACTTTTTATAAAATTTAAAGCTAACTAATAAATTTTATAACATTTAAAAAATAAAAGAAATATGAAATTTTAAATTTTGAAACTTTTAGAAATTGATAAATAATTTCTGAGTTAATATTAATTAACAAAATAATTTTTATTTGATTTTAATAATGTAATAATAATTTTTGAAATTTTTAAATGAAAAAAAATGGAATAGGAGTGAATAGGGTTGAACTTGGATCTCCCCCGTGTTAGTGCTTGAAATTTGCAAGTGGGCTAAAGGCCCAAATCTGGTTTAAACACCGTTAAACAAAATATAGTTGTTTTAATAACAAAAATCCCGATTTCCAATAAACTCTAATTTTGATTTGTATCAAATTAAACATGAAATCAATTTTGATGATGAAAGTAAACCTAAGGCTTTGATTCCCCACATGAAACCGAGTGTTTAAGTGTCTTGAATTACCTGGATTGGTATCGATTTGATAAAAAAACAAAGTTCAAGAGCAACCAAGACTTAGGGTAGAGACTAATCGAGATGATGATGATGATTTTGGTTCAATTGATGTTTTCAGAAGCTTCAATGATTGATAATAAGTAGAATCCCTCAATCAATTGAGGTTTTGAAAGATCAGACAATGCCTGTCGACTATGATGTAAGTCTGTATGAAGGAGGTGAGCTAGTTTGACTTTTGTGTGTTGTTTGTAAAATTAAGTGTTCAAACAAATCTAAAGAAGTGAGTAAGATGCTTCCCCCTTGTTATACTGGTCCAATTATAATAGTTTCGATTCAATCAAGTAATGATATTTGATTCGGGGTTTTGGTTTTGATTCGCGAGCATCAACACAATTTTAGTCATATTGATTTGTATGTTTGAATTAGAAATGATCTCAGATTTTGCAGGATCGGTTATGGTTCATAACAGTTTCACAGTTGAGGACTTATCAGCTAAGAACACTTACTGTCAAATAGAAAACAAGGCAATGAAACGATAAACAACAACGAAGAACAAGTAACAACACTCAAGAACACAAAGATTGGTTTTTCAAGGATGATGTATATTGCTCTTAAATGTTTACAAGTATTATAATGCTTGTTGCTTGTTTTCTTGGTTAGTGCTTGGTCCTAAGACTAATATATTGAGATACTCTATACAACAACCTACAGCCGGCCATACTTTGAAGGTCAGCTGGACACTAATCTAGACAACAAGATGAATGTAAAGTCAAGAGGTAGATTGCCTTTTGACATGTGACTATAACATGTCATAGCTCACATCCTATTGTATAACAAAAAGGATAAAAGTACTAAAGTTGGAAGCTACAGACAGTGGACCATGTTGGCAGTTGACAAAAGTAAAATGGTAATCATCAACTTGTATAAGTTGGTGAATCTTTAGAGTTGTCAGCGGGAAGGTCTTTTGCTTTTGTCAAAAGTGTGTTAGGGACACAAGTCTTTAAAGTCTTCGGAAGAGTTCAGTCTTCAAGCTCTGGAAGACTTCACTTTGGCTTCGGAAGAATTCTGTCTTTCGCTTCGGAAGATTTGACACTTAATTGATTTTTCCATATGCATGATCAACTCTTCCGAAGCACTTCCTTTCTTTGTACTTCTGTGCATGCTAAGAGATCTTTGGGTAGCACCAACCTTTAAGATAATTAACTTGATCTTACATATTCGTTTTAACTCGGATTATTTAGCCGTTTGATTGAGTTTTGGTTTGAAACAGATTTGTTCTCCCATGGAAAGTTTCGGTTTTAAGTTGAACAACATAAATAATGTTCTAATTCGATTTGTAACTGATCGAAGGTTTGAAACAATCTCGCGAGAGTGATGGGACGGTTTAATTGAGTTGTTTTGAGCAAAGAATCGAGGTTTGGAGGTCGCCGGAACTTGTCCGAAGTTATGTTGGCCGGGGGGGGGGGGGGGGTTGTTTGGGTTTTAAATTGTAATTTACATTTTGGTCCTTAAAGTTCTACTTCTACCATGTTATCATTTTATGTAAAAAAATTTTAAATTAAGTTTAAAAATTTACAATTCCCACACTAGACTTTATAAAACCAACTTAACTATTAAATCAATTTTTTTATTTTATAAACCTCTTAAATCTTATAAAAACTTTATAGTTTAATTATTTATTTTAATTTTATAATTAAAACTCATAATTAACAATAACATTATAAATTTTATAATTCGTTGTAGAACTTTGAAATTGGCTTTAATTAATTATGAAATATTATAAATTTAAAAAAAATCATTTTATAAATTATACATTATAAATTGAATAATAAATAAATGACTAAATAATGAATTTGATTTTCAGAATTGATTTAAATGGGTTGGGTTTTCATCACAAATGGATCACATGTTACAATGTATACAAAAAAATGAAACTAAAAACCAAGCTCGTCTAAATTCACGTCACTCTAACTTTTAGATTTACTTTAGACTAGTAAGTATAAATGAAAAAGATAAAACCATTATAAAATTAAGCTTAAAACACAAAACACTTCCTTTTAATAGATAATTTTACAATCCTTATTCTTAAAAACCAAACCAAACCATATTTTGAAAATATATAACTATAACCAAGCAGACATAACTGGTTTACTGGCCTGATATTTGTAAAAAATACAAGTTATACCCCCAATATTATGCTAAATTGCACCAAGGTCCATAAAATTCCCAATTTGATAACAATATTTCTATTTTCTTTTCTGATTCACCTGCATTTTAACATGTTATTTATTTATACTTAACCCCACTTGAATACAGATGACAACTATATATACAAATCTATAGCAACTAATAACTTGAACCATACTAGCAAATCTTGAGATATTAGTTTATTACTCTATCACAATTTCTGCTAAATATCCCTTCCTGTTGAGCCTACTTCCAAAATATTGTGCCCCACAGCATTTGTAACTAATGAAGCTTTTGCAACATCCACTTACATGCCTCTTTTTCAAGCCATGGCTCCTGCAACAACTTTCTATCACTTTTCCTAAATCGTCGCTAGTGATCACACGGTCACGATAGTGGTGGTGGTGGTGATGGTGGTGGTGATGATGATGGTTATCGTGTTTTTTCGCGTTCACAATGGAATGACAATGCGGCTTATTTTGATTCGCAGAACATGTAGAACTCTGTGATTCCAAATCTTTGGTGTCATTGCAGCATTTTGTTTCTTGTACTGAGTGTTTTGTTTTATGTGCGGCTTGAGCTGCATTTTGTGGTTGTAGCGTGTGCTTTACCTCGTGTATTTCATCGTCGTCATCATGACTGCAACACTCGTGTTTCTCTTTTCCTTGTTCTGGTTGTACCACGTGCTTTACCTCGTTACCATTATGAGCACAGCAATCGCCTTTTGTTTCTTGTATGCAGTCGGTGTCGTGCATGTGATGATCATGATCATCATGAGCACAACACCCATCATTGTCGTCTGTTTCGGGTATATGATGATGATGATCATCATGAGCACAACAACTGTCATTTTCATCAGTTTCTACCAAATGCTTCAGCTCTTGTACATTATCTTCATGACCACAACAGCCAACATGCTTTTGAACCTTAGTAGCAGACCAGCATTGTGCATGATGATGTGAAGAACCCGAATGAGTTTTCATGATTCTCGAGCTTGTACCTTGTAACAGCAGCATGCTGTTGAATATCACTAGCAAACAGGTCCCGACATCTGCAAGAACCGCAGCCCAAACTAACGGGTGACCTGCGATAGCTAATGCAATTATAGCAGCCTTGGTGATGATGGCGATAAATATATTTTCAAATATTTTTCTGCGGGTTTTTCTCGCTAACTTCACGGCTGCTGGGATCTTTCTGATATCATTTGACATTAGGATTATGTGTCCAGTTTCGTTTGCTAACGCTGATCCAGAAACGCCCATTGATATCCCAATATCTGCTGTGGCTAGAGCAGGTGCATCATTCAGCCCATCACCAACCATGGCTGTTTTCGATTCCTTTTGGATTTCTTGAATAATTTTGGCTTTATCTTGAGGTAAAAGTCCTGCATGAACCACCTCCAATGCCCCTCCTAACTGTACAATCAAGAGAAAATTAAGCACAAAAAACTAAACAAATTGAAGGTTGAGTGGAGATGACATTAGGATTATGTGTCCAGTATACTATGACATATATACTCTAATTTTTTTGAATGAGAAATTCTTCAAAATGTTGCATTCAGTAAAAACACAATTTGGGAGGTGTTTTTTATTCATTTTATTTTAGCTATATCTGCTTTTTTAATTTACCCTTTTGAGTTGATACTTGATAGAAATGGAAATATAGCTCAAGTTATATCATTCAAACAAAAACTGGTTAAAATGTGGGGCTCATGTTGATTGACCAACAACTGTATTTTTGTCAACTTATGAAAAAGGTTATATAAAATATAAATAGTCAGAGTGATTACAAATGTTATATTTATTACAATAACAACCTATTTTTTTTACAAGTCAGTGGTAGGAGGTCGTAAACAGTAGAATACACTTTGAATGACTTTTAACGCTTATGACCCTTTTCGACTCATTTCCTAACCAACTTTAAGACCCAATTCCCAACAAACTTTTCCATTTAACCGGTTAGAGATTATATTTAACTCAAATAGACCCTTTTATGAATAAACAAGCTGAAATTTCACATCAAATGTTCAGAACAAGAAGTTAAGTGTTGACCTGATTTTGCGCATAATTAGCTGCAGCCTGACAATCTCCTGTAAGCATGGCTGTTTTGATCCCCATTGATTTAAGCTCTTCAAGTGCTTCCTTTACTCCAATTCTACAAGAATCAGAGAGACTAAAGGTTCCAGCTGGTGTTGGCCCCACAAATATGTAACCAATTGAATTTCCGTCGTTATTTTCACTCCCATTTCTTGGAACTAATAATAGTTCAGTAATCAAGTTAGAAAACAATGGGAGTAAAAAATGGTGTTGTGAACATTCTTTTACCTTGTGAACACCCTGCTCTAATTGCAATCTTTTGGTTTCCAATATAAACATCTTTTCCATCAATCTTTCCGTAAATTCCTTCTCCGGGGAAATCTTTGAATTCCTCCACACTGTCTGGTTGTGGTTTGACTGAATGAGCTCGTGCATATTCTACAAGGGCTGCAGCCATTAGATGACTAGACTTGCTCTCCAGGCTTGAAACCCTTCAAAGTACCAAAAGAATAATCACTCTAATGCATTAAAAAGATTGCGTTAAATTTGACCCGTTTACTTATAAATGGGTTGATTTGGTAATGTTTTATCTACAGTAGATGAAACATGCAAAATCAGAAAAAAAAAAAAAAAAAAAAATAGCTTTATAGGAAACATTTGAAAAGGGTTAAAAGTCAGCTGAAGTATCTTTTTACTGCATATATAAACCCAACATTACACTATACTTTAAAAACCAAATAGCACACTCTCCATGCACAAAGTACAAATTGTAATGCATGTGCACTTAAAACATTTTGCTTTTGTTTCCACTTTCAAAGATAAGATTATTATTTTATTATTATAAATAACTCACTATCAATTCATGAAGTACAAAGTTAAAAGTTAAGATGCAATACCACGTGGCCTTTGGTTTCCACCTTTTAATATTATCATTTTATTATTATAATTAAATTTTATTGTAATTTGTTTTTCTCTTTTAGTTTTAAAAATATAGTGTTTTTTTTCAAATGCATCACTACTACATGCTTATTCTTATTTATGTATAGGCTTAAAATTTATCCGAAACTGATACGTGTCAAATATAAAATATATTTAATTAACTCAGTGCATAAAATTTTTTAAAAATTATGAATGCCTTGTTTTATTTAAAGAACTAGATTGTTATGACCCAATATAATTTTTCGATAGCGCTATGTGAAAATTTTTAAAATTTAGAAAAAAAAAGTGTATCAGTCAAATAGGCTTTATCCATTTAGACCCAATACACATGCTGTCTCATTTTATAAAAGATTTAGATCATTCTTTAAATAATATCACTCTTGGAAAATCATAAGTGACATATTAAAAATTCGGAAAACGGTGTCCTGGGTCAACCCGACCCGTGCCCATAACAAATCGTGCCAGAAATGACCCTTAGAAATCACATGTGACACATTAAAAAATACTGGTTTACCACTGTACTAGAAAAATGAAAGAGCACATGAAAACTTTACCAGTATAGCAATTTGTGATTGTCAATGAGCGGATGGAAGTCGGAGACAGAGAACTCTCCTTTAGTGATTGTTCCAGTTTTGTCAAAACAAATATATTTAACAGTAGAAAGTGTCTCGAGGTATTGCGCCCCTTTAACCAGAAGTCCAGATGTAGCTGCTTTTGACAGTGCACAGAATGCTGCAATGGGCGTAGACAAGATAAGAGCACATGGACATGCACTTACCAAAACCACCAACGCCAAATGATACCATTTTTCGACATCATGAACTTGTAAGGCAGCTGGTATTCCAGCTAAGCATGCGGCTACTATGCACACAGCTGCAAATCCCAAGTAACATCAGCAAGATTGATAAAACAAGAACATCCAAAAAACATCAATAGCCCAGATGTTTAATAAGGATTATTTTTCCCATGATCATATAGAAAACTGTTTTAGAAGGCAATTGTACCTGGGGTGTAATACTTGGCGATTTTGTCTACATATCTTTGAGTTTTTGATTTATTACTTTGAGCTTCCTCAACAAGCTTCGCCATCTTTGCTACTACACAAGCTTCAGCTAGAGCTGTAGTTTTAACACTAATATAACCTGAAAAATACTTGAGTCATACACAAATGACTGGCTAGACTTTGACTTTTGATGTCAAGAAACTATTTAGATTCACAATTTATAAGCTTTTTATTCAAAAATCAGTAATAATTTCCCACAAACAGTACCATTTGATAGATGTTTAAAGCACATGACCTTTTGAAAACTTTGATCAAACAAAACCTGAGAAGTGATTCTTTTTAAACAGTCTAGAACATATAGGGATTATGCAATGTTTTCATACCATTCAGATTGACTGTGCCTGCCCAAACAACGGAATCTACTTGTTTAGACACTGGAAACGATTCGCCAGTTAAAGCTTTCTCATCAACTTCACAGCTCCCTTCCACGACTACTCCGTCAATGGGGATCATGGTTCCAGCCTTAACTGCAAGTCTTGTGTTGACCATCACATCCTTAGTGTTGACTTGTTCACCAGTGTCCGCTAATACCGCCTTTTGAGGAGCTATGCTCATCAACGATGACATCACAGCAGTGGCCTAGATGTAAAATGTGTATCATACATTAGGATTGTTATATAGAGTACAATTTTGCATTTGCTTAGTAGTGAATGTGTGTGTGTGAGGGAGGTGTTGCTAGTAACCTTGTGACTCGCCCTTGTTTCAAGCCATTCTGATATAGTCAACAGAAACACAATTGTCCCGGCTTCCCAGTAATCCTTTAAGAAAATGGATCCTCCAACTGCATATATGAACGAAACTGATAAACTGGGAGTGTTTTGTTCACTGGAATTCGACGAATACAAGGAAACGGAATGCCATTTGATTAGATTTCATCACCTGTTTATTTTTTCATTTTTTTTTTCTCTTATTGATGAACTGAATTTTAATGGATTCCATTTAATTCCTTTAAACAAAACAAATAGGCATTCCTTATAGTTATCTATGGAGTGTCCAATTCATTCTACTAAACTTTCATTACGAATTATTATATGGTAAAAAACAACCTTTATCATTATATTACAATTTCATTATATTGATTTACTATTACCATGATAGTATTGGTATTTAGTATATTCATCATATTACTATTACTATTACTATTTCAGGATTATAATTGTATTATGAAGATATCATATATATATATATATATAGTACCTGCAATGAGCATGAGAACGTTGATGTCGATTCTAAGGTTTCGTAGTGAGGCAATAGCTTTCAAGATAAGCGGTATGATGCCGACGGCGACAGCTCCAAGTGCCAACCATTGAAATGGTGGATAAATGTATTTGAAAAATGATAGCAGAAGTAAGACGCCACACACCACTGCAAAAGGGCTTGGCCACTTGTTTCGGTAGCTTTGATCTCCTTTTACTCTTACATTTGCTTCTAGTCGTGCTTGGTTTAGCACCTTAACTAATCAAACAACCATTAAAAATAACTAATAAGTAGCTCAGAAAATCTTGTGTAATGTCTTTCCGGTTTGGCTGATTTTGACAAGATTTATATGTTGAACCAGTTTTTAAATATTACAAACAAAACCGACTCGATCTATTTATATTATATACATATATTATTACTTCTACATTTTCAGGGCCAAAAGTTGGAAATAAAGACTTTTTACTCCTATGATCCACAAAAGGTTAATGGATGACATAGTTCTTTACTTTTTTTGTGTTTTATTGTTATTATTATTATTTTTGTACTTTTACTTTATATGTAACAGTTGTTAAAGTTGGAGTGGCTTGTGTAAATGGGTTACTTTATTGACAAGAAAAATTGTCACTAATGTGAATGGCGTGTTTAACTAGTCACTTTAAGTTTAGTAACATGATCCAACAGAAATAGTATATAGTTACATACATGATATATCATACCAACAATTATAGTTTAAGAACATAATTAAGGTTGGAAAACATACATATTTATATGATAATAATTAAATGTTAACCCTCTATTATTACAATAATCGTGTTAAATTTTCAAATTCAATCAAAATATTATTATTTTTTGTTGAAATCATATTTACGAAATGTAAGTGTAACTTATACTAGTGTAAACTTTTTTTACACTTACGAATTTACACACATATATATAAAAAAAATATTTTTATATGTGTAATGATGTTATTAGAAAAATAATAACAAAAATTTTGATTGATCATATAAAGTTAATACAATAATCGTAATAATAGAAAGGTAACATTTTTTAAATAAACCATTAAATTCAAAGATTCAATTAGAAAAATAACTAACACCTACTTTTTCTATATTTATCTTTGTAAAGATGGTGTGACAGATGATGAATCTACTAGATTATTTATCTCAAATATAAGTAATTTTATATTTAAATATAGAAACATATTTGTTCGTAAATAAATACTTGTTTTGGTTTTGAGAAATGATAATCAACAACTAAATGGGCACTACTTTAAAACGGATAGGGTTCACTCTCACTTTTAATAAAAGCAACAAACGTAACGTTTCTTCCAGCATCATTAAAAGGCAAAGGGAAAATTTTATCAGCAATTTGAGAAACCTCAGTTTACCATTAAATTAAACGCAATATATTGTTTTAAATATCATACCTTTATTGAAATAATAGCGTCTTTATGGTTTAATCCATTTGGTATTTTCTTATTTCAAATTAAAATCCGAAACGCCTATTCGAATTCGAATAAAAAATTAAAAGTCAAAAATTAATACGTATATGTATATAGAAATAAAAATATAATTTTTAACAAAATAAAAAAAATTATATCTATAATTTGAAATAAATTTTCGAAAAATGCAATTCGAAAGCTAACCCGATTCGAAATTTAAAACCAATTTCAAAATGAAATACCCCTTGAATTTTGGTTTTTTAAGTCTAAATACTATACTTCCATTTCCCTCAAACTCAAACACCTTAACTGAAAATAAAAATATAACATAACACAAAATTTGAAAATTATTTACGAACTATACTTTTATATAAATTAAAAAACTTTTAAATTTCTTTTGTATATAACACGAACAGATCGAGATTATCTCATAACACAAAGAATTTATATATTTTAAAATTAAAAAATATATATTTGTTTAGATATAAAAAATTTTGTTTTATAAAATATGAACCATAAACGAAACAAGCACTAGTTTTAAACGGGTTGGGCTCACCCTCCCCTTTCCTCCACGCAAGAAACGTTACGTTTCTTTAGGCAACTTTATTTTCTTTAAAAGGCAATGGCAGAATTTTATTTTGTTAAGAAACTTATATTATTTAAATATTTTATCTTTCACGAGGATAATAAAGTAATTAAAATTATTAAATAGGTGTTGTACTATTTAAACGAACATAAAAGCAAATATGTGTACGAAAGAAAAGCAAAAGCACAAAAAAGGAAGAAGCTATATGATTGTTTAAAAGGGTTATTTTTTATATACTTGGAAATTGTCCAATGATTTATGTTCCTCGATTTATACATTCTTTTTTAACTATCTATTAGTTTATAAATTAGAAATAAAATTAGATATAATATCCGGAAAAAGGAAAGGAGGTTTTATAAATTGATAAAAAATAATAATGAAACATAAAGTATTTTGAAAGGAAGAAAGAAACAATGGCCGACCAAACCTCCGGTATTCACTCTTTTTGGAACCATCACATTTCTTTGTTTTTTTTAAACCACTTAAATATACTCTTAAACGAGGCCTTGTGTTCAAGCCCATACATAGTGTAACTTAATGTAATTTAAGTATGAAAATATATTTGCCGTTCAAAAATTAACTATTAAGTGTGGTCATTTAAAAAAAATGAATTTTAATAATTTAAACTATTAATTATTGGTCAATATTAATCTCAAATAATAATTTTACCAATATTAAAATTAACTATTAATTATTAAAATACTGCCAAACAATCTCTTATTTTGTCAGGTACTATAAATTTGAACACTATATAAGATGAATTTTTATAGATAGATCAAATACAAAAATTACTTATATTTAAATTAACAATCAAAAGACTACCAAAGAGTACTTCTTAAATATATTATTTATATTAAAATTTTATAAATAAAATAAACAAAATTGACCAGAGTATTGTAAAGACTTCTTGAAACATATAAAACAACATTAAATACGGATTATAAACCTTACGTTAATAAAAGAAAAAAACGCAATTTAAAAATAAAATGTTACTTTTATAGTTTATACTCAGGATTCTGTTAACAAAATAGATTTTGTTGTGAAGATGGCACAAGCCTACAAACACAAGACATTCCGATACCATTCTATATATTAATTTAACATTATTAATATATATAATAATATCATAATATCATAACTGTATAGATACTTTATCTTTACGTGATTCCTCAGTTAGTCGGTCGATGGTAACTTCCCACCGATAAAATCGATAAAAAGTTAAAACGATCAAAACCTCAAAACCAATGGTTTGAAACTCTATCTTCTGCATCACACTCTAGATCATTCCAAACAGATTCATACAAATTAAACATAATTGCATAAATGATAATAATTACCGATTTGAGAGGTGGAGATGAGATTGAGGTCGTGAAGAACGATTACAGTTCGGGTGGGGACGACGACGGAGACACGATGAACGCCTTCGAGAGGAGTGAGAATCTTCTCGATCAATGGCACCTCTGATGAACAACATATGCCCATCACATCAAAGTAGCTTTTCTCCAAATGCTTAGATGAATCCTTCTTCATCTTTCTTTTTGTATATCAGAAATCCCCAATGAAGAAAATGATATTATTATTATAAGAAGAAGGAGGAGTAATTAGAAGCGGTGAGAGCAGAGGGTGGTTATTTGTAGTGGGGAGCAGGAGGGTGACCTGGAACCCACGGAATTTTGCTCCATTTTCTGTTGTTAGGTCAGGTTTATAGTAATATACTACTTTTTTTTTTTTTTTAAAGTGGCAAATGTTGTTATTTTGGTATTTTGTGTAAGATAGTAAAACACGATTGATTTTGTAATTCAAAATAAAGGTGATCTAAAATAGGATTTTTACATATTTTTTATTTCTAAAATCATAAATTACATATTTACTCAAGATAAAAAATTAATTACATATTTTCTCTTTTTAAACATATATATTACATAATAGGTTATAACCCCGTGTATTACACGGGTTAAATAAGAAAAAATACTAAATATTTATTAACAAAAAGTTAGGAACTGTAAAACGTCAAATATAAAGATACTTTGATTAGCTGATAAAACACTTTTAATATTATTAAAACTTTCATTTTAAAAAGTTATTGTTTTGAAAAAATTTGGTTGTGTTTATCAATATCTCACTCTTTAAAAACTATGGGCTTGTTTTGTAAAAAATATTTTTATGTAAAACTTTATTTTTTAAAAAGATTGATTTTAAAATATTTCATAATTTAATAAGGTTTCATTGTTTTAGAAAAAAAATCATAGTTTTAGACAATTTTGAATTTAAAAAAAGTATATTTTTAATCAAAATATTTAGTTTTTATTTAATGAAAAAATGTTTTTTAAGAAGTTAATGATTAAAAAACGATATGGATTTATAATATAGAGAGAGAAAGAGAAAAAATTGAGAATTAATTATTTGACTTTTAAAAAATGGAATAAATAGTTTGGGCGGGAAAATTAAGATGAGAAGACTTGTGATAATGCCATGTGGCACCACATGTAAATGATTATTAGGTTAGATTTATTCATTTCATTAAACTTTATCTATTAAATAATTATTTTACCTTTTTTTTACTAAGAGATTTTTACATATAAATGTTTTATTATTATAATTGTTTAAAACTTTTGATAATTATGTTTTGTATTTGAAGATATAACTTTATTATTGGTTGTTGTTGTTTCGAAATAAAGTTTTAAACGAGATGAAATTTCGTTGTTTTTATTAAATAGAAGACTTGAACTTAAGAAATTATTTAATTAATAGTCGTTGGAAGTGAAATATGTAAAAATAATATACTGAAAATACGAGTAATATAATCATTCAATAAATAATTTCA
Organism: Flaveria robusta; assembly: GCA_025506415.1. NCBI lineage: Eukaryota > Viridiplantae > Streptophyta > Magnoliopsida > Asterales > Asteraceae > Flaveria > Flaveria robusta. The sequence continues at coordinate 17,076,180 of CM046465.1, read as the reverse complement.
ATAAAATTGGTAAATATGTATTTCAGATATGTTGAGATTGTGGACACTCTAGTGGATACAGGTGTCAAACAAGAGAACATGGACATTGTGAGCAAGTTCATGTTCTCTCTTCCTAGAGAATGGACTCACTACTGTGTGGCCATTAAAAGAACTAAAAACCTCTCAACTCTTACCCTTACTGAGCTGTATGGTATCCTGAGCGGTTACCAGATGGAGATGAACATGCAAAATCCATCTCATAACTCATCCAATACCCACAAAAGTTCTGCCCTCCATGTGGTTGAAAGGGACAGTAGAGAACCTCAACATCATCTTCTCAGCTACCCTGACAACTCATAAAAGGGCCCTTTTATCACCTTCCCGGAGACACCAAGGGAGAGCTAAATCTAAGGAAGCCCATTCCAAGTAACAAGCTCTTCTCAAGCCTTTGTGTCTTATGATGAAAGTTCAGGCAACTTTCTCTTCACACTCAAAGACTTGGACTGCATTCATCCAGATGATTTGGAATACATGGAGATTATGCAGCAGATGGCTTTCCTCACTCATAGAGCCAAGAAGTTTTACCAGAGGATTGGGAGAAATTTTCCTAGCTGTGTATCTAGTGGAAAGTTTGGAGTGTATAAAAGCAAAGTGAAGTGTTACAACTGTAACCAAATGGGACACTTTGCTAGGGAGTGCAAGGCACCAAGGACAAATGGTGGCCTACCACAATCTAGACCAAACTACACTAAGGGAGCTTCAAAAGCTGAGAAGCCCAAGCAACATGCTACAGTAGCTGTTGAAGAAGAAGGCTTTGATTGGAGTTTCGAGGTTGAAGATGCTTCTCCAAACCATACCTTGATGGCTGATCATGAAGAACCCAAGGTAACAAAACATCTTTGTACCCCTGAGTGCATTGCTAAAGTTAGCATATATAGGTCCTATTACTTAGAAGTAAGATCTAATCTTGAGTCTTTGAATATTTTAAAAGCTGATTTTAAAAGAGCAGAAAATGACTATAAACTTAAAATAGAAGATTAAAAAAAACAATTTCTACTCTTAAACATGAGCACACAAATTACAGACTCAAATCAAAGATCTCATAGTCAAGTTAACCGAATGCCAGGCTGAGCTTGTGATCAGTAATGCCAGGGCAGCAAAGTGTGTTCTTGAAGAGGAAACATTCAAGAACATCATATCCTCATCTTTGCATGCCAAAGTATCTTATCAAAATAGACAGGGACTGGGATCTAGTGAAATAGCTCTTCCACACACTCTATTATCTGTAAGACAACAATGTTGTGAAACTAGTGAAGATGAGCTACCTTCTAAAGATCCAATTCAAGAGAAAAATGAAGATGATGATGAAGAGGAGATGGTGAAGGATGAACCTAAAGTGAGTGAAGAGGTTCAATCTAATAAAGGACACCATTCTCCTGGAGAGAAGAAAAGGACAAAGATGGCCAAGTCTGCTAGAAAGAATTTGATCAGGGCAGCCAAGAGAAAAGCTAAGAAAGCCCAGGAGATCAAGCCCACCTTTGACTTGAAGCAGAAACAAGTGTTCATATTTGCTGGGTTTGAGGTGGTGAAGACTACAAACTTGACTATGGATTCTTATACTAGGAGTCCTAGTTCAAGCTCAAACCATCCTTGTCAAAAGAGGAGTGTTGATAAAAAGTGCACCACTGCTGCACTGCCTGAACCATCCGGTTCCAAGAGCAAGCCTATCCCTAAGAAGACTGCGGCATCATCTGCAAAGGTGAAGAAGGAATTGAAAAGTGATCTAGCTCAACCAGCCTCTCTAAATAAGTCTCTCAGAAGCAGCTCAACTACATGCATCATGTGTGGAAATACTTCTCATCTTTCTAAGGATTGCATCTACAATCCTAAAAGTACTGTCAACATGACCAAGAAGGCTTTTGAAATGAAAAAGAAGAAGATAGCTTCAGAGGGAAAGTCACTTTCCTCGAAAGCTCAAAAATGAAGGCTCAGAAGATAAGTGGACAATTGTATTCGGAAGAAATTTCTGTCTCGGAAGAAAGTAATGCTTCCGAAGTACTGAAATCTGCAGTGGATGTAAAAACTTCCTAAGATTCAGTCTTCAAAACTTTCAAAGTTGTAAAAACTTCAAAGCATTGAAGGCCAAGTCTAGTCTTTCAAAGATGGCATGGAAGATGAAGGAAGGCCAAATGACTAAAGCTTCCTCATCATCAACAGCTCAAGATCCCCAAAGCTTAAACATAGGATCCATAACTGTTGATTTATCTTCTGTTAATATTAATGAACCCAAGACAAGCAAGGCTTGGGTCTCCAAATGTAACTAATCATCTCTTTCTGTGCGGGAATAACTCAAGAGTAAAAGAATGTATGGATCATTGACAGTGGCTGTTCCAGGCACATGACAGCCAATGGCTTCTTGCTACAAGACTTTGAGAAGTTTGATGGAGGGCCAGTTGCTTTTGGAGGAGAATCTGGTGATTACATCACTGGAAGGGGCAAAGTCACAAAGGGTAAGCTTAGTATTGAGAAGGTAAACTTTGTTAAGGAGCTTGAGTACAATCTTCTGAGTGTATCTCAATTTTATGACCAAAAGCATAACATGTTCTTCACTGAACATGAGTGGATTGTTCTCAAGCCCGGGGTGATCATTCCTCAGGAGCATATTCTGCTCAGGGCCCACAGGAAAGGGAACATGTACAAGTTGGATTTACAAGAAACCTCCCCTTCTGGAGAAGTTTCCTGCTTTCTGTCTAAAGCCAATAGTGATGAGTCTTTTCTCTGGCATAAAAGAATATGCCATGTTAACTTTAAGAACATGAATAAATTAATGAAGAATGATTTGGTAACTGGAATGCCAAAGAAAGAGTTTACAAGTTATGACCATTGTATTGCATGTCTGAAAGGTAAGCAACACAAAATGTCTCACAAGCCAAAGGAAACCAACTCTATCACTACCCCCTTCACTTGTTACACTTGGATCTGTTTGGCCCCACAAGTGTAATGAGTTTAGGAAAAACTTCATAGTGTCTTGTGATCACAGATGACTTCACTAGATACACTTGAGTCTTTATTCTTAGAACTAAGGATGAGACTCCTAAAATCTTGAAGTCTTTCGTTCTGAAGATTGAGAATCAATCTGATCACATGGTCAAGATCATAAGATGTGATTAAGGAACAGAATTCAAAAATCATATCCTTGATTCATTTTGTGAAGAAAAAGGTATTTCAAGATAATATAGTGCTCCTAGGACTCCTCAGCAAAGTGGTGTTGCTGAGAAGAGAAACAGGAGACTTATTGAAGCTGCAAGAACCATGCTGTCTGATTCTAAACTGCCCATCACCTTCTAGGCAGAGGCAGTTAACACTACTTGCTATGTGCAGAACAGAGTTTTAGTTGTCAAGACTCATGGTAAGACTCCTTTTGAGTTGTGGCACAAGAGGAGACCTTTTATTGGTTCCTTAGATCATTTGGTTGTTCATGCACCATCTTGAATACCAAAGATCATCCGACCAAGTTTGCTGAGAAATCAGACGATGGACACTTCATTGGATACTCTTCTCAAGCTAAGGCTTATAGAGTATACAGTCTCAAAACTAGAGTAGGTGAGGAGTCAGCCAATGTGACTTTCAATGAACACACACCTCCTGATTGGCTATTTGATTTTGATTTAGTTACCAACTGTTTTAACAAATCTTGTGAAGATGTTTCAAGATCTACTGGTAACTTATCAACAGGAGATCCTGACCCAAGATTTGAGCTGAGAAGACCAAGCATGAAAACTACTACAGCTCCAATGGTAACTAATCCTGCAGGTAGAGATCCTATCAGCATAACAATGACAAATTCGGCTGATACATCTTATGTGCCTATAAATTCCAATAGTGAGGCACAAAACTCAAATGAAGGAGCTTCCAATGTAGGAGGAAGTGGAGATGGTGATTCTAACCAAGAATTTCATGATACTAAAAATCTCACCACTGAAGATAACATCAATGATGTCACACACTTATTGGATCAAGTCACACATGATAAGTGTGCTGATGTGGTGGGTGATCCTCAATCACCAGATCAGAATTTCACAAATTTCGATTTGTCAAATCAACTTGGTGTGATTCCTCAGCTAGAATCCACAAGTCTCACCCCACCACAAACATCATTGGAGATGTTGAGACAGGAGTGAAAATAAGAGGACAAACCCATGATAAAAATGTTTGTTTGCACTCTTGTTTTTTGTCTCAGATAGAGCCCAAGAAAGTTGATGAGGCTTTGAAGGATGGTAGTTGGGTTGAAGCAATGCAGGAGGAGCTGCTTCAATTCAAAAGACAGAAGGTTTAGAACCTATGTCCTCTTTCTCATGGGAAGACTACTATAGGAACCAAATAGATTTTTAGGAACAAAAAGAATGATAGAACATTGTCATAAAAAACAAGGCTAGATTAATTGTTCAAGGGTACACTCAAGAAGAAAGAATTGATTACACTAATGTCTTTGCTCCTATAGCATGACTTGAAGCTGTTAGGATATTCCTAGCTTTTGCTGCATCCAAGAATTTTAAAGTCTACCAACTTGATGTCAAGTGTGCTTTTTTATATGGTGTGATTGAAGAGGAAGTGTATGTCAAACAACCACTTGGCTTTGCAGATCCATATCATCCTGATTATGTCTACAAGCTTGACAAAGCTCTCTATGGGCTGCATCAGGCTCCAAGGAAGTGGTATGAGACACTGTTACGGTACCTTGTCCAACATGGTTTCAAGAGTGGTACCATTGACAGTACACTTTTTCTCAAAGGAACATGGAATGACTTGATGCTAGTTCAAGCTTATGTAGATGACATCATCTTTGGGTTATCTAATCCTAGTCTCTACAAAGAGTTTGAGAAGCTGATGAAATATAGATTTGAAATGAGTGCCATGGGAGAACTCAATTTATTTCTAGAAATTCAAGTGAAGCAGGTGGACAATGAAATCTTCATAAACCATTCTATGTATGTACAAGACATACTAACCAGATTTCATCTAACTGACTGTAAGGTTGCCAAGACTCTCATAGCAAGAAACCACTCTTTAGGTCCTGACCTTGAGGGGGGAGTGTGTTGATTAACACCTCTACAGGGCAATAATTGGGTCTCTCATGTACCTCACAACCAGTAGGCCTGATATCATGTTTGCCACATGCACTTGTGCAAGATATTAAGCTAACCCTAAGATGTCACACCTAGTTGCTGTCATGAGGATACTTAGATATCTCAAAAGTGCTCCCAAGTTAGGACTTTGGTATCCAAAGTGTTCTGACTTCAATCTTTATGCATATACAGATAGTGACTATGGTGGCTACAATATGACTACAAGTCTACATCAGGGGGTTGTCAGTTCCTTGGTGGAAGGACAGTCTCATGGAAATGCAAGAAACAATCTATGTGTCTGCATCAGCTGCTGTAGCTGAATACATTGCTGCTGCAAGCTGTTATGCTCAAGTGCTTTGGATTCAGAATCAGATGCTGGACTATGGATTTATCTTCAAGGAGACTACCATCCACATAGACAACAGTGCTATCTCTATTACAGAGATTCCTATGCAGCACTCAAAGACAAAGAACATCAATATAAAGTATCATTTGATAAGAGATAATTTTGAGAAAGGCTTGATAAAATTGGTTAAAGTTAACACAAATGAACAATATGCTAATCTGTTCACTAAGGCATTTGATGAATAAAGATTTAAGTATCTAATATCAGCTATTGGGATGATTAACTTTAAGTAGATTTTATTAAATTAATTTCAAAATTATTTTCTAAAATGTGTGTCTTTAATGTTGTTTATTTCATGACTCATATAAGCCTAGTTATCTTGAAAGAAAATTTTTCTAACTGATATTCCTTATACTTATAAGAATTTAAAATATAATTTCTTTTGAAAGTTATTAAAATTAATTTCGGAAGAAATTTATGTATTCAATTCTAATAAGTGAATTACCTTCGGAAGAAATTTTAGAAATATATTCTGAAGCTTAAAACATTTATATGACTTGAAGAATAATTTTCTTTCCAAACAAATTGGTCTCGGAAGATTTATTCTTCAATAAATCTTCTGGTGCTTAATGACTTTCAAAACAAACTATATTTCAGAAGTAAATTTTCTCTAAGTAAATTTCTTCCGAATCAAATTCTTGCAAATCTAAGAAATATCTTCTGAAACCAAAATTGGCTTTGAATGTTTTTTCAAACTTCCGAAGACAAAATACCTTCGGAAGATTTTCGACTTTCAAAAAAATTACCTTTTTGGGCACCTTTTTCAGAGGTGGGACCGACATTCGGATTTCAAAGTATATACTTAAACATTAACTTTGTTTCAAATCCATTTCATATATATGCACTCAACGGTTCCCCTTCGCTCACTATTTTCTTCATCTGCAAATTCTCTACCCTAAATTCTCTCAAACCGCCTTTGTTCTTATCTTCCTTCACCCCAAAGCTACCTTAAAATCGCCAACCTTGATTGTAGAAACCAACCTGATTTCTTCATGCACTTACACATGCAACACAATCAGGTTGCTCTGTTAAACTCTAAGAAAAATCCTGGTTTCTAAGAGGTTTGCCGCTTCTTAACTCTATCCAACTACTTCACCTCCCTTACAATTGATCCTCCACTCTATGAGGATCAACTTTTGGAGTTTCGAAAGACCTGCATAGAGGTCACCATGGATGGGGAGAAGGCACTGTCTGCCATAGTGCAGGGGAGGACAATCTACATCACTCCAAATTCCATAAACACACATCTTAGGCTGGATGATGCAGAAGGTGATTTGTCCTTCCCCAAGTCTACTGTCAACCACTCCTTTGGTCAGATGGGCTATGAAGGGGATTACTCTGTAAGAACCTTTAGGAAAGGGAAGGTCTACTCCTAGTGGAAGTACCTTCTTCATGTTGTCATCCATAGTCTATCCAACAAACATGGAGGATAGGACCGAATTTCTAAAGACCTTTCTTACATAGTCCATGGGATGGTTCAGGGGGTCAAGTTCAGGTATTCATAATTTGTTTATATTAATTTACTTGCAAACTTGGACTCCTTAGAATACTACATGTTCCCTAGATATGTCTAGCACATTCTTAACTGTAAACTAGGCACACAGTTAAGGGGAACAGGTAATATTCTTAAATTAGGACAGATGAAGCCTGGCATCTTTAAGATCATGAGGAAGCCTACAGTGGGCACCAGCTAGCAGTGTTGAACCCACACCTTCTTCTTCTTAAATTGGGGTAGAAACAGCCCTTGTCTCAAAAATGTTAGAGCTCATTGCTCAATGTGACAACCTAGCAGCACCAGCTAGTGTTGAACCCACACCTTCTTCTTCTCAGCAACCCTCACAACCAAAAATAACCATCACCTACTAAAGAAAATCCAAACGAACCCCTACACATATAGGAGGAAGTGGACACTGAAGCTCCAACTTCCCCTGAGGAGCAAACTACTCCCATTTCACCAATGATCAGTGCCGAAGTTCCTCATGCTCAGCCTGATGAGCTCATAACATCAACAGCCTTAAGCCTTCACTCAAAGTCTAAAAACTCTAGTGAACAACATTCAGGAGAGAGTTACTATCCCTAGCCTTTAGATCTTAATCAACGCATTCCCAACCTAGACTTTTATGATGATAAAGACATGGGCTTCAGTGAGTACCATGAGTCTATCTTATCCACCCTTGCTCAAGGAGAGATGAGTGCTCCTGCTTCTCCCATGTCTAGCCCACATCATCCACCCCAAACTAAGGTGGATCTTCCTGAACAAGTTCAGGAGATCCATATGGAAGAGGTTCTCACTTCAACAAGTGATTACATCATTCAGACCTCAACCATGGCAACCCAGCGTCTTGACACTTCAACTGAAGCTATCATGGTGCAGGGGAAATCCAGCAGCCAAGAACAAGTGCTGGTGATGAGGAAGAAGACTTAGGTCTTATTCTCTCATCCCCCCATGATTCATCTAAAGAAGATGAGGAGAGTCTGAAACTAATCTTGCAACAACTAACCAATACATGCACTTATTTGTCTCAAGGGTTAGTCATATGGAATCTCAGGTAACTGCCTTACAAAAAAGGGTCAATGACCAGCAACTTGAGATACCGATCTCAAGGGCAAGTTAGCTGAGAGACCACTCAAACAAACTCAACCAGGTTCACATGAACCTATGGATGTAGTGCACCAAAACTTTAGCTCACCTATGTAAGAGGGTAATGCTAACAAAAAAAAGGAGAAAGTCCTCACAATCATAAAACCTAGGAGTTCCTCTTAGAGTATGGACATTGAGGACTCACCACCCTTACTTGCAATTGTCCATACTCAGCAACCTCCTCAAGTTCATATTGATCTGGACTCACTCATACAAAGTTTGTTTGAGGAGGGTATTCTAAGGGCAATGCCTACTCCACCCCAAGATGCTGAAAATGAAATACAAAGGTGGAGGTATGATGGTGACAGAAGAGCCCTGATACTGCATAGACTTCAGGGGAAGCAAGAAGTCTTCAATTTTTAAACCCTGAAGTATCATGACAGTCTTCCTCTAGTCCATATGTCACTTGCCAACACAAGTCAAAATAGGCAAGCTTACAGACTGGCTGAGAGGATTCAAGACAGGATTGTTGAAGTATTCAGACATAGAAGAAGACAAAGGCTAACAGGCAATGTCATCGGTCAACTGTATGTTGAGGTGGACTCTAGGATTAGCTTCGAAGGGGAAACCTTGACTGAAGCAGTGATAGACCCTGTGAACCTTATCACATGAACTGCTTCAACATCCTTTACCCTCAGCGAGGCACCAGTTGGTGAAGGTGCTTCATAATATATCTCTAGCTAGAGCTTGACTCCTGAACCAAGCAATAAAGGCCAAAGCTCTCTTCACCCTGAGTCACCAAGGCCTATGGTTGACAAAGAAAAAAAAAACTAACTCCTGAGGAGATTGAGGAGGAGAAGAGAGAGAGGAAAAGGAAGCTAAGGGGAGAGAGTTCAAGTGGTCCCCAACCTTCATGGAAGCTGCATTTAGAGCTGCCCCAAGCCAAATACTCAAGATGATGAGTTGAGGGCAGCTAGATTAAACTACTTGGGGACTAGGAACTACAACATAGATGAACTCATCTCTCTTCCCTTAGAGGAACTTAATAAACTAGCAGACACAGAGCTGTTAAAGGAAAGAAAGGAGGCAGAGGATGAGCATTGCTCCTTAAGATCAAAGAAGAAAGGAGACAGAAAAGGCTCTACAAACATGCTCCTTCCCTTTCCCCAGTTCAAAAAAGCCTTGAGACAGAGGCTGTGGCAACTGAACAACCTTAGGTATATAAGGAAGTAGATAGACAAAACATGATTAGCTACCTGAGTGTCACTGGCCTCTATCAGGCATCTACACTTCTTCCCTTATCCTATGAGTATGTAGAATTTGAGTATCTCAAGCAGCTTGAGCAACAAGTATAAAAAATAACAGAAGGCCGCTAAGAGAAAGATAAAAGAAAAAGCTGCAAGGTCAAGAACCATCATCCAAAAGAGCCAAAAGAAGTCTGCTGATAGGCAGAGGATGATGAGATTCTTGAAGCTGTATGGATTCTCTGAAAGGAGGCTTGGTCCAATGTCTCTATCCACTATGGATGAGCACATTAGGGTGATCAAGTAGAAGATTAAAAAGGAGGAGCTTGTTGACTTGCATTCTCCACCTAGTCAAACTCCTCCTGAAGTCAAGGTCAAGATTGAACTAGAAAAGACAAGACAACCTAGACCTAGAGCTAAACCACAACCAACTTTGTTTTCTGATCCACAGCAGGGTCCTGATCCTTCTCCTTCTAAACCTGTGAGGGAAGAGGACCAAACTGAGAAAGACAAAATAGAACAATATGGTACTGAAGGGCGGTCTTCTCAGTTAAAGTCTACAAAGAGGAGGAAAATGATGACAAAGAGAAGTGATAAGAAGAAAAAGAAGTCCAAAGCATCCACCTCCACACCTCAGGATGAGTCAGAGCATCCTGAAACACAAGTAGAGCCTCTTGTAGTTGGAAGACCCATCCTGTCTTGGACTTTTGCTGCAAATCCAGATAGATGGTATGTCATCAGAGATCAATGAGGCCAGGATGTCTATTTCTAGCAAAACATGCTTGATCTCCCTCTGCATGATCTTTATTATATTAGAAGATACAATGAGTCTAAGGGATCCTGACCAGTTGATGAAGAAAGGTATGGTCTTGATCCTAATAAGGGCTGTCAATATCTGAGTATCCTTCTTTATTTTGGTAGCATCAGCCTAGGGGGAGTTTGTAAGGTTATACTTGAAAGGCTGATGCAACCAAAGTAACCAAAGAGCTTCCTGCTGCTTGCATGATGTACATAGTAGAAGTTATTTCGGAAGTTTTACACTCCTCATAGAAAATATTCAAAGTGTAAAATCTTCTGAAGACAAAGACCAAATCTTCCAAAGCCAAAGATGAAGTCTTTCGAAGCTTAGATGACAAAGTCTTCCGAAGCCAAGAGACTGAAGACTGATTTCTTTCGAAGACAGAGAAGACATGCTTTCTCTGATCAACTTTTTCATAAAGCTGACCAACTTTCCGCTGCCACTCTGAAGACTCACCAACTTAGTTGGTGAAAAGGTCCATGCTTTAGTAAACTATATATTATGGTTTGGAGTCTGTAACTTTCTAATTTGTACCTTTTATCCTTTTGTAATAGATTAGGATGTAAGCTATGGCATGTCATAGTCACAAGTCAAAAGGCAATCTGCCTTTTGACTATACATTGATCTTGTTGTCTAGATTAGTATTTACAGCTGACTTTCAAAGTATGGCTGGCCGTAGGATGTAGTATAAAGTATCTCATGATCTTGTATTTCAAAATATGCTTTGTAACTCTTATGAAAGAACTTGAGAGCAATATACAACATTCTTGAAAACCATCTGATTTGTTTTTGTGTTCTTTACTTTAAGTTCTTAGTTTCCAAATAGCCGGTTCCCTATTTGATCTTGTTAGTGTTAGTCTGTTCACTCTCCAACAATCTGTGAAACTATTGCATTGACCTCCCCAACCGGTCCTGCAATTACGGTGGTTGAGATTGACATGATTCAGTATGAGTGACTTCAGCCGAGGGTAGTGTTTTGATAGGCATAGAAATTGCGGTAGATGGTGGTTAGTTTTCATCCTTTTATGTTTAAAAGCCTGTCTAATGGATGTTCTCAATAGATCCTCATGACCACCATTTCAACCTCTCTAGTTTTAGAATCATTACCTGGATTCCTTATTCTTAACTTGGTAGGATTAGCTATATCAAATGTATTAAAGCATACTAGTTGCTCCTTTAAGTATGCTACTCTATCGACTACTACTTTGGTTATGAAGTAGGTATTCTTGGATTGATCATACTCCCAATCTTGAATTGGATCATAAGTAGATGTGAGATTATTAAGAGCATCCTCTTTAGACTTTTGATGGATTGCTGAAGTTGGTATAAGGAATAGAAATCTTTTCTTTTCATTTTTGATTTTAAAGGTTTTTAATCTTTGTACAATCTGCTCTGGAATGTCTAGAGGCAAATCAAGAATCTCATTTTCATAATCTTAATAGTTGATCACTCCATTCGCTCTCTTCACTCCATACTTTCCCATCTCCTCAATGTATTCAGTCGCAATTACTTTTATTCCTTTTATGAAGTTATCTTCAACTGCTAGATTACCACTCTTGCCTTTGTTACTCTTTTAGGATCAACTTTCTTCATCCTGATTAATGAGGAAAGTGGCCTATTTTTTTCATTAGACACTATTTGTTGAAAAGATGATGATGCTGGATCTTCACTTGGCATTTGGCTTGAAGTAGAAGGTCTAGTAAGTACCCTTCTCTAGCTACTATGCTCAGCTTCCCATTTAGCCATAGCTTCTTCAAATTTTAAGAGCTTTTCATCTACAATCGTTCTTTCGGTTTCTTTGATTTTCAAATTAAAATTAGAAGGTCCTACTTCTTTACTAGAGAAACCATAGTACATTAAGTATATTTTCATCTACAGCATGCCATCACCTTTCTTCATGAGTTTGTAAACTTTCTTCTTCTTAACATCTTCCTTTTTCTTTCTCTCCAAATCTGTTGTTTCTTTCATCTTTTCAAAAGATAAAGAAATCACCATGGACTTCAAATCAATCCAGTTATACTTCTAATCTATATTTATCAGAGTCTTTCTTAATTATCTTAGCATACGAGAATAGATCCTTTTAAAGGGATCGACAGTTGTGTTAGTAGAGGGATTTTTATACATAGTTGACTTAGGGACATGATGTTTAAAACCCTGAGGTTTGGACTAAGAAGAAGCTTTCTTCACCTTCTTGACTTTCTTTTTGGATGGAGACAATGATTTTGTCTTTCTAGACTCCTCAGTAAATGTGATGCTTGTTCTCATCCTTGCTGCTCTAGATTCCTTTGATTGTTTGATCAGCAAAACAATATTTTTTTAAACCAAGACAACTTGATGTTCATTAATTTGTAGTTCAATAACATGAGCACTTACATCCTTTGAGGTGATCTCCATCATTTTTGTTAACAGAAACAACTTTCTCTACTTTTGTGATACAGTATCAATTTCCTCTTCAGTTGTTGTAGCCTTCTTACCTTTTTTAGTGGTGACATTAAAATCAAACGCTTTAGTGTGTTTGACTGTTATATGTTTGGTAGATATGCCTATTTCCTACCAAGTTGTGATAGGTTCAACAAAGTATTTAGTTTGACTTCAGCTTGTAACATTGGCTCATATTCATCATTCCATATAGAGGAGAAAATGAATTGGTGTGTGCTGCTAAGTACCTCCTGAGCAAGTTGCGTGAATTATTCAACATCTTTAGGCTCATCTTCCCCTTTTATTGTAGGATCATGTGAGATTCGAGATGGCAATATGAGTTGGGAAGAGGAAGGAGCATCTAAAGGTTCTTGTGGTGTTTATGATGGTTACAAGCTTAGAATTATTACTTCTTTAAACTTGATGGAGTCAATGAGAGTGTTGACCTCAAATTCAAGGTTAGACACCATATCTGCCAATTCCCTTAGAGTGTTGATGTCATTGTTTAGATCAACCAATCTTATTGATTCTTGCTTTTGAATGGTGACACGGATTCAAGATCACTCACTTTATTTACTTAATTAAACAATTCTCAAATTTTATAACTGCTTCTTTTTCAACATATTTCTTTAGCCTTGTGTTCTTATTTTCTAGATAACTTAGCCTACTCAGTAGATCATTGTTGCTAGCCATCAATTCTTGTATCAAGAGTTGCGAACTACCCTCATCCATAGTTATTGAATCCTTGGGAACAAATGAGGTCAAAAGCTTGGCCTCAGCAACCTCACCACCGGATAAGGTTTCTTGACACCCTATATTTCTCTCCTTAAAAGATGCTTCCAAAGAAGCACTCTTAAAATGAGTTGTCATGGTTAGGATCCAAGTTATGTTATCTTTATCCTGCTCATCAATTGATAAATTTATAGTATAGACAACCCCTTTCACATTGATTTTTTCTAGCCTAGTAAGATCAACCAGTTCTTTAATAAGGCTAGATGGGATAAATGTTTCCACATTTAATTCAGTCCCCATAGTTTGTGTAATAAGGCTTGGGGAGATAATGGATCATGCTAAAAGCAGTGTAGACATCTTCATCCTGGGGTGTAGACATGTGAGATGAAATTCATGGAGAAGAAATGTCTAATGTCCATGGATGTTGACTAGTTCCTAATAAGGATGTTTCAGAAAAATCCTCAGCAATTTGGGAATTTTTTTTGACTATGCTCACCTGAGTAGTGTTATGATCCTTGTTGAGATTTTGTTGGCTTGATTTGGGTCTACTTAGAAGAAGGAAGAAGAAATTTCTTCTTTGAGCCTTTTGAGGTGTGGCTTTCACCTTTGACTTGGCTAGGATCCTAGTATTCGGTTTTGTCTTTTTGAGTGGTGGTGATTTGGAGACCTGCGCTGTCTTAATGAATAGTGCATGGGTTTGTTTTTGTGACAACCGGCAAGTTCAGGTCAATACCCGGCCCCGAATTGGTTATAATTACACATATAATACTTGATTTTCGATTGAATTTCATTTATTGAATTCATTTCATGCATTGCAAAATTTCACGCATATCATTTCATGCATCGGTAATTCATCGTAATTACCAATTTTACATGCAATGCGACCGGCACACACGAACGTTGGTGATAATTAAAATACATACGTGCCAATAAATACTTTAAAGTGTTTCGAAGTATCTTAGATTTCAAATTAAATACATTGGAAAAGCTTGAATTCAAAAATAAACCTTAACGCGTAAATTAATGTTTTACCCGGAACAAATATTTTTAACGCAACTGCTAGATACACGAGTTATTATTAACATATCATCAATATTAAAATATATGATATTATATGCTTTCTTATAATATTTTTATGTATTTTAAAAAGTAAAAAGTAAGAATATAAAAATATATAAAAATACCTATAGTGCAACAAATACCATCAAAATACCCAATACTATTAAAAACTAAAAACAAATACCTTTCTCCCCACCTCATGCACGTACACTACATCCCATTAATCTTCTTTTGTTTTTTTTCCAATGAATGTTCTTTTGAAAGCTTGTTTGACCTTGCTAACTTGCAATGTTGGAAAATACCATTTGAATAAAAAGTACTTTTGCATTGATAAAATTTTTATGTCTACTTACCACAAATGAACATTTCTTTCTTCAAAAAAACATGATGTGATTTAACCATGTGAAAGAAGACAAGGGTTGAATGATGTTAAAAACAAGAGCTCGTCCACCATTCACCTTCACTATTCACCAACATCATTTCTCTTCTCCCTTCCTTCAAATTTTCGGCCAAACCACCATCACCCTCACTTCACCATCTAACAAACTTATTTCCCACAAATCTAAGGAGTTTCAAGTGCCTTTGGTGAAGATCAAGCAATTTTTTTAGAGTTTTCAAGCTTTCTACATCTCTTCTTTTATTTTCTTGCTTGATCTTAGTAAGAACTTTTCCTACTTATCTACATATCTTTCATTTCACTATGTTTATTTATAGACTAGTTCATGTGTAACTATTTTCATCCACAAAAAGTCATTCTTGTTAAAAATAGTGTTTTTATCAACAAAGAGTTTTAAGAATAATATTTCATACAAAACATTTTAACATGAGTTAAATGATGATTCTTGTTCTTAAAAAGTAAATATTTATAGATTCATGTTTGACCAAGTTACTAGTTGAAGATTTTATATAAAGTTATAAAAGCATGTTAAAACCAAAGAAGAGTTCAAATGGGTTACTTTATGTTTATGAGATTTTTAATGTGTTACAAGTATTATTATGAACAATTGTAAATTTTACAAGTATGGTTAAGTATATATACATGGGACACTAAATGGAAAATATGAGCTTCATAACTAAATATTATGTTAGTTTAAAGGAGATGTTAAAAATGGTTAGTAGATAACTTTTAATAAAGTTGACACATGATCTTGTTGCTTTGACATGGGACTTAAGATATAAAATTTATGGACTTTATAATGCTAGCTACTAGTTCACTAAAAATATGAGTTAAAACAAGTTGATAAGTTGACTAAAGTAGCTAATAAATTCATTAAATATATTTTACATTATAATATAATGTAATAAAAATTATAAATAATTTTAAGAAACCCTAATTTAATAAGTGTATGTTCATAAAACTTACATAAAATAAAATAATAATCCTACTAAGAAGATAATTAAATAACTATTTTATGGGTAAGTATATATATTTATACATGGGTTGTAAAATATGAAAGCTAGTGATTTTACTTGGATGTAAATATTTTAAAATTATATTTCATTTAAAATAATACAAGTATTATTTTACTGAGGAAAATAAGATTTCTTCAAAACCCTAATTTCTATAAATTACATATGAAAAATATATAAGTAATTACAAGACACTCGAGTCACATCTCGGGTCGAGTCAAAATGATATTTAGCTACCCAAATAATATGTCAACTTTAAAATACAAAGGTTTTTAAACATTTTCAAGTGAAGTATAATTTATTAATATTTTCTAAGTAATATATATATTTCACAAATTATCATCCTGTATCACCAACGGATCGTTGAGTCAAGCACTTTGTTACCAAGTTATGTGGATGAAATAGTTACATGCTCACATTACATGTAGGAGCAATTACTTAGACATAAGTTGCTTTATTTATTCTAGGGCGAACTTAGGTCGGTTTTCTTGAGCATTTTGGATACTCACTAGTTTACATACTCGATTACCACTGTCAGTTTAGTTTCACGGCCTCACTTGTACTTGTTTTCATTTTGGGGGAGATTACATGCAAATTACTATTTTCATGGGCACAATTACTAGTCAATGATTTCACATGTTATATAAGTTGTTTATTTACCGTATGAAGTCACCTGTTATCGGACCGTTAATTTATTTCCCAAAGCGAGGTAATCATGGATAGTACTATTGGGTTTGACTACCCCCACCCAAGTTAATCACCCTAACCTTGACTCGAGGTCTAAATGGGTGCATTAGTAGCCTGTTCACCCCTGTGCTTACGATAGGCACAGGTAGGGGCAATCTATTACATTTACAGTCTAGCTTCGGTTGCGGTGCTTATATAATGTTGTAGTATTGTATGATCGACAATCAAATCATAGAAAGTCTTGTGGTCCATTACACTGTTATTGTTACTTAAAACCTGTGAACTCACCAACTTTATGTTGACATATTTCATGCATATTTTCTCAGGAAACTAAGGTTTGCATGAGGATAGGCTTGTTTGGAGCTTGTCGCATTCTAGGATCGCGCATACATTTGGGACATTATTTCTAAATTGTCTTGTTTGATAACAATTTATATTTTGCTACTACTTCCGCTGTGTAACTCTGAAAACAATTATGTATTTTTCAACGTGTTTGCAACGTATGCTTTTATCAAATCATGTAGTGGTCGATCAATGACTATGATTTCCATGATGATCATGCCCCGCGGAAAACCATTGTGGTTGGGGTGTGACAGTTTTATCTTAATGGATTTAGGTGATTTGGGCTTTGAAGTAGAGGGTGTGGGTTAGTAACAAAAGGATTATCCGCAGTCCCCCTGAAGCTTAGTGACCTCAAGCATATGGGCATATGAAGTTGACTTTGTGCAAGAAAAAACTTTTTTTTAGCCTTAATTAAAAAAAATCTAATTTACCTAGGGGACTAAGAGCATATACCTCCCCTTCAAACTAAAGTTTGTCACCGAGTTTTTTTTGTAACATGTGTTGAAGGAACTTTGGCTACATCTAATGGGAGTTGATCCCATTTCTCAGATTTGTTTGACAAACAAGGAAGAAAGATATGAAGTGCAATCCTCCGGTTAGATATACTAAAGATTTGGAAAATGAAGATGCATGAAGGGTTCCTTCAAATCCTGTAACACCCGGTCTCTCGTACCACCAATATTGTCCACTTTGCCCACAAAGAGCTCACGGATTTGCTTTTGGTTGCCCGGGTGAAAACTTCCTTAGGGAGGTCACCCATCCCTGGATTGCTCCCACCTTAGCACGCTTAACTTTGGAGTTCCCCTCTCATCCACAGCCAATACACCCAAAACGCGTTGGTGATATTAGAGACCAGACATTACTTATGAACCAGGAATCTCTCCTGTACACGACCGATGTGAGATATATGCAGGGTGTCACAATCACCCCCCCTTTGGACTCATCGTCCTCGATGAGCTCGAGAACATACTCACCATCCCCGATGAGTTTTGTCCCACCATCGCGAACGGCACAGGAGTGGCTCTTATACTATTCTGTAACACCTGGTCTCTCGTACCACCAATATTGTCCGCTCTGCCCATAAGGAGCTCATAGATTTGCTTTTGGTTGCTCGGGTGAAAACTTCCCAGGGAGGTCACCTATCCCTAGATTGCTTCCACCTGAGCACGCTTAACTGTGAAGTTCTCCTCTCATCCACAGCCAGTACGCCCAAAACACGTTGGTGATATTAGAGACCAGACATTACTTATGAACCGTGAATCTCTCCTATACACGACCGATATGGGATATATGCAGGGTGTCATAATCACCCCCCCTTTGGACTCATCGTTCTCGATGAGCCCGAGAACATACTCACCATCCTCGGTGAGTTTTGTTCCACCATCGCGAACGACACAGGAGTGGCTCTTATACTATTCTGTAACACCCGGTCTGTCGTACCACCAATATTGTCCGCTTTGCCCACAAGGAGCTCACGGATTTGCTTTTGGTTCCTTGGGTGAAAACTTCCCAGGGAGGTCACCCATCCTTTGATTGCTCCCATTTGAGCACGCTTAACTTTGGAGTTCTCCTCTCATCCATAGCCAATACGCCCAAAACGCGTTGGTGATATTAGAGACCAGACATTACTTATGAACTAGGAATATCTCCTGTGTACGACCGATGTAGGATATATGCAGGGTATCACAATCACCCCCCTTTGGACTTATCGTCCTCGATGAGCCCAATAACATAGTCACCATCCTCGGTGAGGTTTGTCCTACCATCGCTAATGGCACAGGAGTGGCTCTGATACCATTCTGTAACACCCGGCTCTTTGTATCACCAATATTGTCCGCTTTGCTCACGAGGAGCTCACGGATTTGCTTTTGGTTGCCTGGATGAAAACTTCCCAGGGAGGTCACCTATCATTGGATTGCTTCCACTTGAGCACGCTTAACTGTGAAGTTCTCCTCTCATCCATAGCCAATACGCCCAAAACGCGTTGGTGATATTAGAGACCAGACATTACTTATGAACCAGTAATCTCTACTGTCCACGGTCGATATGGAAAATATGTAGGGTGTCACATATCCCATCTTTTTAAAAGTCACTTACCACTTCTTTGGTGAAAGTTGATTTACCATTAACATCTTCATGTTAAATATGAGTCCTGCTATTTTAGTAGAGATGGTAATCGCTTGATTTTGAGTTGTTGCTTTTAAAACCTTCACGCCATTTTCTCTTTGAGTTAAGCATGTAGTTTAGAAATGACAAATATGCGAAGCACAGATGATTGGGACGACAGTAATGACAAAAGTGTGGTTGCTCCTTTGGAGAAAACTTAAATGTACATCGAAGAGGGTCAACAATTTAGTATATGTTAATGACCTGAAAATTAAAATGAAACAGGATTAGGGATTTAGGTTGGACATTGAACTTGGAATAATAAATGAATCACGTCTTCATTAAAATAAGAACTTTGATGCGCATTAAAAACTGTACTACTTGGATTTTGGATTGGAATTATATTTGTTTGGTTTGGATTGAAGTTTGTTGGATATATAATTAGATTGGTTTGTATTTGAAAATGTTTGTTCAGATTTGGAACCTTGAATTGTTTTGTTTATTATGGTTTGTTGTTATGGAATTGACTGTACTTAGCACTTGTTCTTATGTTTCGAGTGACGTCATGATCCATTGACGGAGAATGCTTTCAGTGATTCTCTTAGAGCTCCAATGTGTTATGATTATCCCGTCCATCGTGACAGAGAATGCTTTCAGTGATTCTTTTAGAGCCCCAATGTGTTATGATTATCCCGTCCATCGTATCCTTGTGTTTCTGCTACTAGTAGGGGTGTGAAAAGTTGGTATCAGATCCATTAGTTATAGATAATTGGGTGGATGATTTGACCTGGACTATAATCTAAGTACCCACATGTCGTATTCATCACAAGATTATGTGTGTATTGTTATATATGTGTATGTTGTATGTGCTATTTGTTATGCTTGGTAGTTTGCCTTATGTGCTACTTAACTACTGTATCCCCTTGAGAAAAATTACTTACACTTTTCGTTTTATGTCATATCTTCTGGTGCTTATTCTCTTCCCCTTTCTATCATCATGATTTCATCTGATTATGAGCGCGATGAGATGTCACCGGCCAACCGATAATAGTGATTCAAGTTGTATATGTGTATGGATGTGGGCTAATGATGAGGTTTATGAGGAAATGCTAGGAGAGCACCTTCCCTCACCTTGGAGACGAGGTTCCACCCCAAGGACCTATTAGAGACATTCCTGAGTCACCATCTAACTCTCCAATATCAAATAGCAGTTATGAGAGCCACGTGGGAACTATTAGAGAGATAATTATGCCCTGACCTAGTATTTGTGACTGTGGTAACAACTTGCCTGCTCCTCCAACCTTGAAGGGCAAGAAAGATTTTACATGTCATATGATAGGAGGTTTGATTGCTTCCTACACTTAGGATAATAAGGATGATTGAGTTGGGATGCTTCAAGGAGTTGATAACTAACTACTATGTTATTATTATTCTATTACTTTTGAGTACTTATGATTTATGATTATTACATCTAGTACACTTGACATGGTTTCAGGATTAGTATCTATATTTCAAATATTTTGGATTGATAAAAATACTCATTTTATGGATATTTTGGATTTGGATTGCGCTCGGGTCTTGGATATTCAAGATTGATATTGTTTTGGATATTTATAGATGGATTTTTATTATTAATGAAATATTAGTAATGTAATTATATGTGACTTATGATTTCGACTTATTAGGATTTGTGGATATGTGGCCTTATATTGGACTATATTATTAAAATGGAATGTAGAAATTTGGGTTGGACAGTTATGTGCTAGAAGTTTTCAATATATAGTGTAAATACTTAGTAGACAATAATGTTCTGGTAACTAACAAGTAACATTTTGTGGCCTATCTTATATTTGGAACATGCCGCCAAGAAGGGTTACTCGCAGCTCAATCTGTGGAGGCAAAATCCCTAGGGCACAGGGATGTGGTAGAGGTTATGATTTCCGTGGTGGTGCCACAGGTGGAAGAGGTTAAGGTGGATAGAATAATGGTAAAGATGAGGTAGACAACCCTGATATCACAGCTATGATAACTCAACCTTGAGTAACAATGTAGTTTACTTTTTAACTTTTTAATATGCTTTGCTTAGTACCTTATTAAAATTTTAAAAAATAAGGTGAAAAACAATATGATAATACTAATGTATTACAATATAGTATGGATTAGTACATAAAATCGAAAGATAATAGATGTGCGTCACAATCTTTTTCTCTTTATTTGATGATTGGCAAGAAATTCACAAAAAAATGCTCCACTGATCAAGATAATGGGATACACAATTTCAGAAGAAATCCAAATCAACTTTACTTAGAGCATTCACAGCAGGCTCTCTATAAATCTGTGAGTTTGTTCTTTATATTATAGAGAATGATTATTAGTGGTTGTGAGTGGAGGATAGAGAACATGTTACTGTTCATCTTTATATTTGATAAAACACTATTCATCTCTAATTTTTTAATATTTGTTGAAAGTGGTTGTGAGTGTAGAAGAGAGAAAATGTGATGATAAAAGTATAAAATAATTATTTTATTGAAAAAGAGGGAGAAAAAGTAGTAATTTTTAGTGTAATTATAGAGATAGAGATGGAGATGGAGGGTGGGTTGTGAATGCTCTTATAATATAAGCATGATAAATAATATGTTTATGTTTGATGTAGAATTTAAACTTTTCTTAACAACTTTAATTAATATACATCAGAGTCGGCTCAACAACATATTTGAAGATTTAAAACGAAATAAATTTTTAGAGCCGTCATCTACATATTATTCAAAAATACTTTTGACTCGAATTTACGACATAAATAAAACTCTTTATAGTTTCGCAGAAAACAACATATGTTAAAATACAACTTAATTAACCGGGAAAAAATCAATTGTAAAAGGAAATATTAAATGATAAAAAACAACAATAAATTAAAGTAAAAAAAAAGTTAATAGTAAATGTAAATTTAAATCAAAACAGACAACAATATTAATTGTAAATGAAAATTAAAATAAAAAAAGAAAAATATACAAAATTTACAAAAGAACAATATTAGATTGAAGCGACTGATTATAAATCGTAATCAGATAATAATGGTTAGTGTACTAAGTGATTAAACACAAAAGAGAATTTAGAACTGATAAACTTAAAATAATCGTAGACTGTGAATAGTCAATAAAGTTTTGATAAACCAAGTTTCGTAAGTCTACCTAGATGAACCAAGAATTGTAAGTGCACATCGATAAACTTCAATTATTTTGTTATCATTCTCATTAATCTTTACAAACAAAAATAATGATTGCAGTATCACATATATTAAGGGCCTAAATCAGTTGATTTAGTTGTTTGTACCGACCCAGCTATATAAATTATTAGATATGCTAGATTCATAAACTATCAAAAACAGAACGGTATATATAAAGTATCGTATTAAATTATAAGTAGTAACTGATATACAAAATTACAAACTTCATATTGTGGATAAAAGATTTAAACCTACGCTTTCTCCGGATAAAAACAAGGATGATATTGAAATAATTGTGTAGTGGAGTCTTAGCGCATAAAGGAGGTAACTTTTGTACAAGTGCATCTACAATATTTGATTTTTCAATAGTCAAGATTATATGGTTAATTTATTAGAGAAGATTGAAAAAAGTTGCTTTTACGATTTTTTATATTTAAATATTATCTCTAAAATTTGTTAATTACAGCAAGTCGTATATTTTGAAGCTCTCTAACAAGTATAGTTTCTTTACCAGGAAATATTAAATTTTGGTTGTCAAATCTATAACATGTAATAAAAAAAGTTTTTTTTGAAACAAGTGTCGTCACTCTAACATATCAAATGACACGTGTTATTATTGTAGAATATAAAAAAAATTATTTCTTACATCTCTCTTATAATAAATACAAAAATTATAACAACAATAAATTTGATTTTTCTTTTTTACTAAAATATGTTAAAACAAACATATCTATATTTGTGTTTCTTGTCTCTCTCATATTAAAAAATAATTATTTTATATAACTAAATTAAACTATCAAACATCTAAAATATTAATATTCTTATTTTAATAAGTTATTAATACATACTACATTATATGATTTCAAACATATTTTATCTTTAAATATATCGTAATAATTTCTAATTTCATTATTTGTCATAATTTTTAGATATTTATTATATTTTTATTTTATCAATAGCTAATCACATCTAAAAAATAAAATATTAATAAAACTAATGTTTTTTTACATGTTTTATTTTTTTCCACCCATATAATATATGAGCTCTAACGTAGTCTTTTATATGTCATAGCTTATGAAAAATGAGGGTAGTTTTCTTTTTGTTTGGCTCTATTTTGTTATTATTAATCTAAGCTCTCTACTTTAACAAAATATTAATTGAAATCGACACGTGGCACTACAACATTTATTCTTACTAAACTTTTTTCACTTTTTTATTTTATTTAATAGTGACTATAGTTACTTATAATTCTTTAATTTCTTTATAGAGTAAAAATACTTTTTAATAAATTAAAAAAAAGTTTTTTTACTAATATTATCTATAAAGAAATAAACTTTTATAAAATAAGAAATTTATAAAAAACATCAAAATATTTTAAAATTGATTCTTTTAAAAAGTAAAATATTTATAAATAAAAAATAATTAAAAATAAAAGTTATAATAATAAAATTTTTTAAAACCGCTTTGTTTTGAAGCAAAATGTTTAAGTTTTTAAAACAAAAAAGTTAAAAGGTTAATATAATTGTTTTATTACTTATATACTTACTAGTACGTAATTTTAATTATATTTTTCTTAAAATATTATTATATTTACTTAACCTGTGTAATATACGGACTATTAAAGCTAGTTATTTATAACAAAGCTAATATTCAACATCAATGATTTGTCCATCATCGTAGACATCCACTAGCACGCACCACTACACCACCACCTTCCTTTATCAAGACTGTAACCATCAAACTCAACTTTTCTATAAAACGTTCCTAGTAAATTAACGTATCCAACACAGGTCATAAAATTATACCCAACACTAATTTACTCTAGAGTTTTAGTTTAGTAACACTAAGACACATTAAAACGTCATATAAAACCTAACCTTCAAGTTTAGTACCATGAAACGTATATGGGTGTGGCTAAAGCGCTAAACACCAAAATCAAATATAAAACCAACCTATATGGGTATGTTTAAAACCTAAATTTAAGCCAAATTGACTACTAATTTTATGCCTTAATAGAACTAAAACCCAAACTACATGTTTTCTTCTTTTTCTTTTTCTTTTTTTCTTGTAGACGTTATATATGGGCATGCTATGTTATACATTCGTGTGACAAATGTTAGAAGGATATTGTTGATCACACCCCTTGCTGCCCGGGGAAATGGTAATAAAATGACACAATCGGATATATTGAACGCATGGTAAATAAAACGAATACATTTAAAATAAACTTACACAGTATTGTATTAGGGTATAGGTTTCTAAAATCTATATCTATACTAACAAAATAAAAATATTAAGTGACACGTGTCACTCTCCCATGCCTCCTAAATATTTTTTCCCGCATCCCTTTTCTATTAATTATTTAAATTTTCTTTAGTTGTTTTTTATTCTCTTTTGTCTCTCTCTTATTAAATGATTTCTATAATTATTTTTGTTAAATATTTTATATTTTAAAATAAATATAGTTAGAAGTTGTATAATATTTCATAAATATGTAATAAGAAAATCTTTATTGCGAATAGTATAGCTTTAAATTTTAGCAAACCATGTATTACACGGGGTTCTAACCTAGTATAATACTAAAATGGTAATTTGGGGGGACACTTGTCACATTCCTAGGCCTTCTAATTTTGTTTTTCCCGCCTCTTTCTCCTATTAAATAATTACCTAAATTAAGAAATATTAAATAATTTTAATTTTTGTAGATTACAAATAATTTTTTAATAAATTAGGAAAGATTTCTTTTTATTAATGGTATTTTCACATTCTTTCTCACTAAAATTTTTTCGCTTTTCTCTTCCATTAAATAATTATATTAATTACTAATAATATTATTTTATTTTATTTAGATTATAGATAGTTTTTTTATAAATTAAAAAAAATCTTTTTATTAATGTTATTTTTAGAGAAATAAATTTTTATAACATAAGAACTTTTTTTAAAACATTAAACTTATTTAAAAATATGAAATATTTCAAAATTTATATTTTTAAAAAGAAAAATTTTATAAGATAAAAATAATTTAAATTTGGGGCTATATAAGGAAATTTTAAGAAATATAATTTTTAAAACTGTTTCTTTTGAAACAAAATATTTTTTTTAAAACAAAAACAGTTTAAAAACAAAATTTTATAAAGTTGATATCATTATTTTATTACTTATAGTCGTCAATCATACGTAATTTTAATCATATTTTATTTTAAAATATTGTATAATAATTAATAAATTTTTTATTTTATTTAATATTTTATTTTTTCAACCCGTGTAATACATGGGTTTACTAAAACTAGTTACATATATATTAAACGAGGATGAGATGAAGAGTCCAAATAATATTAGTTTATTAAATAACATTACTAGTTTATTGAATATAATTAATAATAATAATTTTCTTGCGAATGTACTATTTTAATAATATTGTAATATTGAATATGAAATATTGTTTTTCTTAATAGGGTTAATGGATTTAAATACTTTCAACTATTAGGAATTGGCCGCTGCCACCCCCAAATATCATTTTACCGAATATAACTCCCAAATGAACACTTCGGTGTCTGTATCACCCGTCGTTTGTTAGAACCCTAACGACGTGAACTTTCTGATGATGTGGCCTTAACCACGTCGCTGCCACACAAGCGAGGCCAGTACACATATGCGTGCCACATAATCAGAAAGTTAACGTCATTAGGGTTTTGACAAACGGCTGGTAATATAGACACCAAAGTGTTTACTTGTGAGTTATATTCGCCAAAATGATACTTGGAAGTGGCAACGGCCAATTACTAATAGTTAGGAGTATTTAAATCTATTAACCCTTCTTAATATAATATTTGTTTAGTGAATTGTAATCTAACCACTTTAGATTTTTAAAGTTTCAAATCTTGCCCGGTGTAATTTTTAATTTAAAGGATAAATTTAACGTTTGTATTTTTTATGTACGTGTCGGTACAAGTCGAATCAAATATAAAATATTTCCGTACTTATTTTTATATGTGCTTTGAGATTATTTATAGTTCGACGTGCCTCTATGTATTAATATAAATTTCTTTAAAGATGAGTTAGGTCAAATGTAAAACGTTTTCATTTGACATTATAAATCTAAGTTACTATATATTTCAATGTAAATGTAGTTCGAAAATGAGTCGATACGATTGTGATCTATGTTTCAACATTCAGCTACGTTTTGACGTAACTTTGTTTTAAAAAAGAATAGGGTCAAATATAAAGCACTTTTATTCGAATATATAAATCGAAGTTATTCTATGTGTTAACGTAAATATAATTTGTTTATTGAATGTTTATTGAACGTTTTAACTGGTCAATTTTGACAACTTTACATTCTAACACGTTTTAAAAACTTTGTAAAATTTCAATTGAACCCCCTTAGATTTCTAAAGTTATGGATTTACGTGTCGGTATGATACGGGTCAAATATAAAACATTTACGTGCATATTTTT
Source organism: Flaveria robusta (assembly GCA_025506415.1). Classification (NCBI taxonomy): domain Eukaryota; kingdom Viridiplantae; phylum Streptophyta; class Magnoliopsida; order Asterales; family Asteraceae; genus Flaveria; species Flaveria robusta. Next base: position 17,049,610 of record CM046465.1, on the reverse strand, counting down.
ATATACGTTTTGAGACGATCTACATTTTAACATTTGCCCACATTTTGACGTAAATTTTGTTATGAAATGATTGAGGTCAAATATAAAATATTTTTATTTGACGGTATAAATTAAAGTAACTCTATGTTTTAATGTAAATTTATTTCAGAAACAAGACGGGACTATCGTAATCTATACTTTATTACACCGCAAATGGCGTAGCTGCATGTCCTTTTATGTATAATTTGAGTTGAACTACGTTTTAACATAATTTTGTTTGGAAAATAGTCAGCTCAAGTATAACACGTTTTAGTTTAGCGGTATAAATTCGAGTTATATTACAGTTCGACGTAAATTTAGTCTAAAGACAAGTTAGGTTGATTTTAGTCTATACGTGTAAGGTCAAGTTGATTATCTTAGAGGCTGGTGGTACCTAAAGATCCCTTATCATGCACAAAAGTACAAGTAAGTTACTTTGGAAGATTTAATCATGCACAAAGATGAAATCATCTAAGTGTTAAATCTTTCGAAGCCAAAGACAGATATCTTCCAAAGCCAATGACAGAAATCTTCCAAAGCCAAAAGTGAAGTCTTTTGAAGCCTAAAGACAAAGTCTTCCGAAGTCTGAACACATATTTCTTCCGAACACAGAGAAGACACAATTATTCTCTAACATACTTCAACAAAAGCATATCTACTTTTTGCTGCATGCTCTGAATACTCACCAACTTATATAAGTTGGTGATTACCTTTTTTGCTTTTGTCAACTGCTTAGTATGGTGTCTTTATCTGTAACTTTCTACTCTTATAGTTTTATAATACAATCAGATGTGAGCTATGACATGTTATAATCATATGTCAAAAGCTAATCTGCCTTTTGACTTTACATTGATCTTGTTGTCTAGATTAGTATCCAGCTGGCATTCAAAGTATGGCCGGCTGTAGGATGTAGTATAAAATATCTCATGTAATCAATCTGAGGACTAAGCTTTGTTACACTTGTAAGACTCTTGAGAGCAATATACATCATCCTTGAAAACCAATCTTTGTCTTCTTATGTGTTGTGTTCTTGAGTGTTCTCACTTGTTAATCTTTGTTTCTTTGTCTATTTGATCCGGTGAGTGTGTTAAGTACTAAACTGTGAAACTATTGTGATCCCCTTAACCAATCCTACAATTGGTATCAGAGTTTATTAGGCTCTTGATTGTAAGATCTCACCATCTTAAATCACTCTTCAGTTTCACACTCACTTACTTGCTCAAATTGAAGCTTTCACTAAGGCTGATATGGAAACCTGCACAATTACAAAGTCTCCACTGATTACTCCTAATGACTTTGATACTTGTTGCATGAGAATGGAAAGATTCATCAAGTCTTATGAAAACAGGATGTAGAGATCTGTAGTCCAAGGACCTCACATCCCAAGCACTACTTCAGCATCTACTAGAGGTGGGATGATGTCAAAGAATGTGGCTGATTATTCTGAAGAACACTGAAAGAAGATTGATATTGATTAGAAAGCCATGACCGCTCTTTAGACTACTCTTCCAAACTCCATCTACAGAGGCTTCAAAATGTGTTAGAGTGCAAAAAAACTCTAGGATGCGCTAATGCTGATGTACGAAGGATCTGATGAAGCCAATGAAAAAAATAAGGACATTTTGAAGCAGCAGTTTGAAAACTTCACTTACAAGGCAGGTGAAACTATGAGTCAATAATACTTAAGTTAGGTTGAGATTGCAGATACTCTGATAGATGTTGGAGTCAAGCTTGAGAATAGGGACATAGTGAGGGAGTTCATGTTCTCTCTTCCCAGAGAATGGACAAATGAATATCAAGAGAACTGAGAACCTCTCTACCCTCACTCTTACTGAGCTATATGCTATCCTGAGCGGTTACCAGATGGAGATGAACATGAAGAGACCTTCTCCTAGCTCTTCCAGCACCCAAAAGAGTTAAGTACTTCATGTGGTTGAAAGGGACTTCAAAGAGCCACAACATCATCATATTGGCTACCCCGACAACTCACCAAAGGGTCCTTTCATCACCTTTCCGGAGACATCAAGGGAGAGCTACGCTCAAGAAAGTCCTTTCCAAAAACCCAGCTCTTCCTAGGACTTTGTGTATTCTGATGAATGTTCTGGCAACTTTCTCTTTACTCTTGAAGGCCTGGACTGTATACATCTAGATCATCTAGAGTACATGGGAATAGTCCAGCAGATGGATCTTCTCACTCACAGAGCCAAGAAGTTCTACAAGAGGACTGGAAGGAAGTTTCCAAGCAATGTGTTAAGTGAAAAGTATGGACTTGACAAGAGCAAGGTAAAGTGTTACAACTGTAACCAAATGGGCCACTTTGCTCCGGAGTGTAAGGCACCAAGGACAAATGGTGGTCAAATACAGTTGAGACAAAACTACACTGATGGAGCTACTAGAGTTGAGAAGCCCAACCAACCAAAGAAGCAAGCTGCAGTTGCTACTGATGAAGGAGGCTTTGACTAGAGCTTTCAGGTGGAGGATGAATCAAAGGTATTGGAATATATCTGCTCCCCTGAATGCATTGCTAAAGTAATTATGTATAATTTGGAAGTAAGATTTGATCTTGAGTCCTTAGACATTTTGAAAGTTGATTTTAAAAGAGAAGAAAATGATTATTAACTTAAAATAAAGATTTAGAGAAAACCATTTCTACTCTAAAACATGAGCAAACAAACTAAAGAACTTAGATTAAAGATCTTGTTTTCAAATTGACTGAATGTTAGGATAAGCTTGTGATCAACAAAGCCAGGGTAGAAAAGTGTGTTCTTGAAGAGGAAACCATCAAGAACATCATATCTTCATCCTTGCATGCAAAAGTGTGTTATTAGGACATGTAGTGACTTGGATCAAGTGAAATAGATCCTCCACACATATTACTATTTGTCAGACAACCAAAGGTGTGGAACTTGTAATGATAAGCTACCTCCTGTTGGTCCTATTCAAGAAAATCATGAAGATGAAGTTGAAGAGGAGGATATAGTGAAGGGTGAACCAGATGTGAGTGAAGAGGTTCACACTAAGAAGGGTCACTATATCGTAGAAAAGGAGAAGAAATCAAGAATGGCCAATTCTGCAACAAAGAACTTGATCAGGGTTGAAAAGAGAAGATCCAAGAAAGTGCAGGAGATCAAGCCCACCTTCAACACCAGGCAAAACAAGTTATCATCTCTGCTGGGTTTGAGGTTAGAAAGACTAAAGACTCAAACATGAACTCTAGTAACAGGAATTCTGGTGATAGTCCAAACTATTCTGGTAAGGAGAAGAAGGCTGAGCAAATGTGCACCACTGCTGCACAGTCTGGACCATGCAACTCCAAAAGCAAGCTTCACCCTCAAAAACAGGCTGCATCATCTAAAAAGATGAAGAAAGAGCTGGGAATGGATAAGGACAAGCCTTCTCCTCAGGACAAGACTTTTAGAAGGAAGACTATGGAATGAATCATGTGTGGTGGTACTTCTTATTATGCTAAGGATTGTATCTATAATCATAAGAGTACCATGCACATGAACAAGAAAAAGACCTCTTAGAAGAAGAAGAAGAAGACTGCTTTAGAAGGAAAATCTTTTTCCTTCGAAAGCATCAAGGTAACTTAGAAGAAGATAGATGAAAAATTATCTTCGGAAGCAAGTTTGGTCTCGGAAGAAAGGAATGCTTCTAAAGCACAGAATTCTACTGTAGTGGATGCAAAAGCTTTCGAAGATTTAGTCTCCAAAACTTTTGAAGTTTTCAAAGCCAAGCGTAATCTTCCAAAGATGGTGTGAAAGATGAATTAAGGCGATGTGACTAAAGTTTCTTCATCAACAACACCTAAAGATCCCATAAGCTTGCATATAGGATCAACTGAAGACCAATAGAAATGTGGGTGTGAAGGAACAACCGAAGACCAAAAGAAATGTATGGATCATTGACAGTGGGTGTTCAAGGCACATGATAGACAATGGCTCTTTGCTACAGATCATTGAGAAAATTAATGGAGGGCCAGTTGGTTTTGAAGTTGAATCCGATGGTTACATCACTGGAAGGGGCAGGGTCACAAATGGTAAGCTCAACATTGAGAAGGTAAACTTTGTCAAAAAGTTTGAGTATAATCTTTTGAGTGTACCTTAATTTTGTGACTAGAAAGATAATGTAACATTCTTGATTTTTCATTCTTAACCTACTTGATTAAATATTTTAATGACTATGGTTTTATCATATGTATACAATTATTGAATTCAAAAACCTATTTGTGGAAACTATCTTATATTTCATATATTGTGATTTATTGTAATACTATTGCATGCTAGTGTGATTCTATGATAACACGTGTGTAAATACTTGATCTTGCTATAAACAATAACTTGGAAGTACCCTAACATTAACCAAATTATATAACAATGCAAAATTCCAACATAAGTGAAACATATATAACTATAAGAGTGAAAAATTTACATATGTGTAACTTATGGTTACATATGTAACTTTTGTTCAAAGGATAAATAGTTAGTTAAATTAAGACCTATAATTATCTAGATATAATATATATATATATATATATATATATATATATATATATATATATATACATGCATGGATGATTACAAAATTATATATATTATTTTAATCATTTAAAGGATATATGTCTCATATATTATTAAATATTTAACACGTAATTATCCTAAATCTAATTACTAACAAATTAAACTAATCCTAACCTATAATTATCTATAAAATTTCATTCACCCACCTTTATCCCTTAAAAATTATAAATTTTATTAATAAAATATTAAGAAGATCTATCTTAATTGAAACCCAAAACCCTAATTTTTCAACTATAAATAGGGGGTATTATTCACATTATTTTTTAAACCAAACTCTATATCTAGAGCTCTCATAGAATCAAATCACAACTCATAGAGCCTATTTTAAATATTCAAACAGTTTTCCTTATCAAGTAAGTTTTAATGTTTTTCGTGTTATTCGTGTTTTTCGTGTTCATACCTTTCCAATTTTGTTTTATCAAAATTCAACCATAAGTAGCTTGTATATATTATTAAATAAAATGCTTGTGTGATAATCATAGATCTAAGATGGATCAAAGCATTAAATAAACACGATATCATCAAAACTTTGCTTAAACATATCAAGCGTGAATTTTAGGATTTTGATAGATTCGTATGGTTAACTTTGCATAGTCATATCTTCCTCATAATAAATCGTTTTTCAATGATTCGTTTTTTCAAATTTTAATTCAAAGTCTTGTCTTTCTAACTATATAAATAAAGCCTTCTAACTCATTGATTTGACACTCCAAACAGTCCGTGCAAGTTTAGTATGCGAATCTATACAAAGCTGTCAAAACCCTAAATTCTTTCATGAATATATTGTAAAGCAACGATTTTTATTATAAATAAACAATATTAACATATTTTAAACAATAAAAATCCAAACGGTAATCATTCTATGCTTGTCTATCAATTTTGAATGATGTTTCTAGTAAAACTTTTCATTCTTTTAATTGTAACCCTATACTATTCAACTTATTCATTCCCATCCTTTCTAGACTTATATTTGCACTTGTTTTTTATACTTTATAAACATATCAAACACACCTTTGATTTGGTCTAGTATATATCTAGAATTGTTTCACCTGTTATGTAGTTATATGGCAAACAAAACATTCTGGCTAAGAAAAGACGGGGCACTTAAGTGATGAAATCCACCAACTTTTTCCTGGAAATCCTTTTGTTGGATGTGCTACTCTGGGATGACACATATCTAGTATACGACAACCATTCTTGAACTTTTACAATAACAACCCCTCAACTATTGACAAATATAATAAACTAACTAAATAAACTTACTTAGGGCAATTCTCGCTCCAAGTTACTACAAGTTGCATGATCAACCCACCTACTTTACAAGGTGAGTTCATAGCCTTTTTTTCTTTTGTATTTTCGGGTGGTAACATGCTCTTTATATTAAAATGGGAATTCAAATTCTAAAGTCAAAACTAGTAGTTTGCAAACTTAACGACAAACTTTCTTATATTAGTAAAACTAAACTGATTATACATGTTATTATATTCTTTTACACTTTATACTACAAAGTCCTTCTATTTTCTAAAATATACACAACGATTAAGTTCGGGGAAGCCACATGAGTACGTGGATAGATCTATTAGCTTGACGAGCCCATTCTGTACTTGGGTTGATGCATGCCAATCAATCCCAAGCGTCCTTAGAGTCAACGTATTCTTTTTGACTTGAAGGGAGCCAAATGTTCAGAAACTGCTTACTAGACAAACATACTATTAGTCTGACCTCTTGTGTCAAGGGGTTAGACGGGAGGGCATTCAATCACTAGGGTTTGTTGTGGACTCATGTATAATAGTTTAACTACTTGTATTGAAAAATTATTTATTGGTTTGTACATGCTTATCTACTATATGTTTACTTCTAACTTATGTTCTCACGAACTTTTTAGTTGACATACTTTAGCATGTTTTCACGCAATGTAAACTAAGTTTGTTGTTTTGCTCACGCTAAGGTTCAAGGATAAGCTTTAGTTGGACCTAGTTAGATTTTGAATAAAATGAAAAATTATTTGCTTTTTTGGTTTATTTACTTTTAGAATTGGATAAAATCAACTATTCAGTTTTAAATAAGTAATTTCCTTTAGTACTCTTTATCATTATGTTATGATTCCATTTTGTCGTGCCTCGGTGTTTCCGCTTTAGCTGGAGTGTGATAGATTGGTATCAGAGTCTTGGTTATAGAGGATTAGGTTATCAGAAATGGAATGACCTAGACTATAACTAAGTACCTCACACATGAGTCATCTCATGTATGCTATAAGCTTAGATAGGATTTTATGTGATATGCCATACATAATTATTAGGATATTTTGACTACAATCAATGCACACACAATTCTCAATTCATATTCTAAGGCATTGTGCCTAAATCAAAATGATTCTGAAATTTCAAATATCAAATTGTTATTTACGATTTTTAAATCCCGTCAAAGGCTGAGTCTCATAATTGAACACATGCAATGCTGGAAGAGTTGGATGCCTGTATCTCGGGGTGTTATGTCTAGGCAAGGTATTCATATAAATCCAAGTCAATCGATGGATCCGTTTATGTTACCTAGGAACCCTTGGGGTGAGTGTCCTCTTTTAGGTATGTATGTCTTCATTAATGTTGTGGTTGACTTAATACTTTGATAAGTCCATGTATTCGCTTTGGTTTACAAGCCGAACGTTTACACTCGGAACATCCCATTGTTATTTTAAATCATCCTATACTTGATTCTTGTTTTTTCTGAAATTATAGAACTCATTATCCATTTCTCATAAAGCTTCTTAATAAACATTCTGAATGTTTTTCTTTCAAAACCGTTCCCATTTTGAAAACCCATCACAATTGAATGTACACTTATCTTAGCGAGAATGATTTTCCTATCGACCCTACACCAATCATTCAAGTCTCCTCAAAGGAATCAAAGAGTTCTTTCAAAACAATAATGATATACACAGACTCGGATCTACTATCTGCGCTAAAAGTGAGTATCGCCCCTTGAACATTACCCCACATCCGTCGCATAGTCCAACTAGAAGTGTTAAAAGTTGGGTTGGACCATTTTCGATTGTAGCTGATCCAGCTTTTACTATACAATCAGGTAAACAAGACTACTCCTCCTTCGTTCCTATGAGGCACAATGAAAGCCACCAGACGGGTTACACACCTTAGTGCATCATGCTTCAAGGGTAATCACACCAGCCTAGATGCTAGATATCGCTTCACTCTCAAGCTTTCTACTTTACTGTTATTTCTACCTATGTACTCAACATGAAACATCATTGTCTCCACTGATTTTCAACCCATGCTTAACTCGAATCCTGCTAATTTAAATCCAACATATACTATTGACTTAGCTAATTCACACAATTATTAGATGTCGTAACCTAAATCTTGATGACCAACCATTCAACATCAATCTAATCCTCATGGAGCTTGGTACCTTTGATGTGGTTATTGGAAGGATTGGCTATCCAACAACCATCCGCATTCCCCTAGAATCTAGAGATATCCTAAACATGCATGAAGAGAAACCTAGAAGGAACCTGAAGATCAATTTCTACATGAAAGCTCGCATCTTCCTAAGGAAGCCATACCATGCTTTCTTGGATCATATAGTTGAGTAGAAGTTAGAAGGAAATAAGCTACAAGATGATCCTACCATTCATGAATTCCAGAGTTTTTCATGCTAATTTTTCTCGACTACCTCCGAGTCGACAAGTCAAGTTCTGAATTGACCTCGTACCTGGAGCAAACCTGGTTTCCAAATCCCCTATCCCAACCCTTCTAGATGGCAACAATGATTTTGTTGTATATTGTGACACATCGAACCAAGGCCTAGGTTGCGTACTTATTCAACAAGATAAAGACATTGTTTACGCATCAAGGTAACTCAAGATCCACGAAAAGAACTACAATACTAATGATTTTAAGTTAGGTGTTGCATTTGGCTTATGATTTGGAGACACTACTTTTCAATACAAAGTGTGTCATCTATACCAATCATTGGAGTCTGTAGCATATCTTTGATAAGGAGGAACTCAACTTTAGAAAAAGACGTTACGTGGAACTATTAAATGACTATAATTATCATCTGGGTAAAACAAATGTCGTAGCTGACGCACTCAGTAGGAAAGAGAGAATCAAACCTTCATGAATTCATGTAATAGGAATAATTGTTCAAACAAATTTCCAAGATCAAATTCTACAAGCATGGATCAATAACTACTCCCCTTCACTTGTTACACTTGGATCTTTTTGGCCCTACAAGTGTAATCAGTTTAGGAAGAAATTTATATTGCCTTGTGATCACAAATGATTTCACAACATATACTTGTGTATTATTTCTTAGAAGTAAGGATGAGACCCCTGAAATCTTGAAATCTTTCATTCTGAAAATTGAGTGTCAATCGGATCACAAGTTCAAGACCATAAGATGTGATCAAGGAACTGAATAAAAAAATCAAATCCTTGATTAATTTGTGATGAAAAAGGTATTTCAATACAATATAGTGCTCCTAGAACCTCTCAATAGAATGGTGTTGCTGAAAGGAGAAATAGGACACTTTATTGAGTCTCCAAGGACCATGCTCTCTAACTCTAAACTGCCCATCACCTTCTTGGCAGAGGTAGTCAACACTGTCTGCTATATGTACAACAGAGTTTTAGTAGTTAAGAAATATGGTAAGATACCTTATGAACTGTGGCAAAAAAGTAGACCTTTCATTGGTTTCCTTAGATCATTTGGTTGTCCATGCACCATCTTAAATACTAAAGATCATATAGCTAAGTTTGCTGAGAAAGCAAATGATGGATAGTTTATTTGATACTCTTTTCAAGCTAAGGCCTATAGAGTATATAATCATAGAAATAGAGTAGTTGAGGAGTCAGCCAATATGACTTTCATTGAACACACTCCTAATATGAAGGGTTCTGGTACTGATTGGCTATTTGATCTTTATTTAGTTATCAACTGTTTTAACAAATCTTGTTAAGATGTTTCAAGAACAAAAGATAGCATTTTTGTAGCAGATCCTGATCTAAGATTTGAGCGGAGAAGACCAAATGTTTAAATAGCTTTAGCTTTCGTGGTTACAAACACTGCAAGTGGAGATCCTGTTAGCACTAGCATGACAAATCTCTCTGCTGATACATCTGAAGTGCCTCCAAATTTCAGCAATAAGGCAAAAAATTCAAATGAATAGTTCTCCAATGCAGGAGAAGATGGAGATGGTGACAGTGATCAAGAATATCTTGATGCTGATAATCTCTCCGCTGAAGGCAACATCCATGATATTACACACTCTCATGATCAAGTCATGACTGATGGGTGTGTTGATGTGGTAGGAGATAAACAATTACCAGATCTGAATTTCTTAAATTTGGATCCGTCAAATCAACTTACTGTGATTCCTCAACTCAAAATCCACAAGTCACATCCTAATAGAAACATCATTGGTGATGTTGGAACTAGGGTGTGAACAAGAGGACAAACCCATGATCAAAATGTTTGTCTGCATTCTTGTTTCTTATCTCAGATTGAGCCAAAGAAATTTGATAAAGCTTTGAGAGATGGAAGCTGAATTGAAGCAATACATGAGGAACTGTTTCAATTCAAAAGACAGGGTGTTTGGAACTTATATCCTCTTCCTCCTGGGAAGATGCCTATAGGAACCAAATGGATCTTTAGGATCAAGAAGGATGACGGAGGACTTGTCATCAAGAAAAAGGCATGACTGGTTGTCCAAGGGTATACTCAAGAGAAAGGGATTGACTATATAGATATCTTTGCTCCTATAGCAAGACTTAAAGCTATAAGGATATTCCTTGCTTTTGCTGTATTAAAGGACTTCAAGGTCTATCAACTTGATGTCAAGTGTGCATTTTTATATGGGGTGATAGATGAGGAGGTGTATGTCTACCAACCACATAGCTTTGTAGATCCAGATTGTACTGATTATATCTGCAGGCTTGACAAAGCTGTCTATGGGTTACATCAAGCTCCTAGAAAATGGTATGAGACATTGTGACTGTACCTTTTTCAACATGCGTACAAAAAAGGTACCATTGACAACACCCTCTTTATCAAAAGAACAGGGAATGACTTGATGCTAGTTCAAGTTTATGTTGATGACATCATTTTTGGGTCAACTAATGAGACACTTAACAAGGAGTTTGTAAAGTCAAGTTTATTATCTTAGAACCTAGTGCTACCAAAAGATCTCTCAGCATGTACAGAAGTACAAGCAAATTACGTTGGAAGATTTGACCATGCACAAAGATGAAATCACCTAAGTGTCAAATATTCCGAAGCCAAAGACAAAAATCTTCTGAAGCCAAAAGTGAAGTCTTCCGAAGCCTGAAGACAAAGTATTCCAAAGTCTGAAGACATATTTCTTCCGAAGACAGAGAAGACACAATTATTCTCTAACATACTTTAACAAAAGCAGATCTACTTTCCGCTGCTTGATCTGAAGACTCACCAACTTATATAAGTTGGTGATTACCTTTTTGCTTTTATCAACTGCTTAGTATGGTGTCTTTGTCTATAACTTTATGCTCTTGTACTTTTATAATACAATCGGATGTAAGATATGGAATGTCATAGTCACATGTCAAAAGTCAATCTGCCTTTTAACTTTACATTAATCTTGTTTTCTAGATTAGTGTCCAGCTGGCCTCCAAAGTATGGTCGGCTGTAGAATGTAGTATAAAGTATCTCATGTAATCAGTCTAAGGACTAAGCTTTGTTACACTTGTAAAACTCTTGAGAGCAATATACATCATCCTTGAAAACCAATCTCTATCTTCTTGTGTGTTGTGTTCTTGAGTGTTCTTACTTGTTATACTTTGTTTCTTTGATTGTTTCCCTATTTGATCCGGTAAGTGTGTTAAGTCCAAAACTATGAAACTATTGTGATATTCTTAACCGGTCCTACACTACGTTATCATATCATATATAATGCCTGCCACATCATGTTGTTGCATTCCCGTTTTGATATTGGGGATTACGATAAAATTCCCCGTGCAACTCGTGGGTTGGGAAAACCTAGTTCAATATATGAGCCTAGTATATAAGTTTATACGAAATTATCTATGTCAATTCCTTAGTCTTGTAATTAAAATTAAAATTTAAAATTCTAACCTTCATTGTTTTCTTAAACACATGCTAAAAATAGGACAACAATAATGTTGATTGAGACTCAATAGATAATTAAAACTATACAGTCAAGTATGAATCAAAATGAATTATAATGTAAAATAACCATAATAATTTATGATACCAAATTTATAGTTTTTGAATATTTGAATTATTTTAAAAAGACTAAGATCAATATAACGGGAGAACAACCAACCCTTAGAACATAGTGCAACCCCAAGGTGGTGAAAAGCCAACATCAAAATGCTAAACCTTCCCGTTGATGTGAGCTCTAGGGGATGATCAACCTGTTGTCCTTATAGTAACTTTTATCCATTGAGTGACTACCCTTCCATCTGTCACACTCCAACCGATGGCAGAATCATAGGGCGGACGAAGGTGAATTGATTGCTTATAATACATGGTATCTAAAGGAATGAAAAAGTATTATATGTAAATATATAATCTTTCAATAAGCAAATAATATTTTACAATCATACATGAATTAAATGAGAACATAACAATTATCTTATTATTTAACTAGGTCCAACATCTTATATGTAAACTTTCATGTAACCTAACTAAGCCGCATTTCTAGAAATCAAATGAAAAGTAGCAAGTCAGCTAAAGTTATTAGCCGTTGAGTATACACATGTTTTCATACATAGATTTGCATAAATTGATTGAAACAATTTAATTGTCATGACATGTCAGGACTTATAATGCAATAGTAAAACATAAAAAACAAACTAAACACAATCAAACCTAATGACCGAATTGACTCGGTCCGAAGACAAAGTGTTATGATTATGTATAAATCCAGTTTCAATCACCCACGAATTATAAGATGGGGTGGGCATGTCAAGCCAATATATCAATCATTATTGTCGTGATTTGTGTAAATTAATGACCGTACTAGCATCAAGTTTATCTAACTATGAGCACATAATTTCTATTAATAATATATCATGATTTGGTTGAAATTTTAAATAAAATGAACAATGAATATCAAATGATTGAATATTGTCATATAATTTTCCTAAAATATAAAACAAATGTAAATAGGTTATGAATAAGTGTTACATAATATTCTCAAAATATATAACATATGTAAATAGGCTTATGAATACTAAATTTGATATTCTCAAAATGCTAGAATAGGCACCAAGATTCCTCATAGGTTAACTAAGAAATGGTGTCTTAAGTTAAAGTAATATCATCATTCAAAGCCTAAATATTGATTCGGTAAACTAAAGTTTTAATTTGGGATTTGGGTTTATAACAAATAGTTTAAAATAAAATATTGTATTTCATTTTTATTATACAATTTTGTTTAACGCAATGAAATAAATTGATTAGATTTGAAAAATAATGATTAATAATCAATGGAATAAAATAATTAAATTTTCTTTGAATAATATAGTGAAATACTTGATTTTTAATTATTTAATAAATAAAGTTGAATAACAAAGTGTGAAAATAATTAATTTAATAATTTTTTGAATAATTTGGTGAAAATAATTATTTTGATAATTAATTATTTAATTGAATTATATTTGTAAAAAACCAAGATTTAAAATAATTTGAAATAATTTATGTTTGATTAGATCAATTTCTATAAAGTTTAAAACTTATAAATAAATTTTATAATATTTTTAAAACAACTAAACCTTATAAAAATAAAGAAAATGAAACATTATAGTTTAATAAAATTTTTGAGAATTTAATTAATAAAATCTGAATTAATATTAATTTACAAAATTCTTTTTATTTTAATTTAATGAGTCAATAATAATATTTAGAGTTTGAAAAATGATTAAAAAATAAGTTTTAAAAATAGTACGTAGGGGAGGGCAGGTCATACCCGAGTTGCTTATGTAACATGCGTGTGTCTTAACTAGTGGGCCAAAACACTATAAATAGTTTAATCTCAGATATAAAAAAATAAATGCAAAATTTAATAAAGTGCCCAAAATTCATATGAATCCTAAATACAAAACAATCCTTTCACACCCCCGCTCGTAGCGGAAACATGAGAACGCGACGGACGGGATCGTCATAACACATTGGGGGTCGAAGAGAATATCTAAAGGAATTCTCCGTCAATGGATCATGATGTCGCTCGACACAAAAGAGCAAGTGTCAAGAACAATCAATACCATAACGTTATTCCATAAATGCACAAGTAACCCAGAAGTTCAAAACTAGAACAACGAATACAAGATCAATCCAATACAATTTCAAAACCAACAATAATAACAAATAGTCAAAATCTAATGTCCCAATGTCTAATGCTCTTGAAGGAGCGGTCTCGTCTAAAGTCCACTATCCAAGTACCTAAGCACCGTTACCTAAAAGACATGGTCTAAAAAGTCAACATACGTTGGTGAGTTCACAGGTTTAAAGTACAAATATTTTGACATGTATAACATGTATCAAAGTTGTATATGGGTAAGAGTACATAGCAGTCATGGATATCAACACAAGTTCAAAGTCAGTCCAAGTCCAATTACCCGGATTATATTCACCTAGGGGCACGGCTAGGCCAAGTCAGTCTCGACTAGTATACTGACGACAGGGGTGGGGTTGTCAACCCGTTAGTACTAACAATACCTCTCCATGACGTCCAAGTCACAAGAACAAGCACAAGTCCAAGTACACACTTATGAATGATCATCTAGACTCAACCCATGACCCAAACCACATACTTTGTTCCAAAATAGTCTTTAAGACACGTCATAGTCCAAAACAGTGAGCAAGCTTTTCCCCCAAGTAAAACAATTAAAAAAGGGGCCGTGAAACTCATCTCGATGATATCACAATCCAAAGTCTACAACAAGTTTAGCAAGTAACTGTAGATACAATAACACAAAAGAATTACTAAGGGTCAAGAAAACCAATATGGTTGTAATCCTTGTAGTCTGGTCCTTAATGTCCATCAAGGTTCTTTTTTTAATAATACCTTATATTGTTTATTATTTCAAGTCCAATGTCCAACATTAATTTCCAAGTCCTGATTCATTTTAGTTTTCATGTCCTTAATATGTAACATTGTCATTGTTGTTCGGAAATGTACATTTACTAATTCAAATTTGTTGACATATGAACCTTATATGTTCTTATCCTTTAATGCCTTAGAATTCATCTTTGAACCCAACTTTTAAATTATTTTAATTAATTTGCCCCAACTCTTAACATTTAATTTTAGTAAAATTATTTCAGCTTGTAGAGCTAATCACAAACCTGTCTTGCTTAGACTGTTTGGAGGTCGAAACGAAAACGAAAAATTATGTAACAAGAACCGTTTGAAAGATAAGACTTTAAATTAAACTCCAGAAAAAGAATAATCTCATATGGATAAAATATAAGAAAGATATGACTCGACGAACACAGACCAACCTGCTGCCCAGATTCTTCAGTTTTGATCTTCAGTTTTGTTTGCCATGTTTGGAGGACCAAACAATGTCGAAACGACACGAGACAACTTGGGTTAGTTAGAGGACTCATTGAACTTGTTTTTAGATGAAAAATTTAACCCATTTGGATTTATTATGACCAAGTTATGACCTATACAAAACGTCCTATTTTTCTGACATCAAACTGTCCACTTCATTAGTCTTGTTCCTTTGCATCCCAAACCCCTATATTTGACTTTTATTTACCCTGAGTACTTACAGAACATTTATTCCATGTTTTCATTGACCAAATCGTGAATCAAACACTTGGATCATCCAATGTTTTCAGTCCCAAACAGTTATTTTAGATTTTCATCTTCCGATTCATATTATTAGTTAATAGATTCATAGTTTTAATTCCCAAACACGTCAATCGATTCAAGGGGAAAGATTAACGTTTTTCAATAAGAGATTATGAACACAAGATGTATATTAAAACCAGATCTCACATGTTGTCAACCTAGTATAATAGATCCAAGAACGTATGAACATCAAAAACTAGTCTTTTACCAATTTCGAAGAATCAACGTCCGGAACGCGTAATTCTTCACGATCTAATGCCCAAAACCAAGAATATGAGATTATTAGATGATGATTTTGTGATTACATGATGATTATCATCAATACAAGATGGAACAATAAATAAAATTATCAAACAACGAGTTTTCTTAGAGATAATGCGTAGTAGACCAATGTTTCAACAAGATGAGTGCTTGAACAACAAAAATTAATCAAGAATGAGGAAGATGATGATGATTCATGATGAAGATGATGAAAAACATGAAGAAAAGAGGAATGGTGGCTAGGGTTTCTAGAGAGAAAAATGAAAGAATAAGAAACACAAACGGAAGCCCGTTGCTCGTCTCGTCTAAGTACGTCTCCTCCCCATTCCTTTTAAAGCAAATTCGGCCAAAGGAGGGCAAGGGTGGGCATTCTGGGCCCGTTGCTCGTCTCGTCCGATTACGTCTCGTCGCAATCCGTGTGTCGTCCAACTTTCGCGTTTTTAAATTCTATTCGTTATTACGATTCCAATGAACTATTATATGCTATATAAATTTTTTAATTTATATATTTTTAAATTAAATTATGTCTATTTAGTAGGCTTTAGGCAAAGCTCACATGTTCAATTTTTGTTTGCGTTCTCATCGTAAGATTTATATTCTTACATTTTTAAGTCTTTAGTCCAATTCCAAGCACGCAATCATCATGCTAAGTCCAAATCGGTTAACGTACACTGTCACCATGCCCAAGGCCCACTAGAATATGTTAAGCTCATAATACAAAAATTCTAGAACTTAGCATGTCTACACGCGTCTAATGTACTATACTCAGATCAAGCCCACATTAGGTCAACTTTCAAGTCAAAGACCACATTAAGACCAAGTCAAAGTCAAAGAGTCAAAGTCAAAAAGTCAAAGTAAAAGGTTAATGCACCTATTTAGGTGACGGATGTCATAGTATCCCCGAGTTGAGAGAATTTCGACCCGAAATTCAGAATGAGTTTATCAATTGTGCCTTCTATGGACAAGTGAGGATCCTTAGTCCTCAATTGATCTTTCCGCACATAGATAAGGTTAAGGTACTTATTTTGAATTCCAACTAACCTTTACAATGGGAAGTCAACTACTCCTTAAAGTCCTAACTTCCTTATCCAAAATCTCTATCTAGCACTTCAACGAATCACATTTTAACATCCACTCGAATTTATTCGATCGACTCGTATATGGTCTCAATTGCAAGACACTACTTGAGTTTTGATGCATGGAACATGTCATGCACCCCTCTTAGTTCTTGCTATAACTCAAACTGATAATCTGTTGACCAAATCCATTTGGTAGTCTTAATTGTACATACCTATATATGTGCTAATTTGCTCTTTTTACCAAGACAAACAATACCTTTCCAAGGCAACAGCTCATATATTGCCCATAAAAACAAAGTCTCTTGAGATGGCTTTTTAGGTTCACAACCTATTTACTATTAACTCCAGAGTATGACTGTGTTCCGTTACCAAAAGTTAGATTACAGTCCGGATTCTAATTTCACATTCAATGTATCATTAGTGTTTATATATAGGGTGTACCACAGCTAACCCACCACACTACTAACACCTTAATAGTGTACCAGTCACCAACTATAACTAATTACCAAATAAACTAGTGTCTGAGAGCATGTGCCTAAAGCAAGGCTTCCTTTAATCGTCAGTGTAAATTTCTAACAATCTTGAGCTGCCTTTAGTTTGTCCTTAATCCAAAAGCCCTAATCATTCGTCTCTTGAATAATTTACACTCCATTTATCTAAGTTTACCTGACTTCTGCCCATTACACCGGTGACCGACACTTACATCCATTTAGTGCCTTGAACGGTGCTTATATAAGACTCTCCTAGCTACCTCCAAGTCAATGCTAAAAGACATTAACATGTCTTCCAATGTTTGAATAGGTCACTCACTCAGACCATCAGTATGATAATGATAAGTCGCACTCATGTCCTGACATGTACCGAACGCCTACTATGAATTATGTCGAATCGTTGCATGAAACGACCGGCACGAACAGAAATAATCGACATAGGTATTGCATGTCTATCAACAACTTCTCTAACATAAATCCTTACGAACTTTTCTATCTCGTAGTTCTCACGAATATTCAGGAAACGGGAAGATTTGATTATTTTATCTGTAATGACCCAAATCAAATTGTGCTCACTACTAATCCTTATTAGTTTTGTGATGTGGTCCACAAAAATGCTTTCCACTTCCGTCCCAGAAACTCAGGCTGTTACAACAAGGATGCCCTGCTTTAACCTTTGAACAAGTCAGAGATTTTCACACGTTGTCCACTATGTCCCCTTTCATTCCACACCACCAATATAACTCCTTAAGGTCATGGTACCTTTTGTTAGCATCACAGGATTAACAATATACTAAAACTTGTGTGCTTCTTCCAGCACCAATGTTTGCACATTCTCCAAAACTAGAAACCAAATTCATTTAATATCCGTTTGTACAAACTATTTGTCCAGACCTCTTAAATTCCTATCTTGCACATTCAGTGCGCTCTTTGACTCAACTTAAGTAGCAGTGATGTGGGTTTTGGTACCTACATGAACCGTCATTCCCAACGACTTAAAACATACATGCTTGACTCTTTACTTATGACTCAACACATCGGAACCCACACTTTCCGTTCCCGGTGTCATCAGATATTTTTTTGTTGTAGTCACTGAAAAATTCAATTCAACGTCATTGTATCATGTTCAGTTCTTTTTGATGAAAAATATGTTGAAAACTCTTGTGGTCAGTATAGTTGACACACTTGGAGAATTTAACGTATATTTTATCTTTTTCAACTATTCCAGGATTGTCCCCGTATGTTTCTCATAATCTTCCATGTCCTCAAATAAATCAGAATGTCCTTAATGAACACTATGACAAATTTATTCAGATATGCCATACACATCTAATTCATCACGTCCATGAACACTGCAAGTGCCTTTGTCAGCCCAAAATTCATAACTAGGAACTCGTAATATCCATCACGAGTTGTAAATGCTTTCTTCTATATGTCATCCACATGAACTCTATGTTGATGATTTGTGTACAGAGATCAATATTCAAAAATATGCCGATACTTAAAGGTGATCGAATAAACCATTCACCTTTGGTAAAGGATAGTGGTTATTGACAATTAGCTTATTCAGCTTTTGATAGTCCACGCACGTCCCGCGCGATCTATCCTTATTCTCGGTAAAAATCACTAGCACCCCATGGTGAGTGAATGGGTCGTATAAAACCCTTATCTAATCACTCCTGAAGTTAATTATACAGATCTTGCATCTCCAAAGGTGTTAAGTGATAAGAAGCCCTAGCAACACGCACCGCCTTATGTACCAGATCAATATAAAAGTCCACTAGTTGTGAAGGAGGCAATCATACCAATCCTTCGGGAACACTGCTTAGAAGTTTCACGCAATAGGTATATCATCTAACTTTTATTCCTCCACCTTCATGCTTGAGATCTGCGTGTTGTCCTCTTCTGATCTCTAGCCATACATGTCAAGTGTCTCAGCATTTGACAACGGTATACGAGCAATCTTCTCGCATAAGATAATCTCACCATTATTCCTTGACAATCAATCCATCGCCATGACCATGTTGAAACTTCTACGCACAAGTTGTACAAGATCTATTCTAAATACATGATCCTCTAATAGCATGATACAGTCCTAAATTATCACCCTAGTACTTACAATTCAACCATTAGCCCATTTCATAACACTTATCCTCATGACTCGGGTCAAGTCCATCCACAACCACGTTCAGCTCGTCACGAGCACCGACAGCACAAAACCTCCACCGAATGCGGGGTTACTTTTATTACCTCGCTCTAGATTTACATCATTTACACTAACCTGATTCATGATGTCGTTCTTTTACTTCTCATTTCCCCACTTAACCTTGAACCCTATATTTAACCTTGGCACGCATCATGATAATGCTCCTAGCTTCCACACTCATAATATCAACATTGGGCTCCCGCAAGTTTAACCATATTAAATAGCACAACTGGGTATTCCACCACCTTAGTTCTTGGCTAGGTGTTCCAATTGCTTGAAATTAAAACACACAAAACATGGCGTCGTAAGGAAATGGTGCAAATTGCATTTAGTACACTTCGTATAAGTGCCAACATAGTCTTTCGTTACAGGCAGGGTAGCCACACATCCTTTCACGACCTTGTTCTTGTTGTCCAATTCAATATCAGCTAGCTTACTCGATTCCATAACATCCTTCTGCATTTCACTAGCTTTTTTGAAGCTCCAATATGAACCATCTAATCGGTCAATGTCCCTATCTTTAGTATTGCACACTAAATGGTTGGGGGACCTCAGATGTACCTCTTAGTTATCTTTGATTTATGTGTCACGAATGTGACACTAGCTCTACCAACTTATGGAATCAGAAGGTATATGCAGCATGACCAGATCCTACTATATCTTGATTCCAAGACTCAACATCTAAATGTGCATCTAGTCCATAACGCAGTACTCCTCATTTACCAACGTTTTAAGCTCATAAATAGTAATGGCCATCACAGCTTCTCTACTTCCAGCTTGAATTTGGGTATTCCACCACGTTAGTGCTTTGCCCACCGGTGAACATGCAACATAGTTCATCTTTTGATTCTCGGCACAGATCTCAATGGCCACATTTGTTCCTATTTTCTCAATGCAATGGACTAGAGCTATTGCTCCAACTCTCCCGCCATACTCTTTTGACTTGCACATCATGTACTCCCTGCACGTACAACCAATCCTTCCTCCAGTTTCATTTCCTTCCATATTATCATCTCACCATGTCCAACTCTAATCTTTTAGGATCATCACATAGCCCAGTTAACGCACATGCTTAGCATACGAAGATGTTTATGTATAGGGTTCCCCGCAGCGTTTCCACCACACCAACGATATACCGAAGATGACACCTAAACTAGTAACATGACATCTGTTTACTCAGTCAAGTATAATGCTAGAATGTCTCGATAACCAATGCTCCAAGTATTAAGATCAGTTTGAACAAATCAACATAGGTACAAGGAGTCTCACCTCTCTACTTCAACTCTTCAAAAACCAAGTACATTTTGAACATGTAGTCAATATCCATGATCACAGAAACAAAAGTGAGAGAAACGTCTTACAGATTCCTGCCTAAAATGTCCCAATATTATTCCCATGAAGGCTCAAGGTCAATTTGTGCTTGGGCAAGGATAAAGGAGATTGGTGTTTCCACACCATTGATTATCATAAGAACAAGGAATCCGATATCCCATATATAGAATGGAAGATTCGTACTAACTATGACTGTTATCTCATGAAAGGGTTTGACAGATTTTGCATGCACTACAAATTGCAATTACGTGTGCACCGGTAATGGTAATTTGCATTGCATGGTTACCTTAGCTCCTCCTACCAGAGTCACATGTCTTGTTAAGTACAGAGTGTTATCTATGATTGGAGAATTAAGGATATGGTCACTAACCGAAGGTTGACTAACCAAATTTGTACAGGGGAATTGATTGAGAAAACATTCACTTGGGTAAGGAAAAGTTAAAAGAATCCATTTAGTACAGTCTGAGATCCAATAAAGCAGCCATCTGACCAGAATACGCTATGGCCCTTGTCTGTTGGTGTCATGTCAGCTAGCATGTCCATCTCCCATGATTCAGCTCAAAAGATATAAATAAGGCTACAACGTAGGTAATACCGGCACACACACTTAATAAATGTTGGCTTAATAACATATGTCCTTTAAAAAGATTCCTTATAGCCGTACTTATAAATCTAGACCAATAATAGTAAAGTGCATAACGAGAGGATGCTCTTACCCAATGCTTTCTTAAGGCATGCACTAATGATACACGGCCAAAATTCTCCAAATAACTACATCACAAATTACACGTAAGACAGGCTTTCAACACAACTGGTAATGCACATAGAATATTCATATGTATAGCTGTACACATAATCCTATGATGCATACTACATGTTGATACTTAGGTTATAGTCTAGGTCGAATAATCCACCTAATTCTCTATAATCAATGGCTCTGATACCAATCTGTCACATCCCAGCTCGTAGCGGAAACACGAGGATGCGACGAACGGGATCGTCATAACACATTGGGGGTCGAAGAGAATATCTAAAGGAATTCTCCGTCAATGGATCATGACGTCACCCGACACAAAAGAGAAAGTGTCAAGAACAATCAATACCATAACGTTATTCCATAAATGCACAAATAACCCAGAAGTTCAAAACTAGAACAATGAGTACAAGATCAATCCAATACCATTACAAAACCAACAATAATAACAAATAGTCAAAATCTAATGTCCTAATGTCTAATGCCCTTGAAGGAGCGGTCTCGTCTAAAGTCCACTATCCAAGTACCTAAGCACCGTTACCTAAAAGACATGGTCTAAAAAGTCAACATACGTCGGTGAATTCACAGGTTTAAAGTACAAATATTTTGACATGTATAACATGTACCAAAGTTGTATATGGGTAAGAGTTTATAGCAGTCATGGATATCAACACAAGTTCAAAGTCAATCCAAGTCCAATTACTCGTATTATATTCACCCAAGGGCACGGCCAGGCCAAGTCAGTCTCGACTAGTATACTGACGACAGGGGTGGGGGTGTCAACCCGTTAGTACTAACAATACCTTTTCATGACATCCAAGTCACAAGAACAAGCACAAGTCCAAGTACACACTCATGAATGATCATCTAGACTCAACCCATGACCCAAACCACATACTTTGTTCCAAAATAGTCTTTAAGACACATCATAGTCCAAAACAATGAGCAACCTTTTCCCCCAAGTAAAACAAGTTAAAAAGGGGCCGTGAAACTCATCTCGATGATATCACAATCCAAAGTCCACAACAAGTTTAGCAAGTAACTATAGATACAATAACACAAAAGAATTACTAAAGGTCAAGAAAACCAATATGGTTGTAATCCTTGTAGTCCTGTCCTTAATGCCCATCAAGGTTCTTATTTTAATAATACCTTAATTTGTTTATTATTTCAAGTCCAATGTACAACATTAATTTCCAAATCCTGATTCATTTTAGTTTTCATGTCCTTAATATGTACCAATGTCGAAACGACACGAGACAACTTGGGTTAGTTAAAGGACTCATTGAACTTGTTTTTAGATGAAAAATTCAACCCATTTGGATTTATTATGACCAAGTTATGACCTATACAAAACGTCCTATTTTATAGACATCAAACTGTCCACTCCATTAGTCTTGTTCCTTTGCATCCCAAACCCCTATATTCGACTTTTATTTACCCGAGTACTTAAAGAACATTTATTCCATGCTTTCATTGACCAAATCATGAATCAAACACTTGGATCATCTAAAGTTTTTAGTCCCAAAACCGTTAGTTTAGATTTTCATCTTTCGATTCACATTATTAGTTAATAGATTCATAGTTTTAATTCCCAAACGCGTCAATCGATTCAAGGGGCAAGATTAATGTTTTTAATAAGAGATTATGAACACAAGACGTATATTAAGACCAGATCTCACAAGTTTTCAACCCAATATAATAGATCCAAGAACGTATGAATATCAAAAACTAGGTTTTTACCAATTTCGAAGAATCACGGCCCGGAACGCCTAATTCTTCACGATCTAATGCCCAAAACCAAGAAAATGAGATTATTAGATGATGATTTTGTGATTACATGATGAATATCATCAATACAAGATGGAACAATGAATAAAATTATCAAACAAGGAGTTTTCTTATAGATAATGCGTAGTAGACCAATGTTTCAACAAGATGAAGCATGAACAACATAAATTGATCAAGAATGAGGAAGATGATGATGATTCGCGATGAAGATGATGAAGAACATGAAGAAAAGATGGATGGTGGCTAGGGTTTCTAAAGAGAAAAATGAAAGAATAAAAAATACAAAGGGAAGCCCGTTGCTCGTCTCGTCCAATTACGTCTCGTCCTGATCCGTGTGTCATCCAAATTTTGCGTTTTTAAATTCTATTCGTCATTACGATTCCAATGGAGTATTATATGCTATATAAAATTTTTAATTTATATATATTTAAATTAAATTATGTATATTTAGTAGGATTTAGGCAAAACTCACATGTTTGATTTTTGTTTGCGTTCTAATCGTAAGATTTATATTCTTACATTTTTAAGTCTTTAGTCCAATTCCAAGCACGCAACCATCATGCTAAGTCCAAATCGGTGAACGTACACTGTCAGCATGCCTAAGGCCCACTAGAACATGTTAAGCCCATAATACAAAATTCTAGACCTTAGCATTTCTACACGCTTCTGATGTACTATACTCAGATCAAGCCCACATTAGGTCAACTTTCAAGTCAAAGACCACATTAAGACCAAGTCAAAGTCAAAGAGTCAAAGTCAAAGGTCAATGCACCTATTTAGGTGATGGATGTCATAAATCCAATTGAACATCAGATTGATCGTATTAATCAAGATAGAGTTAGGGCTTTTATTTAGCATGTATATACGAATGCGCATAGGATTAATTACCCGATTTAAAGATAGACTGATTATAATAAGAAAGAAAAGATGTGCGACTGATGATAAGATTGAATCCAAGGTTTGTTGAGGATTTGATTCAGTTCGAGCTTTGTGAAGCTTCCGCGAATGTTGTTGAAGAAAAACCCTTGATTAATTGTGATTAATAATGTTCTAAAGGGTACGTACACCTCGGTTGCAGGTCAAGATGAAAACCATGATCAAGTTATGAGTGTGTGTGTGTGTTTTGATTGCAATTGAGAATTTAGAGTGGTGAAAGGAACAAAATAGAGTATTTTCCCTGATTTAAATAGTTTCAATTGAAAATTGTTTCATAAATGAGTTATGACTTTTATTCGGATGTTTCAACTTGAATTTTGAATGATTCGTGCATATTTGACTCAATTGATATGGTGATGATTGCAGTGATTACAGAGTTATTTCAAGTCAATGAATTTGAAGATTTCGATTAATAATCGAGGTGAAACAGATCATGATTTGAATGGCGAGTGCGATGGCCTACATGTAGTTTGATTGAGTTTAATTGATCATATTTTCAAGGTTTTAAATTACTAGGGCTTTTGAAAAATTGCACTTTGATCCTTGAAGTTTAGTATTGTTATTATTTTATGTAACTTGTTTTTAATTAAGGTTTAAAACTACACTTTTATTATTTTATGTA
The DNA here is from genome assembly GCA_025506415.1 of Flaveria robusta. Classification (NCBI taxonomy): domain Eukaryota; kingdom Viridiplantae; phylum Streptophyta; class Magnoliopsida; order Asterales; family Asteraceae; genus Flaveria; species Flaveria robusta. The sequence goes on along the minus strand of CM046465.1, from coordinate 17,024,664 downwards.
ACTTGTTTTTAATTTGCCGGGCCTTTTTCAAAATTACAGTTTGATCCTTGAAGTCTAGTATTGTTATTATTTTATGTAACTTGATTTTAATTTAGGTTTTAAAACTACAATTTTACTTCAAACTTTATAAAATCTTAATTTGGATAATAAATAAAATTATTAATTTATAAAACTTTGAAAATATTATAAATATCTACAAAAGCTTATATTTTAATTATTTGTTTTAATTAAATAATTAAAATCTTCTCATTAATAATAAAACCCAATGAACTTATAACAGATTTATTTTATAAATTATAAAACTATTATAAATTAAATAAATGATATAATTAATGTATATAAACACCAAAATAAACAAAAAAATAATGAAATTTTAATTATATAATCGACCCATAAGGGTTCAGGTATACATTACAAAATGGGTCAAATGTTACACCACCCGACACCATTGGATCACTAAGACCGATTTCGTTCCTACTTGAAGGGCGGGTCTTGCAAACAATCTCTCTTTTGCATTTACACTCAAGAGTAAGTCTTCATCGGATTGAGGAAACCTTTGCACATCTACTTACCTTTTAGGAAGCCTACACCCCATAAAAATGTCTACATAAGACTATCCCTTGGCTAGTACATCTTGACATAAGGTTAGAATTCTAGCTCTTCTAGAATGGTATGTCACTAATGGCCTAACCTCCTTCCTTGGAAGGAGGCCTAACCTCCTTCCTTGGAAGGAGGCCTTCTTCGCCTTCCACCTATGTTAAGCAGGCTAGTCCCAAAGCTAATCCCAGGGAACAATGAAGCTTCATAAGGTCTTTTTATCCAAGTGCTGGTAGTCCACGTCTTCACATACGTGTCTAATTCACTAATCCTCTCTCCCCAGACAGTGACCTATTCATTACGCCTTTCTTGTGAGTTAAAATTTACTCGACAAGGAATTTCCCTACCTTAGGAAAGCTATAGTTATGACTGTCCTTCACGAGGGCTTCGCTCACTCCTATCACCAACTCATATACTTCCGTGACATTCAGGCACTAGGATCAGTCCCCATACATGGTCTTACCACTTTGCGAAGACCTGTGTTTTTGGAAAACAGTTGCCCAAGGCAAGAATTTTCTAATTCAATTTAGATATTACAAAGGTTACCATATTTAACACAAAATTTCTTCGTAGATTATTTTTATACGATCCCCTCAGTGTGTCATTATACCCCGAGAGGTAGAAAGAATTACAATCCTCTTGCCGCCTACATATCTAGAAGTTCATTGATAGTAAGAATAGATTTATAGACCTAGTCGACTTATCTGTTATAAATTTAAAAGATTTTGATAAGCTATTTTTCCTATTCCTTCTATGTTGTAGTGTTAAAAACAAAAAGGATATGTCGTTTTCTCTATGTTTTTTCATGTTTTTTTTATAAAACCCTTTCACAAAAGTATCTTAGCAATACTTTGGTTGATATTAGTAGCTGCTACTTGTACCACACTTTTTTTATACATATCGGCATTTCATATAGAGGTTATCATGTCAGCAATAGTATCACTACCCATGATTAATTGAAATAATTGGTGCCTCTAAATTTGAAAATAATCAACATGTTTTTTTACATATTTTTATGAATAATAATATGAATTTTGAAAATTACATACGTGAGACAAAGTCTACTTCTAATCATAATATATATCTTTTAAATACCATTACTATAACCTATAACCTTATTGTTTCAAACTCTAATGAAGCTACTTTAGTAAAACTAAAATGTATCTATTTCTAGTAATCACACCAAAAACTCGAGTTCCTTCTTAATCAATCACAATTGCAACATTTTCATCATATCATATCTTTAGTTTTATGACTTAGCTGCCTTGTATTTCTTGAAAAAGTGATTCTATTAAAGGGATTTGTGTCATACTCCATATCGGGCACACCTCGAGTTTCTGAACTGAATCGCTTGGTATCGTGTGATAAGTCCTAATTTATTTCATCAATGTGTTGCGGGTTAACAACGATAGACTTTTTATAATACTTTTGTAATCAATCAACATTATCCATTGATTCTCTTTCTCATGTCAATGTAATTTATTCCTCAAATTATGGTAATAAGTTTTTGTAATTGATTAAGTAATCAAATCATCACCGAAGGAAGTATATCAACATTTAGTGTTAAATTCAAACATCCACATATTTCATTAAAAGATTTTTGAAGTCCTTAACATCTTATGTTATTTTTATCAATCATATAATAGATTTATGGAACAGGGCAAGAGCACCCAAGTCTAACTACAAGGTCTTCATAAGTTTTAGTGGACATTCCCATCATGCTAGATTGTTATAAACCTTTAATTGAAAATAACATGTACACATCATTTTCATGAAAATTCTTTTAAAAATAAAATGTTAGCATGAAGCTGGTGAATCATGTTACCAGACGTTTTTTATAAAACCAAAACAACACGTCTCATATCAATAACTATTAAGACATCTTGTTTTATAACTGTCTCATTCATTAACAATGTACATACTGGGTTGCTGGTATGCATTGAAATCATGGAGTTCATATATGCGGAGATAACTTTAGCCACCTTATAACATAACACACAATTACCCATTAATACATGTATTCTCAATCAATATACATACGTATCATGTTCGCTTAAATCTTTGCTTAATAAAGTTAATATATTCACATGATGATATTAAGATAACATAAACATTTGTAAATATATATTTCATAAATATTCTTAAAATCATGTTATAAACATTTGTGCACATAATCATAGCATGCAAATAAAGTTTAGAAAGAATGTATACCTTAATAGTTGAGGTAAATTCATAGCTTAATGTCTCTTAAAATCTTGACCGTACCTTAACAAATCCACCAAAAGCTTAGAAGTATATAATACTATCTTAAACAAAGTAAAATAAGGTGTTAGAAAGGTTTAGAGTATGCTTGTGGAAGAATTGCTCAACCACAAACTTTCAATTTATAATTAAGATCCGAGGGGCCGGTGCGCCTTACATTAGGAAATCGATGTAGGCCGCATCATTGCGATGTCATGCGTGTGTGACGTGTGTCACCAACTTAGCAATCTCGAGCCGCCATTAGTGATGCGGCCAACATCCTCAACCTGATCCGGTCCACATTGGAGCCACGCATCGAAATCAGCTCCATTGTCATCAGCCATGCGTCATGTCATACTCATTATCATCTGCATGTCGATCAACCAGGGCTTCCTTACCTGGGTTTTAGTGGCAATAAATAATCTGGTGATACGGCCAGCATCCTTAGCACCCTTCAGTATAACCCACACCACTTTCCTAATGCTGCCAGTGTCATGTTTAAATTTCAAAATTTTGCATTTTCTGTATTTTTTGAAAATTTTGGAAAGTTTTCCATTTCGTATGATACTAATAAGATCTATGATATCTTGGAGATAAATATTTAAATATTTCTTCTTAGACGTATTGATTTGATGCTATAAGCGGGCCCACCACCCAATAGTATGTTGCCTCATAGAGAATCTTGTAATTGTTTAAGAGCAACTATAAGGAGATTCTTTTACTAGAACGAATTCAGTTCAAATGTATGATACGTATCCCAAATTTATTGCAACTCAATCATAGATAGAATCATCAAAGATTTTATCTTTTCAAACTCTGTTTATAACTCATTACTACCCATAAATAAAGAAAAGATGTGTATAAATGAAATATGAAAAAACAAGAACAAGGAAAAGGATTGCATAGAGGAACTCCCACATATATGTTAGATGTGTTGATACTAATGGTGACTCATCATTTCAATGAATCATTTCTGCAAGCACAAGTAGATTATGAAAACACATACTTGAAATCTCACTAATTACATTCTATTATGGAAGATAGACTTTTTTTCCAAAAAAATTAGCCATGGCATATCTGATCCACGTAAAATATCATGAAAAATGGATATAAATTTTGCTGCCTACATAGTATCGGCATTAAATTTGACAAAGTATCTAAATGTAAAAACTTTAAATATATGTACCTTGTGTCAAAGTAAGGAACCATGACATATATGTTTGGAATATATTCCAATTTGATTTTGTGTGTACAGATACTATGGGATAAAGCGAGAATATGAAATTTGATTTATTCAAGTTACAAAACTTTGGAACAACTAGAAAATTACAAAAATGAAACTGTAAATTTAAACAACAAAAGGCCAATAATCAAGCAAGATAACATATTTGAGACCGCATGTTGTTGCGTATCTCCTTAGGACTTGCTTTTTTATGGAGAGGTGATATGTATAGTGCTGTGGATATGTCACCCCTCTCGCCAATAGCAGAAACACGGGAAGTGGGAACGGTTGGAGCATCATGAACGCATGGTTAAATTGCAAACACTAATATTTAAATTAAGTAATTAATAATTTTTATTAGACACAAATTTTATTAAGGTATATATTCGGAAAGATTATAACACATTAGGCTAAGCATCCTTAAAACTAAGCTTCAAGATCCAAATATGCGAGTTTTCTTACATGATTAGTTACTTGAAAAACATGTTAGAAAATGGGTGAACATAAAATTAATGCAAGTTTTCTTACATGATTAACTAACTTGAAAAACATGTTAGAAAATGGGTGAACATAAAATTAATGAGCTTGTAGGTTTTTGAGACTCGATAAAATATTAAGTTGCATTAGTTGTAAAGTTAAGTGAATCATTGTTGTAATCAAGTAAAGACATCATACAGTTAATTGATATGTATCTACATTAAACCTACAAACTGTAGCCTAGTGACAATTGAACAATGCTCCATGCAAGCACATATCACAAATACTTGCAGGCATAACTTCAGTTAGGAATATAAGTATTCGTCGTAGTTTACTTTGGATTTACGCATTCGAGTCAGTCGAATAAATGAAGGTTGTCGTACCCTGATATATATATATATATACTATATATCAATCCATAGCCTACATCTAATAGTTATGTGGTTGTATTTAGTTTAGTTGGGGAATTCTAGTATGCTAATCAGTTAACTCAACTAATACATAATCGAGTGGACTTGTGTGCATACATAGAGCAATATGATTAAAAAATTTTAGTTTACATGTTTCTCTTCCAAAAGTAAGTAAAAGCAGTGAAGGGCTACAACAAATTCACTGTCAAGTTGTAGTTGATCACAAAGTTGATCAATGGGAATATTCATCATTTGAAAACACTAAATCAACATTCTTGTAATTTAATTGAACATATTGTTAGTTTTATGACAGTTTCATTATCTTAAAGAGAATGTTTCAAGTTACATTTGAAGGTGTATATACATACCTACATTATACATATATATTTATGTATCTTTGAAACATCATGACACCTATAGTGGGCATTGACATTGTACCCTCTAGTTATACAAATGATTATATATAGATTATTTAAGGTATCGGGGCCTATTATGGTCTGATTAATGGCCCATTAGGTTTTTAAAAAGATGTTATTTGGGTTTGGTATGTCTTAATTGTCATCGGATTGTTTATGGCAAAGGGTAAGTCCATTCATAATTAGAAACATCAATTTTAAAATGGGAGTATTGGGCACTGACTAGGCCATAGTGTTAGGCTCGAACCCCGGGCTAGTTTGGGTTAGCTTTTATTTACTTTTAGTTTAAAAGTGTGTTTTAAATTTGTGGGTTTATAGTAAAATAGTTAGGTTTGGTTGATTTAGTTTTGTAAAGTTGTTGGGCTTGACTTGGGTTTACTTTGGGCCAACAAGGTAGCAACCTCGTGGGATTAATGCTAGGTAAATTAAATGAGTTTTCACGGGATTAAAAGTTCATAAAATTTGTCATTATATAATCTAAAGGTTAATAATTTTTCTTAGTGATTTTGGGCCTAGGTTTCGGGACCGTAACAGTTTTGGCTTGGGCCTCTAACAGTCAGTCGCTTGGGCCTCTAAAAGGCCTTGGTTTGGTCTTGAACACAACCCTTCCTTACACTTGTGTTTAGGTAAGTTTCGGTCCTTGTAACTCCTTTGAAATATTATGTTGAGAAAAACTAAATTTATTGCTTACCTAAGTACCCTTTCAAACAATAAGTATTGGGCTTACTATCTTATTGACCCATATTTGTTTGTTTGTTGACTAGTTACATATGTGTAACGAATGTTGTTTATGTTTTGGGTTTTCAAGGTTTGGACTGTTTTCATGTACTTAAACTAATTCGGAGACTTATAAACTAATGTAAGACAAGTGCTAGAGTTTGTTGTTGCTTAAATATGTGAACAAACAAAGATACACAGGACTTAAACTTTCACCCAAACTTTTTTCTCCCTTCCTTGCTTTGGTCGAATTATAGAGAGAACAAGGGAATGAGACTCGGTTTGGGGTGTGGAAACAAGCAAGATTCAAGTGTTCCTTATGTAGTGTTCAAGATTGGGTATTACCCTTATGCTAGTTAAACATGGGGAGCCAAGAACTTAATATACTAGTACAATCTTTAAGCATGCTTAGAAAAATATGTTAGAGGTTGATGTGGTGATGGTTAGCGGTCAAGAATGAGGTCAAAGGGGGTGGTTTCGGCCATGGGGTAGGGATTGAGGGAACACCTTGACGTGGGGTCAATGTAGTTACGAGGTGATGTTCGTTTGAGGTTTAGTTTTTATTGTTTGTAATGTTACATTTTACGTATCTTATTGTGTTTAATATGTACATATATATGTATATATATATATATATATATATATAGGGGAGGGTTCAAATGAGAACTCACTTATTTTGTAAGAACTTTAGAAACCAATGTGAGCCAAACATTTTTAAGGGTAAAATGGTAAATAATGATAACATAATAAAAAAAATTATAAAACTAAAAATAAAATAAAAATAAAAAAAGTAAAATGACGAAAATGTTTCTTTTGTTTCCCTCTTTCATAAAATTTTATAAAAAATGAAAAAAAAAACTCGTTTTTTTATGAACGTCATTTTACACATATGTAATAACTGGAAATACACATGTGTAAAACAAGATTTACACATGTGTAATCACTAATTTACACATGTGTAAATAACGGGTGGACGATCTTTTTAAAAAAATATATCAATATGGTATGTAATGTAAAGATAAAAAAAAATACTGAAATTAATGGTGTATTTTTTTTTGAAAAAATAATTTCGTGAAAAAAAGTTATGAACATTTAAAAAAAAGAGTGGAAATAACATTTGACTTGCATGTGACTTAAAATGTATGGCTCATATTAATTCCTAGATTTCTCACAAAAAAGTTGGTTCTCAAGATAACCCTACCCCTACATATATATATATATATATATTATATATATATATATATATATATAGGGGAGGGTTACTGAGAAAACCAATAGTTATGTGAAAACAAAAGAAAACCACAGAAAACAATAAATAATTCAAAATTTTTTTGTTTGTATGTATGTATGTATGTATATGTATATGTATATATGTATGTATGTATGTATGTATGTATGTATGTATATATATGTATATGTATATATATATATAACAATAATTGGGGGCGGATCAACCCACTCGTTGGACTGGTTCACCATTCATTCAGAAGGCCTAATTCACCCCCCGACCTGGACGAGACATTAGAGTGATGAGTCTGAAGCAGATCGAGAAAGTTAATTACGTCTTTTTACTTTCAATTATTTAAGCATATGACAGGAGAGAGAGCGCACAGAAAGGAAAGAGAGAAAAAAAATGTCTACTTTATTCTTTAGTTTCCCACTGTAATGTTAAATTATGCATCACTATATTCTGTTTTGGTAGGTTCACAATTTCAAATTATGACTGCTAAGTATAGACGCAGTGATCCAGATACATAATTTACTAAATCATGTATCGTTCCCTAGTTTAAATCTTAAACTAAATAGTGATATTACACGATAAACTGTTTAGAAAAAGAAACATTTACGCATTAGTAAAAAAATAAAAATCAACGTAAACGAAACCATTAAAAGGAGCAAAACATTCTTAGAAAGGAAATTGAAAAAAGAAAAAGAATTTAAGTTTTTTTTAAAAAAAAAGAAGTGACTTATCTTCTAATGAATTTACATTTAATTCAACCACAAATTCTCAAAAATATAAAACATACATACTTTTCTTATTGTGAATTGTGATGCATATGATCAAGCAAAGCCAAGCTGAAGTGTGTGTATATAATATCACTAGATTAGTACCCCGTGTATTACATGGGTTGAATATATAAATTATTAAATAATTAGTAAAAAAACTTTACGAATTATAAAACTATGCTTTAAAATAAAATATGATTATAATTACTTATAAATAGCTACTTTAAGTAAATATACAATAATATATTTTTCTTAAACTTTTGTTCTATAAAAAAATTATGGTTTGCAAATATTTTGTTTTAAGTAAAATGATTTTTTTTAAAAAGTTCGTTGCCTTTTTGTTTTTAAAAAGTGTGTTTTTAATTTAAAATAAATAGATTTTCAATTTATTAAATTATATATTTTTTAATTTGAAAATGGTATGTGTAATATTATTAGTATTCAATATTAGTTTTAATAAAAGAGAGAAATAAGAAAGTTAGTATGATAAGGCTTACGATTACATCACATATTATCTTATTTTTTTCCTTATTATAAATAGATTGATAGACAAACAGACAGATAGATATATAGATATATAGGCTAGAAACTCATTTATTAAACGGATTATAGTTAGTAATAAGCACAAAGATTTACAGTACGATATTTTAATAAAAGATACGAATTTTATATACGTAATAGTTCAAGAAAATAAAACAATTATAATATTTTTTTTAACTCTCTTATCTAAATAGTTTCACTTTTAAACATTCGTATTAAGATTCTTTTATAAAAGAATTTATTTTTATAAAAATCTTGTTTATTAAAAACTCTGGTTTGTAATTATTCTGGTTGTTTTAATAAGATTGTTTTTAGAAAAGTTCACATTTTTTATATTTTTTTAAAAAATGGCCGGATTTAAAATATTTTGTTTCAAAAAGTTTTAGTGTTTTTGAAAATTTCATATTATATAAATTTTTTTTATTATTAGTTCTATTTTAATTAAAAAATGTGATTTTTTATTTTCTTAATAAAATATAACTTTAAAAGATACATTGGTTTTAAAAAAATTAAATGAGAGAGAGAAATATTGCAATTAATAAAATTAATCTTTAATAAGAGAAAGATTTTAGTTTTAATGTTTAAATTAATATAATTCCATTTTGGAGGGAAAATTGAGGTGATAATATCTAGAAGAATGACAAGTGGCAAAAAGTTAGGTCAAAAGAATGACATGTGGCTTTAGAAAGCTTGATTTATTAGAATTTATAGATTGGGCAAAAAAGCAAACTCAGCTACTTGTAGTTGTAGATACATTTATAAATTCTCCATAATATTTACATTTGGAAATGCCATTAAAGGCCATTAAAAATATGAGTAGCAATTAACAATATAAAACATCACTCGTCTACGTGTACTAAAAAATGCTACAGATAATCAACTTCCCATGTATGTCACCCGACCGCAAAAATGACAATATTAAGAATTTAAGCACTTTGCTGATCTAGAAGGAGTTCTTAATTGGCAATATAAAGGCAATCCTAGATGCTTGAGTTTGCTTCTCAATCATGCTCACAAGTTCTACTTGACCGCCAATTAATAAATTGAACATATTACAACTTAGAAAGTTTGAATGTAAAAGCTCCTTACCACAACATCTACTTAAGTAAAAATAGCATCATACTCAATTATGAGATTCTTCTCTACATACTAGTAAAAAAAGACACATGGAGATAATTTTATGAGTATAATTTTATGGGTTAGCAAGTACATGTAATATATAAGAGTTCATGAGAAGGCCCTTATTAATAATCAATAACCAACTCAATACTAAAACTTAAGGTGCTCCTAGCAAAATCAGTAAAGTCATTATGAATCAGTGTTCAATTTGAATCTTAACTTTGCTTAATAATAATTTTTCATGAAAGAAAGTTTAGAAGTCATTGTAACTTGGGTAGAGGTCAAATGATGAGAAGGGAGATTTTAGGATCAACCCAAGCAATCGTTGGGTGTTGAGGGTAGCACCAAAACACCAAAATCATAAAGTGCTCTCGACGATCAGTTTTATGATAAACACGCAAAAATGTGGAGGGGAATCTTAGAGGGAAACAACTTGAAGATTGTGATTACATTATAATGATCCGGTACATTCCTTTATATACATGCAAATGTCGGTGATAACCAATTGATATTAGCTATCAATGGCAGTTGCAATTGGCGAGTCCACCAAAATTACCCAATATGACCCATCTACTTCTTACTTACATGATACACATTAATTACATATTATTGTAACATATCTATAACATCTAGAAGGAGTTCTTAATTGGCAATATAAAGGCAATCCTAGATGCTTGAGTTTGCTTCTCAATCATGCTCACAAGTTCTACTTGACCGCCAATTAATAAATTGAACATATTACAACTTAGAAAGTTTGAATGTAAAAGCTGCTTACCACAACATCTACTTAAGTAAAAATAGCATCATACTCAATTATGAGATTCTTCTCTACATACTAGTAAAAAAAGACACATGGAGATAATTTTATGAGTATAATTTTATGGGTTAGCAAGTACATGTAATATATAAGAGTTCATGAGAAGGCCCTTATTAATAATCAATAACCAACTCAATACTAAAACTTAAGGTGCTCCTAGCAAAATCAGTAAAGTCATTATGAATCAGTGTTCAATTTGAATCTTAACTTTGCTTAACAATAATTTTTCATGAAAGAAAGTTTAGAAGTCACTGTAACTTGGGTAGAGGCCAAATGATGAGAAGGGAGATTTTAGGATCAACCCAAGCAATCGTTGGGTGTTGAGGGTAGCACCAAACACCAAAATCATAAAGTGCTCTCGACGATCAGTTTTATGATAAACACACAAAAATGTGGAGGGGAATCTTAGAGGGAAACAACTTGAAGATTGTGATTACATTATAATGATCCGGTACATTCCTTTATATACATGCAAATGTCGGTGATAACCAATTGATATTAGCTATCAATGGCAGTTGCAATTGGCGGGTCCACCAAAATTACCCAATATGACCCATCTACTTCTTACTTACATGATACACATTAATTACATATTATTGTAACATATCTATAACATCTAATAAAAGACTACCTACGGGTACACGTGGCATCATACTAGCGTGTCCACCTATGCGCCACCTATACATTGCCACTGTCGCGCTCTCCTTCATTCTAAAAAAAAGCGGGTCAGAACCGCATCCCCGTTTTCTAATGGTTTAACCCGTAACTAAGTGATAAAACCCAAAACAATCTCTCATAATCGATCCTTCTCTTAGGGTTTCCTCCGCCGCTTCCATAACACCCATGCACAACCTCCATCTCAGGTTGCTTCTCCGATCACCAAGCCGAGATCCAAGGCCGTTCATCTATTTGTTTTCTGTTTGTTCATAATTATCATCTTCTACCTTTGATCTTATCACACACACACAGAATACCCATTGAAAAAAACCCTCAAAAATGTCGAGGATTAGATCTCCATCAAATTATTCAGAAGAACCTTCTTGTCATCCTACACTCAAAATCAACGCTAAAGCAAGCTAATTTGCTGTTAATTTCATGAAGATTTTGCTACAAGTCATTAGAGAAATCAAAAGCACAAACTTATTGTTCAAAAACCTTATTGATTTGGGGCTGATGGAGTATGATTGTAGTGAAATTTGAGAAAACCCTAATCCAACACTCACGACTATGATGTTCAATCTCTTCACCCCAACAAGGTATTATTACACTCCTTTCTGTTTTTCATTGTTTTATATATCAATCACTCCATCTCTAGGCGTGTATATGTATTCATCGTTTGTGTTTCGGACTTATTTTTGTGTGTAATCGATGTTCATGTGTTTCTCTTTTGAATGATAAATCTATGTTCTTACGCCCCTTCTAGTTCATGTATACGCTCTTTCTGTAGGAGCACTGTTACTCTGTTGTTGAGTGAGATCCCAATAGCTGTAGGAACATCGAGACATCTATTTTTTTACTTGAGTATTACATCTCATGCTTTTGATTTTTCATTACGGATGAAATCAGTTAGCAAGTTAGTCTCACACATTATTACTACCCAGGAACTACAATGGTTATCTCACTCGCAGATTAAGGTTTTTGACTAAGTTATGCATCTTCATAACATTTACTAGTTGCAAATGGTTCTCACCCAATGAAAATATGTTCGTGAATAAATGAAAGAGACGATTTTGTGAAGAAACCATCAAAAAGTAGTTTTGGGTTAAAAAAAGTTTGTTTTGGTTGTTTGTATTTATTCTCATTACATGTAAATGTTTTAGGATAGGAGTTTAGTTCTACAAGGAATTTAAATCACTCTGAAAGGCTAATTAGATCACTACAAGGCTGGTTGGGTCGGTTGGAGACAATCTAATGATTTTGACTCAAAAGTCGTTGTTGTTGTGTTATACGATTTGGATTGCAGTTTACCTTCGGCTGGTGTCAAATTTTGGCCTTAAATGTTTAGTTGTGGCTGCTGGTTGCTATCCTAAAAGGTTTTATTTTTATGGTCTTTCTTTATGGTTTATACAACTTGGTTGCTCTTTATTTGTTTGGTTGTTATGATAATATTTATAAGGCTGTTAGAGATTCTTTTCATTGCTAATTATGTTATGTCATAGTTGACCAAATGATATGTTTTGCCCGGATATGATTTGCCCAACTACTCTAAGGTGGTGTTTGTTTTTCTCAAAAACCTCTTCATCTTCGCGCTCGCAGACGCTGGAAGAGGTTTTGAGTGCGCAGACTGTTTGATTTTCAAAGGCCTTTTCAATTAAAAATGTCTTACTGATGTCTGCATGAGACAGACATGGACCCTTGTCTTCATATGTCTTCAAACCTCTTCTCTAACACCTTCAAAAGTATTTGAGCCCTAAAATCTCAAAACACAACCCTGCTCCGTCATCACCAGCCACCATCCTCTCCCTTTCGCAACCTCCGTCACCGGCGACCCTCCGGTCGACGCTCCTCCGGCCGGCGCCTCCTCCAGCCGCCCCTCTCCTCCGGCCGCCGCCTCCTCCATCCGCCGCCTCCTCCATCCGCCGCCTCCTCCATCCGCCCCCTCTCCTCCGGCCGGCGCCCCTCCAGCCGCCCCCTCTCCTCCGGCGGCCGCCCCTCCAGCCGCCCCTCTCCTCCGGCCGGCGCCCCTCCAGCCCTCCCCCTCTAGTTTATTTACAGACGTTAAAAAAACAAACAGTCTTTTTCTTGCAGACTGCAGAGGTTTATGTAATAATTTGTTTTCTGTTTTAATAATATGTTTTATTTACAGACGTTAAAAAAAACAAACAGTTTTTTTCTTGATGGTGTGTGCTTCTAGAACACCATTTCATATAATAATATGTTTTATGTAGCACACAATTTCAGTTATAAGAAGCATTCACATAAATATAAATTATGTGGTCTTTTTTTATACAACACGTATATTACAAATGCATCATGAAATTGTTCAATGGTGAATTAATGGGAGGTATGTGTATTTTTCATTTGATTTTTATGTCATGTGTTGTTTTCATACAATGAGACACGTATACTTAGATACCACGGTTTTCTTGATTTAAAAATATCGTACTTTTGAAAATGCTAACGCGGAATATTTTCTTCGATATTCCTTCTTTTGAAGAAATATTTTAGTTTATATATATACACACACACACACACTAGGTTAGTGCCCCGTGTATTACACACGGGTTGAATAAATAAAATACTAAATAATTAGTAATAAAAATTTATGAATTATAAAATTATGTTTGAAGATAAAATATGATTATATGAATATCTACTTTAAGTAAATAAACAATAATATACATTTCCTAAACTTTTATTTTATAAAAAAATATAGGTTTTAAATATTTTGCCTTAAGAAAAATGAATTTACTTTAAAAAGAGTTTGTTGTATTCTGTATTTTATAAAACTTTTATTTTTAAAAAGTGTGTTTTTAATAAAAATTAGTTTTTAATTTACTAAATTATATAATTTTTAATATGAAAATAGCATGATTAATATTATTAGTAGTCAATAATAATAATAATAATAATAATAATAATAATAATAATAATAATAATAATAATAGTAATAATAATGTGAGGATTATAGAAGAGGCTGATGCACTCAAAACAGTCAGGGTGTCTCCTGCATGCATGCACCTTGTGCATGGTAGAAGTTACTTCGGAAGTTTTACACTCTACAAGAAAATTACACAAGTGTAAAATCTTCCGAAGCCAAAAGAGCCATTTTTCCGAAGCCAAAGATGAAGTCTTCCGAAGCTTAGAAGACAAAGTCTTCCTAAGCCTCAAAGATAAAAAGACATATTTCTTCCGAAGACAGAGAAGACATGCTCTCTGGGATCAACAACTTTTCAGAAAAGCTGACCAACTTTCCGTTGTCACTCTACAGGCTCACCAACTTTACACAAGTTGGTGAAAAGGTCCATGCTTTATGAAGCTGTAGATTAAGGTCTTACGTCTATAACTTTCTACTTTATGTACTTTTATCCTTTTTGTATTACAATAAGATGTGAGCTATGGCATGTTATAGTCACATGTCAAAAGGCAATCTGCCTTTTGACTTTTCATTGATCTTGTTGTCTAGATTAATGATTCCAGCTAGCTTTCAAAGTATGGCCGGTTGTAGGAGGTAGTATAAAGTATCTCAGGTTCTTGTATTTTATTTTTATGCTTTGTAACACTTGTAATAGAACTTGAGAGCAATATACATCTTCCTTGAAAACCAATTATCTTGTTCTTAAGCTTTCTGTCTCTTGTTTACTTGTATTATTCTAGTATCAAACTATCCTGCCAGTTCCCTATTTGATCTGTTAAGTGTTCTAAGTCTCTCCTCATTGTGAAAACTGAGTTGCTCCCCCTTCAAACGGTCCTGCAATTGGTATCAGAGCATTTCAAGCTCTTGATTGTAAGATCTCACCATCTTAGATCTCTCAATTTTTCATAAAATACTTAACAACTCAAATGGCAGCTCTTTCAAAGGCTGATATGGAAACCGACATAATGACAAAGTCCCAACTGATCACTCCTGAAGACTTTGATACTTGGTGTCAAAGAATGGAAGGCTTCATCAAGTCTCAAGACTCCAGGATGTGGGAATCTATTGTCTCTGGACCTTACATTCCATGCACCTCTTCAGTTGCTGCTGGAGGTGGCATGATCCCAAAGGAAGTGGCTGACTATTCTGAAGAAGATAGAAAGAAGATAGATATCGATTAGAAGGCCATGACTGCCCTCCAAACTGCTCTTCCCAACTCTATCTACAAGGGCTTCAAGAAGTGCAAAACTGCCAAGCAGTTATGGGATGCACTAAAGCTCATGTATGAGGGGTCCTCTGAAGCCAAGGAGAACAAAAAGGACCTCCTGAAGCAGCAGTTTGAAAATTTCACCTACAAGATAGGTGAAACCATGACTCAGCAGTACTTCAGGTATGTTGAGATTGTGGATACTCTAATGGATGTTGGAGTAACTCTTGAGAACATGGATATTGTGAGGAAGTTCATGTCCTCTCTTCTCAGAGTGGACTCACTACTGTGTTGTCATCAAGAGGACTGCAAACCTCAAAACTCTTACTCTATTTGGTGCTGCAATCATCTCCTTAGTTAAAATTCAGAAAGAGGAAAAGGATGGCCATCAGAAGTGACAAGAGAAAGAAGAAAAAGTCCAAGGCATCCATCTCTGCACCTCAAGATGAGTTAGAACATCCTGAGGATGAACAAGAAGAGGCTGCTCAACCAATTGCACTTCATGTAGAGCCTCTTGTTACTGAGAGACCCATTGCGTCCTAGACTTTCTCAACAAATCCAGACACATGTTATGTCACAAGAGATCAATAAAGTCAAAACATATACTTCCTGCAAAAACATGCTTACTCTTCCTCTATGTGATCTCTTGGACATGAGAAGATACTTTGAGAGTCTAAAGAATTTGGATCAGCTGATGAAAAAGGGAATGCTCCTGATTCCAATGAGGAATGTAAGCAAATAAAGATGAAGACTCAAAGCTTCTCCAAAGTTTTGGTAGCATCAGCCTAGGGAGAGTTTGTAAGAGTTATATTACAGGCTGATGCTCACCAAAGAGGTCTCAGCATGCTGACTGAAGTCCTAGGAAGTTACTTTAGAAGATTTGACAAAGTCACTAAGAAAATAGTCTAAGTGTCAAATCTTCCGAAGCCAAAGATCATTTCTTTTAAAGCCAAAGATGAAGTCTTTCGAAGCTTCAAAGACAAAGTCATCCGAAGCCAGAAGACATATTACTTTCGAAGATAGAGAAGACAGAGAAGACATGCTTTCTCAGACTTACTTTTGACAAAGCTAAACTACTTTCTGTTGCCACCTCTGAATACTCACCAACTTATACAAGTTGGTGATTATTCCATACTTTGTCAAACTGTAGATTATGGTCTTTGTCTGTAACTTTCCTACTTTTGTACTATTTTATCTTTCTGTATTAGATAAAGATGTGAGCTATGGTATGTCATAGTCACATGTTAAAAGGAAATCTGCCTTTTGACTTTACATTGATCTTGTTGTCTAGATTAGTGTTCCAGCTCGCTATCAAAGTATGACCGGCTGTAGGTTGTAGTATAAAGTGTCTCATGTACCAGTCCTTATGGACTAACTAAGTAAGCCATTCTAACTTTGGTTGAACAGTTGAGAGCAATATACAACATCCTTGAAAACCAACTGCTTTGTTCTTGTGTTCTTTACTTTAAGTTCTTTGTTTCCAAATAGCGGGTTCCCTATTTGATCTTGTAAGTGTTAGCCTGTTTGCTCTCCAACAATCAGTGAAACTGTTGTATTGACCTCCCTAACCGGTCCTGCAGGACCACTACGAGTCTTGACAAGGTCGGGTCTACCACTAACACTGGGCTAAGGCGGTGAGCGATGCAGTCATAGCATACCTTTATGCTTACGTTCATGGTCTACAATGGATTGTTCCAACTTCTAGAGGCAATGTTAACTTTTGGAACATATAATATGGATGGCCGATGAATCTAGGATATCCAACTGTAGTGGATACTCGAATAGATTGTAAGAATATGATTAAAGATAAAAACCTCATCGATGTCAGGTTAAGTTCTAATGTATTGGCTCATAGTAGGATATTGATATTGACTTCGAGCTAGAGATTCGTATTGATATTGATCGTAGCTACTGATGATTGATTTGGTTTAGCCATCAATTTGTGAATTACTAGATCGCTTGCGGATCAAGGTGAGTTGTGACCCGCCCACTATTTATACTATATTTTTTTACGGTGTTTAAGCTTTATATGATTTTGATTGCAGAAAGATTTTGTTAATGATCTATAAATCGCACTTCACTATAAAGGAAAGCTTCTTGTAATCTTAAGTGCATATTGACCATGTTCAAAGAAGGTGAGGCGTTTTTACTTCCAACCGTCATACAATTCGCCTTAAAGCCTTAAAGTAGAGAAGGGGAAGAGCTGCTATCTATGTAATTGAGTGCTTCTTTCTCATAACGATCATTTAATATCCTTGAGTTTTCAATTATAAGATCATTAAAAGAAAGAATGTTAACTAGAGTCAACTTTCAAGTATATTGAAGCATGGATATGCTTGGATGAAGCATGATGTTTTAGAAGAATCATGCTTTATGTGAAGATATAAAAGAATGTGAACTTAGGAATAAGGACAATGAATGAGTTGTTAACATGACATGATATTATAATCTTTATTTTACATCCTCACCTTTACATCATTTTACACTCTTGTGTTATATCTCAAATTCAAAAAGTAGGCATTGATGAAAATGAGGTTGGACCCATTTCCTCATGAATGGTACACGTAATATTACCCACTTTGATATTCTTAAAGTCCTATACCATCTATCGGGTTAGGAGGCCTTTCCTAACACTTGATTAAGATAAAAGATATCCATAGATGTGGATGTTGACTTTTCGTCAAACATTAAGTTATATATTAGCTTACTAGATTTAGTAAACTCATGCATTATATGGGTTGAATTAAAAAATATTAAACAGAATGAAAATTAATTAATTACAAATCGATATTTTAAAATAAGATATGATTCAAATGTTTCTTATTATAAATAGAATGAAAATTTTATTTCAAGACAAACGTTTTAAAATATGTCATTTAAAAAAAAATTATTACTATAAATCCCAATTTTAATTTTTATGTTTATAAAAAAATAACTTTTTAAAAACACCAATTTTAAAATATTTTTATTTTTAAAAAGGTTTTATGTTTTAGAAAATTTTCTTATTTTGTAAAAAATTTATTTTCTTATAAATAACGTTAATAAAACATATGTTTCTTAATTTATTAAAAAATATTTTAATTTAAAAAATTAAATAATATTATAAGTAAATAATGTGATTATTTAATATAAAAGATAAACGAGAAAAATTTCTTGACGGACAATATGATACTACCACATATTACTTTTAGTTAAATTTTTTTATTATATTAGAGAGATTGCACACTGCATAACCCATTGTTATTTCTGAGTTTTTTATTCAGTATTAGAATTAGTCTAATGAATTCTACTGGACCTAAGGTACATGGATTTTTTTAGACGGGCCCAAGTAAGGTACTTTGTGCAATTAGCCCATTTTACGTTAGCCTCAACATCAATGTATCGATATTAATAAAACAAGATTTTTGTATGTCACATATCATAATTTTATAGCTCATAAATTTTATTTTTTTGCTTCTTTTTACTAATAAATATCACATTAAATACAAATAATATTATTTCATTCTTTTCATATTAAAAATATTTTTTATTAAATTAAAAAAATAGATATTTCTACAAATGCAATTTGTAAATAAATAATTTTTTTAAATAAGAAAATTTTTCAAAAAAAAAACAAACTTTTAAAAAACGTAATATATTTTAAAACCTGTGGGTTTTAAGAAATAAAATTCTTATGAAACGAAAATAATTAAATTTCAAATTTATAATAAAGAAATTATTAAAAATGATATTTTTTTAAAAATGGTTTGTTTTGAAACAATTTGTTTAAAAACCAACTTTTTTGAAAAAAACAAAAAAAAAAATTTAAACAAAAGTTTAAAACATGATATCGTACTTTTATCACTCGTACATAGTATCAATCATTTCTTATATCAAAAGATTGTTTTATAATGTTTTAATTTTTATTAATAACTATTTAATATTTTATTTATTCAACCCGCGTTATATACGGGGTACTAACCTAGTTTCTAAATATATGCTCGTAAAAAAAACAAATGTTTAGTAAATTGTTTGTAAACCGTTCGACTTAAAGTTCAACGGAGATGATCAAAACTTTTTATGCATTTAATTAAATGAATGGGTATGAACACATTTCATTTACGCGTCGATCATTTTGGATGCGTTTACTTATTTAAAGTTCTTCGTAACAGTAACTAGCCCATCATATACATTTTATATAGTTGTGCTTAGACTTTAATTTGGATGCTATTGTTTACTTTTAAAGTGGTGTATGTCAATGAAACAGATATGACGAATATTGTTGTTTATGTTCAGTTGAATTTTATGTACAATGTTAATATATAACATTCCTTTTGGTCTTGTTAATGTTAAGAATATTGAAACGAACAAGCGCGGTGATGATTGCTATGCAACAAGGTACGAGAAACAAGAGTTATATTATAATAGATGATAATGGTGTTGGAATAATGTTGTAT
Organism: Flaveria robusta; assembly: GCA_025506415.1. Lineage (NCBI taxonomy): Eukaryota > Viridiplantae > Streptophyta > Magnoliopsida > Asterales > Asteraceae > Flaveria > Flaveria robusta. Next base: position 17,004,881 of record CM046465.1, on the reverse strand, counting down.
CCCGATAATAATAGTTAGTTGTGTTAGATAGATATGTAGATAACAATGTTTCACATGTGAAGTGAAACGGGTCATTTAGATATGTATATGGGTCGGTAGTTAGTTAACTGACCCGCCAAGTTTGGCGCCTAAATGTAACTGCCTGGCAATAATATGGCCATAACAGGAGGGTATAAATACCCTTTGGATGTTGTCATTTAAACGTGTGAATATATGTACATATTCTGTGATCATATCATTGTGTATATATTTTGTGTGTGTATTAGAATTTGTGTGTTCTAGACCTAACAAAGTGGTATCTGATCGTGACGCTCCTGAGACCTGTGAGAAGATATCAAGTAATTGTGGGAAGCAATCATGGAAGACCAGTACGCTGCAGGAAGTTTGGATGGGGCAGATCTGTCGGTGTTGAATCCAGCACTAGGATTCGGTCTGGAGGACCATGGGAAATTAAGTGCTGTCGGTCGGGAGGACAAAGAGTATTCAAGCATTGAAGAACTGCGAATCAGAGTCAGGGACTTTGAAATTGGACAAGGAGGGTCATTTGCCAATTAAAAGTCACTTTTGTAATTACTGCAATCAAGTTGGTCATAACAGGAAGGTATGCAAATTTAGAATACAAAACTTGAATTTTTCGTGAAAGGAACCCCCATTGGAACAAAATATGGTTTGTTAGTTTGTCCCGAAAGAAACATGTATGTGGGAACAAACACTTGTTCAAGCAATTAAAGAAATCTTTTGGGATTGAAACATATATGAATGACTTCTCCAAAAGTTATTTTCATGGTAAAAGACAAGTAGAAATCATGTATAATGAAACAACACATCTGATCGAATCTGTTTACTATGTTCCTACCATGAAGAGGAATATGCTAAGTCTAGAACAATTATCTCATCAAGGTTTTGAAATAACATTTGAGGGAACAATCTGTTACATAACCAAAACCTTTGAAGTTTTCATCGAAAAGAAAGTTCAAGAGGATAGAAACGCACAACAGATTTATGTGGAGGAGGAAAGGAATTCTAAGTTTAAATGGTCTGATGTAAGTCACCTTGAGGAAACAAAAGCACCGTGGGATCATTTTGAACAATTAGACATCGAAACAAACAAGAACTTGGCAAGAGAAGACAAAGGAAAATGTCCACTAGAGACCCCAAACTATGTTAATACAATTGATGATTGTATGACGCTTCTAGATCTTATACATGTTACTGTCAAGTTTGAAAAGGAAAAGGAGAAATTCAAAGATGAATTTGAAAGACTTATCAAATGGTTCATGAACGATTTTCTTCTAATAAAATTTAAATGTACCATGTCACCACTGGATGATAATGATAAAAGAATAAGTCTTTTGGATCTCTACATAATGGTGCAACACCATGGTTGGTTTGATGAGGTATCACGGAACCATTACTAGGAAAAAGTGACATGAGATTAAGGCTATGACCGGAGCATGGAAGACACTTTGAAGATTACTTATTTGAAGTACTTAGAGATGTTAGAAAGGTACTACAAGAAAGGAAAGAAAAATCAAGGTACTTATGAGATTGGAGAAACATCTTACAGGACCAGAAGCATTGAAGGTATATATGTTGCTGAAGATAAGGAGATAATACCACACCAACTCGAAGAAGTAATCCCGCCGTGGAAAAAGAGGAAGGCAAGTTTCGTTCGAGACTGGCCACCACATCGTGGTCAGGCCAACTGAAGGAAGAAAGGTCAAGATATTAGGGGGGAAATTGTTGGAATAATGTTGTATCCCAATAATAATAGTTAGTTATGTTAAATAGATATTATGATAACAATGTTTCACATGTGAAGTGAGACGGATCATTTAGATATGTAAATGGGTCGGTCGTTAGTTAACTTACCCGCTAAGTTTGGCGCCTAGTGTAACTGCGTGGTAAATACCTTGTGCATGATGTCATTTGAATGTGTGAATATATGTACATACTAGATTTAGTAATCCCATGTATTACATGGGTTGAATATATAACTTATCAAAAGTATAATAACAATATATTAATTATAAAATAATATTTTAAGATAAAGTATGATTAAAATTGGGGACAAGTAAAACTATAGGTAATAAACAAAAATGATAACAATTTTTAAACGTTTTTCTAAAAAAAATAAACATTTTGTTTTAAAACAATCTATTTTAATAAAAAATATGATTCTCAAATTTTTGTTATTATAACTCCCAATTTTAATAATTTTTGGCATATGAAAAATTATTTTTAAATACAGTAATTTTAAATTATTTCTTATTTAAAAAAAATATTGATGTTTAAAAAAATTTCTTATTTTATATAAGATGCTTTCTAAAAAATAACATTAATAAAAATATATCTTTGTTAATTAATTAAAATTATTTTTAATCTAAAAAAAGTTAAATAATACTTTTGGTAATTAATGTAATTATTTAATAGGAGAGAGAACCGGGAAAATTTTGATAAGAGCAAATGTGGTGTTGCCATTTGTCATCTTAGTTACTGTATTATTAGAGTAGAAAGATTGTTAGACTTAATCTTAACATCAAGTAGAAAATAATTAGAAAGTCGAGTATGTAATTAGTAGGAAGTTAGGGGTTAGTTATGCTAGTTTGAAATTTAACTAACTTGTTGGTTGGTTGTTTAACCGCCAAAACCAAAGGGTATAAATACCCTAATCATGTACGATTATCACGTATGAAATACAGTGTCTGTTGTGTGTGAGATTTGTGTGTTTCTCCCACTGTGTTCATCAACGCGTTCTATGCACATTTGTGCATAACCAATATTATTTTCATCTATAATTAATCCTAAACTATGGTCCGAAAGGGCCTCAACACATATCTGTGATCTTATCACTGTGTATATATTTTGTGTATTATACTCTGTGTGTTCGACACCGAACACATGGAAATTATATTGTTAACAGCCAAAAAAACATATTGAATTCTTGAAGAGTTATAATGTTGAAAGATACAACTATCAAAAACATTTGAGCAAGTTCTAAGTGGAATAATAATTCAAAGACACTTTTTAATCAATTTTTTCATCTTAAAGTACCTGGTACATCAACACTGATTAACTATGCAGATATTATGGATTGAAGTTTGCTTTATATATAATATTAAAGAAATATTATGATAAGGAAATTTGATTGAGCAAGAATCTCAACTCTTAGTAAGTCAAGCCTTTGGATATCATATCACCTCCAACTTTGATTGACCTAGAAGACAACAAATGTGTTAACGCACCACAAGGAACACTCTGTAAGCTCACCTATGACATTTAATAGCAGAATGAAAAATAGCTGTTGAATCAAGAGCTACGATATGCAAAAACTTGTGATGGTTTCTACAGAGAAGAATTCTATCTTAGTTATAACTTTTAGCATGCTACTTGTCAAGCTTGATCATTTGCCATTCTAGTGTCATGTGTCCATCATTGTTTTCACTGTTCTCACTTGGTGGGGCGGGTTTTGCTCATGGAGAAAGTAAAAATTAGGACCTATACTTTTCAAATACATTTTTCCATTAATTAATATCATTGTAATGTAACCTGATCAATAATTTTCTAGCATAAAAATAGTTTTGATAAATAGACGTCTTTAATATGTTGGTTTAATATTAGTTTATCCTAAGTTAAGAATTATATTAGTTTAATATAAGTTAGTTAATTGTTTGTATTATTGTTACATAACATAAGTAGGGTAGTTATGACAGTTAATTGGTGCCTTAACCCCTAAGAAACTCAAGGGTATAAATACCCTATGTAATCATCATTTGTATGTAATGCATCTTAGTGTTCTAATCTGATTCTCTCTCAATCTGTCGATCTTTAACACCCCGTAATCATCAATTGGTATCAGAGCGTTACGCTCTTAGGAAGAAGAAATCGTGTCAAGAAACCATCGTTTTCAAGAATTCACGAAGAACACATCACTTCAAATTCACCCCTGTTCTTGCGCATCAACACAAAATCATAAAATTGGAACAAATCAATAATAAGGAACGTGTTTATCGATTCACGGACGTGATTATCATCATCAATCAATCAAGAGAATTATTAGAATCACAACTTCAGAACTAGTTGTAACAAATCGGAGAATCCCGGATTCCGGCGAAAGTCCGGCGATTCAATAAGAAACAGAGACGCATTCAAATCGAAAGTAGTGCTTGTTCAAATGACTTCAAGAATCAAGAATCTAGAATCAATCACGCAAAATCAGTTTCAAAAAATCAAGATCAAATTATTGTAAAGTTTTTCCCGAACCCTTCAAATCGATAAAACATAATCAAGAATTTGATTATCAAAGAAACTGATTGCAAACAAATTCGATTAGAAAATTTGAAATCGAAAAAGTCCTATAGAAATCTTTTGATATCGAATTTGAAACCGATTTTTTCTTGAAACAAGACAATCCAGAAGATACTTTTGCTATTTTGACTTTGGGAAAGTCAAACAGAACGTTTTGAATACGAATTATATTTTGTTGTTGATATCATATAATTAAAGTCAAAATCAATTTGACTTTATTTAATTTCAAAGAAAGCGGGTTTTGGATAACTACCAAAAATTAGTTTTTTTAATATTTTATTTTTAAAGTATACAAATTAAGTTTGGTTTGAAAGAAGAATCAAATTAAATATTTTGATTTTTAGAAAAAATCAAAATAATAATGTTTGACTAATTAAGGGAAGTCAAACAAATTTCTTTTAAACTTTTGGAAGTTTATACACCCGAACCTGTGTGGTCCATAGCAAGTCAAAGACCTGTGTGGCATATTAGTCCTGTGTGGCAAGCAAGTAAGTTCGACCAGTGTGGCGACTAAGAGAAAAGACCTGTGTGGCAATTTCGACCTGTGTGGCGAAACAAGTAAGAAGACATGTGTGGGAAGTTCGACCAGTGTGGCGAAACAAGTAAGAAGACCTGTGTGGCAAGTTCGACCTGTGTGGTGAAACAAGCAAAGACGACCTGTGTGGCGTTTATCGAAAGAAGACCTGTGTGGCAAAGCAAGTAGACCTGTGTGGCAAAGTAAAAAAAGATCTTTGTGGGAAATCAAAGCAACAAGTATAAAAGCAAGACGATTCATCCTTGAATCAATTAGCAATAAGCAAAGTGCAAGTAAATAAGCAAAGAGATTAGCAAAGTTACAGTAAATTTGAAAGCAAGATAAGAAAGAAACGACCCAAGAAAATAAAGCAAGAAAGCATGGAAGGAAAATTAGAAAGCACATCGACATCAACTTGAGAGCAAGGGAACATATCTCTCCAATGTCCCAAATTAACTGAGTCAAACTACACCTCATGGGCATTACTAATGGAAACAATCTTGAAGGCATATGGTCTTTGGGAAACAATTGATGCTAAAGGAGATGTAGATGAAAAGAAAGTGCATACGACTAAAGCAATGATCTTCCAAACACTACCCGAAGATATTCTAATGCAAGTTGCACAATGTGAAAGTGCAAAAGAAGTTTGGGAATCAATTAAAGTTCGCCACCTTGGAGCCGATCTAGTTCAAAAGGCACGTCTACAAACTTTAAGGAGTGAGTTAGAAACATTGAAGATGAAAGAAAATGAAACCGTAAGTAACTTCGCAAGCAAGTTAAGTAGCATAAGAGCCAAATTCAAAAGTCTTGGCACTACCCTTAAAGATAAGATAATTGTAAGAAAGTTACTTAACACCGTTCCTAAAAAGTTTCTACCAATAGTGGCATCTATCGAGCAATATTCAGAAATAGATAAAATGCCATTTGAAGAAGCCGTTGGGAGAATAACAGCATTTGAAGAACGCTTCAAAAGTCATGATGAATTAGAAGGAAATCATCAAACTAAGCTTCTAATGGCAAGTACAAACAATCAAAGTTGTGGTAGAGGACGAGGAAGAAACTTCAACACAAGACAAGCAAGAGACTTCACCAAAGAAAGAAAAGATCACGAGAAAAATGTGACTCAAGAAGACAAAGACAAAAATAAATTTAGATGTTTCAATTGTGGAAACTATGGTCATCTCGCGAATGAATGTACAAAATGGAAGGACAACAAGAAAGAAAAGAAAGAGCAAGAATCTCTTCTCATTTATGAAGAAGAAGAAGAAGATCCCATCCTACTATGAAGTGTGAAAGGATTAACCAAAATTAGGGGGGAGAATGTTGGTTTAATATTAGTTTATCCTAAGTTAAGAATTATATTAGTTAGTTAATTATTTGTATTATTGTTACATAACATAAGTAGGGTAGTTATGGCAGTTAATTGGTTCCTTAACCCCTAAGAAACTCAAGGGTATCAATACCCTATGTAATCATCATTTGTATGTAATGCATCTTAGTGTTCTAATCTCATTCTCTCTCAATCTGTAGATCTTTAACACCCCGTAATCATCATAATCTACATATATTATCCTTATAAAACATTTAACACTGAAAGTACCATTTCATATTATCAAACTATAAAAAGTTTACTTAGTTTATTCATTTAATCAAGTTTAAAGATTACTTATTTTTTAACGGACCTAAACCTAATCTTGTTATATTACAATTCAAATTTACTTCATGTCTCAAGTGACGCTTACACTAAGCCATCTTGGTTTAGGGGCAAACAATATTACGGAATAATCATTATCACCCAACAACATTATCTCTTCATCTATTATTTGTACTTTAAATTATATGCACATGGTAATAGGCTTGGTCAAAGTTGTTGTAGATTTCATATTATTTTCTTTATTGGTGGATTGTATGTATGTATATGATTCACTTTGTTTTGAGAAATATTAATCAACAATTTATATCATCTTCTCTGTTACCTTGATGGTATTAGAGTTTAGTTCAAGCTCTTATACTCCTACCAATACTTCTTCTACTTGTCCTTCATTCCCATTGCCAATCACTATGACTGAAAACAATAGCTCATCTTTTTTATAAAACACTACATTCAAAAACCTTATGGTGGTACCATTCCCAACCACCATGTAACTCATATTCAACAACTATTTAGGTTGTAAAACCTAAATCAAAGCACTACTTTATGGCCTAAACCTCTTTAAGTTTGTTGATGGAACTCATCCTGTCCCTAACCCTATTGCGGTCGGGGATGGGACCGTCAAGCCTCACAAGGACTATGCTATGTGGTTTTGACAAGACTGACTTTTGATCGATGCTCTTATAGGAATCCTATCACCATAGCTCACTGTGGTAGTGACAAACGCTTCTTCATCCCGTGAGGCATGGCAGATTCTAACTAGCACATATGCTTCACCTACTCTTTGCATATAAAGAAACTACAACACCAGTTGAAGCAAATAACAAAAGTTCCTACTTAATCTATCACTGATTACATGCAAAATGCAGAAACCATGGTTTATAAACTGCCAGTTCTCGACAAAAAGATGGATCAAAAGAATATAGCCACGTGTATTTAAAGCAGTGATTTAAAACTCAGCCTAAGCGGTCAAGTACTCGATAAGTAACGGTACTTGGGAAGGCGCCGAGACGCCGTTCATCTACTCGATCAACATTACACAGAATCGGTTTAACTTGGCCCTGGTCGGTCCAACTCGGCCCACTCGGCTCAGCTAGGTGCAACTCGGATTTTCACAATTTTCATCGTTATTCGTTGTTTTTCACCGATTTTTGTTGGTTTTTTATTTTTTTCATGTAAATATCTTGGAAGTTAAGTTTTGAAATATTTTTGTACATGAGCATGTATTTTATCATGCCCAAGTATTTCTTTATAAATATTTGTAAATTATGATATTTGTAATATTTATAATTTCTCAAAAACTAATTTCTTTATAGTTTATCATGCCCAAGTACTCGCCACCTATGCTGAGTGACCGACCTGGCATCGACTAGCGAGTTTTGCAATCATTATATAGTGTAATGTTTTAAAAATATAATTTAATATTTGTAATTGTCAAAGGATTCAATCTGTGAACGCTTAACATCAAAAATATTTAATCAAGAGGAACATTAGATTCAAATGGAGATATAGATAAAAGTAAACTTTGACATTTAGAATTGTCATTCAACCTAGAATTAAAAGAAATTGAAGACGACAAAAGCTTGAAGACTTTATTACGTGGATGAAAGAGCTTGTGATGCCAAGTCATGGGAGTGGTCTTCTAGAGCATGAAAACTATTGGTGACAGTTAATATATTCCTCTTGTTTTTGTGTCTTGAAGAAAAGGTATTTTCGGGTCTTGATCCTTTATTACAAAAACAAATGAATAGAATTCGTTTAGAAAATTATTGTCGGAAGATAAGCAAGATACGAAGATTAAGTTACGGGACAAGGATGGTACACATTAAACATTTTTGTGAATAAAAGAGGCATGAGATGTTTTAATGATAATAAAGTCATTTATGAATGATTTGTAAAGATGAACCATCATTGATGACTAATTCCTATGTCTCTTCATATGGTACATGAAGAGAAAGATTATTCAGGTCATTCATTGTAACATTTAATCCGTTTTGAAATTTGTAAATCTAAACTCGTGCGCACCCTTTTGAATGAATTTTGATAATCAAATTAATTCTTTAGTCATTTTATTTATTTTTATGTTTCAAGTACAATAGTTGTATCATTTATTCAATTTATGAAGATTTTATAATTTATAAGATTGATTTTTATAACATTATAAAGTTTCTTAATGACTATAACACTTGAAAGATCCGAATGGAAGAGTTCTTCAGAAATCAGGATGAGAAACTTTAGCTATCTATTTTATATGGACCACGTGTCCTTATGGTTCAAGTTGTTGGTGAAGAAGGTGGAATGATTCCAAAAGATCCCACCACGAACTCTAAAGAAGATGGATGTGGATTCCGAGGCACATGGTTGGTCACCATTCCCAATAGCATTATCCAAGGCTTCAAGAAGTAGAACAATGCTAAGAAGTTATGAGAAGCTTTGAGATACAGAGGAGATGAAGGACAACAAGAGAGATGTCAAGAAGCTTAAGTTTGAGAACTTCAGTTTTATTAGAGGAAAATCAATAACAACAACATATCTTAGGTATGTTGAACTCATAGACTCTCTCATTGAGGATGTTGACTCACTGTCCAAGTCATGGAAGATTTACAGAGTGATCATAAGAAGAATTAAGAATATGAAGACTATGAAACTCTAAGAACTATATGACATTTTGAGCTCCTATCTGATGGAGATGGATGTTGATGAAGAATCTCTAGGCAAATAATCTAGCATATTACGGTCTTTGACCAATCTTAAACCTTATTAATCCTACCAATCCTACTAGATACCAATGGTGGGTCATCATGTACCTATCATTTACCTATCCTGGATCACTAACTACTAAGACAACCCCTTATGTACCATTTGGCAATTGCAATTGGTACTCATCAACTCCACTTTCTAAAATTTGGCATTTGAGTCTGATAACACCAACTTCTTCTAACTCTTTGAAAAAGATCTGGAGTAAATTAATCAAGACGATCTTAAAAAACTTTACATCAACTACTAGACAGCCATGATCTCTTTCAAGGCTAAACAATTCCAACAAAGAGCTAGCAAGAAGTTACATAGACAGAAAGGATCAAGATTTAGAATATACAAGAGCAAAATCAAGGGTTACAATTTTAACCAGCCGAGTCACCTTGCAAAGAATGTAAAGCACCCAAGTCTAATCCATCATCTTCTATCGCATCTAGTTTCAAGCCACTATCAAGCTATAGATCACCATCACCATCAACTACTGCTCAATTAAAACACATTGCTATTATGGATGCCAAAAAAGATACAACTGATTGGAGTTTTCAAATTGAAAGCATCTCACTAATTAACAATGCTTTGATGGAAGAAAGCTTATCTCTTCATCTTAAGTAAAGCATGAACCTTGTTGTACATCTGAATGCATTGCTAAGGTAAACACATACCAAAATCACAATATGGATCCCATGAATGTTGTTGATTCAATTAAAATTCTTAAAACTGACCTTATAAAAACAGATCATGCTCAAAAAGAAAAGATAAAAGAGCTAGAGAAATTGTTTTATTAAAAGATGAACAAACCAACTTAGAGACTTAGGTTGATGATCTCTTAGTAAGATTGAAATCTACATAAGGTGAGCTAGCAATAGCAAATACTTATGCAAACAGATACAATATTCAATCTAAAAAGTTTGAGAAACTACTTGCTTTTACTAGGAACTCCCAAAATTCATATCAAACCAAGACAAGTTTGGATTAGAATGCTATGGAAGCCAAATGTAGCTTGGAAGTAAAAGAATAGTTGCTTGTATATCCTATCATTATTGCATCTACTAAATCTAAAAACAAGGAAGTAGAAGAAGAACAATAAGTGATTGATTTGGATGAGATGAAGATGTCTCCTAAATCAATATATAATGATTATTACAAGCATATTTAACTAAGAGAAAGAAGATTCAACAGGTGAAGTTTGTGAAAGAAGGAAAGCAAAGATAGAATAACGGATCATCATCTTTAATTGAATATCACAACTATTCATGTGGGTCAGTTTCACTAGGGAAACCTATATTCCAAGGAAAGAACATTTGCAACAATAAAGTGCATGATAGAAGTTCCTATGCTAGCATTTCAAAGAATTCTCAAGCGAGACCTTAACCGTACATTCAACAATCTCTTGATGAAGTTGTCAAGATCCACAATGCATAATTTCCTGGGAAAAGGATTGATCTGATTTCCCATGTTAATCATAAATTTCAAGAAAAGATGAAGTAGGTAAATAAAGAGAAGAAGACTAAAGAAAGAAAGCATCAGTAGATGAAGACTTGTAGAAGAAAGGTGGTTGTTGAAGAGTTCATTGATCATGAACTGATAGCCAAAGGGAAGTAGGAGTAGTTGAAGAAAGAGCTAAAGGATCTGGAAAAAAAGGATTGGGTAGCCAAGAAAAAGAAGGAACTACCACTCATCTGTTTGATATGTGGAGAGCATGACCACCTAAAAATGGATTGCTATTAAAATTTAATATCAATGAAAATAGCCTTGGTGAGTCAATCTAAAGCATCAAGATTCATGAACAACTACTCAGCTGCTGATAAACCTTCCAAAAGGTGGGGAGGTACATCTAAAACTATTAGGCGGTAACCAAAATTAAATGTTGATCAAAAGAAAAAATCTTCATCTGAGAAGAATCTGCTGAGGCAGTTAGCAAGGAACAAATCAGCAGCTATTATTTCATCTACCTTAGGAAAGTCCTCAAAATCTAGCATGTCAACCAACCATTCAACATCACCAAGGAAACCAACTTCTAAGAAAGGATCAGTAGTAATTAACCCTATGGTAGTCAGAGTGAAGAAGTTATTTGTTGAAAAGAAATTAGTAGACAAGAAGCAATCTGCTAAAGGGAATTTTGCAAACAAGAAGAAGAAGAATGATGCCAAAGTATTTAGCACTTCTAAGGCACCAAAAGCAAAGAAGATTGAGGCGAAAGACATTTTACCGAACATGTTCTAACACCAACTAAAGCAACTAACTTAAAACCCCAAATCAAAGATTTAGCAATTCTCTTCAATGAATTTATTACCAAATCTGGAAGGCCCAAGACTAAACAAGCTTAGGTCGTCATTTAATACTAACTCTTTTCTTTAGATGCAGGGATATTTATAAACCAAAGATAATTTACGGATTGTGGAAGTGGATGTTCTTGGCACATGACAGGTGACAGATTCTGTCTACTGAATCTCAAACCATGTGATGGAGGATCTGTTGTCTTTGGAATTGATCAAAGGGGAGGCTACATTGCTAGAAGAGGCATAGTTCGTAATGGCAGGGTAAGCTTTGATAAGGTGAATCATGCAAAAGAGTTCAATTATAACTTATTGAGTGTATCTCAATTGTGTGATAAAAAACACAACACTCTTTTCACAAAGCATGAATGTATTGTGTTCTTTCACTTGGGTTTTCCATTCCTAATGATAATCTTTTTGAAGAACACTTAGAAAAGACTATATATACATGCTAAGCATATAGAATGCATCACCTTCTAGACATGTTTCTGGTTTTGTTTCTAAAGCCTTCGTGGATGAATTTTCTCTCTAGCACCAAAGATTAGCACATGCAAATCTTAGAAACATGAACAAACTTGACGAAAACAATTTAGTTAAAGGATTACCAAATATTCTAAGGCATACATGTCTAGTGTATAGGTTTAGTTAACAAACAAACCAACATAAAGTTCGATAGACAAAGAGACAAAAATAACAAATCAAAATCACCATAAATAAAATTACCTTTCTCATCTCAAAATTGATTTATATAGACAGCAAAAATAAGCAAATCAAATAAAAAAGACAACGTATGGCCTGATTTCATGAATCCAAACATGAAACTTAGACAGAAGAAATGACTACGAGGGAACAAAGGATGACAATTTTAAACTATTTAGTCTAAAATTTGCTAAATTTGAAAATATTTTTAAAATAACAAAAATATTTTGACTTTTTGTTAAAAAGATTAACAATTAAAAATTAAAATGAAAATTTCCTGGTTACTTATTTATACATACATGAACAACCTCAAATTTTGATTATATTTGAAAAGATTGAAAATTTTTTAATTTTTTGAATAATAAAAAGATTTTTCAAACGCCAAGATTTTTGCATGAAATGATATGCGAAAACTTAGTAAGAATTTTAAAATTATGAAAACTTTAAGTCTTCCTTAAAAAAGGCTAAAACCTCAAGTTAGTATGGTCTTACAAGAATTTTTGAAGGAAAAACTCATGGCTATATATAGATATAATTTGCAAAAAATATTCATTATCTAAACTATTCGCATATTCATACTCTTTGATACTTGAACTTCTTTGATACTTGAACTTCTGATACTCTTCACTTATTGTTATTTGTGGTTACTTTGTATTCATTGATACTCATAGGTGAGTTATAAATGTTTTTTGAGGTGTTGACATCCGATTTTCAATTGATTTTGTTTGTTTTCGGGTGGTCAACATAGGATTAAGGTAGTAGAGAGTTTAATAGGTTAAAATTTGTTCAGAATAGTCGAACACCATAGGATATGCTATTTTGACTATAGTGTTGAATTGATGAACAATTTAGACTATTAAGGCATGTGTTTGCGAAAACCCTAACATTGTGAAAACTTTAATTGGAATTTGAATGATTGCAAAAACTAGCTCTTTAACTTGGTAATGCTATGCACAGTCCAATGAAGTTTGACGATAGTGTTGTTATTAACAACTTGCTCAAGATGGGATATGAGTATAACTATCCATCCTTAGAGAAACTGTTTCCTCTATCATACTAGAAATCTCTATTCCATGTGCTCATGCATTACGTGAGCAGCCTTAAGGCTAGAATGGATAGTTTAAGTATTGTAATAGTTTCTATGGTGATAGCTTTGGTTAAAGATCATCGTTTCAACATCTCCAAAGTTATATTCAATGAGATGAAAAAGGGAAGTGATTGTTAGTGCCAACAAAAAGTTTTTGATGTATCATTGTTTTGTTCAAATGATACTAAACTCTTTGCATCCAAAGTTTACCATTCAACAGACTCTTCCATTAATGATTCCTGTTATTAGGCCATATGTGTTCTCTTATATGACATCTGTATGGAGAAATGCTCACAGCGGGGTTCATGATGCCAAATTTGATAGATGTTTAGAGATTGTTGAACCTTAGCAGCAACAACAACAACAAAAATAACTATTATAATAGCAACCATATGTATTTGAACCTGTTGGCTAGTTTACACAACCAAAACAATCTGTTAATATTCCGGTAGGTCTTGAAAAAGGAATAAGGGTAAAAAAGAGTTTGCAGAAGGGCTGTAGAGTTAGATTCAGACTCAAGTACAAATAAAGAATTGATTGGTATGACTGATTATGTGCTCCAGTAGAGAATTCTAGTTGTTCTTCCACCATCAGCTACTCCAAAATTAATTGTTGAGGAGAGAGATAAAGATTATGTTTCTAAGTATTCACCAAGCATAAAGAGAATAAAGTTAATGGTAAAGAAAAAGGCTCGAAGAGGTATACTTGTTAGAAAATTCATTGCCTGGAAAAGCAAACACACAAAATTTAATCCTAACGTACCTCGAGGGGATCGATTTTAAAGGATTCATACTTGATTGGTATCGTAATGATTCGGTTATAATAATCATCGATTTGAGTAATTACTTGATGTTGATTACACACACGCACATTTATCTAATGTTTATCAAGAGTAATTAAAAATTCTATGATGATTAGAACTTTTAAGAAAATCCATGAATTTTTTATGAATTTTGCAACAAAACAAAAATATAAGTTACGTCGCAAATTTGTAGAAAAACTCACTTTAATTAACAACTAACAATATATTGTTTATACTTTGCTACACATTTGCAATGCTTAGTTTATATGAAATAGAAAAAAATATATGTTACATCGCAATCAACTAGAAAAATGGTTTAGTTATTTACAATTTCGTGACACATTTGTGTCACACATTATAATTAAACTAGAAAAGTACTATATGCGGCGCAAATGAATCACAAAGTGTTAATAACTAAATTATTTTTCTCGATTTACGAGATTCGTTAAACTATGTATTACTAATGTGTCACAAAGTAATTTAAAATAAGAATATTGTAAAAATTATTTATAATAGTATATATAACTTAAATCATCTTGCTATGTATTTGCGACGCAATATATATTTTTCTTATTTAATTAAATTGTGTGTAGTAAATGCGTTGTAAATTGATTTATTATACTGATACTTTGCGAAACATTTGTCACACATAGTTTGACTAGGTCAGAAAAATTCAAGTTACATCTCAAATGCATAGAAAAAGACATAATAATAATTATTTATTCATACAACAACTATTACAATAATTATTATTATTATTATTATTATTATTATTATTATTATTATTATTATTATTATTATTATTATTATTATAATTATTATTAGTATTATTATTATTATTATAAAATATAAATCTATGTAATATTATGATCATCGTTATTAGTATATAAATAACTTATGTGTAATGTTTGATATATATAATTTTAAGTTAATTACATGATTAGTCTTAATGATTTGTCCATATTGCAACTGATCTAACTTTTGAGAATTTCATCATTGGTACCACTGTTTCATAAATCGTAACGCACTTCATCTATGGAGTGAATGACCGTTAAGTTTGTGGTCATATTTTTAAAATGACCAATTTACCCCTACAACTATATTATTATTATCATCATTATTTACCCTAGTTTACCCACCATCGTTGACCACCGTTGTCAAGTTAATCGCCCCAATTTACCCCACCATCGCTGACCACCATCAGCATGATCAACGCCCCAATTTCCCCACCGCCGATCACCACTAGCATGACCACTTCCAACCACCATCAACAAGACAATCACGTACCACCATTCACCATAACCATCACCACCACCTGCTTATCCCTACCAACATCACCATAACTACCTCTGATCACCATCACCATAACCACCCATCGGCTAATAATCCTACCACCATAATCATTTCCAACCACCATCACCATCTTGACCTATCATTACCATCACTTAACCAACACCGTTAAAGTAAACCACCGGCAACCCCACCTCTAAGTTTCCCCGTAACCACCATCGCCATTAACTTCCTAGAACCCCATAATACGATTGCTATCTCCACCACCCTCCACCACCACCACCGCCATAGTAAAATTGAACCCAAAATTATTAAAATCAAGACGGGGCTTATAAAATTGGAGCTAAATTCAAACGGGGAGGAGACCCACACAACCATTGATGAGAAGGGCTGGTGCAGGATTGGTGTTGGTCACTCAACACAAGTTTATCTCTCAAACTCACTTACTCTCACTCGGATGATGATGTAGAGTCTCTAACTAAGTTGATAATAATATAGTAAGTGAAAGAACACAAGAATGGTTTTCAAGATACTTGTATATATTACTTCTCAACTCAGTGTTACAAGACTCTTTTTACAAGCATTCACACTTGGTGAGTTACAACGAGAAACTATATATACTACTATCTATAACCGGTTATACTTGGAAAACCAGCTGGAAATTACAACTAGACAAATACTACATTGCTAGAAGTAAGATGTCTAAGATAAACTAATATTCTAGATTAGGTAGTCATGACAGATCCATGACTTTCCTTTTGTTACTAACTAAAGTTAGTAATTGTACTAACTAATAAAATGTGAACAATGGATTAAAGTATGGTCAACTACATGGGCGTGGGAAAGTGCCATGCAGTATATCAGAGTTGGCAGCGAGTGTCAGTCGGACCATACTTATGTCCACTCATTCATAGTTGATTCTTCCGAAGCTTAAATTGCTTCGAAAGAATAAGTTCTTCCGAAGCCATTTATACTTCGGAAGAATCAACTTCTTTTGAGACTTCTGCAAATCTTCATGGCTTCATTCTTTGGAAGACTTTTGTCTTTGATCTTTTAAGTGCTTATACTTCGGAAGGAAAACTACTTAGTCTTGGAAGACTTAGTTTTCCTTCGGAAGCCCTTCATACTTAAGCTTCGAAAGATCTTCAACCATAGGATCCGAAGTGTACTATAGGATCCGAAGTTGGTCCTTCAACCATCTGTAGGAATGTTCTTTCTTTTGTGGTTGCACCTTCTTCTTCTTCCTTTGCTCTCATTTTCAACTCTTCTTCAATCTTCGTTTTCTTTGTCAGTTCAGTAAGATGAAGACTGCTCAGATGATTTTTGATGTGAGTAGCAATCTGAGAGTTGGAGGGATTGGAGAATGGTTTTTCTTCTAACTCAACAATGTCAAATCTGTTGAAGTGTAGTAGGGATGATGTATCAAGTCTGTTTACTTGACCATTCTACCTTTCCATAGCAAAGCTGTGTGTAGGGTCATCGAACCACCACTGGACAATTTGCCTTATAGGATTAAGAAGATTGGTTGGCAACTTGTCTCCTATCCTAGTGTCCAGTAGAGTCACCAGTCTTCTTCTCAACTTCTTATCTTCTTCCTTGAGAGTGTTAGAGTTGATTGCTAGAAGTTGGAGAGCTTGGTCCAGTGTTCCTCTAGGTAGACCAAGGAATTCATCTCTTGTGAGGGAACATGAAAAACCGTCAATGAACTTCTGTGTAATTGACTCTTCCTCATAAGAGATCTCGCTCAAGGTTGTGCAATTGGTGAGCTTTCTCTTGATCTCCTTGAATTCTTCTAAGGTCAGGGGCTTAGAAGGGTTAGAGGATGATTTGGTTAATTGTTGGGTTCGAGGTTGTGTTTTGGGTTTAAGGATAGGTAGTTGTGGTGGTTGTTGAGAGACAATGGATGAGCGTGTAGGTAAGGTTGATGGTGTGGGTTCAGGGGTGTAAGGTTCAGTGGCTGGTTCGGTTTTGATGGTGAAAGGAAGATGGGTAGGCTCAGGTTTTGTTGGTTGTGGTTTGGGTGAAGGTTTGCATAACATACTCTTTACACCTTGGTTTTGTGACACCTCCTGCCTTCTTCATAAGCGAATGTCAGCTTTGATGTCGCTTACATGTCTCTGACATGTCGCTTCTGACATGGGACCTACTTGCCTGCCAGTGAAGCCGTGGGCTCTGAGATAAGCTTTCATCCATGCTTTATCTCCCACCTTCTTGGCAACTGCAAGTTGGGCCTCCTCCTCTTTCTTCCTTTTCTCCCTCAACTTTTCCCTGGCAGCCTTCTTACTCATTGATTTGATCTTGTTCTTTATGAAAAAGGAACAAGATCGTATCATTTTCATGAGGAGTCAGCTCCTCCTGGGAATAGCCCCTTGTGCATTGAAAGGCTATCCTCTCCATCCTCTAACTTTGCATAGCCTTTTCTTTCTTTCTCCTCCTCTCATCCTCTATGGCCAACCTTGCTGCTTCTTCTTCTTCCTTTCGCAACAGGGTTGCCTTTTCCAACTACACAAGCTCATCAAGTGGGAGTAGAAGCATTTCTTTATTATCCACTCCCAGGCTAATGAGCTTGTCTATTAGCTCCACTCTTTTCTTGATGTTGATACTTTCTTGGGCAGCTGCTGCTGCTTTGCTGCTTGCATCCAACAGCTTCCCAGTACCAGGTCTTCCTTTTTTCTTTAATTTCTCTAATCTTTCCTCCTCTAGAAGTTCTTCAACAGTCATCTTCCTTTATCCTTTAAGATCTGAAGAAGATTCAGCTTTTGGAGATTCTGGTTTAGAGGATTCAGGTTGGATAGAGTGAGGTTGAATCTATGGTTCTTGTGGTGTCATAGATAGAGGGGTTTTGAGGAAGTCATGACTGCTTATCTCAAAAGCTAAGTCAAGAATGGCCTCTATGATGAGCAAATCATCGGAGAAAGAAGACAGTTCAATTATCCCTTCCACAGCTTGAATTTCTTCTTTGAAAGAGATGGGAACTGCACTACCTATCCCTACTAAGTCGGTTGCTAGGCCATCAGTCCTTATTTCCCCTTCAAAGTCAATCTCAAGTTCAATAGGGATCTTAGGTTGACCAACTTCTTTCTTAGAGGTAGGTGGTGCACTTAACCTTTCAAGCTCTTCAGCTTCAAAGTAGGAAATGGTAACATCTGGGGAGGGTTGTTCAAGGGAGGAGCTTATCAGAAATTTGGTTAAGAACCTATTGAGGTCAATAAGCATCCTTGGGTCCACTTGAATTCTAGTAGGGGGTGGCTGAGGGAATATGGCTATAGAGTGTTGTTGTGTGGGGCAAAATGAAGAGATGGCAAGGCTGGGTTCCTCATGTCTTTGTTTCTATACATTCTCCCCCTTTTTGGTAGCATCATCTTGAGAAGTAGATGAGCTGGAGGAAGAACTTAAAGAAACCTGAATTGGTACATGCCTAACAGACTTCTCAATCTCTTTCTCAGCTAGTTGAGCCTTGAGATTTTCAATCCCCCTTTTAAATAGTAGGTCTCTAATGGTAAGTTGCAGACTTCCCTCATCTTCTTTTGAAGAATCACGGGTAGATGAGATAACATAGCTAGTATATTTATCATCATCACAAGATGTGGTTTCTTGGCACCCTGGTTTCCCTTGCATGCTGATGTCTCTTTCAGAGGCATCAAGTGGCAAGGTTGCCGTAAACTCAGTCTCAATGATGTTACCACTGTCTTGAGAGTCCACTAAGACACTCTCAGTAGTGGCAGCTGAATCTTCATGAGTCCCCTCTACACCTTTGGGACTCACCTCAGTTTTGGCTAGCTGATGTGCGCTAGATATCAGAGGTTCCCTCGGGCTCAGTTGATTTGAAGAGTGGTGTGGTAGATCAACATCACTGCCTTGATGAAACATGATACCTTCCTCAGATTGGGTTAGTAGGTCAAGAAAGGATAAGGAGGTTATTTATAATGACCCAGGACTTTGGTCAACACCTAAGGGTTCCTCTGCATTAGCAGTTGAACCAGTGATGTGGTTGTCCTTTTTAGGCTGCTCAGGAGAGTGTTGAGACTCACCCTGAGGGCTTTCAGCTTGGGTTGTGGGCTCATCAGGTTGAGACTGAGGAGGCTCAATGCAGATCTTAAGGTCAATGGTGGAGGATGGTTGGACCTCTGGCTGAGTGGGAGCCCTGAGTTCCACTCTAGCCTTTTTGGTTTGAACAGAAAGAACTTGTTCAATCAAAGTAGATTGAACAAGGGTTCGTTTGGGGCGTCTTGTATAGGTGAATTTGATTGGGTGATGAGAGGAGATTGGCATTGAAGTGCCGATGTCTGGTGTGGGTTCATCACCTGCTTGGGCTGTATGGATATCAACAGGAGCCGTTGGCTCAAGCATACTTGGAAGAAGATCAGTGAATCTTTCGGTGAAGTTGGTGGACATCTTCTTCATTGTTTGAAGATGTCTGGCCTCATGTGAGGGACCTGTAGGATGTCTTCACATGGAAGTTTGTTATGGTCTAGCTCAGAATTGATTATATGCTGAATGAACCGGGGATACATGAAGAATGGATCCCTGGCAAGGTTACCTCATAGGTTGTTCAACACAAATCGTGAATAGTTGAATCCGAGGCCTTTAACCAACCCGTGGACTAGGCAGCCCAGATCATATGGGATTTGATCCCAACCCCTGGATTTGTTGGAGAAACTATGTAGAACAATGTGCAACAAGAACTTTTGTAGGAGAAGTTGAACTTGTAGACAGTTGACCTGCTCATATCGCCACCATATCCCATTTGTATGTAAGTGTCCTCCAAATCAGACTTGGGAAATTCAGTAGGGTCGCCTTCATCATGAAGCTCCAGATGCTCCCTAATGGTTCTTTCACTGATAACAAGTTACTGCCTGTAGATTCTCGATCTGATAATCCATTCGCCATTAAGTATCTCGCTTTGACCATTTGCCCAGAAATTGGCCATATGGTTTGAGTAGATAGATAGTGGGATCAATAGTGAGAGCGGTAAAGTATGTAAAGTGTGTCAGAAATTGGACAATTGGGGCAAAGTCGATGTCATTAGACGAATTAAGGATAGCGACCTGGTTATGCTGAGGATTCAAGGCCATTATCGAGGAAGAACCATTTGATTTGAAGAAATTTGATAGTGAAAGAGGAAGATAGTGGAAATTTGGGCTTTTTTAAAGGTAAAGAAATTAAGGAAAGAGAGTCGGAGGTTTTTAAATGGTGGTTAAAGAGATCAAACACATAAGGTGAAAAGATAGCTTAGGTTTGATTTGACAGAGTCGGTAACTTGGACCATTTAAAATGTCCCGATAATCATTAGTAAAATCTTATTTTTTACAAAGTGGGGCCCAAAGATTTCTGTTACACAGTAAAGTTTTCTTTCGAGAGTAAAATTGCTTCCGAGAGAAAACTGTTAGGTCTCTCAGTATTGTCTTCCGAAGCCACTTTTACTTCCGAAGGCGAACAATGTCACAGGGACAGATTTGCTTCCGAGAGTAAAATCGTATTCCGAAAGAAGAAGTTTTATAAGCTTTGGAAGTAAATATGATCTATGATCAAGTTTTCTTTTGAGACTCAAAACTCTTCGGAAGATAATACTTATACAGAGGAATTTGCCTTCAGAAGATGGATAAAGATATCTTCCGAGGGTAAATTTCTCTTTGGAAGAATTCACACTTAGAAATTTTGAAGAAAAACCTTTTGTAACAGGGGGCTTAGATTGTATGAAGACAACACAAACAAATCACATTTTTAAAAGATTTTCAAAAAAGATAGACTAGTCAATGTTAATCATCTCAATAGCTGTGATAAGATATTTAAATCTTTGTTCATCAAAAGATTTGGTAAACAAGTCAGCATATTGCTCATTTGAATTGACTTTGACTAGTTTGATCAAGTTTTTGTCATGAATATCTCGAATGAAATGGTACCTGATGTCAATATGCTTTGTGTTGGAGTGCTTGACTGGATTTTCTGTGATAAAAATTGCACTTTTGGTGTATATGTGGATAGGAGTCTCCATGAAGTTGAAACCATAGTGTAACATCTGATTTTGAATCCATAGCAGCTGAGCACAACAACTTGTGGCAGCAATGTATTCAGATTCAGCAGTTGATGTAGAGACACATGATTGCTTCTTGCATTGCCACGAGATGATCCTTCCACCAAGAAATTGACATCCGCCTTATGTGGATTTCTTGTTTATGATGCAGCCACCATAATCACTGTCCGTGTAACCATAGAGGTTGAAATTTTTATTCCTAAGATACCAAAGAACCAGTTTGAGAGATCTTTTGAGATATCTAAGAATTCTCTTGACAGAAATTAGGTGAGACACCTTAGGAGCAGCCTGATATCTTGCCCAGATGCAAGTTGCAAACATGATATCAGGTCTACTTGCTGTGAGATACATCAGAGATTTAATAATTACCCTATACTGATGCTGATCAGTGTCCTCCCCCTTGGAGTCAGGACAGAGATTGTGATTTATGGGTATAGGTGTCTTAGCTGGCTTACAATGTTTCATATCAAATCCTTCTAAGATATCCTTGACATACTTAGATTGATTTATGAAGAACCCATCTCCCAACTGCTTCACTTGAATTCCAAGGAAGAAATCCATTTTTCCCATGGAACTCATCTCAAACTTCTTTCTTATGATGCTTTCAAAGTCTTTGCACATTTGGTCATTTGAGGAACCAAATATGATGTCATCAACATAAACTTGTATAAGCAACATGTCCTTCCCAGTCTTCTTTATGAACAATGTCTTGTCTATGTTACCTCTGGTATAGCCATGCTTCAGAAGATTCTAAGACAGTGTCTCATACCACAGCCTAGGTGTCCGGTGTAAACCATAAAGAGCTTTGTCCAGTTTGCACACATAGTTGGGGGTTTGTGGGTGTTCAAATCCAGGTGGTTGACACACCTAGACTTCCCTATTGATATCCCCATACAAAAATGCACATTTGACATCAAGTTGATAGACTGTAAAGTTCTTGGATGCTGCAAAAGCAAGAAAGATTCTCAATACCTCAAGTCTTGCAACTGGTGAAAAGGCATCAGCGTAATCTATGCATTCCTCCTGTGTGTATACTTGAACTACAAGTCTTGTTTGTTCTTGATGATCAAACCTCTATCATCTCTTTTGTTTCTAAACACCCACTTAGTGCCATAGGGACTTGACCAGGTGGTAATGGACACAGGTTCCATACATTTTGTCTCTTGAATTGAAGTGACTCCTCTTGTATTGATTCAACCTAATTGTTGTCCTTAAGAGCTGCTTCCACCTTCTTGGGTTCCATTTGAGAGAAAAAGCATGAGTACAAGTAGACATTCCCGTTATGAGTTTGACTTCTTGTTCTTACACCTTTTGAGACATCCTCAATGATGTTTTCAGCTAGATGAGTGCTGTGTATCCTGAGCCTCGGAATCAGCTGGATGAGTGCTGTGACAGTATCAATGATGTTTTGTTATGAAGTAGCATCAATAGTTGCCTGTTCCTCCTGATGACTGATTTCATCAGCTTGGTGTTGAATGTTTGAGTTGTCAGCTGATGAGTTTTGAGGCTCACTTTGCTGAAAACTTGTTGAAGCTCCGTTATATCCTGAGATGTTTAAGCTTTCAGGATTTCCAGTAGAAGGAGCTCGATCTACATGACTTTTTTGAGAAATTGGAAGAGGTCTGGGTAACTCAAACAATTGATCTTCACATGAATCATTTTGAGTTCCAGTTCCAGCTGAAACATTTTCACAAGATGGTTTAAAATAGTTTGGAAACAATTCTAAGTCGAAAATATAACCAGGGCTTTTCCTTTTAACACAAGGAGTGTGCTCATTAACAACAATGTTAGATGATTCCTCGAATTGTTGATTTTTGATGTTATATACTCTATAAGCAATAGAGTTTGAGGAATATCCAACAAAGATAGCATCATTCAATTTTTCAGCACTTTTGCCAAATTATCTTTTGTGTTAAGTATGGTACACCTGCTGCCAAACGACCTAAGAAAGCCAATGAACAGTGGCCTCTTGTTCCATAGCTCATAAGGGGTTTTTCCATGGGACTTGACAATGAGAATCCTGTTCTTCACATAGCATGCAGTGCTGATTGCCTCTGCCCATAAAATTAGAGCCAACTTTGAATCAGCTAACATAGTTCTTGCAGCCTCAATAAGTGTCATGTTTCTCCTCTTAGCAACACCATTTTGTTAAAAAGTTCTAGGAGCACTATATTGTTTGACAATCCCTTTTGAGTTACAGAATGAGTCAAGAACTTGATTCTTAAATTCAGTCCCTTGATCACTTATGATAATTTTTACCTTATGATCGATTTGATCTTCTATTTTAAGAATAAAAGATTTTAAAGTTTCAGTAGTTTCATCTTTAGTTCTTAAAAGGAATACCCATGTAAATCTTGTAAGATCATCAACAATCACAAGGTAGTATGATTTCCTTCCAATGCTCATTATACTTGTGGGACCAAATAGATCCATGTGCAATAAGTATAATTGAGTGGTGATGGAGTTAACGTTTTTGGATTTGTGAGATACCTTGTGTTGCTTGCCTTTCAGACAGGCAACACAGTTATCTTTACAGAAAAATTCCTTTTTAGGCACATCATGTACCAAGTTATTTTTAACCAATTTGTTCATGGTTTTAAAATTAACATGACACATTCTTTTATGCCATAGAGTTGACTCATCACCATTAGCTTTGGAAAGAAAGCATGATACTTCCCAAAGGGGAAGAGATCTAAGAAGCACCAATTCCTAAGGAATTGTCATCCCAGGTTTAAGGATAATGCACTCATGTTCTGTGAAAAGCATCTGATACTTTTGGTCACAGAATTGAGAAACACTCAAGAGATTGTGTTCAAGCTGTTAGAAAAAATTTGCTTTGTCAACTTTCAACATATCATTGGATACACTACCTCTACTAGAAATGTATCCTCCAGCTTCACCTCCAAACTAAACAGGACCTTCATCAAAGTGTTCAAACTATTAAAGAAGAGATATGTTCCCTGTCATGTGCCTGGAGCATCCACTATCTACAATCCAAACATTTCCATTTTTGTCATGTGGATGTCCCTACACATAAGGTGAAATAATTAGTTGCTATTGGAAACCCAAGCCTTATTGGTCTTGGGTTCTTCTTCCAATGTAGATGAGGTAACTAAACCAAAATGTATGCATGAGGGTTCAATTATGATTTGTGAAGAAAAGGTTTGGGCTATAGTATTTTTTCTGATCTTCTATTCCATCCCATGGTTGATCTGTGTAGATGATCCTTTGGAGGTTTGAGCAGCATTACTTGCTTTCGAGGCTTCTTTCTTATCGGAAGAAGTTATCACCACCTTTTCTTCTTAAGTAGTATTCTTCTCAGAAGGTTTCAAAAGATTTCTTTTGTTTCTTTGTTTTCTTTTGGGCTTGTCTTCCGAAGCTATTTTCCTTTCGGAAGAATATGTTTCTTCCGAAAGCAACTTGGCTACGAAAACAAGCTTTCCTTTTCTTGACACTTGAACCATATGGTAAGGTCCAAATGTGAAACCGTCCTTAACTCCTTTTTTCTTAATATTGTTTGCATAATGTGTTCTTGCTGGATTGTAGTAACAATCTTTAGCCATGTGGTTGTGCAGACCACACATTATGCACTCAATGTTATTCTTGATGAGGTGTGAGGGTTGTTGTTTCTTGCACTTCTTTTCCTCTTCAGCACCCTTTCCCTTTAACGTCTGATCATACATTTGGATAGGAGTGCTGGTACTACACTTCTTTCCTGGATCAGAACCTCCAATCATTTGAAATCCAGCTGAGATGAATACACCTTTTTGCTTTAGGTCTATCTTCAACTTTGACTCAGCCACCTTCTTGACATTTTTTCTTGCTGCTTTGATTTTATTCTTTCTTTCTATGGTGGTAAGAGGTTGATCATCAGCTGTGTGGATGAGGTTTTCTACCTTATCCGTCGCTATGGTGGTCACCATTGTTGCCTCATTCTTCTGCTCATTTGGTAGTGGGTCAGCAATTAGAACCTCTTGCTCATCAGTACTACATCTTGGTTGTCTAATAGACACGTAGGAGTGTGGTGGAGCAATTTCATTCCCAACACACTTTTGTTTTGATAACACACCTTGGAGTGGGAGGATGATGCAATGATGGCGTTGAAGTTATGCTCTTCAATGGCATACTTTTTTGCTTTAGCCTCAGCTAGTACTAGCTGGGCTTGAGCCTCAGTCAACTTGGAGACTAAATCTTTTCTTCGAGCCCTGTAGTTGGAATGTTCATGTTTCAAAGAGGATACAGTTTTCTCTAACTCTTTTATTTTTAGTTTATAGTTAGATTCTGCTCTCTTAAAATCATATTTTAATATATTTAAGGACTTAATATCAGATTTAATTTCCATGTTATAGTACTGATACAATTTAACCTTAGCAATACAAGTTGGAGTACATAGGTGTTCATATACCTTACTGTCTTCAGTTCCAGCCATGAGAGCTTGAACAGGAGTGACATCTTGCACCATAAAGCTCCAATCAACTTCTTGAGTAACAGCTGCAGTTTGTAGTTCAGTTGGTTTGGCTATAGCCTTTTGGGTAGCAGGATGTTGGGAGGCTTGAGTTGCTTCAGGATTGGATCTAGGAGCCTTACATTCCTTTGCAAAGTGACCAAGTTGGTTGCAGTTGTAACACTTAGCCTTTGACTTGTCAAACCCAAATTTGCTGTTGATTGGGTTCTAAGGGAATTGCCTTCCAGTTCTCTTGAAAAACTTCTTTGCTCTATAGGTTAAAAGAGCCATCTGCTGGACAATGTCCAGGTACTCCGCATCATCTAGACTAAAACACTCGAGATCATCAAAACAAAATTGAAAATCTCTAGAGTGCTCATTTCCTGAAACAAAAGCACAATTATCCTTGAAAGGATTATGCTGAGCTTGTTGAGACTTGGGTGTCTCAGGAAATGTGATTTAAGGTCCAGAGGGTGATGCTGGCTGTTGGGGGTAGTTCAGGTACAACTGGGGCTGGTGAATTGTTGAACCTTCAGCAGCATGTAGAGCATTGCTAATAGGAAGGTTTGAGCTTCTGTTCATCTAATGGCCTTTCTGAGCTTCCATCTCCATACGGTATCCATCAATGATCCCATATTGTTCATTCATGGTGAGAGTGTTGAGATTTTCAGTTCTCTTGATTGAGACACAGTAAAAAGTCCATTCGTAAGGAGGTGCACTCATGAACTTTTTTACAATGTCTCTCTTTTCAAGAGTTACTCCAATAGACTGAAGAGAGGAGATCAAGTACATGTACCTAAAGTATTGTTGACACAGGGTCTCACCAGCATTGTGTGTGAAGTTTTCAAATTACTGCTTCAGAACATCTTTCTTGGACTCTTTGGAATCGATGGAACCGGAGTACATCAACGTCAAAGCATCAAATAGATTTTTGGCATTCTCACAGTGCTGAAAGCCTACCATTATGGAGTTTGGTGTGGCTGTAAGCAGCACAGTCATGGCTTTGCAGTCAATGTCCATCTTCTTGAATTCTTCATCAGAGTAATCTTCAACAGATTTCTCAATCATGGCACCATTTCAAACCAGGGATGCCATCTTTAGCTTGTAAGGACCATGAGTAACTGATCTCCACATTCGACTATCTTGGTACTTGATGAAGCCTTCGATAGGTTTGTACCAGGCTCTAAAATTATCAGGTGTGATAATCTGAGCCTTGGTCATGGTTCCCATCTTAGACTCAGAAGATTTTTGGTTAAGAGCCATTTGAGTGAAGTGAGTGAGGGTGATGAAACAAGGATGATTTGGGATGGTAAGATCTCACAATCAAGAGCCTAAAAGGCTTTGATGCCAATTGTAGGATCGGTGTTGGTCACTCAACACAAGTTTATCTCTTAAACTCACTTACTCTCACTCAAATGATGATGGAGAGTCTCTAACTAAGTTGATAATAATATAGTAAGTGAAAGAACACAAGAATGGTTTTCAAGATACTTGTATATATTACTTCTCAACTCAGTGTTACAAGACTCTTTTTACAAGCAATCATACTTGGTTAGTTACAAGAAGAAACTATATGTACTACTATCTACAGCCGGTTATACTTGGAAAACCAGCTAGAAATTAGAACTAGACAAATATTAAATTGCTAGAAGTAAGGTGTCCAAAATAAACTAATATTCTAGATTAGGTAGTGATGACAGGTTCATGACTTTTCTTTTGTTACTAACTAAAATTGGTAATTGTACTAACTGATAAAAGGTGAACAATGGATTAAAATATGGTCAACTACATGGGCGTAGGAAAGCACCATGCAGTATATCAGAGTTGGCAGCGAGTGTCAGTCGGACCATACTTATGTCCACTGGTTCATAGTTGATTCTTACGAAGCTTAAATGGCTTCAGAAGAATAAGTTCTTCCGAAGACATTTATACTTCTGAAGAATCAACTTCTTCCGAGACTTCTGGAAGTCTTCATGACTTCATTCTTCGGAAGACTTTTGTCTTTGATCTTTTAAGTGCTTATAGTTTGGAAGGAAAACTACTTAGTCTCAAAAGACTTAGTTTTCCTTCGGAAGCTCTTCATACTTAGGGTTCAGAAGATCTTCAACTTGTTTTTGTAAAAGCAGTTTTGTCTTCGGAAGACTTCTTCAGTTGCACTTCAAAATCTTGTAAGTGTTGTTTTGGTTGCACCAGCCTCATATATTCCAACTAGTGGGTTTGATGGAGATGGTGGTGGTGGTGGTGATGATGACGATGGTCACCATCGATGACCAAATCGAAGGTCACTGGTCAGCAAGCAACCATTCATGGTGATGGTGATGATAAAAATGATGCATTGATGGGGCTGTAACAGTGGTGGAGTAGTGGTGTGGTAATGGTGGATGTGGTGGTGGCATTGCTGGATGTGTGGTGGCGATCCGTGGGATTTGGCTAGTGGTGGTGTGCAAGTGAAGATGATGATATGGAGGGGGTGATGGGTTGGGTTTTTGATGGAATTAACTCGATCAATATATATATATATATATATATATATATATATATATATATATATTATATTAAGGATATAGTTGTCATTTTATACTTCTTTAACAAATAAAGTTCACAGAAGTTAGTGTCAATTATCAATATTGTTACGATTTGTCAACCATTGGGACCAATAATACAATTTTAAAAAATTTAGGACCAATTCTGTAATATGGGCAAAGCCCATGGACCAATCTTGTAATTATCTCTAAAATTTTTTATACATTTCGAAAGTCTTTATGATATTACATTTAATTTATAAATAATAAAATTAATAACAATCTCGTAAATAATAATTCATTTATTAATAACCATATTAGTAATAATCATAACTATAGTTATTGTGTGTTTATATGTGTGTATCTACGTATGTGTCAACTACCTAGCATGTGTACGTGTATGATCAACAAAGGTGGTTAACGATCACTGATGGTTAGATAAACTCAATGGGGGATATACATAGACATAACTGAACCATTATGGCTCGTTCAAACTTATTACGGTTTAATATGACTCGTTAAGACATGTTCAACCTGATATTACCTATTTTGTTAATAATCGTCGGCGAAGGCTTGCATTGGCCAATGATGGTCAGTATTAGTAGTTAGCGCTAGCTAATAGGGGCATTGATGATTTATATCGGTTAAGGATAGGAACCGAATATAAAATAGATTTAAAAATAGCTAGAGGTATATATGTCATGTACATTTTGAATAAGATTTTGCACTTGTATCTGAAATTTTTAGTTTAGGTAATTTTATTTGTGTTTTAGCAACTTTTGTTAATGTTCTAATGAAAATTTGTTGTCAGATTGTTTATTCAATTTTTGTTTTATTTATTATTTTTTTATAAAATAGTAATTTGGGTAGCAAATTTATTGCAGATAGAAAATTAAAACATAAATTGCATCACAAAATGTGTTGGCAATTCAAATTTTGAAGAAATACATTGTGTCGCAAATACGTAGCAACATCAAACTCTAAATAAGTTTGGTGTGTCACCAATACCATAAAATACTAAATACGAAATCAATTTAATTTAAATATAATGCAACAAAAAGAGTCGGATTGAAATTTTGAATTAAAATTAGGGATGTTGCAAATGCATATCAAACATAATAGTTAATTAAAATATAGCTAATATTAATGTTAGTAATATTTTTCATAATAAATTTTTAATAATTATAATAAACAGCTTGTGTTGTAAATCATGCGTAGCAAATACGTTGCAAATAATTTAAATGCGTCACAAATAGCGTGACATAAATGTTAGCAAATTTGATCTTAGCAAACTTCCATATTGGTGTGGTAAATGCATCAAGGAACGTTGCAAACAATTTGCAACGAGTATTTATCATACTCAAAAAGCGTGTGGTAGTCGCACCTATCATTCTCAAAGAGCGTGTGGTAGTCGCATCGGGAATGTACGTTTGCTATAGCCGATGACCTAATTTTTTAGTGGTGATTAAAAGTAGCCATTGTGTTTACGTCCACAAATGCACAAATGGGATCATTCCTAAATTTATGGCCACCATTTTGGTTATTTAGTTCTAACATGGTTATCATTGTTATCACACCTTATACGGTTACCACATGATTATAAAATTCACAACCACTGATGAAGAATTTCGCAAAAAGTTAAAGATTAGTAGTCTTTTTAGAAATTTAATGGATTTGGTCTTATACATACTGCAGGACCGGTGAAATAGTTCAATGCAAATCAGATTCACAATGAGTAGAGACTTAGAACACTTAACAGATCAAATAGGGAACAAAAACTTTTATAGTGATACTAAGAAACACAAGTAAACAAGGAGAGACAGAAACTTAAAAAAACAAAGAAGATTGGTTTTCAAGGATAAAGTATATTGCTCTCAAATTCTTTTACAAGTGTTACAAAGCATGGAAATAAAATACAAGGACCTGAGATACTTTATACTACATCCTATAGCCGGCCATACTTTGAAAGCCAACTGGAAACACTAATCTAGATAACAAGATCAATGTAAAGTCAAAATGCAGATTGTCTTTGACTAGTGACTATGACATGCCATAGCTCACATCCTAATGTAATACAAAAAGGATAAAAGTACATAAAGTAGAAAGTTACATATTCAAGAACATAATCTACGGCTTCCTAAAGCATCGACCTTTTCAGCAACTTGTATAAGTTGGTGAGTCTGCAGAGTGGAAGCGAAAAGTTGGTCAACTTTCTGAGAAAGTTGATCAGAGAAAGCATGTCTTCTCTGTCTTCAGAAGAAATCAGTCTTCTATCTTTGAAACTTTGAAAGACTTTGTCTTCTAAGCTTCGGAAGACTTCATCTTTGGCTTCAGAAGATTTGGTCTTTGGCTTCGGAAGATTTTACACTTAGAGAAATTTCTTTGTAGTATGTAAAACTTTCGAAGTAACTTCTAACATGCACAAAGTGCATGCATGTAGGAAGCACCTTGATTATTTTGAGTGCATAAGCCCTTTTTAAATACCTTACAAACTCCCCCTACGCTGATGCTACCAAAACAGAGAGGATGCCTAGCAGTTTGCAGTCCTCATGTCTTGATCAGCAGTGTAGATTCAGGACATAGTTGGTCTTCCAGATGCAAGAGGCTCTACTTTGAATGGAGTTGATTGAGCAGCCTCTTAGTGCACTTTCTCAGGATGTTATTACTCATCCTGAGATGTTGAGGAGGATGCCTTGTACTTTTTTTTCTTCCTTTTGTTCCTTTTGATGGCCATCCTTTTCCTCACTCTATACTTCAACTCATGAGTGTGGCTTACAGCGCTAGTTTGGCTTTTTGTATTCTCCTCAGTTGGGTCCTTATCCCCCATTGGTTCAGAAGGAGGGGATTTAGAACCCTGCTGTGGGTTAGAAGATGAAGTTGGCTTGGGTGTAGCTTCAGGTTCAGGTTGTGTTGTCTCTTCAACCTTCACCTCAACTTCAGGTGCAGCTGGACTTGGTGGAGAATGCAAGTCAACAAGCTGACCTTCCTTGATCTTCTACTTGATCCTCCTGATGTGCTCATCTATTATGGATAGAGAGATAGGACCAAGTCTTATTCCAGAGAACCCATACAGATTCAAGAAGCTCACCATCTTTAGTCTGTCAGCAGACTTCTTTTTTTGTGCTCTGATGGTGGCTCTTGTTTTATCAGCCTCTTCTCTCATCTTTCTCTTAACAGCTTTTCTGTGAGTTTGAGCATTTTCATCAAGCTGCTTGAGGTACTCAAACTCAATATATTCATATGAGAGAGGGTTGAGAGCTGCTGCCTGGTAGAGACCTATGGCACTCAGATAAGTTATCATCTTTTGTCTTTCTTGTTCTCTGCCTATCTGAGTTTATTTCTCTTCAACTGCCACAGACTCCTTCTCAGGACTTTCATGAATTGGAGAGAGGACAGGAGCTTTCTGTTGTTTCTTTCTCCTTCTCTCTTCTTTGATTTTGAGGAGCAGTTCTGCTACCAAAGCCTCCTTTCTCTCTATATACAGCTCTGTGTCTGCCAGTTCATCCAATTCTGCCAAGGGAAGAGAGATGATTTCATCTATGTTGTAATTCCTAAGTCCAGATAGTTCAATCTGGCTGCTCTTAACATATCATTCTGAGTATCAGGCCTATGAGTAGCCCTGATTGCAGCTTGCATGAAGCTTGGAACTTCTCCAGATTTCTCTCCCCTGGCCTTCCTCTTCCTCTCTTTCTTCTCCTCCTCAATCTCCTCAGGAGTCATTTTCCTTTTCCCTTTGTCAATTGTTCGCCTATATGACTTATGGTGGAGAGAGATTTGGCTTTCTTGTGGTTGTGATGAGCTTGAGCTCTGGCTAGAGAAAGGTTGTGATACACCTTCACCTGTAGGTGTGTCACTTAGGGTACTGGGTGCTGAGGGTGAGCCTGTCTTAAGGTTCACAGGTTTTACTACTGGGCCTTTAATTGAGGTTCCCCTTCAAAGCTAATCTTAGGGTCTGCCTTAGTATCCAGTTGACCAACAGTTTTCCCTGCTGGCCCCTGTCTATATAGTTGAGCTCTTTGTCAAAATTCCTTCAGCACCCACTCTTGAATCACCTTAACTAACCTAGCAGCCTATCTGTTTTGGCTTGGATTGATGAAGGGCAGGTCAACCAAGTTCATACCATCATGGAAACTCAAGGGTTGAAAATTGAAGAGCTCCTACTGCCCCTGAGCTCTTGATAGCACCAATGCCATTCTTGAGTTGTCATACCACCATCCTATTATTGGATTTTCAGCTAGGTGGGATGGGGCAGGCATGGACATTGAAATTCCTTCCTCAAACAATTGTTGAAATATGGCATCCACATCAGTGTGAGAATGAGAAAGTTGTTGAGTCTGGACAACTACAATTGAGGGTGGTGAGTCCTCATTGTCCTTACTCATGACAGAACTCCAAGGTTTTGTGGTTGTTGGGACTTTCTCCCGCTTTTTGGTAGCATCACCCACTTGCATAGGTGAGCTGGACGTCAAGTCATAGGTTCTTGTGGACCTGGTTGAGTTTGTCTTGATGGTCTCTCAGCTAGCTTGCACTTGAGATCGATGATCTCAAGTTGCTAGTCCTTGACCCTTTTCTGTACGGTAGTCACTTGAGATTCCAAGTGACTGACCTTGGAGACTAAGTAGGTGCATAGTTTTTCTAATTGGTGCACCTTTAGTTTCAGACTCCCCTCATCTTCGGATGAAGAATCATGGGGGGATAAGAGAATGGGACTGATGTCTTCTTCCTCATCACCAGCATAGTATTATTGGCTGCTGGATTTCCTCTGCTCAGTAACAGCTTCAGGTGAAGTGTCAATGGGCTGAGTTGCCATGGTTGAGGTCTGAATGATGTAATCACTAGCAATAGTGAGAGCCTCTTCCATATGGACCTTTTGAACTTGTTCAGGGAGATCCACCTCAGTTTGGGGAGGATGATGTGGGCTAGACATGGGAGTGGCAGGAGCACTCATCTCTCCTTAAGCAAGGGTGGAGAAGAGAAACTCATGGTACTCACTGAATCCCATGTCTTCATCATCATAGATTTCAAGGTTAGGAATTGGTTGGTTGAGATCAAGAGGCTGGGGATGGTAACTGTCCCCTAAAGGTTTTTCACTAGAGTTTTGAGACTCTGAGTGAAGGCTTAAGGCAGTTGGGGTGATGAGCTCAGTAAGCTGAGCATGAGGAACCTCAGCACTGATAATATGAGAGATGGGAGTGGTTTGCTACTCAAGGGAAGTGGGAGCTCCAGTGTCCAATTCCTCTTCCATGGGTGATAATATAGGTGCCTACTTAGACTGAATAACTTGAGCAGGGGTTCATTTGTGTTTTCTTGAGTAGGTGATGGTTATTGTAGGTTGAGATGGTGGTTGAGAGACAACAGGTGTGGGTTCAACACTAGCTGGTGCTGCTAGGTTGTCACCTTGAGCAATGAGCTCTAACATTTTGGGGACAAGGGCTGTTTCTACCCCAGAGAATCCCATAGTTGGTTTTCTTATTATTTTAAAGATTCCGGGCTTCATTTGTCCATATTTTAGAATTTTACCTGTTCCCCTCAACTGTGAGCCCAGTTCACAGTTACGAATGTGCTGGACAGGGAACATCTAGTATTCTAGGGAGTCCAAGTTAGAAAGCAGATTAAGGTAGACAAAGTGTGAATACCTGAACTTGACCCCCTAAACCAATCCATGGACTATGAAGGACAGATCCTCAGGAATCTAGTCCCATCCTCCATGCTTGTTTGACAAGCTCTGTATGATGACATGGAGGAGGTACTTCCACCGGGAAGAGACCTTCCCTTTCTTAAAGGTTCTGACTGAAAATCTCCTTCATACCCCATCTACTCGAAAGACTAGTTAACAGCAGATTTTAGAAAGGACAAATCACCTTCTGCATCATCCAGCTGAAGATGGGTGTTGATGATGGCCATAGTGATGAAGATTGTCCTCGCCTGCACTATGGCAGACAGTGCCTTCTCCCCATCCATGGTGACCTCTTGGCAGGTCCGCCAGAAGTCCAGAAGATGATCCTCATAGAGAGGAGGATCAATGGTGAGGTAGGTGAAGTAGTTTGTCAAAAAAAGAAAACGACAAACCTCTGAGAAACTAGGATCTTTCTCATAGTTCAACAAAGCAACCTGATTGTGTTGGTTGTGAAGTTGCATGGAGAAATCGTGTTGGTTTCTGCGATTTTGGTTGGCCATTTTAGTAAGCTTCGTCATGACGAAAGATAAGAACAAAGATGGTTTCTGGGTGAAATTAGTTTATCAAGATGTTGCAGATGAAGAGAAAAAAGTGAAAGAGGGGGAAACCGTTGAATATATATATGAAATGGATTTGAGATAAAGTTAATGCCAAAGGATAAACTTTGAAATCCGGATATCGGTCCCACCTTTGAAAAAGTGCCCAAAAGTAGTTTTCTTGCAAGTCGAAAATCTTCGGAAGGTAATTTGGTTTCGGAAGTTTTGATAAAAGCTTCCGAAGCCAATTTGGCTTCGGAAGATATTTCTAAGAGTTGCTTCGGGAGAAAAAATACTTAGAGTATTTCTCACTTTATAAAGATAAGTACTTTCGGAAGAAAATTGTTCTTTAATAGCATGTTAGTACGTATGAAAAATTTGGCTTTGGAAGATATTTAGAGAATTTCTTCTGAAGGTAAATTGTCATAAGTAGTTATTTGATATTAAAGACATAATTTGCTTCCGAAGGTAACTTAGTTTCTTCTGGAAAAAATGATGTTCAAAATTTTCAAAAATCTAAGGAATATTTTCTAAAAGACTTTTCTTCCAAGATAGTTAGGGGCTTATGAATGTGATAAAATAGACAACTAAGGACACACAAATTTTAGAAATGATATTGAATTTAAGTTTAAGAAAAAGCTACTCAAAGTTAATCATCCCAATAGCTGATATGAGATACTTAAATCTCTGTTCATCAAAATCTTTGGTAAACAGATCAGCATATTATTTATTTGTGTGAACTTTGACTAGTTTGATTAACCCTTTTTCAAAATTATCTCTAATTAAATGATACCTGATGTTGATATGCTTGGTACTTGAGTGCTGCACAGGATTCTCTGTAATAGAGATAACACTATTGTTGTCTATGTGGATGGGAGTCTCCTTGAATTTAAATCCATAGTCTAGCATCTGATTCTGAATCCAAAGCACTTGAGCATAGCAGCTAGCAGCAGCAATGTATTCAGTTTCAGCAGTTGATGCAGATACACAGAATTGTTTCTTGTATTGCCATGACTATCCTTCCACCAAGAAATTGACATCCCACTGATGTAGACTTTGCAGTCATGTTGCAGCCACCATAGTCACTATCTGTATATGCATACAGATTGAAGTCAGAATTCTTTGGATACCAAAGGCCTAGTGATGGAGCACCTTTGAGGTATATTAAAATTCTCTTGATAGCAACCAGGTGTGACATCCTGGGGTTGGCTTGATATCTAGCACAAATACATGTGGCAAATATGATATCAGGCCTGCTGGCAGTGAGGTACATAAGAGACCCAATCATAGCCGTGTAGAGATGCTCATCTACACACTCCCCCTTAAGGTCAGGTCCAAGGGAGTGGTTTCTTACTATGGGAGTCTTTGCAACCTTGCAGTCAGTCATGCTGAATCTAGTTAGTATGTCCTGAACATACTTGGACTGACATATGAAGATGCCATTGTCAACCTACTTCACTTGAATTCCTAGAAAGAAATTGAGTTCCCCCATGGCACTCATTTCAAATCTATTCTTCATTAGCTTCTCAAAGTCTTTGTAGAGCTTTGGATTAGTTGACCCAAAGATAATGTCATCAACATAAACT
Source organism: Flaveria robusta (assembly GCA_025506415.1). NCBI lineage: Eukaryota > Viridiplantae > Streptophyta > Magnoliopsida > Asterales > Asteraceae > Flaveria > Flaveria robusta. The sequence continues at coordinate 16,968,698 of CM046465.1, read as the reverse complement.
TAAACCAGCATTAAGTCATTTTCTATTCCCTTGATGAAGAGAGTTCCCTCTATAGTACCCCTTCTATAACCATGTTGACATAGGTACTGAGATAGAGTCTCATACCACTTCCCTGGAGCTTGGTGCAGCCCATAGAGAGATTTATCAAGCTTGCAGACATAATCAGGAAGATCTGGATCTGCAAAACCATGTGGTTGTTTGACATACACCTCTTCATCAATCACCCCATATAAGAAAGCACACTTGACATCAAGTTGGTAGACCTTGAAATTCTTGGATTCAGCAAAGGCTAGGAATATCCTAACAGCTTCAAGTCTTGCTACTGGATCAAAGACATCAGTGTAATCAATCTCTTCCTCTTGAGTATACCCTTGAACAACTAGTCTTGCCTTGTTTTTGATGACAAGTCCTCTATCATCTTTTTTGTTCCTGAACACCCACTTGGTTCCTATGGTATTCTTCCCTAAAGGAAGAGGACATAGGTTCCAAACCTTTTGTCTTTTGAATTTAAGCAGCTCCTCCTGCATGGCTTCAACCCAACTTCCATCCTTTAGAGCCTCCTCAACCTTCTTTGGCTCTACTTGGCATAGAAAACAAAAGTAGAGACAAACATTTTTGTCATGGGTTTATCCTTTTGTTCTTACACCCTTGTCAACTTCACCAATGATGTTTGTGGTGGGGTGAGACTTGTGGATCCTAAGTTGAGGTATCACAGCAAGTTGGTTTGAGAGATCTAAATTTGAAAAATTTTGATCAGGCAGGGTAGATTCACCCACCGCTTCAGCACACTTATCAAGAGAGATTTGATCCAATGAGTGTGTGACATCAATGATGTTGTCTTCCAAGTAATGATTGTTAGCATCAAGGAATTCTTGATCACTATCACCATTACCACTTTCATCTACATTTGAAGCTCCTTCCTTTAGGTTTTGTGCCTCTGAGCTAGAATTTAATGGCACTTCAGATGTATCAGCAGGATTTGTCATAGTTGTGCTGATAGGAGCTCCATCTGCAGAATTTGTTACCACTGGAGCTAAAGTAGATTGATTAGAAGGTCTTCTTAGCTTAAATCTTGGGTCAGGATCTTATGTTGATAGGTTACCTGTAGATCCTGAAACATTCTCACAAGACTTGTTAAAACAGTTGGTAACTAAATCAAGATCAAATAGCCAATCTGGACCAGAACCTCTCACACAAGGAGTGTGTTCATTGAAAGTCACATTGGCTGACTCATCAACTATTCTAGTTCTGAGATTGTATACTCTATAAGTCTTGGCTTGAGAAGAGTATACAATAAAGTTCCACCATCTGATTTCTCATCAAATTTGGCTATCTGATCAATGGTATTCAAGATTGTTCAAGGACATCCAAATGATCCAAGGAAACCAATGAAAGGTCTCCTTTTGTGCCATAGTTCATAAGGAGACTTACCATGAGTCTTAACTACAAAAACTCTATTCTGCACATAGCAAGCAGTGTTCACTGCTTCTGCACAGAAGGTGATAGGCAGTTTAGAGTTAGACAGTATGGTTCTTGCAGCTTCAATTAGTGTCCTGTTTCTCCTCTTAGCAACACCATTTTGCTTAGGAGTCCTGGAAGCACTATATTGTCATGAAATACCCTTTTCATCATAGAATATATCAAGGATTTGGTTCTTAAATTTAGTTCCTTGATCACATCTTATGATCTTGACCTTGTGATCAGATTGATTCTCAATCTTAAGAATGAAATTCTTCAAGATTTCAAAAGTTTCATCCTTAGTTCTAAGGAAAAAGACCCCAAGTAAATCTAGTAAAGTCATCTGTGATCACTAAACAGTATGAGGTCCTTCCTAGACTCATAGTAGTGATGGGGCCAAAAAGATCCATATATAACAAGTGTAGGGGAGTAGTGATGGAGTTTTTTTCCTTTGGCTTGAAAACTCTTTCTTTGGCATTCCAGTTACCAAATAATTCTTAATTAATTTATTCATGTTTTTAAAGTTTACATGGCACATTATTTTATGCCAGAGAAAAGACTCATCACTATTTGCTTTAGACAGAAAGCAAGACACTTCTCTTGAAGGAGAAGTTTCATGCAAATCCACCTTGTACATGTTCCCTTTCCTGGGGGCTCTAAGTAGTATACGCTCCTGAGGAATGACCAGATCGGGCTTGAGAACAATACACTCATGCTCAATAAAGAGCATGTTATGTTTTTGATCAGAAAATTAGGATACACTCAGTAGATTGTATCCAAGCTCCTTGACAAAGTTTGCCTTCCCAATGTAGAGCTTACCATTTGTGACCATGCCCCTTCCAGTAATGTAACCTCCTGCATCTCCCACAAAAGCAATAGGCCCTCCATCGATTTTCTTAAAATTTTAGAGTAGAGAGCCATTGCCTGTCATGTGCCTGGAACAACCACTGTCAATGATCTACACATTCCTATTGGTCTTTAGCTGTTCCTGCACAAAAAGAGATGATTAGTTACATTTGGAAACCCAAGCCTTGCTGGTCTTGGGCTCATCAATATCAATAGAAGACAATGCAACAGTAATTGATCCTATGTTCAAGCTTTGAGGATCATCAGCTGTTGTTGATGAAGAACTTTCAGTCACATGGTCTTTCTTTGTCTTCCACACCACCTTTGGAATCTTGGACTTGACCTTCAATACTTTTGAAGTTTTGACAACTTCAGAAGTTTTGGAGACTGGACCTTCAGAAGATCTTGCTTTCATTGCAGCAGTCTTCAATACTTCAGAAGCATTCCTTTCTTCCGAGACCAATTTTTCTACCGAAGGCAAGTTTTCACTTGTCTTCTTCTTCACTTTGGAGCTTCCGAGAGGAAAAGCTTTTCCTTCAGAAGCTGGCTTCTTCTTGATCTTCTCAGAAGTTTTCTTCTTGATCATGTGGACAGTGCTTTTAGGATTGTAAATGCAATCCTAGCAAGATGAGAAGTACTGCCACACATGACACAATCCATCTGCATTCTTCTGGAAGTCTTTCTTTGGGTGCGAGACTGATCTTGATCCCTTTCCATTTTCTTCTTCTTCTTCACAGATGAAGTAGCAAACCTTTTAGGAAGTGACTTGCTGTTGGATATGGATGGTTCAGGTTGTACAGTAGTGGTACACAACAAATCAGCCTTCTTTTTGTTGTTGGGATGAGTTTGACAAGAACTAGAACCCCTGGTACTAGGATTCATAGTTGAGTCTTCAGCCTTTACCACATCAAATCCTGCAGAAATAAACACTTGTTTCTGCTTGGAGTTGAAAGTGGCCTTGATCTCTTGAGCTTTCTTGGACTTTCTTTTGGCTCTTCTGATCAAGTTTTTTCTCTTCGACTTTGTCAACCCAACAGGATTTCTCTTCTTATAAGAATAGTGACCCTTCTTAGGATGATCTTCTTCACTCTTCTCAGATCCATCCTTCACTATCTCCTCTTCATCCTCTTCACTCATAGGGTCTATGAGGGGAAGCACATCTTCACAAGTTCCACACCTTGGAGATCTTACAGATAGTAAGGAGTGTGGAGGAGCTATCTCAGTAGATCCCTGTCCCTGCTTATTCTGATAAGACACTTTGGCATGCAGAGATGAGGATATCATGTTCTTGAAGGTCTATTCTTCAAGAACATATTTTTCTGCCCTGGTTTGCTGATCACAAGCTCAGCCTGGCATTCAGTTAACTTAGTGATGAGATTTTTGATCTGAGTCCTGTAGTTGGTATGTTCATGTTTAAGAGTTGAAATGGTTTTCTTTAAATCTTCTATTTTTAGTTTATATCCATTTCAGATCTTTTGAAATATGATTTTAAGATATTTAAATACTCAAGATCAGATCTTATCTCTAAGTTATAGGACCTGTATCTATTTACTTTAACAATACATTCAGGAGTACAAAGATGTTCCAATACCTTGGCTTCATCATGATCTGCCATCAGTGCTTGGTTTGGAGATGCATCTTCCACTTGAAAGCTCCAGTCAAAGCCTCCTTCTTCAACAGCAATTGCAGCTTGTTGCTTTGGCTTCTCATTCTGGATGGCTCCTTTAGTGTAGTTTGGTCTGGTTTGTGTTTGGCCACCATTTGCTCTAGGTGCCTTGCACTCCCTAGCAAAGTGTCCCATTTGGTTGCAGTTGAAACATTTCACCTTGCTTTTGTCCAGTCAAAACTTTCCACTGGCTGCATTGCTAGGAAACTTCCTCCCTGTTCTCTTATTGAATTTCTTGGCTCTGTGAGTCAAAAGAGCCATCTGCTAGATTATCTCCATATACTCCAGACCATCTGGATGGATACAGTCCAGGTCTTCAAGGGTGAAGAGAAAGTTGCCTAAACTCTCCTCAGCAGACACAAAGGCATGAGAAAAGCTTGTCTCTTGGAATGGACTTCCTTGGATATAGCTCTCCCTTGGTGTCTCAGGGAAGGTGATGAAAGGACTCTTTTGTGAGTTGTCAGGGTAGCAGATGAGATGATACTGTGGTTCTCTGCAATCCCTTTCAACCACATGGAGGGCTGAACTCTGCTAATTGCTGGAGTTACCAGATGGATTTTGCATGTTCATCTCCATCTGGTGGCCACTGAGGATACCATACAACTTTGTAAGAGTAAGAGTCTTGAGGTTCTTAGTCCTCTTGATAACAACACAGTAATGGGTCCACTGTCTAGTAAGAGAGGACATGAACTTCCTCACAATGTTCCTGTTCTCAAGAGTTACTCCAACATCCATTAAAGTATCCGCAATCTCAACATACCTGAAGTATTGTTGAGTAATGGTTTCACCTGTCTTGTAGGTGAAATTCTCAAACTGCTGCTTCAAGAGATCCTTTTTGTTCTTTTTTGCTTTAGAGGACCCCTCATACATGAGCTTTAGTGCATCCCATAACTACTTGGCAGTTTTGCACTTCTTGAAACCCCTGTAGATGGAGTTAGGAAGAGCAGTTTGGAGGGCAGTCATGGCCTTCTGATCGATATCTATCTTCTTTCTATCTTCTTTCTATCTTCTTCAGAATAGTCAGCCACCTCTTTTGGAATCATGCCACCTCCAGCAGCAGCGGAAGAGGTGCATGGAATGTAAAGTTCGGAGATAACAGATTCCCACATCCTGGAGTTTTGAGACTTGATGAAGCCTTCCATTCTTTGAAACCAAGTATCAAAGTCTTCAGGAGTGATCAGTGGGGACTTTGTCATAGTGCCAGTTTCCATATCAGCTTTTGAAAGAGTTGCCATTTGAGTTGTTAAGTGTTTTGTGAAAAACTGAGAGATCTAAGATGGTGAGATCTTACAATCAAGAGCTTGGAATGCTCTAATACCAATTGGAGGACTAGTGAAGGAGTTCAATGCAAATCAGTTTCACAATGAGGAGAGACTTAGAACACTTAACAAATCAAATAGGGAACAAAAACTTTTATAGTGATACTAAGAAACACAAGTAAACAAGGAGAGACAGAAACTTAAGAACAACAAAGAAAATTGGTTTTCAAGGATAAAGTATATCGCTCTCAAGTTCTTTTACAAGCTATACAAAGCATGGAAATAAAATACAAGGACATGAGATACTTTATACTACAACTATAGCCGACCATACTTTGAAAGCCAGCTGGAAACACTAATCTAGACAACAAGATTAATGTAAAGTCAAAAGACAGATTGCCTTTTGACTAGTGACTATGACATGCCATAGCTCACATCCTAATGTAATACAAAAAGGATAAAAGTACATAAAGTAGAAAGTTACAGACTCAAGACCATAATTTACAGCTTCCTAAAGCATGAACCTTTTCACCAACTTGTATAAGTTGGTGAGTCTGCAGAGTGGCAGCAAAAAGTTGGTCAGCTTTCTAAGAAAGTTGATCAGAGAAAGCATGTCTTCTTTATCTTCGGAAGAAATCAGTCTTCTATCTTTGAGCCTTCGGAAGACTTTGTCTTCTAAGCTTCGGAAGACTTCATCTTTGGCTTCGAAAGATTTGGTCTTTGGCTTCGGAAGATTTTACACTTAGAGAAATTTCTTTGCAGTGTGTAAAACTTTCGAAGTAACTTCTACCATGCACAAAGTGCATGCATGCAGGAAGCACCTTGACTGTTTTGAGTGCATCAGCCTTTTTCAAATACCTTACACATACACACGAAAAGTCGAGGAGGAGATCGTTGATTTGCTTCACTATTTGCGAACACACTTGCTACCTACTGTACGTCAAATTTAAAATCGTTATGAATGAGAATTGAACATTTTAGAGTTATTAATTCAAAACTGTTTAATTCAGTTTTACATTCATTATTATCATTGTGTTGTTTTTTTTCTTTTATTTATTATGGTAGGATGTAGATGTAGTCAAAATATGTTTCATATGTTATTTTAAATTATATATGTTAGTAATTGCTTAATATGTTTATAAAAAAACTTTGAGTAAATTACAAATTTTATATTTTATTAATACATAAAATTACACCCATTGTACTTTTGTTTTTAATAATTACAATTTTGTCCTTTTTTTAAAAAATGATTACACACATATTGTCCTTTACATTAAACTGTATTCAAATTCACAGTTAAGTTAGGCATGTGCCCTCACATGAGGGGCATTTATGTAATTTGATAACTTGTAATTGATAAAGCGTGGAGTAATTAAGATTTTAATAAATCATCTAACTTTTCTACTCTCTTTTTTTAAGAACGAGCAATAGGGAACAAACTCTAAATACTAAATTGAAAGCATACAATGAAGTAGAGAAGTACTAATCACTACACAGAAAAATAGAAGCAAAAACAACGCTTCGATGTTAAGACGGATTCTAAAGTTAGAGCGATAAAAACAACTGAAATTATCAATGCTATCTTGCGTCATCATTGAATCCAACGTTTTCTCCACCCCTTAGATTCAACCAAATTAAAACACAACTCAACATCACTAAATTCATCGTCTTACTCTTCTCCTTACGGATTAAATCTAATTGAAGTATAATTTGATATCACTATCATTTAAAGTTCTTGGACTACATAAGCAACTTAGTGGAGCATAAGTAATTACCTAGGTTTGTAGTTGCTTTATTTTTGTTTAGTTCGTATAACGTAGTTGCTTTTTTTTATAATAACATATATCTAATGATTGCAAAAATAGAAGTTCGGATATCTGAATCGCTATGTGTATCCGAAATTTCAGATACGGATACATATATTGATTTCTACTAACCGAAATCGCAGATATTTGACTTTAAACACCCTAAGATGAAGGTGACGGAATTGAAGTGACGTAAAGTATTTTTAACTCATTCTAGGCGTGTAAAATACATAAATTCTATTCATGTGAGTTGCACATGTTTCAATTAACTATGAATTTGAATGAAGTTTAGTGTAAAGTACGATAGATGTGCAAATTTAAAAAAAAAGACATTACATGTAATTATTAAAACTAAAATATATAACCTGCAATTTTATATATTAATAAAGAATAAAATTTGTAATTTACTCAAAAACTTATTTTTAAATTTTTTCTTTTTGTGTAAATTCAATAATTTCTTAATGTCATGTTGTTTAAATACAGGATTTTGTTTTCGCTTTATTACATTATAACTCCCGAACAATAGACATGCATAAACCAAGTTACTTTTACACTTTAAGCGATAATTTCAAAACCTTAACTTACAGTTTTAATACAAACTGGCATTTATACCTCGACGCGCGTTGCACGTTTTAAAACAAAGCATCAGATTACATGTGGCTCAGAACTGATGGTTGGTTACGACCACACACCAAAAATGACTACCATGCCATGACAACCGACACCGTTGGTGCATCATCACAACCACAAATTAGCGAAAACGAAAGTTCCCAGATAAACATACGCCCATCATCGTCGATACATGAATTTATAACCACAAACAACCTAAGTAACTGTTAACCAAAGAAAGCATGGATCCATCAACAACACACCCAACAACAAATTAAATAATGTTTTAAACCAAAAGGTGCAAAGTTTTAACATTTAACCACGAAGACCAACAACTAACCCTCAAAAAGTATAAAATTTACCATCATCAACATCTTCAGATATATGTACACATGCCTTAGATGAATCACTCACCATCATCATCATTATCATCGACCTAATGGCAGCATTAGCAATCAGCACCCAGCACATGACAGCAATACTCGACTGAACCAAACTTCCTCAAATGAGGCAACCCCTAACGTCATAGACCAAACATTTCCAACAAAACAAAGATATGTTTGGTCATTATGATGCGTCATGCACTATTGGGTCACACTCTCAAGAAACACAAATGAACGACACAACCATGGAAAACAACACACCCGACATCCTTTTTAAGGCAAATTTCGGTTCTTTGTAGCTAAAATAATCATTCGCCAAGCCCAAACAACAGCTTGTGGCTGTAAACAATCGCTTACCATGCCAAAACAATGAACCCGACATCTTTTTTTATCGTCATTGCCAGCCGATTATAAAAATGCACCTCTGATTTGTGAAACCAACAGATGTTTTAATTTTTTTTCTACCAAGCTCAAGTTGATTCGGAGTTTCAACATAGACCAACCCAACAAACAAAAATTAATGAAAAACACAATAAAGTTATCAATGATGAATGCATCTAACAACAGAGCGGTAACAACAGATTCAAAAATCAACCCCAAAAAAAATGTAAGAAATCAGATCTGGAATGTCACATAACAATTAATGTACCGAGACCGAAAGCTTACAAGTTTAAAGTTGCCTCAGATGAATAGTTATTCATCATCATCGATAATAACGCCACCATCATCAATCAACAAAGGCCAAACTAAGCGAAATAAAACTACCCCAAGAGGTCTCAGATGAGGTAACCCCCACCAACATAGACCTAATCCCACAACCACACAACGTCTCAGATGAGGCAAACCCCATCATTATAAACACGTAGGAAAAAAAATAGAAACCCGTTTGAAGATATCAAACAACAGGTTAGGGTTTTCAAGCAGAAGCATCACCCAGCCTCGATGTGACATAGAAGCCATCGAAGGCGGTCATAGAGGCCACCGACGACATACTGTTTCCGTAAAGGAATATCAAAGAGGTGGTGGTGACGGGATCTACGAAGAGGCAGCGGTGACACAGACGCCAACCAAGGCGGTCGTAGTGACGGGAGGTGACGTCTTGTGTTTGAAAAACCATGTTGAAGAGGTGGAGGCGATGAGATCTATGGTTGTATAAAAAGGCGGTGATAATTAAAACCCTTGGGTGACCACTAACAACGCCGGGAAACAACCATGCCACACGACATGAAAGTGCAACCACCGAAGAACGGTAGCATAGGTCAGGGCTGTCAGTAATGGTAGCCAGAGCGGTGGAGTCTAGAGGACGAGAGCACACATAAGTAGATGAAAAACGGAAATGGAGAACAACCCATTTGCCCACTTTATGGCCAAAATCACAAATCTCCAAACTTATCTATTACTCCCACTAATTTTTTCATATATATATAATTAACACAACACCCATAACATAATACATGCTAAGCACCCTTTGAAACAAACCATCTTACATTCTTACAGTTTAATATATATTAGAAACCATAGTGTATAAGCTAAAACAAGTTAGAATAGGAAAGAGGTACAAACACATTAGGAGCCACATGCTTAATCACTTGAAACTCATTCCTCTTAAGATGCATGTAAACAACCCAATCCCCATCTCTACTTGCACTAGGCATCATTGTTACGTATCCGGTCTCACTCCCCCGCGGGACATGATACGACCCAAACACCGGCTCGCCCCATCCAAAGTCCATATCCTTGATCGGTAAACCTTGCCCGGATGACACCACCACGGCCCGCCCTTCCGACTTCTTGTGCCCAAAATATATCCTAGCAATCGCCTGCGTCGGTCTATACAACTGAACCCAATCGATAAGCCCCCTAAAATGCTCTTCATTCGCTGTCTCGGACACAAACCCATGAACCCTTTTAGCCACTTCATTTAGTGGCATTGCGTTAAGATTGTTATTATGCTCCACCCCATACGGACCGATAGCACGTTTCCATAATGGTTCTCAAACAACGACGAGTCATTCCTGTTACCTTCGGTTAGAAAACGATGCCCGTTAACAACAACGCCCATTCTAGATATATTATTCCCGTCTCCATTTACTAACAATTTCCACAAATATGCAGTGAAGGACATGAATTTGCTACCTTTTGCGTCGACAGTGTTGGCTTTGGAGTGAATACGTTGGATTGATTCAGCATGAATGTAATACATGCGGCTGTCGAGGGACTCCTCGAAGGACGAGGGAGTAGGGAGTGACGTGATGGGGACGTATAGATTGTCGAGGGATGGATGGTAGTGAGGAGGGTGTCGGGGGTTGAGAATTGAGGGTCGAAATGAAGGGATGTTGGACATGTTTAATGAGTGACCATCACTAAGTTGGTGGTTAAACGCACATGATATTATCATTGATCCGCATTTCAGCTCCGTTACCTGTTTCATTAAAATACAAGTTAGTGATTTTGGTATTTGTTTTCATGATATATTGATGTGTGGTAAAACATATCCATTTCAATTCACATTTTCAGGTCACTTTTGTTTAATTTTTAGTATGATTCGTTAGTTTTTACTTATCTTCGTTATTTTGTGTTTCAATAGGTGCTTGGGTGCTTAAAGTGACGAAAACGCGTGGGAAACGAAGAAAAGAGCTAAAAATGATGGAAAATACCAACACTTAGAAATTTTTGTAAGTGTTAAACTCAAAGTTGCTGTAAAATTCCATCTTTGCGATACACATAGCAGTAGAGGTTGACCTGCGCGTATCACATAGGTTACATATTAGGGTTTTGGTTTTTTTATTCTATGCGATACGCACAGAAGGAGATCCTCTCCTGCGTGTATCGCATAGATCGCATCTTCAGGAAAATTTTACGTAGTTGTATTTAAAAAACTTTTCTCAACAAAAACATGAGTTTCACCACGAGCTGTTTCAAGAGCATTCTCAAGGACGAATTGAAGAGATTTGAAGTCAAGGATTGAAGCGAGGATCATAAGAACAATTGTAAACGTTTGATCACGGGTTTTTATCTTTGTAACTTTGTTTATCAAGACATTGTTTTTAACATGTTAATATTTTTTTCATTGTTTAAGTTGATGTTTCTAATGAATATGAGTAGCTAAGATCATAATACTACCTAGTTTGATGATTGGTTTGTGTTAACTTCAATGGATTTTGGTTATTGAACTTATTGTGGTTAATGATTATGTAAAGATGTTTATCCAATCGATTTGATGAGTTTGAGTATTTTGGCATAATTGTTGATGATTCCTATGTTCCATATGTTAGTTGTTGAATGTCTTTCATAGAAACTTGCATATCTAGATCGATTACTTTTATGTTTTTGATTAGTTAATGGTTTGATGACATAGTAACCATAGGAATTGGTTTGAATTGATTATTAAGTCTTAATGCTCTTGTTAATTTGAGTCCGAGAGGTGTGAGTTAATCGAATTGTCCTTGTGATTAGGTGATTAGGAATAATCGGTTCAAAAGAAGGTTTTCCTAAGTTAGCTAATTGCATTGCTTTCCATGACAAATTGATTGTTTAAAGGTTACCCCTTTCATTGTCAATGTATTGTGTTAATTAGATCGAGAGATAAGCTATCAATCGAGTACCTAACTGTTGTTAAAGAGACTTAGCGGTAATTTGACCAATCGGTAGTTCCACTCGCCTTCTAGGTTTCTTTTTTCGGTCACACCCGAAGAATGGTCCGGGTTCCATTGAGTATCTTAAAGGTTTGAATAATTAGATCCCGATTCCATAATAGTTCAATAACCATTTGAAGTTCAAGGGTCATGACTAGGATTCACCTTGGTAGTCTCTTACTCATTCATGTTTTTCTTAGAGTTCTTGTTTTATCGTGTTCTGGCTGGTAATTTGTTATTCAAGTCAATTAATTAAAAGTAGTTTTTGTTTTTCTGGGTTATTTAGAAGTTCCCCCTCTCCATTTATTATTATGTTTTATTTTAGTCATTTCTAACTCTAGATTAATCTATAATAGTGTCTCTAGGGTTCGATTCGGTCTTTCTTTGTCTTGTCTACAGTCGATTAGATTCATTTGCCTATCTTGTGGTCTAGGTCTAGGTTGTCTAGTGTTTTAATTTGGGTATCTAGATTGAGTCTAATTTAAGTCATATTTATTAAATCACTTTGTGAGCATCATATATAAAATTTTGTTACCATATTATAAGTTGTGTAGAGCATACGGTTTTCGTGATTTCTTTAGAAGTCTGTTTGTTTTAAAATACCATTTTCTGAAAGTTGCCTTTTTTGTTTTTATTTATTTTAATAAAAATATTTGTCACAGTTAATAAATGTTTTGTAAACTTTTTGGGGTAAAACATTTAAGAAATTTGATTACTATCGGGCCGAAATTATATTATTTACTTCTTGAAAAACTATATCCGAAGCTTCTACTGCATATTTTTAAAAACCATTTGGGACTACGATATTGGTTGTAAATCATTTTTGCGACTGAAATTGTAGTCCCAAAAATGTCTGTGGGTGATTTTAATCCGCAACCTATTTGTAGCATATGATTATTTTACAATTGTGTTTTAGCAGCAAATATATTTTTATTTTATCTAATGGTAAATCTATTGTGTTCTTACCTTTAAATTACTTTAAATTATTTTAACCACACGCCATGACTTTACCTTAACCGATAACAAACCATTACTTATGGGTGGCACCAACTTCCCTCTAACCGAATGATCAGGGTGATAAAAATCCAAATCTTCGAGCTCAACATCAGCATGGGGATGAACAAACTCAACTCCACTGTTGTTACACACCACCTCCGGCTCTCCATGGCTGTTTTCCACAATCTTGCCCACTAGCGGGTAAAATGTCGATAGTACCCCTGCCAACGATTTCCTAATGGTGTTCACCACTGTTTCAGGTCACATGTTGTTATTTCTCTTGTAACAAAAGAAAACTCCTGCTTCAATTGGCGGTAGAAGCAAGTCCGGGTTTGACAAAGGTAGCCGATGTGTGTTCGCCAGTGTTGCAGATGCGGAAATCATATTTCTACCCTTTATAGTCATCGTATAGTCGAGTGGGGAGTTGTCCTCATATGAAGGTAGTTCTGAGGTGTGGATTTCAGAAACTTGAAAGAGACGATTGTAACTAGAACCAATAACATTTGTTGTGTATTTGTTTCTAGAAGTATTAGCATAGGATGAAAAGATCGGCGGCTGCAGCGATAATTGTGGTGGTTGAGAATGGCTGCAAAGGTGGTGTGATTCAATAAAACTAGTTTGATGAACACATCTCTTATGTGAGATAAAAAGACCTTTAGATCTTCTTAGGGTAAGGAGATGATACTATATTCTTATGTTCATGATAGATTGATAGACGTGAAGGTGTAAATGTTTTATTAAAGGCTTTATTTTATCCGATCTTGTTGATTATTATTGTATTTACGGGCCAAAGGTTTTATAGATAGCAGATTATAACAATGAAGAATGCATTCTTAACCTTAGTGATTATTTAACATTTTGCATGGCTTCAAAATTACAACCTAATGATCAATTCCACCTCGGTTTGAATGTAAAATTATACTTTTGACTCAACGTTTGACACATGAATATTAAAAAGAGGTGTATGAACTAAAATAAATATTATATCTTGACTTGAAAGCAAAATTAAATTGTGCGGTTACTAAATTAGTATTTAACACTTTTCTAATTAAACAACGGAATATGTGTTTTGTTTTCATTTTTTTAAACTAATTGAAAAATGCAAGTAGATTGGTGCAAACGAATTGACTAGTGCCAACTAGTGGCTTTATAGGTAAGATATAGTTTTAAGTTGGTCCGTTTTCTCATATCACCAAGCATGTTTAAAATTTAACATTTTTTTAAAAGTTGTTCAAAAAAGAAAGGCTAGTTTGGTGTTATGATGTTAAAAGAATATTTTAAAACTTCTACTCGGAGCCAGGGCTGTAAAAGAGCCAAGTCAAACCGAGTTAGGGTGGGTTTGGGCTTAGCTTGTTTAAAAATCAAACAGAGCCGAGCCGGCTTGATTACTTTTATGAGCATAAAATGTGAGCTCAGGCTCGACTTGTCTATATACGAGCCGTGCCGAGCTATTTTCACGAGCCAACTTTTTATTTAAAACTAATTTGTTATTTTTGACAAATATTCATATAAAAAAGCAAAATACAATATTTTTTATAATATCTTATCTTTTGGTTAAACAATGATACGATATTAGTATTTCATGAACTATGATAATCCTTTATATTTTTATACTTAGGTCTTTTTATTTAAAAGTATCAAATTAAACATATATTTATGATCTATTTAAATTATATGAGATAAGTTGGTTTATAAGATATAAAAACAGATAATTTACCCTTGAACTTTAGTCAGCCAACAAGCGAGCTCACAGGCAAGCCAAAGAACCGGCTAACGACCGAGCCACGACCCGAGCTGATTTTGTCTCGGGCTCGGCTCGTTTACAAATCGAGCCGAGCTGAATTGACTCATCTATAAACTGAGCCAATTTTAAGCGAGGTATTTTATAGGGAACTTTGAGCGAGTTACAGGCCGCGAATTTTTTAAACGGCACTACTTATAGTTTTGGTGGGATGAATCTTTTTTTTTTTTTTAAGGCCAACAAACATTTTTATTTCTTTATAGACTAAGAAAGGGCTAATCAACCGTTACATGCACCAAAATTTATAAATTAATACTCCAAGCTAGATACATCAAAAATACGCCATTGATCTCATGATAATGTTTAATTTTTTGCTAGGTGCTTTAGACAAAGATAACCTAAAACCTTTATTTCCCCCGCCAACTTTTCAATTAATTTTAGATTTTTGTTCAAATATTAATTCGTTTCTGCTTCTCCATAGGCACCAGATTAGCATCTGTATCATTGTGTATAATATCGTTTTCCATATTGGATTGGTGGGATGGATCTAATAACATAGTTTAAACTGTTTGAAAATATAAACATGTATGTAATAAAATATGTTATATACATTAAACATTCATATAAAAATTAATTATATTAATTTGTAAAATAAGTAAAAAAAAAATATATGATTGCTACTAATAACGATCAACTCAACAGTATGGTATTTAAAACCATGGAATAAAGGGTACAATAAACTAAGGCCTGTCACAAATAAAGGAACTAAACTTACAACATGATTTAAACCATGAAAAGTTAACCATATTACATTAGAAACAAAAGAGAAAGATTACAAGTTGCATGTTGTATAAAACAACTAATTATACCGTCGATATTCAGAAATTTGATATTACTAAATTTCTTAACGAAATATGTCACCACTTGACATTGGAGAAAGCATTATTTAGTGCTAGGAAAAATGTTGATTTCCTTCAAAAATTTCCAACGCATCCCAACCTCCTATATATTTTCAACACATTACTCACGAAATAAAAAACAATGTATTTTCCAACAACACTACAACAAAAGCAGCGAACAAAATACCTCACACTTGTATTTTAAGGTTAGTTATTATACCCACTTGTTTTCTTGTTATTACTTTTGTAATTAGTGAATCATAATTAAATGAATGCTTTAAAAGAATTCCTTTATGTCATTTCATTCAAGTATTATCATTTGTGTGTTTCTTAGTAAGCGGCTAGTAGAGATTTCACATCTATTATCTACTAACATGCAGAAAGTTTTTATTCATTCTAACCAATCCAAAAAGTAGTATTAGAGCCTTAGCTTTTAAATTATTTGAAACTTCTTTCAACAAATCACTTGCTTTTTATTAGATTATTTTCTCAATCACTTAACCCTTCCAAACACTCTCTCCCATCATGGTTGTTGTTGATATATCTATCAAGCATGACTTGAAAAATAAAACTCAAACCAAACCTCCATTGGTCACTCTAAATGACTATAACACCAGAAAGATCTGAATGGAAGAGTTCTTGAGAAATCAGGATGGGAAACTTTGGCTATCTATTTTGAATAGACCACCTGTACATATGGTTAAAGTTGTTGGTGAAGGAGGTAGGATGATTCCAAAAGATCCAACCACGCACTATAAATAAGATGGTTGTGGATTCCAAGGCATTGTGGTTGGTAGCATTTCTAATAGCATTATCCATGGCTTCAAGAAATAGAATAATGCTGAGAAGTTATGGCAAGCTTTGAGATACAAATGAGATATAGGACAACAAGAGAGATGTCGTGAAGCAGAATTTTGAGAACTTCAGTTTTATTAAAGGAGAATCAATAACAATAACATATTTTAGGTATGTTGAACTCATAGACTCTCGATGAGGATAGTTTACACAGACCATAAGAAGAATTAAGAATATGTAGACTATGAAAGTTGAAGAAATATATGACATTCTGAGTTCCTATCAGATGGAGATGGATGTTGATGAAGAATCTCCAGCAGATAATCTAGCACATCAAGGTCTTCGACCAATCCTAAACCTTATCAGTCCTATCCATCCTACTAGATATCAATGGTGAGTCATCATGTACCTATGATTACCTATCCTGAATCAACAACTACTAAGACAACCCCTTCTGTAAGGAACTAGCCTTTATGGATTACAATATCAAGTGAAAAGCAAAAAGTCAAATCATACGAGAAATACAAGGATGCGAGAACTTCAAGATGAATGATAAAGAACTTGTCGGCGAAAACTTGGAGTTGTCGTGCGAGAACTTAATGTTCTCGCGCGAGAACATCTGGATAGTATATATATAGATGTTTTTCCTTTGTATTTCATTATGTGTGTTCATTTGTAAAGGTGCTCTGAGAGTGAGAGAGCATAGAGATGTGTGATAGGCCACCCGAGGGGAGCTCACCTTGGGTGGATCGAGCTTAAACGATGTAAACTCCTTTAGTATTGTAATCGTTTGATTAATAATATTTGATTGAGTTTGTTTTATTTTTGTTGATATCACACACGCACACATCTATCAATTTGATTCTCAAGTGCAACAATATGTGAAATCGATCGTGATGAGGACTTTACATTTGGTATCAGAGCAATGTGTTGCTCTTGATACATGGATTTTTATTCCACAATCATCCGTATTAAGACGTTAAACATGGAGGTTGAAGATCTAAAGTTTTAGATCGAGTATGGACCGGTTTCGAAGGAGAAGAAGGTGAAACCGAGGGTGAACACACATGAAATCGGCTTTGTTACATCAGTATGCTCAGTATCTTTGATTTTTGGTGGAAAACAAATATTTGAGACCGTAGCAGTGATTCAAAATCGCAAAAGTCGATTTTGCTTAAAGTTTTCGTAGGAGTAATTGTATCATGCGAGAACTTTGCAAAAATAACCTTATTTTGCGAAAACTTTTTCATGAGAGAACTTTTCATGAAAAAACTTTTCTATGCGATAACTTTCATGCGAGAACTTCCATGCGAGAACTTCCATGCGAGAACTTTTCATAAGAGAACTTTTCCATGTGAGATCTTTTCATGAGAAAACCTTTTCATGAGAAAACTTTTCATTAGAAACTTTTTCGTAAGAAAACCTTTCATTAGAAAACTTTTTCATGAGAAAACCTTTCATGAGAAAATTTTCATGTAAAATCTTCGCAGCAGTAACCATCATTTGCAAAAATATTCTTATTCAAAAACTTCACCATGTTAAAACTTCATCATCCATAAACTATGACCATAAGATGCTTGATGATTTGAAGTTTGGTACTTAAACAAGGGGTTTTTGTGATTTTTGATCAAGTTCAAGATTCTATATCTACAACATTTTATTCGGGTCGTTCGTGAATTGAAACTTGACAATGTGGGCTTATCTTATCTTATTGATGGGGACATGATCGAACGGGTTGATTAAGTGAAGAATCAAGATTGTTTGGTATTCTTGCTCTGAAAATATAGGCTTATTACATCATACTTAGGGGGAAAAATACTTTAGATGATCTAGTTTGTTGTCACATAATCTTGTCATCGGATTTAAGAATCGGGTTATTTGGGAATCCAAAATGGAAGTTGGATCTTTCTGTCATATGCGTAATACAAGTGAAAAGCAAAAAGTCAAATCATACGATAAATACAAGGATGCGAGAACTTCAAGATGAATGATAAAGATCTTGTCGCGCGAAAACTTGGAGTTGCCGCGCGAGAACTTAATATTCTCGCGCGAGAACATCTAGATACTATATATAGATGTTTTTCCTTTGTATTTCATTATGTGTGTTCATTTGTAAAGGTGCTCTGAGAGTGAGAGAGCATACAGATACGTGATAGACCACACGAGGGGAGCTCACCTCGGGTGGATCGAGCTTAAACGATGTAAACTCCTTTGGTATTGTAATCGTTTAATTAATAATATTTGATTGAGTTTGTTTCATGTTCGTTGATATCACACACGCACACATCCGTCTTAATTTGATTATCAAGTGCAACAATATGTGGAATCTATCGTGATGAGGACTTTACACCTTCTATTATTCGGCAATTGGAATCGGTACTCATCAACTATTCTCCTAACTTTGTTTTCTCAAATTCGGCATGTAAGTCTGATAACACCAACTTCTTCCAACTCTTTGAAGAAGATCTAGAGTGCATTCATCCAAATGATCTTAAGAAACTTTACATCAACTACCAGATAGCCATGATCTCTTTCAAAGCTAAACAATTCCAAGAAAGAACTTGTAGGAAGTTCGAAAGAGAGAAAAGATCAAGATTTTGAATATATAAAAGTAAATTCAAGGGTTACAATCGTAATCTACTAAGTCACTTTGCGAAGAATGTAAAGCACCCAAGTCTATTCCATCATCCTCTATCATATATACTTTCAAGCCACAATCAAGCTACAACGCAACATCACCATCACCTCCTACTCCATCAAGACACACTGCTATTGTGGATGTCGAAGAAGATATAATTTATTGGAGTTTTCAAATGGAAAACATCTTACCAATTAACAATGCTTTGATGATAGAAAGATTTATGTCTTCATCTTAGGTAATGGTTGAACAATGTTGTACATCTGAATGCATTGCTAAGGGAAACATGTACCAAAATCACAATCTGGATCCCATGAATGATGTTGAATCAATTAACATTCTTAAAACTGACTTTAAGAAAACTGATCATGCTTAAAAAGAAATGATAAAAAAGCTAGAAAAAATGTTTTATTAAAAGATGAAGAAACCAACTTAGAGACTCACGTTGATGATCTCTTAGTACGATTAAAATCTACATAAAGTGAGCTAGAAATAGCAAAGACTTATTCAAATATATATAATATTCAATCCGTAAAGTTTAAGAAACTACTTGCTTTTACTAAGAACTCCCAAAAGTCTTATCAAACCAAGACAAGTTTGGAGTATAATGCTATACAAGCCGGATGTAGCTTGAAAGTAAAAGAATAGTTGTTTGTACATCCTATCATTGTTGCATCTACTAAATCTACTAAATCTAAAAACAACACGTGAAATTTGTGAAAGAAGCAAAGCAAACTTAGAAGAACATATCATCATCTTCATATGAAGATCACAACTGATCATGAGGGTCAATATCACTAGGGAAACCTAAATTCCAAGCAAAAAGCAGTTGCAACAAGAAATTGCATGATAAAAATAGTTATGCATTCACAAGCGAGACCTTGATCGTAGATTCAAAAATCTCTTGATGAAGTTATCAAGATAATGCATAATTTGCTTGGAAAAGGATTAATCTGATTTCCCGTGTTAATTATAAACTTCAAGTAATATGAAGAGGGTAATTAAAGAGAAAAAGAGTGAAGAAAGTACGCATCAGTAAATGTAGACCTGAAGAAGAAAGGTGGTTCTTGAAGATTTCATTGATCAAGATCTAATTGCCAAGGGGAAGTAGGAGCAGTTGAAAAAAAAAAGCTGAAGGATCTTGAAAGAAGGCTTTGGGCGGCGAAGAAGAAGAAGAAACTACCTCTCATCTGCTTGATATGTTGAAAGCATGATCACCTACAAAAAGATTGTTATTACAATTTAATGTTAATGAAAAGAAGACTAGTGAGTCAATCTGAAGCATCAAGATTCCTAAACAATTACTCAGCTACAGATAAACCCTCCAGAAGGTGGGGAGTTACATCCAAAACTATTAGGTAGCAACCAAAACCTAATGCTTATCAAAAGAAAAAATTAGCATCTAAGAAGAATCTACCAAAGTAGTCAAAATAAACAAATCAGCAGCTAGTATTTTATCTACCTCAAGAGAATCCTTAAAATCTAGTAGGTCAACCACCAAGGAAACCAATTTCTAAGAAAGGATGAGTAGTAATCAACCCTTCGGTAGTCAAGGTGAAGAAGTTATCTACTTAAAAGAAGTTAGCAGACTAGAAGTAATCTATTGAAAGGAATTTTGTAGACAAGAAGAAGAAAAATGATGCCAAAGTGTTTAGCACTTCTAAGGCACCAAAAGCAAAGAAGATTTGGAGGCCAAATACATCTACCAAACATGTTCTAACATCAACTAAAGCAACTAACCTAAAAGCCCAAACCAAAGATTCAGTAATTCCCTTCAATGATTTTATTTCCAAATCTGGAAGCCCAAGACTAAACATGCTTGGGTCCTCATTTGATACTAACTTATTTCTATAGAAGCATGTGATGGAGGATGTTCTTGGCACATGACATGTGATAGATTCTATCTACTGAATCTCAAACCATGTGATGGAGGATTTGTTGTCTTTGAAAATGATCAAAGGGGAGGCTACATTACTAGAAGAGGCGCAATTAATAATGGCAGGGTAAGCTTTGATAAGGTGAATCATGCAAAAAAGTTAAGCATATAGAATGCATCACCTTCTAGACATGCTTCTTGTTTTGTTTCTAAAGACTCTGCGGATGAATAATCTCTCTAGCACCAATGACTAGATCATGTAAATCTTACAAACTTGAACAAAATGATTTAGTTAGAGGACTACCAAATCTTCTTAGGCATCCGGGTCAATTAAATATGTTTAGTTAACACACAAACCAACATAAACTTCAATAGACATGGAGACAAAAAACAACAAATCAATATCACTATAAAACAAAATTACCTTTCTCATCTCAAACTTGGTTCACATTTACAAACAAACGAGCAAATTGAATAAGAAGAGATAGTATAGGGTCTCATTTCATGAATCCAAACAAGAAACTTAGATAGAAGAAACAACAATGGCGAAACAAAGGCCGACAATTTTAAATTATTTAGTCTAAGAATTTGCTAAATTTAAAAATATTTTAAAAATAACAAAAGTATTTTGACTTTGTGTTAAAAAGATTAACAATTGAATATTAAAATGAACATTCCATGTTACACATCCATATATGCTGAACAATATCAAATTTTGATTAAATTTGAAAAGATTGAAAAATTTTGAATGTTTTGAATAATGAAAAGATTTCGCAAATGCAAGGTTTTTGCATGAAATGTTATGCGTGAAATTTGGTTAGAATTTAAAATTACAAAAACATTCAGTCTTCCTTAAAAAAAGGCTAAAATTTAAAGTCAGTGTGGTTTTGCAATAACTTAAACTTCTGATACTCTTTGATACTTGAACTTCTGATACTCTTCATTTATTGTTGTTTGTGGTTACTTTATATTCATTGATACTCATAGGTGAGTTACAAATGCTTTTTGAAGAGTTGACATCTGCTTTTCTATTGATTTTGTTTGTTTTGGGGTGGTCAACTTGAGATTAGGGTAGTAGATAGTTTAAAAGGTTAAAACTTATTCAAAATAGTTGAACATTGTAAGGTTTATAGAAAGACTAAAGCACCCAAAACAATCAAATTGCTTCCTGTATGCATGCGCTTTGTACATAATAGAAGTTGCTTCGAAAGTTTTACACTCTTCACAGAAAAAAAATAATCTAAGTGTAAAATCTTCCGAAGCCAAAGACCAAATCTTCCGAAGCCAAAGACCAAATCTTTCGAAGCCAAAGACAAAGTCTTTCGAAGATTAGAAGACAAAGTATTCCGAAGCCATCAAGACAGAAGAATAATTTCTTTCTAGGATAGATAAGACATGCTTTCTCTGATCTACTTTTTCATAAATCTGACCAACTTTCCGCTGCCACTCTGAAGACTCACCAACTTGCATAAGTTGGTGAAAAGGTCCATGCTTCAGTAAACTGTAGATTATGGTTTTGAGTTTGTAACTTTCTACTTTATATACTTTTATCCTTTTTGTAATATATTAGGATGTGAGCTATGGTATGTCCTAGTCACTAGTCAAAAGGCAATCTGCCTTTTGACTTTATATTGATCTTGTTGTCTAGATTAGTGTTTCTAGCTCGCCTTCAAAGTATGGCCGGCTGTAGGATGTAGTATAAAGTATCTTAGGTCCTTGTATCTTAATTCATGCTTTGTAACACTTGTAAAAGAACTTGATAGCAATATACTTAATCCTTGAAAACCTTATTCAGTTGTTGTTCTTAGTTCTGTCTCATTGTTTGCTTGTGTTCCTAACTTCATAATATTGTCCCGGTTCCTTATTTGATCTGTTAAGTGTTCTAATACTCTACTCATTGTGAGATTGGTTGAATTGATCTCTTTTAAACGGTCCTGCAATTGGTATCAGAGCATTCTAGGCTCTTGGTTGTAAGATCTCACCATCTTAGATCCCTCAGCTTCACAAAACACTTAACATCTCAAATGGCAGCTCTCACAAAGGCTGATATGGAAACAGGTAACATGAAAAAGTCCCCATTGATCACTCCTGAAGATTTTGATACTTAGTGTCAAAGAATGGGAGGCTTCATCAAGTCTCAAGACTCTAGGATGTGGGAGTCTGTTATCTCTAGACCTTACATACCAAGCATCTCTTCAGCTGTTGCTGGAGGTGGTATGATACCAGAAGAGGTAGTTGACTTTTCTGAAGAAGACAGGAAGAAGATTGATATTGATCAGAAAGCCATGACTGCCCTTCAAACTGCTCCTCCAAACTCCATATACAGAGGCTTCAAGAAGTGCAAAACTGCTAAGCAGCTATGGGATGCACTGAAGCTCATGTATGAGGTGTCCACTGAAGCAAAAGAGAACAAGAAGCACTCTTGAAGCAGCAGTTTGAAAACTTAACCTACAAAATAGGTGAAATCATGACTCAACAATACTTCAGGTATGTTGAGATTGTGGATATTCTAATGGATGTTGGAGTAAAGCTTAAAAACAAGGACATTGTGAGGAAGTTCATGTCCTTTCTTCCTAGACAAGGGACATATTATTGTGTTGTTATCAAGAGAACTGAGAACTTTAAGACTCTTACTCTTACAGAGTTGTATGGTATTCTTAGTGGCTACCAGATGTAGATGAACATGCAAAATCCATTCGGTAACTCTAGCAATCAACAGAGCTCAGCCCTTCTTGTAGTTGAATGCGATTATAGAGAACCATAACAGCATCTTATCTGCTACCCTGACAACTCACAAAAGGTTCCTTTCATCACCTTCTCGGAGACACCAAGGGAGAGCTACATCCAAGGAAGCCCATTCCAAGAGACAAGCTCTTCACAAGCTTTTATGTATACTGATAATAGCTCAGGCAACTTTCTCTTCACCTTTGAAGACCTAGATTGTATCCATCCAGATGATCTGGAATACAAGGAAATAGTCCAGCAGATGGCTCTTCTCACTCACAGAGCCAAGAAATTCTACAAGAGGATAGGGAGGAAGTTTCCTAGCAATGTAACCAATGGAAAGTTTGGGCTGGACAAAAGCAATGTAAAGCGTTACAACTGTTACCAAATAGGGTATTTTTCTAGAGAGTGTAAGGCACCTAGAACAAATGATGGCTAGGCACAAACCAGACCAAACTACATTGATGGAGCCCCCCAGAATGAGAAGCCAACGCAGCAAGCTACAGTTGCTGTTGAAGAAGGAGGCTTTGACTGGAGCTTTCAGGTTGAGGATGCATCTCCAAACCAAGCACTGATGGTAAATCATGAAGAAGCCAAGGTATTGGAACATCTCTGTACTCCTGAATGTATTGCTAAAGTCAACAAATATAGGTCCTATAACTTAGAGATGAGATTTGATCTTGAGTCTTTAAACATCTTAAAATCTAATTTCAAAAGAGCGGAAAATGATTACAAACTTAAAATCAAAGATCTAGAGAAAACCATTTCCACTCTTAAACATGAACATACCAACTACAGGACTCAGATCAAAGATCTCATCACTAAGTTGATTGAATGCCAGGCTGAGCTTGTGATCAGCAAAGACAGGGTAGAAAAATGTGTTTTTGAAGAAGAGACATTCAAGAACATGATATCCTCATCCTTGCATGCAATAGTTTGTCAATAGAATAAGCATAGACTGGGATCTACTAAGATAGCTCCTCCACAAACTCTATTGTGTGTAAGATCTCCAAGGTGTGGAACTTGTGAATATGAGCTTCCCCTCATAGACCCCATGAGTGAAGAGGATGATGAAAAGACAGTGAAGGATGACTCTAAGAAGAGTGAAGAAGATCATCCTAAGAAGGGTAACTATTCTCCTAAGAAGAGAAAAGCACTTGGGATGACCAGGTCCAAAAGAAAGAACTTGATCAGAAAAAGCCAAGAGAAAGTCAAAGAAGGCTCAAGATCTCAAGGCTACCTTCAACTCTAAGCAGAAACATGTATTTATCTCCACAGGATTTAAAATGGTGAAGACTGAAGACTCAACTATGAACTCTAATACTAGGAGTTCTAGTTCTTGTCAAAATCATCCTAGTAACAAGAAGAAGGCTGATCAGCTGTGTACCACTGCTACACAGCCTAAACCATCCAAATCCAAAAGCAGGTCACACCCTAAAAAGCTTGCTACATCATTTGTAAAGATGAGGATGGAAATGGAAAGTGATCAAGTTCAGCCTTCCTCCCAAAAGAAGATTCTCAGAAGAAAGCAAATGGACTGCATCATGTGTAGTAGTACTTCTTATCTTGCTAAGGATTGTCTCAACAATCCTAAAAGTACTGTCCATATGGTATAGAAGAAAGCTTCTGAGAGAATCAAGAAGAAACCAGCTTTGAAAGGAAAATCTTTTCCTTTCGGAAGCTCCAATGTGAAGAAGAAGACAAGTGAAAACTTGCCTTCAGAAGAAAAGTTGGTCTCGAAAGGAAGGAATGCTTCTAAAGTACTGAAATGTGCTGCAGTGATAGCAAAATCTTCCGAAGGTCCAGTTTCCAAAACTTTCGAAATTGTCAAAACTACTGAATTATTGAAGGTCAATTCTAAACTTCTAAAGGTGGTGTGGAAGACAAAGACAGACCATTTGACTAAAAGTTCTTCATCAACAACAGCTGATGGTCCTTAAAGCTTGAACATAGGATCAATTACTATTACATTGTCTTCAACTCATGTTGACAAGCCCAAGACCAGCAAAGCTTTGGTTTCCAAATGTAACTAACTATCTCTTCTTATGCAGGAACAGCTAAAGACCAATAGGAATGTATGGATCATTGATAGTGGCTGTTCCAGGCACATGACACTCCAAAATTTTGAGAAAATTAATGGAGGGCCAGTTGCTTTTGGAGGGGATGCTGGAGGTTAAGTTATTGGAAGGGACAGTGTCACAAATGGTAAGCTCAGTATTGAGAAGGTAAACTTTGTTAAAGAGCTTGGGTACAATTTACTTGGTGTATCCTAATTTTGTGATCAGAAACACAACATGCTGTTCATTTAGCATGAGTGCATTGTTCTCAAGCCCAGGGTGGTCATTCCTTAGGAGCATATCTGGCTCATAGCCCCCAGGAAAGGGAACATGTACAAGATGGACTTGCAGGAAACATCCCTCTAAGGAAAAGTTTCTTGCTTTTTATCTAAGGAAAATAGTGATGAATCTTTCCGCTGGCATAAAAGAATGTGTCATGTAAACTTTAAAAACATGAATAAATTAATTAAGAATGATTTGGTAACTGGAATGCCAAAGAAAGAGTTTACAAGTTATGACCATTGTGTTGCATGCCTGAAAGGAAAGCAGCACAAGGTATCTCACAAGCCAAAGGAACGAAACTCCATCACTACTCCCCTACACTTGTTACATATGGATCTTTTTGACCCCACCAGTGTAATGAGTCTAGGAAGGACATCATATTGTTTAGTGATCACAGATGACTTTACAAGTTTCACTTGGGTCTTTTTCCTTAGAACTAAGGATGAGACTCTGAGATCTTGAAGAATTTCATTCTGAAAATTGAGAATCAATTTGCTCACAAGGTCAAGACCATAAGATGTGATCAAGGAACTGAATTTAAGAACCAAATCCTTGATACATTTTATGATAAAAAGGGTATTATAAGACAATATAGTGCTCCGAGGACTCCTCAACAAAATGGTGTTACTAAGAGGAGAAACAGGACACTAATTGAAGTTGCAAGAACCATGTTGTTTGACTCTAAACTGCCCATCACCTTCTAGGCAGAACTAGTGAACACTGCTTGCTATGTACAGAACAGAGTTTTGGTGGTTAAGACTCATGGTAAGACTCCTTATGAATTATGGCACAAAAAAAGACCTTTCATTGGTTTCCTCAGATCATTTGGATGTCCTTGCACAATCTTGAATACCAGAGAACAGATAGCCAAATTTGCTGAGAAATCAGATGATGGATACTTCATTGGATACTCTTCTCAAGCTAAGGCTTATAGAGTATACAATCTCAGAATTAGAGTAGTTGAGGAGTCAGCCAATGTGACCTTCAACGAACACACTTCTTGTGTGAGAGATTCTGGTCCAAACTGGCTATTTGATCTTGATTTGATTACCAAGTGTTTTAACAAGTCTTGTGAGAATGTTTCAGGATCCACAGGTATTTTATCATCAGAAGATCCTGATCCAAGATTTGAGCTGAGAAGACATTCAAATCAAATTACTTCATCTCCAGTAACAAATTATGCAGATGGAGTTCCTATTAGAACAACCATGACAAATCCAGCTGATACATCTGAGATGCCATTAAATTCCAGCTCAAAGGCACAAAACTCAATGGAAGGAGCTTCAAATGTAGGAGGAAGTGGTAGTGGTGATAGTGATCAAGAATATCTTGATGTTGACAATCACTCCGTGGAAGACAACATCAATGATGTCACAAACTCATTGGATCAAGCTTCTCTTGATAAGTGTGCTGATGTGGTGGGAGAATCTTCACTGCCTGATCAAAATTTTTCAAATTTAGATCTCTTAAATCAACTTGTTGTGATTCCTCAACTTAGGATCCACAAGTCACACCCCACCACAAACATCATTGGAGATGTTGACAAAGGGGTAAGGACAAGAGGACAAAACCAAGTAAAGCCAAAAAAAGTTGAAGAGGCTTTAAAGGATGGAAGTTGGGTTGAAGCTATGCAGGAGGAACTGCTTCAATTCAAGAGGCAAAAGGTTTGGAACTTATGTCCTCTTCCTTCAGTGAAGACTACCATAGGAACCAAGTGGGTGTTTAGAAACAAGAAGGATGATAGAGGACTTGTCATCAAAAACAAGGCAAGACTAGTTGTTCAAGGGTACACTCAACAGGAAGGGATTGACTACACTGCTGTTTTTGCTTCAGTAGTAAGACTTGAAGCTGTTAGGATATTCTTAGCCTTTGCTTCATCCAAGAGCTTCAAGGTCTACAAACTTGATGTCAAGTGCTCTTTCTTATATGGGGTGATTTATGAAGAGGTGTATGTCAAACAATCACCTGGCTTTGAAGATCCAGATCATCCTGATTACGTCTGCAAACTTGATAAAGCTCTTTATGGGCTACACCAAGCTCCAAGGAAGTGGTATGAGACTCTATCACAGTACCTTTGTTAGCATGGTTATAGAAAGGGCACTATAGATGGAACTCTTTTCATCAAAGGAACATGAAATGACTTAATGCTGGTTCAAGTTTATGTAGATGACATTATCTTTGGGTCAACTAATCCAAAGCTCTACAAAGACTTTGAGAAGCTGATTAACAATAGATTTGAAATGAGTGCCATGGGAGAACTTAATTTCTTTCTAGGAATTCAAGTAAAGCAGGTTGACAATGGCATCTTCATAAGTCAGTCAAAGTATGTCCAAAACATATTTACAAGATTCAGCATGACTGATTGTAAGGTTGCAAAGACACCCATAGCAAGAAACCACTCCCTTGTTCCTGATTAAGGGAAAGTATGCGGATGAACATCTTACAGGGCTATGATTGGTTCTCTTATGTACCTCACAGCCAGCAGGCCTGATATCATGTTTGCCACATGTATTTGTGCCAGAAATCAAGTCAACCCCAGGATGTCACACCTGGTTGCTGTCAAGAGAATTCTAAAATATCTCAAATGTGCTCCATCACTAGGCTTTTGGTATCCAAAGAATTCTGACTTCAATCTGTATGTCTATACAGATAGTGACTAAGGTGGCTGCAACATGACTGCAAAATCTACATCATGGGGATGTCAATTTCGTGGTGGAAGGATAGTCTCATGGCAATGCAAGAAACAATACTGTGTATCTGCATCAACTACTGAAGTTGAATACAATGCTGCTGCTAGCTGCTATGCTCAAGTGCTTTGGATTCAGAATCAGATGCTAGACTGTGGATTCAACTTCAAAGAGACTCCCATCCACATAGATAACAATAGTGATATCTCTATTACAGAGAATCATGTGCAGCACTCAATGACAAAACACATCAACATCAGGTATCATTTAATTAGAGATAATTTTGAAAAAGGCTTAATCAAACTAGTCAAAGTTAACACAAATGAATAATATGCTGATCTGTTCACCAAAGCTTTTGATGAACAAGGATTTAAGTATCTCATATTAGCTATTTGGATGATTAACTTTGAGTAGCTTTTCTTAAACTAAAACTCAATATTATTTCTAAAATCTGTGTGTACTAAGTTGCCTATTTTATCACCTTCATAAGCCCCTGATTATCTTGGAAGAAGAATCTTTTAAATTATATTTCTTAGATTTTTGAAAACTTTGAACATATTTCTTTTGGAAAGATATCAAATTACCTTCGGAAGAACATTATGTCTTTAACATCAAATAACTACTTATGAGAATTTACCTTCGGAAGAAATTCTATAATATCTTCTGAACCTTAATTTATTCATAAGTACTTATATGTTCTTGAAGAACAATTTTCTTCAGAAAGTAATTATGTCTCGGAAGATTTGTTCTCTTCAAGAACAAAAATATTTCAAGTCTTAATCTCTTCCGAAATCAAAGCATATCTCAGAAGCAAAAATTCTCTAAGTATTTTCCTTCCGAAGCAAAATTTTTAAAACTCTCAGAAATATTTTTCGAAGCCAAATTGGCTTCGGAAGCTTTTATCAAAACTTCTGAAGATTTTCGACTTCCAAGAAAACTACCTTTTTGGGTACTTTTTAAGAGGTGGGACCGACATTCGGATTTCCAAGTTTATCCTCTAGCATTAACTTTGTCTCAAATCCATTTCATATATATACCCAACGGTTTCCCCCTCTTTCACTTTTCTCTACATCTGCAAATTCTCTCTAAGCTAAATTCACCCACAAACCGCCTTTGCTCTTAACTTCCTTCATGACGAAGCTCTCTCAAATGGCCAACCTAAATCCGAGAAACCAACCCAATTTCTCCATGCACCTTCACAGGCAACACAATCAGGTTGTTCTGTTGAACTCTGAGAAAGATCCTGTCTTCTTAGAGGTTTGCCGCTTTCTTTCTTTGTCTAACTACTTCACCTCCCTCACCATTGATCCTCCTCTCTATGAGGATCAACTATTGGACTTTTAGAGGACGTGCCAAGAGGTCACCATGGATGGGGAGAAGGCACTGTCTGCCATAGTGCAGGGGAGGACAATCTTCATCACTCCAACCATCATAAACACTCATCTTCAGGTGGATGATGCAGAAGGTGATTTGTCCTTTCCCAAATCTACTGTTAATCAATCCTTTGAGCAGATGGACTATGAGGGAGACTTCTATGTCAGAACCTTCAGGAAGGGGAAGGTCTCTTCTTAGTGGAAGTACCTCCTTCATGTTATCATACACAGCTTATCCAACAAGCATGAAGGATGGGACCAGATTCTTGAAGATCTCTTCTTCATAGTTCATGGACTGGTTTAGGGGGTCAAGTTCAGGTATTCACACTTTGTATACATAAATCTGTTTGCTAACTTGGACTCCCTACAATATTACATGATTCCTAGATATGTGCAGCACATTCTCAACTGTGAACTGGGCTCACAGTTGAGGGGAACAAGTAAGATTCTTAAACTAGGAGAGATGAAGCAAGAAAACCAACTGTAGGATTCTCTGGGGTAGAAACAGCCCTTGTCCCTAAAATATTAGAGCTCATTACATAAGGCGACAACCTAGCAGCACCAGCTAGTGTTGAACCCACACCTGCTATCTCCCATCAACCTTCTCAACCTAAAATAACCCTAACCTACTCAAGAAAATACAAACGAACCCCTACTCAAGCTATTCAGTTTGTTCAGGCCCCTATATCACCACCCATGCAAGAGGAAGTGGACACTAGAGCTCACACTTCCCTTGAGGAGCATACCACTCCCATCTCTCACATGATAAGTGCTGAGTTCATCATGCTCAGCATGATAAGCTCATTACCCAAACAACCTTAAGCCTTCACTTAGAGTCTCAAAACTCTAGTGAACAACCTTCAGAAGACAGTTAACATACCCAGCCTCTTGATCTCAACCACCCAATCCCTAACCTGGAATTCTATAATGATGAGGACATGGGATTCAGTGACTACCATGAGTCTCTTTTCTCCACACTTGCTCAAGGAGAGATGAGTGCTCCTGCCACTCCCATGTCCAGCCCACATCATCCAACCCATTCTGAGGTGGATTTCCCTAAACATGTTCAAGAGGTCCATAAGGAAGAGGCTCTGGCTATTGCTAGTGATTACATCTTTAATACCTCAACCATGGCAACTCAGCCCATTGAAACTTCACCTGAAGCTGTTAGTGAGCAGAGGAAATCCAGCATCCAATAACACTATGCTGGTGATGAGGAAGAAGACTTTAGTCCAATTCTCTCTTCCCCCCATGATTCTTCATCTTAAGATGAGGGGAGTCTGCAACTAAAGGTGTAACAGCTTGAAAATTTATGCACCTATTTAGTTTCCAAGGTTAGTCACTTGGAACTTCAAGTGACTACCTTAAAGAAGACGGTCAATGACCAGCAACTTGAGATCACCGATCTCAAGGGCAAGTTAGCTGAGAGACCAACCAGACCACTTAAACAGGCCCACAAGAACCTGTGGAAGTTGTGGACTTAACCTCTAGCTCACCTATAAAAGTGGTGGTGCTACCAAAAAGGGGGAGAAAGTCCATGCAACCATAGAACCTGGGAGTTCTGTCCTGAGTATGGACAATGACGACTCACCACCCTCACTTGCAGTTATTCAGACTTAACAACTTCCTCAGGCTCATACTGATGTGGAGGCCACAATTCAACAGCTATTTGAGGAAAGAATTCCAAAGGCCATGTCTACCCCACCCTAACCTGCTGAAAATCCAATAGTGGGATGGTGGTATGACAGTTCAAGAATGGCGTTGGTGCTCTCAAGATCTCTGGGGCAACAGAAGCTCTTTAACTTTCAGACCCTGAGATTCCATTAGAGTACTAACTTAGTTGATCTGGCACTTGTCAATCCAAACCAAAACAGACAGGCTGGCAGATTAGCTGAGGCAATCCAAGATTAGGCGTTGAAGGAATTCAGACAAAGAACACAACTATATAGATAGAGGCTAGTAGTGAAAACTGTTGGTCAACTTGATACTGAGATAGACCCTAAGATTAGCTTCGAAGGGGAAACCTCAGTTGAAGGCCCGGTAGTAGAACCTGTGAACCTTAAGACAGGCTCAACCTTAGCACCCAGTACCCTCAGTAAAACACCTACAGGTGAAGGTCTATCACAACCTCTCTCTCGCCAGAGCTACAACTCAGCATAATCATTAGAAGGCCAAAGCTCTCTCCACCCTGAGTCATACAAGCCAACAATTGACAAAAGAAAAAGAAAATTGACTCCTGAGGAGATTGAGAAGGAGAAGAGAGAGAGGAAGAGGAAGGCCAGGGGAGAGAAATCAGAAGAGATCCCAAGCTTTATGCAAGCTGCAATCAGGGCTGCTCACAGGCCTAATACTTAGGATGATGAGTTAAGAGCAGCGAGATTGAACTACTGGGATTAAGAAATTACAATATAGATGAAATCATCTCTCTCCCTTTGGAAGAATTAAATGAACTGGTAGAAAAAAAGCTGTACAAAGAGAGAAAGGAGGCTGAGGCTACAGAACTGCTCCTTAAAATCAAGGAAGAAAAAAAAAGAAAGAAACTTCATAAAGCCCCTGTTCTCTCTCTAGTTCAAGAAAGCCTTTAAAAGGAGTCTGTGGCTGTATAACAAGAACAAACTCAGATAGGTAGAGAACAAGAAAGACAAAAGATGATAGCCTATCTGAGTGCCACTAGTCTCTATCAGGCAGCAGCTCTCAACCCTTTCTTATATGAGTACATTGAGTTTGAGTACCTCAAACAGCTGGATGAAGAAGCTCAAACCCAAAGGAAAGCTGTTAAGAGGAAGATGAGAGAGGAGGCTACTAAAACAAGAGCCACCATCAGAGCACAAGAAAAGAAGTCTACTAACAGACTAAAGATGGTGAGCTTCTTGAAGCTGTATGGGTTCTCCGAAAGAGACTTGGTCCTATGTCTCTATCCATAATGGATGAGCATATCAGAAGGATCAAGCAGAAGATAAGGGAAGGTCAGTTGGTTGACTTGCATTCTCCACCAAGTGAAGCTGTACCTGAAGTTGAGGTAAATGTTAAACCACAAGAGACAACACAACCTGATCCTGAATCTACATCCAAGCCAACTTCATCTTCTGACCCACAGCAGGGTTCTCAACCCCTTGATTCTGAACAAAAGGGGGAAAAGGACCCAACAGAGGAGAATAAAGAAAGCTCAACCGGTGCTACAGGCCATTTTTCTCAGTTAAAATATAGAAAGAGGAAAATGATGGCCATTAGAAGGGATAAGAAGAGGAAGAAGAAGTCCAAGGCATCCACCTCAGCACCTCAGGATGAATCAGAACATCCTGAGGAAGTGTAACAAGAGGCTACTCAATCAACTCCAATCCAAGTAGAGCCTCTTGCATCAGGAAGACCCATCTTGTCCTGGTCCTTTGCTGCTAATCTAGACAGATGGTATGTTATCAGAGATCAAGGTGGTTAAGATGTCTATCTCTGGTATGACATGCTTGATCTACATCTGCATGATCTCTTTTATATGAGAAGATATATTATGAGAGTCTGAAGGATCCTGATCAAATAATGAAGAAAGAAACGCTCCTGATCCTGATGAGTACTGTCAACTGTTAAAGAACTTCTCTGTTTTAGTAGCATCAGCCTAGGGGGAGTTTGTAAGGATTATAGAAAAGGTTGATGCACCCAAAACACTTAAGATGCTTCCTGCATGCATGCACATTGTGCATAGTTGAAGTTACTTCGGAAGTTTTTACACTCTGCAAAGAAAATATTCTAAGTGTAAAATCTTCCGCAGCCAAAGACCAAATCTTCCGAAGCCAAAGATGAAGTCTTCCGAAGGTTAGAAGACAAAGTCTTCCGAAGCCATCAAGATGGAAGACAGATTTCTTTCGAGGGCAGAGAAGACATGCTTTCTTTGATCTATTTTTTCAGACAGCTGACCAATTTTCCGCTGTCACTTGGAAGACTTACCAACTTTAGGAAACTATAGATTATGGTCTTGTGTCTGTAACTTTCCACTTTATGTACTTTTATCCTTTTTGTAATATATTAGGATTTGAACTATGCCAAGTCATAGTCACTAGTCAAAAGGTAATCTATCTTTTGACTTTACAATGACCTTATTGTCTAGATTAGTGTTTCTAGCGGGCCTTCAAAGTATGGCTGGCTGTAGGATATAGTATAAAGTATCTTAGGTCCTTATATTTTTCTATGCTTTGTAAAACTTGAAAAAGAACTTGAGAGCAATATACTTATTCCTTGAAAACCATTCTTGGTTGTTCTTAGTTTTATTGTTTGCTTGTGTTTCTTAGTATTATACCCAAAGTTCCAATCCCCTATTTGATCCGTTAAGTGTTCTAAGTCTCTCATCATTGTGAGACTGATTGTATTGACCCTCTTCAATGGTTTTGCAATTATACTAATCAATGGTTGAGATTAAAAAGGGTAATAATGTAAATTAATACATTAAAAAATTTATGTAATTTTAGCATAAAGGCTATGTTAGTAAAATGTGACCATTTACATTTTTCGAAACCCTTAAAAAGTTATGGAAAATCTCATATGTTACTCCTTCTCATCTTAATTTCTAAAGTTATTCTTAAATAAGAAAAAAAACATAAAACAAACTAGGGTTGCTGCTAAATATCGATGGAAAGGTAGTCAACCAAGATTTCAACAAGAATTCCATGATTTTCGCATATTAGTAGGCAAGGTGCTGTTTTTTGAATGCCAATTTCATTTTTACATATATGTAGAAACCTTGGATTCTTAGTAGTTATCAAGTTCGAACCAAAATTACAAACTTTTTTTTTCCATTTATGCAACTTTTCTATCTAAATTTAAATTCACATTATTCTTTGAACTAGGGCTTCTTGAAAGATCGATTGAGAGTAAGGCAGCTAAAAAACAATAGGAAATAACATTTTAGGCCTATTAAATGTAATTGTTGGTTTTTGAATGCATATTCTAGATTCACCTATGTGTAAAAATCTTTTAATTCTTGCTACTTGTCAAGTCATAACAAAAATTCTTGACTTTATTGTACTTATTGAAGCTTTTTTTTAGTTGTAGGTGTTGTTGCATGTGTGTACATCAAAATAATCTAATTCAAGAAATATTCACAAAATATAAGAGATCCATAAGATTATTGATCACTTGTACACATATGCATTAGATCAAAAAATTGTATGTTCACATATATGTAGACTTGTTAGATAATAACCACTTATACATATACACATTCTTAAATATGAATCTAATCATCAAATTGTATAAATTATAATCATGAGATCATCAAGACGTATCGTTTTAAGGATTTACAAGATTATCGATCACATATACATATCTGCATCATATCATCAAATTGAATGATTTACATAATTTGCATATACATAAAGGAACACCCAATCCAGCATCATAATATAGTAATGCAATAAAACAACACTTAATTCAGCACAATCTATCGAAACGTTAACAAAAATCTATTAGAGCTTCTAACCCTCAATTCAATAGTAAAATTCTAATACACTAGCAGCCAATTTGTTACCAAGACAACACCCAATTCAACAACAAATCTATAAAACCAGCATAAAGCCTTCCGTAAGACAATAACGTAAAATCATTACTTGTCGCCTACCTGATTTTGAAACTTGTTTTACATATTTGTAAATGAAAATAAATATTATAAAATTAAAATGGAAATTATAAAATAGTTTAGTTATAATACAGGTTAATTAAAATTATATTGCATTTACACATATTTAAGCTTGTGATAGCAAACATGACAACAATTTAATGTCAACTGTTTTAAAAAATATGATAACTTATATGTCACATCTGATTAACATATATGAAAATGTACATAAAAGTTACACTTACTGAAAGATATTACCTGTAATGAAGTTTAATTTATATTTGTATATACTTACATATATGTGAAACAATTTTTAGTTATTAAACCTAGAGGCTCGTGAAATCAATTAAAGACATTGAAGATCAAGAACAAGTCGCGCGAGAACTTTTCTGTTTAGTATAATAGTTTGTTTTTGTAATATTTGTAATTAAGATAGATATTTTCTGATTTTGAGTACTTTGTAATATTTTGAATTAGAGAACAATACAATTTGAAGTTTATTTACATTTGTTGCTTTAAATCTTCACTATATCCATAGAATACAATGTCGTGAGCGTGTACATTCCACATTCTTATCACGAGATCGATTTGTTATTTTTTATTGAAGATCCTTACAATTGGTATCAAAGCCATGAGTGCTCTAGATCAATTGGATTGAAAATTGAAGAGTTTTGAAGTGTTATTGAGCTACAAATTCAAATTTCTTGAAGATTACTTTAATTTCTTCATTTGTTGATCAATTTGAAGATGTCAAGATTAGAAACAATCTTAGTTGATAAAGTAAAGGTGTTTACATGGTTTAATTAAACTTAATTAAGTCAATTAAAGATAATTAGGATCAAATTTGAACCTAAATCATTAATTTGAAGATTAATCACTTAATATTGAACAAATTGGTGATCGGATAGAAGTTGGAAAACTTGAAAGTGCACAAAATTGAGTGTGCAAAAACTTAGTATTCACATGCAAAAAGTATCTATTCGTGTGAGAACTTCATTAATTTGCAATAGTTTGTTACAAGAAGATTCGATTCGCACGAGAAATGCAACTTTTCGCAAAAGTCAGTTAAAAATCATTCCGCACGAAAACTTTCTGAAATCAATTCGCATGAAAAGTTTTTGAAGGCATTGTTCGCGCGAAAAGTTTTGAGAAAGCACTGTTCACGCGAGAACTTAAGTTTCCTACATTTCTGAAAAGTTTGATTTTCAAGTCTTCACAATGGCAAATCTGAAGAACATCACCGCTACACTAAACATTGATAATGAGATTGGCACAAGCAACAAACCCCAAGACTTCTTAGTGAAGATGATTATCAAGACTAGGTGTATAGGTTTGAGAACC
Organism: Flaveria robusta; assembly: GCA_025506415.1. Taxonomy (NCBI): domain Eukaryota; kingdom Viridiplantae; phylum Streptophyta; class Magnoliopsida; order Asterales; family Asteraceae; genus Flaveria; species Flaveria robusta. Next base: position 16,932,026 of record CM046465.1, on the reverse strand, counting down.
ATGTCACGTGTAGCGAGCCAAGGATGTTGCGGTCAATCAAATATGGACCATATATTCCTGTGTACAAAAATGACAAAGGAGAGCTGGTTCCTAAACCAGGACACTTGTAGGATGAAGAAGACATGAAGAAGCTTGAACTTGATGACAAAGCATATGCAGCAATCACAATGGCTCTTACTAGTGAAATTTAACAGAAATTCAAAGAGTTCAAACGAGCAAAAGTTTTATGGGACACTATGGAGGAACAAATAATGGCAAATAAAGACATGAGGGAAAGTCGGAAAAACATGTTGAATCAAGAATTTAACATGTTTAATCATGTGTTCAGTAAGACATTGGAAGCTCAAATGTCTAGATTTGTAAAACTAATCACTAAAATGAAAAGTGCTGGAATAGTTTTGGAGTATATAGCAGTCAACAAGAAGCGGCTGAATTCATTACATTATAGCTGGAACAATAACTGCACTACAATCAAAAGAACCAAAGATCTATTTACACTGTCTCTTAAGGATTTAATCTCAACCATCAAATCATATGAGATGGATGACAAACAAAGAACTGCAAATCACTTAAACACAATGGAAGCTGAACCATCTGCACTATATGCCAAAATGGGTAGCAATTCTAATTATTATGTCAGCTACTCACAAATGTATCAGCAACAGAAATCAGGAAACCCTGTCACTCCTACTATCAAAGAAACATCTACCACTAAATTCCTAATTCAAACCAATTTTCATCCACGCAGTCAAAACACACACCTCTCAGCTATAATCTTTCTCATATCCCCACATTCAACCCTCACAACCCAGTCAACAAGCATTTGTTGTCAACTCCAACCCATCCCTAAGTAAACTACACAAATTACTAAAGAACACTAGACACTATTTACTACATTTATGTTCATTTATGAAGCCTTCATGGCTAGTAGATTAAGTGGACAAAACATACTGGTTGACGATTTGCAACAAGTTAATCCAGATGATGTTGAAGAAAATGATATCAAATATCAAATGGCCATGGTGGTGTACAAGGCTAAGAGTTTTGCAAGAAGAACAGGAAAAAATATTTGGAGTAAAGAACTCAAGCAAATTGAGTTTGACAAGATGAATCTGAGGTGTTATAATTATGACAAACCATGTCACCTTGCAAGAAAATGCACTAAGGCAACAAAAAATCCAACTAATAATGGCAAGAAAATGGTGACAGTCGAGGTGGAAATAAAAGATGACAAAGCAAGTTCTTCAAATAATAAATAACTAGTTTCTCAAACCAATGGAGAGTATGATTGATCTAATCAAATGGAGATATTGGATATCAAGCTATCCACTGCTTTGCTGGCAGAGATAAAAGATGATGAAGAGAGAGTTAAAGAAAATTTGTTTGCTAAATTTGTATCTGGAGATCTGTTGAAAGTGTATTTGTTGAAGAAGAGATAGTCAAGAATGAAAAGAATATGCTTACTGAATCTGCTCTTGAGATTACTCCAGCACAAGAAATTACAACTAAGGATGAACAAGTAGAAAGAAAAGAAGAACTATTGAGATTACTCGAGCAACTGATGAAGAAAAATCCATTGCTGTTAAGAAAACTCCAGCACCTGCTCAATCAGATATCATTAATGCTATTGAGATTACTCCCGCAACTAAAGTAGAGAAAAGATATGTTCTAAAGGCATTTATGGTGAAAGAAATGTTAGGCGAATCTACAAAAACTGAAGAAACAAATGAGGTATACATCGATCTTTGTACTAATTCATGTGTTGGAAAGGTTCAAAGATAGAGAGTTCACAACGAGCATTTGATTTTAGAAGTTGAAAAACTTCAACATTCAAGCTCGAAAATATAAAGCATATGAAAAGTTGTTTAAAGAGAAAATAGAAGGTTTAAACAAATCAATTTATTCGTCATAAATTAATCTTCATGATAAAGAATGTAAAATCAATGATTTGACTTCTCGATATAATGATCTAGCTTTAAAAATCAACAAACTTAGTAGTGAACTCTTATTTACAAAACTAACACTTGAGAAGTTTGAGTTATCTTCAAACATGGTTAAAGGTATAATCAAGTCACAAATGACCCAGAAGATTAATAGTGGTAAAATGGAGTTGGATATTCTAATATTGCACCACCAATTAATCAAGATATACATGTTTACCTTCATCTCTTACAATAAAAGATGAAGAATTGAACTATTGATTGGGTTTTTGATGTGAGTGCATTGGAATGGCGTTATAAGTGTTTAAACGTTAAATATTACAAATGATTATTCGTTTATATGCATGTGATTAAGTTGAATAGGTTAACTATGAGTTGAAAGTGATTTTGTAGGTAAAATAAGCAACTTGGAATCTTACATAGTGAAACAAGTCATTGGAGGGGTCAAGAAACAAGGATTCAAAGTGCAGCAGAAAGGCTTCCACCGTAGCCTACTGTAGCCACTGTAGGCTACGCCAGCACTAAGAAAAATTCAGTAGAATACAATCCAACGTAGGCAATGCTGGCTATCGTAGCCTATGCCAAGACACTTTTTGAAACCCTATAAAAACGCGTTTTTATTTTCTTTCAGCCACCACTTGCCCACTATTCGACCTAGAACATTTGGAGATGAATTTTGGGAGTTCTTAGGCCATTAATTCACCATTCTAACTCTCAAAAACAACATACAATCATCCGGAATGCAAATCAACAATGGTTGTGAAGATCATTCAAGAACAATGAGCCGCTAATCTTCTAGTGATCGAATTCGGGTAATAGGTTTTGTGTTATTAGGTTTTTGTTTATGTTCGACTTGTGTTGGGCTTAAACTTTAGAACAAGCTAAGTTCTATTATAAGTTTAACTTGTGGTTTGATTATTTAAACAATTGCCTTGTTTAACCTTCATTTGAATGTCGTATGATATTGCGCGAATCGTATGGTTGTAAAGTTTTGGTTGTTAATTGAATTGTTATTGGGTATTAAGACCCGTTAAGTCTTGGTTGTCAATATCACTTAATCATCACACGTACGGAATCCCTGTTAAAGATTTTCCATTATGTTGAAACAAACGATAATTGAAAACCAAACCTAGATCCGAAGTTGATTACTCCTTCTTATAATTGTTTTTTTAACCAAGTTTGATTATTACCAATTTGTTTTCTTAGTTAATTTGTTAATCATTTCAAAAATGTAATTTTTACATCCAAGGGGTAATAGTTTAAGTAATTTAATAATTTGGTTATTTGTTATCATATAAATCAATTCGCAACACACCGACCACTAATTCCACGAGGATCGACAATCCTACTTACCCTAACTAGTTTAAGGTGAATAGAAACATATAAATTAACATCTTATTTGATTGATACTTCGACATCAATCAGCCTTTAACCAACTTCTAACTTAAAACCTTCAGTCAATATTCCATTGACTTTTGATCCAATCACAAAAACCAAAATTAAATCAATAATGATTGTTCTTTTGTAGAAAGTGTGAAGATTGATGGTTTGGTTGAAAAATGGGAAAGTGATGATGAAATAGTTTTTCAAGATAATAACAATAAGAATTATAATTAAAAATCATCTTTTAAATCATCACAAGTTATTAATGAAAAGTTTGATATTTCTGTTTCTACAAATGATTGTTCTAAAATATCAAACAAGTAATAGAAATTAAAATAAAAAATGATTCATAAAAATAATAAAAGAAAATAGTTTACACCATCCGCATCTGACTTGAAATTTGATTTCAAGAACAGATTTGTTTCTAAAGACAACATTGATAAGGAAGATTATATTTTTAAGGAAACAAATGATTGTTTCTTTAAAATAAAACTCCTAATGCTGCTAACCTTGTGAAGCAAGATGTGTGTAGTTCAGGTACTAAAGAAACTATTCCAATTCCTATAAAAATATGTCAAAAGATTAAGGCTACTGTTCATACCTCAATTCTTTTAGAGACAGCTTAGAATTGTTTTTGATGATAGAAAGAAATGAGAGAATGTGAAAGAATCACAAGGCCAAAGATATACTAAAGCCGGACTCTATGATAACTTTGATGGTTATCATAAAGAATTCAAGGAAAATACACGAGTTAATAATGTGTATCATAAACTATGTTGTTATGTTTGTTGAATGCCAAATCATAAAGCTAGAAATTGTATTCATCAACATCAAACTACAAGCAAGCAAAGATTTCATAATTTTATTTCACATAATAGAAAAAAATTCTTTTTAAGTGCTAGATTTAATAAGAATAAAATCAATCAAACATTTTTTTCCAATAAACAGAACATTTAGATAAACTTTGATGTGAATAAAGGAAATTCAATTATGTAATCTTTATATGTTGATGAAAACAATCTCACTCTAGTGTAAAATACTTTGAAGAAAATTGTGAATACATTGATTAAACCAATTCAAAAATGGAAGGTTAAGGAAAAACAATTAGAACCTAATATTGTTGAAGATTATGTCTTCAATGATAAAAGAGATATGATCTGAAGTCTGTATCATATTTGGATGACAATAATGTGCTCAAGTCAACAATGACTTTGGTTTCAAAAATTGACTAAATTCATTAATATGTGTAGGAACAACCAAGGCCAATCATCAACAGTGTATGGCACATTAATAGAGGTTGTTCTAGACACATGACGTGTAACATTTTACTGTTAAACAATGTTCAACCTTACAATGGTGGTTATGTTATTTTTGCTTGCGATAAAGGAGGAAAAATAACACATAATGGTACAGCGTCAAATGGTGTGTTAAGATTTGAAGATGTAAGTTTTGTCAAAAAATTAAAATACAATTTGCTAAGTGTGTCTCAAATCTGTGACAAACAATATTCAACACACTTTACATATAAAGAATGTCTGATTCTAAAACCCGGTTATGTATACCAGATGAATGTTTTTTATTGAGAACTCCGAGAGACAGAGACACTTATTTGTTAGATATGAATGTTTCACATTCATTTGTAATTATGTCCTGTTTGTGATCAAAAGCCTCGGAGAGTGATTCTATGCAATGGCATCGTCGTCTTGCACATGTAAATGTAAAGAATAACAATAAGTTCGTTAGAGGAAATCATGTTGTAGGCCTACCATTGAAGTAATTTCATCTTATTGAACATTATCTGTCATGTTCAAAAGGCAAACAACACAAACTTCCTCATAAACCGGTTAGGTATACCAAAATTTAATCAATTCTTTAATTGTTACACATGGATTTATTTGGTCCCGTGAATGTTTTGAGTTTGGGACTTCATGCATATTGTTTGGTATTTACTTGAGTTTTCATTTTAGCAACAAAGGATGAGACACTTAATTTGTTGATAAAGTTCATGACTCTAGTGGAAATACAGACTAATAAAACCATCAAGTGCATGAGAAGTGATAATGGAATGAAGTTTTGTAATAACATTCTGAATGAATTTTGCAATTCAAAGGGGATAGCCAGACAATTCAATTCTGCAGGAACTCGAACTCCACAACAAAATGGAGTTGCTAAAAGACGAAACAGAACATTAATTGAAGCAGCTCCAACAATGTTATCCGCAGCCAAATTACCTTCATTCTTTTGTGCTGAAGCAGTGAATACGTCCTGTTATGTTCAGAATCGTGTTCTATAAAATAAACAACAAAATATGACTACTTATGAAATATTCTTAAAACATAAACCCAAAGTCAAATACTTTAAAACATTTGGATGTTGTTGTACTTTATTACACACACCTGATTTAAAATCAAAGTTTGATTAAAAAGCAGATGACTATTTTTTTGTTGGTTATTCAACTAACAAAAAAGCATACAGGGTTTATAATAAAAGAACAAAACAAATTATTAAGTCATTTGATATAGATTGGCACGAATCCAACAAAATATATGCAAGATCTGCTCCTTCTTGGATATATGATTATTCATCATTGTTTGAAACTTTTAATCATTCTTCTGTTGTGTCTGCAACTACTCAACCTTTGACATTATCCATTCAAGATGCATTCTTTGATGACGTTGGATCTATTTCATCATCAACTAAAGGAAAATCTTCAGACATAATTTCTTCTTCTATACAATCATCTCTTTAACTTTCTGATTCTGATATGAATCATATTTTACAATCTAAATTGACTCTAGTTGATCCAGTAATTGAACAAGATCCACAAGATTATGATCAAAGCTCTTCTTCAACAAAAGAATTTCCAATTAATACAATACAAGTTCCACTTGAAAAGTTATCTGTTGATAATGAAATCAGTCAAGAGCAACAGATTGTCTATCAACCAGAAAATAAAAGTAATATTAAAGAACCTATTGATTACATGTCCAATCTAGATGAAGTCATTTTTGAAGATATTATTCCTCAGTTGAGAATACATAAAGATAATCCGACTGAAGCAATCATTGGTCCGTTATCACAAGGCGTTCGCACTCGAAGTCAGTCAGGAGTAATTAATACATGTTTGTATACTTGCTTTATTTCTTAAATTATGCCAAAGAATGTTAAAATGGCATTGAAAGAGAGTAGTTGGGTTGAAGGCATGCAAGATGAGCTGATGTAAATTTAGAAATTAAATTTTGGCATCTTTGTGAGCTAGCAAAAGACAAGCTGCCAATCAGAACAAAATGGATCTTTCCGTAAAACGGATGAAAAAGGTGTTATTGTTTGCAACAAAACAAGACTTGTTGTACAAGGATTCTACAGATTGAAGGTCTATATTATGAATAGGTTTATGTTCCCATTGCAAGACTTGAAGCAATACGTATTTTTCTGGCTTATGCTGCATACATGAACTTCAAGGTTTATCAAATGAATGTCAAAACTGCATTTTTGTACGGGAAAATGAAAGAGGAAACCTATGGTTGTCAATCGCCTAGTTTTGGGGATCCCAATCATCCTGGCCATGTTTACAAGTTAGATAAAGCGCTTTATGGGCTACATCAAGCACCTCGTGCTTGGTATGCCACCTTAACTTAACATTTGCTTACAAATGGTTAATCGAGGGGTGCTATTGATCAAACTCTGCTTTTAAGGAAGATTGGTGACAATTTATGTTGAAACATCATATTTGGTTCTACAAATGAAGAATTCTACAAGAAGTTTGAAACTGTGATAAAGAAGAAATTTGAGATGAGTTCTCTTGATGAAATATAATTTTTCTTGGGAATCCAAGTTAAACAGGATGACCATGGGATTTTAATTCATCAGTAAAATATGTCAAAGCATTTTGGAGAAGTACAAATTTCAAGATTCCATGATTTCACCAACTCTAATGTCTTCTCACCCTACTTTATCTCCATATACTTCTGGTGAAGAAGTTGATCAACATTTATATCGATCAATGATCGGATCTTTGATTTATCTCACTGCTAGCAGACCAGATATCATGTTTCCTATCTCTCAGTGTGCACGATAGCAGATTAATCCAAAAGAGTCTCACCTAAAAGCAGTCAAGTGGATTTTCAAGTATCTCAAAGGCCAACCAACACTTGGGCCTTGGTATTCTAGAAATTTTGAATTTAACTTATTTGCTTATACTGACAGTGCTTATGTTGGTTATAATTTAGACAGGAAATCAACAACATGAGGATGCCAATTTCTTGTAAATAGGTTGATTTCATAGCAATGCAAAAAGTAGCATAATGTTTCCACATCTACTACAAAAGCTAAATACGTGACTATATCAAGCTGTTGTTCTCAAATTGTTTGGATTCAACAAAAACTTCTTGATTATGTCTTAACATTTATAACACTAAAACATTTTATGATAATTCTGCAGTGTTAAACATCATGAAGAATCCTATACAACACTCAAAGACAAAACATATTGAAATCCGAATTCATTTTATCCGTGATTGTTTTGATCGAAAGATTATTTAGATAAAAATATTACTAACTTGTTTACCAAGTCATTTGATCAGTCTCGATTCTACTTTCTTGTTAAGTCATTGGGAATGATTAACTTTGCTTAATTGCACTAGTATTTTCACCAAAAATATTTCTTCTTAGATTGCTAAAATTGTAATTTCTTTGAGGTAATCATAATTTTAGGGGGAGAAAATTTGAAATATATTGAAAAAGATTTTGGTTTAGGGGGAGAAAACTGATTCTTTAAAAAAATAAATGAAAACTGAATTTTCTGTACAAGTAGAAAATAATAGTATATTTCTTGATATTGATGAAATACATACAAAGGTTTGAAAAGAACTAACTTAATTGTTTTTAATTTATTGATAGGTTCTATCTTCAAGATTGAAAATATGTATAAGTTGTGATGCATTTAAAGTAAATCGATCATGACTAAAAAGGGTAACACTTCATAAATTTGAGGTAACGGTGACTTCTACTAAAACAAATCGAGAGACAAATTCTTGTCATACTCAAGCCAATTATTTTCTAATCGAGTGAATGACATAATATATATATATATAGACATATACAATAGACAAAAAGAGAAAAGTAAGAAAAGTCAAAAAGAAGAAAATTGTCAAAAATAAGCAAAAAGAAACCAAAAGTCCATATAAGAATAAAAGATGTTAATATGCATGAAATAGAAGATATTTCAAAGACATATATACTATATGATAAATATATTACAATTTTGAAAATATGTTCTGACACAGGAGACAAAATCAAAAGATAAGAAACGTAAGTCCGAATTGGCATATAAGTCCAAAACGTTTTGCGAAGGCAAAACATAAGTCCAGATGGCTTTTAATAAGTCCTAAATTTTGTTAATATTTTGTGTATAGAAACGTTCTCACGCTCGTTATGCTTTATTAGATATAATAAGAAAATATATGCTTTTGATACCACTAATCAAAAAATAAATGCTTAAGTCAAATTGGGGTGATTTGAATGTCTTATAAGTTTTGAGCTATGGATAATTGTTATACAAATTTTGTGGGTGTGTAATTCTCTGATTTCATAAAATTATTGAAAATATGATAAAATCACAATTTATATATCTTTATAAATTTTGAAGTACGAATTTCGTATTAATAATTAAACTCATAAAGGTTATGTTGTGATTATTACCTAAATATGTAAATAATCAATTTCTTATGAAATATGATTCTACACCATAAAATTCACAAAAAATGTTTAAGTTATACTTAGTTAAATTTGTTAGAATTTGGTTATATTTAAAGAAATGAAAAATACAAAATTTGAAAGAGATTTGTTCATTTTGTTTTGATTCTTAAATAAAAATAAAAATATATATGGTGAAAATTGATTATTAGGTTAAACATATAAGTAAAGAATTAAAATAAAATTAAAGAAAATTTTTGAAAATTTTAATATAAAGTGAACTTCTCGCGTGCAAAAAGTTTAAACCAAGCAAAATATTTATTCCAAGTGAAAAGTTCATTTCATGCGAAAAGTCTTACTTCTAGCGCGAGAAGTCAAAAGGTTATAAAAGAAACAGTTGTGTGAAAAGAAAATATTCGCATCGCACAACTGTTGTTCATCTTAAAAAAATTTTCTACATGCTTGATCTAGTTTAGCCTGATACTTACGCTCATTATGGTCGCATATTGGTTTATTAGAGCTTATTAAGGTAGATTGATGATTATAGATTAGATTTAAGTTTGTTTGATGTTGAACCGAAACTTAATAGACAAATAAACTTAAAATTGAATAAAATTAATCATGTTAAACAATGATACAAGGCTAATCGACTCTAAACAACCATGTTTCAACAGTTATAACACTTTGAAAATGCTTGAATTGAAATTTGAAAAATTGAAGTTATCAACTGCGAAAAGTACCAAATTACATGAAGAGACGCGAACTTTCAAAATCGCATGAACTTCTCGCATTAGAATGTTTGACCATTCATGCAAATTGTTGACTTTGGTCAAAATCTGTTTGTGAGAAAAGTAACTTGTCGCGCGAGAAGATGATTTCAAATGAAACATATCGCAAGCGAAAATTATGTCTTTTCACGTGAAAAGTTCAAATTTTCAACATTCTGAGATTTTCTCTAAGTCTGAAATTCTTAACTGTAATGAGTTGACTCTAATCAATGTTTGTTAATTTTGATTTCAGATGACGAGACAAATGGTTTTTAACAAAAACCAAAATGGTGTGACATATCTTGGTGATGTACCTGATGATATGGCATTATTCTGATCACTTATTGACGGTTTGAAAACTTCACACATATTTCATGCCATTAAAGCCAACCCTACTATCTATACTGATGTTATTAATTAGTTCTAGTTTTCGGCAGTGAATGAGAGAGATATTGAAGGAGAACCATACATTTTGCTACAGTGAAGGGAAAGAAGATTGTTATTACTACTGAGATCATCAATAGTGTCTTACTGTTAGAAGATCAGCCTAATGCCCTTATGATTAGACAGTCTAAGTGCTATATTCTAATCACTGCTGGTTTCCTTGGTCGATGACTTACCATACAGCATATCCAAGGCTATTTTTGTTGAGATGTAGAAGAATCTCATTGCTACTGCTGGGAAGAAGTTTTCACACCTTCAAAATCCACGTGCGGGGTTTAACCGTGAGGCGGGTGAACAAACCAGGATCCAAGTCATTAGTTACTCAGAACGACACTATATGTAACGTTAAAACATTTCAGAGTTTAAAACTTTAAAACTGTGCGGAAGTATTTTGTAAATAAGTCAAACCCAAGGTACTCAAAGTGTAACATTGGCAAAACACGCTCCAAACCATTGTTTATAGGAAACAAATTCAAAACGAAATGTTAAGTCAAATATGCTTGTTTAAGATGCATGCTAGACTCGTGATGTACTTCTACTGGCAACTGAAGCTAATGACCTGAGAATAGCATACTAAAAGAGTCAATACAATAGTTGGTGAGTTCAAGAGTTTGCGTTAGCATAATCAGTGATAGTTATAAAACATAGAAAAAATGCATTGAAATAGATAGCTAGTCTATACTCATAAGTAATAACCATAGTGATTTCACGATCGAAGCTAACTATGTTTGTCTGTTTGCCTCCCGCCACGACATACCAGGTCATGACGCTGTTAGTTGTTTAGGACAATATTACACCCGCTTGACCTCCAGTCATATGGGTGGGGCTTGTCAGACCCAGTAGTACTACCCAAGATTTCCCGCTAGATTCCTTAATTAGCGATTCGAAAGTGTGAGGTCTTTCAATGGTATACAACATTATGTTAAACTATGCATATTTCATAATAGTAAAGCTTTGAAAACAAGTATGTTATCTGCCCCAAGAGAGAGTGTTTAAAAGTGGGGCATGAACTCACCTGATGCACAAACCAACAATAGGTGCAACGCTAGCGATAAGAGGAAAGACAACCCGTCACAGGTTACCTAGAACATGTGAGTATATAAGTGCATGCAACCAAAGAAACATAACAATCCTAAGTGCTCAACGACACATTAACCCTAGGGTTTTGAAACCAAAATGACACATTTGACCCGTTGGTGACTTGTTAATTAAATTCTTGTTTGATCAAGTTTAACATCTCATAACAGATTATTACCATGTAAGCTTTTCACATAGATCATATCGTCAATCTTAGATTCTAGCAACAACATCATACCAACATAGATCATCATATAGCATATTTAATCATACAACACTTGCAAACCTAAACCCAACATCATGCTCAACACAAACATAATTACATCATAACTAGCAATTCATACATTGAATCTAATCATGCACTACATGCCATGTGAAGCCACTCACGACTTCACATCCTAAACCCTGCCAATCCTACTAAGTATGGGCCTCAGATTTGCACACGTGTATGATGATCATTATCACATTAACCAACACAATTCACACCAATTAACATTCATCACAATGATCTACTACAATCCCATACACGATTCATAACTCTTTACCCTAAACCAACATCATACCATATCCTATGGATCCTATATTTCTCAAGCAATTCATCCAAGATTCACATAATCCAATTTACACAATCCAACACCTTAGAAGTCATCATAAACATTCTAGCATGATCCTAGTATCATGAACATGCCCAATTCACAAAATCCAATGATTCATATCAATAAAGTTTCTCTTTTGGGAAAGTAACACCCAAAATCCATCTAACACCCAATTCATTCATGAATTCATCAAATATATACTTAATCAAATCCATAACAATCATCTAACACATACTAATCATCAATCCATGAATTTCCATGAAGAAAAGTTTCATCTTTAGGCAATGTATGAACAATATGATCAAACCATGGATTTCTTGCATAATCAACATAACCCAACATTCATACACCCTAACTAACAATATATCATCATCAAACAATCATCAATTTCAACTTTTCTTCATCAATTTCGAATTAGGGTTCATCAAGAATCAAAAACCATGAAAAACTTGATAAAACTCACCTTTAAACGTGTAGGGATGATGATTAACACTTGCTAACACTTGGAACTACTCAAAATCGAATTGTTCTTGCTTAGTATTGCTCAAAATCGCAAAAGGGATTGCTTGATAAAGCTCTCGGCTGCAAATGGGGGTTTGGGGAGCTAGGGTTGGGTTTTGTTACACTTTACATATTTAACTTTTACCTTTTAAACCCCCTTTAATTACCTTTTTATAAAAATTAGCCTTTTTAACACTTTTTAACAATCTTTAACTACAATAATATAAATATTATCAATCAATAATAGTAATCATATGTATTTTCAACTAATAACAAAAACACATGAAATCATAGTTATATGTTGTCACGTTATCAAGTAAAATTCACAAATAATAACTTAAAATGCATGAACTACATAATCATAACTAATAATCAACATTATTAATTAGATTATCATCTGTTTATCATAGATAATTGTTATTAAGTCACCAACGTTCAATGACAACTAGTGTGTGCTCACGACACGTGTGTGCAAGACCTAACAGAACTAACGGAGTTTGGTAACGGAAAATCACCGGATGTCACAAAGTTTGTCATGTATCTGATTCTTCCACCTATGTTGTTATTGTGATAACGAAAGATATTGTTACGTATCTTATGGGATCACTTTGCCAAACTTGGCCCATTTTTTGATGGTTTTCAGTGTATTCAACAACAAACACATCAGCAAGCTACATCTAAAGATCAACGTACTAAACCTGTTGGTACTTCTATTAGAACTCCTGATGATGCTTTAGGAAGTTCTTAGTCAGCTAAACGATCTATAGATGAAGAGATTGATTCATGGTTTGACAATTCTAATAGAAGTTCTTAGTCAGCTAAACGATCTATGAGAAGGAATTCTATACATTTCAGAAAGTGATACTTGCTAATGATGATGAAGATGATTTTTGGCCCTTTTGATGACTTAACTGAAGATATAAATTATATAGATATGTTTGGGAATAGCTTAAAGAGTTTTTTGCTGATGTATTGATTGAAGAAGGAGAGATAGTTGCTGATAGTGGAGCTGAACATACAACTGACAAGACTGATGATCTGACTGAAAAGAGTGTAGTACTTCAGGTTGGGAATCTTACAGTTAGTGCACCTCCACCACCAGCTTATGTGCATACACTAAGACATTCCAACCCTTTTACTAGATATGACAATTCAAAACCGATTATTAGTTGGGCGTATGATGGAAAGAAGAAGATATATGTGGTAAAGAAATGAGCTGGTGATATCGAGTATTACAAGGATGAGCATGACTTTCATACCTTGAAAGCTTCAGATTTATATGCTATGGGCCGTGTACCCTTCTGCAATTCAAGCAACTATGGGAAAGCTAATTGGATTAGAAACATGATATGACGTCAGAGTAAATCCAACTTCAATGACTTTAAGGCTACAAAATCAAAGGTCATTGAGGATGAGACTTGGTTTGACCCAAATACTAACAAGCCAATGAAGATTAGGGTTTTCAAGCATCCCATATATGCAAGGAAGATTCCTATTCTCACTCCGGTACTAATCAATAGTTTGTCTAAACTTATGTGGTGGAGTTGTGAAAAAAGAGACTGGGCATGTAGTTATTCATTGTGCTGATAAAGATTACCATATCATTGACCATGTGGACTTGCTAAAATTTGGAAAAGAAGATTTGATGAGGTTTCAGGCATGTCCTAGGCAGCTAATGAATCTGTTAGTTTCTAGCTGTACAGTTTGGTTGGATAATTACGCAGGCCTTGGAGAACAAGATGAATGCGTGTGGAGGTAGTAACAAAGTTGCAGACGTGGACTTTTGTAGAACTGATTCACCGAGACTAGGGGAGATTGTACGGATTAAACCTAAAGGCTTGGGAAAAAAATTGAAGACATTGAAAATCAAGAACAAGTTGTGCAAGACCTTTTGATCCGTGCGAGAAGTTAGTTCTTGCGCAAGACCTTTTGTGTTTAGTATGAATATTTTGGTTTTGTAATGTTTGTATTTAAGATAGACATTTTTTGATTTTGAGTACTGTGTAATCTTTTAAATAAGAGAGCAATACAACTTGAAGTTTATTTACATTTGTTGCTTAAAATCTTTATTATATCCATAGATTACAAAGTACTCAAAATCAATAACTATTAGTTTAAGAGAAACAAACACAAGCAATTGTAAAAATAACAATTTGAAGTTTTTCACTACATTAATAATAACTACTAGTTATTAATCTGCAATAATAAAGTAACAAACACAAGCAATTGTAAAAATTGATTTAAGAGAAACACAAAAAATAGCACTATTGATCCAAAACTTGTATACGACAACAACCGCTGTCCTCGTAAATTATTGTTCATCATCTTCTTCCTTATTTCTTGAATTGTGACAGCAAGGAACCCACCAAATAAAATTCATAACTTTTAATTTGGGAAACAATTTTGGTACTAAGATTAAATGAGTGAATAAGTTTTGAAAAATATTATCAATATGAAAGTGTTTATCAATGATTTAATTTGGAAATTTTGGTCGATGAAACAAATTTGAACTTCCATAACTAAATGAGGTAAATAAACGGAATATAATATTTAATAAATTTAAATTTACCTTAATACCCTTTAGTGTAAATTAAATAAGTTATAAAAACTATACAAATCAATTACTAGGATGAGTTCTCGCGATCTTTAAAAGTACTGAAAAGATCCTGACCATTTATATATATATATATATATATATATATGTATATATATATATATACATATATATATATATATACATATATATATATATATATATATATATATATAGGGATAAGTTCTTTTGTAAACTAAATGAAATTGTGTAAACCAATAAACCAAATCTCCACCTTTGATTTTTAAGATCAATTGATCAAATTTGTTTAACTTTTTCAACACATAGTTCCACAAAAGTACAAACTTTTTATTTTTTTTTTTCACAAAAATCTGAACTATTGATCTTAATACATCAAATGTGAAGATTTGGTTTATTGGTTTACACAATTTCTCATTTTTTCATTTGAATCATCCCCTATATATATATATATATATATATATATATTATATATATATGGACAAGATCATTACAAAACTCATAAAGATCTTGAAAGCCACAAGAACTAATAATAACCATTGATTAATATGTGATTTATTTTATATTTAATTTATAATAAAGGGTGGGAATGTAATTTAACAAATATATGCTTTGTAACATCTCCTATAATCTTTCCTCACTCTTTCTTAATTACTATAAAATTCAAAATCACGTCACTACTTTTAACATATTTGACCAAAATTCTCCTAAAAAAATTTCAGATTTCTTTCTTGCAACTCATTGACAAATTCTATATCGGTGATTGAAGCAAAATTTATTCACAGTTCATTGCAGATTCATTAGTGATTTCAGCACCGATGATTTGAAAAATAAAATTCACAAATCTTGTAGGATCTGTGCCATCATTCACGAATCTTCCATGTTTTTTTCTTTTCTTTTACCATGTCAAGTGGCCTGAGAATTCAGATAAACCAATCTATTAAAACACCAATGAAGTATCTGAGGTGATTTCTTATTTTAATCTATTTTGCATTAAATAATTATTCTTTATTTTTTTTATCAATTCAGCGTGTTTTGTCTTTGAGACAACCTACAAAATTATTAAAGCAATTTTACTATTTAATTGTGGTGCATATTAACTGGAAAATGTTCGATAAACAACTTCGATTAATTTTAAGCTTTGATTTTTGATACATGTGGTTGTATTCTTTTCAAATTATGGTAGATTTTTATATTAAAATTAATGTTTACGCATTGATTTTTAGTGGATTTCATATTTAAACTTTTGGTTAGAACTCATGGTGATTGGATGGTTAAACATTGAGATATCATGTTTAAACTTTTGGGTTAACTTTTGATAACTAATTGTGTTTATTGTATGAACTTACCGATCATTGTTTTATTGAGAGGGTATTTACAATTAATGTTTTTACAAATTTACATATATGTAATATGTATTTGTAAATTGATAATGCACATATATGTAAAAACAAGGTTCAAAATAGAGACATTGTTTCGGATCAAATTTGCTTTTAAGTTTAGTTATTTTTATTGTTACTCTTACATTTAATTCATCGTTGCTCAAAAAATAGCTAGTATTTTTTTAAGTTTATTTAAATGATATTCGAACAAATGATGCGAATAAGAAATTAAAATTTTCAAGAAAGCAGTATCTAGTACAATATATAAATAAAAGATGGTATATACATATGTAAAACAATTAAATTACATATATATATATATAAATACTTATTTACAAGTAAAACAATTAATTTATATATATATATATATATATATATATATATATATATATAAATATTTACTAAGCTAACTATTTTGCATGTGTAAAACAAAGTTACATATATGTAAATAGTTAATTAAATATATATAAATAATTAATTTATACATACATAAAACAAGTTTAAACATATATAATGGTTAATTTACACGTATGCACATAAGTAATTAGAATTAGACAACATGTTTGTTATCTTTTAATTCTTTTGATTATTATCTACTATTTATTTATGCATTAGTATAATTTTTATGAATGTTCTCTCAAGCATTTTATATGTTTTATTTTAAAAATACAATGAAGATCAATTAAGATGAAGTAAGCAAGTAAAAATATATGTGTAAGCTAAATATAGATTTGAAATATGTTTTTAATTTATTGTAATTTCGTACAACTATGTAACATTTAAATTATTACTTTTTCATAAACTATTTTATTTATGCAAATAATTCATATTTATGCGACTTTTAAATTGGCTATATTTTTATGCATGATTACAAATATATAACTTTTGAACTAGTTTTGGTTATTATTTTTTATTTTTAATTAGATATATGTAAAATCATAGATAAATTTAAGTTAAACATTTAAATATTCAAAATTAAAATTTATAGATATGAGATATGAGATATGAGAGAGGAGAGAGAATTATTTAACTACCCAACTAATTTAATAGAGAAATAACTTAACAAATTACTAATATACCTTTTTATCAATATTAACCCTATTAAATGAAATATTAATTTTCATTTTTGATCTTGTTTAATCACAACCATTGATCAAAATAATTGGTGGTTAATATTAGTCCTACGAGTTCTCATTTAAAATGAAATCCTGAAAAGAACCTAACCCTATGTGTGTGTGTGTGTGTGTGTGTGTGTGTGTGTTTATAGGGGAGGGATCAAATGAAAACCATGCTTATAATTGAAAACCGTGAAAAGCACTACTACCCAATATCATAATTGATAATTGATTTAACATTTTAATTGTTTAAAGTATATTTGATTAAACTTCAATCTTATTTTTTGATGTCATTATATATTTTTTAGTTTAAACTCTAAGGAACGACAATGATGACGAAACGACTTACGTATATGTACCTTGTATGAGTTACATGTACGCAAATTGTAGTTATACACTTGGTAACACGTATTTACATATGCATAACCCCTACATATACGTAACTATTAGTTGTACACTTTGTAATACATAAATACATATATGTAACCCATAGTTTTCATGGTTTTCATTTATAACTTGGTTTTCAATGGATCCTTCCCCTTTATCATTATTACTATAAATTATATGATTATTCTTTGTGGTTTGTCCATATTGCAACATTGGTCACAACTTTTGAGAAATTACATCATTGTTCCCAACTGTTTGACAAATCGTAAAACATTTAATCCTTGGAGTGAATGATCCTTAAGTTTTGTGGTTATTTTTTTTAAAATGACCAATTAACCCCTACTAATATATTACTATTATCATTATCATTTACCCCAGTTTACCCACCATTGCAGACCACCACCGACATGTCAACCGCCCCAAATAACCCCACCACCATTAGCATGATCACCACCCCAATTTACCCCACCGTCGATTACCACTAGCATGACCACTTCCGACCACCATCAACATGATAATTGCGTACTACCATTGATCATAACCACCACCTCCACTTAATTACCCCTACCAACATCACCATAACCATCGCCGATCACCATCACCATAATCACCACCATCGGTTTCTAAATCCTACCACCATAATCATCTCCGACCACCATCACCATCTTGACCCATCATTACCATCGCCTAACCAACACCATACCACCACCATCATAATAAATTATCGGCCACGCCACCTCTAAGTTTCCCCGTAACTACCATCGCCGCTCATTACTTGGAACCCCATAATACGATTGCCATCTCCACCACCCACCACCACCACAATCGCCACAGTAAAATTCCAATCCAAATCGTTGAAATCAATACGAGGCTTGTAAAATTGGTGCTAAAGTCAAAAGGGGTGGAGACCACCACCATAATTGACGAGATGGGGTGGGTTTGATGGAGACGATGGTGGTGGTGGGGATGACGATGGTTAGCATCGACAGCCAAATCGAAGGTCACTATCACATGGTGATGGTGATGTTTAGAATGGTGTGTTAATGGGGCTGTAATGATAGTGGAGTAGTGGTGTGGCAACGGTGGATGTGGTGGCATCATCACTAGACGTGGTTGTGGCGATCGGTGGGATTTGGCTGGCGGTGGTGTGCAGGTGAAGATGATGACAGGGAGGGGGAAAGGATAGATTGGGTTTTCAATGCAATTCACTCGATCTATGTATATATATATATATATATATATACTATATTATTATACATATAGGAAGGATAAAATGGTCTTTTTACCCAAATCTTTTAAAATTAAGAGATGTACAACTATTAAAGCATGTTTTACAACTCTAAAGCACCCTTGACTTCTTCTAAAGCATCGATTTCAACCATACGGAAACTCTATACTTATGAAGCCTTGATATTAACCATGGATAAGGGAGATATTCCTCTTAGGTCAGGGAAAGGATCCGAATTGATGTTCCAAATATGGCTCGAGGCATGAATACAAGGAAGGAACTACACATCAGAATTAATCTTTACAGAGACATACCCAAAAGAGGTAAGTGGATTATAGTGAGAAATGGCGCACTATTGATTATTTTGAAATCTCAAATCTCAAATCATGAATCAGGCCTACAAAGTTACACCCTGTCAATCTCAAATCTCAAATCAAGTGAATATCTTATGATTAGTTTGTAATTCCAGAGCTAACCCATTGTGATTAGTTTGTAATTCCAGGGCTACAGGCTACTTATTTCATATTTGTGGGCCTGAACCATAAACATCATTCACTTGATTTATCTAACTTTTTTAATCACGTATAATTAGTTAATTTTACATGAATTTTACGAAGGCTCTAAATAAAGTTATTGGATGAGGACATAAGTAAAGCTTGTTAATATGTTAGTTTAAATAGTAAATCAAGTTTTGGGTATCAAACCAGTCAACACATTAACAAGCAAATTGGTTTATGAATTTTTGGTATCAATTCAATAAACCAAATTTTACAATATTGTAGCTACATGAAATAACAAATCATTTGATTTTGTTGAATGTTTTCATTTGATGAATGTTTGGTGTGTCAATTTTGTTATTCTTATTATTATACATCCAAAAATGGGGTTAATAAGGGGATAACAACTTTCATTTATGTTACAAGCATTTCTCATCCACTAAATTAGAATAGGTAAGTTGTAAACATAAGTTAAAGTTACATAAACTTTTAAACTGTTTCTTATCACTTGAATAGGGTATTCACCCTTTTTAATGTTCAAAGCCTAATAACAACAAAATTAAAACTTTATTACAATTTTGAAGGAAAACCGCATTTAAAGAGAAAAATCATCCATGCTATGCTTTTTATTAAGGGGCTTTCTTTTTGGCATGATAGTTATTAAAATTTGGTAGCCAAAGTAATATACCCTAAAAAGTCATTGTTCCTTATTAAATGATTTAACTAGAATTTTGTAAGACTCATGTAATAGATAGATTATATTAATGCTATGAAAAAAAAACTATCAAAGGTAATATATAGTATAAAACACAAGATCATATTGATACTATAAAGAAAAAAACTATCAGAAGTAATATACTAAATCACAAGAAAATTTTTATAACAAAAATGAATACCATGATGTAAATTGTCGTTATCGCCGCATCGCGGGGGTTTCCTGCTAGTATGTGTGTATATATATATATATATATATATATATATATATATATATATATATATATTAAGGGTATAGTTATCATTTTATAGTTCTTTAACAAATAAAGTTAATAAAAGTTAGTGTCAATGATCAATATTATTATAATTTATCAAACAGTTGGGACCAATAATATAATTTTTAAAAATTTAATATCAATCCTGTAATACAAGCAAAGTACATGGACCAATCATGTAAATAATTCTAAATTTTTTTTATACCTTGTGACAATATTTATGATATTAAATTTAATTTATAAATAACCAAAATAATAACAATCTCATAAATAATAATTCATTTATTAATTACCATATTAATAATAATAATCATAACTATAGCTATTGTGATTTCATATGCGTGTATCCACGTATGTGTCAGCTACCTAGCATGTGTATGTGTATGATCAACAAAGGCGGCTAGTGATCTGTGATGGTTAGATAAAGTCGATGGGGGATGCACGTAGAGATAAGTGAACCATTATTGCTTGTTCAAACTTATTACGGTTTAATATGACTCGTTAAAACATGTTCAACCTTATATAACCTATTATGTTAATGATAGTCGGCAAAGGCTTGCATTTCAATGATGGTTAATATTAGTAGTTAGTGATAGCTAATAGGGTCAGTGTTGATTGATATGTGGTTAAGGATAGCAACCGAATACGAAATCGATTTAGAACTAGCTAAAGGTATACGTGTCATGTACATTTCGAACAAGGTTTTGCAATTTTATTTGAAAATTTTTAATTTAGGTTATTTTGTTTGTGTTTTAGCAGTATTTGTTGAAGTTCTAATGAAAATTTGTTTTCAGATTTTTTATTCAAATTTTGTTTTATCTACTTTTTTTAATAAAATAGTAATTCTTTTATAAAATAGTAATTTGAGTAGCAAATTTAGTTTAGATAGATAAAAAATTAAAACATTAATTGCATCACAAATGTGTTGCCAATTCAAAATTTGAAGAAATACGGTGTTTCGCAAATGCGTCCCGGTGTTTCGCAAATGCGTCCGAGTGTTAAACTCTGAATAAGTATGGTGTGTCGCTAATAGCACAAAATAAATAAATAGTAAATCAATTTAGTTTAAATATAATGCAACGTAAAAGCGTCGCATTGAAATTATGAATTACAGTTTGGGGTGGTGCAAATGCGTATCAAACATAATAGTTAATTAAAATATAGGTAAACTTAATGTTAGTAATAATTTTCATAATAAATATATAGTAGTTATAATAAATGGCTTCTGTCTTAAGTCAAGCGTTACAAATACGTTGCAAATAATTTAGATACGTCGCAAATAGCGTGACATAAATGCATCAAATAGCATTGCAAATGCGTTGCGAACAATTTGCAACGAATATTTATCATATTCAAAGAGCGTGTGGTAGTCGCATCGGAAATGTACGCTTGCCATTGCAGATGACCCAATTCTTTAGTGGTGATTAAAAGCAGCCATTCTATTTACGTCCACAAATGCACAAATAGGATCATTCTTAAATTTCTGGCCTCCATTTTGGTTATTTAGTTTAAACATGGTTATCATTGTTATCATACTTTATATGGTTACCACATGATTATACAATTTACAACCACTAATGAAGAATTTCACAAAAAGTTAAAGATTAGTAATCTTTTTTAAAATTTAATGGATTCGGTCTTATACATACGCGCAAAAGGTCGTGGAGGAAACCGTTGATTCACTTCACTAGTTGGGAACACACCTGGTGTACGTCAAATTTAAAATCCTTATGAATGAGAATTGAACCTTATAAAGTTATAAATTCAAAACTTTTTAATTCAGTTTACATTCACTATTATCATTTTGTTGTTTCATTTCTTTTATGTATTATGGTAGGATGTAGATGTAGTCAGAATATGTTTCATATGTTATTTTAAGTTATATACGTTTGTAATTGCTTAATACTTTTATAAAAAACTTATTTTTAATTTTCTTCTTTTTGTGTAAATTCAACACTTTTTTAAGGTCTTGTTGTTTAAATACATGAAATTTTCTTTCACTTTATTACATTATGACGCTTGAACAATATACGTGCATAAAACTAGTTACTTTTACACATTAAACCATAATTTCAAAAGCTTATCTTTTGGTCTATATACAAATTAGCACAAAACCTTAACAAAATATACGTAAAACACCATTCAAAACAAACTATTTTACATTCTTACACGTTAGTGTATTCTAGAAACCATAGTGTATAAACTAAAACAAGTTAGAATAGGAAAGAGGTACAAACACATTGGGAGCCATACGCTCAATCACTTGAAACTCCTTCTCGTTAAGATGCATGTAAACAACCCAATCCCCATTTCTTCTTGCACTTGGCATGGTCGTTACGTAGCCAGTTCGACTCCCCCACGGGACATGATACGAGCCAAACACCGGCTCGCCCCATCCAAAGTCCATATCCTTGATCGGTAAACCTAGACCCGATGACACCACCACGGCCCGCCCTTCCGACTTCTCATGCCCAAAATATATCCTAGCAACTGCCTGCGTCGGTCTATGCAACTGAACCCAATCGATAAGCCCCCTAAAATGCTCTTCATTCGTTGTCTTGGACACAAACCCATGAACCTTTTTTGCCACTACATCAAGTGGCATTGCCTTGAGATTATTATTAGACTCCACACCATACGGGACCGATAGCACATTTCCATAGTGGTCCTCAAACAACGATGAGTCTTTCCCATTAGCTTCGGTTAGAAAACGACGCCCGTTAACAACAACGCCCATTCTAGATACATTATTCCCATCTTCGTTTGCTAATAGTTTCCACAAATACGCGGTGAAGGACACAAATTTGCTTTGTTTTGCATCAACAGTGTTGGCTTCGGATTGAATACGTTGAATCGATTCAGCGCGAATGTAGTACATGCGGCTTTCGAGGGGCTCCTCGAAGGACGAGGGAGGAGGGAGCGACGTGATGGGGACGTATAGATTGTCGAGGGATGGATGGTAGTGAGGAGGGTGTCGTGGGTTGAGAATTGAGGGTCGAAATGAAGGGATGTTGGAGATTGTCTCCATTCGTGCGTGCTTAGCCCATGCGACTAAGAACATGTTTAATGAGTGACCATCGGTCAGTTGATGGTTAAATGCACATGATATTATCATTGATCCGCATTTCAGCTCGGTTACCTGTGTCATTAAAATACAAGTTAGTGATTTCGGTGTATGTATTTAATGGTATAAGTTGAGTGGCCAAGCTTGTACACTTTTATAGGGAGGCGGTGGTGAAATAAATTTTTTTGGGGGGTAAAAGAAAACCACAATGTTATGAGAAAACTAGAGAAAACCAATGAAACCGGTCACATAATCTAAAAAAATTTTATCACTACCCTCCATTTATGTGTGTGAGTACATATAAATAAGGGTATGGATCAAATGAAAACCGTAGCATGGAATTTCATATATGCCACACATAGGTTACGCATACGTAACCATTTTTCATTCGACATAGTGTTACATATACGTAAGACTCTTCATTCTCGTATGTATGCTCAACATATATTTATCAAATACTTAAATAACATTTTAACAATTAAAATAACAAAAAAAATTTGAATTATGTTATTAGTTTCCGTGGTTTTCACATAACTATTGGTTTTCTGAGGAACCCTCCCCTATATATATATATATTTATATGTAAATTTGTATTAGTGGACAAAAAATTTACACCGGGACAAAAAATTAACACTATTGACGAAAAAAAAAAGTGAGCCGTGGCCCCTATAATACGTCGCCCCTATATAAGTTATAGGTTCCATGTTGTATTTTGTAAAGGGCATACGGTTTTCATGATCTCTTTAGAAGTCTATTAGTTTTAGATTACCATTTTTTAAAAGTTGCCTCCTTTTTATTTAAATTATTTTATGAGATTGCAACGGCTAATAAATGTTTAGCGAATTTAGAAGGAAAAATCTTTAAATGACTTATAAAACATGTAGGATTACTATTGTGTAATATTATATTTTTATTTTTTGAAAAAATATATACAAAGCATGTACAATTTATTTCTAAAAGCAATGTATTTGAGACTACAATATGACAATATCGGTTGCAACTTGGAAATCACTTTCGCCACTGAAATTGTAGTCCCAAAAACGTGATTAAATTATTTTAGTCTGCAACCCCTTTGTAGCATTTGACTGCTTGTTATGGCAAAATGGTCACAAAATTTACAATCTTTTAATGACCGTAATATACTAATTAAACGTTGTTCTAGATTCAATATTTGGTACTTGTGGGAGTAGTATAAATGTATTTTTTTTAAATAAATTCTTCTAAATTAAAACAACTGATCAACCTAAACCCATGGTACGAAGGGCCAAAATAATAGGAACTTGGTTGGTTTAGTTTAGTCACACACCCTTTAAGCGTTTTAATGTTTTAAACCAAGTTAATTACTTGATTTGATTTTACCTGAACTGATAACAACCCGTGATTTATTTGGGGCACCAACTTCCCCCTAACCGAATGATCAGGGTGATAAAAATCCAAATCTTCGAGCTCAACATCAGCATGGGCATGAACAAACTCAACTCCACTGTTGTTACACACCACCTCTGGCTCTCCATGGATGTTTTCCACAATCTCGCCCGCTAGCGGGTAAAATGTCGATAGTACCCCTGCCAATGATTTCCTGATGGTGTTCACCACTGTTTCAGGTGACATGTTGTTATTTTTCTTGTAGCAAAAGAAAACTCCCGCTTCAATTGGCGGTAGAAGCAAGTCTAGGTTTGACAAAGGTAGCCAGTGTGTGTTCGCCGGTGTTGCGGATGCTGAAATGATCTCTCTACCCTTTATAGTCACCGTATAGTCGAGTGGGGAGTCGTCCTCGTATGAAGGTAGTTGTGAGGTGTGAATTTTAGAAACTTGAAGGATAAGACTGTAACTCGAGGCAATAACATTTGTTGTGTATTTGTTTGTAGATATATTAGCATAGGATGAAAAGATCGGCGGCCGCGGTGGTGGTTGAGGGTGGCGGCAAAGGTGGTGTGATTCAACAAAACTAGTTTGAGGAACATATCTCCTATGTGTCATAAAATGATTTTTAGATCTCCTTAGGGAAAGGAGATAGTATCTTCTCATGTTGATGATGGAAGTGAAGGTGTAAAGGTTTAAGGTATGAAAGATGAGGAATGTGTGAAGATCCCATGGCAAGAATCCATGTAGATTTATAGGCAAATGGAGATTTGACTAGTATTTGAGTCTATGATAGTGACAAATTTAGTATTTATATTAACTTCTCACTCGTTTTCTATTTTATTTTACCTCAGTGAAGATTTAAATATTAAAATAATCACTAAAATAGTAAGGTTAACTAAAAAGTTGTCAAAATAAACATGTACAATTTATCCATATTGCATAAACATATCTAATATAAGCCAATTTAACACATACTTACCGACGGCTAATGAAGTACGTAACAAACAACTAAAGTGTAGCCTCCCATTATGTAACTTTCAACTACAATGAACTCAAAAAACGCCAATAAGATTTCGTCTGTTACCCCTCGATGGATAAAAGCTAAGAGAGATTGGCTAAAGGCTAAATCTTAGCTTACAACTTAACATGAAGGTTAAACTTTAGCCGTCAAGCAATTTATAGCTGTCGGTTGGTGGGAAATATGATTGACTCGTTTATAAGCCCATACTAGTTTTCTAGCCATCAGACAAGACTCACTTCTTTAGCCGTCGAGTTATAGACTAAGTCTTAAACGACGGAGCTTAGATTGCGTACTAAAAGTAAATTTTATTTTGTAAAAGAATAGGTCGAATGTTTATTTTGTCAATTACATTGGTCAATTTGACCATTTAGGTGATTATCCTTAAAAATATGGCAATGGTAATAAAGTCCAACCTAATGATAAAGTCCACCTCGGTTTGAAAATAAGATCGATGCCATTGATTCAACGTATTTACACAAAAGTATTGAAAAGCTATATGAACTAAAATAAATATTATATCTTGACTTGAACAAAATCAAATTGAACGGTTACTAAATTAGAATTTAATCCTTTTTTAATTAAACAACGAAATACGTGTTTTATTTTCTTAAATTAATTGAATAATGCAATTAGTTTGGTGTAAACCAATTGACTATTGGCAACTAGTTTTATAGGTAAGATTTGGTTTTATTTAGGTTCATTTTCTCCTATGAGCAAGCATGTTCGGATATTTACTCTTTTAAATGACAATATGTAACACACTTACGTTAGCTCACAAAAAAGAAACTAGAGTGTTTTACAAATTTAATCCATGAAAAAGGTCTAATTTTTAAATTTTACCATTTCTTGTTACGAGGTACAATACAGTTTATAGTTAACATCTTTTTTAAATGTGTCGACCGAAATATGTGTTCAAAAAAGGAAGGCTAGTATGGTGTTATGAAATGAAATAATATTTTAAAAATACAACTTGTTGCTCTGGTGGGACGGATCTAGTAACATGTTTCAAACTGTTTGAAAATATAAACATATAAGTAAAAAAATCATTCATATACGTTAATCATTCGTCACTTGGGTTAATTTGTAATTAACATATTGATAAGAGAAAAATACTTTTTCGAGATCATGTTGTTTGAAATTTAGTTTATAATAGTTTAGAGGACCCTAAAATGACATATTCTTTTTAAAAACATACATTAATCATATAAATAAAGGATAGCAAATTCAATTTCCTAATTTGTAATAAAGTGAAACAAGAATATAAATTTTAAAAAAATGTATAAAGGTGAGTGGGTATAGAGTACACGGTTTTAAAGAATGAAAACACGGTAAACAAGTTGCAGCCACTCTCATGCTCATGTCTTTTTCAAAATTCTCATTCAGCCACCAAGGATATCCATCCACGGCTCCACGCATACAGTTAGCGCACATGCAACGATTGTTTTAAATGAAGAAAACAAGGTATGATAACAAGCAAACACCTACATATGATTGTTATTAATAATTTCAATTATTTACTTCTCCTTTCTATCTTAAGTATCTCTTACTTATAGGGGTTTTAGGGAATCATCCGAACAAGATAAGATTGTCAAATGAAGAAAGAGGAACGAGAGGTGTCACAAATTGTCACACCCTTGCCGTACAAAACGCACAAGGTCAACAAAATCGGGTATCTTGAACAAATAATATGTAATCAGACATAAAATCAAATTATGCATTTAAAATAAACTCAAGCAACAATGTATTAAGGCACATATTTTCAAATATTCTAATATATGAGTCTAATAATCTTAAGCTTTAGCAAAACAAACTTCTGACCTGCCTTAGTCATGCCATGTTTGTGAATTCCAAACATTGTTAGCCTTAGTCATGCCATGTTTGTGAATTCCTAACATTGTTAACCTTGATGATTACCTGCAAAACAAATTTCAAAATGGGTAAACATAATGTTAGTCAGTTTGTAGAGTTTGAGCTTGATAAATGATCATTGTAAACATTGCTGTAAAATTTAAATTATAAATGTTGCTACTTTATGTAATGAAATAAAACACAAGTAATAATATCATGAGCCCACAACCAAAACGACAACTAAATAAAGATCCCTTTCGATACTTATCATAGATATCTGTCACATCCCGGCGGAAGCGTGAAATGCTTGGGTGTGACTTGTCGGCTCACAACACATTGATTATAGCATAACATATAAACATCACAACATACTAAACATAACATTTCATTATCATATATTTTTAAGTTTACATTACAAAATTTAGTCTAATAATTTAGACTTATACATTCATAATTCTACTACAAAACACACATCTTCATAGTTCATTATTTCTTCAACTAGTGGTGGACGTGAACATCCACAAATAGGCTGAAGTCAAATAGATCAACAGACACCCAAATGCACAGCTGTCCTATGTAACCAAACCAGTCATCGACCAGATCGAACGTATACATGAAACTATAAAACATGTTGTTTACCTGAAAAAGACATATACTTAAACAGTCAACATAAAATTGGTGAGAACATAGGTTTTTCCAATATCATCATATCATTTAATTGATGCCACATAAATAAACTCACAACCAAACCTACTTATATGCCAAGAGATTTATAACTGTCAATTATAAATCACAGAATCAAATAATATATCATCTTAACCCTTATTTGGCAGATGCAGGTTTGACATAATCCTAAGTAGCGCTACCTATATTATCTGACGGTTCCTCATCCGAATTAATGGTTGTGTCAAAATGACAGTAACTTATCAAAATTTGGCATTGATTTTAGAAATAAAAGTATGCTTTTTCCTCCAAAATTTATAAAATTAAAAAAGGGGCTGTATTACTCACTTTATTTACAGCCAAATGTCAAATAATTCCTATAAAATAATTATTTGTTAGAATAAAACAAATTACTTTAAAATTTTTAGCATTTCTAATTTATTCCATAAAATTTTAGATCAACAGTTCATAATAAGCAATTTGCTAGAATTTTTACAAATTTCATGATAATCGGCAGAAATACTTAGATATCTCTAAAAATTCCCAAATTCATACATACTGTTCTATTCAGAACATCATAATTTATGTAAAATTTTCATAATTTAACTCACTGTCTTGCTATTTCTTCCCATTTTCTTATTACAGAATATTCTAAATTGTAAAACTCAGTCATACCTGCAAATTAAATCATGAAATTTATTCTATAATTCCTATAAAATATAAGGTTTATCATATAATTTTTCTAGATTTTTAAAGTGTCCGGAGATTTTGTATGACAATTTTCTTTTATTTTCTTGAATAAATTATATAAAATAATCTACCCATTACATCAAAATTTACAGAATATTAATCCTATTATTTCCCAATAATCTTCTAATTTTATTCTCACAATCATAGTCATTTAAGTATTTAATGTAATTTACCAAGAATATTATGTTTCAACCCTTTAATTTTTGTATAAAATTCTTGATTTTTATAAAACCTTCAAGTTTCTGTGTTTGAATCCTTTTATTACTGGTTTTTGATAAAAATCGTATGTTCATGAATTCTTGTGAATATTCTTAATGATTTAGACTTCACAAGTTGTTTTATATGTGTTTATTGAAACACATTCATTTCTTAAACTTGTTAGTTAGATGTTTTGAAAATCTAACCTTGATTGAAGATGAAAGAAAGATGTAGATGATGGTGGATGAAAACTTCTAACTTCCTAGGTTTTAAAGCTTGAGAGAGACTTGTTGATGATTCAATCTTGGTGTGTTTGTTCTTGAAGCTTGGTCATAAATTAGCAAAATGGTGATTTTGGTTAAGGGATGGCGGTGGTTGTGATAAGAACCGAGAATTTGAGGGTGACTGTGATGGTGGCTTGGGAACCGAGAGATGGTTGCGGTGTAGTGGCTTGTGGTTGTGGTGGTTTACGATGGTGGTGTTTGTGGATGTATAAAACCGAGTGAGAGAGAGAGCCAAAGGGAGGTGGCGGTGATGGTTGTGGTGGTGGTCGAAGACTTCCCAAGTGGTGGAGTTTATCATCATTAGCCCTAGAGTTTAGGGAGATGAGGTGTAGATCATAGCTATGCTTAGTTGTTGTTTTAGGAGATAGGTGGCAAGGTTTGAAGGTGATTAATGTTAGGGAGGTGCTAGATGGCAGTTTCAAAGGATTGCTTAGTGTGTGGGCCGGCTAAAGGTAGGATTAAGGGGTTAATGACTCATTTAGCTAGTTAGTTACCTAGGTTAGTTGGTAGTTTAGTGGTTTAATCGGATAAATTAGTGTTCTAATGAACCAATGTGGGTAATAAGTTGAGTTTTAGTTGGTGTTTAAATGTTTAAGATTAGTTTGTTTTTGACATAATGTTAACTTGATGTAATATGGTTTGATTAAGTTTAAGTTTTTAATACATTACATATAGTTAAGGCATTTAATATAAAGCTAACTAATCATATTACTCTAAGATGATAATCATACAATTCATATACATACATACGTAGACATTCATGCATGCATGCACAATTTCATATTAATGATTCATATAATCAAAGCAAATTACCTTAATCATTTTCTATAAGAAATAAACATTTACTATCAATTCATAGGAAATATTAAACTACCTAACCTTGGTTTTAGGGTTGTCACAATATCAACAAAAATGATATAGGAAATTTCATTCAAAAATTACTACCATTGATTGATGGAGAGCCTAATGAATGGGTGTACTACCATAGATAGTACTGGTTGTGTACGTATGAAATAGAGAAAAAAGTTTAAATGTGATAAATTGGATTGAACATGTGAATTAAACTAAATGTAAACGTAACACATAAACACAATGATCAAGAAAATGATTGTTGAGTAAACACATTTCTCCCCTTAAAACGATAAATAGGGGCTACAAGAAACTCAATATTTGTTCTAAGTGGTTATGGATCACTTGCAATGAGATTTATTTGTGCTATACTAAAATGAGATTGGTTTGTGCTCTACCAAAGTAGTTCCTACACACACACACACACACACACACACACACACACACACACATATATATATATATATATATATATATATATATATATATATATATGCTAGGTTGGTAATAAGATTTATGACTTTATAAATGAACTAAATAAAATATAAGATTTTTTTATCATGTTTATACATAGGTTTTAACTTACTAAAATTTTAAAAAAAAAAATATTCATAGGTTGCCTCAAAAAAAGTATTTTGTTTCAAATGTACTTGTAGCTATTTTCAAGAGTTTTGAAAGTATTTCAGTTGGTTGAGGAATTATACCTTAACCATTTTTTGTGAGGTCACATGTTTTAGAGCTAACTCAGAATAGCAACTTTCTGAAATGAATTATGTCATTTGGCGTCACACCCCCTAATAGCATAAAAATGGGGATGTAACGTATGGAATCGTCATAACACATTGATAGTTAATAGAGATACATTAAATAATAGAAAACAATATGTCATGATGTCACCCGACACAGATGGAGACTTGTATCTTGGTTAGTCAATTCCACGATAAACAGAGTCAAACAAGTATAGTCAAATTGGATCCGACAATCGGGAAACAAATATAGGCAAAAACATCAAGTTAAATCAAATATTATTTAAAACTACTAAAGCAAGTCAATCATCAATACTTAGGGTTATTTGTAAGGCATCAACTTTAGCTATCCTTAATGATTTTGGTTACGTGAAAAGATATGCTCAAAAAAAATCAACACATGGTTGGTGAATTCGTAGGTTTAGATAACAAATAAAAATGATGTTGTGATGAAATTTGTAGGACATAAGCGTAAGTAGTTGTAAGAAAATAATGTCACATGAAATCACGAGTATCACAACCAAACCTACGACGTACACACAATTCTTGTCGGAGCATATTCACCTTAGGGTCCATTCGTGACCCTTGTAAGTCCTAACTAGTATACTTACAAACAAACGTGGGGGTATCAACCCATTAGTACTATCAATATTTGTCCGTCGACTCCAACATTGGAGTTAAATAGTTATGAATAAAGAAGCACACAGAAAACTCATGCGTATACCAGATATGCTTACAAAACATTACACGACAGTCCATAAAGATTAATTGATTGCACAACAAGAAAATGGTTGATCATACTTTTCCCCCTATGTTTTATAAATATTTGTATTAAAAACGGGGCTGCTAAATTCAACTTGATATGTTGCGAGAATAACAAAGAAAGTAATAGGCTTCATCTAATGCACACAAACCAAAAATTAAGAACCTGAGCTTGATGGATGTCACATTTAGTTAAACATTAAAAGAGTTAAATGACCTTTTAAAGTTTAGAAAAGGTTTTAGTCAAAAATTCAGTTTTATCCTTATATTTTGTAACAACCGTTTTGGGATCTTAAACTTTTTGAAAAATTATGAAACCATCTAGGATTCATACACATTTCTTTGAACTTAATGTTAGGATCCAGAATCACATAATTTTGTTATGTTTTTGCCTATTATGATCCCTTAAATATGGGAAAAAGTTTGTCTCCGAATATATTTTCTAAGACATCAAATCCTAGTCATCTTTTTAAACAAATGATTCAAGTTTATGCACCTTAGATACTTGTTACATGTTGTCATAACACTTAATATTAAACACAATACTCATATTATCTATCATATTTCATAGCTTTTAGACACTTTGTGTTCGAATGCTGCAACTAACATAAATATAAATCAAGAGTATGTAACGAAGTTTATAAATTATTCTACCAAAACCCCACAAGTGTTACTTCACCAAGCACCTCGAAGGGGATTAAGGATGTTAAATCATCCCTTGGCTTAGACCTGGGTTTGACTGTTACATTAAAGAGCAAAAGTGTAACGAAACGTAATACATTGTTTTTAAATACTTAGATGGATTACAACACTTGTATCTTTGAAGGATAATATTGATTACAAAACTTGTATCTTTGAACTTGGGATATTGTGTGTATGTGTGAGGGCTTATTCTTAGTTTTATAGTATGATAGGGATATAGATAAGGCGAGATAAAGAGAGGGAAAGAACATGGTATATGACGCTCACAAAATGATCTAATCAAAATAACCTAAATTAAACACAATCTAGAAACTCAAATTTAACCCAAGAAAACCAAGACGTAGACCACTAGATAGGCAAGTGAACCTAATCGAATGTAGACAAGACTAAGGAGGACAAGAATCGAACCCTAAAGACATTATTATAGAATAAACTAGACTCGAAAAGGACAAAATAAAAATAGATTAAATAATGGGGGGGGAGGATGATTTCTTTTAAATAAGGAACCTAGAGAAATTAACTATTTTAAAATTTATTGATTAAACACCCGACTTATAAATTAGCACACGAGGAAACAGAAACTCTTAGAAAATCAAGAATGAGAAAGGCACTACCTAGGTGAATCCTGGCTGTGACCCTCGAACTTAAAATGGCTATTGAACTATTGCGGAATCGGGATCTAATGAAACAAACATCTAAGATACTTAATGGATCCTGGATCATTCTCCAGGAGTAAAACTAAGAAGATGAGTAAAACTATCGATTATTCAAATTCCTGCTAAGTCTATTTGACAACATTTATGCATCCGATTGATAGCTAATCTCTCGATCTAACTAACACAATTCATAGACAATGAAAGGGGCAACCTTTAAACAATCTATTGGACACGAAAAGCATGAAGAAAGAGGACGAGAGGTGTCACAAATTGTCACACCCTCGCTTTGACAAAACACACAAGGACAACAAAATCGGGTATCTTGAACAAATAATACATAATCAGACATAAAATCAAATTATGCATTTAAAATAAACTTAGGCAACAATGTATTAAGGCACATATTTTCAAAAATTCTAACATATGAGTCTAATAATCTTAAGCGTTAGCAAAATAAACTTCTGACCAGCCTTAGTCATTCCATGTTTGTGAATTCCAAATGTTGTTAACCTTGATGACTACCTGCAAAACAAATTTCAAAATGGGTAAACATAATGTTAGTCAGCTTGTAGAGTTTGAGCTTGATAAATGATCATTGTAAACAGTGCTGTAAAATTTAAATTATGAATGCTGCTACTTAATGTAATGAAATAAAACCCAAGTAATAATATCATGAGCCCACAACCAAAACGACAACTGAATAAAGATCCATTTCGATACTTATCATTGATATCAATAAAAATGATGTAGGAAATTTCATTCAATAATTACTACCATTGATTGATGGAGAGCTTAATGAATGGGTGTACTACCATAGATAGTACTATATATACCTTCCAATGTCTTCATCCTAGAGTTCACTGGTTGTGTACGTATGAAATAGAGAAAAATTTAAATGTGATAAATTGGATTGAACTTGTGAATTAAACTAAATGTAAACGTAACACATAAACATAATGATAAAGAAAATGATTGTTGAGTAAACACATTTCTCCGCTTAAAAGGATAAATAGGGGCTACAAGAAACTCAATTTTTGTTCTAAGTGGTTATGGATCACTTGCAATGAGATTTATTAGTGCTATACTAAAATGAGATTGATTTGTGCTCTACCAAAGTAGTTCCTATACACGCGCACACACACACACACACACACACACACACACACACATATATATATATATATATATATGTATATATATATATATATATATATATATACATATGCTAGGTTGGTAATAAGATTTATGACTTTATAAATGAACTAAATAAAATATAAGATTTTTTTATCATGTTTATACATAGGTTTGAACTTACTAAAATTAAAAAAAAAATTATTCATAGGTTGTCTCAAAATAAGTATTTTGTTTCAAATGTACTTGTAGCTATTTTCTAGAGTTTTGAATGTATTTCAGTTGGTTAAGTAATTATACCTTAACCATTTTTTTGAGGTCACATGTTTTAGAGCTAACTCAAAATAGTAACTTTCCGAAATGAATTTTGTCATCTGGTGTCGCACCCCCTAATAGCGTAAAAATGAGGATGTAACGTATGGAATCGTCATAACACATTGATAGTTAATTGAGATGCATTAAATAATGGAAAACAATATGTCATAATGTCACCCGACAGAGATGGAGACTTGTGTCATGGTTAGTCAATTCCACGATAAACAGAGTCAAACAAGTATAGTCAAATTGGATCCCACAATCCGTAAACAAATATAGGCAAAAACATCAAGTTAAATCAAATATTATTTAAAACTGCTGAAGCAAGTCTATCATCAATACTTAGGGTTATTTGTAAGGCATCAACGTTAGCTATCCTTAATGATTTTGGTTACGTGAAAAGATATGCTCAAAAATAGTCAACACATGGCTGGTGAGTTCGAAGGTTTAGATAACAAATAAAAATGATGTTGTGATGAAATTTGTAGGACATAAGTGTAAGCAGTTGTAAGAAAGTAATGTCACATGAAATCACGAGTATCACAACCAAACCTACGACGTACACACAATTCTTGTCGGAGCATATTCACATTAGGGTCCATTCGTGACCCTTATAAGTCCTAATTCTTGTCGGAGTATATTCACCTTAGGGTCCATTCGTGACCCTTATAAGTCCTAACTAGTATACTTACAAACAAACGTGGGGGTATCAACCCATTAGTACTATCAATATTTGTCCGTCGACTCCAACACTGGAGTTAAATAATTGTGAATAAAGAAACACACAGAAAACTCATGCGTATACCAGATACGCTTACAAAACATTACACGACAGTCCATAAAGATTAATTGATTGCACAGCAAGAAAATGGTTGATCATACTTTTCCCCCTATGTTTTA
The DNA here is from genome assembly GCA_025506415.1 of Flaveria robusta. Taxonomy (NCBI): domain Eukaryota; kingdom Viridiplantae; phylum Streptophyta; class Magnoliopsida; order Asterales; family Asteraceae; genus Flaveria; species Flaveria robusta. The sequence goes on along the minus strand of CM046465.1, from coordinate 16,896,200 downwards.
TACATATTTGTATTAAAAACGGGGCTACGAAATTCAACTTGATATGTTGCGAGAATAACAAAGAAAGTAATAGGCTTCGTCTAATGCACACGAACCAAAAATTAAGCACCTGAGCATGATGGATGTCACACTTGGTTAAACATTAAAAGAGTTAAATGACCTTTTAAAGTTTAGAAAATGTTTTAGTCAAAAATTCAGTTTTATCCTTATATTTTGTAACAACCGTTTTGGGAACTTAAACTTTTTGAAAAATTATGAAACCATCTAGTATTCATACACATTTCTTTGAACTTAATGTTAGGATCCAGAATCACATAATTTTGTTATGTTTTTGCTGATTATGATCCCTTAAATATGGGTAAAAGTTTGTCTCCGAATCTATTTTCTAAGACATCAATTCCTAGTCATCTTTTTAAACAAATGATTCAAGTTTATGCACCTTAGATACTTGTTACATGTTGTCATAACACTTAATATTAAACACAATACTCATATTATCTATCATGTTTCATAGCTTTTAGAAACTTTGTGTTCGAATGCTGCAACTGACATAAATATAAATCAAGAGTATGTAACGAAGTATATAAATTATTCTACCAAAATCCCACAAGTGTTACTTCACCAAGCACCTCGAAGGGGATTAAGGATGTTAAATCATCCCTTGGCTTAGACCTGGGTTTGACTGTAACATTAAAGAGCAAAAGTGTAAGGAAAGGTAGTATATTCTTTTTAAATACTTAGATGGATTACAACACTTGTATCTTTGCAGGATAATATTGATTATAAAACTTGTATCTTTGAACTTGGGATATTGTGTGTACGTGTGTGGGCTTATTCTTAGTTTTATAGTATGATAGGGATATAGATAAGGCGAGATAAGGAGAGGGAAAGAACATGGTATATGATGCTCACAAAATGATCTAATCAAAATAACCTAAATTAGACACAATCTAGAAACTCAAATTTAAACCAAGAAAACCTAGACGTAGACCACTAGATAGGCAAGTGAACCCAATCGAATGTAGACAAGACTAAGGAGGACAAGAATCGAACCCTAAAGACACTATTATAGAATAAAATAGATTCGGAAAGGACAAAACAAAATAGATTAAATAATGGGGGGGGGGGGGAAGAAGATTTCATTTAAATAAGGAACCTAGAGAAATAAACTATTTTAAAATTTATTGATTAAACACCCGACTTACAAATTAGCACACGAGAAAACAAAAACTCTTAGAAAATCAAGAATGAGAAAGGCATTACCTACGTGAATCCTGGCTGTGACCCTCGAACTTCAAATGGCTGTTGAAATATTACGGAATCGGGATCTAATGAAACAAACTTCTAAGATACTTAATGGATCCCGGATCATTCTCCAGATGTGACCAAGAGGGAAACTAAGAAGTTGAGTGAAACTACCGATTATTCAAATTCCCGCTAAGTCTATTTGACAACACTTATGCACCCGATTGATAGCTAATCTCTCGATCTAACTAACACAATTCATAGACAATGAAAGGGGCAATTATTAAACAATCTATTGGACACGAAAAGCATGAAGAAAGAGGAACGAGAGGTGTCACAAATTGTCACACCCTCGCTGTGACAAAACGCACAAGGTCAACAAAATCGGGTATCTTGAACAAATAATATATAATCAGACATAAAATCAAATTCTGCATTTAAAATAAACTCAAGAAACAATGTGTTAAGCAACATATTTTCAAATATTCTAACATATGAGTCTAATAATCTTAAGCTTTAACAAAATAAACTTCTGAGCAGCCTTAGTCATGCCATGTTTGTGAATTCCAAACATTGTTAACCTTGATGATTACCTGCAAAACAAATTTCAAAACGGGTAAACATAATGTTAGTCAGCTTGTAGAGTTTGAGCTTGATAAATGATCATTGTAAACATAGCTGTAAAATTTAAATTATGAATGCTGCTACTTTATGTAATGAAATAAAAAACAAGTAATAATATCATGAGCCCACAACCAAAACGACAACTGAATAATGATCCATTTCGATACTTATCATAGATATCAACAAAAATGTTGTAGCAAATTTCATTCAATAATTACTACCATTGATTGATGGAGAGCCTAATGAATGGGTGTACTACCATAGATAGTACTCTATATACCTTCCAATGTCTTCATCCTAGAGTTCACTGGTTGTGTATGTATGAAATAGAGAAAAATTTAATTGTGATAAATTGGATTGAACTTGTGAATTAAACTAAATGTAAACGTAACACATAAACATAATGATAAAGAAAATGATTGTTGAGTAAACACATTTCTCCCCTTAAAAGGATAAATAGGGCCTACAAGAAACTCAATGTTTGTTCTAAGTGGTTATGGATCACTTGCAATGAGATTTATTTGTGCTATACTAAAATGAGATTGATTTGTGCTCTACCAAAGTAGTTCCTACACAAAAACACATACACACACACATACACACACACACACACACATATATATATATATACATATATATATATATATGGTTGTTAATAAGATTTATGACTTTATAAATGAACTAAATAAAATATCAGATTTTTTTATCATGTTTATACGTAGGTTTTAACTTACTAAAATTAAAAAAAATATTCATAGGTTGTCTCAAAACAAGTATTTTGTTTCAAATGTACTTGTGGCTATTCTTTAGAGTTTTGAAAGTATTTCAGTTGGTTGAGGAATTATACCTTAACCATTTTTTGTGAGGTCACATGTTTTAGAGCTAACTCAGAATAGTAACTTTCCAAAATGAAGTATGTCATTTGGTGTCGCACCCCCTAATAGTAACCATTTTATTATTATTATTATTATTATTATTATTATTATTATTATTATTATTATTATTATTATTATTATTATTATTATTATTATTATTATTATTATTATTATTATTATTATTATTATTATTATTATTATTATTATTATTATTATTATTATTATTATTATTATTATTATTATTATTATTATTATTATTATTATTATTATTATTATTATTATTATTATTATTATTATTATTATTATTATTATTATTATTATTATTATTATTTATTATTATTATTATTATTATCAGAGGGGGTGCATGGCAAGGCTTCGATTGCCATAATCAAGAAGGGGGTTTTAAAGAAAAACTTACTTGCAAAGTATGCACAGCGGATGGTTGGTGTAGTGAGAAGAGAGTATGCACAGCGGTTGAAGGTTGTACAGAAAGGGAAAAATCCTTTTTTTTTTTTTTTTTTTTATATATATGCTGGGTATAATATGAAGTGCTGGAGATAATAACTGGGAGAGTAAGGGAGTGGAGAGTTAAAGAGCGGCGGAGAGTTTAGTGTGCACTGAAAGTCATAATATTATTGCTTTCAATGGTTTTTTCGGGGATATCTACAAATGAATTACAATTGCCTTTATATAGGCGAACGAATCTGCTATTCTAACAAACTATGAGCCTAAAAGTCAAAAAGGCTATGCAATAAATTCAAAAAGCCTAAAAAGAAAAAGTAAAGTTGTCTGCCATGATTGTCTCCGATAATTGTTGCTCGCGTCATGGCTTACGTCTCTGTTTTTGTTTTGTATAAACTGTCGTCATTGCATATGTCGTGTCTTCTAGAAGTCTCTGTGTGTGCTGTCAATTGACTGTGGACTTGAACAATTCTGCTCGTCGTCGTATCCGTCTTCTAGGTTGACAATGTGTTGTAACTGTAGAGTGTCTCCTTCCCCTGCAAATGGTAGAAGCATACTCCAATTTGTTTTTGCATAAACCTGTATGTAGTGTCCTTCGCCTATTAATCTGTATTGTTGCCAAGGAAAACAATCAGGAATTTCTGGAGTTTCCTGATGCTTCTTGATAAACTGTTCGAAGTTTGTTGTAGGCTGGCTGTGTGCTTCATCCATCCATGGTAGATGTGCAAAGTCTATGTTGCTGACTGGATTTGTCATCGTTCTCTGTAGATAAACGTCTGTCTTCTGTTTATTGTGTTCGATGAATATCCTTTTTCTAGCTGGTCTGTATGTATAAGCGTCTGTAAAAGGAAATGAAGCAACGACCTTGATACCAATATATGGTGTCGTAGATCGTGCTGCAATGTTTCCTGCTGTTAAAATGATCTTCTCCCCAAGTTGGTTTAGGAGATCTTCTGTTCTTCTGTCTAATTTTATTTCTAGATAGTCAATCATACCATGATGGTAAAATTGAATAATCTGTGCGTCTGTTAGTTTTGTAGGGTGATGAACTTGAAGTAACAAGAGGCCTGTTCCTTCACCGTCTTCATCTGTTCTTTCTACTACTGCAAATCCTTGAACTTCACTATCGAAGCTGAAGGCCAAGTCTGTGAGCTGCTGCTGTAGATTGTACAGAATCAAAGGGAATTCTGCACAAACCTTCTGTGAGACAAGATTCTCAAATTCTGGGAATCTTTCTGTAACTGGTTTCAAAACTTGCCACCAGGGTGTATCAAGAATCCTTGTTCTAAAAGATTCATATGTTCTGTGTATAACTGTTTTTTCTTCTTTTTTCTCGAGCCTTTGTAATAACTGTGTATTTTTTGCTTCGAGTATAGCATTTTTCTGTTTTAACATGCTATTTTCAATTTTTATCTGTATATTCTGTGTATCTTTTGTTTTTTCCTCTAACTGTGATTTCAGTGTTGAAATCATTTCCTGCTGAGCTTGAATGTATTGCTCAGGGTTTTGTTTTGCAATCTCCGAAAAGCTTTTAACTTCTTCGGGTTCTATGTAAAAGTTTTGTATACCAAATTTTTCTCTTGCATCTTTCAATGCTTCAGAGAAGTTTGTAAAACCTTTCCAGGTTGCTCCCCCAGGAATATTTGTTATATGAGGGATAACACTGGTCCATTTGTTGAAAACCCCAATTTTTGTACCTCTGTATATAACATAATGTGTAAAATTGGGTTTTGTTTTAAATTGTCTTTCAGGGGTTTTTAAACTTTATTCCTGAAAATAAATGCTTAAAGCATTTAAAACCTGTACTTTGAAAGTTGAAGCCTGTGGCATGGTTTGAATGTACCATAGGTTGTCTAATAAGCATTGCTGCTTATCTGTTAGTTTCATGCCTATAATAGGACGAAACTTTTTGTTAGAATCTGTGAAAATCTGTAAAGCATATGTTCCAAATTCTAATACCGGCTTGGGTATAGAACTGGTAGTATGCAAAGGGCGTTTTTCCCTTGACTGTGTAAACTGTTTTTGCTGTCTATAGAACTGTGTAATTTCATCAGGTCTTATCACTACCTGTGGTAGTGAGCCTTGCGATGAACTGTGTATTTTTTCTATTGACTGCTTGTATAACTGTTGAATCTGTTCTTCTTCCTCTGTCAAAGATTTATCCTGTTTAGGATATATAATCTTTGCCTTTCCTTTATCTTTTTTCCTGTCCATCTGTAACAAACCATTTGTTAATATTACGAGATAACATATCTGCTATCCCATTATTTTTTCCTTTTATATGTTCAAAATTTATAGAGTAACCGTTTCCCTGTATAATATTTTGTAAATTGACCCATCTTGTTCTGTTTGTCTTTTTACTTTGGTCATTTTTTATAAACTTAACGATTGCTTCGCAATCGGTTCTGACTGTAAATTCTTTATTTAGAAAGATTTTGAATTTTTCTAATGCATAAATTAATGCTTGTATTTCAAAATCTATTGTATTCCAATTTGTTTTGTTTTGAAAATTACCGCTTGTGTAAGCGCAAATTTTCTCTTCTTTCTTTGTGCTGTATTTATTTGGTTTACATAGAAGGACTGCTCCCCATCCTTCTTTGCATCCATCTGTTTCAATGATTATGTAATCTGTTGTTAAAGGTAATTCAAGGGGTTTTATATTTTTTACCGCCTTTTTGATTTCTTTAACCATTACTATTACTATTACTATTACTATTACTATTACTATTACTATTACTATTACTATTACTATTACTATTACTATTACTATTACTATTACTATTACTATTACTATTACTATTACTATTACTATTACTATTACTATTACTATTACTATTACTATTACTATTACTATTACTATTACTATTACTATTACTATTACTATTACTATTACTATTACTATTACTATTACTATTACTATTACTATTACTATTACTATTACTATTACTATTACTATTACTATTACTATTACTATTACTATTACTATTACTATTACTATTACTATTACTATTACTATTACTATTACTATTACTATTACTATTACTATTACTATTACTATTACTACGATTATTACTATTACTACGATTATTACTATTACTACGATTATTACTATTGCTACGATTATTACTATTATTACGATTATTACTATAATTATGATTATTATTATTATGATTATTATTATTATTATGATTATTATTATTATTATGATTATTATTATTATTATTATGATTATGGTAAGAGTGGGGAGAAGGTTTCGTGCCTATTCAGGGTATTAGTGTGGGCGGCCGACCGCGTGGGGACCCGTTTTGCCCATAAGCCAAAAGAGCGTCGTGGCGTTTTAAGGGTCTTGCCCATTACTGGTCACATACTAACCCCCTGGAAAGTGGCTGAGTAAAATTGCCTATAACACCCAACCTTATTCTTTGAATCCGAATTTCTGTTCAGATAAGACTGTTAATATTTTGTTTTAATTTGTTTTGACTTGTCTAAGTTTGCTGATAAGCCAACCCAAAGGATGTATTATTATCCTAGGCCTACTCCACAGGATGTTCTTATAGAAGAACAGGAATACGTAATTAATAATTCGTATAGTGGAAAAATGATTTATGAATGGAATATTGATGGTCAAACAGAGAGTCAGATCTATAAGACTGTCCATAGGATGCTTATGTATGCAACCATATGTCAGAATAATAGGAATCCGACAAAAACCATAGCTAACATGATTATATCAGGTTTTACTGGTCAATTGAAAGGCTGGTGGGATAATTATTTATCCGCAGATGATAGAAAGAAAATACTAGATAGTATTAAGGAAGAAGGGAATACTACTGAAAATAATTCAGTATATACCTTGATAGTTAATATTATAGAACATTTTACAGGCAGATGGTCTGATAATTCTGAAAATATCAGAACTCTTTTACAAAATCTTAAGTGTAGAACCCTTACATCATTTAGGTGGTATAAGGATACATTTTTAAGTAGAGTAATGGAACTCCCAGAGTCTAATAGCTCACATTGGAAGTCTAAGTTTATAGATGGTCTTCCTCATCTTTTTGCAGAAAGAGTAAGAAATAACTTACGAAAAGAAGGAAAAATTAATTATGATGATTATACATATGGGAAACTCATAGGAACCTGTATACAGGAAGGATTAAACCTGTGTAATGAAATTAAGTTGAATCAACAAATTAAGAAACACTCTTTGAATGAGAAGAGACAATTAGGTCAATTTTGTGATCAATTTGCAATGGAAGATAGAAAATTAGCATCTTCTTCTAAGCCTAAGAAAGTTAGGAAACAATCGAGTCCATATAAGGATTTGAAGAAGAAAAGGAAAAGAATAGATAGAAATAGAAATTATTTCAAAGAAGATAGGAATAAAAAATTCCCAGAAAAGTCTAAGCTAATATGCAAAAGATGCAAAAAATATGGTCATACTGCAAAAACTTGGAAAAAGCTTAATAAGCTAGAAGATGAAGATTTAAAAAATAGAATCTCAGAAATATTATTAGAATCAGATAATGAATCTGATGATTATTCTCAAATATCTTCAAATGAAGATTTAAATATTTTAGAAGAATTTTCAAACTCTTCTGAAGAAGAAGACTGTTGTAATAAAAACTGTTGTTCTTCTGAAATTGAAGAAGAAAACCTTTATCAAATAATTTCACAATTCTAAAATATGGAATTAAATGTTTTAACCAGTGAAATTATTGATTTATTAAAAGTCATAAAAGACCCTGATACAAAAGAAAAAATAATTTCTTCGTACATGAGAAATCATGAAGAAGGTGAGTCATCTAACTCACAAAATGATTTAAAACCATTCAGTTTAGCTGAATTAAAGAATCAGTTAAACAAAAGGAATATTTATAAAAACCCTTTTGATGTAAAGGAATTAAAATATGAGATTGATAATCTAAAAATAGAAATAAAACAATTACAAAGAAGTAATACGGATTTAGAAAAAAGAATTATATGTCTTGAAAACCAATCCGTAGTTCTTCCTAATAAAGAAGAACAGGAATCGTATTTACAAAGTATAATGGAAATAGTCACCTCCCAAAAATGGTATGGGAAAATAAAACTCCTTATAGGAGAAGATTTCTTTATAGAAGTTATTGCACTATTTGATAGTGGTGCAGATTTAAATTGCATTCAGGAAGGATTAGTCCCGATAAAATACTATCATAGGACTAACCATGGTCTCAGCCATGCTGGGAAAGGAAAACTTGAGGTAAACTATAAAATACCTAAAGCGTATATCTGTAAAGATAATACATGTATTAATACAAGCTTTGTATTAGTAAAAGATTTATCAAACCAAGTTATACTTGGTACTCCATTTTTTGATAAAATCTTTCCATTGATAAAAGTAGATAGAACCGGAATAACTGGAGTCTATCAAGGAAAAGAAATCACTTTTCAATTTATTACAAATCCAATTACAAGGTCTTTAAATAATATAAAACAAGATTTGTTAAAAGCAAAAATAAATCAGATAGATTTATTACAAAAAGAAATATTTTCTTTAACAATTAAAGAGAGTTTGGAAAAACCCAAACTACAAGAAAAAATTAAACTAATAGAACATCAATTTAGTTTACAAATATGTAATGATCATCCCAATGCTTTCTGGGATAGAAAGAAACATATTGTTTCTCTTCCATATGAAGAAGGTTTTAAAGAAAGTCAAATACCGACTAAGGCACGTCCGTGTCAAATGAATTCTGAATACATGGAATTATGTAAGAAAGAAATAAAATCTCTTCTTGATAAGAATTTAATAAGAAATTCTAAATCTCCATGGTCTTGTACTGCTTTCTATGTAAATAAACATTCAGAGCAGGAAAGAGGAGCACCAAGATTGGTGATAAACTATAAACCGCTTAATAAGGTTTTAAAATGGATTAGGTATCCTATACCTAATAAAAGAGATTTGTTAAACAAATTATACCAAGCCAATATATTTTCCAAGTTTGATTTAAAATCAGGCTATTGGCAGATTCAAATTGATGAACAAGATAGGTACAAAACTGCTTTTACAGTACCTATTGGGCACTACGAGTGGAATGTAATGCCATTCGGATTAAAAAATGCCCCATCTGAATTTCAAAATATTATGAATGATATTTTTATTCCTTATAGTGAATTTATAATTGTTTATATAGATGATATCCTGGTATTCTCCAAGGATATTGAAACTCATTTTAAACATTTGGAAATCTTCAAAACTATAATTATAAAAAATGGTTTAGTAATATCCAGACCAAAAATGATGATTTTTCAAACAAAGATAAGATTTTTAGGTCATAATATTGATCAAGGTAATATAATACCAATAAATAGAAGTATTGAGTTTGCATCTAAATTTCCGGATGAAATTATGGATAAAACTCAACTACAAAGATTTCTTGGAAGTTTGAATTATATTCTTCCTTATTATAAAAATTTAGCAGAAGATACCAGTCTGTTATACGATAGACTGAAGAAAAATCCAAAGCCATGGTCAATAGACCATACTAAGGCTGTACAAAAAATCAAACAAAAGGTAAATAACCTTCCTTGTTTGATGATTGCAAACCCAGAATGGGAAAAGATAATTGAAACAGATGCCTCAGAAATTGGTTATGGAGGTATTCTGAAACAAATTTCTCCAAATAATAAACAAGAATATCTTGTTCGATTCCATTCAGGAAAATGGAACAATAGTCAAAAGAATTATGCTACTGTTGCTAAAGAAATTCTGGCAATAGTAAAATGTGTTTTAAAATTTCAAGATGATTTATATAATCAAAAGTTTATTATTAAGACAGATTGTCAAGCTGCTAAATATATGTTTAGCAAAGATTTTAAACATGATGTTTCTAAGCAGATGTTTGCTAGATGGCAAGCACATCTTGCTCCATTTGATTTTGAAATTATCTACAAAAAGGGAACTGATAACAGTCTTCCTGATTTTCTTACCAGGGAATATCTAAATGAAGGAAATCTTTAAGAAGATTATAAAACCCAGTCTCGTTGATAGACGAGATGAAATTTTACAACAATATTATTGGATTAATCGAAGGGTTGGGGAAATAGAACATGATCCTTTCTTATCAGAAAAAGCAAAGAAATATGCTTTAAACCAGATTAAATATCAAATATGGTCCTTAGACTCTAAATTAGAGGATTTGGAACACAAAGAAATAATAATTTCTTGTGCTTAATGTTTTCAGCCATGATAGGCAGAGGACGTGGAAGAACCTCCTCTCATAGAGGAAGGGGAACTGGAAGGATTCTCCACCAAATGGGGAACAAAAAGCTTATAGCTTATGATAATGCGTCATACGCATCATCTTCATCATCGGCTAATAAATCTGATGATCAACTCTATAAAGAGTTTTTGGCTTATAAAGCTACTCAACAGGGACATAACCCTGAAAAACCAGCATCATATGCTGAAGTCACTATTGATAATAGTGAAGATGAAAACTGGATTTATAATCCAAAGAAGGATGTTATACTCCTTCTTGATCAAAAAGATAAAAAATGGAATGACCAACCTTGGTTCATTATCAAAAGATATTTTGATCAGGGATACTATCCCACCGAGACTTATAAGTCCCGGATATATTATGAGGAAATCCTCAAAGCAGAAAACTGCGAAATAACCCATTATAGTGGGAGCAATAAACTAATAAGTTTTAGCAAAATCATAATCAAACAGATTATATCTGTTGAAAACTGGGGAATATCTCCATTAAAGGATAGAGAAGTTCTCCATCCTGAAACCAAAGTCCCTTTAAGATATAACTACTGGGACTATGTAAAAGCTTTTCATAAAACCTTTTTATTCGAAAACCAGAATTATAAACATTCTTGGTTTATAAAAATTTGTTCAAAAACATATGAATCGGACATTCCGATTTGGTTTTACAAATGGTGGCAATCATATGGCACCACTCCTGACATTTTCACAGGAGAATCCAAAAAATTGAAATCCTTTTATACTCAATGGGTGGAGTTATCTCCTACTATCATTGAGGCTCAGCATGATAATAATTTCATAGAGGGAATGGCCTCACTCCATTTTTTTATCCAATTCAGCATTCCTTGGATATGGAAGTGGACTCCAGAAACTGGTTATACCCAGGAAAACATGTTCTGCTTAAAGAGAACATACAAAACAAAATTTTGGAGAAAAATGATGGACAAAGAGAATGGCAAGATTAAATGCCAGGATACATTGGATCATATCCAGCAAACAATAGAATCTTATAAGAAACAACAGGAAAACCTGCAACAAAGGGAGGCTCCTAGCCCATTCCAACACATTGTTAGGAAAATTAAAATGGTTAAAGGATCTGATGCTATCAGTGAAGAAGAATTAATGGATTATTATCTTCAAGAAGTTAAAAAAGACATAGCTAAAAACTTCAAGAAGGTCAAATCTCCTTCAAACATGTCTGTATCAGAATCGTCCCAAATTGGGGATGAAGACCAAGATCTTCAGCAGGATGCTCAAGACCCAGAGGATGATATCCTTGATGATGAAGCCTATGCAAAGATGATTGAAGAACTGAATGAAGAGTTCGGCCCAGCAAATGCTGGAAAGTCAAAAAGGCAACAGTCACAATAGGCCCCACATAAAGAAAAGAGATGCCAATAATTCAAAAAGCACGAGATTCGTCCGACAAAATTTGTCGTCAAGCAACATTATTGCACCAACTTTAATTATTGTAACTTTACTTTTACTTTAATTATTGTACTGATAAACGCGTGATACGCATTATGCGAATATTCGCATTTAGGTGCGGTGTGAAGCCCTCTATATAAAGGGTTATTAGTTAGAAGTTAGACACACCGAAAATTAGAATACTCTCTCCCACTCTCTTGTAAAAACACTCTCTAATAAAAGTTTAAAGCTTTGAAGCATTCATCTCCGCTTCTCTTATTCTGGTAATCTCCCTTCTCTTCTTTTACATAAATATTAAATGATCGGCGCCTCCATGAGAGGCTAAACACATAAGTGTTAAAACAGTCACCATGCTCAGCAGGCTGTTATGGTTTTTATAAAAAAAAAAAAAAAAAAAAAAAAAAAAAAAAAAAATTATAATTATAAACCTGAACAGGAAAACGGTTTGAAGGTAAGAGTGGGGAGAAGTTTCGTGCCTATTCAGGGTATTAGTGTGGGCGGCCGACCGCGTGGGGACCCGTTTTGCCCATAAGCCAAAAGAGCGTCGTGGCGTTTTAAGGGTCTTGCCCATTACTGGTCACATACTAACCCCCTGGAAAGTGGCTGAGTAAAATTGCCTATAACACCCAACCTTATTCTTTGAATCCGAATTTCTGTTCAGATAAGACTGTTAATATTTTGTTTTAATTTGTTTTGACTTGTCTGGGTTTTTGCTCTTTATCCCACTCGATCCTGTCCCGTGGTGGTATCAGTTATTATTATTATTGTTATTATTATTATTATTCTTCTTATTATTATTGTTATTCTTATTATTGTTATTCTTATTATTGTTACTGTTATTATTGTTATTGTTATTATTATTATTGTTATTATTATTATTATTACTATTATTATTACTACTATTATTATTACTATTATTATTACTATTATTATTACTACTATTACTATTATTATTATTATTATTACTATTACTATTATTATTACTATTATTATTACTATTATTATTATTATTATTATTATTATAATTATTATTATTCTTATTATTATTGCTATTATTACTATTACTATTAGTATTACTATTATTATTACTATTATTATTACTATTATTATTATTATTATTGTTATTATTATTATTATTGTTATTATTATTATTATTGTTATTATTATTGTTATTATTATTATTGTTATTATTATTATTATTCTTCTTATTATTATTGTTATTCTTATTATTGTTATTCTTATTATTGTTACTGTTATTATTGTTATTGTTATTATTATTATTGTTATTATTATTATTGTTATTATTATTATTATTACTATTATTATTACTACTATTATTATTACTATTATTATTACTATTATTATTACTACTATTACTATTATTATTATTATTACTATTACTATTATTATTACTATTATTATTACTATTATTACTATTATTATTATTATTATTATTATTATTATTATTATTATTATAATTATTATTATTCTTATTATTATTGTTATTATTATTATTGTTATTATTATTATTATTCTTATTATTATTATTGTTATTATTATTATTGTTATTCTTATTATTGTTATTGTTATTATTGTTATTGTTATTATTATTATTGTTATTATTATTATTGTTGTTATTATTATTGTTATTATTATTATTGTTATTATTATTATTATTATTATTATTATTATTATTATTATTATTATTATTATTATTATTATTATTATTATTATTATTATTAAATATCATGAGATATGAATAGCGATATTTTATATTCTTAAAGACGACACAACAGTTATTGTTATTTTAAATCTACGTAACAATAGGTTTTACAAATGTAAAATTTGATTATATAGAGGGATTGAATAACGACAAGGGGCAAAATGGTCACATCTAGATTTATTATTTATTTTCATTTTCACAATCATAATAAATATGTTTTTAACCCATTTAATTTTTTAACAATTTTATTTTTGAGTAAAAACTTTTGTTCGTTAACTATTAAAAAAAACAAAAATATGTGGTTGTTTTTATTTTTAAGTCAATGTTCCTATACATATATATTTAACACTGAGTTTTGTTACTCGAATGTCTGACCGTGCATTGCCACGGTCTCTTTTAGGTTAATTGGATTTTTTTAGGTAAAGACGACTCTGTTAAATAACAAAAGATTAAATGTCTCGGACGAAAACGTTTAAAAAAACAACGTTTAGACATTAGTAAACATAAACACAAATCAACGTAAATGAAACCATTAAAAGAAACGAAAAGTTTGTAAAAATAAAAAAATAAAAAAATAAAAAAAATGTTAAAATAATTTAATTTTTTAGATAAAAAGAAGGTTAAAAGAAACCATTAAAATCTCTCAAAGGTAAGGAGTGGGAATCGAACCCTTGATTGATATTTTTATTCCTTACTAATATTGTAATACCTTATTAGATTATTATTATATTATTCATGATATAACTAAAATATTTATTTGATGTAATATTAAAAAATCTATTTGGGGATAAAAGTTATCGTATACCTAATCCAAATACAAGCTGAAAATAATGTAAAAGATTGTGAGAATGCTTCAACTACGAAATTTAAAATCTATTTATCTCGTTATTATCATATTATGAATATTGCTATGAATATCATTATATATATGTTATAAAAATGGCCATATGAATACCTGTTATTACTGATATCGTAAATGTTATTCAACCTAAGGTGATATATTAACAACAATATTATTACCATCATAATTATTAATTACAATTTTTAGAATTACTATAATATTATCACTGCTCTTTATTGATACTATCAGTACTAACATTATCACTAGTTCTATGTGTAGGGAATAAGTTATGTGAATTCAAAAATCATAATAGGACATGGTAGTTAAATAGTTGGTATTACACAAAAATATTAGACTAACATTAATTACCATAAGTTAGCAAATATATATCAAAAATAAATCCTAAACCTAGAATGATAAGTGAACAAAAATAATAGTTAAACTATCAGAAGAGCTCAACCACACTGTAACAATACTAAAAAATATATATCTTTTAATCTTATATTTATAAACAAATATAAATTAGGTTGCCAAGAAAATTAAGTACTTAACATAGCAAGCTCACGTTATTGTTGCATATTATGCCTACAAGATAATCAAGTTAGGTCTTATAAACTCCCTTTTTAATTTAAACTTTTGTGGCGAAATACATACTTCTTAAAATCTATTTTATAATGCAATAGTTTCCGCTCTTCTCCCCGAACATAAGCACAATCATAAACTTCATTAGGAGCCATGTACTTTGTGGTTATACCATTTGGGGACACCCCCACCCCCTAGCACACAAATGGGGCCTTATGATAGGAAAATCACCCAATGAGATACAGAATTGTTGTCACAAATTAATGGAGTTTAACCGTGTATTGCTGGACACAATTAAACCCAACATTCTAGTGTTAAGATGTTAGGGGATATTTTAGCATTCGAGTGGGTAAGTCTTAATCTAGACTTGATTGTGATACATTTTGTAGTGCATTAATAATTATGATTTATTTATGCATGTATATTTTTTTTATTTTAAATCTTTTTACCATAAAAACATGAGCTCATGAACTTTATAATAACACCTTTTATGTGTGTATTTCAGAAATTTGTCTGAATATAAAGGGGAGTATTTGATTAAATCCTATAAACATGATTTACACTTGATAACAAAATTGATTGCCTTTAAAAGACTCACTTCAAAAGATCTATATAAGAACGTAGACGAGATATATAGGCTACCTTAAGGAATAGACGACATTAGCTCCATGGACATGGGTTATACTATCATATAGCAGAGCATGTGGCAAGTTGTAATAGATTATAACTATTCTATTATTAATATAACCAGTAGTTTATTATTATTACTTAAATAGTTTCTACTGTGTTTGTTTCATATTCAATTGTCACAAACATGCCCTATTGACAAGGTTTGAAAGTTAAACCTGTAAATAAGCATTTTTAAATTAAAAGAAACAACCTATTATTGTTTAATATTCTAAAAATTAAATACCTATTATTATTTTACTAAATAATAATAATTAATGTTTTTGGGATTCTTGTTTATAAATTACCTCACCATATTATTGATTATTGATTGTGTGAAATTAAATTTAAACCATTTTAAACACCAAATCTGATGTAAGTTGTTTAGTGTGTGATCATAGTGCGTGAACCTTAGAAGTCACACTTCTAGAGACTATCGTAATATCTTGACTTTTGACCTTATATGTTAAACATGCAACATGGTGCAACTGCTTAAACTAGAGGCACCATGCTGGTATATTGGCTAAATATTTAAAGTTCATTCATTTCCTTTTAACGATATGGAGTCTTCTATGAAATGTTACGAAATGAATAGGCTTTCAGAGAACATGTAAACATTAAAAGGAATGCATTAAGGACTTAGCATTAAGATCAAATTTCCCCTTAAAATTAGAACTATTACATGATCATATTATGAAAAACACTTTAACTTGATGAATATAAATTTATACTTTATAAAGCGAAAAGTATTGCATGAAGCTTCAAAGAATCAAAGTCACATTCAATTTCACCTGTGTAGTTGTAACTGTTTAGGCACATAGGTTGGTAAAATAGTATATTATTAGTATAACGAATGGTTTGTTATTATTACTTACATAGTTTCTATTGTGCTTGTTTTATATGCAATCATCACCAGCATGCCCTCTTGACAGGGTTTGACAAGTAAACCTGCAAATAAACGTTTTTAAATTAAAATAAACATCCTATTATTGTTTAATATTCTCAAAATAAAATACCCATTATTATTTTACTAAATAATAATAATTAGTGTTTTTGGGTTTCTCGTTTATCAATTATCTCACCAAATTATTGATTATTGACTTTGTGAAAATACGTTTAAACCATTTTAAACACCACAATACCTGATAAGTTTTCCTCCAAAATCTTATATGGCAAATACATACTTTTATCCTTCATGATAAAAGTAATAACCATATTTTACAATGAGAATAAAAAATTGAAAACAAAGCCAATAATATTATAACCTAACCATGGGAATCTAATTTAAGTTGTTTAGTGTGTGACTATAGTGTGTGAACCATAGAAATCATACTTCAAGAGAACTATCGTAATATGTTGTCTTTTGACCTTATTGGTTTAAACATTTGACATGGTGCAGCTAGTTATACAAGAGGCACCATGCTAGTGTATAGGCTAAATATTTAAGTTCATTCATTTCCTTTTAATGGATGGAGTCTTCTATACAATGTTATGAAAAGAATATGCTTTCAGAGAACATGTGAACATTAGAAGGTATGCCTTAAGGACTTAGCATTAAGATCAAATTCCCCTTAAAATTAGAACTATTACATGATCATACGATCGAAAACACTTTAACTTGATGAATATAAATTTATACATTATAAAGCATGAAGTATTGCATCAAGCTTCAAAGAATCAAAGTCACATTGAATTTCACTTGTGTAGTTGTAACTTTTTAGTTACATAAGTTGGTAAAATAGTATATTATTAGTTGTGTATAATTTCTCACTTTATATATTTTTTCTTATAGAGAAAAATAAATATAAGATAAAATAAAATAAAATAAAATAAAGAGAAAGAAGAATCAAGCTAGAATTGAAGAAACTTAACTGTTATACTTTATATCAATTCTAGTATCGAAGTATAGTCTTCAGTCAACAGTTTTATCATCATGATCAAGGTTGAAATATTATCTTTCCTTGTTCGTTTACACTAGATTAAATGATAATATTCCAAATTGAAATTTTAAACATGTTTATTACACTGATTATATGTCCAGTATTTACATAATCATTTGTTGGCTAGTGCAATAAACGTTGTTTTTCGGCTTTTAAACGCATCATTGAAGACTTACTAAGGAGTTAACTATGACTTCGGCTTTTAAACTCATCATTAAAGACTTACTAAGGAGTTAACTATGACTTAGACATTGATAATTATGTTATTGCTTAAGTAGTACTCGATAAAGTTTTTGACAACAAAAATATAAGCTAAGTACATCATTACATTCCATCTATAAAACTAGATCATTAAAGTAAACAATTCACTTCTGCAAGTTAATACAAGAAGAGTTATTATATTTTAATAATTTCAACTTTTATTTATTGTCCAGTATTAATTATAACTCAAAAAATATTTACAGACTATTCCAACTTTAAGTTTATTTTTCTTTAACGATCTATTACTAACTGAGAGTTAACACAATTACTTTTAGGTAAATTTCAAATGACGATGGATGCTAGACAAAAAAACTACGCAAAAAGTTCAATATAAACCACGAGGTACGTTAATATGAAACTTCTACATCCTAAAACCCGTCAATATCCACCTCCTAATCTAAACCACATGACTCGTTGTAGGTATATTTCAGATGACGATTGATGCTAGACACCGAAAAACATATTTGATTGACACTGGGCGGCGGCAGAGTTGAAAAATTGCTCAAAGTTTGTATTATTTAATCAAAATAACTAACGGGGATTACCATTGGATTGTTAAGGGATCGTTAGAGTAAAATATGCTTAAAGTTAAGAGTGACTGCAAACATTTATTGAGTGGGAATTAATTCCAATTAATAAATAAAATTTAGAATTATTCAAATTCAATAACCTACACAAGAATGAACAAAATAGTTTCGAAGTTAAGTAAGATTATGAAACCTAACAAATTTTTCACGAACATTAAACATTTCAAATATAGGTTATAATAAAGAAAAAGTAAAAGAAATTCTCATAAGAAATATGCATGATTAAATCATCGACTTTGTAATGTTTTGTAAAGTAGTCCGGCAAATATATCTATATTAATAAAAAAGGTTTTTGTATACCACTTGTCATAATTTTATAGCTCTAAAATTTTATTTCCCGCTTATTTATCCTAATAAATATCACCTTAAATACAAATGATGTTATTTAATTTTTTTCATATTGAAAATATTTTTTATTAAATTAAAAAAATATATCTTTCCACAAATGCAATTTGTAAAGAAATAATTTTTTTATAAAATAAGAAATTTTTAAAAAAAACTAAAATTTTTAAAAAACACTATATATTTTAAAACCTGTGGCTTTCAAAAAATAAAATTCTTATGAAACGAAAATAATTAATCTCAAAGTTATAAAAAAAATTATTAAAAATGACACTTAAAAAAAAACGGTTTGTTTTAAAACAATTTGTTTAAAAACCAATTTTTAAAAAAAAAAAAAAAAAAAAAAATTAAATAAAAGTTTAAAAATCGATATCGTCATTTTATCACTCGTACGTAATATCAATCATCTCTTATATCAAAAGATTGTTTTATAATTTTTTAATTTTTATTAATAACTAATTAATATTTTATTTATTTAACACGTGTTATATACGTGATATTAACCTAGTGTATAATATATCCGCAAGAACATTGCTCACATAAGTACTAGCACTTGTTCTACGTGTTTCCATGCTTTGTCACAGTAGCCTTCATATTCGATGTACACATGCACATGATCGATCTAATTGAAGGCACATTCAAATTAAATATCAACATGGATGCACATCAATTTTAACGCAAATGAGGTTTTTATTTTACACGTCCATTTAACAAATAGTTCTAATTCTACGACATAAAATAACTTACATTTCCATCAATGGCAGTGCCCCAACCCTTGACCTCAAAAGGAGCGTTACCAATTTAATGTCAAGACATATAAACCCCCACCACCCAGCCTAAAGTTTTATATTATATAAGCCTACTACCAACACTCGTTGAATGTGCTGATTATTTTAGTGTAGTTTATGAAACATACAAAACACCGAATTTTTCTATTTGAAATTCATTTCAATTGCAATTTCTAATTAACTTGTTTGAAGACTACTAAATATTATAGTATATAATAAATGAGTAGCTAGGATATTACATTGTATTATCCTATTACTTTAAAAAAAAAATATTCCGCCTAAACTAAACTATTATTTTATTCAAGTGCTATATTGTAAGAAACTAAATTAAAATTTAATTTTGTTTTGAATTAAATTTTTTTTTTGTATTATCAACTAATTAATATTATTTTGAATTATACATACTTTTATGCTCAAATAAGATTCAATTTAAAAAAGTTAAAAAGAAAAAAATTTATTATTGGTATATTTATATATTTTTAGTTAAAGTGAATTGAAGACAACTACTTTTAGTTTTACAAGTCAATTATATGTTATTTTTTACAAATAAGTATTCGAATATTTATAACTTAAAAATGTTAATTTTCATTATTCATTATTAATATAATATGTAACTTAATTATACGAAATATTTATACAATTAAGAAATTACTTAGTTTTTATATTTTTAACCCTTTTATTGCACGGGTTTCTAGCCTAGTTAGTTTAAATTTTGATTATTTTCTTATTAAACTTATTTTTTAGTATAGTCTTAAATCGAAAGGATAGGTTTTTCATAGCAATTGAGATCGGTGTGTCATTCCTGTATATTAGGTACTTAGATTAGTAGTAAAATACAAAATAAGTAAGAAATATCATACTTACTTTTACCATGCGTAAACAGTAAATAACCTCTAAAAACAAATAAGAATAAAACTAGTTCACGACATCGTTAATCGTTTTTAATTATGAGTTGGCTGGCCTTATAAATTTGACTCATTACTATATTTGGCACTTCAACTTTATCCGCTAAATAAGAAACTCAAATCAAACAATTAAGGATATAAAATTTAGTTTTATCATATTCAAGTGGAAGGTGGTAGGTAAATGTCACCAAATCTGAACATGTTGTTTCGATCATAGAAATTGTCAAAAAAAAGTATTCGTTTTAGTCTTAAAGGCATAATTATAACACTATTAAATTTGTTAAGTCAACACAAGTTTAACAACAAAGGGTTTTGAACCATGGTTAATTTTATAAAAAAACGGGTTAGTTCTTTTAGGTAAGACTAGTAATAACAAAAATAATCTAATATGCTCTTTGAGATAACATAAAAGAGTGTTTTTTTCCTTAAAATATAATGATAATGCTCTATATATGGAAAGTCATATGAAACATACAACAATTTGCTCAACAAACTTCATTTGTTTTGTGACACTGATCTATGAATTTGTAACTACTTTTTGTTTAGATAATATAAAAATACAGCTCTAAAATAAGCTCATATGTTTGTTTTACCTTTACAACTTTACCAATTGAATTTTATAGTTTGATTTCCGGGTGTAACGGTAATTGAGGTGGAAACTTATTCTAAAAAGGTTATCCATTCTCCGATTTCTCCTACTTGGCCTTTCTTAGTGTCTAGTTTTCATCTTATCCACAAATAAGATGCGAGAATTCGTTGATAAAATGTGAGTTTAGGCATTTTATTGTTGGGAAAATGTCAAATGAATGATGTTACAAAGCTATATAACATTGTGTAAGGCATTCAAGGAAAAAGAAATTCCAATCAAAGAAGTGATCCTGTTGAAAAACATAATAACGAATCTACTAACAAGTCACCAAGATTGGCGTGTACAAATTTCGTTATGTGATAGCGAATAATGATGCGCTTTCTCAACTGTTATTGCGTTGAGTTAGGGAATTTGATCTTAAATGGGACAAATACAAAAATATTGGTCATAACCTAGTGACATCCATCATGGTTTATTCCAGTATATTTTCCCATGACTTATGGGATTATTTAGTGAACTATTGAAAAGAAATCCACCAATCAAGTATTAATGTGACATTATTGGATACATTATTGGATGTTCCCTAACATTCTTTGTCAGACTCTCTTTTAACAAATTTAAAAGTTTAGCTATTTGATTAATAGTTGAAGGATTATGTTATAAAGTCTAAGATTATAATTTTACTCAATACAATCATGAGATCCCTTCAAGCTAATGGACGACTATCAGAATAGTAATAAAGAACACAAAGTGTCTCTCATACTCACCTTATCTCAACTAAATGGGGAATTAACAACCTTTGAGTTGTAACCTTAAAAGAATATAACAATATACATAAACACATATGCAGGACCAGATGTGGTTCAAGCAAAAGTTTCACAGTTGTCGATTATCAACTAAATACACTTACTAGATCAAATAGGAAAACAGACAGTGAAACAATGAATAAAAAAAGTAAGAACATTCAAGAACGCAATAGTTTTCAAGGATTATTTATATAGTTCTCAAGTGTTTAGAAGTACTACAAAGCTTGGTTTTCTGCTTGCTTGCATGAGATACTTTATACTAAAACCTAAAGCCGGCCATACTTTGAAGGCCAGCTCGACATTACTCTAGACAACAAGAACAATATTAAGTCAAAAGACAAATCGCCTTTTGACAAGTGACTATCACAGGCCATAGCTCACATCCTATTGTAATACAATAAGGATAAAAATACTAAAGTAAGAAGCCACAGAAGAGAGACCATGTTGGCAGTTGACAAAAGTAAAATGTTAACCACCAACTTATATAATTTGGTGAATATTCAGAGCTGACAGCGGAAAGATATTCTACTTTTGTCAAAAGTGTGTCAGTATCGCAGGTCTTTTTAGTATTCGGAAGAGTTCAGTCTTCAAGCTTTTGAAGACTTGGTCTTTAAGCTTTGGAAGACTTCACTTTTTGGCTTTGGAAGATTTCTGTCTTTGGATTAAGAAGATTTGCAGGATCAGTTGGGGAGGTCAATGCAATAGTTTCACATGATGTTTGGAGAGTGAACAAATGGATAACACTTACAGTATCAAATAGGGAATCAGCTATTTGTTGAAACTAAGAACTTAAATGTAAAAGAACACAAGCAGATAGTTTTCAAGAATGTTGTATATTGCTCTCAAGTTCTATTATAAAAGTTACAAAGCATTCCTTAGACATACAAGACCCTGAGATACTGTATACTATATTCTACAGCCGACCATACTTTAAAAGCCAGCTGGATACACTAATCTAGACAACAAGATTAATGTAAATTCAAAAAACCAGATTGCCTTTTTGACATGTAACTATGACATGTGCAGGACCGGTGAAGGTGTTCAATGCAAATTAGTTTCACAATGAGAAGAGACTTAAAACACTTAACAGATCAAATAGGAAACTAGAACTTTTATAGTGATACTAAGAAACACAAGTAAACAAAGAGAAACAGAAACTTAAGAACAACAGAGAAGATTGGTATTCAAGGATTAAGTATATTGCTCTCAAGTTTTTTTTCAAGTGTTACAAAGCATGGAAATAAAATACAAGGACCTGAGATACTTTACACTACATCCTACAACCGACCATACTTTGAAGGCCAGCTAGAAATACTAATCTAGACAACAAGATCAATGAAAGTCAAAAGGCAGATTGCCTTTTGACTACTGACTATGACATGTCATAGCTCACATCTTAATGTAATACAAAAAGGATAAAAGTACATAAAGTAGAAAGTTATAGATTCAAGACCTTTTCACCAACTTGTATAAATTGGTGAGTCTGCAGAGTGGCAGCGGAAAGTTGGTCAGCTTTTCTGAAAAGTTGTTGATCAGAGAAAGCATGTCTTCTCTGTCTTCGGAAGAAATCAGTCTTCTATCTTTAAGGCTTCGGAAGACTTTGTCTTCTAAGCTTCGGAAGACTTCATCTTTGGCTTCGAAAGATTTGGTCTTTGGCTTCGGAAGATTTTAAACTTAGAGAAATTTCTTTGCAGTGTGTAAAACTACCGAAGTAACTTCTACCATGCACAAAGGTACATGCATGTAGGAAGCATCTTGACTGTTTTGAGTGCATCAGTCTTTTTCAAATGCCTTAAAAACTCCCCCTAGGCTGATGCTATCAAAAAAGAGAGGATGCTTGGTAGTTTGCAGTCCTCATGTCTTGATTAGTAGTGTAAAATCAAGACATAGTTGGTCTTCCAGATGCAAGAGGCTCTACTTTGAATGGAGTTGATTGAGCAGCCTCTTAGTGCACTTTCTCAGGATGTTATTACTCATCCTGAGATGTTGAGGAGGATGCCTTGGACTTTTTTTTGTTGCTTTTGTCCCTTCTGATGGCTATCCTTTTCCTCACTCTATACTTCAACTGAGGAGTGTGGCCTGCAGCACTAGTTTGGCTTTCTGTATTCTCCTCAGTTGGGTCCTTATCCCCCATTGGTTTAGAAGGAGGGGATTTAAAACCCTGCTGTGGGTTAGAAGATGAAGTTAGCTTGAGTGTAGCTTCAGATTCAGGTTGTGTTGTCTCTTCAACCTTCACCTTAACTTCAGGTGCAGCTGGACTTGGTGGAGAATGCAAGTGAACAAGCTGACCTTCCTTGATCTGCTGCTTGATCCTCCTGATGTGCTCATCCATTGTGGATAGAGACATAGGACCAAATCTCCTTCCAGAGAACCCATACAGCTTCAAGAAGCTCACCATCTTTAGTCTGTCAGTAGACTTCTTTTTTTGTGCTCTGATGGTGGCTCTTGTTTTAGCAGCCTCCTCTCTCATCTTTCTCTTAAAAGTTTTTCTTTGAGTTTGAGCCTCTTCATCAAGCTGTTTGAGGTACTCAAACTCAATATATTCATATGAGAGAGGGTTGAGAACTGCTGCCTGGTAGAGACCTGTGGCACTCAGATAGTCTATCATCTTCTATCTTTCTGGTTTTCTGCCTATCTGAGTTTCTTTCTCTTCAACTGCCACTGACTCCTTCTTAGGACTTTCATGAACTAGAGAGTGGAGAGAGGAAAGGAGCTTTCGGTTGTTTCTTTCTTCTTCCCTCTTCTTTGATTTTGAGGAGCAGTTCTGCTGCCTCAGCCTCCTTCCTCTTTTTATACAACTTTTTGTCTGCCAGTTCATCTAATTCTGCCAAGGGGAGAGAGATGATTTCATTTATGTGTAATTTCTCAGTCCTAGATATTTCAATCTGGCTGCTCTTAACTCATCATTCTGAGTGTCAGGCCTTTGAGCAGCCCTGATTGCAGCTTGCATAAAGCTTGGGACTTCTCTAGATTTCTCTCCCCTGGCCGTCCTCTTCCTCTCTCTCTTTTCCTCCTCAATCTCCTTAGGAGTCATTTTCCTTTTCCCTTTGTCAATTGTTGGCCTATATAACTCAGGGTGGAGAGAGCTTTGGCCTTCTGATGGTTGTGATGAGCTTGAACTCTGGCCAGAGAGAGGTTGTGATACACCTTCACCTGCAGGTGTGTCACTAAAGGTACTAGGTGTTGAGGGTGAGCCGGTCTCAAGGTTCATAGGTTCTACTACTGTGCCTTCAACTGAGGTTTCCCCTTCGAAGCTAATCTTAGAGTCTGCCTTAGTATCCAGTTGACCAATAATTTTCCCTGCTAGCCTCTGTCTATATAGTTGAGCTCTTTGTCTGAATTCCTTCAGTACCCATTCTTGAATCACTTCAGCTAACCTGCCAGCCTGTCTGTTTTGGCTTGGATTGATGAAGGGCAGGTTAACCAAGTCCATACCATCATGGAAACTCAGGGTCTGAAAGTTGAAGAGTTCCTGCTGCCC
Organism: Flaveria robusta; assembly: GCA_025506415.1. Classification (NCBI taxonomy): domain Eukaryota; kingdom Viridiplantae; phylum Streptophyta; class Magnoliopsida; order Asterales; family Asteraceae; genus Flaveria; species Flaveria robusta. Next base: position 16,870,797 of record CM046465.1, on the reverse strand, counting down.
CTGAGCTCTTGATAGCACCAATGCCATTCTTGAGTTGTCATACCACCATCCCATTATTGGATTTTTAGGTAGGTGGGATGGGGCAGGCATGGTGTAAGGATTATAAAAGAGGCTGATGCACTCAAAACAGTTAGGGTGTCTCCTGCATGCATGCACATTATGCATGGTAGAAGTTACTTCGGAAGTTTTACACTCTACAAGAAAATTACACAAGTGTAAAATCTTCAAAAGCCAAAAGACCAATTCTTCAGAAGCCAAAGATGAAGTCTTCCGAAGCTTAGAAGACAAAGTCTTCCGAAGCCTCAAAGATAGAAGACTGATTTCTTCCGAAGACAGAGAAGACATGCTCTTTATGATCAACAACTGTTCAGAAAAGCTGACCAACTTTCCGCTGCCACTCTGCAGGCTCACCAACTTTACATAAGTTGGTGAAAAGGTCCATGCTTTAGGAAGCTGTAGATTAAGATCTTGAGTCAGTAACTTTCTACTTTATGTACTTTTATCCTTTTTGTATTACAATAGGATGTGAGCTATGGCATGTCATAGTCACATGTCAAAAGGCAATCTGTCTTTTGACTTTACATTGATCTTGTTGTCTAGATTAGTGTTTCCAGCTGGCTTTCAAAGTATGGCCGGCTGTAGGATGTAGTATAAAGTATCTCAGGTTCTTGTATTTTTTTTGTATGCTTTGTAACACTTGTAATAGAACTTGAGAGCAATATACATCTTCCTTAAAAACCAAATATCTTATTCTTAAGCTTTCTGTCTCTTGTTTACTTGTGTTATCTTAGTATCATCTTATCCTGCCAGTTCCCTATTTGATCTGTTAAGTGTTCTAAGTCTCTCCTCATTGTGAAAACTGAGTTGCACCCCTTCAAACGGTCCTGCAATTGGTATCAGAGCTTTCCAGGCTCTTGATTATAAGATCTCACCATCTTAGATCTCTTAGTTTTTCACAAAATACTTAACAACTCAAATAGCAGCTCTTTCAAAGGCTGATATGGAAACTGGCACTATGACAAAGTCCCCACTGATCACTCCTTAAGACTTTGATACTTGGTGTTAAAGAATGGAAGGCTTCATCAAGTCTCAAGACTCAAGGATGTGGGAATCTGTTGTCTCTGGACCTTACATTCCATGCACCTCTTCAGCTGCTGCTGGAGGTGGCATGATCCCAAAGGAGGTGGCTGACTATTCTGAAGAAGATAGAAAGAAGATAGATTCGATGGAAAGGCCATGACTGCCCTCCAAACTGCTCTTCCCAACTCTATCTACAGGGGCATCAAGAAGTGCAAAACTGCCAAGCAGTTATGGGATGCACTAAAGCTCATGTATGAGGGGTCCTCTAAAGCCAAGGAGAACAAAAAGGACCTCTTGAAGCAGCAGTTTGAGAATTTCACCTACAAGACAGGTGAAACCATGACTCAGCAATACTTCAGGTATGTTGAGAATGTGGATACTCTAATGGATGTTGGAATAACTCTTGAGAACAGGGATATTTTGAGGAAGTTCATGTCATCTCTTCCCAGACAGTGGACTCACTACTGTGTTGTCATCAAGAGGACTGAGAACCTTAAGACTCTCACTCTTACAGAGTTGTATGGTATCCTCAATGGCTACCAAATGGAGATGAACATGCAAAATCCATCTGGTAACTCCAGCAATCAGTAGGGTTCAACCCTTCATGTGGTTGAAAAGGATTGCAGAGAAGCACAACATCATCTTATCTGCTACCCTGACAACTCACAAAAGGGGTCCTTTCATCACAATCCCTGAGACACCAAGGGAGAGCTACATCCAAGGAAGTCCATTCCAAGAGACAAGCTCTTCCTATGCTTTTTTGTCTACTGATAAGAGTTCAGGCAGCTTTCTTTTCACCCTTGAAGACCTGAACTGTATCCATCCAGATGATCTGGAGTACATAGAGATAGTCCAGTAGATGGCTCTTCTCACTCACAGAGCCAAGAAGTTCTACAAGCGGACAGAGAGGAAGTTTCCTAGCAATGCAGCCAGTGGAAAGTTTGGACTGGACAAAAGTAAGGTGAAGTGTTTCAACTACAACCAAATGGGACACTTTGCCAGGGAGTGCAAAGCACTTAGAACAAATGGTGGCCAAGCACAAGCCAGACCAAACTACACTAAAGGAGTCAACCAGAATGAGAAGCCAAAGCAGCAAGCTGCAGTTGCTGTTGAAGAAGGAGGCTTTGACTAGAGTTTTCAAGTTGAAGATGCATCTCCAAACCAAGCACTGATGGCTGATCATGATGAAGCCAAGGTATTGGAACATCTCTGTACTCCTGAATGTATTGCTAAAGTTAATAGATACAGGTCCTATAACTTAGAAATGAGATCAGATCTTGAGTCCTTAAATATCTTAAAATCTGATTTTAAAAGAGCTGAAAATGGATATAAACTAAAAATAGAAGATTTAGAGAAAACCATTTCAACTCTCAAACATGAACACACTAACTACAGGACTCGGATTAAAGATCTTATTACTAAGTTAACTAAATACCAGGCTGAGCTTGTGATCAATAAAGCCAGGGTAGAAAAATGTGTTATTGAAGAAGAGGCCTTCAAGAACATGATATCCTCATCTCTGCATGCCAAATTGTGTTATCAGAATAAGTAGGGACTAGGATCTACTGAGATAGCTCCTCCACACTCCTTACTATCAGAAAGATCTCCAAGGTGTGGAACTTGTGAAGATGAGCTTCCCCTCATAAACCCTATGAGTGAAGAGGATGAAGAGGAGAAAGTGAAGGATGGATCTTAAAAGAGTGAAGAAGATCATCCTAAGAAGGTTCACTATTCTCCTGAGGAGAGGAATTTTGTTGGATTGTCAAAGTCCAAGAGGAAGAACTTGATCATAAGAGCAAAGAGAAAGTCCAAGAAAGCTCAAGAGATCAAGGCCACTTTCAACTCTACTCAGAAACAAGTGTTCATCTCTGCAGGATTTGAAGTGGCAAAAGCTGAAGACTCAACTATGAATCCTAGTACCAGGGGTTCTAGTTCTTGTCAACCTCAACCCAACAACAACAAGAAGAAGGCTGATTTGTTGTGTACCACTGTTGCATAATCTGAACCAGCCATATCCAGCAGCAAGTCTCTCCCTAAAAGACTTGCTACTTCATATGTGAAGAAGAAGAAGGAAGTGGAAGGTGATCAAGATCAGTCCTGCTCTCAAAAGAAGGCTTCCAGAAGAATGCAGTTTGACTGTGTCATGTGTGGTAGTACTTCTCATTTAGCTAAGGATTGCATCTACAATCCTAAAAGCACTGTCCACATGATCAAGAAGAAATCTTCTAAAAAGATCAAAAAGAAGCCAACTTCTGAAGGAAAAGCTTTTCCTCTCGGAAGTTCCAAGGTGAAGAAGAAGACAAGTGAAAACTTTCCTTCGGAAGAAAAATTGGTCTTGAAAGAAAGGAATTCTTCCGAAGTACTGAAGCCTGCTGCAGTGAAAGCAAGATCTTCCGAAGGTCCAGTCTCCAAAACTTCCGAAGTTGTCAAAGCTTTCGAAGTGTTGAAGGTCAAGTGTAAGCTTCCAAAGGTGGTGTGGAAGACAAAGAAAGACCATGTGACTGAAAGTTCTTCATCAACAACAGCTGCTGATCCTCAAAGCTTGAAAATAGGATCAATTACTGTTGCATTGTCTTCTGTTGATATTACTGAGCCTGAGACCTGCAAGGCTTGGGTTTCCAAATGTAACTAATCATCTCTTTTTGTGCAGAAACAGCTAAAGACCAACAGGAATGTATGGATTATTGACAGTGGTTGTTCCAGGCACATGACAGGTAATGGCTCTCTACTCCAAAATTTTGAAAAGATTGATGGAGGGCCTATTGCTTTTGGAGGAGATGAAGGAGGTTACATTATAGGAAGGGGCGTGTCACAAATGGTAAGCTCTACATTGAGAAGGTAAACTTTTTTAAGGAGCTTGGGTACAATCTACTGAGTGAATCCTAATTTTGTGATCTAAAGCATAACATGCTCTTTACTGAGCACGAGTGCATTGTTCTCAAGCCCGGGGTGGTCATTCCTCAAAAGCACATTCTGCTCAGATGGACTTGCATGCAACTTCTCCCTCTAGAGAAATGTCTTGCTTTCTGTCTAAAGCAAATAGTGATGAGTCTTTTCTCTGGCATAAAAGAATGTGCCATGTAAACTTTAAAAACATGAATAAATTAATTAAGAATGATTTGGTAACTGGAATGCAAAAGAAAGAGTTTACAAGTGATGACCATTGTGTTGCATGCCTGAATGGGAAGCAGCATAAAGTTTCTCACAAGCCAATGGAAAGAAACTCCATCACTAATCCCCTACACTTGTTACATATGGATCTTTTTGGTCCCACTAGTGTAATGAGTTTAGGAAGGACCTCATATTGTTTGGTGATCACAGATGATTTCACTAGATTCACTTGGGTCTTCTTCCTTAGAACTAAGGATGAGACTCTTGAGATATTAAAGAATTTCATTCTGAAGATTGAGAATCAATCTGATCACAAGGTCAAAATCATAAGATGTGATCAAGGAACTGAATTTAAGAACCAAATCCTTGATACATTTTGTGATGAAAAGGGTATTTTAAGACAATATAGTGCTGCCAGGACTCCTTAGCAAAATAGTGTTGCTGAGAGGAGAAACAGGACACTAATTGAAGATGCAAAAACTATGTTGTCTAACTTTAAACTGTCTATCACCTTCTGGGCAGAAGCAGTAAACACTGCTTGCTATGTGCAGAATAGAGTTTTAGTAGTTAAGACTCATGGTAAGACTCCTTATGAACTGTGGCACAAAAGGAGAACTTTCATTGGTTTCCTTATATCATTTGGATGTCCTTGCACAATCTTGAATACCAGAGATCAGATAGCCAAATTTGATGAGAAATCAGATGATGTATTCTTCATTGGATACTCTTCTCAAGCTAAGGCTTATAGAGTGTACAATCTTAGAACCAAAATTGTTGATGAGTCAGCCAATGTGACTTTCAATGAACACACTCCTTGTGTGAGAGGTTCTGGTCCTGATTGGCTATTTGATCTTGATTTAGTTTCTAACTGTTTTAACAAGTCTTGTGAGAATGTTTTAGGATCTACAGGTAACCCATCAATAGAAGATCCTGATCCAAGATTTGAGCTAAAAAGACCTTTAAGTCAATCTACTTTAGCTCAAGTGGTAACTAATTCTACAGATGGAGCTCCTATCAGCACAACAATGACAAATCCTGCTGATACATCTGAAGTGCCTTCAAATTCCAGCTTAGAGGCATAGAACCAAAGGGAAGGAGTTCCAAATGTAGAAGAAAGTGGAAATGATGACAGTGATCAAGAATTTCTTGATGCTGACTCCATGGAAGACAACATCATTGATGTCACGCACTCATTGGATAAAGCTTCTCTTGATAAGTGTGCTGATGTGGTGGGTGAATCTGCTTTGCCTGTTCAAAATTTTTCAAATTCGGATCTCTCCAACCAACTTGTTGTGATCCCTCAACTAAGGATCCACAAGTCTCACCCTACCACAAACATCATTGGTGAAGTTGACAGAGGGGTAAGAACAAGAGGACAAACCCATGACAAAAATGTTTGTCTCTACTCTTGTTTTCTAACCCAAGTAGAGCCAAAGAAAGTTGAGGAGGCTTTGAAAGATGAAAGTTGGGTTGAAGCAATGCAGGAAGAACTGCTTCAATTCAAAAGACAGAAGGTTTGTAACCTATGTCCTCTTCCTCCTAGGAAGACTATTATAGGAACCAAATGGGTGTTCAGGAACAAAAAAGATGATAGGGGACTTGTCATCAAAAACAAGGCAAGACGAGTTGTTCAAGGGTATACTCAAGAAGAAGGTATTGATTACACTGATGTCTTTGCTCCAGTAGCAAGACTTGAAGTTGTTAAAATATTCCTAGCCTTTGCTGCATCCAAGAATTTCAAGGTCTACCAACTTGATGTCAAGTGTGCTTTCTTATATGGGGTGATTGATGAAGAGGTATATGTCAAATAGCCACCTGGTTTTGCAGATCCTGATCATTCTGATTATGTCTGCAAGCTTGATAAAGCTCTATATGGGTTGCACCAATCTCCAAGGAAGTGGTATGAGACTCTATCTCATTACCTATGTCAGCATGGTTAATAGATGGAACTCTCTTCATCAAAGGAACAGGGAATGACTTGATGCTGGTTCAAGTGTATGTAGATGACATTATCTTTGGGTCAACTAATCCAAGGCTCTGTAAAGACTTTGAGAAGCTGATGAAGAATAGATTTGAAATGAGTGCCATGGGGGAACTCAATTTCTTTCTAGGAATTCAAGTGAAGCAGGTTGACAATGCCATCTTCATAAGTCAGTCAAAGTATGTTCAAGACATACTTACAAGATTCAGCATGACTGACTGCAAGATTGCAAAGACTCCCATAGCAAGAAACCACTCCCTTGGACCTGACCTTAAGGGGGAGTGTGTAGATGAGCATCTCTACAGAGCTATGATTGGGTCTCTCATGTACCTTACTGCCAGCAGGCCTAATATCATGTTTGTCACATGTATCTGTGCTAGATATCAAGCCAACCCCAGGATGTCACACCTGGTTGCTGTCAAGAGAATTTTAAGATACCTCAAAGGTGCTCCATCATTTGGCCTTTGGTATCCAAAGAATTCTGACTTCAATCTGTATACATATACAGATAGTGACTATGGTGGCTGCAATATGACTGTAAAGTCTACATCAGGGGGATGTCAATTTCTTGGTGGAAGAATAATCTCATGGCAATGCAAGAAACAATCCTGTGTATCTGCATCAACTGCTGAACTTGAATACATTGCTGCTGCAAGCTGCTGTGCTCAAGTGCTTTGGATTTAGAATTAGATGCTAGACTATGGATTCAACTTCAAAGAGACTCCCATCCACATAGAAAACAATAGTGCTATCTCTATTACAGAGAATCCTATGCAGCACTCAAGGACCAAGCATATCAACATCAGGTATCATTTAATTAGAGATAATTTTAAAAAAAGGTTAATCAAACTAGTCAAAGTTCACACAAATGAATAATATGCTGATTTGTTCACCAAAGCTTTTGATGAACAGAGATTTAAGTATCTTATATCAGCTATTGGGATGATCAACTTTGAGTAGCTTTTTCTTAAATTTAAATTCAATTTTATTTCTACAATCTGTGTGTCCTTAGTTGTCTATTTTATCACCTTTATAAGCCCCTAACTAACTTGGAAGAAGATTGTTTTAGAAAATATTTCTTAGATTTTTGAAAATTTTGAAATGGATCAATGGTGACCTCTTGGCAGGTCCGCCAGAAGTCCAGAAGATGATCCTCATAGAGAGGAGGATCAATGGTGAAGGAGGTGAAGTAGTTTGTCAAAGAAAGAAAACGACAAACCTCTGAGAAACCAGGATCTTTCTCAGAGTTCAACAGAGCAACCTGATTGTGTTGCCTGTGAAGTTGCATGGAGAAATCGGGTTGATTTTTGCAATTTTGGTTGGCCATTTTAGTAAGCTTCATCGTGAAGGAAGATAAGAACAAAGGCGGTTTCTGGGTGAATTTAGGTTATTAAGATGTTGCAGATGAAGAGAGAAAAGTGAAAGAGGGGGAAACCGTTGAATATATATATGAAATGGATTTGAGACAAAGTTAATGCGAAAGGATAAACTTTGAAATCCGGATATCGGTCCTACCTTTGAAAAAGTGCCCAAAAGTAATTTTCTTAGAATTCAAAAATCTTCTGAAGGTAATTTGGCTTCGAAAGTTTTGATAAAAGCTTCCAAAGCCAATTTGGTTTCGTAAGATATTTCTAAAAGTTTTGAAAATTTTGCTTCGGAAGAAAAAATACTTAGAGTATTTCTTACTTCATAGAGATAAGTGCTTCCGGAAGATTGTTCTTTAATAGCATGTGAGTAGTTATGAAAAATTTGGCTTCCGAAGTTATTTATATAATTTCTTCCGAACATAAATTGTCATAAGTAGTTATTTGATATTAAAGACATAATTTTCTTCCGAAGGTAACTTAGTTTCTTCCGAAAGAGATGTTGTTCAAAATTTTCAAAAATCTAAGAAATATTTTCTAAAAAACTCTTCTTCCAAGATAGTTAGGGGAAGGTGATAGACAACTAAGGACACACAGATTTTAGAAGTAATATTAAATTTAAGTTTAAGAAAAAGCTACTCAAAATTAATCATCCCAATAGCTGATATGAGATACTTAAATCTCTGTTCATCAAAAGCTTTGGTGAACAGATTAGCATATTGTTTATTTGTGTGAACTTTGACTAGTTTGATTAACCCTTTTTCAAAATTATCTTTAATTAAATAATACGTGATGTTGATATTCTTGGTCCTTGTGTACTGCACAGGATTCTCTGTAATAAAGATAGCACTATTGCTGTCTATGTGGATGGGAGTCTCCTTGAAGTTGAATCCATAGTCTAGCATTTGATTCTAAATCCAAAGCACTTGAGCACAGCAGCTAGCAGCAGCAACGTATTTAGCTTTAGCAGTTGATGCAGACACACAGGATTGTTTCTTGAATTGCAAGAAGACTATCCCTCTACCAAGAAATTAACATCCCCCTGATGTAGACTTTGTAGTCATCTTGCAGCCACCATAGTCATTATCTATATATGCATACAGATTGAAGTCAGAATTCTTTGGATACCAAAGGCCTAGTGATGGAGCACCTTTGAGATATGTTAGAATTCTCTTGACAGCAACCAGGTGTGACATCCTGGGGTTGGATTGATATCTAGCACAAATACATGTGGCAAACATGATATCAAGCCTGCTAGCAGTCATTTCAAATCTATTTTTCATCAGCTTCTCAAAGTCTTTACAGAGCTTTGGATTAGTTGAACCAAAGATAATGTCATCAACATAAACTTGAACAAGCATTAAGTCATTTCTTGTTCCCTTGATGAAGAGAGTTCCATCTATAGTACCCCTTCTGTAACCATGTTGACATAGGTACTGAGATAGAGTCTTATACTACTTCCTTGGAGCCTGGTGCAGCCCATAGAGAGCTTTATCAAGCTTGCAGACATAATCAGGATGATTTGGATCTGCAAAACCAAGTGGTTGTTTGACATACACCTCTTCATTAATCACCCCATATAAGAAAGCACACTTGACATCAAGTTGGTAGACCTTGAAATTCTTGGATGCAGCAAAGGTTAGGAATATCCTAACTGCTTCAAGCCTTGCTGCTGGAGCAAAGACATCAGTATAATCAATCCCTTCCTCTTGAGTATACCCTTGAACAACTAGACTTGCCTTGTTCTTGATGACAAGTCCTCTATCATCTTTCTTGTTCCTGAACACCCATTTGGTTCCTATGGTAGTCTTCTTTGGAGGAAGAGGACATAGGTTCCAAACCTTTTGCCTTTTGAATTAAAGCAACTCCTCCTGCATAGCTTCAACCCAACTTCCATCCTTTAGAGCCTCTTCAACTTTCTTTGGCTCTACTTGGGATAGAAAACAAGAGTAGAGACAAATATTTTTGTCAAGGGTTTGTCCTCTTGTTCTTACCCCCTTGTCAACTTCACCAATGATGTTTGTGGTAGGGTGAGACTTGTGGATCCTGAGTTGAGGGATCACAGTAAGTTGGTTGGAGAGATCGAAATTTGAAAAATTTTGATCACGTAGAGTAGATTCTCCCACCACATCAGCACACTTATTAAGAGAGACTTGATCCAACGAGTGTGTGACATCAATGATGTTGTCTTCCATGGAATGATTGTCAGCATCAAAGAATTCTTGATCACTGTCACCATTATCACTTTCTTCTAAATTTGAACCTCCTTCCCTTAGGTTTTGTGCCTTTGAGCTGGAATTTGATGGCACTTCGGATGTATCAGCTGGATTTGTCATAGTTATGCTGATAGGAGCTCCATCTACAGAATTTGTTACCACTGGAGCTGAAATAGATAGATTTGAAGGTCTTCTCAGCTCAAATCTTGGGTCAGGATCTTCTGTTAATAGATTACCTATAGATCTTGAAATATTCTCATAAAACTTGTTAAAACAGTTGGTAACCAAATCAAGATCAAACAGCCAATCTGGACCAGAACCTCTCACATAAGGGGTGTGCTCATTGAAAGTCACATTGACTGACTCATCAACTATTCTAGTTCTGAGATTGTATACTCTATAAGCCTTAGCTTGAAAAGAGTATCCAATAAAGTATCCATCATCTAATTTCTCATCAAATTTGGCTATCTGATCTTCGGTATTCAAGATTGTGCAAGGACATTCAAATGATCTGAGGAAACCATTGAAAGGTCTCCTTTTGTGCCACAGTTCATAAGGAGTCTTACCATGAGTCTTAACTACTAAAACTCTGTTCTGCACATAGCAAGCAGTGTTCACTGCTTCTGCCCAGTAGGTGATAGGCCGTTTAGAGTCAGACAACATGGTTCTTGCAGCTTCAATTAGTGTCATGTTTCCCCTTTCAGCAACACCATTTTGCTGAGGAGTCCTGCCAGCACTATATTGTCTTGTAATACCCTTTTCATCACAGAATGTATCAAGGATTTGGTTCTTAAATTCAGTTTTTTGATCACATCTTATGATCTTGACCTTGTGATCAGATTGATTCTCAATCTTTAAAAAGAAATTATTCAAGATTTTAGGAGTCTCATCCTTAGTTCTATAGAAAAAGACCCAAGTAAATCTAGTAAAGTCATTTGTGATCACTAAACAGTATGAGGTCCTTCCTAGACTCATTACATCGGTGGGGCCAAAAAGATCCATATGTAACAAGTGTAGGGGAGTAGTGATGGAGTTTCTTTCCTTTGGCTTGTGAGATACCTTATGCTACTTCCTTTTTAGGCATCTAACACAATGATCATCACTTGTAAACTCTTTCTTTGCCATTCCAGTTACCAAATCATTCTTAATTAATTTATTCATGTTTTTAAAGTTTACATGTCACATTCTTTTATGCCAGAGAAAAGACTCATCACTATTTGCTTTAGACAGAAAGCAAGACACTTCTCCTGAAGGGGAAGTTTCATGTAAATCCATTTTGTACATGTTCCCTTTCCTGGGGGCTCTGAGCAGTATATGCTCCTGAGGAATGACCACCCTGGCTTGAGAACAATGCACTCATGCTCAGTAAAGAGCATGTTATGTTTTTGATCACAAAATTTGGATACACTCAGTAGATTGTATCCAAGCTCCTTGATAAAGTTTACCTTCTCAATGTAGAGAGCTTACCATTTGTGACCATGTCCCTTCCAGTAATGTAACCTCCTGCATCTCCTCCAAAAGCAACAGGCCCTCCATTAATTTTCTCAAAATTTTAGAGTAGAGAGACATTGCCTGTCATGTGCCTGGAACAACCACTATCAATGATCCACACATTCCTGTTGGTCTTTAGCTGTTCCTGCATAAAAAGAGATGATTAGTTATATTTGGAAATCCAAGCCTTGCTGGTTTTGGGCTTATCAATATCAACAGAAGACAATACAACAGTAATTGATCCTATATTTCAGCTTTGAGGATCAGAAGCTGTTGTTGATGAGGAACTTTCAGTCACATGGTTCTTTATCTTCCACACCACCTTTGGAAGCTTAGACTTGACCTTCAACACTTCAGAAGTTTTGACAACTTTAGAAGTTTTGGAGACTAGAACTTTAGAAGATCTTGCTTTCACTACAGCAGGCTTCAGTACTTCGGAAGCATTCCTTTCTTCCGAGACCAATTTTTCTTCCGAAGGCAAGTTTTCACTTGTCTTCTTCTTCACTTTGGAGCTTTCGAGAGGGAAAGCTTTTCCTTCAGAAGCTGGCTTCTTCTTGATCTTCTCAGAAGTTTTCTTCTTGATCATGTGGACAGTGCTTTTAGGATTGTAAATGCAATTCTTAGACATATGAGAAGTACTGCCACACATGACACAATCCATCTGCATTCTTCTAGAAGTCTTCCTTTGAGAGCAAGACTGATCTTGATCACTCTCCATTTCCATCTTCTTCTTCATAGATGAAGTGCCTTTTAGGGAGTGACTTGCTATTGGATATGGATGGTTCAAGTTGTGCAGCAGTGGTACACAACAAATCCGCCTTCTTCTTATGTTGGGATGATTTTAACAAGAACTAGAACCCCTGGTACTAGGATTCATAGTTGAGTCTTCAGCCTTTACCACTTCAAATCCTACAGAGATGAACACTTGTTTCTGCTTAGAGTTGAAGGTGGCCTTGATCTCTTGAGCTTTGTTGCAAGTTCTTTCTCTTGGACTTTGTCAACCCAACAGGATTCCTCTCCTCAGGAGAATAGTGACCCTTCTTAGGATGATCTTCTTCACTCTTCTCAGATCCATCCTTCACTATCTACTCTTCTCTTCATCCTCTTCACTCATGGGGTCTATGAGGGGAAACTCATCTTCACAAGTTCCACACCTTGAAGATCTTATAGATAGTAAGGAGTGTGGAGGAGCTATCTCAGTAGATCCCAGTCCCTGCTTATTCTGGTAACAAACTTTGGCATGCAGATATGAGGATATCATGTTCTTGGAGGTCTCTTCTTCAAGAACAAATTTTTCTGCCCTGGCTTTGCTGATCACAAGCTCAGCCTGGCATTCAGTTAACTTAGTGATGAGATCTTTGATCTGAGTCCTGTAGTTGGTATGTTCATGTTTAAAAGTTGAAATGGTTTTCTCTAAATCTTCTATTTTTAGTTTATATCCATTTTTAGCTTTTTTGAAATTAGATTTTAAGATATTTAAAGACTCAAGATCAGATCTCATCTCTAAGTTATAGGACCTGTATCTATTTACTTTAGCAATACATTCAGGAGTACAAAGATGTTCCAATACGTTGGCTTCATCACGGTCTACCATCAGTGCTTGGTTTGGAGACGCATCTTCCACCTGAAAGCTCCAGTCAAAGCCTCCTTCTTAAACAGCAACTGTAGCTTGCTGTTTTGGCTTCTTATTCTGGTTGGCTCCTTCAGTGTAGTTTGGTCTGGTTTGTGCTTGGCCATCATTTGTTCTAGGTGCCTTGCACTCCGTAGCAAAGTGTCCCATTTGGTTGCAGTTGAAACACTTCACCTTGCTTTTGTCCAGTCCAAACTTTCCACTGGCTGTATTGCTATGAAACTTCCTCCCTATTCTTTTGTAGAACTTCTTGGCTTTGTGAGTGAAAAGAGCCATCTGCTGGACTATCTCCATGTACTCCAGATCATCTGGATGGATACAGTCCTGGTCTTCAAGGGTGAAGAGAAAGTTGCCTGAACTTTCATCAGCAGACACAAAGGCATGAGAAGAGTTTGTCTATTGGAATGGACTACCTTAGATGTAGCTCTCCCATGGTGTCTCAGGGAAGATGATGAGAGGACCCTTTTGTGAGTTGTCAGGGTAGTAGATGAGATGATGATGTGGTTCTCTGCAATCCTATTCAACCACATGGAGGGCTAAACTCTGCTTATTGCTGGAGTTACCAGATGGATTTTGCATGTTTATCTCCATCTGGTAGCCACTGAGGATACCATACAACTCTGTAAGAGTAAGAGTCTTAAGGTTCTCAATCCTCTTGATAACAACACAGTGTCCCTATTCGGAAGAGAGGACATGATCTTCCTCACAATCTCCCTGTTCTCAAGTGTTACTCCAACATCCATTAGAATATCTACAATCTCCACATACCTGAAGTATTGTTGAGTCATGGTTTCACCTGTCTTGTAGGTGAAATTCTCAAACTGCTGCTTCAAGAGGTCCTTTTTGTTCTTTTTTGCTTTAGAGGACCCCTCATACATGAGCTTTAGTGCATCCCATAACTGCTTGGCACTTTTGCACTTCTTGAAGCCCTTGTAGATGGAGTTAGGAAGAGCAGTTTGGAGGGCAGTCATGGCCTTCTGATCGATATCTATCTTCTTTCTATCTTATTCAGAATAGTCAGCCACCTCTTTTGGAATCATGCCACCTCCAGCAACAGCTGAAGAGGTGCATGGAATGTATGGTCCGGAGACAATAGATTCCCACATCCTGGAGTCTTATGACTTGATGAAGCCTTCCATTCTTTGACACCAAATATCAAAGTCTTCGGGAGTGATTAGTGGGGACTTTGTCATAGTGGCAGTTTCCATATCAGTCTTTGAGAGAGCGGCCATTTGAGTTGTTAAGTGTTTTGTGAAACCTGAGAGATCTAAGATGATGAGATCTTACAGTCAAGAGCCTGGAAAGCTCTGATACCAATTGTAGGACCGGTGAAGGTGTTCAATGCAAATTTGTTTCACAATGAGGACAGACTTAGAACACTTAACAGATCAAATAGGGAACTAAAACTTTTATAGTGATACCAAGAAACACAAGTAAACAAAGAGATACAGAAACGTAAGAACAATAGAGAAGATTGGTTTTCAAGGATTAAGTATATTTCTCTCAAGTTCTTATTCAAGTGTTGCGAAGCATGGAAATAAAATACAAGTACCTGAGATACTTTATACTACATCCTACTATCGGCCATACTTTGAAGGCTAGCTGGAAACACTAATCTAGACAACAAGATCAATGTAAAGTCAAAAGACAGATTGACTTTTGACTAGTGACTATGACATGCCATAGCTCACATCCTAATGTAATACAAAAAGGATAAAAGTATATAAAGTAGAAAGTTACAGACTCAAGACCATAATCTACGGCTTCCTAAAGCATGGACCTTTTCACCAACTTGTATAAGTTGGTGAGTCTGCAGAGTGGCAGCGGAAAGTTGGTCAACTTTTCTGAAAAGTTGTTGATCAGAGAAAGCATGTCTTCTCTGTCTTCGGAAGAAATCAGTCTTCTATCTTTGAGGCATCGGAAGACTTTGTCTTCTAAGCTTCGGAAGACTTCATCTAAGGCTTCGAAAGATTTGGTCTTTGGCTTCGGAAGATTTTACACTTAGAGAAATTTCTTTGCAGTGTGTAAAACTTCCGAAGTAACTTCTACCATGTACAAAATGCATGCATGCAGGAAGCACCTTGACTGTTTTGAGTGCATCAGCCTCTTTCAAATGCCTTACAACATGCTATAGCTCACATCCTAATATATTACAAAAAGGATAAAAGGTACAAAGTAGAAAGTAACAGACACCAGACCATAATCTACAGTTTATTAAAGCATGCACCTTTTCACCAACTTGTTCAAGTTTGTGAGTCTTCAAAGTGGTAGCGGAAAGTTGGTCAGCTTTCTGAAAACTAGATCAGAGAAAGCATGTCTTCTCTGTCTTCAGAAGAAATTAGTCTTCTGTGTCTTGGTTTTGGAAGACTTTGTCTTCTAAGCTTCGGAAGATTTCTTCTATGGCTTCGAAAGATTTTGGTCTTTGCTCCGGAAGATTTTACACTTAGAATATTTCTTATGAGAAGTGTAAAACTTCCGAAGTAACTTCTTCAATGCACATGCATGCAAGCAGGAAGCTCTTTGGCTACTTTGGCTGCTTCAGCATTTCATGTATACCTTACAAACTCCCCCTAGGCTGATGCTACCAAAACAGAGAAGGATACTCAGAACTTGACAGTCCTCATTAGGATCAAGACCATGCCTTTTTTTCATCAATTGGTTAGGATCCCTCAAACTCTCATAGTATCTTCTCATGTCATAGAGATCATGCAGAGGGAGATCAAACATGTCTTGCCAGAGATAGAAATCTTGACCTCGTTGATCTCTCATGACATACCATCTGTCTAGATTTGTAGCAAAGCTCCAGGATAAGATGGGTCTTCCAAGTGCAAGAGGCTCTGCTTGAGATGAGGTTAGTTGAGTAGCCTCTTCTTTAGCATCCTCAGGATGTTTTGACTCATTCAGAGGTGTAGAGCTGGATGCCTTGGACTTTTTCTTCTTCTTATTGTCCCTTCTGATTGCCATCCTTTTCCTCTTTCTATACTTTAACTAAGGAGAGTCACCTGCAGCACCAGATGATCTTTTAGTATTCTCCTTAGTTGGGACCTTTCCTCAGCATGTTCAGAAGCAGGAGGTTCAGAACCTGACTATGGGTAAAAAGATGAAGTTGGCTTAGATGTAGCATCAGGATCAGGTTGTGTTGTCTCTTGGGGTTCAACTTTCACGTCAACTTCAGGTACAGCTTGACTAGTGGAGAATGCAAGTCAACCAGCTGATCTTCTTTTATCTTCTGCTTGATATGCTCATCCATTGTGGATAGAGACATAGGAACAAGTCTCCTTCCGAAGAACCCATACAGCTTCAAGAAGGTCACCATCTTTTGTTTATCAGCAGACTTTTTCTCTTGTGCTCTAATAGTGGCTTTTGATTTAGAAGCCTCCTCTCTCATTTTCCTCTTTGTAGCTTTTCTTTTGGTTTGAGCTTCTTCTTCTAGTTATTTGAGGTATTCAAACTCAATGTATTTAATTGAGAGGGGTAAAGAGCTGCTGCCTGATAGATACCTGTGACACTCAGATAGGTTATCATTTTCAGTCTTTCTTATTCTTAACCTATCTGAGTTTGTTCTTGTTCTACAGCCACAGTCTATTTCTCAGGACTTTCTTGAACTGGGGAGAGGACAGGAGCTTTGTAGAGTTTCTTTTTCTTTCTTTCTTCTTTGATTTTGAGGAGAAGTTCTGCAGCCTCAGCCTCTTTCCTCTGTCTTAACAATTTTTTGTCAGCCAGTTCATTCAATTCTGCGAAGGGGAGAGAGATGAGTTCATCAATATTGTAATTCCTTAATCCCAGGTAATTCAATCTGGCCGCCCTTAACTCGTCATCTTGAGTATTAGGCCTATGGGCAGCCTTGATTGTAGCTTGCATGAAGCTTGTGATTTCTCTTGTTTTCTCTCCCCTAGCCTTCCTCTTCCTCTCCATTTTCTCCTCCTCAGGTGTCATCTTCCTTTTCCCTTTGTCATTGGTAGGCCTGTATGACTCAGGGTGGAGAGAGCTTTGGTCTTCTGATGATTGTAATAAGCTTGAGCTCTGGCCAGGGAGAGGCTGTGATACACCTTCACCAGCAGGTGTTTCACTGAGGGTACTGGGTGCTGAGTTAGATCCTGTTTTAAGGTTCACAGGGTCACTACTCGGCCTTCAACCAAGATTTCCCATTCGAACCTTATCTTAGGGTCTGCCTCAGTATCAATTTGACCAACAGTTTTCCCTACTAGGCCCTTTCTATATAGTTTTGATCTATTCTAAATTCATGTAGCACCCAATCTTGAATCATCTCAGCTAATCTACCAGCCTGTCTATTTTGGCTTGGGTTGACAAGTGGCAGATCAACTAGTGAGAAACTCTCATAGAATCTCAGGGTCTAAAAATTGAAGACCTATTGCTGCCCTTGAGATCTAAAGAGTACCAGGCCTTTCTTGCATTATCATACCACCATCCCATTATTGGATTTTCAACAGAGTAGGATGGGGTAGACATGGCCCTTGGAATTCCTTCCTCAAAGAGTTCCTATAGTATGGCCTCCATATCATTATGAGCCTGAGGAAGTTATTAAGTCTGGACAACTGTAAGTGAGGGTGGTGAATGCTCATTGTCCATACTCTGGACAGAACTCTCAGGTTTTGTGGTTGCGGTAACTTTCTCCCCCTTTTTGGTAGCATCACCCATTTACATAGGTGATCTGAAGGTTAAGTCCACCATTTTCACAAGTTCTTGTGTGCGTGGTTGAGTTTGTCTTGGTGGTCTCTCAGCTAACATACCCTTGAGATCGGCGATCACAAGTTGCTGGTCATTGACCCTTCTCTACAAGGCAGTCACCTGAGATTCCAGGTGACTAGCCTTAGAAATTAAATAGGTGCAGGTTTGTAAAGATTTCTGTTCTTGTTGAGCTCATCTTAGGACACCTGCGTTATCTTTTAGCAGATGTGCCGCCCCAGCCAAACTCCCCACCTGACAATGTCTTCCGCCCAGATCGACCCGGTTGTTGCATCTTTAGTTGTAGACTCCCCTCATCTTCAGATAATGACTCATGGGGGGATGAGACAATTGGATCAAGGTCTTTTTCCTCATCACCAGCATATTGTTCTCAGCTGCTGGATTTTCCCTGCTCCATGATAGCTTTAGTTGAAGTGTCAAGGGGTTGGGTTGCCATGGTTGCGGTCTTAAAGATGTAATCACTTGCTGAAGTGAAAGCCTTTTCCATATGGACCTCCTGAACTTGTTCAGGGAGATCCATCTCAGATTGGGGTGGATGATGTGGGCTAGACATGGGAGAATCAGGAGCACTCATCTCTCCTTAAGCAAGGGTGGAGAAGAGAGAATCATGGTTTTAATTGAATCTCATGTCTTCATCATCATAAAATTCAAGGTTGGGAATAGGTTGGTTGAGATCCAAAGGCTGGGGTGGTAACTATCCCTGAAAGTTGTTCACTTGAGTTTTGAGACTCAGAGTGAAGGCTTAAGGCTGTTGGGGTGATGAGCTCAACAAATTGAGCATGAGGAACCTCAGCACTAAACATTTGTGAGATGGAAGTGGTTTGCTCCTCAAGGGAACTGGGAGCTTAAATGTCCACTTCCTCCTACATGGTTGGTGATATGGGGTCCTACACGGGCTGAATAGCTTGTGCAGGGGTTCGTTTGGATTTTCTCTGGTAGGTGATGGTTATTTGAGGCTGAGAGGGTTGCTAAGAGGTAGTAGTTGTGGGTTCAACACTAGCTGTTGCTGTTAGGTTGTCACATTGAGTAATGAGCTCTAATATTTTTGGGACAAGGGCTGTTTTTACCCTAGATAATCCCACAATAGGTTTTCTCATTATTTTAAAAACGTCGGGCTTCATCTGTCCTAATTTAAGACCATTACTTGTTCCCCTTAACTGTGAGCCCAGTTCACAGTTAAGAATGTGCTGTACATATCTAGGGAACATGTAATATTCTAAGGAGTCTAAGTTTGCAAGCAAGTTAGTATATACAAACTGTGAATACCTAAACTTCACCCCCTGAACCATCCCATAGACTATATACGAAAGATCTTCAGTAATTTGATCCCATCCTCCGTGTTTATTGGATATGCTATGAATGACCACATGGAAGAGCTACTTCCACTAGGAGGAGACTTTCCCTTTCTTGAAGGTTCTTACTGAGTATTCCCTCTCATAGCCCATCTGACCAAAGGATTGGTTAACAGCAGATTTGAGGAAGGACAAATCACCTTCTACATCATCCAGCATGAAATGTGTGTTTATGGAGGTTGGAGTGATGAAAATTGTCCTGCTCTGCACTTTGGCAGACAATGCCTTCTCCCCGTCCATGGTGACCTCTTGACAGGTCCTCTAGAACGCAAGTAGTTGATCCTCATGGAAAGGAGGATCAATAGTAAGGGAGGTGAAGTAGTTTGACAGAGACAAGAAGCGGCAAACCTCTAAGAAGCTAGGATCTTTCTTAGAGTTCAATAAAGCAACCTGATTGTGTTGCCTGTGAAAATACATGGAAACATCGGGTTGGTTTCTGCGAATAAGGTTAGCCATTTTGAAGTAGCTTTGTGGTGAAGGAAGGTAAGAACAAAGGTGGTTATGGAGAATTTAGGTTAGAGAAATTTGCAGATGAAGGAGATAGTGAGGAAAGGGGAACTGTTGAGTGCATATGTATGAATTGGATTTGATACAATGTTAATGTGTTAAGGATAAACTTTGAAATCCGTATGCCGGTCCCAGCTCTAAAAAGGTGCCCAAACTGGTAGTTTTCTTGAAAGTCGAAAATATTTCAAAGGTACTTTGTCTTCGAAAGTTTTAAAAAACTTTCGAAACCAATTTTGGCTTCGAAAGATATTTCTTAGAACTATAAGAATTTGCTTCAGAAGATATTTTCTTAGAGAAAATTTACTTTCGAAGTATAGTTTGTTTTGAAAGACATTAAATGCTAGAAATTTTACTTATAAGTAAATCTTCCGAGACTAATTTGCTTCGGAAGAAAATTGTTCTTCAATTCAAATAAGTGTTTTAAGCTTCGGAAGATATTTCTCAAATTTCTTCCGAAAGGTAATTCACTTATTGGAGTTGAAGACATAAGTTTTTCCAAAGTTAATTTTAATGTCTTTCAAAAGAAATTATACTTCAAATTCTTATAAGTCTAAGGAATATCAATTAGAAAAATTATCTCTCAAGATAACTGGGCTTATATGAGTGATGAAATAGACACTATTAAAGACACATATTTTACAAAATAATTCTAAAATTAATTTAAGAAAATCTACTCAAAGTTAATCATCCCAATAGCTGATATTAAATACTTAAATCTCTGTTCATCAAATGCTTTAGTTAACAAATCATCATATTGTTCATTTGTGTTAACTTTGACCAGTTTTATCAAGCCTTTCTCAAAATTATCTCTTATCAAATGATACCTGATATTAATGTGATTTGTCTTAGAGTGCTATATAGGATTCTCTATAATAGAGATAGCGTTGTTGTTGTCTATGTAGATGGGATTCTCCTTGAAGTTAAATCACTAGTCCAGCATCTGATTCTAAATCCCAACCACCTGCGCACAGCAGCTTGCAGCAGCAATGTATTCAGCTTCAATAGTTGATGTAGACACACAGGATTGTTTCTTGCATTACCAAGAGATTATCCTTCCACCAAGGAACTGACATCCCCCTGATGTAGACTTTGCAGTCATATTGCAGCCACCATAATTACTATGTGTATATGCATCCAGATTGAAGTCAGAACTCTTTGGATACCAAAGTCCCAGTTTGGGAGCACCTTTGAGATATCTAAGTATCCTCTTGACAGCAACTAGGTGTGACATCTTGGGGTTGGCTTGATATCTTGCATAAATGCATGTGGCAAACATGATATCAGGCCTACCTGTGAGGTACATGAGAGACCCAATCATTGCCCTATAGAGGTGTTTATCAACACACTCCCCCTCAAGGTCAAGACCTAGAGAATGGTTTCTTGCTATGGGAGTCTTGGCAACCTTGCAGTTAGTTAAATGAAATCTTGTTAGTATGTTTTGTACATACTTAGACTGGTTTATGAAGATACCATTGTCCACCTGTTTCACTTGAATTTTTAGAAAGAAATTGACTTCCCCAAGGGCACTCATTTCAAATCTATTCTTTATTAGCTTCTCAAACTCTTTGCAGAGACTTGGATTAGGTGACCCAAAGATGATGTCATCTACATAAACTTGAACTAGAATCAAGTCATTCCCTTTTCCTTTGAGGAAAAGTGTACTGTCAATAGTACCGCTCTTAAAAGCATGTTGAAGAAGGTACTATGATAGTGTCTCATACCACTTCCTTTGAGCCTGATGCTGCCCATAGAGAGCTTTGTCAAGCTTGCAGACATAATCAAGATGATCTTGGTCTACAAAGCTAGGTGTTTGTTTAACATACACTTCCTATTCAATCACACCATATAGAAAAGCACACATGACATCAAGTTGGTAGACTTTGAAATCCTTGAATGCAGTAAAAGCAAGGTATATCCTAAAAGCTTCAAGTCTTGCTACTGGAGCAAAGACATCAGTGTAGTCAATCCCTTCTTCTTGAGTGTACCCTTGAACAACTCGTCTAGCCTTGTTTTTTATGACAAGTCCTCTATCATTCTTCTTGAATTGAAGCAGCTCCTCCTGCATTGCTTCAACCCAACTTCCATCCTTCAAAGCCTCATCAATCGTCTTAGTCTCTATCTGAGACAAGAAACAAGAGTGCAGACAAACATTTTTATCATGGGTTTGTCCTCTTGTTCTCACTCCTGTCTCAACATCTCCAATGATATTTGTGGTGGGGTGAGACTTGTGGATTCTCAGCTGAGAAATCACAGCAAGTTGATTTGACAGATCTAAATTTGTAAAATTCAGATGTAGTGATTGAGGATCACCCACCACATCAGCACAGTTATCAAGGTTGACTTGATCCAATGAGTGTGTGACATCATTGATGTTATCTTCAGTGTAGCGGTCTTCAATATCTTGGAATTCTTCATCAGAATCACCATCTCCACATCCTCCTACATTGGAAGGTCCTTTATTTGATTTTTGTGACTCTGAGCTGGAATTTGTAGGCACCTCAGATGTATCAGCTGAATTTGTCATTGTAATGCTGATAGGATCTCCAACTACAGGGTTTGTTACCATTGGAGCTGAAGTAGTATTCATGCTTGGTCTTCTCACTCAAATCTTGGGTCAGAATCTCCTATTGATAAGTTACCTGTAGATCCTAAAACATCTTCACAAGATTTGTTAAAACAGTTGGTAACTAAATCAAGATTAAATAGCCAATCAGGACAAGAACCATTCACACTAGGTGTGTATTCATTGAAAGTCACATTGGCTGACTCGTCAACTACTCTAGGTTTGAGATTGTATACTCTATAAGCCTTAGCTTAAGAAGACTATCCAGTGAAGGGTCCATCATCTGATTTCTCAGCAAATTTGGCTAGATGATCTTTGGTATTCAAGATGGTGCAAGAACAACCAAATGATTTGAGGAAACCAATGAAAGGTCTCCTTTTGTGCCACAGCTCATAAGGAGTCTTACAATGAGTCTTGACAACTAAAACTCTGTTTTGCACATAGCAGGCACTGTTGACTGCCTTTTCCCAGATGGTGATAGGAAGTTTAGAATTAGACAGCATGGTTCTTGTAGCTTCAATAAGTGTCCCGTTTCTCCTCTCGGCAACACCATTTTGCTGAGGAGTCCTGGGAGCACTATATTGTCTTGAAATACCTTTTTCCTCACAAAATGAATCAAGGATATGATTTTTGAATTCTGTTCCTTGATCACATCTTATGATCTTGACCTTGTGATTAAATTGATTCTTAATCTTCAGAATGAAGGACTTCAAGATTTCAGGAGTCTCATCCTTAGTTCTAAGGAAAAAGACCCAAGTATATCTTGTGAAGTCATCTGTGATCACAATATAATATGAAGTTTTTCCTAAACTCATTACACTTGTGGGGCCAAATAGATCCAAGTGTAAAAAGTAAAGGGGGGTAGTGATGGAGTTGACTTCCTTTGGCTTGTGAGACACTTTGTGTTGTATTCCTTTTAGACATGCAACACAATGGTCATCACTTGTAAACACTTTCTTTGGCATTCCAGTTATCAAATCATTCTTAATTAATTTATTCATATTCTTAAAGTTTACATGGTACATTTTTTTATGCCAGAGGAAGGACTCATCATAATTTGCTTTAGACAGAAAGCAGGAAACTTCTCTAGAAGGGGAGATTTCTTGCAAATCCATCTTGTACATTTTCCCTTTCCTGGGGCCTTTGAGCAGAATATGCTCCTGAGTAATGACCACCCCGTGCTTGAGAACAATGCACTCATGTTCAATGAAGAACATGTATGCTTTTGGTAACAAAATTGAGATACACTGAGAAGATTGTACTCAACCTCCTTGACAAAGTTTACCTTCTCAATGCTGAGCTTACCATTTGTGACCTTACCCCTTCAAGTGATGTAACCACCAGATTCTCCTCCAAAAGCAACTGGC
This sequence comes from Flaveria robusta, assembly GCA_025506415.1. NCBI lineage: Eukaryota > Viridiplantae > Streptophyta > Magnoliopsida > Asterales > Asteraceae > Flaveria > Flaveria robusta. Next base: position 16,847,428 of record CM046465.1, on the reverse strand, counting down.
CCTCCATCAAACTTTTCAAAGTTTTGCAGCAAGGAGCCATTGCCTGTCATGTGCCTGGAACAGCCATTATCAATGATCCATACATTACTTTTGGTATTGAGCGGTTCCTGCACAGAAAGAGATGGTTAGTTACATTTGAAGACCCAAGCCTTGCTTGTCTTGGGTTCATTAATATCAACAGAAGATAAATCAACAGTTATGGATCCTATTTTTAAGCATTGGGGATCTTGAGCTGTTGATGATGAGAAAACTTCAATCACTTGGCCTTCCTTCATCTTCCATACCATCTTGGAAAGACTAGATTTGGCGTTCATTTCTTCAGAAGTTTTTACAACTTCGAAAGTTTTGCACACTGAACCTTCGAAAGTTTTTGCATCCACTGCAGACTTCAATACTTCGAAAGCATTCCTTTCTTTCGAGAACAGAATATCTTCCAAAATCAATTTTCCACTTATCTTCTGAGCCTTCATTTTGGAGCTTTCGAGGGAAAATGACTTTCCTTCTGAAGTAGTGGTGCACTTTTTATCAACCTTCCTCTTTTGACGAACTTGGAGTAGGACTTTTGGTACTAGAATCCATAGTCAAGTTTGTAGACTTTGCCACCTCAAACCCAGCAGATACGTGTTTATGCTTCAGGTCAAAGATAGCCTTGATCTTCTGGGCTTTCTTGGCTTTATTCTTTGCAGCCCTGATCAAATTCTTTCTAGAAGACTTGGCCATCTTTGTCTTCTTCTTTTTTCAGGAGAATGGTGTCCGTTATCAGATTGGACCACTTCACTCACTTCAGGTTCATCCTTCACCATCTACTTTTCATCATCATCTTCATCTCTCTTAAACTGGATCTTCAGTAGGTAGCTCATCTTCACTTGTTCCATACCCTGGTTGTCTTACTGATAAGAGAGTGTGTAGAGGAGCTATTTCACTAGATCCTAGTCCTTGCCTGTTTTCATAAGACACTTTGGCATGCAAAGATGATGATATGATGTTCTTGGTTTCTTCTTCAGGAACACATTTTTTTGCCCTAGCTTTGCTGATCACAAGCTCAGCCTTGCATTCAGTTAACTTGGCTAAGAGATCTTTGATTTGAGTCCTGTAATTTGTGTACTCATGTTTAAGAGTAGAAGTTGTTTTCTCTAAATCTTCTATTTTAAGTTTATAGTCATTTTCTACTCTTTTAAAATCAGCTTTTAAAATATTCAAAGCCTCAAGGTCAGATCTCACTTCCAAGTAATAGGACCTATAAATGCTAACTTTAGCAATGCACTCAGAGGTACAAAGATGTTTTGTTGCCTTGGGTTCTTCATGATCAGCCATCAAGGCATGGTTTGGAGAAACATCTTCAACCTGGATACTGCAATTAAAGCCTCCTTCTTCAACAGCAACTGCAGACTGTTGCTTGGGCTTCTCAGCTTTCAGAGCTCCCTTAGTGTAGTTTGGTCTAGATTGTGCTTGGCCACCATATGTTTTTGGTGCCTTGCACTCCCTAGCAAAGTGTCCTATTTGATTACAGTTGTAACACTTTACTTTGCTTTTATCCAGTCCAAACTTGCCACTGGATACATTGCTAGGAAACATCCTCCCTGTCCTCTGATAAAACTTCTTGGCTCTATTAGTGAGGAGAGCCATCTGCTACACAATCTCCATATACTCCAGATCATCTGGATTAATGCAGTGCAAGTCTTCTAGAGTAAAGAGAAAATTACCTGAACTTTCATTAGAAGACAAAAAGGCTTGAGAAGAGCTTGTCTCTTGGAATGGGCTTCCTCGGATGTAGCTCTCCCTTGGTGTCTCCGGGAAGGTGAGGAAAGGGCCCTTTTGTGAGTTTTTAGGGTAGTTGAGAAGATGATATTGAGGTTCCTTGTTGTCCCTTTCAACCACATGGAGGGAAGAACTCTTGTGGGCACTGGATAAGCTGTGAGATGGATTTTGCATGTTCATCTCCATCTAGTAACCAGTCAGGATACCATACAACTCAGTAAGGGTAAGAGTTGAGAAGTTTTTAGTTATCTTAATGGCCACACAGTAGTGAGTCCATTCTCTAGGAAGAGAATACATGAACTTCCTCACAATGTCCTTATTCTTAAGCTTGACACCAGTATCCACCAGAGTGTCACAATCTCAACATATCTGAAATACTGCTGAGTCATGGTTTCACCAGTCTAGAAGCTAAAGTTCTCAAACTGCTTCCTAAGGTCTTTCTTGTTCTCCTTAGCTTCCCCAGAACCCTCATACATCAGCATAACTGTATCCCAAAGCTTCTTGGTAGTCTTGCACTTCTTGAAGCCTCTTTAGATAGAGTTAGGAAGGGCAGTTTGATAAAAGGTCATGGCCTTCTGATCTACATCAATTCTCCTCTAGTCTTCATAAGAATAATCAACCACGTCCTTTGGAATCATCTCACCGACAGCAGTTGCTGAAGGTGTGATGGAACATGAGGTTCAGAGACAACAGATCTACACATCCTACTGTCTTGAGACTTGATGAACCCTTCCATTCTTTAGCACCAAGTATCAAAGTTATCAGGAGTGATCAATGGAGACTTTGTCATTGTGCTGGTTTCCATATTAGCTTTGGATAGAGCTACAATTTGAGCAAGTAAGTGTTTTGTGAAACTAAGCAGATTTATGATGGTAGATCTTACAATTAAGAGCCTGGAATGCTTTGATACTAATTGCAGTACCATTTGGGGAGTTCAATGCAACAGTTTCACAAAATGTTTTGAGAGTGAACAAATGGATAACACTTACAGAATCAAATAGGGAACCGGCTATTTATTGAAACTAAGAACTTAAATGTAAAAGAACACAAGCAGATAGTTTTCAAGAATGTTGTATAATGCTCTCAAGTTCTATTACAAGAGTTACAAAGCATTCCTTAGACATATAAGATCATGAAATACTTTATACTACATCCTACAGTCGGCCATACTTTGAAAGCCAGCTGAATATACTAATCTTGACAACAAGATCAATGTAAACTTAAAAAGACAGATTGCCTTTTTGACATATGACTATGACATGCCATAGCACACATACTAATATATTACAAAAAGGATAAAAGGTACAAGTAGAAAGTTATAGAGACCAGACTATAATCTATAGTTTACTAAAGCATGGACCTTTTTACCAACTTGTGCAAGTTGGTGAGTCTTTAGAGTGGCAGTGAAAAGTTGGTCCGTTTTTTGAAAAGCAAATCAGAGAATGCATGTCTTCTCTGTCTTCGGAAGAAATCAGTCTTCTATCTTTTGGCTTTGGAAGACTTTGTCTTCTAAGCTTCCAAAGATTTCATCTTTGGCTTCGAAAGATTTTGGTCTTAGCTCAGAAAGATTTTACACTTAAAATATTTCTTATGAGAACTGTAAAACTTCTAAAGTAACTTCTGCAATGCACATGCAGGCAAGCAGGAAGCTCTTTGGCTACTTTGGTTGCTTCAGCCTTTCATGTATACCATATAAGATTTGACACTTAGATAGTTTTCTTTGTACATAGTCAAATCTTCTAAAGTACTTTCTTCCTTGTATTTTAGTGCATGCTAAGAAATCTTTAGTTAGCATCAGCCTCTAAGATAATCATCTTGATCTTACAACATACATATGCATACGTAGGAGAAGGTTCTTAAGAAAACCTCAACTTATAAGAAAACTACTTTTAAACCACTAATCAATGATTAATATCTGTCAATGGAAAGTTTTTAATTATATAATAGATAACTTATGTTCTAAAATGATTTAATGTATATTGGGTAGATTGTAATCTTTTTATTTTAAAAACAACCCAGATCCCTTAAAAGTTTCTCTTCTCTCTCCAAATTAAACACAATATTAATTTTATTTAAAATAATATGCATTCATTCGAAAACAAACTCAAAGTACACTGAAAGAACAATTTTTTTGTAGACTTTTAGTTTATTACATATATGCTTTTGTATGCGTACACATGTTCACATATATGTTTAATATATGTAAACATATTTACGTATGCAAACATGATTATGTTTACATATATGTAGGCTTACGTATATGTTTTCGTTTATGTAAAAAATTACATGTATGTTCACCTGCACGTAAACTTATTTACATATATGAAAACGATACACTATAAGGAAGAAGAAGACATCAAAAATGTTGTATTTATTACATATATGTAAAAATATGTAAAACCTAAAACCAAAATCAAAACATATAACCATGGACCAAACTAAAGTTTCATACATGAAAACCTTTTGTTTAAATATATGTAAACAAATGATTATATATTTGTAGGTAGTGTTATCATGTATGTAATGAACAAAAAGTACGTATATAAAAAATCTAAACGAAACCTATTCATCATCATTCTTATCTTAATGCATCATCTTTTTCATCTTCAGGCATCATATTCAGATCAGGTAATCAAGTTCAATATCATCTTTGTCCCAATTACTTCTTTGTATATAAATGTTATTCTATATATTTTTCATTAAGTTCATCATAGTTCATCATCACTACTCAACTCTTGGATATAATCATCGATCGAGTTCATCATTAATACTTAACTGTTACGTACACGTAACACAGCTTGCATTATCTCATCATCTTCATATTTGGTAATCTTTTTATTAACATCATCTTCATTAAGTTATTCACTTTATTTAATCATCATCTTCATTTCATTATTTGCTTTCTTCTTCAAAACCTCTTCTGATTGTTATAATCTCTAGAATGATTAATTCAAATAAAGGAGAAAACTTAAGATTTAGTCAAACAATAAATATTCACTATAAATATATAGTAACATCCGGCAGCTCACACCACTAACACTGTTCGTTTTGCGCACGAAAACCTCACGAATTTTCTTTAGTTCCCCAAGTGAAGACTTCTCAACGAGGTCAAGTATCCTTGAATTGTTCTTACCCAAGCACACTTAACTCTGGAGTTCTCCTCTTATCCGCATCCAATACGCCCAAAATGTGCTGGGATATTAGAGGCAAGACATTACTTGTGAATCAGGAATCTCTCATGTAAATGAATGATTTGGGATTTTCCTAGGGTGTTACAATCACTCTATCTTTTGGACTCATCATCTTCGATGAGGTTTGCCCCATCACTCCATCTATGGATGTGGGATTTTCCTAAGGTGTCCCTCTAAACACCCTCGGAGACTCATGATTCTTGATAAGGTTTGGCCCACCATCCTGAACGACACAATGCAAGAGTAGCCTTACACTATTTGTAACATCTAGCCTCTCACACCTTACATTATTTCTTGGGAGTTCGTCCATCCCTTGATTATTATCACCCGAACACGCTTAATTATGGAGTTCTCCTCTTATCCACAGTCAATACGTCCACAATGTGTTGGTGATATTAGAATCCAGACATTAGTTATGAACTAGAAATTTCTTATATATATATATATATATATATATATATACATATACATGTATATATATATACATATACATATACATATACACATATACATATACATATACATATACATATACATATACATATACATATACATATACATATACATATACATATACATATACATATACATATACACATACATATACATATACATAGAGGATTGATCCTAAGAAAACCACAATGTTATGTGAAAACTAGAGAAACCAATGAACCCGGTCACATAATTTATAAATTTTTTTATCACTTCCCACTATATATATGTGTGAGTATATATAAATAAAAGTATAGATCAAATGAAAACCGTAGCATGGTTTTACTTATTCGTCACACATAGGTTACGTATACGTAACCATTTTTCATTCGACATAGTGCTATGTATACGTAAGACACTTTATTCTCATTCTATGCTCAACATATATCAACCAAGTACTTAAATAACATTTTAACAATTAAAAGAACAAAAAAGTTATGAATTATGTTATTGTTTCTGTGGTTTTCTTTGGTTTTCACAAAATTATTAGTTTTCTCAGGAACCCTCCCCCATATAGATATACATATACGTATACGTATACGTATACGTAATGCACGTATACGTATACGTAATGCACGTATACGTATACGTAATGCGCGTATATGTACACGTATACGTATGCGCGTACACGTATACGTATGTGTATATGTATGCGTATCCAAGTATACGTATACAACATATACGTATACGTATGCGTATACGTATACACTTATACGTGCACTTATACGTATACGTATACACGTATATGTACACGTACACGTCTACGTGCACGTACACGTACACGTACATGTACACGTATACGTATATGTATACATATACATATACATATACACACCTATACATATATATATATGTATAAGTGTGTATATGTATATGAATATATACATATATGTATATATATATATATATATATTTCACAAACGGGGCAAAAACTAGTAACCCATATTTACCTCTTGTTGCTGCATTTGTTGTGCCTCCAACATCTCAAGTAGAATTTAATTAGATTTTGTTGTAAGGCATTTTTATCACATTTAGCCCCATTTGAGAAGTTGAAAATGATATTATCAAAAATTTTAATCAAATTAACCTAGATCAACCTTAAAAGGCAATCTTGATTAATGGCCATTATATCAATGTGAATAAGGAAACTCATAGAAAGAAGTATTTGAAACTTCATAAGAGATAAGTCTATTTTAAAGAAGATCATGAATAGTTTTAACAATGTTCAGGCTAAGTGGTACACTTGCCAAAGACCAAGACAGTTTGCTTCATGATCTATATCATTTAAAGTTGCTCTTAGACACCATTTCATTCATACTTAGGTTATATCACAAAAATTAGCTATATAATTGGTGAGACTTGTGATTAGAGCTTCATGAAAGAAAATGTTACATCATTTGGCCTTCATGGCAAAAGAAACGATGATAAATGATAACTTTTATCGTTTGTGTTCCTAAATGTAATGGGAAAATGACTAGTATGACTATGTATATCTCAGTCTTTACACATAACACATATTCTAGACTCATATTATTAACCATAACAAATGCAAGATCATAATCAAAGTAATATGGGAAAAGGTTTCAAATTTATCTACCACGTAGTTCGAAAATTCATTATAATTTTAGGGTATAAATGTTCATCAGTTTATTGCACACAACTTGTTTAGAAAGTGTTTAGAAACCATCATAATAAAAACCATGTACAACCTTATGTTAACCATGTACAACCTTATGATAACCATCATAATCAAAAGTGATTAAAGCGAATATGTAATCAATCATACAATAAAAACCCAATCAAGAGTCTTTCTCCTTACTTCAATGAGATAAATCAAATCTATTGATCTTAAGACCCTATTACACCACTAATTACTAGAAAATGTTATTTTTAGAAATTGACAAAATGATAAATTCATGTTGGCCATGTTATACGATCATATCATCGCATATAATAGATAGAATTATTGATTATAACATAACGCGATCATGTCCAATCATGACACAATAATATTGACCATAACTTGGCTAGACATAGGTGTACAATAATGAAAATGATACAGAGAACAAAAACAATCAATCAACTGCGATTGCACTATATCATCAAAACTCCCATGATGTCTTCTTTAGAATCAAAGTCTATATGTTCCATAGAATCATTCCTAATGTCACTGCTTTATTCAATTACATGTTTTCCTAATTCAGGTTGATCAAATGAAGGGTTGGTTGCATCATCTTTTCCGTCCCTTGATTTTCATGAACACATTCAACATTTTGCCTCGAGATGTGTAACAAAGCAATCACATAACACAAGTTGGCATCCAGTCTCATCACTTTCTCATTGCTGATAATTTGAGTAATCATCAATTTCTTCAATTGTTTATCTTTTGCTGCTAACTTTTGCTCCAAATCAAATACTCATTGCTGAAGATGATGCAATCATCAATTTCTCAACTAGTCGAATTCCTTTGTCCTATTCAACTTAATGCTTAGGTGGAATGATAATGAACTAACCAATAAATGATCTTTTTGTGGGTGAAGATAGTGGAGTTTGTCTTCCTCTTGAAGTCGAAAGATATTTTTAGAATAACAATACCTAGATCAGGCTGTACATGTTACTTTGATTGTGGTTGTTGTTGTTGTTGTTCTTGTTCTTGTTTTGATTGTTGCCATTGATGTTCCTTTAGTTCAACAGGCTTAGTTTTAGTTTTGGTTATAGTTATCCTCAATCCTGGGTCTCTTCTACTCCTTTTTCTGGGAGTTAGATTACATTGGGATCACATCAACATCCTTTGTCTGTGGAAAAACAAGCCAAGGGAGGAGAATTCTCTAGGGCTTTTCTTTATCTCATTATTTCTTGCTCATATGCATTTATGGTTACATACTCAGATGAAGTATTTGTTTTAGAAGCATCTTCAGTTTCAATATCTTTAATTGTTAGCTCAGGCCATTAATGAGGTGAGGGAACATCATGTTGGTCAGCTATCATTGCATTGCTCACTTTTGGTTGAATATGAAACCCATTATTTTAGAAAATCTTTCAAACTTCTATCGAGGATACAATCCTTGAAAACTCACTTTGGATGACTTTTTGTTCATAGTCATGTAAGAGAAAATTTATGGCTTTATATTTTTCAAGTCGAATATATCCATAGTGGGATCAAGATCTTAATGATTCTTGTATATAACCACTTGAATAAACCTAGGAAACATTAGATATTTCTCCTTCTTTGATCTCAAATTCTTCTTAAACTCAGTAAAAACCATCTTGCAATAGTTGAAATTCCAGTCTATGAACAAAGAAATTAAAGCTAAGTAGAGCATAACGTTCAATTGGTCAAAACCTCTCTTCCATCTAGTTAAGCACACCATTAATATATGACCTAGGTACATCCAATATGGGTGCAACAACTACTCTTCCAAAGTAGTATAAGTTCCTTCATAGCTTAATCTCGAAAGCACTTTAATTATCCTTTCTTTAGGGTACTCAATTGGATAATTGGACTAGTCATTGAACTTTAGTGTTCATATTAACACAAACTCTAAAAAAATAAACCTTTTTCCTTACAAAGTTCAAATGAGTTGCTCCTTCCCAGTAGCAGTAGTTTCCTGTTTTACACTATTCAAAAATTGTCTAATAAAGTCTACACAAATAATCGGGTTCTCCATAATAGTATAGTTGATAGTCGATGCATGAAGACCATCAATGAATTAATTTAAATAAGACAACTCCTTTGGAGGATCCAACAAATACACCAAAACATTATGTACTGAAAATAAACTTCACATTCAAAGCCATGACCTAATCATGTGTCACACCCCTCGTCGGCGGCGGAAATGCAAGTAGGTGATGTAATCGAATATTTTGAATATGTGGTACTTAAGGAAACTTAAATTCATTCATACATTCAAAATAAACTTAGGCAACAAAGTATTAGGGTACAAAGTTCTAAAGATTCAAGAATATGAGACTAGCATCCTAAGCTTATACATAATAATCTTCTATTATGCCCTAGTCATGCCATATTTAGGTGAAGTCCAAAATGTTAACCTTGGTTGTTTCCTAGAAAATATATTAAAAATAGGTCAATAATAATTTTGGTGAGCTCGTAGATTTTTGACTCGATAAATTGTTGCAAAGTAAGTAGTCAAGTATGAATGAATAACTCATTATTTAAGGTAACTATAACACAAGTAAGATGAAATGCATTTATGAGCCTATGACTTCATGCATCGTCTGATACTTGAAAACAAGTATAGGAAAAAGTCAAGTTATAGTCTGTATGGTAATAATCAATATAGTTAACTATGGATTTACGCATTCCAATTAGTCTAGAAAATGGGGATCATCAATCCCGATAGTACTATCTATATGAAAGCTACGGCTCCTTGTGTAAGATAGCGAGGTCTTATTAAGTCAAACCCAATAAATAACATAAATCATCAAAATATGTATAAGCATAGACATAATAGCAATGATTCATGTAAATTCGTTAAGTAATATGTTACTCCTCCAATATTAGTAAAAGTAAAAAGGAGCAACAAGAACTCACTAATTGTTTTGATACGTATCACATGAAAAAAGATGGATTGCTCTTAAACCGAAGCAGTTTCTACATATATATGTGGTGTGCAAATAAGGTTTACATTCTCATGAATAAGTCGTTAACCAAGTGACAAGTCAATTGTTACATAAAATAAATTTAGTTTTAAATTATTATTGAAAATTAAACTTATCCAAATTTATGGTTTTGTATGTTTTACGAACTGTTAGTAACATTCGATTATGAGCTTAATATTTAAGAATAAGTGTATAAAAATATATACATATTATGAAATGAGTATATTTAGTCATAATTATAAGTTCATATATGATTATAAGACATTTTGGGATTTAAAGTTTGTTTGCTTGATTTTTGCATTTTTTTCGAGTCATTTTGCGCTAAGATTTTTATTAACCAAATGTACTAAATAAAATATTAGGATATTTACCATACTTATATATGAGTTTTAAATTACTATAAAAATAAATATAACATATTATGGAGTCAATTTAGTAGTCCAAAAATAATTATATTCATTCAAAAGTAATTGCAGCTATATATTGGAGTTTAAAACTTGTTTTAGTTAGTTGGGGTCTAAAACTTAATAGATTTGAGTCAGACTAATTGGGTTTTAAATCTAACTCATAAAACCTACTTACATAAAAAGAATCAAGTCAATTGGGTAAAAATTGAGAAAGTTATGCCCTCCCAAAGTCGACCTAAGTATTCTGCGAAAACAGCGAGGTTTGATGTTTCATCTTGTACTTAGCTTTTGAGGGTCCAAATCTTAATGTAAAATTATGAATTTACCATGGTTGGAAAGATATTTCTTTGAAATTAATTTTAGGTCCAAAAATCTTTCATTTTGATTTTTTTTTGACCAAGTTATGACCTTTCAAAGTTAAGGAAATTATATGTTTTATAAATCAAGAAACTTTTTAAACCATACTTTTTATATGAACAAGTAATGCACTTGTTTCTTGAATATTAGATGATTTAACCAAGTATATATACTAATAAGTTAATTATCCTAGACATATTAAAGTATTGATTGAGTGTAAAAGAATGGATACCTCAACATTACAAGAAACAACACGTGAACAAATGGAGTATGTGTGATGCACATTTGCTGTGATCTCTTAGGCAGCTTGGTTGCTCCATTTCGTGACCGAAGTAAGGGAAATGAAAGAGGTGGATATAGTTGATTATATGTGGAAGGAGTACAAGGGGTAGTGTGAACATGGTTGTAACTCAAGGGTGGGTATATATAGGGAGTTTCAAATCAATTACATGGGGTAAGGTAGAAGGATGATGAGAATGTATGGACTTGGTGTTCATGGCTGGAAGGTGGCCACAAGGGTCCCTTTGATCTAGTTCCAACTTTGTAATTAATTCCTTCAAGTCACATGTTGAGTGGTATGACATGAACAATAATTTCTTTGAGATTTGTAAGAAAGGGGTTGATTTTGTGGGTAAGGATGATAATGATAATATGTGTATATTACTATTTTATGATTCGAACATGTTAAAAGATGATAATTTAATTTGTTAGTTAGGTTTTATGTCATTTACGTAGCGAAAAAAATAAAATTACGTTAGAGTAAATAATTATGTTATAAATTTAACAAGTTAAATTTATATATTTATGTAACCATTTGAGATTTAAGTTTGTATTTTAGTTTGATTAGTGTTGTGATAGTAGTCGGTTTCTTATGTTTGTTTTCATACAAGGGTGATGGCTTTATATTTATATTTATATATATAAATATATGAGTAAGTCGTTATTTTATGGTCATAAATATCTTTATCATTCATGTCAAGGTTGAGTTTGGCATTGTGTCATGATTTGTAAAATATGGTTGACATTCTTGATAATTCTTGTCGATTAAAGTACCTATGTTTATTAGTTCGACGAAACGTCATAAATTATTAATTTGTAATGTGTATTAATGTCGTAAAATTATTTAGTTTCGCATAAACTATCGTCAAGTTGTTCAAATTGCGATGATCCTAATTTGATTACCGTAATATCAAAGGATCATTTCTTAGTTCCTATTCTAAACTAAATAAACTAAGGACTCACATAAATAATAGAAGATATGAAATACATTGAACTTTCAGAAGTGTCACAACATGTACTAAAGTTAGTCATACACTCAAAACATAGAAAAGTCAAAGCTTGTGAAAACTTCTGTTTTGATGTATTCAGTCTTTTACTACTTGGTCTAAACTTAGTACTCGGTCATGAAGAATTCGCATTATCAAGTGTTCTCGGTTGACCACCAAGTTCTCAGCTAACAGTCATCTTCTCGCAAAAAATTTTGGTTAAAGAACCCGATTTGCGAGAACTTTTTGATTCGTTTTAAAATCTGTTTTTTATAATTATCATTTGTCTAATTAAGAACACCAAAGTGCTTATGCATGACCACCAACCACATCAAACACATCAATTTCAATTATAGTTTGAATTTGATTAGTCAAGTTATCCACAAATCAATTCAAGGGTTTACTTAATTCTAAATCTTTGATCCAGCATTGATTTCGATGCACAATTGCTATATATCACTTTACCTTGGGTTGCATAGATGAAACAAACACTTAGCGAACTCAGATGATGATAGTAGCTTTTCTAGGATTTCAAATTAATGCGACAACAGAAGGAGACGAGTATTCGATCCAACTATTCTTAGCCGCTACGTATATCGGAATACAAATGGGTATTCAGCCCATAATCGTATTTGGTGGGCCAAGAACAAATATTCAAATTTAACACAAATGCACAATGACTTTGTAAATGTTACTTTTAGTTTGAAATGGTTTTCTTCTAGACTTGAAATGATAATAACTAAAAATAAAAATAAACACACAAGTAAAAGTAAAAGTAAAATGAAAATATAATAAACATCAAATTCACACTAACATAGCATAAACATATAGACACAAAGTTTGCACGCTGTTATTATGAGATCATATTTGTATGACTATCAAAGACATGTTTCAATTGTGGTATCTACACAAAAATATCATAGATGATTATATCTATCCACTTAAGCTCAAATACATTGATTCAATGCAATTTCTTGTGATTCTTTTTTATCATTTTATTGTATTCACAGTGATTTAGAAGTAATAGAACTCACACTAGATGTAATACTTTATATGCTCTTAAGCTCCGTTGAGAAATCAAGTCACCACAACTTAATTACCACCAACGACCTTATATACATTTCATTTATCTACATTCATAACTATTTGAGCAATAACTAGGGCTAACTAATATCTACTCGAGAGAGCATTGACATACTCAAGTGAGCACATCTCAAGACATTTATAACTTGCATGCCTGACGGGCTTACATGCCCATCAACAGATATGCCTCTTAATAACCAGATATTTTACCAAAAGTTGAAAATATGTACATATATAGTAATGATTTGTGTATTCCATTTTGCATATCTTTTGCTTGGCCTTCTTGGCTTTTTGATTTTCCTATATGTCCACATTTGGCTCTTTCCGCTCATTAATACATATTTTTTCATGTATCTCTCCTAGAATGATCCATCTTACATACTATAAGTACTATTTAGTACATATGAAATAACATATTTGGATATTGATGGTGTTTGAATTACAATACACGTACTCTTACCCTATATCAAGACACGGTCTAACTTAACTATCATGCTAAATGTTTATACCACATATTTTAATCAAATCATTAGTTTAACCACATAAGCATATTGATTGTTACCTATGCATTAAGTATATAAACATATCACAATGCATCCCTAGGAGCTATCAATCTACTTTAATCACATACTCAAATACTCACACTTTATTATATCATTTCTCATATTTATGCACAACCAATTAGGCTCTTATAAAGGCAAAAATCACTTAAAATCTTTTTGGAAATTTGAATTTTCTATATATTTTTTTATTTTTCCTATTTTAGAAGCCAATAACTAAAAAGATAAAATTTTTTGGCATTTTCTTTATTCTCCACCTAAATTTGTGCATTAAAAGAAATAAAACATGTACAAATTATAGAGAAAAGAAAATATTTTTTGGCGTTAACCATTTTAGCATTCAAATGAAATCATGTTAAGGGATTTAACAACCAAACTGAATCAAGACATATCAAATGTTTTTATAAAGAAATCCGTAGTGTTATCAAATGTGACTTGTTTCAATTGTATTAGTTTCTTTTCAAAATAGTCTCATATAAAGTGACATGTATTTCAATATGCTTTGTTTTGGAATGCTACACTAGATTTTTAACAATTCTAATAGCATCCTTATTATCACTAAAATAGTAGTGTTACGAAAACTCAAAGCATAATCTAGCAATTGATGTTGCATCCATATAACTTATAAGTAGCAACTCAACACAACAACATAGTCACCTTAAACTATGGAGGTCGACACAACCATCTGCTTCTTACAATTCCATGAAATAAATCGCTCCCCCACTAATTGACATCCACCCTAAGGTTGATTTACTATCAAGATTATAACCATCATAGTCATTGTTAGAAAATGCAAATAATATTAAAATCATTATTCTTTTAATACCAAAGGTTAAGCCAAGGCTTGCCTTTTAAGTACCAAATGATGCGTTCAATAAGAGTAAGGTGAGAAATCACAGGGTTGGCTTGGTAACATGCACACTGACAACACTAAACATAAGTGCAGTCAACTTGCAGTGAGCAAGATCAACAAACCAATCATTGGTCTATATACTGTCTAACAATGGATACTCCATCAATGGTAGCATCTAAAACTGGTCTGGCTAGCATTGGTGTTGAAAAAGGCATGGCATCGTAATAATCAAACTTTATTAACACATCCTCAACATACTTTCATTATAAAAACATATACCATCTACACGATACTTAACGTGTAATCCCAGAAAAAATACCATCAAGGTTGCAAGCTCTTTGTATAGCGCATTATTTGTAGAACCAAAACTGATATTATCCATATAGATTTGGACCACAATAAGATTATTGTCTACCTTTCTCAAGAAAATTGTTTGATCGATTGTTCATCATGTATAGGCATGTGCCAAAAGATGCTATGTAAGGGTAGCATACCAAGCACGAGGAAACCAAAAATCTTTGTTGATTTTTTAGACATGCTCAAGATGAGCAAGATCTTTAAAACCTGGTGGCTAACACATGAAAATGTCTTACTTAACTTCTTCGTAGGAAAGTAGTTATAACATTCATTTGATAAACTATAAATTTCATGCAGGATGCATAAGCCAATAAAATCCTAATTGCCTCCAATCTAGCAACATGCGCAAATACCTCTTCATAATCGATGCCATCTTGTTAATAAAATCATAAAAAAACCAATCGAGCTTTATTCCTTGTGATGAAATCCATTTCGTCCTTTTTTCTCTAAATACCCAACGAGTTCTGATGGCTTTCTTTCCTTCTTGTAATTAAGCAAGCTCCCACACCTTCAGCTTCTGAAAATGATTCAACTTTTTTTGCATGGCTTTAACACTACTTGTTTCTTGTAAAGCTAGTTTGTAATTCTTAGGCTCAATCTATGAGATGAAACATGAATAGAGACAAATATTTATACCTCCTAATTTTCTTCATGTTCACTTCTTCAGTAAGTTGACCAATGATGGCGTTTATAGGGTGATCTTTGTTGACTCAATGTAAAGGGAACTCTATAGCTAACAAGGTCTCTTCAGATTGGTGATTTGACTTATGGCATATTCTATTTCTTCAATATATGATGAAGTTGGTTGATCCATAATACATTTAGTAGGAATATGGAACCATGATAAACATCTAGATTTATGGATCCTTCATCTATCTTGGGTGGAATCTTAGATACTTGATAAACATCTGGAGAATATGGCACTTTAAATATTGTTTCAAGAACCAAAACTTAAAATGATGGTCTTTTAGCTGTGGTAGCTGGAGTTTACATTCACAATGGATAAATAGTAAGTGCAAGTGACTTGAAAGTCAAAGGCACATAATCCACTTTGAAATCCTCATCTGAGTAGTTGTAAAAAATCATCTTCTATTCTTGTAACAATAGGAGAAACTCTAATTAAGTTAAATACATGTCCATGATTAAAAAAGCCACGATGGACCATGTCCTACATTGGTGTCATTCGGTTCTTGCTAGTCAATGTAATATGAGTCTATAATCACCTTAGTTTTCTTAATGCAGAAACGATAAACTATTTTATTAGATGAATATCCTACAAAGAAGCATTCATCAGCCTTTTCATCAAACTTTGGTCTATATTCAATTTGCAATAATTTGCATGGACATCCAAAAAAACTGCCAAACTTTAGGCTTGTGACCATAGAAGACTTCATGGTCTTTTGATGTCTCTTGTAAGAAGAATCATATTCTGAATGCAACATGTAGTGTTCACAACATATACCCAGAAAAATATTAGTAACTTGGAACCTAAAAGCATCATGCGTGCAACCTCAATCAATGTTCTATACTTCTTTATGCCACTCCATTTTATTGCGTAATTCTAGCTGCACTGTTTCGCCAAGCAATATCCCTTTTTAGCAAATTAGCGATCAAGGAAATCATTCATAAACTCAGTTCCATTATCATGGCCTATGATTTTTACCCTTTTTTCTGTCTCATTCTCAATTGGAGTCATGAATTGCTTCACTAGCTCTACAGTTTGAAGTTTCTAAGATTAAAAAAAAAAAAAACTTAAGTAAAACATGAGTAATCATTAGTAAAAACTAAACAATATAATTTGTGCTCTATACACATTACATTTATTGGACCAAAGAGATCCACGTGATGTGATTCAAAATAGACCTAATAGATTTAAATATCTTAGGTTTGTGGTTTTTTCCTTGGTGCATGAAACACAATTTTCAATTATGAAAACTCTTTAATTGATAATTCTTTAATATAATTACCAAAACATTGCATTGGCTTCCGAGGATTATAAAAAAGCGTGTATTTTCATGAACAATTATGCTATTGATGATTATAACATATTAATTATTTCTTGTCTCAGGTATCACAAAACCTGGTTCTAGTATCAAGCACTCTTGGTTTGTAAAGTGTGTCACCATTTTTTTCATAGATATATGACACACTTGACATAATGTGGATTAACTTTTCAGCATAGTTTACATCCTCAAAACGTAACGTGCCATTTGTGATTGTACTTTTCATACTGATCTCACCTCCCTTATCTTAGTAAAAGAGACATATCCTCCATTAAAATGCTTAAATCATGTAGGAGAGAGATGTCCCCTAATCCCCTATCATATGCATGGAACAACCACTATCAACGTACCAAAGGTTGTTAATAGACCTCCTTGATGTCCTATAATACTAGTGATCGGCACCCAAGCCATGCTAGTCTTGGGTATTCCTAGAGAATCAGTGTGAGATACTTCTTGTAATCGAGCATTTCTCTTTTTCTTCAATTGATGGAAGGTTTAGCTCTCCTTTTTGATATGGGTCTAACAAAAGTTTTTATTAACTTGGGTGATTTACTTTGTGATTTTATCTTTTGTTTAACTCCTTTTTGTTTGTATTTTGAAGAGGTGTTCATTTATTTTTATTTGCATTCAAAATCTCATTTAAATGCTTGATCCTTTTATGTGTATTTTTTATTGCCTTGGGTTTTCAACTTTCATAGGCCTTGACTTAAATTCAGTGATAGATTTAGCTTTTGAATACAAAGAGCAATAAGGGTCACAAGGACGGTTTCAACAATTTCTTTAAAATGTCCAACATTACCACATTTATACCATATATTTTTCATTGCATTGTGAACATATTCCAATAAGTATGACTTCGAAGATGATGGTTGTAATATTGAATGATAACCACACCTAGTTGTGGTGTACAGTACTCTAGTATTCGTACCGCTAGTAGTTGTGCCAGAAGTGTTCGACATACAAGTAGTTGATAAGCTTAAAATCATACATGTTAATAATTCATATTGTCCCCCATTTTGAATGTTTTTTGTTACAAATTCATTTGGAAAGACATTTAATCGGGTTTTATATGAATTTTATAGATTTAGAGGGTGACTTGATGAATTTGATGAAAAACTCAAGAAATAAGTGAAATTTGGCTACTGACATGGCCATGTCACATTCTAATATGGCCATATCAGGTTCAATTCAAGCTTTACATGTCTGACGCGCGACAAGGCCATGTTTGGGCGCAAATCTCACTTTTTAAACCTAAATTAAGCCTCATTTCATACATAAAAATTTGGAGGTTAAAAACCCTAGTTCTCTCCAGCCCCCAAAACTATTTTGAGCATCTATTGAAGGAAAAGAAGTCAAGATTGAAGATCAAGCACTCCAAAGAAGAATCTAACAACATACAACCCATTTAGATTAATTTGGTTTGATAATTTCTTCATCTAACCATGTATCTCTTTGATTATTCAAGTTTCTTGGGTGTTTTTGTAGTTAGCATGAGCTAAAACTCTTGATTCACTTAGATTAGATGAATCCTAGCTAACTTTGATGATGTACATGTGATTTTTGATGATGATTATGTTGATGGCTTTAACATGGTCTTGAATCTTCTTCAATGATTATATATGTTTGTTTGACTTGATTATATGTTGAATCTCGTGGGGATCTTGACCATATCATGTTGGAAAACCATATGTGTTAGGGTATTTATTCATGAATATGCATATGTATGTATGTGTATTTATGGCATTTTACTAGGAATGGTGGATGGGGATTGAAACATGTATGATTGTTATTCAAATGTGCATCCTTGTGTATATGCTTGGAAAGCCATTACATTTGTTGTGAATTTTTCACGTCATTGTGTATGTGTGATTATGGTTTACTAGTGTAAATTTGTAGTTTATATATTCGTGGTATGATATTCATAAGTTGGAGGACTTCATGATTTTGTTTACATTACGTGATTCAAGGTGGTTGGTATGTGTTTATCGTATTAGCTTTACAAAGAATTATGGGACTAATAACCTTGACAGGAGTTTAGTCCATATTTATATTCAACATAATTGTATCATTGGTTTTTTATGGAATGACTTTAGGTGGTTACTATGTTAACATGGTTTAACTTTCCAAAGAGTCATATGATTAAGTAACCTTGACAGGAGTCTAGTCTATTTTCATGTTACACGTATATAGAATGATCTCATCATGAATTTGTGTATGTTATCATTGTTTGGCTAGGTGAATTCAAAGTCTAAGTGAATATTCCCTTTGCTTGATTATGTTTTTTGATTTCTATCTATATTTATCTATTTATGTTTATTTTAGTTTAAAATATAAAAATACCAAATCATTTATCTTTTCCAGCTAAATAATAACAAAGGTTTACTATTAGTGGCTACCTTGTCCTTGGATCGATACTTGGTTCTTGCCTAAACTATGCTACATATATGATAGGTACACTTGCCAATTTGTTGTGTGGTTTAATTTTAAGGTAAAAATCATTTCTATAAATTTAAAACCAAGTGTTGTGAAAATCATAAAATATATATATATTGCAGGACCGTTAGAAGGGGTTCAATGCAAAACAGTTTTCACAGCAAGGAGAGACTTAGAACACTTAACAGATCAAATTGAGAACTGGAACCTTCATGGTGATACTTAGAACAACACAAGTAAGTAAGAGACAGAAACTCAAGAACAAGATAATTGGTTTTCAAGGAAGATGTATATTGCTCTCAAGTTCTATTACAAGTGTTACAAAAGCATATCTAAAAATACAAGAACCTGAGATACTTTACACTACATCCTACAGTCGGCCATACTTTGAAAGCCAGCTGAAAACACTAATCTAGACAATAAGAACAATGTAAAGTCAAAAGGCAGATTACCTTTTGACATGAGAATATGACATGCCATAGCTCACATCCTATTGTAATACAAAAAGGATAAAAGTAAATAAAGTAGAAAGTTATAGACTCTAGACCTTAATCTACACCTTCCTAAAGCATGGACCTTTTCACCAACTTGTGTAAAGTTGGTGAGCCTGCAGAGTGGCAGCGGAAATTTGGTCAGCTTTTCTGAAAAGTTGTTGATCATAGAGAGCATGTCTTCTCTGTCTTCGGAAGAAATCAATCTTCTATCTTTGAGGTTTCGGAAGACTTTGTCTTCTAAGCTTCGAAAGACTTCATCTTTGGCTTCGGAAGAATTGGTCTTTTAGCTTCGGAAGATTTTACACTTGTGTAATTTTCTTGTAGTGTAAAACTTCCGAAGTAACTTCTACCATGCATAAGGTGCATGCAAGCACGAGATACCCTGACTGTTTTGAGTGCATCAGCCTCTTCTATAATCCTTACAAACTCTCCCTAGGCTGATGCTACCAAAACAGAGAAGTTCGTCAGTAGTTGATAGTCCTTATTAGGATCAGAAGCATTCCCTTCTTCATCAGTTGATCTGGATCCTTCAGACTCTCATAGAATCTTTTCATGTTAGAGAGATTATGCAGAGGTAGATCAAGCATGTCCTGCCAGAGATAGACATCATCTCTGACTACATACCATCTGTTTGGATTTGTAGCAAAAGTCCAGGACAGAATGGGTCTTCCTGATGCAAGAGGCTCAACCTGAATTAGAGTTGATTGGTCAGCCTCTTGTTCCACATCCTCAAGATGTTTTGACTCATGCTGATGTGGTGAGGTGGATGCCTTGGACTTCTTATTTTTTCTTTTGTCCCTTCTGATGGCCATCCTCTTCCTCACTTGATACTTTAACTGAGGAGCTTGGCTTGCAGCACCAGATTGACTTTTTGTCCTTTCCTCAGTTGGGTCCTTGCTCCTCATTTGATCAGTAGGAGGGGACTTAGAACCCTGATGTGGGTCAGAAGATGAAGTTGGCTCAGTTGTAGCTTCAGGTCCAGGCTGTGTTGTCTCTTCAACCTTAACCTCAACTTCAGGTGCAGCTGGACTTGGTGGAGAATGCAGTCCATAAGCTAACCTTCTTTAATCTTTTGCTTGATCCTCCTAATGTGCTCATCCATTGTGGATAGAGACATAGGACCAAGTCTCCTTCCAGAGAACCCATACAGCTTCAAGAAGCTCATCATCTTCAGTCCGTCAGCAGACTTCTTCTCTTGGGCTCTGATGGTGGCTCTTGATTTAGTAGCTTTCTCTCTTAATTTCTTTTTAACTGCCTTTCTTTGAGTTTGAGCCTCTTCATCAAGCTATTTTAGGTACTCAAACTTAATATATTCAAATGAGAGGGGATTGAGAGCTACTGCCTGATAGAGTCCTGTGGCACTCAGATAAGCAATCATCTTTTGTCTTTCTTGTTCCCTGCTTATTTGAGTTTTTTCCTCTTCAACAGCCATAGACTCTTTCTCAGGACTTTCATGAACTCGAGAAAGGAGAGGAGCTCTTTGTTGGCTTTTTCTTTTTCTCTCTTCTTTGATTTTGAGTAGCAGTTCTGCTGCCTCAGCCTCTTTCCTCTCTTTGTACAGCTCCCTGTCTGCCAGTTCATCTAGTTCTGCCAAGGGGAAAGAAATGATTTCATCAATGTTGTAGTTCCTAAGTCCCAGATAATTCAATCTGGCTGCCCTTAACTCATCATTCTGAGTATTAGGCCTATTGGCAGCCCTAATTGCAGCTTGCATGAAGCTTGGGACTTCTCTTGATCTTTCTCCCCTAGCCTTCCTCTTCCTCTCTCTCTTCTCCTCCTCAATCTCCTCAGGAGTCATCTTCCTTTTCCCTTTGTTAATTATGGGCCTGTATGACTCAGGGTGGAGAGAGCTTTGACCTACAGATGGTTGTGATGAGGTTGAGCTCTAGCCAGAGAAAGGTTGTGAGACACCTTCACCAGAAGGTGTGTCACTGAGGGTATTGGGTGTAGAGGGTGAGCCTGTCTCAAGGTTCATAGGTTCTTCTGATGGGCCTAAAACTGAGGTTTCCCCTTCGAATCTAATCTTAGGGTCTGCCTTAATATCCAGTTGACCAACAGTTTTCCCTGCTAGCCTCTGTCTATATAAAATTGCTTTTTGTCTTAATTCCCTCATAACCCATTCTTGGATCACCTCAGCTAGTCTGCCAGCCTATCTGTTTTGGCTTGGATTGATGAAAGGCAGAGCAACCAAGTTCATACCATCATGGAAACTCAGGGTCTGAAAGTTGAAGAGTTCCTGCTGCCCCTGAGCCCTTGATAGCACCAATGCCATTCTTGAAGAGTCATACCACCATCCCATTATTGGATTTTCAGCTAGATGGGATGGGGCAGGCATGGACATTGGAATTCCTTCCTCAAATAATTGTTGAAGTAAGGCCTCCACATCAGTGTGAACCTCAGAAAGTTGTTGAGCCTGGACAACTACAAGTGAGGGTGGTGAATCCTCATTGTCCATACTCATGACAGAACTCCCAGGTTCTGTGGTTGTAGGGACTTTCTCCCCCTTTCTGGTAGCATCACCCACTTGTATAGGTGAGCTGGAGGTCAAGTCCACTACTTCCACAGGTTCTTGTGGACCTGGTTGAGCTTGTCTTAATGGTCTCTCAGCTAGCTTGCCCTTGAGATCGGTGATCTCAAGTTGCTTGTCATTGACCTTCTTTTGTAAGGCAGTCACTTGAGATTCCAAGTGACTAACGTTTGAGACCAAAGAGGTGCATATGTTTTCTAGTTGTTGCACCTTTAGTTTCAGACTCCCCTCATCTTCAGAAGAAGAATCATGGGGGGATGAGAGAGTTGGACTGATGTCTTCTCCCTCATCACCAGCGTAGAGTTCTTAGCTGCTGGATTTCCTCTGCTCACTGACAACTTCAAGTGATGTGTCAATGGGCTGAGTTGCTATGGTTGAGGTCTTAATGATGTAATCACTAGCAGTAGTGAGAGCCTCTTCCATATGGATCTCCTGAACTTGTTCAGGGAGATCCACCTCAGTTTGGGGTGGATGATGTGGGCTAGATATGGGGGTGGCGGGAGCACTCATCTCTCCTTGAGTAGGGGTGAAGAAGAGAGACTCATGGTACTCACTGAATACCATATCTTTATCATCATAGAATTCAAGGTTTGGGATTGGTTGGTTGAGATCTAGAGGCTGGGGATGGTAACTATCCCCTGAAGGTTGATCACTAGAGTTTTGAGACTTTGAGTGAACGCTTGAGGCTGCTTGCGTTATGAGCTCATCAGGCTGAGCATGAGAAACCTCAGCACTGATAATATGAGAGATGGGAGTGGTTTGCTCCTCAAGAGAAGTGGGAGCTCCAGTATTCATTTCTTCTTGCATGGGTGGTGATATGGGGGCCTGCTCAGACTGAATAGCTTGAGCAGGGGTTTGTTTGTGTTTTCTTTGGTAGATGATGGTTATTGTAGGTTGTTGGGGTGGATGAGAAACAACAGGTGTGGGTTCAACACTAGCTGGTACTGCTAGGTTGTCACCTTGAGCAATAAGCTCTAACATTTTTGGGACAAGGGCTGTTTCTACCCCATAGAATCCCACAGTTGGTTTTCTCATTATTTTGAAGATGCCGGGCTTCATCTGTCCCAATTTAAGTGTTTTACGTTGAGAATGTGTTGGACATATCTAGGAAACATGTAATACTCCAAGGAGTCTAAGTTAGACAGTAAATTAAGGTAAACAAAGTGAGAATACCTGAACTTGACCCCCTGAACCAGTCCGTGGACTACGAAGGACAGATCTTCAGGAATCTGGTCCCATCCTCCATGCTTGCTGGACAAGCTGTGCATGATGACATGGAGGAGGTACTTCCACTGCGAAGAGACCTTCCCTTTCCTGAAGGTTCTGACTAAGAAGTCTCCTTCATATCGCATCTGAGCAAATGACTGATTTACAGCAGATTTGGGAAAGGACACATCACCTTCTACATCATCCAGTTGAAGATGGTTGTTGATGATGGCTGGAGTGATGAAGAGTGTTCTCCCCTGCACTGTGGCAGACAGTGCCTTCTCCCCATCCATGGTGACCTCTGCGCAGGTCCGCCAGAAGTCTAACAAATGATCCTCATCAAAAGGAGGATCAATGGTGAGGGAGGTGAAGTAGTTGGACAAAGAAAGAAATCGACAAATCTCTAAGAAAGCAGGATCTTTCTCAGAGTTCAGAAAAGTAACCTGATTGTGTTGTCTATGAAGTTGCATGGAGAAATCGGGTTGGTTTCTGCGGTTAAGGTTGGCCATTTTAGAGAGCTTTGTCAAGAAGAAAGGTAAGAACAGGGTCAGTTTGTGGATGAATTTAGGTTAGAAAAGCGTTGCAGATGATGAGAGAAAAGTGAAAGAGGGGGAAACCGTTGGGTATATATATGAAATGGATTTGAGACAAAGTTAATGCGAAAGGATAAACTTTGAAATCCGGATGTCGGTCCCACCTCTGATAAAGTGCCCAAAAGTAGTTTTCTTGGAAGTCGAAATCTTCTGAAGGTAATTTGGCTTCGGAAGTTTTGATAAAAGCTTCCGAAACCAATTTGGCTTCGGAAGATATTTCTATGAGTTTTTAAAATTTTGCTTCGGGAGAAAAATACTTAGCGAATTCTTCACTTTTTAGAGATAAGTACTTTCGAAAGGGAATTGTTCTTTAATATCATTTAAAATACTTAAAGAAAATTTGGCTTCGGAAGATATTCTAAGAATTTCTTCCGAAGGTAAATTGTCATAAGAACTTAGTTGATATTAAAGACATAATTTTCTTCCGAAGGTAACTTAGTTTCTTTCGAAGAAAAGAAGTTCAAAATTTTGAAAAGTCTAAGAAATATTTTCTAAAGAAATCTTCCTCCAAGTTGATTAGGGGCTTATGAAGGTGATAAAATAGACAACTGAGGACACACAGATTTTAGAAATAATATTGAATTTAATTTTTAAAAAAAAGCTACTCAAAGTTTATCATCCCAATAGCTGATATAAGATATTTAAATCTCTGTTCATCAAAAGCTTTGGTGAATAGATCAGCATATTGTTCATTTGTGTGAACTTTGACTAGTTTGATTAACCCTTTTTCAAAATTATCTCTAATTAAATGATACATGATGTTGATATGCTTGGTCCTTGAGTGCTGCACAGGATTCTCTGTAATAGAGATAGCACTATTGTTGTCTTTGTGGATGGGAGTCTCTTTGAAGTTGAATCCATAGTCTAGCATCTAATTCTGAATCCAAAGCACTTGAGCACAGCAGCTTGCAGCAGCAATGTATTCACCTTCAGCAGTTGATGCAGATACACAGGATTGTTTCTTGCATTGCCATGAGACTATCCTTCCACCAAGAAATTGACATCCCCCTGATGTAGACTTTGCAGTCATATTGCAGCCACCATAGTCACTATCTGTATATGCATACAGATTGAAGATAGAATTCTTTGGATACCAAAGACCAAGTGATGGAGCACCTTTGAGGTATCTTAAAATTCTCTTGACAGCAACCAGGTGTGACATCCTGGGATTGGCTTGATATCTAGCACAGATACATGTGGCAAACATGATATCAGGCCTGCTGGTAGTAAGGTATATGAGACACCCAATCATAGCTCTGTAGAGATGCTCATCCACACACTCCCCCTTAAGGTCAGGTCCAAGGGAGTGTTTTCTTGCTATGGAAGTCTTTGCAACCTTGCAGTCAGTCATGCTGAATCTTGTAAGTATGTCCTGAACACACTTTGACTAACTTATAAAGATGCCATTGTCAACCTGCTTCACTTGAATTCCTAGAAAGAAATTGAGTTCCCCCATGGCACTCATTTCAAATCTATTCTTCATCAGCTTCTCAAAGTCTTTGCAGAGCCTTGGATTAGTTGACCCAAAGATAATGTCATCTACATATACTTGAACCAGCATCAAGTCATTTCCTGTTCCTTTGATGAAGAGAGTTCCATCTATAGTACCCCTTCTGTAACCATGCTGACAGGTACTAAGATAGAGTCTCATACCACTTCCTTGGAGCTTGGTGCAACCCATATAGAGCTTTATCAAGCTTGCAGACATAATCAGGATGATCAGGATCTGCAAAACTAGGTGGTTGTTTGACATACAACTCTTTATCAATCACCCCATATAAGAAAGCACACTTGACATCAAGTTGGTAGTTGAAATTCTTGGATGCAGCAAAGGCTAGGAATATCCTAACAGCTTCAAGTCTTGCTACTGGATCAAAAACATCAATGTAATCAATTCCTTCTTCCTGAGTATACCCTTGAACAACTAGTCTTGCCTTGTTCTTGATAACAAGTCCTCTATCATCCTTCTTATTCCTAAACACCCATTTGGTTCCTATATTAGTCTTCCCAGGAGGAAGAGGACATAGGTTCCAAACCTTCAGTCTTTTGAATTGAAGCAGTTCCTCCTGCATTGCTTCAACCCAGCTTCCATCTTTCAGAGCTTCCTTAACTTTCTTTGGCTCTACTTGGGATAGAAAACAAGAGTAGAGACAAACATTTTTGTCATGGGTTTGTCCTCTTGTTCTTACCCCTTGGTCAACTTTACCAATGATGTTTGTGGTAGGGTGAGACTTGTGGATCCTTAGTTGAGGGATCACAGCAAGTTTGTTGGAGAGATCCAAATTTGAGAAATTTTGATCTGGCAAAGCAGATTCACCCACCACATCAGCACACTTATCAAGAGAAGCTTGATCCAATAAGTGTGTGACACCAATGATGCTATCCTCCATGGAGTCAGCATCAAGAAATTCTTGATCACTGTCACCATTTCCACTTTCTTCTACATTTGGAACTCCTTCCCTTTGGTTCTATGCCTCTGAGCTGGAATTTGAAGGCACCTCAGATGTATCAGCAGGATATGTCATTATTATGCTGATAGGAGCTCCATTTGCAGAATTAGTTACTACTGGAGCTGAAGTAAATTGACTTGAAGGTCTTCTCAGCTCAAATCTTCGATCAGGATCTTCTTGTGATGAGTTGCCTGTAGATCCTGAATCATTCTCACAATACTTGTTAAAACAGTTAGTAACTAAATCAAGATCAAACAGCCAATCAGGACCAGAACCTCTCACACAAGGAGTGTGTTCATTGAAAGTCACATTGGCTGACTCATCAACAATTTTGGTTCTGAGATTGTACACTCTATAAGCCTTAGCTTGAGAAGAGTATCCAATGAAGTATCCATCATCTGATTTCTCATCAAATTAGGCTATCTGATCTCTGGTATTCAAGATGGTGCAAGGATATCCAAATGATCTGAGGAAACCAATGAAAGGTTTCCTTTTGTGCCACAGTTCATAAGGAGTCTTACCATGAGTTTTAACTACTAAAACTCTGTTCTGCACATAGCAAGCAGTGTTTACTGCTTCTGCCCAGAAGGTGATAGGCAGTTTAGAGTCAGACAACATAGTTCTTGCAACTTCAATTAGTGTCCTGTTTCTCCTCTCATCAACACCATTTTGCTGAAGAGTCCTGTCAGCACTATATTGTCTTGAAATACCCTTTTCATCACAAAATGTATCAGGGATTTGGTTCTAAAATTCAGTTTCTTGATCACATCTTATGATCTTGACCTTGTGATCTGATAGATTCTCAATCTTTAGAATGAAATTCTTCAATATCTCAGGAGTCTAATCCTTAGTTCTAAGGAAAAAGACCCAAGTGAATCTAGTGAAATCATCTGTGATCACTAAACAGTATGAGGTTCTTCCTAAACTCATTAGAATGGTGGGGCCAAAAAGATCCATATGTAACAAGTGTAGGGGAGTATTGATGGAGTTTCTTTCCTTTGGCTTGTGAGACACTTTATGATGCTTCCCTTTCAGGCATGGAACACAATGGTCATCACTTGTAAACTCTTTCTTTGGCATTCCAGTTACCAAATCATTCTTAATTAATTTGTTTATGTTTTTAAAGTTTACATGGCACATTCTTTTATGCCAGAGAAAAGACTCATCACTATTTGCTTTAGATAGAAAGCAAGACACTTCTCCAGAGGGAGAAGTTTCATGCAAATCCATCTTGTACATGTTCTCTTTCCTGGGGGCTCAGAGCAGAATATGCTCTTGAGGAATGACCCCCCTGGGCTTGAGAACAATGCACTCATGCTCAGTAAAGAGCATGTTATGCTTTTGATCATAAAATTGGGATACACTCAGTAGATTGTACCCAAGCTCCTTGATGAAGTTTACCTTCTTAATGTAGAGCTTACCATTTAGGACCATGCCCCTTCCTGTGATGTAACCTCCTACATCTCCTCCAAAAGCAACAGGCCCTCCATTAATCTTTTCAAAATTTTGGAGTAGAGAGCCATTGCCTGTCATGTGCCTGGAACAGCCATTGTCAATGATCCACACATTCCTGTTGGTCTTTAGCTGTTCCTGCACAAAAAAAGATGATTAGTTACATTTGGAAACCTAAGCCTTCCTGGTCTTGGGCTCAGTAATGTCAACAGAAGGCAATGCAACAGTAATTGATCCTATGTTCAAGCTTTGAGGATCAGTAGCTGTTGTTGATGAAGAACTTTCAGTCACATGGTCTTTTTTTGTCTTCACACCACCTTTGGAAGCTTAGACTTGACCTTTAACACTTTGGAAGTTTTGACAACTTCAGAATTTTTTGAGACTGGACCTTTAGAAGATCTTGCTTTCACTGCAACAGACTTCAGTACTTCGGAAGCATTCCTTTCTTCCGAGACCAATTTTTCTTCCAAAGGCAAGTTTTTACTTGTCTTCTTCTTCACTTTGGAACTTCCGAGAGTAAAAGCTTTTCCTTCAGAAGTTGGCTTCTTCTTAATCTTTTCAGAAGATTTCTTCTTGATCATGTGGATAGTGCTTTTGGGATTGTAGATGCAATCCTTGGCTAAATGAGAAGTACTGCCACACATGACACAATCAAAATTTATTCTTCTGGAAGCCTTCTTTTGAGAGCAAGACTGATGTTGATCACTTTCCACTTCCTTCTTCTTCTTCACGGATGAAGTAGCAAATCTTTTAGGGAGAGACTTGCTGCTGGATGTGGCTGGTTCAGATTGTGCAGCAGTGCTACACAATAAATCAGCCTTCTTCTTGTTGTTGTTGGGTTGAGGTTGATAGGAAGTAGAACCCCTGGTACTAGGATTCATATTGAGTCTTCAGCTTTTACCACCTCAAATCCTGCAGAAATGAATACTTGTTTCTGCTTAGAATCAAAGGTGGCCTTGATCTTTTGAGCTTTCTTGAACTTTCTCTTTCCTCTTCTGATCAAGTTCTTCCTCTTGGACTTTGATAACCCAACAGAATTCCTCTTCTCAGGAGAATAGTGACCCTTCTTAGGATGATCTTCTTCACTCTTCTCAGATCCATCCTTCACTATCTCCTCTTCATCCTCTTCACCCATAGGGTCTATGAGGGGAAGCTCATCTTCACAAGTTCCACACCTTGGAGATCTTACAGATAGTAAGGAGTGTGGAGGAGCTATCTCAGTAGATCCTAGTCCCTGCTTATTCTGATAACACACTTTGGAATGCAGAGATGAGGATATCATGTTCTTGAAGGTCTCTTCTTCAAAAACACATTTTTCTGCCCTGGCTTTGCTGATCACAAGCCCAGCCAGGCATTCAGTTAACTTAGTTATGAGATCTTTAATCTGTGTCCTGTAGTTGGTGTGTTCATGTTTGAGAGTTGAAATGGTTTTCTCTAAATCCTCTATTTTTAGTTTATATCCATTTTAAGCTCTTTTGAAGTCAGATTTTAAGATATTTAAGGACTCAAGATCAGACCTTATTTCTAAGTTATAGGACCTGTATCTATTTACTTTAGCAATACATTCAGGAGTGCAAAGATGTTCCAATACCTTGGCTTCATCATGATCAGCTATTAGTGCTTGATTTGGAGATGCATCTTCAACTTGAAAGCTCCAGTCAAAGCCTCCTTCTTCAACAGCAACTGCAGCTTGCTGCTTTGGCTTCTCATTCTGGTTCACTCCTTCAGTGTAGTTTGGTCTGGCTTGTGCTTGCCAACCATTTGCCCTAGGTGCCTTGCACTTCCTGGCAAAGTGTCCCATTTGGTTGCAGTTGAAACACTTCACCTTGCTTTTGTCCAGTCCGAACTTTCCACTGGCTGCATTACTAGGAAACTTCCTCCCTGTCCGCTTGTAGAACTTCTTGGCTCTGTGAGTGAGAAGAGCCATCTGCTGGACTATCTCCATGTACTCCAGATCATCTGGATGGATACATTCCAAGTCTTCAAGAGTGAAAAGAAAGCTGCCTGAACTTTCATCAGCAGACACAAAAGCATGAGAAGCTTGTCTCTTGGAATGGACTTCCTTGGATGTAGCTCTCCCTTGGTGTCTCAAGGAAGGTGATGAAAAGACCTTTTTGTGAGTTGTCAGGGTAGCAGATAAGATGATGTTGTGGTTCTGTGCAATCCCTTTCAACTACATGAAGGGCTAAACCCTACTGATTGCTGGAGTTACTAGATGGATTTTGCATGTTCATCTCCATCTGGTAGCCACTGAGGATACCATAGAACTCTGTAAGATTAAGAGTTTTGAGGTTCTCAGTGCTCTTGATGACAACACAGTAGTGAGTCCACTATCTGGGAAGAGAGGACATGAACTTCCTCATAATATCCCTGTTCTCAATAGTTACTCCAACATCCATTAGAGTATCCACAATCTCAACATACCTGAAGTACTACTGAGTCATGGTTTCACCTGTCTTGTAGGTGAAATTCTCAAACTGCTGCTTCAGGAGGTCCTTTTTGTTCTCCTTGGCTTCAGAGGACCCCTCATACATGAGCTTTAGTGCATCCCATAACTGCTTAGCAGTTTTGCACTTCTTGAAGCCCCTGTAGATAGAGTTGGGAAGAGCAGTTTGGAGGGCAGTCATGGCCTTCTGATCGATATCTATCTTCTTTCTATCTCTTTCAGAATAGTCAGCCACTTCCTTTGGGATCATGCCACCTCTGGCAGCAGCTGAAGAAGTGCATGGAATGTAAGGTCTAGAGACAATAGATTCCCATATCCTGGAGTCTTGAGACTTGATGAAGCCTTCCATTCTTTGACACCAAGTATCAAAGTCTTCAGGAGTGATCAGTGGGGACTTTGTCATTGTGCCAGTTTTCGTATCAGCCTTTGAAAGAGCTGTCATTTGAGTTGTTAAGTATTTTGTGAAAAACTAAGAGATCTAAGATGGAGAAATCTTACAATCAAGAGCCTGAAAAGCTCTGATACCAATTGCAGGACCGTTTGAAGGGTGAGCAACTCAGTTTTCACAATGAGGAGAGACTTAGAACATTTAACAGATCAAATAGAGAATTGGCAGGATAGTTTGATACTAGAATAACATAAGTAAACAAGAAACAAAAAGCTTAAGAACAAGATAATTGGTTTTCAAGGAAGATGTATATTGCTCTCAAGTTCTATTACAAGTGTTACAAAGCATAGAAATAAAATACAAGAACCTGAGATACTTTATACTACATCCTACAGCCGGCCATACTTTGAAAGCCAGCTGGAATCACTAATCTAGACAACAAGATCAATGAAAATGTCAAAAGGCAGATTGCCTTTTGACATGTGACTATGACATGCCATAGCTCACATAAAGTACATCCTATTGTAATACAAAAAGGATAAAAGTACATAAAGTAGAAAGTTACAGACTCAGGACCTTAATCTACAGCTTCCTAAAGCATGGACCTTTTCACCAACTTATGTAAAGTTGGTGAGCCTGCAGAGTGGCAGCGGAAAGTTGGTCAGCTTTTCTGAAAAGTTGTTGATCACAGAGAGCATGTCTTCTCTGTCTTCGGAAGAAATCAGTCTTCTATCTTTGAGGCTTCGGAAGACTTTGTCTTCTAAGCTTCGGAAGACTTCATCTTTGGCTTTGGAAGACTTCATCTTTGGCTTCGGAAGAATTGGTCTTTTGGCTTCAAAAGATTTTACACTTGTGTAATTTTCTTGTAGAGTGTAAAACTTTCGAAGTAACTTCTACCATGCATAAGGTGCAAGCATGCAGGAGATACCCTGACTGTTTTGAGTGCATCAGCCTTTTGTAGAGTGTAAAACTTTAGTTGTGTTGTAAGTTTGTTGATTTTGTTCTTAGCATCTCAATAAAGAAATTCATTATCACTAAAAAGCAACTTTTTTTTTCTTCAACTTCTTTTTTTGCATCTAATTTAGATTTGAAAACCTTTCAAGATTTTGCATATTTAGAGTTAAAATATTTTAGTTTATGAACCTCTTTAAATAATTCTTCATTATGTGTCCTATATTTCTCAACATTATCAATACAAGCATAAGATGAACGGTGTTCATTTACATTAGAAGTAGATTGAGACACATCAGCCATGAATGCATAGTTAAATTTTAGATTCAAAGCTTGAACTTGGTTAGCCCAATCATAAACATCTTGCTAACTCGCTAGTGCCTTTGAAGTGGGTGAACTTCCTTCATTTCCCTTACCACCTTATTTTTATGATCTCATTCATGGTTAATGGCGTGCAACTAAAATTTTGGTTAAATGGAGGAGGTGTATTCTTATAACCCCAACCCCATTTGGATATTCAGTGTAGTTGAGCATTTAACATATTCTTAACTACATTGTTTTATAATTTAAACTTATCAACATGAATCTTAGCAAATGAAAGTTCATTCAATGTATCAATTAGTTGTGTTGTATGTTTAGTGACTTTGTTCTTTGCGTCTCGATCACTCAAAAGCATCTTCATTTTTGATACATCTGCCTTTTTGCATATAATTTAGACTAAGTTATTACCCCGTGTATTACACGTGTTGAATATATAAATTATTAAATAATTAGTAAAAAAATTTATGAATTACAAAACTATGCTTAAAGATAAAATATGATTATAATTACTTATAAATAGCAACTTTAAGTAAATAAATAATAATATATTTTTTTTAAACTTTTGTGTTTATAAAAATTTATGGTTTGTAAATATATTGTTAAGTAAAATGATTTTTTTTAAAAGTTTGTTGTTTTTTTGTTTTTAAAAAGTGTGTTTTTAATTTAAAATAAATATATTTTTAATTTAATAAATTATACATTTTTTAATTTGAAAATGGTATAAGTAATATTATTAGTATTCAATATTGATTTTAATAATAGAGAGAAATGAGAAAGTTATTATAATGAGGCTTACGATTGCGTCACATATTATCGTATTTTTTCATTATTATTGATAGATTGATAGACAAACAAAAAGATAGATATATAGATAAATAGGCTAGAAACTTATTTATTAAACGGATTATAGCTAGTAATAAACATAAAGGTTTACAATACAATATTTTAATATAAGATGTGAATTTTATATACGTAACAGTTCAAGAAAATAAAATAATAATATTATATTTTTCACTCTCTTATCTAAATAGTTTTATTTTTAAACATTCGTATTAATATTCTTTTATAAAAGAATTTATATTTATACAAATCTTGTTTATTAAAAACTCTGGTTTGCATTATTCTGGTTGTTTTAATAAGATTATTTTTAGAAAAGTTCACATTTTTTATATTTTTTAAAAAAAATGCCAGATTTAAAATATTTTGTTTCAAAAAGTTTTAGTGTTTTTGAAAATTTCATATTATATAAAAAAAATTTATTATTAGTTCTATTTTAATTAAAAAAATGTGATTTTTTATTTTCTTAATAAAATATAACTTTAAAAAGATACATTGATTTTAAAAAATTTAAATGAGAAAGTGAAATATTGCAATTAATAAAATTGATCTTTAATAAGAGAGAGAAATTAGTTTTAATGTTTAAATTACTATAATACCCTTTTGAATAGAAAAATAAGGTGATAATGTCTAGAAAAATAATAAGTGGCAAAAAATTAGGTCAAGAGAATAACATGTGACTTTAGAAAACTTCTTTTATTAAAATCTATAGATTTGAAAGCCTTTTCAGATTTAACATATTTAGAGTTAAATATTTAAGTTTACGACCTCTTTCATTAAATCTTCATTATGTTGTCAATATTTCTCGACATTATCGATATATGCATAAGAACAACAATGTTCATTACATTAGAAGTACATTCAGACACTTCAGCCATGAACGCATAATTAAATTTTAGATCCAAAGCTTGAACTTGTTCAGCCTAATCATAAACTCACTAGTGCCTTTGAAATGGCTATACTTGCTTTATTTCCCTTGCCACATTATCACCCTTATTCAACTTTGGTTTTGAATATTAACGAGCAAAATGTCCTTATTTATTTCCCATGATTCATATTGTAGCTTAGACTAGTGGAAACCAAACTTTTTATCATTGTTTTTCGCCAAACCTAATTCTTCCTGTTTTCTTAATGAAGTTTTTGTTGGAGCAATTGATATCAAAATAATAATCACACGAACACACGGGAATTTTGTGGAAGGGACAACTCTCACGACGTCCTTTTCTTTTTATTAACGAAAGCAAGAAAACAATTACAAAACTTGACTTCTCTCTCTTGAAATTGTAAAAGACTCAACCCTCTGTTTATAATGACTCAATTCTATTTACATAAACTAACTTATCTATAATTCAAATAAAGAGATAAACCAAATAAAATATGCTGACTCAAATTTCAAATTATAATTCTATCTTCTATCTTTTTGTCGATGGGCTGCTGCACCTTTCCAACATGCGTGAGCCCAACAAGGATTAATACTCATAGTTTTTAGATCCAAACAGAACCGTTGCCATCTGCCAACTAATATCTATCTCTTCCACATCATCTGGATGGATTAATCTTTGATAATCCTAGATCATGTTAGACATGGTTAACTGTCCAACCATAAATGCATTATAATTGTTCATAAATCTAGTAAATAATGCCAACTATGGGTTGGTGGCCCAGTTGCAGAGGCTTTGATCACTGGCAAAGCTTTTTAGGGGCCGGGGGGCGCCTGCCCCCCCTCTTTTTTCCGTCAGTAGATTTAATCTTTCGCTCGGCAGTGTAAATTTTCGATCCGTTAGTGGAATTTTTTTAATAAATATAGAGTACGCCCCCCATAAAATAGTTTACTTTTGCCTCCGCCCCCCCTAAGCCGTGGTTTAAGCTCTGCCATTGGCTTTGACTCTAGGTGCACCATTATGAGGGAGGTCCAAGATTCAATCATTGGCAAGTGTAATATATATTAGGGTGTAGTGTAAAAGTAAAATAGATTTGCAATTCTAAACTAGATAGGTAGGTTGGCTTTGCGACTGAACAGAAGTAACAAAATTAGTCTAATTTGGAATGCTATCCAACAAGAAGTAATTCTAGTCAGAAAATGAAGTCCTATACATATCACTGGTCTTCTTAATAGTAGTATAATTGTGATTCTAATTATAAGGCAGTATTTGAGCAGTTTCGTGTTAATTCTTAATTAGATAGTGCAATATCAACACTCTTCATCCCAGTCCACCAGATGTACAAATCAATTCATTTGAGCATCAGCGATTCCTCATGATATAATTGAACATGTTAAAGTTCTATTTGTGCATTTCATTCCAACTTTCCTTCATGTAAGTGTTCCCTTCATATCTACCAACCAATGCATCCCAGAGTTCGTTAGCATCTTTGCACCATTTAAACTCGTGTCATGCAATTTCAGTAGACAAATGCCACAGTCAACGATTTAAATGCTTTATCATCCTTCATGAGAATCTTTTAATCTACATCCACGTTCAATTTGGGTCCCCCTTTAAAACATTTTTTTAGCCTGGCCTGTATAACAAATATAAATACAACTAGAATTAAGATCTATGCGTTGCTGCAGGGACGTAACAGAATAAAACAAACTTATGTCAAAATGCTGGTGCGAACGTACACTAATAAAATATGTATCTTATATAAATAACTAAACACGTGCATAACAAAAAAAACAAAACCAGTAAAATGTTAACATTGATAAAAATAAGTACGTCGTAATAACAAAATAAAAAAATAAAAAAAATAAAAAAAAAACTTTAAAATGTCAATGTTGATAAAAATAAGTAAGTGGCATAAACAAATTTAAAATTTATAAAACATAATTCATAATTAATAAATAACTATAATAAATAAAATGTTATAAACATTAATACACTTAAATATAAGTAATTCATACACTTTACTACATTTATGTTTAGTAATAAAGAATGAAAGAAAAGATCAAAAGGTTGATGGAATTTAGAAGGAAATTATATATACGTGTAACAGTCTTATATCATCAACTAAAAAAGTAAAAGATTCTTATGTCGCCAACTAAAAAAGTAAAAGAGTCATGTATTGCCAACTAAAACAGTAAAAGAGAGAAGGCAGTGCAGTTTCATCAGCACTTTGCCTATTTGCTTGCGATAAAAAAAGACTGAATTGATCCGTATTCGGATAAACCAGAATAAAGGCTTGTTTTGATGTTTGAACTCACGTCCTAGGCGTGGAGCAGGGAAGCTCGAACCAGCAAGCCAAACACCAACTTACATTTTGTTTTAGTTTGAGGTAATATAAAATAGTTTAAAAGAAAGTTGAGAATAAAAAAACAAAAAGAGGAAGGCCCATGCATGTGGACCAATAACCTTTTGCCATTTGGACCAATAACCTCTAGACATTATAGATGCAAACTTGTAAATGTTATCATTGTAATAACTATCATATTGTTATTAATCTTTTATTTTGAAATCTCGACCGTTTTAGAAATTACTATAAATTCTATATCAAGTTTTAAAGCTTTAATAGTTATAAATTAAAAAAATTATAATGAAAATATTAATAGTTATTATAGTTTAATTAATATAACCTTAATCCAAAAAAATAAATAATTATTTTTTTAGAATATCGTCTCATTTTAGATTTTTAAATATAATAAAGCATTAAAGTTTCGAAGTTTACGAAAATTAAAATTAAAATTAAAATTTAAGTTTTTAAAGAAATAAATATTTTACTTAATATTAAACGATATTGTATTAACATATACAATATTCGGAAAAATAAATTACAATTTCACAAAGCTTGTAAAGTTTCTATACTTATAAATTTAAAACTTATAGCTAAAGTATTAAAAGTAAATAATATCGCACTGTATGTACAATAAAAAAAAATTGGAATCTCTCCTTAACTTTTTAATTTTTTAATAACCTTATAAAGTTGTAATAATAATTATTTTTTTATATTTTATATTACACGAGAACATATTATCCTAAATTAACACATAAGATTATGTTACAAATTTACTTTAATTTCACTGCCTTGGTAATATATCCGGGCATGGATGTATCTAATTACTTTAATAAAATCTTTCTACTCTAATAAAAATGTATCTAAATTAATACACGTGACAGCATCACATTAATTCTAATCAAAATTTTCTCGTTTCTCTCTTCTATAAAATATCTATATTAATTACTAATAATATTATTTAATTATTTTTAGATCTAAAATAATTTTGTAAGTAATTTAAAAAAGAAATCTTTTTATTAGTGTTATTTTTAAATAAAAAACTTTTATAATATAAGAAACTTTTCAACAAAATCAAACTTTTTTAAATATATTTTTTATAACGTTTTGTTTTGAAAAAAAATGTCTAATTTATTTTTGAGAAAAAACAAAATAAAAGTTTTAAAATAAAAGTTTAAAAAGTTAATATAATTTTTTATTACTAATAGTCCTTAATAATATATCATATATTATATTAGGATATAATTTTATAATTAATAAAATTTTATTTTATTAAATATATTATTTAATCAACCCGTGTACTACACGGGGTTTTACTAAAACTAGTTAACATATAATACAAAGTGAAACCACATAATGGATTCTAGCAACGTAATGAATTCTCGACGTAGTAGTAGTGAATATATTTTTATATATAATTAAGTTTTGATCTCGTAAAAACACCATTCTCATGATGTCCCTGCACGTAAGCGAGCAGTCCTTCTATCCCTTGACCTAATATCTCACTAGGCAAAAAAAGGACATGTGATCATGATATATGCCATGTCATAGAGAAAAATATTTTTGGTGACAAAATAGGTGCCACGTGGGCGAGGAGTTATAGAATCATCTCGCTATTAGGCGTAATAAATTGGGTCAATGTTTATTTTGGTAAAACCTAATGGTAATATCATTATTTTAGTAATTTTCCCATTTTTTAAACTTCACTTTCAAAAGAGTGTTTGTTCATAATTTTGTAACATCGACCAAGTGAGAAAGTAGATGTCCATCAGTTTGTCAAAAGATAGTTGTTGGTATGAACATAATTTAAATAGTAATAAAATGTCAACCACATCACCTATACTTTTAATAAACCAATTAAATTTACCATAGATGTATAAATTTAGCCTATTTTAATTCTAGTGGGAAGAACTAAAAGGTGATGAGAAGTCAAAAACCAACCTTAATATTAGTATTCAATTGTGGTGGGGGCAGGAAGGAATCTTTGGAATAAAAGATATACTTGGTCACAGCCCATGTGAAAAAGAATATATATATACTAGCAAGGGCCCGCGCAATGCGGTAGTGACAACGATTCACAACGCGGTGCTTGTTTTCAAGTGGTTTACAAATCCTCGCGTGATGTGTTGCACATCTATTAATTTTCTTATTTATAGCATCGGATGGGAGCTCTAGGATCTATATTATGATGCAACATTTCAAAGGGTTAATAAACTAACAGCACTTCTTTATGTATTTTTAAACGGTTAAAATGTTAAACTTATCTTTGAAAATGTTGACTCGCGGCGATGTGAATACGGCAACTATTCGTTTCTGTGTGGTGAGCTTGTCTCTTGAATTGCGATAGAACCTCTCTCCCATAGTGTGACATAGATTGTTGGACCGCTGCAAGTATGTATGGGTGTTAGAATTTTTTTCTTCATATGCATAGAAAGTGAGAAGATAAAGAATAATGATGATATTTGTAGTTAATAATGGTTCCCACTAAAAGAATGTATAAGTGCATATGCTTAAATGGAGAATGCATCTTGAAACCCAACTATGCCTTTGAGAAAGTAAACTATTTATTTAAAAATTAATAAGCCCAATTGTCAATAGACTAAAATTAATGAAAACCAACACTGAAAAGATAAATCAACAAAACAACTAACAAAATAACACTACCATATAAAAATTATTGCATTTCTAAAAACCTCAATATTATTTTCAGATTACTTTAGAGTGCTGCCATACAGTTGTATATATTTGTCAAGTTTTGAGACCTTACGTCTGACAATCTAGATGATAGATGAACTTTATAGGCCAGAGAGGGTAACTCTCTTGATATGAATTGTTCCCAATGATAACCACAACTTGTGAAGCTTCATTAATTAGTAATATATATAGTCATATATAAATTGCCAATAAATTGTTTATTTTCATATGGTTTGGAGTCTCGACTGCTAGTTTGGTTCTTCTTATCACAAAACAGATAATCATGTTACAGAATAGCTTTAATCCTTAACTCTAACAAAAAATAGAAAAATAAAAGGTCAATTGCTACCATATTATATTGAGAAACCAACACATCAAACACATCATATATCACACTTGATACACTGACCAATGATTCTAAACACTACATCAAGACAAGCTAAAAGCAACGTTTAAAAACATTTAGTGAATACTACACAAGCAGTATACTGAAAAAGACGATCATAATTAAGGTTTTACCTAGCATAGACCAAATCGTTCACAATGATAAAGCCAACTTTGAGTAGCTTTTTGATGTGCTTAAGTGCACATCATGACTAATATAGTTTAGCAAAGCTTATGCAGAAACAGTCATCATATAACATATGTCCAAATGAGATTTCACACCACTATGACACCATAAACTATAGATGATATAGAAGCCGGTGGAAATTACCTGGAATTCTGACTTCACTAAGAAAGCCATCAAACAAAGTGATTGAAACCAGCTCTGCTGCAGCATCAAGGAACCTGTCAAGATGCCAAATTAAGATGATACAATTGAATCAAACAATAGTTATTACATTATTACTTAAACATTGTGAACTTAAAAAGCTTGAAGAATTCTGCAATGCTTATCCTA
Source organism: Flaveria robusta (assembly GCA_025506415.1). Lineage (NCBI taxonomy): Eukaryota > Viridiplantae > Streptophyta > Magnoliopsida > Asterales > Asteraceae > Flaveria > Flaveria robusta. The sequence continues at coordinate 16,807,564 of CM046465.1, read as the reverse complement.
GTAAATCTGCTACCAATTGACTACAGCTAGAAAGCTTTTTGTTCAATTAGGCTATGCTATTAACAAACTACGTTCAATGGTTTTTATAAACATTGTTATAGATCTAAAGAGGCATCAGATGTTAGGGATACTAACCCTAGTCCATATGAATTTGAGTACATCAATCATAAAAACTAACAAATCAAACAACTGATAACAACAAATTGAGACTTTTGAATGTCTCCTTCAATCTGTGTACACATACTATCAATCATCCTTAACTAAACGAAAGCTTAAACCTACATACACTAAATTTGACTAAAAGCAACGATTCGAGTTAGGTTTAGTATCTCAGTCATATATCAGGAGGGGGTTTGAAACAAGTTCTTCGCTTGGTTTGTTTGACTTTTGAGGGGGAAATTTTTGTGTTTGGATAGGGTTTGTGTGTTTTCAAGCTTTAGAAGTTATAGTGTTTGCTAGAAGAGTTGTACAACTCTTAATATACATATTAATATAGTATAGATATAACATAAAACTAAGCTAGAGCATAGAGCATCAAAAATGTTTATATACGTTGATTAATATACGAGAACTTTATCTATTTTTCATGTAACTAGGGTCTGAGTTTCTTTTTTTCTTTTCGGAAAGGCATAACCAATGTCAAGTCATTCATATTATGGGGATGCACAAAACTATGTATAATAAAAAAAAATTAACTCAAAATATTGATGTGCACCCTAGTGATGAAGGTAAGAATATCAGAACGTATGAAACTTTATATATAATATAAAGGGTTAATGGATTTAAATACTCTTAACTATTAGGAATTGGCCGCTGCAACCCCTAAGTATCATTTTGGCGAATATAACTTCAAAGTAAATATTTTCGTGTCTGTATCACCTGCCGTTTGTCAAAACCATAACAAATGATATAAAATATATGACATAATGAACGTATATGATACAATGAGCTGATTTATTTGACAACATGACTAAAATAAATCAGCTCATTTGTTAGGGTTTTGACAAACGGCGGGTGATACAGACACCGAAGTGTTTACTTGAGAGTTATATTCGTCAAAATGATACTTGAGGGTGGCAGCGGACAATTCCCAATAGTTGCGAGTATTTAAACTCATTAACCCTAAAATAAAACAATCACAAGCCCATGCTCTAAGGCGATGCCATGATAATATTTGAAATTTAAATAAAAATAAGGAAACCATTAAAATTGTTAGAGCGCTGATAAAAATAATCACTTCATAATAGAAAATTTGAAATAGTTAAAAATATTAACATTTAAGAAAAACACGTGAAAAAAATGGATTTATAATATATCATACGTATAATGTTGGATGGTAAAAGGAGACAAAGGTTTCTAAAAAGTAAAACTTTTTATTCAGCTTTGATGTCTTGTACATTCGTACGTCGATGACTCAAACAATTTCGTTCTAAAATAATTTACACCAAAACAGGGATAAAAATAAGCATATCTTAACCATATATTAAAATTTGATTAAGTATTGAATTTTAAAATTTATAAGAGAAACTAAAAATAAACAAAAAATGTGTGAGTTTGTCAAAAAGAAAAAAAGAATTAGTACACGATGTAAACTGTTGATATAACTAAACTTAAGTGGGACAAAAGATAAATATTCAAGGTCATGTATGTAAACTAAGAATATTTACGCTGACGTGTATTGAATACTTATAAAACACGCATAAACGTTTTTATGTTTTACCTTTTAGTATAATTCAGTGAAATATTAACACAGAAAGTAATTTTCATCACACGTGCTTTTAGATCGGGCATACCCAAGTGAAATTGAGTTTAAATTCGTCTTATCTTGAGCTTGATTGTTTTAATTTAAGAAAACTTGAGCTAGATTCCAGCTCAAATTATCTATTATTTTTTAAGTTTCTAATTATTTTATTCAGATACATCTAAATTTCTTTATATGATTGCAGTAATAATATTTCTATTTTACATAATTATTTTTCCTTAATTTTTTATACGTGATGTTATTTACTACGTAATATATTATATAATATAATATATTATATGTATGTAAATATTAGGCTTGTTTACGTTCAGGAGTCATATCAAATATGATAAGTCTTGTATGACTTGTATCTGCCATTCTTTTCTACCGTGAATCACGTTTCCATCACGACCATAATCATTGTATATTCACTTCACAACCACCTTATACCATCAGCGGAATCCACCATCAACAAAACCATATACTACTGTCACCATCATTGTAATCAAAGATCATGTTTGGATATGTGTTTAAGTTTTCTTTGATATATTATTTAAATATTTTTGGAACTTTCTATAAATTTATTTGAATCTCTCCTTAGATTTGTAGGGATTCATGCATATGGTTGGACATTTGATTAGAGCCATTTATATATGTAGATGTAGAGTACTAAATTACAGCTCGGACCCGACCTATCTAGAATGAAAAATATGAATAACACTCAGCCCGACACGTGTCTTACTTCCAGGGATTTACGATTATCACCAATCCTGGCCATTGGTTGAACAAGCACTTGATTACATGAGAAGTGGGACTCAATGGTGTAACAAACTCTTTTAGGACCACTCCCATCATCATGCATGACATCCGATACATGCATCATGGAACAATATAAATATGAGGTAAAGGGAATCGATTATGCCCATGCACAAATACTCCCTAAGCTCTTTCTCTTTTCTCTCTCAACACTTTACTCATATTTTTCGATTACTAATTCTCACTCCGGAGGGTTGTTACGGGGAGACTTCCCCTCCGTAGCGTATTAACTGGTGGTGGTTTATTGTGTGTAGGTTTGGATCAACGAAGATTAAACTGTGGATCAAAATTCAAATGAAGCTTATCTGGTTCAATTGAAGTTCGTATTTACAGAACAATTTCAGTATATCGTGAACCACAATGACTAAAAATCCTAGATGCAACCAACCTAACACTCTTTCGGCCAAAATGATTATACTTTTGACCGGGTTCAACATATTCACTTTTTACATTGACTTTGAGTTCAAAGTTTCCAATAATACCATAACTATTCTTCAAAATTTCAATGATGTATGAATTAAATTCGTCATTTAAGATAAAAACATAACAAATACAAAAATCTTTGATGCTCGAATTTGAATATCATCTTTTTTTTCAGTATATTGTGTGCCCCTTGCCTAGTGATAGAAGACCTAAAAACATTATTCTTTCATAATCAGTGTTGCCACGACCGGATCGGATCGGCTGGTTCGAAGCGGCTCGGCGGTTGAACCGGGAATCGGTTCAGACCAGATTTTTTATTTTTTATTGTTTTTATTTTAATGGGTTTAACGGGCAGATCGGATGATGAATTTCAGTGTTGGATGTATAATTATTGTTGAGTTTTATATATAACTCTAAAATACACACATAAATTACTTATATTGAATTATATATATAACTATATATATATTATAAATATATATATATATATATATATATATATATATATAACTATGACGTTATCCGGTTCTTAAACACGGTCCGACAGGTCCGATCGGTCGTACCACTAAACCAGTAAAGCGTCCGATTCGACGTCTGATCCGGTTCTGAAAACATTGATTATCATGAAATAAATTTAACTAGCTTTTTTAGATTGTCAGAAAAAATGGCCTTTGCCATAAAATAAATATTTAATTCTCTATTAAATGTGTCTAAAAAGGAAAATGGAGACTCGGGAAATAGCTTACCATGTTTATAATTTTAGCATTATTCCACGGTGTCACAAGTGCTTAAAGATTATATCTTCCTAAATTGGGTACCTTAAAAGGGTAAATCACATTTAACTATTTAAGCATGCATTATATGAAATATATCTAGAAAACAAAGTTTTCATAGACCGACCAAAACTCGAAGAAAGAAAATCTGAAAACTTGAGTACATGGAAGTGGTAATCAAATAGTGAAATGTAGATAAAGGGAAAAGTTTAAATAAAAATGTCATTAAAACTAAAATGTCTAATAAATAATTTCAACCATCAATCTATTTAATTAATGATTAAAATCAAAACTATAGGAAAAAGTTTGTTAAGTTATGCGTTTTGGGGCTTCGTTAGTTGCTTATTTGAGAAAAAAATGTTGTCATGTGGTTGAAATATAAACATAATTCTTTCTCAACCAAAAATGTCTAAAAGAGATGTAATAGGAGGTGTTTGGTTTGGTGCTTGGTTGGGGGTTGAAGAATAATTATTTAATCAAAATATAACATACCCTTCCCAACCAACCCCGAGCATCGTGACCAGCCTCAAAGGCCTAGCCCAGCAACGTGACTAGCCCCAAAGGGTAACGGTGGTGGTGTTGGTGTGGTTTGTCTGCCGTGGCACTAGAAACTGACCCAAGGCGTGGTGATAACACATTGTCTTAGAGGGGTATTTTAAAAAAATATTCAATTATGTTGATTTTTTACAAGTTCTCATATTTTTTAAAACGTTCATAACTTTTACGTACGAAATTATTTTTTTATAAAAACTGCACTATAAAAATGAGCTTTTTTATCTTTAAAACAAGTACAGTATTGTTATATTATAATGTAATAATTATTTTATTTTTTTAAGTGCATATCTCGCCATTATGTTTTTAATACAACTAATTGTGTCTTGTTGGTTATTGTATTTTTTAAAAAGGATGAATTTTAAAAATATATATATATATATATGTGAAATTACATTCTTGTGTATCTTTAATATGTAAAATACAATAATAAATTAACATTTAATTAATCTAATACATTAAAAACAATAACAAAATAACACAATGTCTCATTGTATTTTTTATTGTCATTGTGTTATCTTAAATAATATAAATTTTGAAAAATACAATGATAAAATGATATAATGATATAATTGTGTACTTGTAATTGTAAAACACAATAATAGATCATAAAAAATCATATAATCTATAAAAAACAATGATAAAAATAACACATTGTGTTATCTTCAACACTATAAGTTTTGAAATATATATTGGCGAAAGTATACCATTAAATACTTTTAATTGTAGAATACAATGGTATATAACAAATTTATAGTCTATAAAAACAATAATAAAAATAACAAATTATGTTATCCTCAACAGTCGACACTAAGAGTTTTGAAAATTATATTGATTAAAGTATATCATTGTGTAATTTTAATTATAAAACACAATGATAGATAACAAATTTATATAATCTATAAAAACAATAAAAAAATAACATAAAATAATCTAAAACATAAAACATTATGATAAATGCATACAACAAATAATGTAAAATATATGACATAATAAGCTAATATATGACACAATAAACATATAACTACAATAAGCTTACCGATTTAACGCAATGACCAAAATGCCCTACTTTTTACAACAATAGAAAGACGCATGCCAAACTCAACATACTTCTTAAATTTTTTTGATTAAATATCATTTTTACAATAACCCTACCTATACGGATAGGCTGCATTGATCTTTCTACAATTGAAATAAATTTAAGTTTTGTATCCTGTAAATAATGTATTTAAATTCTTGAATTTTAACTTAATTATATTTATATATTGATAAAGATCCAATTAAGATATCTTCCAATACAAAAACAAATAAAAGACATAACATGGCACAATTTCTTACTAATTCTTTCATACTGGATAACATCACAACAGCCTACAAATGTTCAAATGAAGTTCTTTAGGCGGACAGTACCATTACATTTTAAGAAAGTTATTGGTCCCTTTGACACCAATTCTTTCAACAATTTGAAAGCATGAAAACAGATAACATTAAGTAAAACAAAACAGTTTCTACCTTTGCTTAAGTTCTGTTTCAAACTCGACTAATTTCTCACGAACGGGCTTCAAAAACGCCTTCATATCCTGGATAATCCTTTGTTTATCTTGAGGAAGAAGATCCTTATCCTCATTCAGCTTAACTTCAGCCTATCATGTGCAACATTTAAACACTCAATTAGCTTCATAAAACATCCACAATCAATTTGTTCAAAGAATCAGATCATTACTTAAACAATATAGTTCTATAATGATATTTAGTGTGAAAAGATTACCTGCAAATCATCCAACTCCCCAAATGAAAACTCTGGTAAATCCAAATTGCCTTTAAATGATTTCTTCTCTTTTCCAATAAGCCATTCCCCTGTTCACAAATTATCAGTAACGGGAGTTGCAGAGAAGGGCGGTCAGCACAAGTCGTGTGAAGGTCAATCTTTTTAATGTGATTTAAGAATTCAGGTCGAATTGAGCCATCAACATTTTTGTGTCCATTTTTAGTATTATATGCAACTACTGTATAAATATGAATATAAAAACAACTTTGTTAAGGTAAATATCCAAATTTTGTTAATAAATCAATTATAGAGGTAGAAAACATTGGAATAACACTTTGGGCTAGTCTTGACTGTTTTAACAAATATCCAATTGAGCAGTTCTGTTAAACCTAACCCAATTTAACCAATTTTCAAGTAATAGGTTGAAATAGCTGTCAACAAGACATCTAGCAGCTTACCTTTGACTTTTAATGTGATTTCATATGTGTACCCAACACGCTTCTTGTTCCTTACAGTCACTAAAAACGCCTGCAAAATTAAGCGAATAGATAAGACACAAACAAAATGCATCTTATATAAATATTCTTTACAAAATACAGAAAATGGACGACCAAACCCGACAAATCTTTAATCTATTACCCAAACTGCCCGACCGCCCATCTTACGACCTCAAAGAAAAACACTCACATCTCCTGTGCATCTTGATATTTCTGAAATTTCTGCCTTCCCAGAAGAGAACTCCAAGGAACCCACTGACATAACTAACTCCTGCAGTATTATAGAACACAGATCAGGCAAACAAATTCACCAGATTCATATATGAACTTGGCATATGGTCATAGTTGACCATACTCGATAACAAAAGTCAAGCACATAAGCATCTGTACATAAACCAAACCTTGATTCTTTCAGTTGCCCATTTATTTAAGTTCTTCTCCTCCCATGTTCCAGCCTATAAAAGAGAATGCAATTAGATTTCCATATCTCAGATATCTAAAAACAATTTTCATGAATTCATTGTGGAAACAAACTTTACTTTTTGTAAGATTTTAGGAAAGTTTAAAGAAGATGATTAAATATTAGACCACATGCATCATATGATCAAACTAATATAATTCTGCTGTAGACAATTGTTTCACGATAGCATAAATATTACAAATATTAAACTGAAAGAGGAAAAGTTTCTGAAAACCCATACTAACATTGCAAATACCAACAACATAATTAGTATATCCAACTCATATAGTAGGGGATGAGGAAAAAACATTGCAAATACAACAAAATTTAAAAACTCAAGAAATATAAGATTCCAGAGATGAGATCATCAAGACAATGTGATAAGAACTGAATTGGAAGGATCAATGGAATAGCTACAGTTTCAGATGGGATACAAATTGATCCTCTCAATCATATGCACAATTACCTCCCTGCCTAGTTAAGCAATTATCCCAGATTACCTCCATGTCTAATTTCAGCATCTATCTCCAAAGGCTAAAATAAAGGGGAAGCTTCCAGCAATCCACAAAAATAAATAGGCCTATACTCCTATAGTCATCTCTTTTTCTTTGTTTAGTATTCTGCTTATTGTGTTCTTGTATTTGGAGATTTGCGTATCTCATATCAGGCCAACTATCTCTTGTTTTTTAGATTTCAGTTAATCAAATTTCAAGTTTCTACCACAATGGTATGAATTTATCATTAAGGAACACTAGGAAAGTGTTGTTGTATTCTAGTGACAATTCAATATATAATTGATTCTTAAAGTAATGGAGATGAAATGAGATTCTGTTAAAAGTAGATCTCATTTCTTCTAATCAAACACATTACAAATTTGCTTTTTAATTTTTTTGGGAACAGCAAAGGCCTGGGATCACCCTAGCAAACGGATCACCCTTCTGCCCGAAGAACAGAACATAGTGACCCGCCCACCTGCCCAGGGGGAAACCCACAACTGGAAAACCCCCTAGCTCAACCCGGAAAAAAATGGTTCCAAACAAGACTCCAACCCATGACCTCCCATTTGAAAAGTCATGAAGCTACCACTCAACGATAACGCTCGGTGGTTAATTCCCTTTATGTATAAAACAGGCTTGCAAGTTGGGCTAGAGTTGATTGGGCTTGGAGCTTTAGCTAGATCTGCACTACCAGGGTTTATACCCTTTTTTTCTCTGGAAAGAATGCGGGTCATGGGTGGAGTTGGAGCATCCATTTAGAGTTTGGAGCTAATTAGAGGAAAGAAAGTGAACAAGCCCAGTTGATCTTCTGTCATGCGTATTCCTCTGTTTAGGCACTATTGGCTGGTATTAATCCTTGATGTGTCACTAAGAGTGGTGTGAAAACCTGGAACAACTTAGTCGTTCTTTATGTAACTGGATTTAATTTGCTGAAATGGCTCATACTAAAGCTATAGTGACCACTGAGTAAGTTAGATGCTAGCGATCCATTCTATTTAAATGCAAGTAGTTCTACTAGTTTAACCATAATAAACATCAAGATGAAGTCTTCTATAATCTTAAAAGTTTTTTCAGTATGGTAACACTCAATTTGAAAAACCTATAAAGGTGCTTAGAAGTGATAACGGATCAGAATTTGTAAATTATCAAATGTATAATTTTTAAGGAAAAACAAAATCATTCATCAAACTTCATGTTCTTATACACCATAGCAAAATAGAATTGTAGAAGGAAAACATAGGCACGTCTTAAATAGTTAAATGTGGATGCATCCTTGTTGTTCCAAGACATTCTTCCTCCTAGATTCTAGTCTGACTATGTTTCAACAGCTACTTACCTAATTAACAGTACATCCTCTTCGGTTCTTAATGGCAAATCACCTACAAGATAATGTTTAGCTTTAAACCCTCTATAGATTACTTGGAGTCTTTGGTTGTGTGTTTTAGTTTCATTCTAAGTAACTCAAAAGAAATTGGAAATCATGCTGAAAATTGTGTTTTCCTGGGATATTTAAATAAAAAAAGGGTTATAAGCTGTGGAGTCTTGATCAAAAACAAATTGTTATCTAAATAAATCTTATGAAACAGTATTTCCACTTAAAGATTATAAAGGATTTAAATGACACCTGTTTTACAAATAATGGTACTTTAAATACTCTTTAATTTATGTTTTTGATGTTTTTTACCCAAGTCACTCTAAAGTTTCTTACGGTGTAGAACCTAATGATGAGGAGATATATCGAAACAAACTATTAGTACTGATCAGCAACCTAGGATCAACATCAAGACTGGTGTTGGCAGGGCTGGTTCCAGTAGCCTCAAAGCTTTAGTGCAGGCGAGCGGATATACAATAGTCACACAGTCTAGAGTAGGCTCTAGTGTGGTAGACCCTAGTAACAGTTTTAATGACGATACTAGTTCTCCTAAGGGTATTAATGATCCAATAGTACAAGTTAGTTAGAAGGTCTACTAAAAGCTGTCTTTTCTAAAAAGAATCATAAGATTTCATGGTTAATGGAGAAGTCAAAGATTGGTTGGAAAAAGTTGTTAATTATCAAGACTTATCAGTTGATAATTTATGTTTTGCCATCTTGTTATATTAATCTGTTGAGCCGAAGAATTTAAAAAGAAAAAACTTGTGTCTGATGTTAATTGAATAAATGATATGAATGAGGAAATGGAGGCCTTGACTAGAAATAATACATGGGATCTTGTAGAACTGTCTCTAAGTAGAAAGCCAATTGGTTGTAAGTGGGTTTATAAATTCAAATAGAAGTCTACAGGAGAGAGTGAAACATATAAAGCTAGGCTAGTTACGAAGGTGTATAACCAAAAGGAAGGGATGGATATTGATGAAACTTTTTCTTCGGTGGTAAAAATGATAACTGTAGCTGTAAAAAAGGATTGGCCTTTTCATCAACTAGACATTAATAACCCTTTCTTATATGCTAATGCTTTCTTGTATGGTAATTTGAATGCACAAGCATATATGTATTTGTCTAAAGGATATTTTTCCACACAACAAAACTAAAGCTTGTAAATTGAATAAATCATTATATGGGTTGAAACAAGCACCTAGAATGTGAAATTAAAAGTTCATAGGTGTTTTGGTTGAGTATGGTTTGAACAAAGTAAGAGCGACGATTTCTGTTTGTCAAATGTACAGATTGTGCTCTTCTTATTTTGCTGGTTATAGTTGGTAATATTATTGTAACTGGTAGTAGTATGGAAGAAACTTATAAGATGAAACCGTTGTTGCAATCTGAATTTATGATTAAAGATATAGGGGGTTAAGGTACTTTCTTGGTTTAGAGATTATTAGGTCATCACTTGGTATATAACTAGTTAAAGAAGAGAAGAGCTAGCACGAATCATCTTTGCAGCTTACATCTTTGCAGCGTAAGCTCCTGCAAAATGAATGCCTTTGCTTGTGTCTCAAAAAAAATATTGCATTAACTTGTTAAAAAGTTGGGTCTTAGTGGGTGTAAACCAGTAAACACACCTATTGAATAGAATTTTCCAGTTACAAATGTTTGTAATAAACATGAAACTGTTTTAAAATATAACAGGCTATCAAAAAATACTAGGTAAATTGATTTACGCTTCATGCACTTGCCCTGAAATTTCTTATTTTGCGCATTTCTTAGGCCAATTCATGCATCAGCCTACAAATTCTCATTTGCATTTAGCTCTTAGGTTACTTCAGTATCTTAAAAAATCTCCAGGTAATAGAATTTTGTTTAGTAAAGGTATGTCTTTTAATCTCACTGCATATGCAGATTGTGATAGGAGAAAAATGCTTGCAGTCCAGACTTAGAAACTGTACATTCCTGTAACCTTACCTATAAAAAATGTTATGTGATAATAATGTTGTTATTTCTATAGCAGATAATCGTGTATTTCATGACCGTACCAAACATTTTGAAGTTAATTTGTTCTTCCTTCATGGAAAGACTTTTGCTGCGATAATTAACACAGTTTCCATTGATTCTGATAAGCAATTGGCAGACATTTTTACTAAGTCTATAGGTAACTCAACATGAAATCTTGAGTAAGTTGTTACATATGCATGATGTCTTTGGTTATTGTATCGAGGAATTGTTAAAAATACATCTCAATTCTTCTAATCAAACACACTTTTGTCTTTTAGCATGAAAACCACAGAATAAAACTAATGTGACAAGTAAAAACAAAGAGAGGTATATATGCTCAGGAGAACCACAATTCAATTTGATACCAATAAAACTTTGACAAACATTAATAAAATGAAAACCACTATTTAACACTTAGATCTGACTGATGAAAATCGAAATTTTAATAACAAAAGTGGTTCTCATTCTTTCACAAATGTTTATCATAAGAACCCAAATGAATGATCAAACCCAGTGATGAATAATGTATTAGAGCCACTACAATATGCAACCAAATCAAGCCTCATAACTCTAGATATAAACTGGTGATCAATCAAACGTTCAAAGATCAAGATTTTACCTTATTCCAAGCAGAACCCAGATGATTAGACGCAACATTAAGATCATCTGCAGTGAGTTTACGAGGAATAGGGAGTGGTGCAGCATCTTGTTTAGCTTCTCTAACCCAATAAGTATAAGACGACGTAGTACTTGATTCGGTACTAGCCTGCTCCTCAGATGAAGCCACACCACCTCCCTCCATCTCTAACTAAAACTCCAACTCAATCAACTTGAAAACCTAATAACAACAGCAACAAATCAAAAAGAAGCAAACTTTATTGCTAAATCCCAATTGTTCAATCAGACCCACAAATGTTTTGGGGTGAAATAATGAAAAGAAGTTTGAAGATGAAACCTGATTTGAGAGAATTGAACAAGAATGATGTTGAAGACGAAGGGAAGAGGAGATCTGGTTTGACTGCGGAAGCTTCTGGAGGGTGTGAAGACTTTGTTCCAATTGATATGGAGAATGTGGACTCTTTATATGTTATTTATAAGGACTTCAAGCACATCAAATGAGCCTATGGCGTTATTGGGCTACTAGCTCCACGACCATGAGAAACATGTCATGTTTAGCCTAGTAAAGAAAAAGAGGGGTGCAATATATTATATGACTCGTTTGTATTACGGTCAGATAAGATGTTATATGAGGTTGTACGTGTTATAATAACTAATCATGCGAGCAATAATGTTGTATGTTAGCCATATAACTAATCATATGAGTGGTATGATGTGTCCGACTGATACGGAAACCAAGGGTGTTTAAAATTGGATATCTAAATATCCGAAAATCGTTAAAAACATTATCCGAATTCAAAATTTTCGGATATTCGAAATTTGGATATCCGAATTTTCGGATATTTTTTAACACCCCCAACAGAAACTACTAATGTGACAACTCACACAATCGAAAGGTCGTATGCCCCTTCTTACTATCTTATACAACCCATATAGAGATTGGAGGTGCATAGACATAGTAGCTCCCAACCCAAAACACACCATCGTCCTCTCTTGTTGGAGGCGTGAATCACCATTGTCCCCAACCCAAAACACACTATTATTGTCTATCAAATGAACCACAATGAAACTCTCTCTACTTTAATCCTCTTTGTTCTAGACTAGCTGATCGCCATATAATTTCACTGTGGACAAGACAATATCTTTGGTCCACCAATGTTGATATGGGATAATGATACTTGGAACAAGTTGTTAGGAGTGGTATTGGTGGATTTAACCACCACTGGAGACAAATACAAGAATTTTCCACTGAAGTTCTCTAATTTCTTTCATTCATCGAAACTCTGTCTTTCATCTTTACTCTCGAACCAACATTAAAAAGAGCTTCCTTAGCCATAGAAAGTTAATAATTTTAGAGTTTGGGGATTACTGACGATATGACTTTGCTCATTCAAGAACAAACTTGTTAAAGTCCATAAATTGATACTTAAATCGCATTTCTATTGTAGATTCTAATGCATTTTTATTTGGGAACACAAATTAACTAGATGGACACTAATCATACCAAACAATGAAAGACTAAAAACTACGGGATTAGTTTAATATAAGAAAATATAGAAGAACATGAAAGATAACACCTCACCCCCCCCCCCCCCCCCAAACACACACATAAAACATATTTATAAAACCTAAGAAAAAAAAACTCCATGTAATCAAGGTTCAAGAAATTGAAACATTGGATCCATAAAGAATGAGGACGAAGAATAAGAGTTAGAAAAAAGAACTATGATATTTTAATCGATGATGGATTGTGGATTTGCGGATGATGATGTGTGGGATTCCTTTTAATATAAAAGATGGTTCATGAGACTAGTCCCTATACAATTGCATACTTTTAAATTTTAGACCAATAGCTTGTTTTTTTAAATGTTATTTTTATTAATAAGGGTATATTTATCATTTTACTTAAAATTAACTGAACTATTTAAAGTTCCTTAGCAAACGATAAAAAGTGTGATAACATTTGAAAAAAAGGATGTTTCTTTTAATTATTGAAGTTTAAAGATGAAACCTAAAGGATGAAAACTATAATGCACTCTAAAAATTAAAAAAAAAAAAAGAAAAGATTATATTAGTTTGATTATTCGTTGTATGTAAATAATCCACATATAAAAAAATATGAATAAATAAGTTTAGATTGTTTTACCTATATAACCTATCAAGTGGTCCAAGATATGAACAACTTAGCTTAGTTGTTTGTTTATGTATATTACAACCTGCACATTTGTAGCAAAATGGTCTAAAATTATGTGTGTGAACAACTTACTTTGATGGTGTTTGTATTAGCTAGGTTTTGATGTCTTGGTTTGTCCTATATTTTGTTTGTCTTTCTTCCTACATCTCAGAACTAATTACTTTTCTAGATGATTCGTGGTCATTTTCCTATCCTCTTCTTTCTTTTCTCTTTATGTTACTAAACATATTAGAGAGTTTGAGTCGTGGGTCTTTAGCAACCACTCTTATCACCAAGGGTAGAGGTTAGGGGTATGCGCGCATGAAACATGTGAATTCGTAACCCTCGGAAAAATAACTAGACGTCAAGACCAAAAAGTTCATACTTCACATGTTGAGTAGGTCTTGGCCAAAACTCAATGACCAAATTTAAGACTGGTAAACTCGTGTAAATTAAAAAACTCAGAAAATACATAATTTTGTTGAATAACTATCATTAAACATATATATATATATATATATATATATATAATAAAAAGAAACCTAATATATTTACCATTGTATGATGTATGATATGTTGCATATTAGACAAATTAAACTTAAGAGTTAAGTTCAATTTTACTCCTTGAGATTTGTTAAAAATAACTATTTTCCTCCAAAAGATTAAAAACATCAATTTACTTTTAAAAGTTTCATAAATTGTTTCAATTTTAATCTAAAAGTTTCATTAGTTGTTTTAATTTTATCTAAAATAATGAAACTTTTGGAGTGAAATTGAAACAACATATGAAACTTTTGGAGGTAAATTGATGTTTTTAATTTTTTGGAGGAAAATGGTTACTTTAGTTAAACCTTAGGGAGTAAAACTGAAATTAACCTAATGAAATCAAGTGTGTGTAAACAAAAAGAAGCTTAACAATATGTAATTCATAAGGAATACGGTTGAGAGCTCAACAATACATATTACAAGGAATTGTAATCATTCCCAATCCATTTGATTTGTTTAATTTTTTTTTATTCTAACATTCTTGATTCCATTATTTGATATGCATGACTTGCTTTATGTGAGAAATGATAGTATATGATTGAAATGTATGTATCACATACAATATTCATGTATAAGATTGACATAATTAGTATATGATATGTAGAGTAGGTTCAGTATATGTTTAAAAGCTTATGATATTTTTGATTTACTTGAATTTAAAAGCTTATGAATTTTGTGTTATACTTTCCAATGCAGGTATTCATCAAAATAATGTTCAACAAAATTATATTGAGAGTTTTCCTTAACCTACTTGTCATGTTACCTATGATTATGGATCAATTGTGCATTTAACTAAAGCCAGTCTAAAAAATATATGTGAAAGCTAATTCATATGGTATAGTCTACTTTTATTTGTTATCCTAACCATAGATCTTGAAAGTGTGCCTCTTTTGTTATGCGGTGGCAATAACCTAGAGACTTGCATAATTAATAAGTCAAAGCCATTTAAGAATGAAAGATTTTACAGCTTTATAATTATGGGTATGTGACATTAAAAGGCCATTTGTGAAGTTTTAAGAAATCTTGAGATTGGATAAATGTTTACAATCTGCACATTGGATGTCATAAGTTTGTATATTACAACAAGATAAGTAGTCACATGTCCATGTTCTAGATAACCATATTTAAGTTCAAAAGAACAAACATACCTATAGTAATTTTGATTTGTTAGTCTCTAATAACTCATACTATGACAAGACTTTGTATTAGTTTGATCTAATTGTTTGTCTATTTATAAATGCATGTTGTGCTTCAGATATCT
Source organism: Flaveria robusta (assembly GCA_025506415.1). NCBI lineage: Eukaryota > Viridiplantae > Streptophyta > Magnoliopsida > Asterales > Asteraceae > Flaveria > Flaveria robusta. Next base: position 16,792,069 of record CM046465.1, on the reverse strand, counting down.
TGAAGATGTGATTTTGTTATAGAATTAGTTTTTGGATTTAACAAACAGTTTAATCTTCCATATTAAATTGATAAAATGAACTCTTTTACATATGCATTCACATAATATTAAATATGCAAACGAAAACCATTTTGTTTGTAACTTTGAAATTGTCTAACAAGAATTCTTCAGAATGTTGTTTGTGATTGTGTATAGATATTTGTTGCAAATGTTTGTTGGTCATCTGTTGAGCAATTATAAGTTACTAAAGCAAAGCACATGTATCCTCAAGTTTGCTAAAGATACGGAGTTAGGAATCCTCTTCCTACAACTTTTGACTCATTTAAGATAAAGAGAGTTGAAAAAAATATTCATGTCTTTCAAGAAGTTTGCACCCAAAGCATGGGAGTTCGCTTGAAATGTTAATTATAAAGTTGAGACAACATTATGTAACATAAGCATTGGGGGGATTGTTAGATGTTAATTTTGTATGCTAATAATGTTATCAAATTTAATCAAATCAAACTTCCAGAAGAAAGTTAGCCGGGTGAATTACTTTTGGACGAAACAAATTAGTTTCATACAAAAGTTCTACGTTAAACTTTTAGAAGCTCAAATGTAAATTTCTAATTCTTGTTGTTGAGACTATAAATAAATTAGTTGGTTTTATTCTATAACTAACACTCACATTTAAGATCTAGGGTTTGTATGGAATGACACTTTATGATCTATTGAAGATTTAGGGCTTTCAAATTTTTATTTATGCTTATTCTTTATCCTTAATCCAAAATAATAGCAATTGGAGTACAATGATCCTACAAGATAGGAATTGATAGAGGGTTCAGTATTAATAGTTGGATGATATTGTACCATGGATTGATACTCAAACATACCTATGTTATATTGCATATGCTAGGCACACTTTCTTGTTTTGTGTGATTTGGTTAAGGCGATTTCTTAAGACTAAATTATAAAAATTACCTTTATTTATATATGTATATATCACCATCATAGAGTCATCACATGGTTTTTCGTATTCATTTGGAGTTTATACTCACATGTGTTCTTCTTATGTTTATCTTTTCATTTTAAAACTTTCTGTTCATTATCATTGATAACGACTAATTTGTGTGTTCTTGTTCATTATCATTCATTTGTTCATCTTGATTTTATTTTCATTCAGATTGTGTGTTCAACCCAATTGTAGGTTATAATCATCACCGGCCATCATTTTTAGTTGGATTCATTCATCACTGATCATCATATTCAATTGGTTAAATCATCACAATTTGTGTGCTAATACATATTGACAAGTGTTTTATTAATTAAGGTTAGATTATTTTATTTTACTGCGTTTATCCTAATATTAGTTTGAACTTATGGATGTTTTAATGTTTCTTAGTATTTTACAGCATTACCTTAGCAGTCTGTGAAGATCGCATCGAAACAAATTCCCATCGGCGTCAGATTTTGAACACTTTAAACACATGATTCCTCATTCATTCGACATAAAAACTTCTGGAATGATTCAAGGCAAGAAATCAAGTGTTTGAAAGGCTGGAATCAGGTATTGGAAGCATTGAAGTGAATATTAAAATGCAAGAGTTTTCTATTTGACTTTCTTTACAATCATTTACTATGTTTTCGGTTTTTGAGACTTGTTTTCATCATGTTTGCTACTGGTGGCAACCACAAGCACAAACTCAAGCTATGGGGTTGTTTGCTTAGTTGAATATATCGACACATAAACGACTATACTTAATATTGCACTTAAAAGTGAAAACATGGCCACAGACTTTGATTATTGTTGGGATCCTTGTATAGGTTTCATAATTAAAATCGCAGTAGCATCCAAACTAAAAGTTCATTCCAATGATTCAATTACAAGACAAAATGAACCCAAATACCACTATAGATGAGGGATCCTAAGAAAACCACAATGTTATGAGAAAACTAGAAAAAACTAATGAAATCGGACACATAATTTAATGATTTTTTTTATCACTACCCTTTATATATATGTGTGAGAATATATAAATAAGGGTATGGATCAAATAAAAACAGTCGCATGGTTTTACATGCATTTCACACATAGATTATGTATACGTAACCATTTTTCATTCGACATAGTATAACGTATACGTAAAACTCTTCATTCTCGTATGTATGCTCAACATATATGTACTAAATACTTAAATAACATTTTAACAATTAAAATAATAAAAAAATTATGAATTATGTTATTGGTTTCTATGATTTTCTTTAGTTTTCACATAACTATTTGTTTTATTAGGAATCCTCCCCTACCACTATAGGATGTAAATAAAACCCTACACATTCCAGATTGTCGTAAGAATCACCACTGAAGAGATGACATATCGTGATAAGACAATTGGTTGCTATTTCTAAAATCACCACGAATTAAAAACACAACCCATATCGTGTTACAACTCGCTTCAAACGTGAAAGCTTCAAACACAACCCAGATCATTTTCTGTTTGATGCAATTACAAAAACTATTTATGAACTATTAAAAAGTAATTTATGAACTATTCTCCAATAAAATTTATTTTAATCGTTTAACTTATAAGGAATTATTAGTATTATTCATAATAATAAAAGTTATTATTGAATGATTGTATCTCCCTTGTTAGATTTGACCGCGTCTAAACTATTTAAACACGTTTACTTAACGTTTACTTATGATGTGATTTATTATTTGACCCTAAAGGTTCACCTTCATTAACAATATTAATTTATGTTCATATTTGGGCGTAAAAAAACCCAACAGCTTTGAGACGAAAACAATGATGACAATACAATGACTGAGGACATATACAAGAACATGCGAAATTCATGTTCTTTATTAAAAATAAGCTAAGAGTGCACATGGGTAGGCTTGATTCGGTTTTTACCTCAAACCAAAACTAGAAAACTGAAATATATGTTTTGGAGCTTTTGAAACTGTTCTGTTTTGGTTTTTCTGTGTTTAGTTTTCACTTCGGTTTTGGTTTTTTCAATTTTATCACATGGGATTTAAATTTTAGAAAAAAAATTTGATACAAAGTAATGAATTTGAGTTAGAAACTTTAAACTTACGTTATTTTGTTGATCTTTAAAAACAATATATATCTCCCTACTCTAATAAAAGTGTATCTAGGAGGACACTTGTCAACACCATATTTCTGTTCACCAATTTTTTCCCGCTTCTCTTTCCTATTTAATAACCACATTAGCTAGTTTTATACCCGTCCGTTGGTCGGGCTATTTTTTGTGATGAAATGTCATAACAAATTTCCGTTACATTTTAAAGAAAATTTGTATATCAATTTAAAATATAAACACAAGTCATTTAACTACATGTCTACATATCATAAATAATAGAAGTGGAATAAACATAGAAAACAAAATAGATTTGTTTCAAATAGTATAGTTAAACAAAATCACAATAGATTGATTTACTTCATAATGGAAAATCATACATTTAAAGATAAAGACAAAGACAAATAAACACAAACTTAAAGAAATCCATACAACCTCCAATCATTTCAACATGATAGAAATGTCTCAATTTCTTTGCATTCTAAAATAACATAATTAGTCTCAAATCAAATGAATAATGAGCAAAATAAGTAACATATCAATATCATCAAGTAGAATGATTAGCATCCTTACAGCACTAATCAGGGGCTAGTACATAAAATAGAGGCATAAAGTACTTCTTATTAGGATAAAGAGCTGTGAGTAGTGAGCCCTTCAGATAAATATTCATAAATTCAAGATCATTGCATTGCTTTTAAAATTTTTTTTTCAAAATTAACAGAATTATAGAATAGATGTGTTTCTTCACAAGACCTTACAAGAGATGCTCAAATGTTAAATGATTTTCAGTAACTTCTGCAAAAAACTGTTTTTCTGTCTGTCATGGTACAGTTGCATATGTATGTTTAATGCATCTTTTGGTTAGCCACATGGTAATTAAACTTTTTTTTATCAATAAATGACTTAAGCCAAGTAACTTATAAGCATCAAGAGAAAAACAAAGAGTTACATAATCAATAAACTAATAATATTTACACTAAGCTGTGAAACTAAAAGTACAAACTAAGTGCAAAAAGGTTAGTAACATAAATTGATATTAACTTTGTTGCACAAATGTTATCATGTTTGACTCGACCACCACCCACCAACCTAAACCCAAACAAATAACAAACAACAGAATATACTTGTTTTAGGGCAGATTCATTGTACCTCAGATTGTTTTCACCTTCGATTAAACAATCAAGAACTTCCTTCCCATTGCCCAACTCATTGCAAACATAAGGTTCCTTTTGATCACCCTGAAATCCGTGTCACCAAAAGTCTTACAAGTTTTAAGTTTTAATTAACAAAAATATGGTTATTCCACATCACGAGTAGAGCATTTAAGATACAGGAAAACATCTAATTTAATAAGATTATGTCAGCTAAGAGAGATTCTTAGCACCATCATCAACCATTTAAAAAGGAACATCATGGTTTCTATGGTTTACTACTCCTGATTTAAGTATCTGCGAGAAATGCCATGATAGATTAGTATCTGCACAAATAAAGTTAATCAAAGCAAGCAAATTTGTTTACATGCTAACAAAACCATTAAACACTAGAAATATTCTGAACACAACCCTCAATTTTACTATGTTAAACTCTAGACAAATGTATTCAACAATCTTTACAATTCCTCACTAGCCATACAAATTGTTAAAGCCTACAAGGACTGTCATATTAAGTATTAACCATCTTCAGTTTTCCGGTTGTGTTAAAATAATCACAAGCTAATATGTACTCAACTTTTATCCTTCTAGCTCTTATAAAAACATGCTTAGACATCTTAGAGTAACCATCTTACTGAACACACCATATTCATTATTATTGGTTCAAGAATTTGAAGCTACAAAAATAACACTTACCACACACACCTTGGAAGTGGCCAATAACACCAAATTAGGAGCTACAAAAATAAAGAAATACATCTTATAAGTTACTTCAACGTAAATAACACTTACCAACACACACCTCCGGAAGAATAACACCAAATTAGGAAACAATTTGCCCAATAGCCCAAAAAGTCATTTAAAGCTAGCAAACTTTCTTTCAGTTCTATCAATCTCAAGAATCTAAACATATTTCCAATGATTTAGGGCTTTGATTATTGTCCAAAAAAACTTAACTTGAGTTTAGCAAACCCTTTCTTAGATTCACATTAATGGTGCTACGGTGATATCGATCGACCACTGTGGACTCGAGAAATAAACAAAAAATCTACTCGAAACCCAATTCAGATATATAACACAATAATAATTTCAACTTAAAGGTTGAGAGCTACCTCAAAATTGATACCGAGCTCCAAAAGCAGGAGCAACATCGATTGAAGTAGAAATCTTGACGACAAGCACCAGTAAATTCCTTCGCTGAAGCCTTGTTATCTTCATCTTGAAATAATAAGAAAGCACCTAGTTGTTGATTTCTTGAATCTGAAAGTTGTATAGACACAGACGATGTGCGTTAGTGTAAGACATAGGCATGGCTGCCCAATCGATTTCTTACTTATAAAATCGAAATCAGCGCAGCAATTCTCGAATTCAACTAAAATTATTGCCATGGGTAAGGTAAATCGTAGAACATGCATCACATATTACTTGTAAAATTTGTAAACAATCGAGCAGAAAGCTACTCAATGCGGAAAGCATCCCTTATTCATCATCGGAAGTCACAACAATAGACGTGGGAAGGGTAATTACAGTTGAAGTGTTGTCGGTGCATATCAATGGTCAACAACCTCATGGTGCGATGGCGAAGAAGAACGAAGTTGCAGGAAGAAGACCAAAGGTGGAGGATGAAAAGTGTTACAAGGAAACCCTAAAATACAGAGGTTACCGGAAGAAGAGGCGACGTGGGAGGGAAATGGACAGAAGGTGGAACCGCTGATAACCGCAATTTTTTCTGAAAACCGTCGACTTTAGACGGTGTAGATCGACTCCAAATGAATTCTGACGGCCGAGATTTGATAAAAAAATAGTTTCAAAGACCGGGAGTAATATATTATATAATTACTAATAATAATATTTAATTTTTTTAAGTTAAAATAGTTTCTTAATAAATTAAAAAATAGATCTTTTTACTAATGTTATTTTTAATGAAATAATTTTTGATAAATTAGAAAATTTTTTAGAACATCAAACTTTTTTAAAAATACAAAATATTTTTAATTGATGTTTTTAAAAAGTAAATTTTAAATAAACAAAAAATAATTAAAATTGAGAGTTACAATATGAAAGTTTTTAAGTATGGCATTTTTTAAAACGTTTTATGTTGAAATAAAACTTTTATTTGATTTATTAGAAGAAAGATTTCAATCATATATTATTTTATAATATCGATTTATAAATTATAAATTTTATTTTATTTAATATTTTTATTCAACCCTTGTAATACACGGGTTTAGTAAAGATAGTATATATATTCCTAATTAATTACTTGACTTATAAATAATTTACATTCATAAAATACAAGAACAAAAAATTAAATAAAACAACTATCAATTAAAAAAAATGGTTTAAATATTATTCTTGAAGTCTAAATATTTAATCTTTTTTAGATAATATAAGTTAAATTAGTAGATAATAGGCTAATCATGTTTATAAGTGTATGAATACGCCTCTAGATTTCAAGTTCGGTTGTTTGATTTCAGTTCAGTTTTTGATACGAGCAAAACCAAAACCGAATTGAAACAATCGGTTTTCTAAAGCACATCAACCCAAACTGTCTGTTTTTGAATGGGTTCAGTTTCTTGGTTTGATTGCGTCGGTTATTCCGGTTACAGTATGGTTATTTTAGTTTCTTGCACGCTCTTAAAATGAGCAACTTTATAAGAAAGCATATTCTATACAATAATATTTAATCTTTTATAAAAACAACAAAATTCTTACTAACTAGGTTTTTACCCTTCTTGGTTGCCCTGAGGGCTTAGTTTGTAAACATAACAATAGATATAAATTTCAGTAAGTTGTCATCCCAGTAGCAACAACATTATAAATTTATCATCACCCTTCTCTTTTACTTTGGCATACCATCACTTTCTTGTAGTGATCAACACATTAATAACTGGGCTCAATGGGTCTAAGGACTGTTCATATAAAGAGAGGAAGATATATGTGTTACAACTTTTTAAGATAGTATTAAAAACAATTGTGTTCAGGGGTAAAATATAAGAATCCCATGAGCCATATATGTAGTTTTTGACCTAAAACACGATTCAAACAATAGCCAATATGCAGTTAACATGCCTTTGCATGATTATGAGAATAAAATCAAAGAGCTACAAGTTTCTTTTACCTTCAAGAACAAAGTGTGCAATCGGTATATTTTACACCTTACCTATCAAAATGAGAAAAAAGTTAGCATCATCCTAAAACAATAATAATAAGCAACACATAATGAACCAAATACGAAAAATATAATCACACCTTGTAGATACATCAAATTCTGCATTAAATAAATAACATAATCAGGGTATAAACCAAAAACAGATTTTGGTGATCTATTTTGCACTGATATTACACCTGCTACGACAACCATAAATTTGAAGATAAAACTAGCGAGTTCAATGGCAATTTCAATTCCAGAATTAAACTTGTAATACACACAAATCAACAACTGTTTTGACAGCAAACAAACTCACACCACCATTTTACTTTAAGAGTTCTCATATTACATTACATAGAAGTTTAATAGGAGCATCAACAGTTTCAAGGAGATTTGATTGTTGTGTTAAAAAGGGTTCAACATTTGCCATGTATAAAAATATTAACCGGTCAACAAAGGTGCAAGAGTAGTCTTACAAAAGGTAACAAAGAATAAAATCTAAGGAAAGTGTGTTAGCGTATATTATTGAGCATGTTTGTGTGGTCTTCTTTGTTGTACCTTGATGATTTTGATCCACTTCATGACTTGTAGAGTCTGCGCATAACAGTAGAGCCATCTGGTCTTCTTCCTATTGATTACATCAACAGAAAAGTTCATATGATTAAAACTAAATATAAGTTATTATGAATGAAAATTTATCTTCAATAGTTACATGGGTTGAATTAAACATTATAAATCTAAAATAAAGACCTTGTATCGTCCTTGTGAGCCATATGTCGTTCATGAGACCCAAACTCCAGGAAATTCAAACTTGTGTGTCTTTTATTATTATCCCTCCTCCCTTCCTTCTTTAGCTGCACTGAAATATAGATAAGGTAAATATTTACGTAGAAAATATTTGAATGATAACAAACAAACATAGAAATTGAAGTTCAAACACAACCAAGTATAATCAATTTAAAGAGAATCAAGTCAATATTGAACATAGTTTGAGAGACTTAGAGGTAATAATTTAAAGAGCTGAATATATGATACATCCTTTTATTTTTTGAGAATCTCATTTAGAGTTTATCAAATGAGTTGAGGTGACGTGGATGAATGCTCATATTCATCTTAAATAATCATATTCATCTAAAAATGCATATAAATTACAAGTTTTATTTGTTGGAATTTTGGACACAAAATAATTATATTTATGTATTTATCATATAAATAATTATTTATTTATTGGTTTAAGTTCTCGTTTTATAACGAACTGTACCATGTCCAAACTGAAGCAAAGATGAATTAGATATCGATGCTCGAAGTTGAGTGGTCGGAATGAACAAAGTGAAACTTGGGTGATTATAGTAGGAAATTGTTGAAATTTCTTACATAATGCTAATAAAGCCATGTATTGATTAACATGGATGTTTTATGTTTTGACCAAGTCTTTTAATAAATATTATGAATTTTTATTATGGTTTAAAATTGGCATTAAATATGTCATGAATGAAATAAGAGTTTTAATTTGGTCTAATAAAACATTTCATAAATCAAATGGAAGTTTTGGTTGTGAATCATAAAACTCATATTAATGTGAAGAAGAAAAGAAGAAAAAGAAGAAGAAATTTATTCTCTTTAGATTCAACAAATTTTTTATAGAAATTTAGAGATGAGCATTCTCTAAATTGTTCTTCCTACACCATCATCTTTAACCTTTTCCATATAACATCATAACACATATTTTACCCGGTGATCTCTCGGGTCCGAGGCACTCTTCGGCAGTACATACTGCTTTGGCTGTTGTACCCTGGGAGACAGACGCGTTGTCTTGAGTAGAGACGCGAAATCTGTTTTAAGGGACCCGTGTCTAACACGATCCTCAGCCACAACCGTCAATCTTTTGTTTGTTAATTGTTGCAGCCAAGAGGTATAGTTGAAGATTCGAACGTGATGAAGACTCAAGTCAAGAATACTATATGAAGACTCGTTGGAGTATATACTAAAGATGGATGTTCGAATCAAGTTTGGTACATAAATATTGTTATATTTATTTTTCTAGTCGTATTTGTAAACGATGCTGTACTAAAATATTTCCCATGGCTAACGAGAGTATCGTTAGAATTACTATTTTTAATATAAAAGTGAACCTACTTCTTACAAACTTAAAACAGATTTCGTGATGAGATTTTTAAAAAACATTATTACTATGGTTTTTTAAGGTTCACGAAATGTTAAAGAAAATATTATTTGAGATTTTTGTTAAAATCAAACAATTTTTTTTTTAAAATAACGTAGTACAACGTCATGTTTGGATTTTAATAAAGATTGGAGTACAATCAAATATTCAAAATACCGTGTTACCAAACGAATACTTTGATTCTATCATGTGTTAAAATATTTTTGTAAATGTTTAACAATCTAACATGTGTGTTAGAGATGGTTTAATTGTTAAAAGCCATTATGAAATCATGGGTTTATAGTTTTAAAATTATTTATGACTATAATGATTTAAGCAAAATCAATTTTTGTTTAGAAACTAGTGTTTTGCAACAAAAAGAGAAATAATTTATTTTATATGAGCCGAGAAGCTTACAAACGATTTTGTAATCGTTTAGATCTAACGAGCGTGTTAGAATCGGGTTTATTGTATATAAACCGATAAGTTTAAAACCAATGTTTGATAGTTGTTTATTTCTAACAAGGGTGTTAGAACGGGTTTATATTTTATATATCGAAAAGCTTTAAAACGATTTATGTAATCGTTTATTTCTAACGACTAAGTTAGAACTGGATTTATATTGTATAAATCGAAAAGCTTTTAAAGTGATCTTTATATTCGTTTATTTCTAACGTGCGGGTTAGAAGTGGTATTTTAACCGATAAGCTTGAAAGGTTATTTGTGATCATTTATTTTCTAACGAGCGTGTTAGAAAACGGTTTATTTAATAAGAACCATAATATTTAAAATGATTGTTGTAATCAATTGTTAGAAACGGTTTGCGTATATAAACCAAAATGTGTTTAAAAACGTTTTTATAATCATTTATTCTCTAATAAATGTGTTAGAAACGGTTTATTCTACTTAAAAAATGTTTTTATAATCATTTATTCTCTAATAAATGTGTTAGAAATAGTTTATTCTACTTAAAAACGTTTTATAATGATTTATTCTTTAATAAATGTGTTAGAAACGGTTTATTTTATAAATCGAAATGTGTTAAAAAAAAACTAAAAAAAAAAACATTTGTAAATGTTTGTCTTCTAACGAGCGTGTTAGATATTAATTTATATAATAAAACCAATTTTGGAGTTTATGGTCTTGACTTTTGTGATCAAAAAAATAAAATAAATACAATATATTTTTAAAATAGTTGCAAGTAGGAAATGTTTTGAATAAATAAAACATGTGTTTTGCAATCTAAAATGGTTACTACTCATGTGAGAAGTAGCACGTCTCGAACCATATAATAGTCTCGATGAGATTATTCGGAAAAAAAAAAGAAACTCGAGGTTGTTGTGAATAGAAATAATTGTTCAAATACAACTACTTATAAATAAGATAATGTATACACAACGTTGTTGTTTTTTTTTTGGTCGGTTTTGACTATTTAAATTTAGAGTTTCAAGATGAAATGAGAAACTTAATCATATGAGTGCATTAAGTATTATCGAGGGAGTACCTCAAGACATGCACAAAATAGATATCATTGCTACAATGATGAAAGTGTTATACATAATAACACTTGGAGATTTGATGCCTAAATGTAATTTTTATCCGTTTGAATTATTATTAAAAAGTGTTTTACACTTTACATTTTAATTTCAGTTGTATTATTATTTGTGTTCAATATCTTAAGATAACACATGCAATATTTACAACGAAATAAATCAATTTTTTTATAACGTTCAAAATGATTTTGAGGGAAATAATTTTAAACGTCAATTATATAATGTTTAGAAAATATATAACTTTAAACGGATAGTGCAATAAGAGATTTGCATAAGAAACAACTTAAGAGTTGTTGACTTGTTTAAGTGTCGAAGATGAGAAATCAAATGTCTTACCATATCATGAGATCGAAAATATGATGAGTGTGTTGAGATGAAATACACAAGCATGAGATATACCGATAAACTTCATTTGAAGTTATCATAAAAATTCACAAGTGTGAATAAATCTACATATGAAAGCAATATATGTTATCTTCAATGAATTTAGCTAAATTCATTTTGAAAGATCTAAATGTAAGTGCGTCTACTATCTTAATGTTGTTAGAGCTATATGGAGGATTTTTCTTTCGTTTGAGAAAGTATCCTAGTTATACATAGCTTAAAGAGAACAACAAGACATGTGTGCCAATAACTCTAGGCAAACTTTATGAATTGCATATTATTGAGTGTTAATGTTTTTGACTCTGTCTTAATGTAATACTGATTGTATACGAGTTTCATTTATATTGTTAATGATGAATGTGTTCACCAAAGTGAATTGAATCAAGACTTATTATTAAGTCTTTATAAGTCAAGGGAAGATGGTGCATTTTGCACTTCACACACTCGCACTGTTGTGCTTGAAAGTCGGCCGAGTAGTTTTGACAGATGTTATTGACATCTTGGTCTTAACTCAATGCCAACTACTAGAGTGTGTGTACGCTAGATTGGTACCGAGCTTGCCTTTGAGTTGCTACCAACCTATTGTATTAATGCCGTGGTCCGGTAGTTGCTACCGACTGGCTGCTGATAAGTTGGTGCTGAGGCGACTACCGGGTATGGCGTCATGTCTGGTGACATACCTGTGGATGAGAGCATTAAGGAAAATGAATTATGTTCCTAACCGAATGATTAAGAATAAGTCTCATGATTTGTCTAACATAAGATATGAATATGGACAAGGGATAGTGTGTTATTCCTTAAAGCTGTGAAGGATCAGAATGATGCATTTTCTGTTCACATGCTAGAGTACTATAGTCTAAAGCATGCTAGCATAGTACTTATCAATTATGATGCTCTAAGGAGGTCAATCATGTGTAGACAAATTTAAAGGTTATATTCATCCGGTTTAAGAAGGTTGATATAACCTATGGAAACTTAACTAACTAGATAATGTTATCTAGTTTACAAAGTCTAATGAGGAGTACTCAGATTTTTAGGCTTGTCTGATCGCAAACCTCACTTTAAATCAAATTGCAAGAAATGTGGGGGAGAGGCCATTTTAGAAAAAATCCTTTAAAGTATGTAGAAATGGTTTTGTGAGAAAGTTTTCTCAAACCTATTTAGAAAGGGAGAACCTTTCATTAACCCATATGAATGTTATCCAATAACACTTAAATGTGGGGGTTTCTTGCATTTGAAAATGAAATTTTAGCAATATTGATTTTGACACAAAGGTCATAAGAAGTCTATGATAGACTCGGATTTTAATTGGCTAGATTTAAAATCTTGATAGATGCTACAAAAAACATAAAGGAGATGTGTTTGTTTTGAAATTAGAATTGTGTTCTTCAAATGCACTTAGAAGTTTCATAATAGCCATTATTAACTTATGAGTTAAAAACACATTATGAAAACTTATCTCGATTGAAGTTATCTATATCGACTTGACAAAGTGATAGATAACAATTTTGGATCCAACAACCTGCGGGTTGAAAAAGAGATGAGATAAAGAGAAATTGGACTAAAGCCCATAGGAAAAGGGGAATATGAGGGAAACCTAACCTAGCTGATTGGAGATCCCAAGATCTAGGTTCTATAGGACAACTTAATCATATGACCAACGGAGTCACTATAGGGGAGTACCCTAAAGCTAAAAGGGAGTCATGAACTTCCTAGTCCATTCACTCTGGGGGAGTACCCCGAACCAGTGACCAAGTGAAGGTTAAGCATATTCAGGTTAAATGATTATGAGAATCAATATAACCATGATGCTTTTAATGATTCATGGAATCACCTATGTTAGAGAGAAGTGGGGTCGCTTCGAATGGATTTGTGGGGAGGCGCAAATCCTAGAGCTCTCGCAGAACCAGGATAGTGATCCATGACCATAACGGACACGACAATGAGGGGATGTGCCCGACTAGGGAGAGTCTTGTGTGAATGTGTATTGTCGTCTACACAAAACGGGGTCTGTTCAAAGACATCGCGTCTACACACCACCAGGAGGCTAAGTATGCTTCACAAAGGAAGGTTCAATGGGAACACCAACCTATCCTGCAAGACTCAACTGTCGAGTTTTCATTGGGAATTTTGTGTGTTTTGATCGATCTCCATTCATGTGGGGGATTGTTGGAATTTTGGTCACAAAATAATTATATTTATGTATTTATCATATAAATAATTATTTATTTGTTGGTTTAAGTTATCGTTTTATAACGAACTGTACCATGTCCGAACCGAAGCAAAGATGAATTAGATATCGATGCTCGAAGTTGAGTGGTCGGAATGAACAAAGTGAAACTTGTGTGATTATAGTAGGAAATTGTTGAAATTTCTTACATAATGCTAATAAAGCCATGTATTGATTAACATGGATGTTTTATGTTTTGACCAAGTCTTTTAATAAATATTATGAATTTTTATTATGGTTTAAAATTGGCATTAAACATGTCATGAATGAAATAAGAGTTTTAATTGGTCTAATAAAACATTTCATAAATCAAATGGAAGTTTTGGTTGTGAATCATAAAACTCATATTAATATGAAGTTTTTAGAATGAGCATATAACTAAACTCATGATGAAAAGAAGAAAAAGAAGAAGAAATTTATTCTCTTTAGATTCAACAAGTTTTTTATAGAAATTTAGAGATGAGCATTCTCTAAATTGTTCTTCCTACACCATCATCTTTAACCTTTTTCATATAACATCATAACACATATTTTACCCGGTGATGTCTCGGGTCCGAGGCACTCTTCGGCAGTACATACTGCTTTGGCTGTTGTACCCTGGGAGACAGACACGTTGTCTTGAGTAGAGACGCGAAATCTGTTTTAAGGGACCCGTGTCTAACACGATCCTCAGCCACAACCGTCAATCTTTTGTTTGTTAATTGTTGCAGCCAAGAGGTATAGTTGAAGATTCGAACGTGATGAAGACTCAAGTCAAGAATACTATATGAAGACTCGTTGGAGTATATACTAAAGATGGATGTTCGAATCAAGTTTGGTACATAAATATTGTTATATTTATTTTTCTAGTCGTATTTGTAAACGATGCTGTACTAAAATATTTCCCATGGCTAACGAGAGTATCGTTAGAATTACTATTTTTAATATAAAAGTGAACCTATTTCTTACATTACTAACTCATTTATAAATTTTAATGACAAAAGGAAATTAGTAAAAATAGATGGTTAAATTACCTGAACACTAAATACATTCTCTTTGGTTAATTTGTTATAGAAAAAAAAGCATATCATATTTTAAATTGATGGCCAGTTCCAAAAGCTTGCGTGTTTCATAGATGAATAGTAAATGCTCTTATAAACATCCAAATTGAAAATAACTATAATTAAGTGATCGAACATGAAGCATAGACTTATAACTCCCATTAGTGTTACAACATAATGATAAAGGAGACCATAGCTCAAAATAGAAGGCATAGAAAAAAACTCATAAATCAAGCAACTGTTCACAACATCTTAATATTGGTTAAGAAATCAACAGGATGAGCTACCGGAGTTGGAGCACAATATTATGATTTCAGTATCATTTGCTCTTATATTCTTAAAGAAGATCAGACACCAAAAGCCGCTGTAGTAACTCAGGTTAAAAGCAATGCTCTATTATTGAATGTTGAAGCTTGAATCTGAAAATAAACATGCAAAATCAACACACATTGAAAATGAGCTACAAAAAGAATCAAACACAAAATCAAAAACAACAACAAAAACATAAAGAAAAATGATGTCAAATCAAAGATGAACTGGTTGATAACAGATGTAAAATTACACCAATCGAACTCTTCGCTTGAATCCTTCTCATCTCCATGAAATTCCAGAAAACTATAGGCTGTATTAGCACATCTAGAAACAATGGCCTTCTTCTCCAGTGATAACTTGAACATTCCATGCTCTCGACCCCTCGCAAGAAAACACTAATCACCACCACCATCCTTCACCATAAACACCGATTTTTCTCCACAACCTCTTGAACAACCTTCATCATCCTCGCCATCGCCAACATCTAACACCACCGACTACATACAATTTCCGCTCACCACCACCGCTTTTTCCTCGGAACACTAATCGTAAGAAGAGAGAGACGATTGAGGATTTCTCCACTTTCAATGATTTGTTGTGCCATCCTAACAAAATACCCAAAATGTCCCTGGTTTACTGTTCATTGTGTTCCTTTTTTAACATACTAGTGTTATACTACGACGCGCTTTGCACGTCGGAAGAAGTAAAGGAGGCTCAAATAAACGTGTTTGGAGACGTTTCTATCATCATATCCGTGAGGGTAAAAAAAGTTTCCACAATACAACAAACACTCACGTTAAATGTTTGAAAAAAGAAAATTGCACATCGCGTGGCTGCTGGGAGAGGATCGGCATGCACCGACCATCTTTTGATCCTGTCACGTCAAGCCCAAATGCTATATCCATGCAACAATCACTAAAAACTAAACATACAGTAAGGAACAACAATGTTTGTGAACGGGATTCAAGTACGATCAGCAAATCGTCCCAAAACAAATGAAATGAACAACGATTTAACTAAATGAACAATGATTTAATGTTCTTTATGCATATGATACAACATATGATGCATATTTCTTGGCTTCTAACCCATGATGACTGCTTTTATGCCACAGAACCCAATTGCCAAGAAAATAGGTCTCATATGAACATGTAAACCAGTCTCATACGAACTTGTGTTTTTCATCATCGACCAAAGCAAGATAGTGTCCCAGCCAACATAAATTGCATCTGATGAACATATGTTCAGCATCATTGATCGAACCATGATATTGTCTCGAATGAAGTCAGGCTGTACTGGTCTCAGATGAATATATGCTCATCATCATTGACCAAAGGACCCTAAGAAAGCTCCATGGAACAACACATGACCATCATCTACCATATCGAAATATTGTTAGCCAACGAATGTAGTCTCAGATGAATATATATTCATCATCATCAACCTTGGAACCCCAAAGAAAATCCAACAGAGGCCACATTTGAAAACCTTAACAACCAAAACAACAAAGGCCTAAATCCGAAAAACATAAAAACAAAAGAGTCTCAGTGTAACACCCGGCCTCTCGTACCACCAATATTGTCCGCTTTGCCCACGAGGAGCTCACGGATTTGCTTTTGGTTGCCAGGGTGAAAACTTCCCAGGGAGGTCACCCATCCCTGATTGCTACCACCCGAGCACGCTTAACTGTGGAGTTCTCCTCTCATCCACAGCCAATACGCCCAAAAAGTTTTCACTCGGGCAACCAAAAGTAAATCCGTGAGCTCCTCATGGGCAAAGCAGACAATATTGATGATACGAGAGGCCGGGTGTTACACTCAGGTCAACTCAAATTCATCATCATCAACCCAAAGTAGCTCCGGTCACGCACCTCGTAAGTGGCTTATAAAGGTCTCTGTAAGCGTAAATTCGGCAGAGGCCACACTTGAAATCTTTAATAACCAAAAAAGGCCTAAACTTCAACGGTCACGCCAACATAGATGTCCGAAACCCCTTCCATAACGCCAGCAACATTCAATCGAACCAAAGACCATCGAACATAATAAGAAGAAATGGCTCCTCATCGCCGCTGCCAAGGAAACCCACATAAGCAAATGTCCGGCGATGGCGGGGCTCCACAACCCCCGCCATATAATGACTTCCGAACGGCCACCTATGGCATCCACAGCCTACGTAGACTGCATAACCCCAGTAGCAAACCCTAGAACAGATCTGAGATCAAGAACCCTAAAGACAGAAAAGGAAGAAAGGCTGCCGCCAAGGGAACCCATGCAAGCAAAGGACCGGTGGTGCGAGGCTCCACACTCTCTATAGGTTTCGATCTCGGGCAAGATGGATCGGCCGAAGCCATAACAACCACCATAAACATCGAATCAGAAGAAGGTACAGGGGGAGGATCCCTATGCATCGGTGAAACCAGTGAAAGAAGACCGGCAACAACCTCCACCAGAGCTCCGGCAACCCACATACCTACCTCCCTTCTCTCTCTCTACAAAATCCAAATGCAGAGAAAAGAACTTAAAGTAGAAGAAACTTTCACCACCTATTGTACCATACGCATAAATAACGGTACATCACTATTCATTCGAACTGCTTTTTAAATAGATAGGGGAATAGAATAATATTAAATTTGAATAAAAGACAATTTTAAATAACTTTTCGTATAAACAATACTTTGACACTTAAACTTGTAAGATATTAAATTATAGGCTAAAATTCTAGTGCATGTAAAATTGATGAATATTTTACTAATAACAAGAGTTTACTATAAAAACAAATGTTCATTATTTTAGGTCAATATTAAATATTAGCTTTTGTAAACTCGTGTATTACACGAGTTGAATAAATAAAATACTAAACAAATAAAATACTAAACAAAATAAAATTTTATTAATTATAAAACATTATTCTAAGTATGATATGGTTGAAATTAAGTATGAGTAAGTACTATAAATTATAAAACAATGATATCAACTTTTTGATTTTTTTTTTTTGTATTTTTCAAAAAATAAATTAATATTTTATTTTAAAACAAACCATTTAAAAAATGTCATTTTTAAAAGTTTCCTACTGTAACTCTCAATTTTAATTATTTTTGTTTTATAAAAATTTTACTTTTTAAGAAAACTAATTTTAAAGTATTTTGTATTTTATTTAAAAAGTTTGATGCTTTAGAAAAATTTCTTTTGGTAAAAATTTGTTTCTTTAGTAAAACATTAATAAAATATCTAATTCTTAATTTATTATAAAACTATTTTTATTGTAAAAAATATTATTGGTAATTAATATATTATTTAATAGGGAAGAAAAACAAAAAATTTTTAAATTGTTTACGAGTGTTATGCGTAATACCCTTTTATTATACTACGAATATTAAATACATAAAAGTATTAAATTGTAAAAACAAAAAGATAATTTTAGCCTTGAAAGCTTAAACACGTGGCAGGTACTTGCGGAACTAGTGGTTCATGATCCTCTATAATAGTCTGTGGACAACATTAACACACTTTGTGCAATGCTATTTCTCAAAATGATTATTTTTAAAATTTAAATTCCTTGTATTTATTTAAAAAAAAATATGAAATTGCTTCCTGCATTATCAGTTGGATGGACGGTGGTGCCACCGCCGGAGTTAATATTTCCGTCGTCGTCTTCTTCATATTTCACCCGAACTTCGACTCAATTCTCCCCGGTACTTGTACTCACTCTTCCTGTATAAAACTTAACATTTTTATTATTTTATGATAATTATTTAAAATATTTTTTAAAAAACCAAACAGGTGATCATTTCACACCGTAATACATGTTTCTTGATTGCCAAAAGATCAGCCAATTCCGACATTACAGGTAAAATCTTTCTATTAATGTGTTTAAAACGTTGAAACTCATATGCATATGATACAATTTTTAATCATCTATGAAAATAAACTTTTAAAAGTATATGGTTTATACATTTTGATTTTGATACTTTGAACGTGTTGTTGGATACTTGAATTTAGTAACTAGTAAACCAACGAATGAAAAGGGAGGATTGCCCGCTGAAGAGGAATCTACTTTCGACGACAAGGTAAGTTCTTTCATCTATCATATATAGACATTTTATAATGAAAAACTGTTATGCTAACTGATGCTTGTTGTTTATTCTTTTTGTACTTATATAAATAAATTAGTTTAATTTTTCGTTTACGGATACATATATATATATATATATATGTGTGTGTGTGTGTAATCTACTCATAGTAGGTAAACGATTCAAAGCAAGTAAATGATTCAGAATTTAGAAATAAAATTAAAACTTAGTTTCATTCTTGTTTAAAAATACAGCCTTGCATATTTAGGTAA
The DNA here is from genome assembly GCA_025506415.1 of Flaveria robusta. NCBI lineage: Eukaryota > Viridiplantae > Streptophyta > Magnoliopsida > Asterales > Asteraceae > Flaveria > Flaveria robusta. Next base: position 16,772,665 of record CM046465.1, on the reverse strand, counting down.
GCCGTATTAAATATAAAAAACAGTTTGATAATTTTTCTATGTATAAAACCTACACGACACAATTATTAACTAATAACTTCAATGACTAAGATCTGTTATATGTATTCTCTTAAAAATCTAGTGGTATAAAATAATTGTCTCCCTCATCAAGTGCCATGCATATTGGAGGATTAAATACAGGTACATAACTATAGTATACCTTAAATAGCAAGGGATAAGACTCCCACCGGCATGTCACGCATCATTACCCTATAGGTTAGAATTTTTTTTTTTTTTTTTTCTTTTCCCAGATTTTCAAAGGTAAGGTGTAAATACGGATGCATAGGGGAAAATATTCTCAACAAAATTAACAAGAAAAGAAGTGTAAATACGATTCTCTTGAAAATTAAAAAGCCGTCAAAAGATGTAACCGGGAATGACCATATAGTGAAAAAACATGAATTACAATAATCTTGAAAATTAGATACAGAAGAAACATAAAATGATAGATATTGCAAGACTTTGGAATACGGATGCCCTAGACGATGGCGCTAAAAAAAGGCTTTATTAGTCCTCATACGAAAGACGGCGCTAAAAAGAGGCTTTATTAGTCCTCATATGAAAATCATCAAGTGGCCGGATAGACGCACGAAGCTCGTAGAGGCCACGATAAGCAGTCCCCAAAGGAGTGGTGTACTTGATAACAAAACTAAAAGAAAAAAAATTCAATTAGTATGTTTCTATCAATATATAAAAGAAGGATAGATATTATATTGCATAAGAGGGATGGAACACAAAGAACATTTTGTAATTTGAAAGAGACATTTGAGAAAGAAAGATTAACCGAACCAATATGAGTTTAGTAAGTGACGAACCATCATCGATTATTAATTCATAGTTATCGTCATATCAAAGTTTCCGTGTGACGGGCGGTGGTGATCGGTTACCATATCAAGGTTTCAACCAATGAATATTTCCATTAATATGAGAAAGGTATATACAAAAACTAATAGTCAACAGACAAGAAAAGTCACATTATTAATACAACAGTATCCAAAATAATTTGAAATCTGATTCGCGGGTAATGAGTCGTGTTTGGATGCATGAACTAGATTGTGTGTTTGGTTCCGTTATGGTTCAATTACATAGACTTTTCGCGATAAAGTTGGTAGTTAACACTATCTTTTTTTAACATATTGAACTTTTATAAAAACATTCACATTATCTTCAGTTGAATTGTTTAGCAGATTATAGACAAAGAGACCTCATATAAATCAGAATGGGCACTTTCACAATTAGAATCTGGGAACTTTCCTTTTATCATGCTTGCATATGCTGGTTTGGGTTGGATAGCAGAAGCAATGGAGATGATGCTTTTATCGTTCGTCGGACCGGCTATTCAACCACAATGGGGACTTTCTTCCAGTGAAGAAAGCTTCATTTCAACTGTCACGTTTGCTGGCATGCTCTTTGGAGCATATGTTTGGGGCGTCGTTTCAGATAGTTATGGGCGAAAGTACGCGAGTTCATTTCCTTTGCGTAAAATATAACTCTTATGCACAAAACTTCACATTAACATAATCTTTATGGAGCCGTTTTACGTTATTTTGGCCTAATGGTAGAACATGAATAATTTCTTACTGTTGCTTTTCAGGAAGGGTTTTCTTGGTGCATCTATAGTAACATCTTTAGCTGGATTATTAAGCGCTTTCGCCCCAAACTATACGTCATTGTTGACTCTTCGTTGCTTCATTGGAGTTGGCTTAGGATGCGGGCATGTATTTTCGTCGTGGTTTCTAGAGTTTGTTCCCACTCCAAAAAGAGGAACTTGGATGGTTGTTTTCGCCACATTTTGGACTGTTGGAAGCATTATCGAGGCGTCTCTTGCTTGGGTATGTTACGTCGTATCATTTTACCATAATTAATAACCAACTCATATGTTTTTCGACCAAAAAGAACCATAAAAAGACTGTCACAACATGGTCTTTTCGACGATGTTGTGACAGTCTTGACCAGTGCTATGCTTGATGATGTAATAGATATATAAACAAAGTGTTGTCTTACATACAGTTGATCATGCCTAACTTTGGTTGGAGATGGCTGCTCGGATTATCCATGATCCCATCGCTACTCGTACTACTGTTTTACGAGCAAGTACCAGAGTCACCGAGGTATCTTGGCACGAAGAGGAAATTGACTGAGGCGCGTCATATTTCCGAGAAGGGACCTACACTTAACCAAAAACAACTGCCCCTAAACAAGGACAATAACGAGTATCACCTCTTAAAAACGACAGAAAAAATAAGTTCAACTTCGATATGGATGCTTTTGTCACCAAATTTGATAAAAACAACACTTCCTCTATGGTTTTTATACTTCGGCAACACATTTTCATATTATGGCATCGTGTTATTGACTTCACAATTTAGCATCTCGCAAAATGAATGTGGTGTTCTTGATTTGCCATCACAAAATATCCAGAATTCAAGTCTTTACACTGATGTATTTGTCAATAGCTTGGCAGGTGCGTCCCACATTCTGGTTTTTAATCGGGTTTCTTGGGTTTTTAGGTCTAGGAAACCAACCCAAATAAGAAATATTTAATCGGCTTTCGGGTTTTTTTGGGTCGGGTTAATCGGTAATCGGGTTTCGGCTAAACTATTAAGCTTTAAATTATTTGTTATCTTACATGTTTGTATAAGCGGTATGTGTGTGATCAAAATGCATGCATGAGATTTGACATGAGTTATCAATATAGAATATTCGGGATTGGTTTAATGTAATAGTCGGGTTGGGTTGCTTGTGTTTGTACTTAATTGGGTTCAGGTTGATTCATAAAAACCGTTGCTAAGCAATTTAACTTTAGTTGCTAATGGAGCCTTTTAAACTGTATAATTATTTTCTTATGTTTGCATTTCATGAAGTAATAATAATTTTATGACCAAATTAAGCACTGTTTGTCACCTCTATGGTGTTAAAAGGTCCATTGATGTCTTATGGAATTATTTCAGAACTTCCGGGCCTTGGTTTAGCAGCAATAATATTAGACAGATTAGGACGTAAGATCTCGATGGAAATTATGTTCATGGCGGGATTCGTTCTACTACTTCCGCTAGTTATTCATCAGAATGATATGCTGACCACAATGTTTCTATTCGGAGCTCGTATGTTTATCTCGGCGAGCTTCATTGTTGCTTGTATTTACGCCCCGGAGGTACATATGCTGCTTATTTACTGATCATGTGACCATCTTAATAGGATTGTAATTTTGATCAATCTAGCTTCTTACGGTTTTGGTTATGTAGGCTTATCCCACAAGCTTAAGGGCGACGGGAGTTGGAATCGCGACAGCTGTCGGCCGAACTGGTGGCATGGTCTGCCCTCTTGTGGCAGTTGGTTTGGTCAGTGGTTGCAACCAAACACTTGCAGTTGTGTTGTTTGAGGCTATGATACTTGTTTGTGGCCTTAGTGTTGTGCTGCTTCCATTAGAAACAAAAGGGAGAGAACTAATAGATGAAGTAGAATGAAAAATACTTGTGTAAAACTATTAGAGCACACACTCCACACAATTGCATTAACATATTGTTTACTTACATATTAATTGTTTGACTCAGTTGTACCTTCTTGTTGTCATAGGCAGGGGCGGAGTGTTGTTGGGGAGCAGTCGCCCCCTGTGAATTTTTTTTAGTGTTATATGCATGTGAAAACCCCGAACGCCCTTTATAAAATTGTGCAATTGCCCACTTTTGTCCCACATAAAAAAATTTAGTGGATTCGCCACTGGTCATAGGATTAATGAGTTGGACTTTTCTGATTGTTGGTAATCATTGGATATTTGCACTTAATGGATCTTGTCGTACACACATAGAGACGTACAATACATGTTGAGAAGATGAAGGTAATCGAAGAATGAAGGGACGATCACAGGTTTCATGGGTTTAAAAGTCATCCCAGGAGACTAGATTAGAAGACAATTTAATGAAGCAAAGTTAAATTTTGGATTTACAAAAAGGGAAATAAATAAACCTTAATACATATGGTTTAAACATTAAGAGGCAGAAATTCCCATTTGTTATAGAAATCATGGACAAAATCTAAGATTTAAAAGAAATTACAGGAACCGATCACAATATTTACTCTACATTTTATGGTTCTAATATTAACACACTCACATTTTATAAATTGACACTCACCTATAAGTCTCATATAGCCCCACACGGGCCGTATAGATCCGACGACACTAAAAACCAGCAAAATTTAGGGGGTTTGTTAGAGGTTTATATGCCCCATATAAGTCCAACTCATATAAACCTATATGACGCGTATAGTAAAATTCGATATGAGTAAAAATTCAAGGGTTGTAAGAGGGGTTATACGCCTCATATAGGGCTATACGACACCCCCATACGACGCCTATAGTGTTATACGTCCCGTATAAAACTTTAAGGGTGTTGATTTATAATGGAGGAATGCCCCAATAACTAAACCCAAAATTTTAGGTTCTATATTATAATTGATTATAGGTTTGCTATATTTTAATATTTTTATTTTTTCTTTAAAAAGCAATTCACAATGTTTCTATTACTAATTATATATATATATATATATATATATATATATATATATATATATTATGAATAAAGGAGTTTGAGGAATAGTTTGTAGTTTTGTGTTTGTGGTTTTGTCACAAAAGTTTGTTGAGTTGCCATTTTGCCCCCTCACCTTATGTTAATGTCAAAATTAGTCAACATTCAATTGTTGTGTGACCCACGTATGCACGGCTGTGTGCATGGATTATCCTTTCATTTAATTGTTATTTTATTATTTCCTTATGTTTATTGAGTAGTGGTAGGAAGTTTATCTGACATGTGGTCAGTTATTTTTAGTCATGCAGTAGTGGAGTAGTGGGTATATTTTTAATATGTTATTTCTTATGTAAGTTTCTTTTTGTTACTGAAAGTTAGTAGTTCTATCGAGTAGAAGCTATTTGGTGTATTTTTGTTCTTTCTGTTCTTGTCATATATAAACAAACAATTCAGCCTTGCTATTTCATTAAGTTAACAGTTAATACACACAAAAAAATGGATCTCCCCATTGTTACCGTCATTTAATTTTTTTTTTTTTTTTTTTGTAGAGAGAGAGTGTCGATGATGCCTGACGGTGGCAGGTCCCGCGACGTTCCGCTCGTCAACAGAGAGAAAGATGAATGTGTGTTCGGTGATGCCGGAGACGGCCGAGGTGGTTGCCGCTCCGACTTGGTGGCCGCCTATGCGCCTTGAAGGCCGGTTCCTCAATGCCGGTATTTTGTCATCTTTAAAGGTTGTGGTGGGGGCGGCGATAGGCGCTATTTTTGAGGTTAGATGGGGTGGTGATTATGTGACGGCAGCCGCGTCTGTCCGTCGGTCCACGTGTGGCACCAAGGCTGTCCGATGGCGGGATGATTGACGGTCCTGGGCTGATTGCGTGTATAGAGAGAAAGGAGGGGGGCTGGTGTGTCGTCGCCGCTACCGGGCGACTTTTGGAAGGCCAATGGCTGTTCAGCTCTGCCGCTCATTGCGGCGGTAGTGTCCTGTGCTAGACTTCCCCATTATCTGTCTCCCTTCCATGAATTTCATCTCTTTTACTTTGATTTTATAGTCTGAACCTTTTAGGGTTTGGCCTTTTACATATTGGGTGTAACTTCCGTTGGTGTCCCTTTTTGAAACGTTTAGGGTTTCCAGTTGGTTGCGGCGTCTAGGTGTTGATAAGGCGGTACGCGTCTGCAGCCGTTGGGCATTCCCTCCGGCGACGCCGGCCTTGGTTGTGGCTGTTTTTGTGCCGTAACATGGAATCTATGTCCTCTGGTGTTTCATCTTTTTTGATATTTTCAGGGGGTTTCTTTGACCGTTGAGCAATGGTATTAACCTGTATGTTGATTTAGAAATGGAATCAGTTTGCAATTCATTTTGCATTCGGTACAATTGGGTAATGCATATATTGTTTGTATGTTCCACTCGATGACGACGAGTGCAAGCTCATCCGAGACTTTTGTTGTTGGTTGCTTTCTTTATTGTTGAGCCACTATGTGTACGTTGATATCTCTGTTATCGTGTGAACATGGATTATGCAATGAAGAAAAAGAAAAGGATGTTATGTTCATTGTTCTGGCATGACAAACGAGTCTTTGCAGCCACAACGAACCACCATCTCTGAGCTTCTAAATTCGTTATTACATATCTTGATTTTGTCATCATTTATTCAGTTTGGTCTTTATTATGTAAGATAAAGTATGCTGACGCACCTTAACTTGGTCTTTGTTGAAATATAACACGTGAATGCTTTGCTATGCATTTACAACATGTGGAGGGAATGTTATGTCCATGATGACGACCTTTTGCTCATCCGAGACTAAGCCTGTTTTAGTTTATTAATATATTATCGTTTTGGTTGTTCCATGGCCGTGATGATATACTAAAACTATTGTCGGTTGCACTAGCTTGGCAGCCATTCCCGGTGTGAAGCCACAACCAAACATTAGTTCTAAGCTGCGTACCGTTTTTGATGGTTAGTTAATAAAGTGATTGTGTTCAGGCTAACAGTTAAATTTTAAACGCGCAACGCGCGTCACTGTTTAAACGCTAGTTAATTAAAAAATTTATAAGTGAACAGCTTCAAATGTGCTGATATATTATTGGCTAAAAGAGGAGGGTACTCTTTTCAACAACTAAATAACGTACCCACCAATCCTCCAATGCATAGTATTCACAATTCATCCCTTATCTTCATTTATATAATTACACTAAATATTACTATTTTTTCTCTCATTTTCAACTAAATAATATTTTTTTATATCTTTATTATTATATTTTTTCTCTCATCCACTCACAACTATTTTAAAAAAATATTAAAAAAATTATAAGGGTTGTATCGTGTTTTCCTATATTTGGGAAAACACGATACAATACCCATAAATTTTCTACATCTTTCACTCATAATCACTCACAACCAACATCTATAATATAGGACAGTCACTCATATATATATATAGAGAACGAACTGTGAATGCTCTTATCGTATTTTTATTCTCAACTATCCAAAACCCACTTAAACATCGACAAGGATCATAATGTCTATTCAACTTTCAAAAAGTTAGCCTCAACATTTGGTGACCATAACCCGATTCATTACCCTAAATCGGTTTTACCAATTCGGGTAGTGAATCCGAATCATGGTACCCGAACACACCCCCTCCTCCCTAAAGGGACGTTTTTTTAAAGCGGTCATTTTTATCTTTTAAAACCCTTTTTGAATCGCTTTAAAATCTGGTTTTTTATGTTAAAATTACTAGGCTAGATACACGTGTAATACACGGGTTGAAAATATCTATATATTCATAAATGTATAAATATTTCGAATGAATAAATTACGTATTACATAAAACAATAAAAAATAAAAAGTTATATTTTTAAGTTATATATATTCGAACACTTCTTTCAATTATATAACATACGATTGACTCATGTGAAATAAAAAATCAGTTGTCTTGAATTGACACTAACCCAAAATATATAAGTATATCAATAAATGTTTTTCTTTAACTTTTTTTCAATTAAATCTTATTTGATTATAAAAGTATGTATAATTCAAAATAAAATTTGATTACACAATTTAATTGATAATATAAAAAAAATTAAATTAAAAACAAAATAAATTATAATTTAGTTTCTTAAAATAAAAAAACTTGACTAAAATAATATATTAGTTTAGGGGTGAATTTTTTTTTTTTTTTTTTTGAGGAGTAACAAAAGAGTGCCATGTAGCATGTAGTTATTATTTTATTATATACTATAGATTTTTTTGGACAACAAATCTATTACATTGTTGCTTATAAATTAATCCACACTAATTTACATCGTACTTGGATTTGAACCTAAGAATTTTCCTTGAATAAAATTAACCACTTTAAAAACTCTTCCTTTACTAGTTGTTGGACTCATTTACATCAAATCTGATTCAGTAATCTATCTAATGTGCTATAATTCGTTGATCTGTTAACAATTAGCATCAAATATCGTCCATTGGTGATGTGCCCTCAATAATACTCTATTAATTTTTTTAATAACAACTAATGATACAAACCAAACTCTTAGTCTTGGTCAAGACCTTTCAATTACAATTTAACAACCCTTTATGATAAGGTATCTTAGCTTTCTTTAATTAAGATAGTGACAACATGTTACAACACAACTTTTTGGAAAGGTAAATTTGACACTGAAAGCATAAAGCAAGTAGACAAGTCTCATAAGGCAATCTTAGCCTTACTTCATCACTAGATAATAAAGTATGCTTGAATCTACATATCTTATCCTTTATGCAACGCTTGCCTTTTCGATATCTGGTTTCGTCTCCTTAATGGAAGGTGATTTACTAGCACGAAGACGCTTCTCATCAACAAGTTTTTTGGCAAACCTATCCAAACAAAATTATTCTCATGCATCAAACTAATGTACCAACTTAAGTTATATGTAATCTTTAGGATCATCAAACACTTGTTTATAAGATACGTACTCTTTTAGAACCTGTTCGTTAGTTTCTTCCTTGTAAGGGACAAATTCACCGGTTTCCAAGTCTACAGTCGACACGTTCTTTTTCAGTAAGTCTTCACCAACTTTACTAAGATAATCCAGATTTTCCTTGGTAGCTCTATCCAATGACGATAGTGTTTTCTTTAAGCCATTCTCCTGTGTTTCATACAACTCATGGTTGGAATATTGTAATCAAATCATTTATAGTCTTTGTAGGTAATCATATTCCTTCAACACTTTTATGTGCAGATGCCTAAAATTAATTTTATGCCAATAATTTTGGGACATTGTATACACTTATAAATTTAGAAAAATTTGAGACCTAAACAAATGGTAGTGAATTTTGAGATTGTTTTGTAGCCCACTTTGTGTAGTCACAAAATCAGTGCCAAAATGGAAACAATCACAAACCGGTTGAAAAGAAGTAAAAACTAATCAGCTGAAAATAAAAAAAAAAATTATCTATCTATCATGAATTTGTGAAAACATTAAATTTAAATAAAATATATTTCGATCGCAAAATAGTCACCAAAAAATCCCTTTACACAAGGCAAAATGGTGACGAAATGGGATACCCTCGAAGGTCTTTATCATCGCATTTTAGGTCGCAAAAGCTTGTTAAAACCGGTCACAAATACCTACTTTTCTAGCTTTATCATCGCATTTAAGGTCGCAAAAACCTATTACAACCAGTCACAAATACCTAATTTTCTAATTGTTACTGTACGGAGTCAAAACTATGCTATGTGCAATATCTCATTTATATGTGGTTTATCTTACTAGGCATTGGTGGTCTCTATGGTGTTTTGTTAGCGACCCACACATGTAATTTTAATAATACAAGCAAAATAAAGACATGATTGATAAAGTTGGTAAAATTATTAGTTGTTCATATTGAAGAACACCAAGTTTGATTCTTAGATACATTATTTCTTTTTTTTTTTTTTATTTAAATTCTTCATAAAACTAGAAGCCACACATCATTTTTTTTCTTTCCTTTCTCTTTTTTATGAAACTAGTGCATAATAATGTTGAATTTCCTTTGATTTTTTTTATTTCATTTTTTTTTATAGAACTAGAAGTCATATCAATGTTGGGTTTCCTCTAATAGGGTGTCTTTTAAATAATTTTACCTTTTCACAATATTCAAATTGAAAAGTTTCACCTCCCAAAGGCATATATTTTCCATTTATGTGATCCTTAGATTGTTTATTGTTAAATCGTAAAGAGTTAGATATATTGCTATTTTTAATTTTAGGGAATATATCTGGAATGGTTGAAACTAAAATTATATCTAAGATCAAAGAAAGACAATTGAAGTTAACATGAAAACCTGTACATATCAAATGAATAAAGTTAAACCACTTTAAGAAGATCCTATACGAACAAAATTAAAAACAGATAATCTTAGAGTAAAAGCGCCCGAGATATTGTTATGACCCTACTTAATTTGGCAAAACAATTTTAATGGATTGATCAGTGAAAACCATAGCATTAAGACATAAAAATCTAATAAAACTGTTCTTGATTGTGTATTTTCTAGTGTTGAGATTAATATTTTATTATCTGGCTAACTCGACCAAGCACTGAAAAATAGTGACCCCATAAGAAAATATATTTTCCTGTTCTATCATTTCATGTTTAGATGAGTTTACTATTTATGACACCATGCAAGTTTACGCACAAACCTGGATGCGTAGGTAATTTGATTGGACGTCAAGGGCTTTGAAGACAACAGAAAGGTGGAAATCGACCATATCGGTGCTAGCCTGAGTGAAGATATCAACTAAGGGAGTAGACCCAGTGATCACGTCAAACCACCATCCAAACAGCCCCCACTTTGATGCCTTGTATGCAGTGTATTTTCGTGTCGGTTTGCATTCGCCAGTCCCTATCGATATCACCAAATATCGATGATAGTCCAGGGATTGAGGTGCCGCAAACTCTGGATTTTGGTGGATAAGTTGTTTCGCGATTTCAGCCATTGCAATCAGTGTCTGTTAAACAACAACAGCAACAATAATAAGTGCTAAACAATTAACAAAATAAAACATATATATGTGAAAAAATGTGCACTAGAAGCTTGTAGACTGACAGTATCAAGTTGTGTAGAAAAGATGTATATGAATGATTACGACTAGAGCGTGTGTGAATTAATTAGCTATATTCTAAAAAAAAACTGACTAATTGTTACCGGATTATTTGCAACTACACCACCATCAACGAGGTTAAATTTACGCGTCTTTTTCTCGTGATTGGTTTCAAAGTAATGAGGAGGAAGGTAAGTTGGCGCTGCGGATGTCGCGATGCAGATATCTGACAGCAAGGCATTCATGTGTGGTTTTTCCTCAATCTAGCAAAATGGAAAAAAATCATATCTTAATTGAAGTACATAAGATTGTTAATTTGATAAAAAACAAAGCTAGAGAGAAAAGTGGGAAACCTCATAGCTAGAGAATATTGTTGGCTGGAGTCTCTTAATGTCAAAGGTAGGAATGACAACATTAGTTAATGTATTTCCTAATCTCATATCTTTCAGTTTCTTCCTTATGCATTTTTTGAGGTACCTCCCATCATACATAGGCCCACATATGTGCTTCAACATCTTCATGACCATACTACGCGTGCAGTTGTTACAGTTAAGTTTCGATACATCAAGATTTAGAAAATATTCGAATGATTATAATTTCGGCATTTAGATGAAACAAACTCATTAGTTACGTACCATTTCTGATGGAAGATCTTGTGGCTCTTGCTAAGGTAGAAGTCTTTGATGTCCTGAGCCGAAAACAAAGGGCGGTTGTTTTTGTTAGGCGCCGTTAACATGGCCGTGATGAGACCACCAGTACTTGTCCCAGCAATTACATCAAAATAGTCTGCTATTCTTACACCATCATCTTTTTCTAATTCCTGAACAATAGTATGTGTCAGTAATCCGTTGGTAACTGATAAAAAACTATAGTTAAAAAAAGACAAAAGACATATGGTAATATACTGCACGTACCTTAAGCTGAGTTTCAAGAAAATGAAGAATAGTAGCTGGGATGAGACCTCTAATACCGCCGCCGTCGATGCTAAGAACTGTGATCAGTTTCCCGTAAGCTGGGGGCTGTACTATCGACTTTGTTCTCTCCATCCAGATCGATGTTTTTTTTTTTTTTAATGTGTTTCCAACTGGTGGGAGTCATTAGTTACTATTTGTAGGCTTTTGTGCTCTTGATGTATAACACCTTTTGTCCCTACCTAGCTTTGTTTTATTACATTGGTTAGTGAGGAAATGATGTTTACGCATACATCTATATATATATGATAAGGTTAAAATAAAAAATTAAATTCAACTAAAAGCTAAAGATTCAGCCCAAACGAACTATGCTAGTACTTATTAAGTGGTGTTAGAACCGACTCAATTAACATAAAACATTTAGGTTATGAGACAACCTTTACACGATGACTCAACCCCCCAACATAAACAGCTTCTAATTATACTATATCTCAAATGGTAAATTCAGCAGCATCGCCGCCGACTTCTACATCCAAAGCAAAATACTTTTTAAAGTTTCAAATTTACTCAGGTCGTGTATATTTACTCTTTTAACCAATTTATTCTTTTTACTAATATGATTTTTTAATAGCTTTCTATTGTTAAATTAAAAAAATGAATTTGTGGTTCTTTTAAAATTTTTTATTAGTGTCCCGTTATAAATTTTATTAAAACGAAGTTGTACTCAAAATTTGGTATTTTTTTGAATATCTGCTAACGTGAAGAATGAAACCGATACCGATCGAAAAATATCGGTACCTTTATATGTATATAATAAAAGGCAAAATCGGTTTCACTCACATTGGATATTCATATTTTTCATATGTTTAGGTTTTACGCATAATAGTATTATTTTAGTTTTTGTTATATAAAGTTACATATATATGTCACCAATTTCCCCTTCAACTCCTACCCAATATTTGTTAATTTTTCATGGTTTTACACCTTATATAAATCATTGAATGATATTAAAGACATATTTACTATGTATTCCTTATATAAATTATCGAATGATATTAAAGACATATTTACTATGTTTTCCTTATAGGCAAATTGGATTTTAATAATCCAAACTATTACCTATTGGCCGATAATAATCCATACTATTAATTTGGCCGGTAACACTCCCAACTTTCACTTTTATAACCAACAACAGTCCCAGTGACATAATTTTCAATTTTTTACGCTTAATTTGTATCTATTTTAGTATCAATTTAGCTAGTATGTTTCTTCATTTCATTCATAATTATTGTTGCGAACTGAAACGAGTCCAAATCAAACATAAAAAATTGAAAATTATGTCACTGGGACTGTTGTTGGTTATAAAAGTGAAAGTTGGGAGTGTTACTGGCCAAATTAATAGTATGAATTATTATCGGCCAATAACTAATAGTTTGAATTATTAAAATCCAATTTGCCTTCCTTATATAATGTTATGTATATTATTAGTTTCGTTTTCAATGTGCGAGTAAGCTACATAGCTTCAACATTATTTTTGAATATCATAATATCATCATACTACTTGAAACTATAGATTAATATCGAAGTATCATTAAAATATTCTTTGGAATAAGTTTTAAAACAATATTTTTAATTGTATCAATATTTCCTGAAGCACGTTTCATGCACCACACATCAAACTCAAGAAAAAAGCAAAGCCATTAGTGGATGCTTTTTGAAAAGAAGCACGTTTTCTTGTACTTACTGGTGCCTTTAAAAAAATAAAAGTCATTATTGTCACCATTATTGGCTTCCTAAAATAATATCAGGTAGAACCATAATCTATAATCATTGGTAGCTTGTTTTTAAGTTCTTATATGAGCTTCATGCTAAGGATATAGGGTAAGTATATTAAATATCATCAAAGTCGGACACAACTATGACTAAAGACACGCTTGATTATGATTAAGTCGATTGAATCATGAACCATAAGCAGTGGCAGATGCAATATATTACATGAAACGGGCGAGGCACACCGTAAACCCACCAAAACCTTTGAATTCTTTTCTAGTTTAGCCCGACTTGGGAGGCTGAGTTATTGTTGAGGGGGCCTAATTCAATAATTTTTTGTGTAAGTAGGGGCTCATCATTTATACGTGTATTTCGTTGGATGTCATGAAGAAAAAAACAGTTGTGTTTGAGCAAATACATACAGCTCGTTATGGTCCTTGTTATGAGGGCATGCGTAGATCGGTTAATACAAATTCAGAATTCACATACATACTTTCTTTTCTGGTGAGTTGCATTGCTATGTTTACTTTTAAATGTTTCACAACTACAGGGGAATTCTTACAGATACTCCTTTTCATACGATAACAAGAAAACAAGACTCAACATTTATATTTACATGAGTTTATATTTTGAGCTCAGAAAGTTTCCATCACATTACACTTATAACCATTAGCTATGGATTTAGCCTGGGATTCTATGAATACTACTATTGGGATTGACACCGCCTGTTATGGTTAGTCGCACTAACCACTGATAGGTATGATCGAATGATTGCATAGTGTGCACCCATTACTCGTAAGGTACAAGGGAGGGGCAAAAACTTACATTTGGATTTGGTAATGCCTCATGTAGTTTATAATTTTCGTATTCCTTGCTAGTTTACGAAGTTTCAACATTACTTTTTTTGTTTATCATATACATAAAATTTGTTTCCATGCAAAAGGTTTTGCTAACTTTGTTTTCTAAAATGTTTTTGAAGCATTAAAACCTATGAATTCACCAACATTATTGTTAACATTTTAAGCATGTTTTTTAGGTATTGAAAACTAAGGATAACTTAGCTAAGTATACATTCATAAGAGCTTTGTGTGAACCCTCCGTTTAGTACATGACATCTTTATGTAGCAGTTTGTATCAAGCTCTACAAACCCTAATTATGAAGTATTTAAGAATATATTCAATGTAATGAAGTTTTTGGTTTTCTCTTGTAATAGTGTTGTTTTTTATATTCATTTTCATTGCATTCCCGAGTTTCCGCTTTAGCGGGGGTGTGACACACTATGTAATATTTAGTCAAGCAATTAAGAAACTACTTAGTTGGAAATCATAACCACAACCCATGACAAACTGAATCAACCATAAGCAGTACCAAAATAACCAACACCAAATAGATTCCATTAGCTAATGGCTCACCACGGCCATATTGATCTCAGCATGCAAACTGTAATACCCCAAACTTTAATATAATAGTTGTACATGCGCGAAATATAAAAATTTTTTTCATATATTATCGTATGAGTAAGATGACTATTTGAATGATGACATGTGACGTAAAAATTTTACTATTTTAAGAAAGCGTTAAATAATAATAAGATATTTAATTTTCGATCCTACCCCGTTTTTAACGAAACTTAGGTTGACTCGTAGAGAAAAATGAGCTCGTCCCAACGGCATATTCAAAATTTTATTGGACTATATAGTTTAAAAGTTATGAGAGAAAAATGAATGAAATAGCTGAATTAATTATAAGTAAGCAAGCAAGCAGGTTGGTCAATAAGTAAGCAAGCAGCCAGGCTGCTCACTTTCATCCCAGATTGACAGAAGAATGGAATTCAGCTGCCTGCCTGCTTGCTATAAATAGGAGCTCATAAGTTTTCTTTAGAATATAAGTTTTCTTGAGAACGCTCTATTATAAAGAGAATCTCGAGTAGTCAATATCCCACTAGGTGTTGTTAATAGTCGTTTTTGCTCGAGTAGGAGCGGGTAGGGAAACTCTACATCAAATTATGGTAGATAGTTTTAAGGTATGTTCTCATTTAAGTTATGTCAAGTTGATTATTATTTATTTTAGTATTATTAAGATTAGTATTAGTATAGTTTTATTATTTTAGGCGTTAGGGTTATTGTTAGGGTTGGGTTTTAGGTAGCCTAGCATTAGTTAGGCATGGACTGATCACCCATGCTTAAACAAGGTAGCGCTAGCTAATATCCAACCATGACAATGACTGAATAGTTGTTTCATCGCCTAACCTAGGATTAATTAAACTGTATCAGGACCTTGAGATATCACCAGAACTTACTAGGAATTGATTATCAACTGTTGAGCAACTGTTAAACAGGTGAGTTATCATGACTGTTTTCAAAACTGTGATAATATACTCGTTCTGTCTGTACCGGTAATAAATATAATGCTTACATATATGCATGTGTAGGTAGGGGTATCCTGATATATTTAATGGGGTGTGTCAAACTAGCTGAAAAGAGGATAGGGTTCCATGTATGCATCAGACATATGCTCATACCTTTTTGACGGAAGGGAGGGTCTAACAAACCCGCTGCTGGTGGTGGTGGTAAAACCAAGGAAGGCACTGTGCCTATGGCCCCAAATATCACAACCCATATTGTATGCATGTCAAAGTTAATTTTTATAAACTGTATAGCATGAGCTCCCCAGCATTAGCTGATTTCTTTTTGAGCATATGTATCACAGGTAATCAGTGAGACTACTCTAGGAACAATAAGGAGACAGTAAAATCTGAAGCTGTACAAGTTTATAGTTGTTTGATATTGGAATTAAATAATGTATTGTACTCGACATGTTGTAAGCTTTGAATGTAAACTCAGTTTGCTTCCGCTGTAACCTGTACCGATTGTGGACGCCCGCCCAGGTTTCGGGTGAGGTGTCACACAAACCGTCCATATCAATGTTTAATTTGCCTCACATTCTCAAAAAGGACTTCAGATAAAACATATAGATGTCATCATTTCATATTTGTACTACACTTGAATGTGACATCTACATAGAAAACACTAAAGGGTTAAAAATATCCAAAGCATTACAATTAGTGCCTCGAGAATGAATGGTAGATCTATATATGATCTTAGACGATTTAAATCGAGGTACAAATTTGATAAAATCAGTAAATTTGTCATTTACACAACTTAGTTCATTTTTAGACTTGTAGTTTGATTATATATATCATGGATTTTCCATTAGTCTGCATCTAGAAGGTGAAAACACATTTAAATAAACAATGTTCATCCACTAAACACACTCATGCTTCAAGCACTATACATACACGAGTAAACTAAATAGAGGGCTAAGGAGTACTTTATTTAAACGTGATTGGTGTACTAATATATCTTCTTAATATAAAAAATGGTATTACATTAGTAGTATATGTGCAAGTGAAATATAACTCAAATTCAACATGTTACACATTTTTTTTTCTCAGTTAAGTGTTTTTCTTGTGATTTTTCCTTGAGGGGCTTTTAACAAGACAACATAGTTGATCTAGTAACATTAGTTTATAATAAAGAGCCCAAATCCTATTTTAATATCACCATGAAGTGTGTTGTTGATTATTGTAAAATAATCAGTAATATATCACTAGGGGAGAAAGGGCGAGCTATACTTTTTTCCTTAGGCTATAGTTTTGTTTCATGTGATTTTTCTAGCAAGGTTTTAATGAGGTAGTAACAAAAAACAAATGATAGGATAAGTTTATATTATTACTAGACTCGAAGAATGAGATCGTCCAGGATGCTTACCATACTTGCACAGAGCTTGATCTAAATCTACAGATATGTAATTTATGGAGCACAAAAATTCAACAAATTTAAGAAGAATCGGACAGAGTCAATCAACAAAAGCTTGAGTATCATCTACAAAGATCATACAACACGGATCTCAATTATTAAAAAGACTACATCAAAGTTCAAGATGTACACTTGTTAAAGAAGCTTGTATTACATAGATTGAAAAATATATGTTAAATTGAGGGAGAGCATTCCATAAGTTGTACTCCATTTCCTACTGGATTTTCTTAATAAAGTTTAATAAGACAACATAATTGATCATGTATCCTTACGTCCTATTATAAGGATTGAACATCATTTAGATTATGTAGTCGGTTTTGGTTCTTTATTTATGTGTGTGTATATGTTGCATGTGATGAATAAAAGCAAATCTGATTTCCTCTCTACCATCTTATTTTCTCTCTTATTTCAACAGATTTTAATATGTTACACTTGTATTGCATTTATCTGATAAACTATTTGAACAGTTATATCATGAGGAGATCCCAATATACAAAACTAGAGATTCAACATGATATATGAATTTATTGAGAACTAGCAAATATACAATTGGTTGGGTTGCTTAAGAGCTGTTACATTGAAGTATGAGGGTGATATCTTGCCCTTGTGATGACTACATATAGAAATCCTTGCAAATAGTACTAAAATTTTAATTTAGTGGTGTCAAACTTCAAAATATATATATAAATATATATCAACTATAAACTCTTAAGTTATCATTTCCACCATACAAATGAAAAAACAAGACCAGAATTTTTGACCGCAAACTTTTAGTTTATTATTAACTTGAAGTTCGCTTCAAGCCTTCAAAAACGTTAAGCAGCCCCTGGTCCATACGTTTTTATCCAAGTTTTTCTTGCCCCAAAACCCACTTCAAGTGTGTTTGATCAGGATACAAATCATACCTGGAAAAAGAATACCCATCAGCAAAAATATAACATGGGTCTCTGCTCCTAATATCAACACATTGCATCAAAATAGATAATGTCAATTTAAATTTCATTTCACTTATAACAAATATTAGAGATATTCTTATAGTATTCAAAGGTCCAGACTGATAATATGAAGTCGTATGAAAGTTCTATAAAAGCTCTAAACCGTCAGCGAATATTCTCAGTACGGTAAAACTTTAAAAGGTTCTTTGGTTCAATATTTTTTTAGAAGTTAGTTCTTGGTTCTGTTCGATACAACCAAATTGGATTTCTTTATTTTGCGAATTTTAATAAACCCATGAATGCACACAGTTCAGAGTCTAATCTAAAATTAAGAAGATCAATTCATTACAATTCTTTTTGTTTTAGTCCAAACTAGTTTTAACCTCACACACACAATCAGAGATGCTAATCTCTTAAACTTTTAAGGGGTGATGCGGTGGTAGCACATAATTCCACTGGTTTCCTATCATATACTCTTGAAGGTCATGTGGTAAGTGCAAGTTGTGATATGCCTGATTTCGTTAGTTAGCAATGTATTGGCAAGTCCCGTGAGTTTTCCTGTAATCGGTTCACATGGTTATCAAACAAAAGATGTTAATGCTGTTTATTGATTTAGGAAACCATACACGGGCCTTTTGAAACATATAACATGTTAAACTTGGCTGAAAGTCATCCAAATTGGGTTGTAAGCAAAAGTATTAGGAGTTAGATCAAATGGGTTGACACTAATTAGAAGCCTCAAGCCTATTCAAAGGGATTAATTATTTCAAAATTAGAAAGGAAATGAAACAGTAGAAAATCAATTAGGAATAGCATGTCCGTATGTATGGTCTCATGATAGCAGTAAAGAATGATTTTTATGCTTGTACAATAACCAACTTGATGAAAGTCACAACTCAGCTTAATTAACCTTAGCAATTGAATCAAAAGGCCAACTCCAATTAGCCCATCACCGGCTTATTCGAGTTGGATTTGGGAGAGGCTCAATGGCGGCTAATGGGTTTACTTGGTACGAGAATGCAAGTTGCCACAAGTCAACGGCAACTTTCTTCACAAACAGAGCCTGCCTTTTGAGAATACTGCAGTAACAAACATAAATTTATCACATAACGTTACATACTCAAAGGTGTTGATTTGTGAATTATGAACATTGATATGTTTTCTTGAATAAAGGAGCACAAACAATCCAAACCAACGAGAAGTGGCATTTTGAAGTTATGAATGGGTTGATTCATGAATGTTTTAATCTCTAATCAGGCAAACATGAATAAACCTCCAAAATGATTATTATCAAAAGGAATTTACTACTATTAGTATATAATCAATTTACAATTTTGAATCATATTTGAAACACAATATGAAAAGCCTTTGGCTGCCGTATCAAAGTTGCCCTTATGATTCCACTTATCAAAGATATACGTGCAGAGTGTTTTCTGTACAAATAAAATTATTTGACAGAGGTATTAAAGGTTTTTAATTTTTATTATCTGGAAAACAAGTGTTTGAGTCAACCCAATCTGACATATTCAACCTATACCAGAAATGACCTATTTTGATTCTTTCCTCAACCCCCATTTTTATAGTAACCCCATGACCTAATTTGACCAGTTACAGGACCCTCACATTTTGGCATCTATAAAGCCAACCATACGAATTTATGTTTCTAGTTAGTAGCTATATGAGCCACGACAGGCACATTTGAGAAAGCAAATACTTGTACCTTGTTATTGTATATTTCTTCCTCCGTATATAATAATACATGAGAAGCAATAAAGCCGTCAGCAATATGCTTCCGTTTGACACTGCAAATCGAGCGCTGCCAAACTTTAAGTTAATGGTGCGGAACCACCAAATGGTGGAAACATGTTGACCAGAATATCTTAAAATTGCTTGTTTGGCAGCATCATCCCCATTAGCTTGTTTCCCAACTTCGGTTCTAAGAGAAACATGAGAGTTCACAATCTCATCTGTTAGCAATGCAGATGTGGACACTTGAGGTCCTGTAATCATGGAAGAGCGTATGGACTGTAAACGCCCTAAAAGTTCCTACAACGGGTACCAAAACAGAACAAGAAGCTATAATCAATAAAGCTATTGTGAAACATGTAACAGGTACGAATAAACAAATAATGGTGCAACATAACCTACTAATATTACAAATATCCAATAAAAAATAATAATAATAATACAATACCTGTTGTATATGCTCGGGTAATGCAGCTTTTTTGACCCAAGAAATGGCAAGATCTGCACCTCTTAAAGTCCCTGTAAGAAGTGTTATGTATGCCTCAACAATTTGTAGGTATGTATCAACTCCTAGCATGTGTCGATTGCGACTTTCTTCCATGTATGACGTATTTGTTTCTAGACTTTTTAGAACATAATATTGTTCATTCACATATTTCCAATTGCTCAAAAATTCTTCAAGAATTTTTTGAGCACCACAAGGGTCTTCTTGCATCTGAAAGCAAGCCCTGAAAAAGCATGTTTCGTTTTAATACACTCTTGAAAGAAATTGATGAATTTCAAAAACATATTTAAAGGAACTTAATACCAAGTAGATGCATAAATTGATGGAAATCGTTAATCATAACAAGTTGTCAACATCATCATCAGTTCATCACTGGTATGGTTGGAAAAGTGGGTGGGTCTGGCTGGTTGTGCGATACAGGTATTTTTGGGATCTGTTTAAAAGACTAGGCCAGGTATTCTTGGGACCAGATGGAAAAGGTCCGCTTAATCCTTTTTTTAGCCACATGAGATGGGTGGGAAGTTTACCGTCTTGATGTCAAAACAACCTTTCTAACCAGAGAATTGAAAGAAGATGTGTACATGTCTCAATCTGAAGGGTTTTGTTGGATATTTGTAATCAAGAAATTAGTCAAAGTTAGATTAGGAAAGTCAAAATTAGAAAAGTCAAATCTATAAATTAGTAAGAATTAAAGGGTTTAGTAATTTGTAACTGCCACTGTAAGGGTATATATACCCCATACGTATGTCGAATTATGTGTGAAATTGTAGAAGTATTTTGCGTGATTTGTGTCTCGTGATTGACCCTGTGTTTCATCAAGTCCCTGCACATCTTTGTGCATACTCACTACGATTTGTTTATCCATGATTGATCCTTGATCGAGGGGCCTCAACAGGTTTGAGAAACCGAGTAAAGAACACCTCGTGTACAATCTTTTCAAAGCCTTGTACAAACAAGCACCAAGATCATGGAATTCGAAGTTAGACACAAGTCACAACATTAAAGCAGCTGGACCAACGTTCAAGAGAACATTGTGTACAACTGTACAAAAAGAACTCTAAACCAAGGCCATTGATAGCAGGAGTCTATGTTGATGATTTAATCATCACTTGACCCTGCAAAGAAGACATCAGCAGGTCCAATTGTCCAAAAAGCAAATGAAAAACAACTTCAAAAGGAGCAACATGGGACTGTTAACATAGTACTTTGGAATAGAGGTGAGTCAAGATGAGACAGGAATAAGCTTGAAACAAACCGGGTACGCCATAAAGATACTAAACACGCTAATTTGTGGGAGTGCAACCCCACAAATGGAAAGGTAGAAGATCAAGAATTTGTTTATGCAACAAGGTAAAAGTATAAGGTGCCTTAGGTGCTTGACCTATATCCGATGGTAGCTATGCGGTTGGCACAGGCTCATGAAATCCCCCAAAACACCAAATTTACAAGCCATAAAGCAAGTGTTGTAATATGTGAAGGCATAGTTGACTTTGGGATTCAGTATCATCGAAATGAAAAAGCAAAAAACTGGTTGGCTATTGCAACAGTTCGCATGTCACTGATTGCGTTGATGGCAGGAGTACTATGGGTATGATCTATATGGGGGTGGGTCAGTAGCTTGGAGCAGTAAAAAGAATAAATGTTGGTTTATCATCTTGTGAAGCGGAATTCATGGATGCAGCAGCTACAGCTTGCCAAGTTGTGTGGTTGAAGGGGTTACACGAAGGAATGATTGAGCGGTCGAATTTTGGAAGCAATAACTATTCGTGTAGATAACAAGTCAGCGTCCTATTGATTACAAATCCTGTTTTCCATGGGTGTAGTAAACACATTTACACGAAGTACCATTTTATACATGGATGTGTAGCCATAGGGATTAGTCATGGTTGAATACGTTAGTGGTGAAGACGAAAGGTTGATATCCATACCAAAGCTCTACCAAGGGTGTAGAGGCCGGTCTATATAAACTTCTAGCTTCATTTAGGTCGTCTGTTATATAAATTCTTTGTGTCATGATTATACGTCCTGTGATCCCGCTAATCACATTCCTAGGAAGTGCTTATGTTTTTCCAAAACTCTAACCTCAAGCTCCTTAGCTAATACTTTCTTTAGGCGCTTAAGTCCCTCCTAATCACTGGTTTAAATTTGCATAATAGCCTTCTTCCTGCCATGTTACTCTTAATGAACAAAATATGATCAGTTTAGCATTCAGAAAAAGCATACTGCTATACTACGCAAGTTAGTCTTCCAAACCATGCTCTAGGTGAATCATGAATGCTTTAATCTGTAGACCGATTTCTTTAATCAACACACTTCTCCAAATGTTCATTTGACTCTAGTCCTGATAGCGCATCCGTGTATACCTACTTTTGTAAGTTTCATTTAAGAATGTATTCTTTATATCCATTTGATGCAAAGCTGGTGCTAGGAAATGTAAAACCTTAGTAGAGTTGAGTTTTGCATCAGGCACAAAGGTTCCCGCATAATCAACTGCATATGATTGTGTAAAACCCTTTGCTACAACTCTCACTTTTCAATTTTTGGGAGTTGTATCGAATCTAGGGACACTGTAAAGTCCTTATAATTGATGAAAGATCTTTATTTAGGTGAGTAGGCACATAATCCCTTCCCTTTGTTGAGGCATATGAAGATCGTCACATTATCAATGAGATCATCACACATTGGATTTATTACCTGAAACAGAATTAGTTTCAGAGCTGGTGACCCAAATCAGCACCGACATGGTGTTGCATGTTTTATGACTTTTAGCATTCTCAAGCATACCAAGATCTTTTTAGATGTTTTAGTGGCAAAACTATTGCCTCGCTTCTATTGTGTGCATAATCACAAATGAAGGTTAGACGTGAAATTGAGGTCAGGTTTGAGATTCATCATTTACGTCAATTCTCCCCCTACATATCTCATTTAGGGTAAAATGGTTGGTCTTCAAAGATGGTAACATTACTAGAGTCATAGAATTTTCTAGTCATTGCGGAGTAGCATATCTATCCACTTTGGTTACTTGAAGAACCTAAGAAGATACATTTGAGAGATCTAAGGTCAAATCTGCTACATATTTGTAAAGGAAGGTTTAAACAAGCAGTACACCAAAAAACTTTGAGATTAACATCTGACTAGAGGCTGATGTAAAAATATGTGGTCATGAGGCTTTTGGGAGTTAAGGACCCCAGATGGAATACAATTAATGAAGTAGGTTGTTGATGAAATGATATCATCCCAAAAAAGATGGAACATTTTGAAACAACCTTTTCAAGTAAAAGCATTTTGGGTACTCTAATCTAAAGCACCAAAGGTGAATATTCTCTTTATTGTAGTTGGAGGTAGATACTATAGTTGCTTCGTCTTCTCCCGAGTCCAATTCGTGAGATTTGTAGAATGTGGGCATTTAATTAATAGTGTTATAATCATTCATGAGTTTAACCATGGAAAGTCGGCTATATTTCTTTTTATTTTGAACAATAATTCTACCAACCACGTTATCAACTGGCACTTCTAAGGATTTGAACCCATGCCATGTTTGTGGGGGAAGATCACCAATTCTAACCAGGACGCAGAAAAAGAAATGAGTGAGCTTTGGAAATGTGAGCTTGGGAAGTTAAAAGAAATGAGTCTAGGGGGATGTTTTCACATAAGATCAAAACATATACAAGTCACCTCTGATTAAGCCCATCATACGCACGTGTTTGGTCAGAGTTTGTATATGACATTGATGTTTCCAAAACAATTGCTTTATAGCTCTAGAGTCAACAATCCAGTATTGTGCCGAGGTGCCCTGATGGAAGTAGGTATGTCACTAGTCTGTGCCACAATAAGTATGTTAGTTCTCCTGAATGCAGATTTGATAAATGTTTGTATGATTTTTCGCAAAGCCTCCATCTACTCTAGGTTAAAGGGAGTATTTTGGTGATTACAACATGACTATGACTTGACTTGTTCGCATTGCAGCTTCCAACAAATTTCCCTTGTGTGACCTAGGAATTCACACTAGTCACACCAAGGAGAACTGCAAGGATTACGTTGTCTATAATTTTTGTTGACTTCCACAAGACATTCAAAAAGGATTGCCTCGTCTCAACCAAGTCCAGCCTTGAGGTCTTGAGTATGGGCCAATAGATAACCCTTACATGACTCTTTGGGATTCTTCATGGCAAACTTATAGCAATGCTTCTCGCATGCTTAAAAGTGGCTTAGAACTCAGTATTCTGCCTCAGATATCATTTAGGTTTTGCTTTTGGTTCAAGCCAAGTAATAATATGTTACGAAATATCTGATGGTGTTTGGTCAGTGGTCACACTCCCTGCCTCACTCAGTAAAGTTGTTGGGTTGATGTATCTTGTCATCAATTTTTCAGTGATTTTGTAAAATGGATGAGAGCGCTCTTAGATACCATATAGCATCTAGACTCTAGAGATACTTATTGTTTGTTGCTTCAAAGAAACAGATTACAAAAGCTTAAAACTTATGCCTACTCATGATAAACTGCCTAGCCATAGCCCATAAGTCAAGGAAAAGAAAAATAAAACTAATTGTCCTAACAACTTATCCTGACTAGTCTAATAATTCAAATACAGATAATCAAAATACAAGATTC
Organism: Flaveria robusta; assembly: GCA_025506415.1. Classification (NCBI taxonomy): domain Eukaryota; kingdom Viridiplantae; phylum Streptophyta; class Magnoliopsida; order Asterales; family Asteraceae; genus Flaveria; species Flaveria robusta. The sequence continues at coordinate 16,747,734 of CM046465.1, read as the reverse complement.
ATATCAATTAGTTAAATAAAGATAAGACTGTGACAAGACTTTTCAACAATATTAATTGAATAATACATTAGTTATTTTCATTAAAATGATTTGGGAGTTCTTACGCATTAAAAACACTTTGGTCTAATTTCAATCCATTTGACATCTTTCCTATTACGCTTTTATTATTATATTTTTCGCAGTTAAGCTATTAGAGAACATAAACCAAATTGACCCATTTACTTGAAATTGCAGCATCTAATCATAAGTATATTTGGTGCTTGTAGTCTACAACCACCAACACTATCAAATGCTTGTACTGTACAATTCCAAACCACTCTATGATGTCTATGTCAATATCATGTGAGAGATAGAGCAATACCCTGTGAGGAAAACTTGGACCGGAATGGCAGTGAGTGAACCGTATAGCTGGACTAATTCATTTTTTATTTCCATTGTCCTGCAAAACAGAAAGCAATTGTCAAATGCATGGTAATAATTTATACGATCATATACACACCAAAAGTTACAAGATTATGAGTTGACTTTCTTCATGATCTGTAGATTATGAGTTATGACTATTGTAAACAAACTAAATCTGTTCTTAATTAACAGCTTCACTATATGTTGTTCTTCTACTAGCTGGGATTATGATTAGACAACATACATGATGTGACTAAAGTTCTTGTTCTGGTATAAAACCGCAAACACAACCAATTATATAGGAGAAACAACCGTTAACGAATCATCCTGTTCAAATTGTTTATGTAATCGTAAGAAGGTGCTACCATGAAAGATAAATACCTCCCAAGTTCCTTCAATGACTGCACCAACACCATTCCAGCAGCCTCAAGCATGTCATTCAGCTCAATATCTTCTACAACATCATCAATGCGTTCTTTATCGCCTAAAAGTTTAAGAACACTAGAAGCTGATGATGATGCTTCTTCAAACATAGAGCAAACAAGGTAGCTGCACATCAAAGTGACGAGGTATATATTAAACTTTCAAATTGCTATACACACATGATGAACAATAGGCAATTTTCCCCTAAATATCTCAACGATTCCACATCGATTTATACCAAAATTGAAACTGTGTTTCCATTCCATACTGCCAACTAACTTCAACCAACACAATTAGTGCATAAACTCCACCACACATGTATGATGTATGTTTATTTGAACAAACATGAGGGGAATTTGATCATATGTGAAATCACAAGGATAAAATAAAGGAAAATTGATAGTTGACCTTTCAGCTAACTCAATTTGTTCCCAAATTGGGCGACGTTCGAGCGGCGTTGGCATGTCGGTGTCTCTATTTGGCTGGGTTGTCTCCCTCCGTATCCCTAATTCCTCCATTGTAGAACTCATATAGTTTCTGATAGCAACCGATTAGAGATGTCTCCCGAATAACTAGACAGGAAAACAGAATTTTCTTCTTCTGTTAATTCATGACCCAAGAGTTAATATATATGGTCTTTATGGTTTATTTATATACTAGGTTATAGTCTCGTGTATTACACGGTATTATATAATAACAATTATAATTTTATAGTGTGTAGAGGATAAAAATGATTTAACTACACACAAAGAAAAAGCGAACCATAAGCTCCTAATTAAATCAAATCCATGTCCAACTAAATAATGTTTTGAGTGTGAAATACAAATAGACAAATTTGTCTATTATACAATTAAACATACACAACTATACAATACCCTTTACACAGTGCAGGTTCTTAAATTCATTTACTCTCGTCATGTCAGCTAAAAAATCTCATTCATTATTTTTAGCTTAAAAGGAAATAAAAAATTAAAATCCTGCCATAAGCAAGAATTTTTTTTTAAAATCACCTTGAAAAAAACTTAAATCATGCCATGAACTTAAACGATACATTTTAAAATTCTCGCCAATGTTGAGTTAATGTGAAATCTAAATATTGGTTATATTTTGAATAGTTTTAAACTAAAACTTTTTTCAAGGATATCATATGATCTTTCAGTTTATTATGAACTCTCTGTCAAATATGATTCATATTTTTTTATTTGATTCCTCTTGTTTATACTATAGTTTGATTTCTGTTACATGTTATTATAATTTATTTTATATAAACAACACCAGACTATAACCCTGTGTATCACACGGATTAAATAAAATAAATACTAAACATTTATTAATAAATAGTTAGGAATTGTAAAACGTTAAATATAAAAGTAATTTAATTAGCTGATAAAATATTTTTACTATTCTTAAAACTTTCGTTTTAAAAAATTATTGCTTTGAAAAAAGATCGGTTTTTAATCATTATCTCATTGTTTAGAAACTTAGGGTTTGTTTTGTAAAAATTCTTTTTGTATAAAACTTTGTTTTTTAAAAATATTGATTTTAAAATATTTCATAATTTAAAAAGTTTCGTTGTATTAGTAAAAAATCATAGTTTTAGACGAATTTGATATTGAAAAAGTATATTTTTAAATCAAAATACTTAGTTTTTATTTAATAAAAAAATATGTTTAAATTTTAATGGTTAAAAAAGAACTTGAATTTATAATGAAGAGTGAAAGAGAAAATTTTAAAAATTAGTTAATTGACTTTTTTAAAATATAATAATAGTTTTGGCGGGAAAACTAAAAGTAGAGAACATGTGTGAATGCCATATGACATCACATGTAAAAGATTATTGGGTTAGACTTGACAAGATTTAGTTAACACGTGTATTACACGTGTTAAATCAATAAAATATTAAACATAATAAAAATTCATTAATTAGAAATTAATATTTTAATATAAGATATCATTGAAATTTTTCTTATTATATATAGAATGAAAATTTTGTATCAAAAAAAATATTTTAAAAAATGTTATTTTCTAAAACTTTCTTATTGTAACTTCTAATTTTAATTATTTTTTATTTATAAAAAATTTACTTTTTGAAAACACTAATTTTATAAAATTTTATATTTTTATAACAGTTTGATATTTAAACAAGATGTTTTCTATAAAAATTATTTCTCTATAAAGAGCATTGATAAATAGATCTATTTTTTAATTTATTAAAAACTATTTAAATGTAAAAAATAATTAATATTATTACTAATTAATATGATTAGTTAGTAAGAAAGAAGCTGGAAAAATATATTGAGGATAAATATAATTTTGTGATGTGTACTTTATAATTATTTTTTTATTAGAGTAGGAAGATGATTCGAGTTTTTTTAATTAGATCTTTTCTACATATAAAATCGTTTTAATGTAAAATTCAAATATAAATGATTTGACAATTAAATTGACGAATAACAAAATTTTAAATAAAAAATATGTAGATAAAAATTGAAATGAAGTATTAATTTAGTTGCCTAACATATTAGATTTGATTCAAATAAATTAGTTGCCTAACATATTAGATTTGATTCAAATAAAATTTTAATTTAGTTACCTAAAATGAAATAAAATATAAAAAAGGTATTAACTAATTGCTTAAAATTGATAATGATTTTGGGCGGGAAAATAAAATTAAGAAGACACCATATGATGACACGTGGTAATTTTTGTATTCTTTTATTAGAGTAGTAGGATAGGATTATATGTATGTGTAAGGTATTTGAAAGAGGCTGATGTACTCAAAAGAGTCAAGGTGATTCATGCATGCATGCACTTTGTGTATGGTATAGTTACTTCGGAAGTTTTACACACTGCAAAGAAATTACTCTAAGTGTAAAATCTTCTGAAGCCAAAGACCAAATCTTCCGAAGCCAAAGATGAAGTCTTTCGAAGCCAAAGATGAAGTCTTCCGAAGCTTAGAAGACAAAATCTTCCGAAGCCTCAAAGATAGAAGACTGATTTCTTCCGAAGACAGAGAAGACATGCTTTCTGTGATCAACAACTTTTCAGAAAAGCTGACCAACTTTTTGCTGCCACTCTGCAGACTCACCAACTTATACAAGTTGGTGAAAAGGTCCATGCTTTAAGAAGCTATAGATTAAGGTCTTGAGTCTGTAACTTTCTACTTTATGTACTTTTATCCTTTTTGTATTACATTAGTATGTAAGCTATGACATGTCATAGTCACTAGTTAAAAGGCAATCTGTCTTTTGACTTTACATTGATCTTGTTGTCTAGATTAATGTTTCCAGCTGGCCTTTAAAGTATGGCCGGCTGTAGGATATAGTATAAAGTATCTCAGGTCCTTGTATTTTATTTCTATGCTTTGTAACACTTGTAATAGAACTTGAGAGCAATATACTTTATCCTTGAAACCAATCTTCTTGTTCTTGAGTTTCTGTCTCTTGTTTACTTGTGTTTCCAAGTATCACCATAAAGGTTCCAGTTCCCTATTTGATCTATTAAGTGTTTTAAGTCTCTCCTCATTGTGAAACTGATTTGCATTGAACACCTTCACCGGTCCTACAGTATGGTTTGTTTTGGTTTCATTTTTGATAAAATTACAAGGTTGGTCCAAAATTTGAACAAACATAACGTTTTTAGTCTCTGATTTGGATGGACGTTAATTTATTCTGTTAAGTGCATGTAAAATGACTGAAATACCATTAATAATAAAAAAATATACATATTAAATTAGTGGGCTTATTTTTTTTTATATCTTATTACTTCTACCACATGTCACCACCCTTTTAAAACTCAAACCCTTTTCCCAATATGAACATAGTCACCGGTTGTGTTCTTCGGCCACCACCATCACTCCATTTTGTCTTCTTCGGTCATCGGTTTTTCTTCTCTAACAAGCACCATAACTCTCCAACTAGACTTTCCTCATTTTACATAACCACCCCAACACCGTTGACTCCCCATCGATGCTCTAGTTTTCTCAGAAAGGCCCACAACCACCGCTCGTAACAGCCTAAATTAACCAGATCTATGGTGGCCCGTACTTGAGTCTACTAATCTGAGACCTTTTGAAAATCACTGCAACCATTGCTTGAAACCCCACTACAACATCATAAAAAATGGAAAGAAAGTTGAATCTGAGTTGGGTCTTGTTTATATTTGATTATTAGTTTATGTTTTGGTTGGTTTAGGTGTTGGTGGTGAAATAAATGTATAAAAAGGTGTGAAAGTGGATAAGAAATTTTATGGGAAGGAAGATGACTACATTGATGATGGTGATAAGTTTGATGATGTTGATGGGAGTAAAGATGATGATGATGACAATGGTGGGTTGGGTATTAAAATCAAGGTGTTGTAACAAGGAAAAAAAAGGACCGGAATAGTGGTGGTCTGGTAAGCTCAGGCATATGCTCAAAACAAACATAGCGATGGGGGTGGTATGATTCATGTGGACACAAATGGTGGAGAGGACAACAGACTCGATGAGGTGGCGTCGGTGATGTTGGTGGTGGTAGATGGCGTTCCGGCGGTGGAGTCGAGGAAGAGAGAGAATAAGGGAGAGGGGGATGGTTATGTATTGTTTTTTATTCAAGAAAGTGTAGTATTGAAATTATAAGTTTTGTTAAAAATTTATCTTTTTTTCAGGGTATTATGGTCATTTTTTAAAAATTAACGAAAAAATTAACATCCATCCAACTCAAAGACTAAAGACGTTAGGTTGTGCAAAGTTTTGGACCAACCTTGTAATTTCAGAGAGTTGGGGACCCAAAGTAAAATCAAGGTATGCAACAGGAACAATCAGTGTAATTATGTCTTATTTATATTACACTTTTGGTCTCGAACTATAGAAAATTAACTTATTAAAGTTAATTACACACATAGTCATTGTGGTTTGCGGAAAATAACAGGTTTAGATACTAAAAGTTTAAAGTAACAAGTTAAGGTTTTGTGATTTCAATTTGTAACAAATTTGGTTAATAGCACTAACTTTTGTTAGTTATTTTGTTAAGTTTAAGGTTATATCGTTATTTCTACACTATAAAGACTAACTATATAACTTAGGTAAGGGTGAGGGACTGCATGTGTCATTTTATAGTTAATATTATTTCTTTTTATTTCCACCAACACCACCTTTATCGACACCTTCATCACACCCAATCCACCACCACCACCACCACCACCATCACACCCTCGCCAATATCATTATGCCAACAACCATTAAAGAGCATCTTCTTCATATCTTGCATAATATGTGTCACATCCAGGATCGGATACACCCCAGGCGTGTAAGGCGGATTGATTGGTATTACAATATAGGTCCCATTTTTTTGCGAAGCAATAGTAGAAATTTTTTTAGAATGCTTTTTATAACAGATTAATTTTATCATTTGATTTCTTTATCTTCATTTGTCTTAAATGTTGTATTCATTAAATGGTGGCTACCACCTTATATAATTTATAAAATGATAAGATCCACACTTAGGGATGTATGTAATATTTGGGATTGAACTTAAATATCCATATACACCAAAGTAAGGATGTATCCTTAGAAATTACATTATTTTAGAATGAGAATAAAAATAAGCGAAAGATCAGAGACACAAAGTTTAACCGTCTCATCTTTAAAAATTCTTGTGAGCATACCCACTTCCTACAATGCTAGGTTCATAAACCTTATTAAATTTATCATATGCACATTATTTTGCTTAAATAGTTTTAAAACAAAATGTCAGTATAAAGCTAATGAATCATGTTACCATACATTTTTTATAAAATCAAAGCGGCACGTTCCATATCAATATTTTTTAAGACAACTTGTTTAATTGTTGTCTCATTTTATTGACATGGACCCATACCAAATTACTGGTATACAAAGTTAATATTGTCGTATACCGATTTGTTAATAATGTAAATATTTATAAACAGGAATTTCTTAAACATGCTTGAAATCATTTGATGAATATTATGCACATAAACATAGCATGCCAATGAAGTTTACGAAACATGTTTACCCTAATGGGCTGCTAGAATCACTTTTTATAATCATCTAAGCGTCTCCATAGTTGTTCCTTAAGCTTAACGAGTACAACACTAGCTTACATGAGGTAATTTAGGGGTATTTTGAGTACACGTGGCCATTCACACGTGTTATTAATGTTTAAAATTGACTACAAGTTGCAGGCTTTTATAGCCTATTCGAAGGGTCCATTGCGGACCGCTAAGCAAAAGGGATGACGGTCCGCCATTTAGCCATAGTGGCTGAGACAATTTGGTTCAATTAGAAATTGACATGTATTCACATATGTCGCTTTCAAAGCCTCGTTAGCGAACACATGCCATTGTAGGATGAGATGTGTCCTATCCTTAGTCCTTGTCTCCATGCCACATGTTAATACACGAGAGATTTGCTTAGGGAGCACATAGTAGACCGCCAAAGGTTAGCATAATGGTCCACTACGCAACCTAAATCTCTTAAACCCTAACTTGTTGCATGGCGGTCCACCACCCTTCATGTTCGCGGTTCGCCACCAAGTTCAAAACTACGAATGAAAACGAGTTGGGTTTGGGATGGGTATAATTTGTATATTATATAATTATTAAATAAAATAAATAAAATATAAAATAATTACGGGTATATAATCGGGTAAATGGGTATGCTAAATTAGGAAACCCGGTCGAGTAAAATGGTATACAATGTAATAACATACTTGTCCCATACCTGGAAAAAAAAATAAAAATTTATTTCATACCCGCTTATATGATCCCATACCCATCCCAGATATATCGAGTTTTGGGATTCCCATCGAGTTTGGTTTTGATTGACATCCCTACTCAAAATCCTAATTCATCATTATTTTTTATTTCTAACACTATACTTTCAATTCTTATTATTTTGTGTACAAAATTTTCAAGATGTTACATTCTCCCTACATTGGGACAAAACTCATCCTTGAATTTTAAGTGAATAATATGGATATATACTTCTTTTTCATTTCTAATTCTTGTTCCCAATTATATTCAGGCCTCGTTAAGAATTCCACTTAACCTTAACCAATGCCAATATCTTTTTTTAATTTCATAATTTGTCGATCTTCTATCTTCATTGGTTGTTTTGATAAATTCTAACTTCTCGTTTACTTCTACATTTTTTAAAGGTATAATCATCGTTTCACCAACTAAACATTTACGTAAATTGGACACATGGAAAACATAATGTACTCCGTTCATCTCTTTTGGTACGTGCAACCGGGCTAGAGGTTCATTCATGTTTATAATCTCAAATTGTCCAATGAAATGAGGGCTTAATTTTCCTTTCCTTCCGAACCAAATCACACCTTTCCAAAGCGATATTTTCAACAATACCTTATCAACAATTGCAAATTCTAACGACTTTCTTCCTATCCACATAACCCTTTTGTATATCCCTTGCCGTTTTCAACCATTCTTTTATTTGTAGAATTTTAACGGTTGTTTCTTGTACAATTTTAGGTCCTGATAATTGATTCTCCAAGCATTCTGCATTTCCTACCATATAGAGCTTCAAAAGGTGTGGCATGTATGCTTATGTGATAACTATTATTGTATGAGAATTCCATAAGTTGTAAGTAATCATCCCAACTTCCACCTAAGTCTATCACACATGCTTTTAATATATCTTCTAGAGTTTGGATAACACTCTTGCTTTGTCCATTTGTTTGCGGATGATAAGCCGTATTAAGATTCAATCACACATCCATGGCTTTTTAAAGACTTTGCCAAAATCTAAACATAAATCAAAAATCTCTATCCAAAATAATTGATAGTGGCACTCCATACAATAACATAAATTCGTTCACATATAATTAAGCCAACCTATCCATACTAAAGGTTTCTTACATTGGTAAGAAATGAGCAGACTTAGTTAGTCTATCAATAATAACCTAAAAAGTATCGTTTCCTTTATTTGTCTTGGGAATTATTGTAATAAAATTCATAGTTATCATTTCCCATTTCTAGATGGGTAACTCAAGTTTTTGTAATAAACCGGATGGTTTTGGTGTCTGCCTTAACTTGTGAACGAGTAAAACACTTTGCAACCTATATAGATATATCCTTTTTTATACCCATCCATAAATTATTATCCATTAGGTTTTTATATAGTTTATCATTTCCTAGATGCATTGTATATTATGACTTATGAGGTTCTTTCAGGATTTTCTCTTGTACGTTACCACACACTCGTACCTAAATTTTTATTACCCATTTGGATAATTCCATCATCACATTTGACAAACTAATCAATTATTCCTTTCATACCTTCTTTTTCTAAATTTTCATTAATTAGTGCATTTTCTTGAGCACTTTTAAATTGATGTGTTAAATCAATGTGTAGTTCGAGTCGTAATGTACGAACCCACTTAAGCTTTTGTCCTTCCTTCCTGCTTAAGGCATCTCCACTACATTGTCTTTTCCCTCATGATAATGTATTTCACAATCATAATCACTAAGGGTTTCCATCCATCTTCCCTGTATGATATATAATTCTTTATGGCCGAAGATATACTATAGACTCTTATGGTTAGTGTAAACAATTAATTTGATTCTATAGAGGCAATGTCTCCATAATTTGACAAAAATTATGACACCGAACTTCAATTCACGAGGCGCATAATTCTTCACATGTACTTTTAGTTAGCGAGATGCATAAGCAATAACTTTGCTTCTTTGCACTAGCATACAACCTAAGTGGTATGTGATGCACCACAATAAACTACAAAGTCTTCTACCCTATTAGGTAGTGCTAGAATTAGTTCATTCATCAATTTCTATTTTAAGGTTTCAAAAGCTTCAACCTATTTTCGTCCCCGTTCAAACATTACTGACTTACATGTCAATGAAGTTAAAAGAACTGCAATTTAGGCAAAATTTTAAATGAAACACCAATAATAACCTGCTAATTCGAGAAAACTACATACTTCTGTTTACGTCTTAGGGTTTTCCCATTTTTCTGTTGCCTAAATGTTTGCTGGATCTACTTGAATTCCATTTGTATTAATGACATGGCCTAAAAATTGTACTTTGGTTAACCAAAATTCACACTTTGAGAATTGGCTTATAATTTCTCCCGCCTAAGTAATTCAAGTATCGTCTTCAGGTGTTTCCATGATCCTTCTCATTTTTAAAATAAATGAATATATCATCTACGAATACGATAGCAAATTAATCTAAATATGGTTTACAAACTCTATTAAACATATCCATGAATGCAGCTAGAGCATTCGTAAATCTAAACGACATCACTATGAACTTAAAATGTCTGTATCTAGTCCAAAAAGTAGTTTCGGAATATCTCCCTCATATATTTTCAAATGATGATAACCAGATCTAAGATCAATACTGGAAAAGACACACGCTCCTTATGACTGATCAAAGAGATCATCAATCCTCGAAAGGGTGATTTTTAATTGTTACATTATTTAGTTCCCGGTAATCAATGCACATACACATTCATTCATTCTTTTTGACAAATAGGACTGGAACTCCCCATGATGATGAACTTGGTCGTATAAAACCTTTGTTCAGCAATTCATCTAATTGATTCTTTATTTCTTTCTTTTCAATTGAAGCAAATTTATATGAAGCTTTGCCAATTGGTGTTGTTCCTCGTAAAATTATTCTAAACTCCACTTCACGATCTAGTGGTATTCCCTATAATTCTTCTAGAAATACAACTATTACTCTTTAATCTTTTTACCTTTTTCAGTATTTACCAAAACTAGATATGCTATACAGCCTCTATTTATACATTTTATGGCTTTCAATATAGATATAATCTCAATCTGTTGATTTGTTTTATGACTACGAATGATAATCTTCTCATTTGTTGATATATGGAGTTTTATTGCTTGTTTGTCATAATGAATATGAGCTTGATTAGATACTAACCAATCCAGACATTGGAAAACATCAAATCCTGCTAATGGTATTGGCAGCAAATGCGTAGGTATAATATGTTTGTATAGGTTAATATGAAAATTCTTCAAGATTTTAGATACTTTAATTATTTCTCCATTTACAATTTCTACCTCAAAAGAATTTTCTAACTTAGTTGAAGACACTTTTAAATAGACTATTAAACTTGTAATCTATGAAACTACAATTCACACCTGAATAAATAATATTTTTGCACAAATATCATTGATATGAAACATACCAGTCACTACAGTCAACACTCTTGCTGCCTCACAAGTATTCAAGACGAATGCTCGTGTGTTCTTTTTTATGTATCTAGTTTCACGCCACTAGTACCAACTTGTTTTAACTTTAGGCATTCTGTGTTGAAATGTCCAATCTCACCGCAGTTAAAACATGTCACTTGTCGTCTTTGAAAGCAATTATCTTTCGTATGGCCCAAAATTTTGCAGAAACTACAAACTGCAAGTTTCTCAAATATGCATTTACCAGGATGCCTTCATTTACAGATTTATTGCATTATGGTATAGAGGGCTGAAAATTCTTTCTTTCAAGACCTTTCCCAAACATCATTGTTACTTGTTCTTCTTCTGAAACACTTCTCTTTTTTAAGTCTCCTCGCGTATGCATATCATTTAATTAGTCATTAAACCAGCCAACTCCATAACTGATTAAATAGTGCTCGACATCGCAACTTTCACAACATCTTGAATTTCACATACCAATCCCCAAATATAACAACTTACAAAATTTTATTCAAGGGTGATGAGATGCGGCATGAAACTAGAATATTCCAAAATCCTTGTGTTCTATCCCTGAATTTCTATTCCTACCATTCAAAGAATCAGGAACTTCTTCAATTAGTTTTTGTTCATTTAATAGGAAAAATTTTCTAACGATAAGATAAGACAAATCCATGACAAAGCATAGCTAGTATCCATGCCTTTGGTTTTTACCACTATATTTCACCATTTAAGGGCTTCGTCTTTGAATGAGTTTGTAACATAGAGATTTTTGTCTTCTTTGGTACATTTAATAATGGCTAGAATAGATTTCATCTTTTCAAACCATTAGATAGTGGTCACAACACCATCTTTGCAAAAAAACTCAGGTGGTTTGCAAGCTTGAAAGGTTTTGTAGCTATAGCCTTTCTCTTGTCTTTTTTTCCTTTGATTCTTAGGGCTTCACATTTCTGGATCAGATCGATCATTTAAACTTTATCGATCATTATCATAATTATTTTGTATTTCCCGGTTAGTACGTACCTTCCTTTTTCTAGATTCTTCGCCTTTCTCCAAGGTATCTTGATATTTTGGGATTGCTTCATCAATTATTTTTCTTACATATTCTTTGTGAAAAATTGGTTTTTTAGGAGAAGTTTAGTTGTAGCTTTTTCATTATTCTATTTGCTATGTTCTCTCGTATTTGTTAATGGTCTAACATTTTTGATTTGCTTTGACATTTGACATTTCCAAATATTAAGTGGATTTAATATTCAAGAAAAAAATGCTAACTTAAACAACAAATTTTATTTGTATAACAAAGTTTTTGTACAACTATTATAATCCTAACTAACTACTACAATCATCAGTGCTTGTAGTCACAAACAAATTTCATAGCTGACCAACAATCTTCATAGTTTGACCATCAAACTACTGCTAGTGGCTGACCACATAGCTAATATCACAAATGACTTCCAATCACATCTCAACCTAAGAATTACGACTATCACCCATCATCTAACAAGAACCATAAATTTCTTTCACAATTTGAACTAACAAACACACACTATAATTAACAACTACTCCAAACCTAAAAACAAACAATTAACTTACATCTTATGTTTGCTTTTCCCATTTCTTGATCGTCACCTCATCATCCCTTAACATGGCGTCCCAAGTTTTTCTTTTGGTTGCCAAGTTTTGAACTTTATTGCCTAGTTCTTGGTTCCTTGCCATAACTATGGTATATTTTCTCTTAATCTCATTAGTCTCACGAAGAGATTTGTTAAGATACTTATACAAGGATACCGGATGATATGCAACATAACCATGATGGGGTGGAGGATCCATTTTTCATACCATAATGTGTTGGTACACACTATTCTTGGGCCAGACTTTATTCTTATTGGTTATATAATTTTCTTATTCAGTTGGCAACTAATATAATACTGTGAATTTTCTTTGTACTCTTTTGGTGTACTCTTCTGGGTCTTCTTCTTTCTCCACTTCTTGTATAATCTATTCGTCGATCATTCTTGTTTCTTCTTTGTTAGGCATTCCGAATAGCTCCTAAGTAGTGGTGACTTTAATTCTTGGTTTCTACAGCATGCTTGAATCTTCCTCCCGAGGTATTAGTAAGGTATATTGTTAGGAGAGTGGACATCGTAGATCTACCATACCTATTGCTTGGCTTTGCACTTCCTGGTCCTTATCCCTTGGATGATAAATGTTACTATTGTCACTGGAGATTTCTATGGGGAATTCTTTAGATTCTTGTTGGGGCGAAACATCATAGATGGCAAAATAATGCCTATTCTTGTTATTATAATAAAATTTGTACATCATGTAGCATTAATAATTCTTGAATTTACTAAAAGCATGTTTCATAAGATTCTTTCAAAAAGCATTCCAATTTAAACATGGTTAAATTTTAGATATTTGCTTATCCTAGAAGTACCTAATTCACTAGAACCTATGACTCTAATACCAACAGATATCAAACCCGGATTAGGTACATCCCAAGTATGTTAGCCGGATTGATTGGTATTGCAATATAGGCCCCATTTTATTTGGAACTAACAACAAAAGTCTTTCTAGAATTCTTTCTATAACAAATTAATCTTATCATTTAATTTTTCATTATCATTTGTCTCAAATATTGTATTCTTTAAATGGTGGCAACCACCTTATATAATTTATAAAATGATTAAATCCTCGCTTGGGGAGGTATTTCAATACTTGGGGTTGAACTTAAATACCCATGTATTCCAAAGTAAGGATGTATCAATTTAAGATCAAGGTGATTATCTTAAAAGGCGATGCTAACCAAAGATCTTTAAGCATGCACTGAAGTACAAGGACGGAAGTACTTCGGAAGATTTGACTATGTACAAAGAAAAATAACTAAGTGTCAAATCTTCCGAAGCCAAAGATAGAATCTACCGAAGCCAAAAGTGAAGTCTTCCGAAGCTTGAAGACAAAGTCTTTCGAAGATTGAAGACTGAACTCTTCCCAAGACTAAGAAAACCTGTGATTCTAACACACTTTTGACAAAAGCAGAAGACCTTTTCGCTATCAGCTCTAAAGACTCACCAACTTATATAAGTTATATAAGTTGGTGATTACCTTTTTACAATTGTCAACCGCCAACATGGTCTCTTTTCTACAACTTCCTGCTTTAGTACTTTAATTCTTATTGTAATACAATATAATGTGAGCTATGGCCTGTCATAGTCACATGTCAAAAGGCAATCAATCTTTTGACTTAACAATAGATTAGTGTCTAGTTGGTCTTCAAAGTATGGCCGATTATAGGTTGTAGTATAAAATATATTATAGCAAGTAACCAAGCAAAGCAAACAACAAGCTTTGTAATACTTGTGAAGACTTGAGAGCAATATAAATCATCCTTGAAAACCAATCTTTCTGTTCTTGAGTGTTCTTACTTGTTTGTTTATTGTTTCATTGTCTGGTTTCCTATTTAATCTAGTAAGTGTGTTTAGTTGATAATATACAACTGTGAAAGTGTTGTTTGAACAACAACTGGTCCTACAACTTTCATTTGGTTTCTTTATTTTTTTTATTGTTGTTGACTAGATTATGTTTACTATTTACTTTGTAGATGATGATTTCAAGTTCATGACTGTAAGCCCTAATATTATTCTCAAACTAACATGTTTTTTGGCTTTTGGATTTAGGGTTGTTTGAGGTTTCCTTAGCTATTGCTTTGGGGTTTTTGGTTGTGTCAATTGTGAACTTCTAGATTGTTGTTGGGTTTGCATCTTTGTGTTGTATGGTTTGCTCGCTTCTGTTGAACAACTTGCTTCGTGTCTTTGCTTGGTAACGGTGACTTCAGTCTCTTCCAATTTTGTTTTTAGGGTGGTGGTGATAAGGTTCAATTTTGTTTTTAGGGTGGTGGTGATAAGGTTGGCTTGATCTTAAATGGATTAACGATAATGACGATGAGCGAATTGCCATCGTTAAGGTTGTCGTTCGATTTGGTTTTGTTGTTAGTGATGCTTAGAGGTGCTATTACTCACAATATGATCAATGATGTCGAGCCATTGATTTCTACAACATCGTGAAACTTGTGTGGGTCTGTTTTTTTGTTCTATTAGAGTTATACAAAGGCCGTGATATTTAAAAAAGCAATTGTTGTCTTGCATGGCACTAGTGTCCAACCGCAATGATTCGCTTATTCTTAGCCTTTTTGTATTAATAATAATTACTGTCACATGACTATTGTATTGCATTGTATAGGCATTAATCAAAACTCGCGTAGCGCGCAAGGATGATTACCGGTGGCTAAGAATTAAAAAACCTAATCTAACTTTGAGTGATGTTGGTATAGTCTTTTGTAGTGGGCAAACACTCCAAAGATTTCAAAGAGGAAATAAGAGACTTGGGGCAATTTTCTGTTATATTTCCAATGCAAAAAAAAAAAAAAAAAAAAAACAAGAATTACTATATTATTAAAAGAGATGGTAAATAAATTTTAAACTTTTTTGTGTTTATGTTTTGCCCACGTAACTTTTGGATTCCATGTTTAGTTTCTGATTATTACTTTATATATATATATATATATATATATATATATATATATATATATATATATATATATATACGCCTTCTTAGAAAGAGAGAGTAATAAAAAGCTCAAAATGAGTCGAGCATTATCGAGCCCGAGCCGTGCCCCATTGTTAAAAAAATGCTCATTAGATTATCGAGCCCGAGATCGAGTTTCACGTGTCAAGCTCCAGCCGAGCCCGGTCTAAAAAAACTCATTAGATTATGGAGCCTAAACCCAAGCTTCACATATCAAAATCAAGCCTGCTCGCGAGCCTACATGTGCTTAAACAAGTCAAGCCGCTCACAAACTACTTATGATCGGATAAATAAAAAGCTCGAAATGAAACAACCCTTATTGAGCCCGCCCGAGCCAAGCCTAAAAAAGCAATATATAAAATTTATAATTGTAAATATACTTAAAACTAGAGATTATGCCCTAAAAAATTTCGAATATCAAGTTCTGACGTGGCAACCGCTTTTACATGACGTCTTTGCTTTGCAGCTATATCGATTAACCTACCCTAAGCCTCAAGTATTCGGTCAATATATGTGTCTGTTTCAAGTTTTAAACGAATGTATAATTTAAAACACAATTTTTGGATATGTATATCAGATTTAATGTAATGTAAATATTAATGACAACTATCATAAATTTTAAAGTTGTAAAGACAAATAAATAGTAAAACTTTCTAATAAATTACATTCTTCATGTTGTGATTGTTATTATACATATATACAATGTGCAAAAATATCTACAGTAATTTAATCTTTCTAAAACCCATGGTTCAACTCTTTATGAAGGGGAGAAAAGTCGATGTCATCAATGATTTACTCTTGTTAAAACCCGTGGTTTAACTCTTTATACAGGGGAGAAAAGTCAATATCATGTTATATCATTGTGTTCCATGTGTTCCTTCAAATTTTTTCTAATTTCTAATTTTGACTATATATAATAGATTTAGAAACAACTCAAGAGGGGTGCTAAGATGTGATGGTTGTAATAAAAGTTTTATATTTTACATCAGTTCAATTTCTCTTTAATTAAAATTAATTGAATTATTGAAAGGAAATTAGTTTCTCTCTTTGTGAAGATAAGAATTGATTTCGATAACTTCGATTTGTGACTTTTTTATATATTTAGTTAGTTAATTTTTTTTTCTCCCTTTCTCAAATACAATTATAATATAATTTATTTTTAAGTAATTTTATTTAGGTTGTTGTGCCTCTACGGAAAACATGTTTTTGTGTTTTATTTGTTTTTTTCTACGTTGCAACATGGGTTTTGTTTAAAATTGAGTTGTTTTAAATTTCATTTATGGTTTGTTCTATAGACATAGGGCATTCCAGTCGCAACACGCGTGTGTAACTTTCATTTTTGCTACCTGTTAAACTTCATATTTAATTTCTTTTTTATAGTTTTTTTGTTGTACAAACTTGTGACATGTTTATTGATACATATGTTTATAGTTATTTATATATTTTGTTTGAATGTGTGAGTAACTTTATCCGGTAAAAAGTTAATTAACATGTTACTTCTTTCAATACAGCTAAAAAAACGTTATCCGCCGCGAAGCGCGGATCTTACTTTTAGTTCTTATTATAATACTGTGTGTTGTGTGGGTGAGAAAAGTGAAGGTATTAGAAAGCTTTTTGAGGAAAATTTGATATTATGTTTAGGTGCGTTGAATTACGGTGTTGTCCTTGAGATTGAAATTCTAAAAAAATAATATTTTGTAATTAAAATTCTAAAAAATGATTTAAATATTATTATGATGGGATACCAATCAACTTTTAGTATATGCAAAAAAATTTAACGGTGGCGATATATTATATACTAGTTTTAGTAACCCATGTATTACACGGTTAAATAAATAAAATAAAATTTTATTAACTATAAAACTATATTTTAAGATAATATATAACTAAAATTACATATTAGTAAGAATATAAGTAATAAAATAATGATATTAATATTTTAAAATTATTTGTTATAAAAAACTAAACATTTTAAAAAAAAAAACCGTTTAAAAAAAATTCATTTTAATAACACCCAATTTTAATTATTTTTTATTTATAAACATTTTACTTTATAAAAACATTAATTTTAAAACCTTTTGATGTTTTAAAAATATTTCTTATTTAATAAAAATTTATTTTTTTATAAATAACATTAATAAAAAGAATTTTTATTTAATTTATTAAAACTCTTTTTAGTCTATAAAAATATATAATGTTATTAGTAATTATAGTAACTGTTAATTAGCAGAGAGAAGTGAGAAAATTTTGGTGAGAAGAAATGTGGTGTTGACACGTGTCTCTTTAATTTACCTTTTTATTAGAATAGATAAAGAAAAAGTAGCTAGTTTAAACAATGCAGGAGACTAGAATCGACACCCTCATCCCTTATTCAATGGGAAACATGCACCATTACCACAAATAATGAAAATCAGTTATAAAAATATTTGAAACTAAGATACAAATAAAATCTTATAATTTAGCACATGTTTTAATAAGATATTAGAATAAGAATATTTATATTTTATATATTTAATTATTTAGTTTACTTATTTAAACATATTTTCATTTAATAAGAGATACAGACGAGAAACAGAAGTTTGGGCTTCATCAAAAGTTGTTGCGTATCACTGAAAAACATTCTTTTATTAGATAGTATAGATATGATCATGCCGTAAGTTTATTTGAGTATGCATAGTTTATGATTCTTATGATACTCATGCATGAATATTATTTGACTATGCATGTGTTATTATTATTATGCTTGAGCATATTGTTACTGCTTAAAGTTTCGAACCACTGCACTAGGTTAATAAGGTTAGTTTTTGATTAACTATAATGAATGTATTGATCTATTTTTATCATAAAAAGATTATCATTTATGATTCATGATGTCATTAAGTGTAGTCAAATGATTCATGATGTCATTAAATGCAGTCAAATGATCTGATAGTATGGTTAAACATATTAGAGTCTCAAAAAGTTATTTATTTTTCATTGAATGATGTGATCATTAACGTAACTCGAATCGCTTATTCTAAAGATAAGTATGCTTTCCATCAACTTATATGGGTGAGTAAAATTATGTATATAGTAAATCAAGTCGTATTACTATCAAACTCTTCTTTTTTCTAATATTTTTTCTAATGATATAATTCTAAAGCAATATAACATGTATATGAGGATGTAAAATTATGGGTGTGTAACATTATGGGCTCTATGGGTGTGTAAAAATATGTATGAATCTTTGATATACATGGTATATTTTACATATAATCATGCTTATTTAAGAAGTACTATACTTGGGGAGGCATTTAACAAATAACAGCGGCATTGGAGGGTTTTAATAATAGTGTCAGTAGAGGGTTCTAATTAAATGTGAACTAGAAATTACCTCACGCATGTTGCGCGAGAAACTCCGCTACATGCTCAAATATCAAAACGCGGATACAAAAACGTAGTAACAGACTAACAACTATCATTTCGATGTTAAAAAATGGTGACTCGGTTTTGAATATTAAAATGTAAATTGAAATATTTAGAAATCTTAAAAATGATATCATTATAAAAAGCGTTAATGGATTTAAATACTCTCAACTATTAGGAATTGGCCGCTGCCACCCCCAAGTATCATTTTGGCGAATATAACTCCAAAGTAAACACTTCGGTGTATGTATCACCCGCCGTTTGTCAGAACCCTAATGACGTTAACTTTCTGATGATGTGGCACACATACGTGTACAAGCCTCGCTTGTGTGGCAGCTAACGTGGTTAAGGCCACATCATCAGAAAGTTAACGTCGTTATGGTACTGACAAACAGCGGGTGATACACATACCGAAGTGTTTACTTGAGAGTTATATTCGCCAAAATGATACTTGGGGGTGGCAGCGGCCAATTCCCAATAGTTGGAAGTATTTAAATCCATTAACCCTTATAAAAATAAATGGTAATAAATGCAAAGAGTCATCATATACTGTAAGGTTATACTTGAAAGGCTGATGCAACCAAAGCAATCAAAGAGCTTCCTACATGCATGCATGATTTACATAGTAGAAGTTACTTTGGAAGTTTTACACTCCTTATAGAAAATATCTAAGTGTAAATCTTTCGAAGCCAAAGGCCAAAGTCTTTCAAAGCCAAAAATGAAGTCTTTCGAAACTTAGATGACAAAGTCTTCCGAAGCCAAGAGACTGAATATTGATTTCTTCCAAAGACAAGAGAAGACATGCTTTCTCTGATCAACTTTTGCATAAAGCTGACCTACTTTTCGCTGCTATTCTGAAGGCTCACCAACTTTACAAGTTGGTGAAAAGGTCCATGCTTTAGTAAACTTTAGAATATTGTTTTTTAGTCTGTAACTTTCTACTTTGTATCTTTTATCCTTTTTTTAATAGATTAGGATGTGAGCTATGACATGTCATAGTCACAAGTCAAAAGGCAATATGCATTTTGACTATACATTGATCTTGTTGTCGAGATTAGTGTTTCCAGCTGGCTTTCAAAGTATAGCCAGTTATAGGATGTAGTATAAAGTATCTTAGGTTCTTGTATTTCTTTTTATGCTTGTAACTCTTGTAAGAGAACTTGAGAGCAATATACAACATTCTTGAAAATCAACTGCTTTGTTTTTGTGTTCTTTACTTTAAGTTCTTTGCTTCCTAATAGCCGGTTCCCTATTTGATTATAAGTGTTAGTATGTTTACTCTCCAACAATCTGTGAAACTGTTGCATTGACCTCCCTAACCGGTCCTGTATATACCGAGATTTAGAACTTAAAATTTTAGCTTTTTAATATCAAATTAAATTTAAAAATTTAAAAATGTATTCAAATTAGTAACAATTTAGAAAAAAAATAACTTCTCTAACAATTTTTGATCATTTGTTACAAGTGTCTATAGTCTTAAAAATCGTATTTATAAATAGTCTAAGAAAATGTTATCTTATCTATTTAAGAAAATATGAAAAACTAAACAAAGAAAAACAAATATTTCTCCATGATAATAATTTAATGGTATATAGTTTTAAAAAGTTTCATAGGTGAAAGGTAGACTTCAACTCATCATCACCTCTATCTTTTTTATATTAACACTTTTAACTTTGTTAGCTTATGTTATTAGAAACTTAGATTTCATCTTCATCAAGTGGCTCTCAGTATCCTTCATGAAAGTTTGTTGCTGATTCTATAACACTCATTTCCATCTTCTTCCTCATCAATCTTGAACTTCAAAAACGTCACTAACTTCAAATGGTTCTATTTAAAATCGTTGAAGTTGTCAGCCCACACTCAAGGCCAAGATCTGTGAAAGTGAAATAACTTCGATGGCCTTTGCTTCCATCTCTTTCTAGTGGCAACAACCCCAACCTTCATCGCCTACCCAGATCTTCGTCTTCTCCTTGTAAATCGACGTCTTCTTCTTCACCTTCGTTCAAATCTCCGTCCTAAAACCTAAAGCTCCTCCTCATTCTTTGTGTAAGAAAGGATGATGCAACCAAAGTAGCCAAAGAACTTCTTGCTTGCATGCATGTGCATTGCAGAAGTTACTTCAGAAGTTTTACACTTCTCCTAAGAAAATTGTCTAAGTGTAAAATCTTCAGAAGCCAAGACCAAGATCTTCCGAAGCCAAAGATGAAGTCTTCCAAAGCTAAGAAGACAAAGTCTTCCGAAGCCAACAAGACAGAAGACTGATTTCTTCTGAGGACAGAGAAGACATGCTTTCTCTGATCTACTTTTTCAGAAATCTGACCAACTTTCCGCTACCACTCTGAAGACTCACCAACTTGCATAAGTTAGTGAAAAGGTCCATGCTTTAGTAAACTATAGATTATGGTCTAGGTGTCTATAACTTTCTACTTTGTATTTTTATTCTTTTTGTAATACATTAGAATGTGAGCTATGGAATGTCATAGTCAAATGTCAAAAAGGTAATCTGCCTTTTTGACTTTACATTGATCTTGTTGTCTAGATTAGTGTACCCAGCTTGGCTTTCAAAGTATGGCCGGATGTAGGATGTAGTAAACTGTTGAACTTATCACTTGATCACTTTGTAACTTTTTAATAGAACATGAGAGCAATATACAACATTCTTGAAAACCATTTCTGCTTGTGTTCTTTTACTTTAAGTTCTTAGTTTATATAAAGTCGGTTTCCTATTTGATCTTGTAAGTGTTATTCAAGTTCACTCTCCAAACACCCTGTTGCATTGACCTCCCCAACCGATCCTGCAATTGGTATTAGAGCTTCTAGGTTTTTGATTGTAAGATCTTACCATCTTAAATCTGATCAATTTCAAAAAGCACTTACTTGCTCAAATGGCAGCTCTCTCCAAAGCTGATATGGAAACCGGCACAATGACAAAGTCTCCATTGATCACTCCTGATGACTTTGATACTTGGTGCCAAAAAATGGAAGGGCTCATCAAATTTCAAGACTACAGGATGTGGTGATCTATTGTCTCAAGACCTCATGTTCCATGCACACCTTCAGCAACTGCTGCTGGTGATATGATACCAAAGGATGTGGCTGACTATTCTGATGAAGATTAGAAGAGAATAGATGTAGATCAAAAGGCCATAACTGCTCTTCAAACTGCTCTTTCCAACTCTATCTATAGAGGCTTCAAGAAGTGCAAAACTGCCAAGCAGCTCTGGGATGCACTAAAGCTGATGTATGAGTGGTCTGAGGAAGCCAAATAGAACAAGAAAGACCTCATGAAGCAGTAGTTTGAGAACTTCACCTTCAAGACTGGTGAAACCATGACTCAGTAGTATTTTAGATATGTTGAGATTATGGACACTCTGGTGGATATCGGTGTCAAACTGGAGAATAGGGACATTATGAGGAAGTTCATGTTCTTTATTCCCAGGGAATGGACTCACTACTGTGTGGCCATTAAAAGAACTAAGAACCTCTCAAATCTTACCCTTACCAAGCTATATGGTATCCAGAGCATTTACCAGATGGAGATGAATATGGAAAATCCATCTCACAGCTCATCCAGTACCCACAAGAGTTTTGCCTTCTATTTGGTTGAAAGTGATAGCAGAGAACCTCAACATTATCTTCTCCGCTACCCTGACAATGCACAAAAAGACCCTTTCATCACCTTCCCGGAGACACCAAGGGAAAGCTACATCCAAGGAAGCCCATTCCACGAGACAAGCTCTTCTCAAGCCTTTGTGTTTTCTGATGAAAGTTTAGGCAACTTTCTCTTTACTTTGGAAGACTTGGACTACATTCATCCAGATGATCTTGAGTACATGGAGATTGTGCAACAGATGTCTGTCCTTACTCATAGAGCCAAGAAGTTCTACCAAAGAACAGGGAGGAAGTTTCCTAGCAATGTATCCAATTGCAAGTTTGGGCTGGATAAAAGCAAAGTGAAGTGTTACAACTGTAACCAGATGGGACACTTTGCTAGAGAGTCCAAGGCACCAAGAACAAATGGTGGCCAGGCACAATCCAGATCAAGCTACACCGAGGGAGCTCCAAAAGCTGAGAAGCCCAAACAACAGGCTGTAATAGCTGTTGAAGAAGGAGGCTTTGATTGGAGTTTCCAGGTTGAAGATGCTTCTCCAAACCATGTCTTTATGGCTGACCATAAAGAATCTAAGGTAACAGAACATCTTTGTACCTCTGAGTGCATTGCTAAAGTTAGCATGTATAGGTCCTACTACTTAGAAGTGAGATCTGATCTTTAGTCTTTCAATATTTTAAAAACTGATTTTAAAAGAGCAGAAAATGATTATAAACTTAAAATAGAAGATTTAGAGAAAACAATTTCTACTCTTAAATATAAGCACACAAATTACAGGACTCAAATCAAAGATCTCATTGCTAAGTTAACTGAATGCCAAGCTAAGCTTGTGATCAGTAAAGCCAGGGTAGAAAAATGTGTTCTTGAAGAGAAAACCTTCAAGAACATCATATCTTCATCTTTGCATGCCAAAGTGTCTTATCAAAACAGGGAGGGACTGGATCTAGTGAAATAGCTCCTCCACACACTATATTATCTGTAAGACAGCCAAGGTATGGAACTTGTGAAGATGAGCTTCCTCCAGAAGATCCAGTTCAAAAGAAAGATGAAGATGATGATAATGAAAAGGAGATGGTGAAGGACGAACCTGAACTGAGTGAGAAGGTTCAATCTAATGAGGGACACCATTATCGTGGAGAGAAGAAATGGACAAAGATGGCGAAGTCTGCAAGAAAGAACTTGATCAGGAATGCATAGAGAAAAGCCAAGAAAGCTCAATAGATTAAGGCCACTTTTGACTTGAAGCAGAATCAAGTATTCATATCTGCTGGGTTTGAGGTGGTGAAGACTGCAAACTTAACTATGGATTCTAGTACCAGGAGTTCTAGTTCAAGTTCAAACCATCCTTGTCAAAAGAGGAAGGTTGATAAAAAGTGCACCACTGCTGCACTACCTGAACCATCCAGTTCCAAGAGCAAGCCTATCCCTAAGAAGCCTATTGCATCATCTGCAAAGGTGAACAAGAAATTGGAAATTGATCTAGCTCAATCAGCCTCTCAGAAGAAATCTCTCAAAAGCAGCTCAACTACATGCATCATGTGTGGCAGTACTTTTCATCTTCCTAAGGATTGCATCTACAATCCCAAAAGTACTGTCAACATGACCAAGAAGGCTTCTGAGATGAATAAGAAGAAGAAAGCTTTAGAAGGAAAGCCATTTTCCCTCAAAAGCTCAAAAAAGAAGGCTCAGAAGATAAGTGGAAAATTGCCTTCGTAAGAAATTTTGGTCTCGGAAGAAAGGAAGGCTTCCGAAGTACTGAAGTCTGCAGTGGATGCAAAAACTTTCGAAGGTTCAGTCTGCAAAACTTTCGAAGTTGTAAAAACTTCCAAAGCTTTGAAGGCCAAGTCTAGTCTGTCCAAGATGGTATGGAAGACAAAGGAAGGCCAAGTGATTGAAGTTTCCTCATCATCAACAGCTCAAGATCCTCAATGCTTAAACATAGGATCCATAACTGTTGATTTATCTTCTGTTAATATAAATAAACCCAAGACAAGCGAGGCTTGGTTCTCCAAATGTAACTAACCATCTCATTGTGTTACATGTCTAAATGGAAAGCAACACAAAGTGTCTCACAAACCAAAGGAAGTCAACTCCATCACTACCCCCCTTCATTTATTACACTTGGATCTGTTTGGCCGTACAAGTGTAATGAGTTTAGGAAAAACTTCATATTGTCTTGTGATCACAGATGACTTCACAAGATACACTTGGGTCTTCTTCCTTAGAACTAAAGATGAGACTCCCGAAATCTTGAAGTCCTTCATTCTGAAGATTAAGAATCAATCTGATCACAAGGTCAAGATCATAAGATGTGATCAAGGAACAGAATTCAAAAATCACATCCTTGATTCATTTTGTGAGTTCTATCCAGAGTATGGACAATTAGGATTCACCACTCTCACCTGCAGTTGTCCAGACTCAACAACTTCCTCAGGCTCACACTAATATGGAGGCCATATTACAGAACTCTTTAAGAAATGAATTCCAATGGCTATGTCTGCCCCATCCTACCCTGCTAAAAAACCAATAGTAGAATGGTGGTATGACAATGCAAGAATGGCCTTGGTGCTTTCTAGATCTCAGGGGCAGTAGGAGGTCTTTAATTTTCAGACCCTGAGATTCTATGAGAATATATCTTTAGTTGATCTGCCACTTGTCAACCTAATCCAAAACAAACAGGCTGGTAGATTAGCTGAAATGATTCAAGAGTTGGTGTTGTAGGAGTTCAAAAGCATAGCAAAATTATATAGATAGAGGCTAGCAGGGAAAACTATCGGTCAACTAAATACTGAGGCAGACCCTAAGATTAGCTTCGAAGAGGAAACCTTGGTTGAAGGCCCAGCAGTGGACTCTGTGAACCTTGAGACAAGCTCAACCTCAGCACTCAGTACCCTCAGTGAAACACCTGGTGAAGGTGTATCACAACATTTCCCTGGCCAGATCTCAAGCTCAATACAATCATTAGAAGGCCATAGCTCTCTCCACCCTGAGTCATACAAGCCAACAATTCACAAAGAGAAAAGGAAGATGACTCCTAAGGAGATTGAGGAGGAGAAAAGGGAGAGGAAGAGGAAGGCTAGGGGAGAGAAAAGAGGAGAGATACCATGCTTTATGCAAGCTGCAATCAAGGCTGCCCACAGGCCTAACACTCAAGATGATGAGTTAAGGGCAGCCAGATTGAATTATCTCGGATTGAGGAACTACAATATAGATGAACTCATCTCTCTTCCCTTAGTAGAGTTAAATGAACTGGCAGACACAGAGTTGTCTAAAGAGAGGAAGGAGGCTGAGGCTGCAGAACTGCTCCTTAAGATCAAAGAAGAAAGAAAAAGAAAGATCTTTACAAAGCCCCTGTCCTCTCTCCAGTTAAAGAAAGTCCTGAGAAAGAGAATGTGGTTATACAACAGGAACAAACTCAAATAGGCAAAGAACAAAAGAGACAGAAAATGATAGCCTATCTGAGTGCCACAGGTCTTTATCAGGCAAAAGCTCTCAACCCTTTCTCATATGAATATGTTGAATTTGAATACCTCAAACAGCTGGAAGAAGAAACTCAAACTCAAAGAAAAGCTGTTAAGAGGAAATGAGAGAGGAGGCTGCTAAGTCAAGAGCGACCATCAGAACACAAGAGAAGAAGTCTGTTGATAGGCTGAAGATGGTAAGCTTCTTGAAGCTGTATGGGTTCTCCGGAAGGAGACTTGGTCCTATGTCTCTATCCACAATAGATAAGCATATTAGAAGTATCAAGCAGAAGATAAAGAAATAGACAAATATGGGTTCTCCGAAAGGATACTTGTGTCACAACACACTTTATTGATGACGACTGGGTCTTACACAAAAGGATATTAAATTTCTGGCCAATCTATAGCCGTAAGGGGGAAGACATCACTATGGTCATACTTCAGTGTTTAAAAGAATGGGATATTGAACATGTCATGGCAATTACTACGGATAATGCCTTTTCTAGTGATACATCCATATCAATTCTCAAATCTAAATTACCAAATTTTATGGGTGACTGTAGATAATTACATATCCATTGTATGGCATACATAATAAATTTGATTGTAAAGGATGCACTAAATTATCAAGGATCATCAATTGATCGTATAAGAAATGTCATTCAATACATTAGATATTTTCCAAAAAGAATACATGCATTTAAAAAAATTGTGTAAAAGATTTGAATATTGAAAGTAAGGCAATGTTGTCTTTGGATATGTCTAATAGATGGAATTCGACGTATGAGATGTTGAATACGGCCGAAAAGTTTGAAAAGGCTTTTGAAGCTTATGATTTTATAGATTCCAACTATTCGGAAGAATTGGGTGTTGATGTTCCTATAATTACAGACTGACATTATGCCGGACATATGACAAAAATTTTAGAATTATTTAAGCGTAAAACCAAGAATGCTTTTGCATCGACACTGGTATTTTATTTAAAATTTATACTTTATCTTTCAAGTATTAATTTTAATTATTATTTCAAAACTTCAAATATCTTTAACTTTAATATAAACATGTGTGAAACAGGTGGTTGCAAATCAATTCTTCACTGAATCAATGCATATTGATAAGCATTTATGAATGTTGAAGAGTTGAAATCACTTGGTAAATATGCAAATGGATAGTACTATGCAAAAGAAGTATGATAAATATTGGAGGAAAGATTAAAAGTTTAATAAGCTTTTGTACTTCGCAACTATACTAGATCCTCGTTGGAAAATTTGTGTAATTGCATTTGGTTATAACAAAATATTTACAACTAAACAAGATACGGGTGAAACAGAATATGGCATTAAGAAAAGGTTGACGTGATAATTAAATCTATCATTAGGGAATTAGAGATAGTATTTGATTTCTATAAGCTAGCAAATGAAACTCAAAGTTCTAATGATATTAGACCCTTCATCACAAACAGATAATGAAGATAAATTTTTTTAAGTGACTTCAAATCGGATTGTTATTTTACAATGTACAACGACAAGTCGGAATTTCAAAGGTATCTAGAAGATGAGGGGGAGGCCGATTATCGGAGATTTAATATTCTACAATGGTGGAAAGGTTCTTCTACAAAATATTTAATATTAACAAATATGGCTAAAGGTATGTTTAAATACATGTTATTAATAATTCTTTTAAGCTTTTTAATTTCTAACTTTTGCTTCTTATTTTTTTAGATTTTTTATCCATTCAGCTTTCGAATGTAGCTTTCGAGTAAGCTTTTAGTATAGGTGGATGAGTTGTGGAAACACATAGAAGTTCTCTTTCCCTTCCGGTTGTCAAAGCACTAATATGTTCACACACTTGGATTCGTAAGTCAAGTAATAAAATCAACTATGAGGATGATTGGATAAAATTTGATTACCTTGTAACACGTAAGCTAACATACAATTTATAAATACTTCGTTTATATAACCTTTTTAATAATTTTATATTATTCTTTGTAGAAATTTCTAATAACCTGAAACCAAGTAACACACATGTTGATAAAGATTAACGGGTGGTCGTAGATGCATATGGAGGAATGAATGGAGAATTTTTTTTAGCAATGATAATTATAAAAATTTGGTTGGTTTTTTAATGTTTTTTCCTTAAGCTAGACAAGTTATTTCTCATTGTTTTGCTTGGTTTGAATTTTAGTTGGTTGGATCGTTATCTTTTTGTTATGGTATGATTATGATTTAATTTTTACATGCAATTACTTAATGCTAAATCATTAAGATTTCATCAAAAAAAGAAAACATAGCTTATGTTGCACATAACTATATATTTACGTGTTGTCCGTATTTTATCTAAACCTTTGTCCATGTCTAGATTAATAACTAACGGTGTTATTCCTCTCTGCAATACATATCTTTATTAAACATACCTTTGAGAAGACTATAGCTTTATCCAATACTTTATCACTAAAGTAATATAATGATATCTAGTTGTGGCATTTCATCAATAACTTTATATGCATCATTTAATCATACAATAAAACAAGCATAAGCATATACTTCCAATATCAAAATCATATTTAATAGAACATAATCAAGATGTAATCAAGACTCAATCCATATTCTAACAACAAAATCATAGATAACATATTGAATTTGATTAGCAATATATAAAGAAAGAAAGGCTACATAAGTGGATCACAACTTTCATAAAACCGGAGTTGGAGCAGAAATCTAAACATCATTAATCGGTTTCGGGAGTTCAACAATACCCGAGAACCGAAATTGTTACCAACCGACTCCCGACTTTGGTGTGTAGTGGAGGGCGGGGTCTCGGTTATAATATTTGAAACATCTCGGGTATCGGGTCGTGTCGGGAACAACCATGCAGGTCTCGGGTAGCCGGGTTTGATCAGCCCTAATTGGCAGTTAGCATGTAGCACATGTTCTGAGTGTATCTATATCTAGGTTTGTTATTTTGTAATTAACAGTTGCAAAACTGCCAAAATTAAATTTTTACATTTCATAACAACATATGTATAAAGTAGACAACCAAGTTGCATTGATGGATGAAATAGAAGACAAGGTTGGAAATTTTCCTCTTATAATTATTAAAATGTGTTGTGCATATTTGTTTACTCAGGGTGTTTTTAATTGTTTTAAAGTTATAATCTAAGTTTCATTACAAAATTTTTATTAAAGAATTGTTACTGTAATTAGAATGATAATTAATTATAAGTAATAATTAAAAAATGGTTGCTTAACCTTGTTCGGTTAATTTGGTGATCTTAGGATCGGTGTATTTAATCACCGTAGTGCAACTATAAAGTGTTGTTGCTTCACATTTCGTTGTAGACATGGTTTTGTTATTTGTTTTTGACCGTGGTCTCAATAACTTATCAATTCATAGGTCATATGTCTAAAGGGTTGTTTGATAGTCTTTTAACGATCATTAAGAGGCTAATTATTAATGGTTAATAACCTTTTAAAGTTAATAGGTAACAATAATGCTGAATGGTTAAAAAGTTAAATTAATGGTACATTTTAATCATTCAGCATTAGAGTTATCGTTTAACTATTAGTAGACTATGAAGTATTAAGATGTAGCCTCTTAATAACCATTAAAATACTATCAAATAACCCCTAAGAAGTATCCATGATCGCTTCAATACTATGCCAACACAAATTTCTAATCCTAAAGACGTAATCAACAAAGAGTTGTAAAAAGTGTAAGTTCTTAGGAGATAAAGTGTGTTCTGTTTTTCTTGATTTTTTTAGTATGACACATCAGCATCACATAAACTTGCTTTCATTTTCAGTTTTCTCCGGTTGAGAGGGTGTTGTGCAGCTTTTCTCCAAGTTTCTCCTCATTTTTAATTATGTGTACGTGTGTGGTGTGATACAACTTGCATACCCATCAATTCAAACTTTGAGTTTAGGTAAATAATCCCCAATTTGGGGTTGATTTTGGCCACCAGAATTGAGAAGTGGTGAATTTTTCACCACCTCTCATAGGTTCCACCATGTTGTTTCTTACTTCACTTATACACTAGTATTATTAAGTTTCTAATACATGAAATTCACTTTTCAAAATCATAGTTAAATTTTGATTTCTCTCTATATTAGAGAAACAACCTTAAAATTTGTATCACCTTCTCTTCAAAAATGGTGGATGAACACGTTTTACACATATTGGTGTACCACCAACTTGAAGCACTGTCACAAGAATCCATTCTTGAAAACTCAAAAGTTAGGCAAATTATACATAATCTATGTATTTAATATGGATATGCATAAGTTACAAAGGTACCTAATCATCTCATTGTAGAGTTTCCACTTTCCATATTTAACTACATTTTAGTACCGACAATAACAGAAAAACTTTAGATTGACAAAAACAGACCAAACAAAACCGGACAGGGTAAGTTCAGATTGCCGGTTAACTTTAGCCCCACCTCCATATCAACAGCGCCATCCAAATCTAGAACTTGTTACACCTAGAACCGACACTTGACATTCAGACATGGCCTTTTGCACATATTTACAATGAGATAGATACTAATAACCAGAACTTGTCTATAGGATGTATCAGACTGAATAAAACATACCGTCTTTCTTGAACCCCATTTACAAGCAATCGAAATCGTTTCTCTTTGCCTTCTTTGCAGCCTGACTCACAAGATCGATCTCTGGTGGCTTCAGATATGCAGGCATACCATTTTTGTTCTCCATTGGGCCCGCCCATGATAAGGGTTGAACTACAATATGTACAAACCACATTTAAGTCGAGTGACGAAGCTGCAACATATAATAGCTAGAGGTGGCAAATCGACAGACTGGGTATTTGGTCAAAAGGGATAGTTTTATGGCGGGTCAAAAGGGGTCATGTTAGGTTGACTTGAAACTATTATACTTCAAAGAGTTATATTTTCTTTTAAAACATAATTAGGATGACAAATATGATTACAAATTTATGCTATTCCAGTAACAATATGATATTTTTTAATTAAATGATTTATAAGGGTTCATGCATTACAATTACACTTTAGGCGACCCATGTAACCAAACATAACCTTGAAACGACCCATGCAAGAAGCTAACCCAGAAACGACCCATTGACAAGTAAATGGGTCGAAATTACCACTTCTACATAAAAACCAGATTTATGGAGCTGAGAACACAGTAATACCAAGCTGCAAATCCAACTTCTCTGCCGGACCTGCCCATGCTATCGGTTCAACTGCAAAATATATATATTTCCTCGTCAAATGGATGTGTAATGGGAAAATTTTTGAGTTATCTTCCTGGATACCTTTTAGGTTATAAGAAAACGCAAAAGACAATAACCCAACAATTGTAATAGTTACTAATATACCAAAAGTAGTACTAAAAAAAAGTGCACATTAAGCTCACATATTCTAATGCTGCTTCCATAACTTTATTACTATGTTTCCTACATCATTATATATCTTTCCACAACTGAAACTACCCACATGATTTTCGCCACAAAGTTACCAACTTCGGTTAATATTTTCTTACATCTTATTTATACTCCATAAGAATTGCCATAATTGTTTCGAAATAATATAACAAAATACCTGCTGACGGTTCAAGATATTGTGTCGTTGTGGGTGCTGCCTTCTGAGAAGGACGTTTCTTCACATAGTTCTCCTGTAAGGGTCTCGGGACTTGAAAAGAAAACCGCCCTATTCCAATTCCTTGTGCATGTTCTGGGTGATTATCCAAATATCTGCTTAAAAGAAACATTTAGGAGCCTTTCCAGGTTGTAACATGAACCATTTAAAGTTCTAACATGTTCAGGGTGAGCCAGAAACATACTTGCTAACCTCCGGAAGTGAGCGAAGTTTGGTGCCTGTTGGTGACACATAATATCTAGAAACCAAAATGATTTACAGATTAAGTAATATTAATTAAGATATATCACAAAGATGGAAACGTTTTAAATAAAATGAAAAAAGATTCGTACACATCTGCGAATTTAGAGCTGCCTTCACGTCTTAGCCTCAAAAGCCTCTTCCACCCAGGTGGTGGTTGTGCAATGTTGGGTTTATCAATAGCCCATATTCGGGTCCCATCTTGCTCAATATCAGTTGGGTCATCACATGAAACAACCCGATTCCATTGACGGGTTGTTTCACATATAAATGGTTGGTCTGTGATGTGTTCCCGGATCACCTCATATTTCTCTTGATCTGGGATTAATCTCCATTTATGACAATTGGCACATTGGACAGTAAAAGCACCGACCTCAGGGGGTGCTCTCGAAAAAGACAGGGATTTATCTGAATTAGGATTGCTTACAGCTTTGACTGCGTACGAACCATTCATAGAATGATCATAGAGCACAATTTGTTTATGAGAATCATCAGACACAGGGATATCTTTATCTTCCTCTTCAGTGCTATATTCAGACAAGGACACATCTAAAACATTTTGATCTGTTTCTTCTCTACCACTGTGTGAAGGCACACTTTGTCCCTCAAGGGCAGTTTGGTCGTTTTCTAAGGCTTCATGATTACTCTTTGTGTCAACCAGAGTAATCTCAGGCCTTTTCCCTCCCATCTTGATGGTGATTTTGGGAGAGCGTGACTGCATCGCTACAAATTTGAAGTTCCCTGCTGCACACATAACAGCAATAGGAAAGTTCACCATATGAATTTGCAAACTGCATATTATATTTAATATGAATAGTTCATTCCAGTGGATCAAAAACTTGCTACAAGAATACATCACAAACATTGACCGCAAGCAAGACAATAAAAAGATAAATGTTACCAACCTCTTTTAGGCTGGAAAATTCTAAAACATTAAAAACTGTCCGGTTGACGTCACACTTTGAGTTCCAAGATTGCTTTTTAATCTGAAATGTTCAATAAAAAAACATTTAATATCCACATGATGTTGACGGATGGTAAATGTGACTGCAAATTACAAAGAAAGAGACGTGCATATACCTCTTTATGTGCTAACAAAGCACATAAAAAGCATCATGTTTTTGAGCTGAAAATGACTATAAAAAGAATAATAATCCAGAATGTGAAAAATAATCATAAACCTTAGAATTATAGTTTGGAAATTGGAAGTCACTTGAAAAACCATTTATTGCGCGGCATATAAATGGACATAAAGAAAAACATGATTAGATTCATCATCACAAATAAAATGAGGCTGCTAAACAATTTAAGAAACAAATCCATATATCCATAATTTTATGAGCAACAAAGCTCACGTGCATAGATTCATGTTAAATATCTATCAAAGTTTCAACTTGGCAAAACCCGCTTGCAAAACAACTTAAACCCTATCCACGAATATTCTCAAGGTACAAAAAATCGATTGAGAAGATAAATCAGACAAGTTTTAAATGTGCTTAAGCCAAGAAACAGGTCTATATATACAAACCAAAATTCATAGACTTTTCATTTAAAACAAAATTCAGGGTAGATAAAAGCCATATCTTTTTTAAAATTTTATATTGGAAAAGCATCTTCATTTCGTAATTAAATCCATTTGAAAAATCAATAAACCCTAATTAGAAACACAATCAAAACTAGAAGTAATTTATTAACATCCTCATCAGACACCCATTTAGCCTTGAATAGTCTACGCACTATCCCTCAAAAAATCAAAACCAGTTCAACATATTCCAATTAAAGCAAACACTTATAAATTATGTACAAAAGATATATGGTAAAATTCAAGCAATTTGGTTGAGTTTGTGCATGGAAATAGTGAAGAATCAATTCCGTAAGTGGTAGCTATATCCCTTCTTCAAAAATAATAGATTTCAGATCCTAATAAGAAATATATTAACACTTGAATGATGTATGTGCTATCCCTCAAATGTGCATGGTAAAATTTATTAACAGCCTCATCAGACACCAATGTAGCTTGAATGATTAATGCTCTATACCTCAAAGATTTAAAACATCTTCAACATATTCCAATTTAAACAAACACTTAAAATTGGTCTACAAAAGGTGTATGGTAAAATTTATTAACATCCTCACCAGATACCCATGTAGCTTGAATATCTATGCGTTATCCCTTAAAGATTTAAAACCCCTTCAACGTATTGCAATTATAACGAACACTATAAAATGATCTACAAAAGATGTCTGGTAAAATACAAGCAAATTAATTAACTTTAGGTGTGGAAATAGTGAAGTAGATTCACGTCAACAAGTGATTGCTCTATGCCTCCTCCTCCTACAACAATAACAAATTTAAGACCCCTATAACAAATTAATTAACACTTGAATGATCTATGCAATATCCTCAAAGATGTATGGTAAAATTAATTAAAATCCACATCAAACACACATGCCGTGATGGAAAAAAAGTAAATTACCATGCATGCATGTTGCACATAGGTTTAGTAGCTGTTAAATTCCGTTGGAATTTTTTAATTTAGTCATGAGCGTGTCTTTTGTTTAGCCGATTTGCTTGTTTCTGTTAAATGCTTTTTAGGAAGTTGTGAGCTAGTTCGCTATCTTGTACTTCTATTTAAGCATTGTTTCCATTGAATAAAAGCAACGTAAACTTTGAGTTTATATCAGTTTGTGTCTTTCAATTTGGCATCAGAGCTCAATTCATGATCAAAATCTAAGAGAGAAAAGATGTGAAGAGAAGCTGAAAGTGCCCCACTTTGATGGCGATTATGAGCATTGGAGCGAAATGATGGCGATTCTTTTGAGAGCAAAGAAACTCTAGGGTTTGATCAATCCTAGTGCAAAGGAGTCGGTGGTCGGTATTGTTGTTAGCGATGCCTAGAAGAGGAAACTAGAGGAGTTGCATCTCAAGGATCTACAAATCAAACATTACTTTATCAATCCATTGATAGAGTGACCTTTGAGCAAATCCTTGATCAACACACAGCAAAAGCAGTGTGGAACTACATAAAACATCAATCCATAAGGAATGAGAGTGTTAAGAAATCAATACTTCAAAAGCTTCCTAAAAATTTCAAATTCTTGGAGATGAAGACCGGTGAAACCACCACTAAGTGAATTTACTCGAGTTCTCACAATTGCCAACCAAATGACGAGTAATGGAGAACTCATGCCTGACGTGAAGATAGTTGAAAAAATCCTAAGAACTCTTAATCAGAAATAAATGTTTGTGGTGATATTAATAGAGGAATCCAAGGATGTGGAAAAGATGACTATTGATGAGTTGAATGACACATTTTTGGTTCAAGAACTGAAATTCAAGAGATAAGACAGGGAGAAGGAGCAGGCATTGAAGGTGAACAAATATTAGTTCTCTAGTTCTCATGAACATGGCAACCTTTCGTAACCTTTAGTAACGATGAAGTCCATTGGAGTTTTTTTATTTAGTCATGCACATGTCTTTTGTTTAGCTGATTTACTTTTTCTATGTCATGTTTTTTTAGGAAGTTGTTTGCTAGTTTTTTTTTTTATTTTGTACTTATAATTAAGCATTGTTTCCATTGAACAAAAGCATCAAAAACTTTGAGTTCATAAAGCTTGAGTCTTTCATGTAGCTTATAATCCCCCACGCATTTAAAAGCCCTTCAAACTTCCCTCACATCAGTTTGAAGTCCATTGTACTTATAATCAATGCATTATCCCTCACACATTTAAAAGCCCTTCAACCTTTTCCAATTACAACAAACATTTACAATTGACCATCAAAGATGTATGCTACAATTCATGTAATTTGATTGAGTTTAGAGGCAGAAATGGTGAAGAAAATTGTAAACAAGTGGTTGCTCTATCCCTCATACAACAGTAATAGATTTTTGAACCCTATAACAAATTGATGAGAGCAAACAAAAAAGATAACAAAATACACAAAATAAAGCTTATACACGCAAAATTACCCTAGATCGGTATCAAAGTGTCAAAAAAAACACTTGCAGAAATCACTAAACCCTAGAAGTGAGTAATCGAACATACATAAATTCAATCAAACAATTGTCATTAAGCAGCTCAAAACCACAAATTAGAATGAAAATAAACAACGGGAACCTGAAACAAACCTAAATGAAAACAATCCACGATGTTTTCGTACAAAACAACACTCAATTACATCAAATTTGATAGAAAAGAAAGCGATTACAGGATTGAAGTACAGGACAAGATCAAGATGCGCTTTTTTGTTTGATTTTCGACAAGAGGATCACTTACTGAGGACTAAAGCAGCAGATCTGAGCTGACGATTGAGATTGAGGCGTCGATTATCACAAAGACCGATGATTTATGTAGTGTAGATGTGATTATATGTGTCGGATTGAGATCGGAAGAGCAGATAAACGCAATTCAAGTTTTCAACCAACAAAGGCATGAAATTTAGAGAATTGGGTTACAAAATCTTGCCATAAATTCGAGAATTACATGATATGGGATACGAACGTTAATGCCTTGATTGTAGGTTAAAAGATGTTCCTAACTCGAAAGAACTGATTTACTTTATTATTTTTTTAATATTTATATTTTAATAATAATTATAACTAAAAAAACACGTAATAATATCACATTTATTTTTATTAATTTTTTGAATTTTTTTATTAAATAATTAAAATAATTACTAATAATATTATTTGATTTTTAGATTATAATAATTTTTAATAAATTAAAAAAATATATATTTTGTAAAATATTGATTTGTAACTAATAAATCTTTATTTTATTTATTATTTTCATTCACCTATGTTATAAATGTGCTTACTAAAAATAGTTACATATATCTCTGTAAACTTTATTAATTGCATATATATACAATCCAATATAATAATCAACTAAAAAAACATGTGATAATATCACATTTATTTTTATTAATTTTTTTGAATTTTTTTATTAAATAATTAAAATAATTACTAATAATATTATTTGATTTTTAGATTATAATAATTTTTAATAAATTAAAAAGTTATATGTAACTAATAAATCTTTACTTTATTTATTATTTTCATTCACCTATGTAATAAATGTGCTTACTAAAAATAGTTACATATATCTCTGTAAACTTTATTAATTGCATATATATATATACAATCCAATATAATAATCAAAATTACAAATATTCCCATCCAAAATTATAAATTTATATATTTACCCATTTAGTTAATTTTAGTAAATATAATTAATAGAATGATATTTTTGTCATTTATTATA
Organism: Flaveria robusta; assembly: GCA_025506415.1. NCBI lineage: Eukaryota > Viridiplantae > Streptophyta > Magnoliopsida > Asterales > Asteraceae > Flaveria > Flaveria robusta. The sequence continues at coordinate 16,710,510 of CM046465.1, read as the reverse complement.
TTCTATATATGAAGGCTACTAGTACTAAACACAAGTTTTAAATCAAATAATTAATGCAAATTTATTTAACTTTTTTCAATCCCCAAATAACCAATCCAAGTATAAATCCATGTGTTGACAAGATCCAAGTTTCAAACAATTTATTTTACCTACTCTTCAACTGAGTATTCAATTTATAAAATCAATTCGAGTTTTAAATAAATTAATAGTAGTTATGGGTACCTACGATTAAATCGCAACCAAGAATGTGATTGCCCTTCATTCAGGACTTGTATTTGTTTAACGAGCGTTGTTGACCTATAACAGCCATTGAAATGAAAATCGTCAACCTGTACAACCACCACGAAGTGCCATCGATGTAGAAGAAGAGAGAGAATTACGTCGAACTTTAATAATATCTAGGTTGAAGAATCGTTGATGGAATGATTAGGAGTATAAATGTTGGTTTATTTGATTTATTAGCTTAACGACCCGTGTGTTACACAAGTTAAAAAAAATTAAAATTGTCACTAATTACATTTAAAAAGTAATAGTCATGAGAATACTAAGAAATTCTAAAGATAAAAGTACATTATCCAATGTTGTTATGAGATATAATCCCTACTTCTAAGATAGACACGTACGGAATTTATAAAAAAAACCAGGATAACTTTGTAAAATAGTAGTCAACTTTCAAAAGTGTTCCAATTAGGTAACTCAAGTTTTAAAAGTGTTTCAATTAGGTCACTCAGTTTTTATATTTTATATAAATTAAAAGTCTTAACATGTTTTTTAGCATGTAATACTTTTTGTTTCAATTAGAAAATATTTTTTTCTATCTTTCGATGCGGATATGTAATTGACGTAAATTTTAGGTACTTTTTTTATTTTTTTTCATAATTAACATATTTTTTTATTTTTTTAATATAATTTTATATATTAAAAATTCTGACTCCCACGTCTTCTCCATCGTTACTTTCTTAACATAAGAAAATTTAATGATGACTCGCTTTGATCTTTTATTGGTCCAATTTGAGAAAAACATGCATGAGTGAATAAATCAAAACACTTTTAAAAATTAGTTACTATTTTTGTGATATTTTTCCAAAAAAACCTGATTCCGCTAGTAGCTTGTGAAACCTAGAAAACCATTATTTAAAAATATTTCATTGTATTGTAGTTTCTTGAAATGAATGTAAAGTCAAAAAAACATGGTATCAATTAATAATCTGACCGTTTGACATAAAATATTTAACAAATATTGAATGACGTAACTAAATTGTAAATACAAACATGATAATTAAGTCGTTTGTTTACTTTGATAACATGCAGGTTTGTTAAACTCAATATAAAAAACTACAAATTGGTTAAAAATATGTATATGCAGATTAATCTTATAAATTATGAAAAGTAAATATATAGAAATATTAAAAGGTAAAAATATATACATGCAGATCTCGAATTGATTGTTATTATTGAAAATTAAAATTTATGAACTACATATGCTTTGTTTTAATATTCAAATTATTAGTTTTAAATTTTACCTAATTTGGTTAGTTTTTTTTATATAAAATCTCGGATTGAATTACGGACTAAATTCAAAATTTAAAGTTTCTAAATTTCAACTTCAATCATTAAATTTTAAATTAATTTTGGAATACTATTTAATTATACATTAAATAATAATAGAATTCACAAGATTCCATTAATAACGATATTGCTAATAACATGCCACGCGACAATCGCATACTATAAAGATGTCATGTGGCAACACAATACTAAAAATTATGTCACATGACTAAACCATTTTTATTTATTATATATAAAAATTCTAGATTATTCAAAGGGGTAAATTTATCATTATTTAAAATTTTATAGAAAAAGGGATATATGTAAATTTAAAATTTAAGTTGGGATACATGTATTTAACAATATTTGAAAGGGGATATATGTAATTAATCTTTTTTTTAGTTTGTTTACCTACATTTATTTTAGCGTTTACTTAAATTTAAGAATTTGTTGTGAAACAATATACATTTACATAAGAGCGAATTGTTTTTTTTCCCCTGTGATTTGGTCTTATTTTGTATTTTTATCCAAAAAGATTTTTTTTTTGTTACATTTGTATCCTTAAAAGTTTAAAGTATTGACACTTTCATTCACAAATATTAGTTTTGTTAATTTAAAAATTTTAATATCTATCATTAAATATTAGTTTTGTTAATTTAAAATTTTTAATATCTATCATTAAAAGGGGTAAATAAGTAGTTTTGAATATCAAAAAAAAATCTTAATTTAGGTTTATGTGTTTCTAATAACATTTCATTCAGTTATTATTGTTTCATTCACGAAACCTAAATTGCACTTTTGAGCTTTCAATTTCCAAACCTTTTATTATCAACTGAATCATTAGATTGTCGGCTTTATCGGTGATGAAAGAGGATAGATCTAGTTTCTAGTGGCAGTCGTAACCAGTTGTGAAGGGATTGTATATTGTATAATGGAGATCGTTGCTTTATTCATTCTTTCTCTATATCTAGATTTACGATCACAACCCCACAAACAATCCAATTATGACAAAGTTAAAATTTTGTCAATTTACATGTTTAACATTTTAAATTAAAGAGATTAATGTTTTTTGAGGAAAATAAAATTTTAAAATCTTTGGGAGACATATGCAAAAAATATAAACAAATAATCTTTTTGGATAAAAATGGCAAACGCGACCAAACAAAGTGGGGGCGGGGATGGCAGTTCACTCTTCATATAAAACTAAAAAACAAATTACTATAGAATACGTGATCTGTAGTGATCTAGCTAGTTTGGATTACAATACCAAGTGAAAGTAATATCCAAGAAAGCAAAAACATCTAAAAAGACGGAAGTTTTCAAAAGCATGCAAGAACTTTTTGTCCGTGCGAGAACTTTAGTTCATGTGAGAACTTCTGAAAGTTTTCTTATGAAGTCCATCTTGTATAAATAGTTGTTGTTATTTTGTATTTCATTATGTGTGTTTTATTTTGTAAAAGTGATCCGAGAGAGAGAGAGAGAGAGAGAGAGAGAGCTTTTCATGAGAAAGCTTTTTCACATGAGACCTTTTCATGAGAAAATTTTTTCACGTGAGACCTTTCCATGAGAAAACTTTTTCATAAGAAACCTTATTCATGCGAGATCTTCATCATGTGAAAATTTCATTATCCATGCAAAAACTTTGACTTATTATTCCAATTTTTGCAAGAATTTTGTAAAATACGAGAACGTGATTTAGATGCAAAAACTTGTTAGTAATTGAAGGTTTTGGAACAAGCGTTTCTGCCTGTATTTTGAAGACGGTGGATGATTTGAAGTTCGGTACTTACAGAAGTTTTTGTGATGTTTGATCAAGGTCAAGATATTTTATTTACAACATTTAATTCGGTTTGTTTGTGAATTGAAACTTGACAACGCGAGCTTATTTTATCTTATTGATGGGGACACTAATCGAACTGTTGAATTAATTGAAGAATCAAGGTTGTTTGGTACCCTTGTTCTGAAAATATGGGCTTATTTTATTTTACATAGGGGAAAGAATGCTTCAGATTATCTAGTTTGTTATTAAAGAATCTTGTAATCAAATTGAAGAATCAGGTTGTTTGAGAATCTGAAATGGAAGTCGGATCTCTCTATCATATGCCTAATACAACTTAAGTCTAAGTAATCAAAATAAAATAGTTTAATCTTGATTCAGACATGATATTCTTTGTGAAGCTATATATTAGGAGAGGCTACATGTGACATCCGGTAATTTTCCATTACCAAACTCCGTTAGTTTCGTTAGGTCTTACATACACGTGTCGTGAGCACACACTAGGTCTTGTTGAGCCAACAGGATTTGATTAGGATGCTGGAGGAAGTGAGTGAGTTAGGGAGAAAAGTTGGTGTAGCTGATGTTCCAACTGATCAGGTGTAAGGTTTATAGAAAGGCGGATGCACCCAAAACAATCAAAGTGCTTACTGCATGCATACACTTTGTACATAGCAGAAGTTACTTCAGAAGTTTTACACTCTACACAGAAAAAATTATTCTAAGTGTAAAATCTTCCGAAGCCAAAGACCAAATCTTCCAAAGCCAAAGATGAAGTCTTTCGAAGGTTAGAAGACAAAGTCTTCCGAAGCCATCAAGACAGAAGACTGATTTCTTCCGAGTACAGAGAAGACATGCTTTCTCTGATCTACTTTTTTGAAAAGCTGACCAACTTTTCGTTGCCACTCTGAAGACTCACCAACTTACATAAGTTGGTGAAAAGGTCGATGCTTTTGCAAACTGTAGATTATGATTCTGAGTCTATAACTTACTACTTTATGTACTTTTATCCTTTTTATAATATATTAGGATGTGAGCTATGGCATGTCATGTCACTAGTCAAAAGGCAATCTGCCTTTTGACATTACATTGATCTTGTTGTCTAGATTAGTGTTTCCAGCTGGCCTTCTAAGTATGGCCGACTGTAGGATGTAGTATAAAGTATCTCAGGTCCTTGTATTTTATTTCCATGCTTTGTAACACTTGTAAAAGAACTTGAGAGCAATATACTTATTACTTGAAAACCATACTCAGTTGTTGTTCTTGGTTTTGTATCATGTTTTGCTTGGGTTCTTTAGTATCATATTAAAGTTCCAGTTCCCTATTTGATCTGTTAAGTGTTCTAACTCTCCTCATTATGAGACTGATTGTATTGACGCCTTCAATGGTCATGCAATTGGTATCAGAGCATTCCAGACTCTTGATTCTAAGATTTCACCATCTTTAGATCCCTTAATTTCACAAAACACTTAACATCTCAAATGGCAGCTCTCACAAAGGCTGATATGGAAACTAGTTCCATGATAAAGTCCCCACTGATCACTCCTGAAGATTTTGATACGTGCCAAAGAATGGAAGGCTTCATCAAGTCACAAGAATCCAGGATGTGGGAATCTGTTGTCTCTGTACCTTATATCCCATGCACCTCTTCAGCTGCTGCTGGAGGTGGTATGATTCCAAAAAGGGTAGCTGACTATTCTGAAGAAGACAGGAAGAAGATTGATATAGATCAGAAAGCCATGACTGCCCTCCAAACTGCTCTTCCAACCTCCATATACAGGGGCTTCAAGAAGTGCAAAACTGCTAAGTAGCTATGGGATGCACTAAAGCTCATGTATGAGGAGTCCTCTGAAGCAAAAGAGAACAAAAAGGATCTCTTGAAGCAGCTGTTTGCGAACTTCACGTATAAAACAGGTGAAACCATGACTCAACAATACTTCAGGTATGTTGAGATTGTGGATATTCTAATGGATGTTGGAGTAAATCTTGAAAACAAAGACATTGTAAGGAAGTTCATGTCCTCTCTTCCTAGACAATGGACACATTACTGTGTTGTTATCAAGAGAACTGAGAACCTAAAGACTCTCACTCTTACAGAGTTATATGATATTCTTAGTGGCTACCAGATGGAGATGAACATGCAAAATCCATTTGGTAACTCCAGCAATCAGTAGAGTTCAGCCCTTCATGTGGTTGAAAGGGATTGCAGAGAACCACAGCATCATCTCATCTGCTACCCTAACAATTCATAAAAGGGTCTTTTCATCACCTTCCCAGAGAGACCAAGGGAGAGCTACATCCAAGGAAGCCCATTCTAAGATACAATTTCTTCTCAAGCTTTTGTGTTTGCTAATGAAAGTTCAGGAAACTTTCTCTTCACCCTTGAAGACCTGGATTGTATCCATCTAGATGATCTGGAGTATATTGAAATAGTCTAGCAAATGACTCTTCTCACTCACAGAGCCAAGAAGTTCTACAAAGGAACAGGGAGGAAGTTTTCTAGCAATGCAGCCAGTGGTAAGTTTGGGCTGGACAAAAGTAAAGTGAAGTGTTACAACTGTAACCAAATGGGACACTTTGCTAGAGAGTGTAAGGCACCTAGAACAAATGGTGGCCAAGCACAAAGCAGACAAAATTACACTGATGGAGTCTCCCAGAATGAGAAGCCAAAGCAGCATGCTGCAGTTGCTGTTGAAGAAGGAGGCTTTGACTAGAGCTTTTAGGTTGAAGATGCATCTCCAAACCAAGCACTGATGGCAGATCATGATGAAGCCAAGGTATTGGAACATCTTTGTACTCCTGAATGTATTGCTAAAGTTAACAGATATAGGTCCTACAACTTAGAGATAAGATCTGATCTTGAGTCTTTAAACATCTTAAAATCTGATTTCAAAAAAGCTGAAAATGGGTTCAAACTTAAAATAGAAGATTTAGAGAAAATCATTTCCACTCTTAAACATGAACATGCCAACTACAGGACTCAGATCAAAGATCTCATCACTAAGTTAACTAAATGCCAGGCTGAACTTGTTTGTTATCAGAACATGATATCCTCTTCCTTGCATGCCAAAGTTTGTTATCAGAATAAATAGGGACTGGGATCTACTGAGATAGCTCCTCCACACTCTCTATTATCTATATGATCTCTAAGGTGTGGAACTTGTGAAGAGGTGCTTCCCCTCATATACCCCATGAGTGAAGAGGATGATGAGGAGATAGTGAAGGATGGATCTGAAAAGAGTGAAAAAGATCATCCTAAGAAGGGTCACTATTCCTTAGAGGAGAGAAAAACAGTTGGGATGACCAAGTCCAAGAGAGAGAACTTGATCAGATAAGCCAAGAGAAAGTCAAAAAAGGCTTAAGAGATCAAGGCCACCTTCAACTCTAAGCAAAAACAAGTGTTTATCTTTTCAGGATTTGAAGTGGTGAAGACTGAAGACTCAACTATGATTTCTAGTACCAAGAGCTCTAGTTGTTGTCAAAATCATCCCAGTAACAAAAAGAAGGCTGATCAACTGTGTACCACTGCTGCACAGCCTGAACCATCCAGATCCAATAGCAGGTCACACCCTAAATGGCTTGCTACATCATCTATGAAGATGGAGATGGAAATGGAAAGTGATCAAGATCAGTCTTGCTCCTAAAAGAACTCTCAAAAGGAAGCAACTGGAATGTATCATGTGTGGTAGTACTTCTCATCTTGCTAAGGATTGCATTTACAATCCTAAGAGCATTGTCCATATGATCAAGAAGAAATCTTCTGAGAAGATCAAGAAGCCAGCTTCGAAAGGAAAATCCTTTCCTCTCGGAAGCTCCAATTTGAAGAAGAAGACAAGTGAAAACTTGCTTTTGGAAGAAAAGTTGGTCTCGGAAGAAATGAATGCTTCTGAAGTACTGAAGCCTGCTGCAGTGAAAGCAAGATCTTCTGAAGGTATAATCTCCAAAACTTTTGAAATTGTCAAAACTTACAAAGTGTTGAAGGTCAAGTCTAAGCTTCCAAAGGTGGTGTGGAAGACAAAGAAAGACCATGTGACTAAAAGTTCTTCATCAACAACAGCTGATGGTCCACAAAGCTTGAACATAGGATCAATTACTATTGCATTGTCTTCAATTCATGTTGATAAGCCCAAGACCAGTAAGGCTTGGGTTTCCTTATATAACTAACTATCTCTATTATGTAGGAACAACTAAAGATCAATATGAATGTATGGATCATTGATAGTGGCTATTCTAGACACATGACAGGCAATGGCTCTTTACTCCAAAAACTTTGAGAAAATTGATGGAGGGCCAGTTGCTTTTGGAGGAGATGCATGAGGTTACATTACTGGAAGGGGCAGGGTCACAAATGGTAAGCTCAGCATTGAGAAGGTAAATTTTGTTAAAGAGCTTGGGTATAATTTACTGAGTGTATCCTAATTTTTTGATCAAAGACACAACATGCTTTTCATTGAGTATGAGTGCATTGTTCTCAAGCTCGGGGTGGTCATTCCTCAGGAGCATATCTTGCTCAGAGCCCCCAGTAAAGGGAACATGTACAAGATGGACTTATAAGAAATATCTCCTTCAGGAGAAGTTTCTTGCTTTCTATCTAAAGCAAATAGTGATGAGTCTTTTCTCTGGCATAAAAGAATGTGTCATGTAAACTTTAAATACATGGATAAATTAACTAAGAATGATTTGGTAACTGGAATGCTAAAGAAAGAGTTTACCAGTGATGACCATTGTGTTGCATGCCTGAAAGGGAAGTAGCACAAGGTATCTCACAAGCCAAAGGAAAGAAACTCCATCACTACTCCCCTACACTTGTTACATATGGATCTTTTTGGCCCCACCAGTGTGATGAGTCTAGTAAGGACCTCATATTGTTTAGCGATCACAGATGATTTTACAAGATTCACTTGGGTCTTTTTCCTTAGAACTAAGGATGAGACTCCTGAGATCTTGAAAAATTTCATTCTGAGAATTGAAAATCCATTTGATCACAAGGTCAAGACCATAAGATGTGATCAAGGAACTGAATTTAAGAACCAAATCCTTGATACATTTTGTGATGAAAAGGGTATTTGAAGACAATATAATGCTCCTAGGACTCCTCAGCAAAATGTTGTTGATGAGAGAAGAAACAAGACATTAATTGAAGCTACAAGAACCATGTTGTCTGACTCTAATCTGCCCATCACCTTCTAGGCGAAAGCAGTGAACACTGCTTGCTATGTGCAGAACAGAGTTTTGGTGGTTAAGACTCATGATAAGACTACTTATGAACTGTGGCACAAAAGAAGACCTTTATTGGTTTCCTCAAATCATTTGGATGTCCTTGCACAATCTTGAATACCAAAGATCAAGTAGCCAAATTTGCTGAGAAATCAGATGATGGATACTTTATTGGATACTCTTCCCAAGCTAAGGCTTATAGAGTATTGAATCTCAGAACTAGAGTAGTTAAGGAGTCAGCCAATGTGACCTTCAATGAACACACTCCTTGTGTGAGAGGTTCTAGTCCAGATTGGCTGTTTGATCTTGATTTAGTTACCAAATGTTTTAGCAAGTCTTGTGAGAATGTTTCAAGATCTACAGGTATCTTATCAACAAAAGATCTTGACCCAAGATTTGAGCTGAGAAGACCTTCAAATCAAACTACTTTAGCTCCAGTGGTAACAAATTCTGCAAATGGAGCTCCTATCAGCACAACCATGACAAATCCAGCTGATACATCTGAGGTGCCTTCAAATTCCAGCTAAGAGGCACAAAACTCAAAAGAAAGAGCTTCAAATGTAGGAGGAAGTGGTAGTGGTGATAGTGATCAAGAATTTCTTGATGCTAAAAATCACTCCATGTAAGACAACATCAATGATGTCACACACTCATTGGATCAAGTTTCTCTTGATAATTGTGCTGATATAGTGGGAGATTCTTCAATACCTGATCAAAATTTTTCAAATTTAGATCTCTCAATTCAACTTGCTGTGATCCCTCAACTCAGGATCCACAAGTGACACCCCACTACAAACATCATTGGAGATGTTGACAAAGGGGTAAGAACAAAAGGGCGAACTCATGACAAAAATGTTTGTCTCTACTCCTGTTTCTTATCCTAAATAGAGCCAAAGAAAGTTGAAGTGGCTTTAAAGGATGGAAGTTGGGTTGAAGCTATGCAAGAGGAGCTGCTTCAATTCAAGAGGCAAAATATTTGGAACTTATGTCCTCTTCCTCCGGGGAAGACTACCATAGGAACCAAGTGGGTTTTTAGAAACAAGAAGGATAATAGAGGACTTGTCATCAAGAACAAGACATGACTAGTTGTTCAAGGGTACACTCAAGAAGAAGGGATTGATTACACTGATGTTTTTGCTCCAGTAGCCAGACTTGAAGCTTTTAAAGCTTTTAGGATATTCCTAGCTTTTGCTGCATCTGTATGGGGTGATTGATGAAGAGGTGTATGTCAAACAACCACCTGGCTTTAAAGACACAGATCATCCAGATTATGTCTGCAAGCTTGATAAAGCTCTTTATGGGCTGCACCAAGCTCTAAGGAAGTGGTATGAGACTCTATCTCAGTAGCTATGTCAGCATGGTTATAGAAGGGGTACTATAGATGGAACTCTTTTCATCAAAGGAAAAGGAAATGACTTAATGTTGGTTCAAGTATATGTAGATGACATTATCTTCGGGTCAACTAATCCAAAACTCTACAAAGACTTTGAGAAGCTAATGAAGAATAGATTTGAAATGAGTGTCATGGGGGAACTCAATTTCTTTCTTGGAATTCAAGTGAAGCAAGTTGACAGTGGTATCTTCATAAGTCAGTCAAAGTATGTACAAGACATACTTATAAGATTTAGTATAACTGATTGTATGGTTGCAAAGACACCCATAGCAAGAAACCACTCCCTTGGGCCTGACCTTAAGGGGGAGTGTGTGGATGAACATCTTTACAGGGCTATATTTGGGTCTCTTATGTACCTCACAGCCAGCAGGCCTGATATCATGTTTGCCACATGCATTTGTGCCAGATATCAAGCCAACCCTAAGATGTCACACATGGTTGCTGTCAAGAGAATTCTAAGATATACATCACTAGGCCTTTCGTACCCAAAGAATTCTAAATTTAATCTGTATGCCTATACAGATAGTGACTATGGTGGCTGTAACATGACTACAATATCTACATCCAAGGGATGTCAATTTCTTGGTGGAAGGATAGTCTAATGGCAATGCAAGAAACAATCCTGTGTATCTACATAAAGTGTTAAAGCTGAATACATTGCTGCTGCTAGCTGCTGTGCTCAAGTGCTTTGGATTTAGAATCAGATGCTGGACTATGGATTCAACTTCAAGGAGACTCCTATCCATATAGACAACAATAGTGCTATCTCTATTAAAGAAAATCTTATGCAGCACTCATGGATAAAACACATCAACATCAGGTATCAATTGATTAGAGATAACTTTGAAAAGGGCTTAATCAAACTAGTCAAAGTTAATACAAATGAACAATATGCTGATTTGTTCACCAAAGCTTTTGATGAATAGAGATTTTAAAATCATGTATCAGCTATTGGGATGATTAACTTTGAATAGCTTTTCTTAAACTAAAACTCAATATTATTTCTAAAATCTCTGTGTCCTAAGTTGTCTATTTTATCACCTTCATAAGCCCTTGTTTACTTTGGAAGAAGAGTCTTTTAAAATATATTTCATAGATTTTTGAAAACTTTGAACATTTTTCTTTCTGGAAGATAGCAGGTTATTTTCAGAAGAACATTATGTCTTCAACATCAAATAACTACTTATGAGAATTTACCTTCAGATGAAATTCTGCAATATCTTCCGAAGCTTAATTTGCTCATAAGTACTTATATGCTCTTAAAGAACAATTTTCTTCCAAAAGTAATTATGTCTCGGAAGATTTATTCTCAAAAGAATGAAAATTTTAAGTCTTGATCTCTTCCGAAGCTAAAACATGTCACAGAAGTGAAAATTCTCCAAGTATTTTCCTTCCAAAGCAAAATTTTCAAAACTCTTAGAAATATCTTCCGAAGCCAAAATACCTTCGGAAGATTTTCGACTTCCAAGAAAACTACATTTTTGGGCACTTTTTCAGAGGTGGGACCGATATTTGGATTTCAAAGTTTATCATTTCATATAAACTTTGTCTCAAATCCATTTCATATATATATACCCAACGGTTCCCACCTTTTTCACTTTTCTCTTCATCTGCAATTCTCTCTAACCTAAATTCACCCACAAACCGCCTCTTTTCTTATCTTCCTTCACGCTGAGGCTTTCTCAAATGGCCAACCTTGATCGCAGAAACTAGCCCAATTTTTCTATGCAACTTTACAGACAATACAATCAAGTTGCCCTTCTAAACTCAGAGAAAGATCCAAGTTTCTCAAAGGTTTGGCACTTTCTTTCTTTGACAAACTACTTCACCTCCCTCACAATTGATCCTTCTCTTTATGAGGATCATCTGTTGGAATCTGGCGGACCTGCCAAGAGGTCACCATGGATGGGGAGATGGCACTATCTGCCACATTACAGGGGAGGACAATCTTCATCACTCCGGCCATCATAAACACTCATCTTCAGCTGGATGATGCAGAAGGTGATTTGTCTTTCCCCAAATCTGCTATCAACCACTCCTTTGAGCAAATGGGATATGAGGGAGATTTTACTGTCAGAACCTTTAGAAAAGGGAAGGTTTCTTCTCAATGGAAATACCTCCTCTATGTGGTCATTCACAGTCTATCAAACAAACATGGAGGATGGGACCAGATTCTTGAGGATCTCTCCTTCATAGTCCATGGAATGGTTTAGGGGGTCAAGTTCAAGTATTCACAATTTGTATACACTAACCTACTTGAAAACTTAGACTCCTTAGAATATTACATGTTCCCTAGATATGTCCAACACATTCTCAACTGTGAACTGGGTTCACAGTTGAAGGGAACAGGTAAAATTCTTAAATTGAGACAGATGAAGCCCGACATCTTCAAAATTATAAGAAAACCAACTGTGGGTTTCTCGGGGGTAGAAACAGCCCTTATCCCAAAAAAGTTTGAGCTTATTGCTCAAGGTGACAACCTAGTAGCACCGACTAGTGTTAAACCCACACCTTCT